>JAJQKT010000025.1:0-1256306 GCA_030512225.1 Rauvolfia tetraphylla
TGATCCATTCCAAATCTTTTCAGTAGCTCCTTGGTATACTTTGCTTGATTGATGAAGACTACATCCTTGGTTTGCTTAATTTGCAGCCCAATGAAGAAATTTAGTTCTCCCATCATGCTCGTCTCAAATTCATTTTGTATGGATTTGGCAAACTCTTCACAAAGGAAAGTATTAGTAGCACCAAAACTAATATCATCAACATAAATTTGCACAAGTAAAATATCATTTTTTAGAAGATGTTTTTATAAAAAGAGTTGTATCCACTTTTCCTTTTGTAAAACCTTTTGAAAGAAGAAAACCACTTAATCTTTCATACCAAGCTCTTGGAGCTTCTTTCGATCCATATAGAGCTTTGGTTAACTTGAAAACATGATTTGGAAATTTTTCATGAATAAAACCAGGGAGGTTGTTCTACATAAACCTCTTCTTCAATAAAACCATTTAGAAAAGCACTTTTGACATCCATTTGAAATAGTTTAAAATCTTTAAAACAAGCAAATGCCAAAAGTATTCTTATAGACTCTAATCTGGCTACTGGAGCAAAAGTCTCATCATAATCAATGCCTTCTTCTTGGTTGAAACCTTGAGCAACAAGTCTAGCTTTATTTCTAACAACTTCTTCTAGTTCATTTAACTTATTTCTAAAGACCCACTTTGTACCAATAACAGAATGATCATGAGGTCTAGGAACAAGAGTCCAAACTTTATTTCTTTCAAACAGATTTAACTCTTCTTCCATAGCAATAATCCAGAAATTATCACATAATGCATCATCAATATTTTTTGGTTCTATATGAGATAAAAGGGCAAAATTATCAATAAAGTACCGCCTTGTTTTAACTCCTTGGGAGACATCACCAATGATTTGCTCCTTAGGATGACTTCTTGCATATGTGAGATCCTTTGGAAGTTCTTGATCATTGCTTGATTGACCATCTTGTTCTTGCTCCATTATTTCTTCTTCCTCGGCATGTTCTTCCAAAGCGGGTACTTGATGATGAGTTTGATTTTCAACCATTGAGGAACCTGCATCATCTTCATTTCTTCTTTGAAGATAAATATTAGATTCATCAAAAGTTACATGAATAGTTTCTTCAACACATAATGTCCTTTTGTTATAGACTCTATATGCCTTTTTATTTGATGAATAGCCAAGAAATATGCCTTCATCTGATTTTCTATCAAACTTACCAAGATTGTCACTAGTGTTTAGAATAAAGCACTTACAACAAAAAACTTTAAAGTAGACAATTGATGGAGTTTTATCAAATAGAAGTTCAAAAGGTGTTTTTCTTATAAAAGGTCTTAGTAAAACTCTATTCATTACATAGCAAGCTGTATTTACAGCTTCAGCCCAAAAATATTTTGGTAAGGAATTTTCACAAAGCATTGATTTAGCTATTTCTTGGAAAGTTCTGTTTTTCCTCTCAACAACACCATTTTGTTGAGGTGTTTTGGCAGCTGAAAAATTATGAGTGATGCCATACTCATCACAATATTTTGTAAAATCTTCGTTACATAACTCTCTTCTATTATCACTTCTAATAGAAATCAGTTTGCAATCAAGAGAAATTTGAACCTTTTTGAAAAGTTTTGAAAATTCATAAAATGTTTAATCTTTTTGTGATAAGAAGATTACCCATGTAAATCTTGAAAAATCGTCAACAATCACATAAGCATATCTTTTACCACTAAGACTAGTAGTCCTCATAGGTCCAAATAAATCCATGTGAACTAGTTCAAGAGGTTTTGAGGTAGAAACCGTTTTCTTTGGTTTAAAAGATGTTTTTGATTGTTTTCCATATTGACAAGCATCACAAAGACGGGTTTTATCAAAATGCATTTTTGGTAATCCTCTAACTAGTTCTTGTGTAGAAAGTTTGCTCAATAAATCCATGCTCACATGTCCTAATCTTCTATGCCATAAAAATCCATCATTGTCATGAATGGCAAGACATTTAATATCATTAGTAATAAGCTCATCAAGATATAACACATATACATTACTAACTCTTTTAGCAACAAAAATAGTTTTATTACTTGCATGTCAAGAATAGTACAAGTATCACATTTAAACTCAACTTTGCAACCATTGTCACATAATTGACTAATACTAAGTAAATTGTACTTTAAACCATCAATAAGTAAAACTTGCTTGATAAGAGGGAAAGAACCTTTACCAATGTTACCTATTCCAAGTATTTTCCCTTTCTTCTTATCTCCAAAAGTGACAAAACCTTCACTTGTAGCTTGAAGCGCACTAACAAGTGATGCATTTCCAGTCATGTGCCTTGAGCAGCCACTGTCAAGAAACCATTTAGTGTCACTTGATCTTGAGGCAAATTGTACCTATTCCAAATTAGAAAGAGTGATTTTTGGTACCCATATCTTCTTGGGTCCAAGGGGGTTAGTAATAGTTCCTTTGACTTTCCAAATGATCTTAACACCATTTTCTATCTTTCTTTTTATAAAACACCTAGAAACCTTGTGTCCATGCCTACCACAATATGTACAACAAGTATGAGACCTATAATGAGAAGATTCTTTAACAAATAACCTTTTTTGTTTTGGATCAAAACAATCATGTGTAAAACCAAGACCGTGCTTTACAAATGAAGATCTTTGATAACCAAGTAGTTTATTTAAATTTTCTCTTCCATTTGTAAATCTCTCAATGCATAAAGTAAGATCATTAACTTTCCTTTTTAAAGACTCATGATCTTTTAGCATTGATTCAAGAGAAATAATTCTTTTACAAAGCTTTTTGTTTTCAAAAAATACATTTTGTATTGTAGTATTCAAAACTTCTTTTTCATTGGTAAGGGAATTAATGGTCTCAAGAAATTTATCATTTTCAACACATAATTTTTGAATTCTCATTTGAAAAATCATTGATTTTGAATTTCATTTCTTTGTTTCTTTTTGAAGCCTTTTTTAACTCTTCATACAGTTCTACAATCAAATCACTAGAATCAATATCATCATCACAGAAATTTGAAATAGAATGTGAAGATTGTACCTCATCATCAATGGCCATAAAGCATATGTTGGCCTTCCCTTCACTGTCATCCTCGCTTTCTTGTTGATCCCACATTCTAGCTAATCCTTTTCCTTTCTTGGCAGATTTCTTTCTATTTTTGCTGTCTCTTTCCCTCTCTAACACTTTGGGACGATCGGCAATAAGATGCTCTGTGCTCTTGCATTCAAACCATTGAGGTTTATAGGATGAGGATTGTCCACTCTTCTTGACTGCCTTTCTTCCTTTCTTTAGAAACTCCTTTTATAGAATCGCTTGAACTTCCTCATCGCCATTGCAATCTCTTCTTCTCCACTTTGCTTTCCTCCTTCTTCTTCACTTGAAGATTGTTCTTGTTCACTCAAGTGATTTGAAGCATTGAGTACAACTCCTTTTCTTCCCCTTTTCTTCATCTTCCTTATCATTCACCCGTTTCATCTTCATTTCATGTGTGAGTAGTGATCCGATAAGCTCTTCAAGAGGAAGAGTTTTTACATCTTTGGACTCCTCAATAGCAAGCGTCTTCCTATTTTGCTCTCCCATAGTATAGCTTTTACCATAAGCTTTCAAGCCATTAAAAATGTTAGTAAACCTTGTAAACATATCACTAATATTTTCACCTTGTTTCATAGTAAATAGTTCATAATCTCTAACAAGCATAGCAAGTTTAGATTCACTAACTTGATTAGTACCTTCATGTGTAATTTGGAGTAATCTCCACATACCATGAGCGAGAATCACACCCACTAACTCTATTGTATTGAGTAACATCTAATGCACTAACTTAATATGTTCATGGCCCTGATAGTTTAATGTCATTTTCCTTGAGTCATGCTCATCAAATTCATCGAGTGGATTTGGGTTACGAGGTTACTCCATATGCTCTCATTTTCATTGGGACATAAGGACCTTTCTCAACTATGTTCCACAAATCAAAATTGATAGAACAAATATATATCTTAACTCTAGTCTTCCAAAAAGTGGAATTTGTTCCATCAAACAACGGTGGTCTATTTGTAGATGATCCTTCTAGGTAAGGTAGGTTTGAAATATTAGCCATAGGATCTTTGTCTTCTAGGTTGTCAAACCACACAAAGAAGTTCTAGCTCCGATACCAATTGAAATACCTAAGAGGGGGGAGGCGGGTGAATTAGGTATTTGGTTAATTTTTCGCAAAAACAAACCTTTTATGCGTTTAGACCAAGAAAAGATTATATGAGCAAAATAGAGACAATTTATAGCAAAGCAATGAAAGAAAGCAATAGCAAAGAACTCAAACAATTTATAGGGGTTCGATCCTCAAGATTTACGTCCCACTACCTTAAGCTCACACTTAAGGATTTCAAACAATCTACTATATGCTCGAGTTTACAAATTACAAGAGAGGCTCACCACACTATGGTTTTACACTCACAACCTCTTCTAGTAACTTTTTACAATACAAGGCTCACCAAACACAATGGTTTTATATCTCAAACAAGCTTGAATCACAACTTCAAGCATCACCCTTATCTAAAGGATTTTATGTTATCAAGATAACCTTGCTAGAGCTAGTAGACCAACACAATTTAATAAATCAAGAAGAGTGTGTAGATGTTACCACTTGTTGGTAGATATTATACAAAGTTGCACCTTCACACTTTGATGTCTTTGGATTGATCAATTGAATGCACAAGATATAAGAGAGCTTAAGGAATGTTTGTAAAAGGCTTTAGAATGCTTAGAGTTTTCAAGAATTCAAAACTTACAAAAAAATTTCAGGTTTATAGCTTTTATAGAATATGAAAATCAGTTTTAACAGCTTTATAAAAGCGGCTAGTTAACGGCTATTTTTCAGGGAAATTCGGACAATCGAGTTCAACGTCCGAATTTTTTGGACTACCGAATTCTTCTGCTTTGCGTCCGAATCTTCGTCCCGAGTTTCTCTTGAAAAAGCAGTGACCATGTTTGAAGGCCAAAATTGGACGACCGAATTTTTCTTCATGCGTCCGAATCTTCTTCCGAATTTCCTGGAAGATACAGTAGCAAACTTTTGCTACTAAATTCGGACGACCGAAATTTTTGGAAGCATATTCAAACTTTGTAAAATCATTTGAGATTTAACTTCAATAAGTTTGAAAAAACATTTGGTATGTATAGAAAACTTATTTAGACATATATAAGTTTGAAAACCAAAATCAAATTCCTTTGATCATATAAAGTTTACTTAAAAACTTTTAGGACACAAAACCACATTCATCAAGAAATTCATTCAAAGCCTTTTAAGATTAAGAAACCTATTTTATGGTCTCTTATGCATTCAATAGACTCCAAGACATACAAGTGTAGAGTTTACGTAGAGATTAACCTATTACCATATCTACTCTACACTTCAAGTCTTCAATGCCTTGAGTTCATCTTTGAATAACCTTCAAAAGACTTCATAGTTTATTGAGGTTCTTGCACTTTGGCTTGAAGGCAATGAGACTTCATACTTCTTAGTTCACAAAACCTATCACACAACATACAAGCATATTAGTCCTCATCAATATTTGTCATTAATCAAAACTACATGATTTTCCCTTAGGGCTAACAGTCAAATCATGGAATATGGAGTGGAGGAGTGGAGAACATATTAATAAGGAGATAGAAAGAGGGAGAGTTGCAAATGACTACTCTTTGATATGGTCATACAATCAGTCAAAAAAAAATTGAGCTTCAATTTAATTCTATTATATTAAATTTTCTTGGGTTTTTTGATTACCCAAGAACCTTTTTCACAAAAGAGGGTCAGTGACCTTCGTTTCAAATAGGATAAAATGAGGGTTTTACTAAGCAAAAGGTGAAGATGATTCCAATTCCATTGCTTTGGATGTCTGTGATGGGATTATAAATTAAGGTGAGCCTCTTTTCTTTTTAAGGTTTTCTTCATCTTCTTTGAGTGCACTTCTTTTTCTATTTCTTTCTTTCTCTGTTTTGAAGTGCTTGGACAAGATGATTACTTCCTCAAAGAAAGTTTCACTTATTTTCGTTTTGGTGCCATTTCATTGGATTAGGAGCTTCAAGCGGTATAAGAAGCTTGGAGAGAGAAACCAAAGGGCTAAAGTTTGAAGCAGTTTAAGTGGAACTGTAATAGTGTTAATCATGGAGGAAGATCAATGAAAAACTAACTGTCAAATCATGGACTATGGAGTGAAGGACTGGAGAACATATTAATGACGAGAGAGAGAGAGAGAGAGAAGAGAGAGAGAGTGAGTTACCAACGATCTGCATTTTGATATGGTAAAACAATCGATCAAAAAAAATTCATTACAATTTAATTTTATTATATTCAATTTTCTGCATTTTTTGATTACCCAAGAACTTTTTTCACCAAAAATGGTGTGTGACCTTTATTTGACATAGGACAAAAAGAGGCATTCTTAAGCAAAAAAGTGAATGTGATTCCTTGTCCACGGTTTAGGATCGTTTGTGATAGGGTTTGAAATTAAGGTGATCGCTTTTTGTTTTCAACTTTTATTCGTCTTCTTTGAGGCGGCTTGTTTTCCTTTTTTCTACCTTTCTTTGTTTTGAAGTTTTTGAACCGAGAGGATTTCTTCTTGTGAGAAGGTTTCACTTCTTTTCCTTTTGGTGCCATTTCGGGGAGCTGAGAGATGCTCTTGAGAATTAGAGTACCTTTATATTGTATAAGAAGCTTGGAGGGAGAACCAAAGAGCTGAAGTTTGAAGCAGTTTAAGTGAAACTGTAAAAGTGTTAATCAGGGAGGTAGATGAAATAAAAACTAACTATCAAATCATGGATTATGGGGTGAAAAGAGTGAAGAACATATAAATCGGGGAGACATAGACACATACAATTACCAATGACTACTTTTTGATATGGTAAATCAACTAGTCAAAAAAATTAGTTGCAATTTAATTCTATTATATTCAATTTTCTATGTTTTTTGATTACCCAAGAACATTTTTCACAAAAATGATCTTTGACCCTTTTTTGACATAGGGTAAAAAGACGTTTTCTTAAGTAAAAGGTGAATATGATTCCTAGTCCATGGTTCTAGATACTGTGATGGGGTTTGAAATTTAGAGGAGTGTTGTGTCGTGTTTTGCTATGGAGCTCAAAATCCAACTTGAAAATTCTTCTGTCATGCTTTGTTTTTGCTCGCATTTTTTCTGTTCTATTCATTGTGTAAAATCTCCTTGTTTTCTTCATTCTATTCCAAATCATCAATAAACTCACGGTGATTGGAACACCAAAATTTTGACAGAAATTTAAGTTTAAAATGATCATTATATGAAACACATATATGAAATATCAGTGAGCCCCTTTTCTTTTGAGCTTTTCTTTGTCTTCTCGTAGGCAACTTCTTTTCCTTTTTCCATTTTTCTCTATTTTTGAAGTGTTTGAACAAGAGGATTTCTTACTTGGGGAATGTTTCCACTTTTTTATTTTTGGTGCCATTTCGAGTGGATCGGAAGCTTAGGGAATAGTGAGATGCCCTTGAGAATCGAAAGTACTGATTACGCTATATAAGAGCTTCGAGAGAGACACCAAAGGGCTGAAGTTTGAAGCAGTTTAAGTGAAACTATAAAAGTGTTAATCACGGTGAAAGATAGATTAAAAAGCAACGGTCAAATCATTGAATATGGAGTGAAAAAATGGAGAACATATTAATGGGGGGACAGAAAGAGAGAGAGTTGCAACCGACTACTTTTTTATATGGTGATACAATCAGTCAAAAAGATTTAGCTTCAATTTAATTCTATTATATTCAATTTTCTTGGTTTTTTGATTACCCAAGAACCTTTTTCACAAAAATGGTAAGTGACCTTCGTTTCAAATAGGATAAAAAGAGGCTTTCCTAAGCAAAAGGTGAAGATGATTCCTATTCCATTGCTTTGGATGCTATGATGGGATTATAAATTAAGGTGAGCCCCATTTTCTTTTCAGCTTTTCTTCATCTTGTTTAAGGCAACTTCTTTTTCTTTTTCTTCCTTTCTTTGTTTGAAGTGCTTGGACAAGATGAGTACTTACTCAAAGAAGGTTTCACTTATTTTCCTTTTCGTGCCATTTCATTGGATTAGGAGCTTTGGGGGAACAAAGAGATGCTCTTGAGAATTGGTATACCTTCGAACGGTATAAGAAGCTTGGAGGGAGAAACTAAAGGGATGAAGTTTGAAGCAGTTTAAATGGAACTGTAATAGTGTTAATCATGGAGGAAGATCAATGAAAAACTAACTATCAAATCATGGACTATGGAGTGAAGGTGTGGAGAACATATTAAAGAGGAGGGAGAGAGAGAGTTACAAATGATTGCATTTTGATATGGTAAACCTATTTTTCCCAAAAATGATCTGTGACCTTTTTTGACATAGGACAAGAAAAGGCTTTCTTACTTAAAAAGTGAAGATACCTCATAGTCCATGGTTCTAGATGCTATGATGGGGTTTGATATTAAGGTGACCCCCTTTTCCTTTGAGCTTTTCTTCTTCTTCTCTCAAGTAGCTTCTTTTTCTTTTTCTACCTTTCTCCGTTTTGAAGTTTCTAAACCAGAGCATATCTTACTTGGAGAAGGTTTTAATTCTTTTCTTTTAGGTGCCATTTTGAGTGGATCAGAAGCTTCAGTGGAACAGAGAGATGCGCTTGGGAATTAGAGTACCTACAGGCTGTATAAGAAGCTTGGAGGGAGAAACCAAGGGACTAAAGTTTGAAGCAGTTTAAGTGAAACTCTAAAAGTGTTAATCAGGGAAGAAGATGAATTAAAAATATACTGTCAAATAATGGGAGATGGAGTGAAGGACTAGAGAACATATTAATGAGGAGTGAGAGAGAAAGAGAGTAATGAACGGCTGCATTTTGATATTGTATATCAATCGGTCAAAACAATTAGCTACAATTTAATTCTATTATATTAAATTTTCTACTTTTTTGTTTACCCAAGATCATTTTTCACAAAAAAAATATTTTTGACCTTTTTTTCTGACATAGGACAAAAAGAGGCTTTCTTAATTTGCCACATCAAGTAAAAGTTGATTTTAGCTTATCAACTTTATAGATTTTCCAGGAGTACTCAAGTACATTTCTTTGACTATGACTTGATGTTTACAATTGTTCACAAATCTCGCGAGTATGTGAGAATTTTGAAAAAATTTTGAGAACTCCTTTTTCTAGTCAAAAAGTAGTGCAGTTAAGAACCAATAGTAAATCTTTATGTCTATGATCTATACATATGTAAATGCACACAAAAAGAGGAAAACAGCTAAAATATCCTTTTAGATTTAGCAAACCAAGTTCCATGTAAATGTTACAAGAGAGTTCCTCACTTAAAGGTTTTGTGAAAATATTTACAAGCTATTTATCGATGGTACAAAAATTAACTCAATAGTTCCGAACTCAACTTTTCTGTGATGAAATGATGCCTAATCTCAATGTGCTTAGTTCTAGAATGTTGCAAATGATTTTTGGTAAAGTTAATGGCATTTGTGTTGTCACAAAAAGTTGGAAAATTCTTGTACCTTAGATCAAAATCTTCAAGTTGATGCTTTATGCACAAGATTTGAGCTACCCAGGTCCCAATGTAAATGTATTATGCTTCACCAGTTGATAAACTAATTGAAGTTTGCTTCTTGCTGTGCCATGAGACCAATGAATGATAAAGAAGTTGACAAGTTCATGAGGGGCTTTTCCTATCAACTCTACTCCCTTCAAAATTAGCATCAGTATATCCTATCAAGTCAAATGACGTACTTTTAGGATACCATAAGCCAAAATTATATCAAAATTCCCTTAACAACAACCAAGTGTGATTCTTTAGTATCAGCTTTAAAATGAGCACAAAACTTAGACTAAAATGAATATTAGGCCTACTTGCTGTGAGATAGAAGGATGAGCTGATCATATCTCTATATAGATTGCTATTCACATTCTTACCTTTCTCATCCTTTTCTAGCTTGGCTATGGTGCTTATGTGAGTCTGACGTGGCTTTGCATTTTTCCAATGAAAATTTCTTCAGCAGCTCATTTGTCTATTTTGCTTGATTGATAACTATCCCATCTTTGACCTGCTTTATTTGCTATCCAAAGAAGAAATTCAGTTCTTCCATCATGCTCATTTCAAATCCTACCTACATCAGGCTAGCAAATTCTTTGGACAAATTTTCATCAGTAGCTCAAAAAATTATGTAGCTCAAAAAATACTTGAACAATGAGAATTTCTTTAGAATCATTTTTAGTGAACAAGGTCTTATCCGTCTTTCCTTTTGAAAAAACATTTTCTTGTGAAAACTTGATATGTCATTCATACGGAACACGAGGAGCCTGTTTCGAACCATATACAGCCTTAATTATCTTTGAAACCTGATTGGGTTTTTCGAAACATTCAAAACTAAGTGACTGCTCAGCATAAACTTATTCTTTCAAAACCCCATTTCAAAATACACTTTTAACTTCCATTTGATTAGTAAAGCAAGAAGTTTTTGAACCATGCAAATGCCCACAACTTCCTAATAGCTTCCAACCTAGCAACGGGAGCAAAGGTTTCATCGAAGTCTATCCTTCCTCTTGGTTGTATCCTTGAACAACTTCGATGAATTCTATACCTTCCTCTTGATTGTATCCTTCAATAACCTTACTTTATTTTTTACAACATTCCCTTTTTCATAAAGCTTTTTTTTGAACACCCATTTTGTGGCTATGAGAGACTAATTTTTGGGTCTTGGAATTAATTTCAAGATGTTGTTCTCTTGAAACTGATTAAGCTCTTCTTTCATGGCTAGCATCTAGCTTTCATCTTCTTGTGCTTCCTCATACTTTTAGGGACCATTTGTTTCCATTCTACTACTCCATTTTTTTCTGGAATTCTTAATGTTGAAAAGTTATTACTGATTTTATTGCAGAAATCCTCAAATAGCTTATTCTCAAATTTCGTATCATGATCACTTTTGATTGCAGTCACACTGTGTCCCTTTTGATTTTGAATTTTTGTTCACAAATTAACAAACTAATTAAATTCCTCGTCCTTTCAAGTCAAGAAGAAGGTCCAAGTAAATCTAGAATAATCATTAACAATAATAAACACATAAGATTTGCCATCGAAGCTGGATGGAGTAATAAGGCCAAACAAATCAAAGTGGGGTAGTTCAAGTGGTCTAGAAGTAGATACAACTCCTTTGGATTTAAATAATGATCTAATTTTTTTTCCAAGCAATTTTCCATCACCAAGGTATCTTTTTCAAACATAAGCTTAAAAAGACCATCAACAAGCAGTTTCTTTGAAAGCTTTGAGATCAGATACATGTTAGCTTACCCTAATCTTTTATGCCATGACCAACTATCATTAGTCAATGAAGTTGACAGATACCATTCAAGCTATCTAGATAGTGTGCATCAAGCATATAAACATTCTCAACACTTTTGGTAGTGAAGAGTATACTATCATAATGCATTTTCACAACTTCATAGGAAGATGGTTCAAAGATGACTCTCCTATTTTTGTTTCAACAGATTATATTTCAAGACATTCACTAAAAACACATCTTTAATATAGGGATCAGCTCCAACTTTACCAATTCCTATAATTCTACCTTTGCTGTTGTCACCAATGCAAACTGTTCCAACTTCTTTCAGTTTCAGTTGGGTGAATTTATTGTAATCACCTATGATGTGCCTTGAGCATCAACTATCTATATACCATGCATTTTTTACTCAACATGCTCTTGAGGCACACTTGCAAAAATAGATTACTTCTTAGATACCAAATTAAGTTAGGTCATTTCTGGTCAGTAGCTGCAATAACTCCAGAGATTTTAGGCATCGAGAACATTTTAGCTCGATGCTTCTTCATTCAATAGGAGCTAGCTTTATGTCCTTTGTAAGCCCTAAGGGCAAATCAACTTGTTTTCTATTAATGATAAAAATTGATAAGTGCAAAGCCCTAAGGAAATAATGTTGATTAATCTTGATATGGACTAACGTACTTAATTTTTGTGCGATAGGATTTTTGGATTGAGAAGAATACAAGTCTCATGGCCTTGAAGCTAAAAGTGCCAGAACAACTCAAGGTTGCAAAAGTGGTTGAAGATAAAATAGTTTATTCAAGATTATTGAAGGCTTTGAAGACCTTACTATAGGTTTACAAGTGCATTATAGGTATATCTTTGTAAGCCTTACATTTATTAGTCTTTGGAATCTAATGTATTTTCAAGAGAGCTTAAATTTTGGTTTTCAATCTCAAATGATTTATCTTGCAAATGTTTTTACCATGTTCTTGACAACGGTCTTTGGAATAAAAGCTTTTGAAAAGATCCATTTTACAGTCCAAAATTATTTCAAAGTTGTTGTGCTTGATTTTTAATCATTTTGACTAAGTTTGAAATGCTTAGACTCCAATTCAGACGTCAAAAACTTTATTTCATGGCTCTAAATTTCTAGAAAAATTTAGATGACTATTCGAACAGTTGTATCCAAATTCGGTCGACCGAATTTATCCTGGTAGCTTGAAAATAGAAAATTTCGGACAATCATTTGTACGTAGAGGTTCAAGTTCGGTCGACCAAAATTTATTGTAACTAGTAGTTATTTGAACGTTGCAACTGCTTTTTAAACGCTATAAAAGACATGAACTTTAGATTTTTTGTAGTTTTGAGCTTCTTAGAATCTCTATTCTTCCAAAACATTCTTTATCAAAAAACTCTCTCTTGTCTTGTGCTAAAAGTTCAAATTCAAGATTCCTTAGACAAAAAGGTGGAGGTGTGCTATTTTTTCATCATCTACCAAGTTGTTGGTAACTTTCTTATCTCATACTTCATCTACTTGTTTTCAAGGTTATCTTGAGGATATAAAATACTTGTGATAGGGTGAGCCTTGATTATTTGTAATTGAAAAGAGGTTGTGGAGTAAAACTCCTAGAGGGTGAGCCTCTATTGTACTATTTGATCAACTTGTGTTGTAGTTGAGTTTGGTCGAAATCCTTGAGTTGGTACTCCAATTAGTGAATGTAGATCTTGAGTGATCGAACCACTATAAATTGTCTATATTGTCTTTTGTCTTCTATTTCTTTTCAAATATGGAATCTAATTGTGTTCACTTGCATATCGTGTTACGTGTTTGATTTCAATCATTTTCCAAATCAATTTTTTTCAAAAAGGAAAAGTCTTTGAAAAATTAGCCAAAGACCTAATTCATCCTCCCTCTTAGTCTTTCAATTCGTAGGTCTTTCAATTAGTATCAGAGCTTGGGCTTCTTTGTAAAGGTTTTACAACCTATAAGTTAAGATCTTATGGCTAATGTTTCAAACTTACCTTATTTGGAAGGGTCTTCCACAAATAGACCTTCTTTCCTTGATGGAACAAATTATATGTTTTGGAAATCTATAATTAAGATATATATTTGTTTTATTAATTTTGATTTGTGGAATATCATTGGAAAAAGACCTTATATACCAATGAGGATGAGAGCTGATGGAGTCACTAGGGAACCAAAGCCTTTGGATGAATATGATGAAAGTAACTCAAGAAAGATGACCTTGAACTACCAAGCAATGAACATTTTGAGTTGTACTTTGGAGTCAATGAATACAACCAAGTAAGTGGATGCGACACCGCTCATAACATGTGGAGACTTCTTCAAGTAACTCATGAAGGCACAAATCAAGTGAGGAGTTAAAGCTTGCTATGCTAGTAAGGGATTATGAGCTATTCACCAGGATTTTTTATTCTTTTACTTGATTGGTTCCTTTATTGGTAACCTCAAGTTTGTCCCAAACTTCTTTATCCAATTTACAAGTAGAAATTTTGTTATATTCATTCACAACAAGAGCATGGTGAAGAATATTGAAAGCTTTGCCAATAACTTTGATGTTTCTCTAGTCAGTTTCAGAATATTCAGATTCTAGCATGACAACTTTCACATCCTCAAAATATTTGTTGGAATGATAGGACCATTGACAATGACCTTTGAACATTCAATATCTGTGGACTATATAAAATTTCTCATTCTAGTTTTCCAGTAGGAGTAGTTCGAACCACTAATGAGTGGTGGATGAGAAATAGTTTGTCCTTCTGGTAACCATAACCAGCAACCCCGACGTACTAGCCATAGATCTTTTTTAGGCTGCTAAACCTTTTGGCTACAATACACTAGCCCTAATACCAATTGTAGGTCCTAAACAATGTCCAAGAGGGGGGTGAATTGGACTTTATAAAAAAATTGACCTATTTAAAACAAATTTAAAATTCCAAAAGTTGAAGTGCTAGTAACTAATTGGTAAAATAAAAGTTGAAGTACAAACTAAGTATAAAGCTATTTTTCTTGGAATGAGCAAAACTCAGTTTTTTTGGACTCAATATGCAGCTTTCTATTATTTTGGAGGATGCACAGACATAAATATCCAAACTATTCATTACAATACTAAAATACTTTCAAAAAGTTATCAAGCTAATTGAAATACCTAAGAGGGAGGGGGTGAATTAGGTATTTGGCTAATTTTTGCAAAAACAACCCTTTTATGCGTTTAGACCAATAACAGATTATATGAGCAAAATAGAGACAATTTATAACACAACAATATAAGAAAGTAAGATCAAAGAACACAAGCAATTTATAGTGGTTCGATCCTCAAGATCTACCTCCACTACCTTAAGCCTACACTTAAGGATTTTAATCACTCTACTATATGCTCAAGTTTACAAATTACAAGAGAGGCTCACCACACTATGGTTTTACACTCACAACCTCTTCTAGTAACTTTTTACAATACAAGGCTCACCAAACACAATGGTTTTATATCTCAAACAACCTTGAATCACAACTTCAAGGATCACCCTTATCTAAAAGGATTTTATGTTATCAAGATAACCTTGCTAGAGCTAGTAGACCAACACAATTTAATAAATAAAGAAGAGTGTGTAGATGTTACCACTTGTTGGTAGATATTACACAAAGTTGCACCTTCACACTTTGATGTCTTTGGATTGATCAATTGAATGCACAAGACATAAGAGAGCTTAAGGAATATTTGTAAAAGACTTTAGAATGCTTAGAGTTTTCAAGAATTCAAAACTTACAAAAGATTGCACGTTTATAGCTTTTGTAGAATCTGAAAATCAGTTATAACGACTATAAAACGGCTAGTTAACGGCTATTTTTCAGGAAATTGGACGACCTAATTTTGCGTCCGAATTTTTCGGACGACCAATTCTTCTCGCTGCGTCTCGAATCTTCGTCCGAATTTCTCTGGAAAAAAAGCAGTGACTATGCTGAAGGCCAAAATTTGGATGACTAAATTTTTGCTTCGAGCGTCCGAATCTTCTTCCGAATTTCCTGGAAGAACAAAGTGAGCAAACTTTTGCTACAAAATACAGACGACCGAATTTTTTGGAATCATATTCAAACTTTGTAAAATCATTTGAGATTTAACTTCCAAAGGTTTAAAAAACATTTGGTATATACAGAAAACTTATTTAGACATATATAAGTTTGAAAACCAAAATCTAATTTATTTGATTATATAAAGTTTACTTAAAAACTTTTGGGACACAAAACCACATTCATCAAGAAATTTATTCAAAACCTTTTATGATTAAGAAACCTATTTTATGCTCTCTTATGCATTCAATAGACTCTAAGACATACAAGTGTAGAGTTTATATAGATATTTACCTATTATCATATCTACTCTACACTTCAAGTCTTCAATGCCTTGAGTTCATCTTTGAATAACCTTCAAAAGACTTCATAGTTTATTGAGGTTGTTCTTGCACTTTGTCTTGAAGGCAATGAGACTTCGTACTTCTTAGTTCATAAAACCTATCACACAACATACAAGCATATTAGTCCTCATCAATATTTGTCATTAATCAAAACTGCATGATTTGCCCTTAGGGCTAACAATCTCCCCCTTTTTGATGATGACAAACTTTGATGCAAAATGTGATGGATTTAAACAATGTAAAACGAAGAAGTATAGATGTCAATCATATATGTAAACCAATTTGGCACATTGACATTCAAAAGGCTCAATATGAGCCTATGACCCAACCAACCTCCATTTACCTCCTTCCTTCCAACAACTAGGATAGAAGATATAGCAATTAAGCAAAACTTCTAAGAGAGGTTTTAAAGATTGTAACAGTTTAACAATGCTCCCCCTTAGATTGTGCTCACTTTTCAACATATTTGGACTAAAGATATCATGCATCCGAATTTTTGCATAGCAAGTCCAAACTTTAAAATAAGATAATCAAAGGCTTCAAATTCTGTAAATAATCTTTCCTAAGTTTGTTCAAACATATTATGAGAGATTAAAATATATTTGAATCAATTTGAACAATAAAGGAGCACATTTTGACAATGAAATATGGATGCACCCGAATTATAGAGCATGCATCCGAATTTTTAAACTCATGCATCCAAACTTTGAAATTTTAAGTCCAAACTGCAATAGATTCAATATAATGGATGTTTAAAGTGAGATAAAGCTTTCATAATGTTGTTCAAACATAATGGAAGAGATTAAAATAGATTTGAATCAATTTGAACAACAAAAGAGCACATTTTGGCCACAAATATGGATGCATCCGAATCTTTAACCCTTGCATCCGAATTTTGAATCCAAAGTTTTTGCAACTCAGTTTATCTCTACAAAAATTCAAGACTCATATTGTAGTATTATTGCAGTCATCATATCATTATTTTTCTCCCTCTTTTGTCATCACTCAAAAAAAAATAAATAGAGGGATCAATGAAAATGAGACTATCAATTTAGCACATAAAAGAAGCTCTCATCACTGGGATTTCATCATTGAGCTTCACTATTACATAAAATGCAGCAAAATACTTAACAAGTTCAGAATTACAAAAAAAAATATAGATAAGCAACTTAAAAAGCAGTAAATAGAATAGAAGGAAAGAAAGCTTAGTCTTGTGATGTTGATGTTGATGGGAGGCTCGGCTCACTCCTTTCTTGATGGCCAAGTGCTTCACTCTTCCTTGACTGAAAGAGATTATTGATGGAGAGCCTATTTCAGATTGAGCTACTTGGCTGCCTGCTATTGGTGGCTCTTCATGAACATGTTCTTCCTCTTCTTCTTTTGCCACAGTCTCTTCATCTCCACCTTGATCATCATCTTCATCATTGCTATCCTTATTATCTCCTTTCTTTTCTTCTTTATCTCTTTCTTCCTCATTTCCATCTTGAGGCTTAGAGGGTCCTTCACCACTTTGAGTATTTCTCATAAGGATTTCTTCAATGTGCTTTACCCTACTCTCCAGTCCATCTAACTTTCCAAGAACCATTGGAGCAAATGATTCAAAGAATTTATACATCTTCTCCATTTCCTTGACATGATTGTTCAAGGCTTCTTGGAATGCTTTGGCTACTATAGTGTCACCTCTAGTTACTCCTTCACCACTTGAACCAATTCCAGTTTCTTCTTCAAACAATCTCCTTTTTGTTGGAGGTTGCTCCCCCTCACTTGAGGTGTCATGCTTCCTCTTTGTCTTCATTTCTCTAGCAAGGGTTTCTTCTTCATCCTCTTCTTCTTCCTCCTCTTCACTTTCTATCATTTCTTCTCTTTCTGTTCTTTTTGGAGGGGTTTCTCTTTTTGTCCTCCATACATTATCCTCATCAAGAACTAATTGCATTCTCCTAAGAGTTTCATTAGTGTAAATCTCCCCACTCTTAAAAGCTTGCCCTCTTCCCCGGAAGTTTAATCTTAAAATGCTTAAAGATTCTTGTCAACAACCTTCAAAATGGGAATGCCTTGGTTACTCGTCTTTCTTGCAAGTAATCATGTGTTTCAAGGCTATATAACCAAAGTTCATTCTCCTATGCTCATGCAAAGCTAACATGATTACCATATGCATATTTCCAACTGATGACTTATGTCCAAAATTAGGAACAATCATAGTAGTTACCATATGATGCAACACTCTACCTCTAGCATCCAAGTTCTTGATTTCCCTCTCCTTTATAGATCTAAACTCTCTTCCATTGGTAAATGCTTCTTCAAATCTAACATATGTAAAGAGTTCACGATCATAGCAATGCATGGAAGGTGAATAATATCTAGCTCCATTGTCACCTACTCCACAAATTCTGTTTATCAATCCTTCACTAAATTCAATGTCAACTTGGGATACTCTAGATGAATACCATTGTATTACATTATCCCCTACAGTCTCAATTCTTTCCTCTTTCAGGTTTGCATAGAATTCATATATCAAGGTAGGATAAAATTCTCCATCAATGAACAACAAACTACTCCAACCAACATCATTGAAACAAGATAGAACAATATCCATGCTAGACAATTTATCAACATCCACCTTATATCCAGGAATAATCTTTCTGTTGTTTTTATTCCATTCATCAAATTCATGAGTAGCTTTGATTGAAACAAACCTGTCAACCCCAGATAATGTTTGAGGGATTCGAATTCTTCTTGGTTGGTTGAGGATTGAGTTTCCATCTCCTTCCTTAGTCTTTCCTTTCCCTTTCTCAACATTTGGCTTCTTTGTTCTCACCATTGATGTTTTCTATTGAGAAGTATTGATTTTCGGTATGGATTTAGGGTTAGAAGTTTAAAAGTGAAGCCAAATCGGGATAAGAATGTGTGGTTTTGAAGGGATTTTGATTCGGATGTGAATGGATATGAGAGGCTTTTAAAAAGATGTGAAATTCGGAAGTTGAAGTGGTGAGAAAACTGTTTAAATTTTCAATTAAATAGACGCATCCATAAAATTCAGACGACCGAATTCTCAGGTCTGCGTCCGAATTTTCAAATCGAAAGTTTTCGTTTCTTCGATTCGAAAATTCGGTACCGAATTTTCTGCCCTGCGTCCGAATTCTTGATCAAAAGTCTCTGGACCGAATTTTCTGTAGTGCATCTGAATTCTGGATCGAAAATTTCCTGTTTTAATCAAAACTTCAATACACATATTAGTCATTGAATCTTGAAATTCCTAAGAGTCTTCTTAGGTGATTGAACCTTTCCTTAGCCAAAGGCTTTGTAAATATGTCAGCAATTTGATCATTTGCATTTATATATTCTAAGCATATATCTTTCTTAATCACATGATCACGAATGAAATGATGTTTTATCTCTATATGCTTAGTCCTAGAATGTTGAATGGGATTTATGCTTAAGTTAATAGCACTAGTATTATCATATAGTATAGGCACACAATTGAATTTAAGACCATAATCAAGTAAGGTATGCTGCATCCATAGCAATTGTGCACAACAACTACCTGCAGCTATGTATTCAGCTTCTACAGTGGATAAAGACACACAAGCTTGCTTTTTACTAAACCAAGATACAAGACAACTACCAAGAAATTGACAATGACCACTTATACTTTTACGTTCAACTTTGCATCCAGCATAGTCAGCATCAGAGTATCCAATAAGTTCCAAAGATGAAGTTTTTGAAAACCAAAGACCATAGTCATGTGTATCAATCAAATAGCGAAAAATGCATTTGACAGAAATTAGATGAGATTCTTTAGGACATCATTGGAATCTAGCACACAAGCATACAGCAAACATAATATCTGGTCTACTAGCTGTGAGATAGAGTAAACTTCCGATCATACCTCTATATGATTTCTCATCAATACTTTTACCTTTCTCATCTTTGTCAAGTTTAGTTGATGAACTCATTGGAGTACCTATTCCTTTTGCTTGATCCATTCCAAGTCTTTTTCGAGTAGCTCCTTGGTATACTTTGCTTGATTGATGAAGACTACATCCTTGGTTTGCTTAATTTGCAGCCCAAGGAAGAAACTTAGTTCTCCCATCATGCTCATCTCAAATTCATTTTGCATGGATTTAGTAAACTCTTCACAAAGGGAAGTATTAGTAGCACCAAAAATAATATCATCAACATAAATTTGCACAAGTAAAATATCATTTTTAGAAGATGTTTTTTATAAAAAGAGTTGTATCTACTTTTCCTTTTGTAAAACCTTTTGAAAGAAGAAAACCACTTAATCTTTCATACCAAGCTCTTGGAGCTTCTTTCAGTCCATATAGAGCTTTGGTTAACTTGAAAACATGATTTGAAAATTTTTCATGAACAAAACCAGGAGGTTGTTCTACATAAACCTCTTCTTCAATAAAACCATTTAGAAAAGCACTTTTGACATCCATTTGAAATAGTTTAAAATATTTAAAACAAGCAAATGCCAAAAGTATTCTTATAGACTCTAATTTGGCCACTTGAGCAAAAGTTTCATCATAATCAATGCCTTCTTCTTGGTTGAAACCTTGAGCAACAAGTCTAGCTTTATTTCTAACAACTTCTCCTAGTTCATTTAACTTATTTCTAAAGACCCATTTTGTACCAATAACATAATGATCATGAGGTCTAGGAACAAGATTCCAAACTTTATTTCTCTCAAACTGATTTAACTCTTCTTCCGTAGCAATAATCCAGAAATTATCACACAATGCATCATCAATATTTTTCGGTTCAATATGAGATAAAAGGGCAAAATTATCAATAAAGTACCGCCTTGTTTTAACTCCTTGGGAGACATCACAAGTGATTTGCTCCTTAGGATGACTTCTTGCATATGTGAGATCCTTTGGAAGTTCTTGATTATTGCTTGATTGACCATCTTGTTCTTGCTCCATTATTTCTTCTTCTTTGGCATGATCTTCCAATGTAGGTACTTGGTGTTGAGTTTGATTTTCAACCATTGAGGAACCTGCATCATCTTCATTTCTTCTTTGAAGATATATGTTAGATTCATCAAAAGTTACATGAATAGTTTCTTCAACACATAATGTCCTTTTGTTATAGACTCTATATGCCTTTTTATTTGATGAATAGCCAAGAAATATGCCTTCATCTGATTTTCTATCAAACTTACAAAGATTGACACTAGTGTTTAAAATAAAGCACTTACAACCAAAAACTTTAAAATAGACAATTGATGGAGTTTTATCAAATAGAAGTTCAAAAGGTGTTTTTCTTATAAAAGGTCTTAGTAAAACTCTATTCATTACATAGCAAGCTGTATTTACAGCTTTAGCCCAAAAATATTTTGGTAAGGAATTTTCACAAAGCATTGATCTTGCCATTTCTTGTAATGTTCTGTTTTTCCTCTCAACAACACCATTTTGTTGAGGTGTTTTGCAAACTGAAAAATTATGAGTGATGCTATACTCATCACAGAATTTTTGTAAAATCTTCGTTACATAACTCTCTTCCATTATCACTTCTAATAGAAATCAGTTTGCAATCAAGAGAAATTTGAACCTTTTTGAAAAGTTTTGAAAATTCAAAAACATGTTTCATCTTTTTGTGATAAAAAGATTACCCATGTAAATCTTGAAAAATCATCAACAATCACATAGGCATATGTTTTTTATTGTTTTCCATATTGACAAGCATCACAATGACTTTATCAAAATGCATTTTTGGTAATCCTCTAATTAGTTCTTGTGTAGAAAGTTTGTTCAATAAATCCATGCTCACATGTCCTAATCTTCTATGCCATAAAAATCCATCATTGTCATGAATGGCAAGACATTTAATATCATTAGTAATAAGCTCATCAAGATATAACACATATACATTACTAACTCTTTTAGCAACAAAAATAGTTTTATTACTTGCACTGTCAAGAATAGTACAAGTATCACATTTAAACTCAACTTTGCAACCATTGTCACATAATTGACTAATACTAAGTAAATTGTACTTTAAACCATCAATAAGTAAAACTTTCTTGATAAGAGGGAAAGAACCTTTACCAATGTTACCTATTCCAAGTATTTTCCCTTTCTTCTTATCTTCAAATGTGACAAAATCTTCGAGTTGTAGCTTGAAGCTCACTAACAAGTGATGCATTTCCAATCATGTGCCTTGAGCAGCCACTCGTCAAGAAACCATTTAGTGGCACTTGATCTTGAGGCAAATTGTACCTATACCAAATTAGAAAGAGTGATTTTTTGGTACCCATATCTTCTTGGGTCCAAGGGGGTTAGTAATAGTTCCTTTGACTTTCCAAATGGTCTTAACACCATTTTCTATCTTTCTTTTAATAAAACACTTAGAAACTTTGTGTCCATGCTTACTACAATATGTACAACAAGTATGAGACCTATAATGAGAAGATTCTTTAACAAATAACCCTTTTGGTTTTGGATCAAAACAATCATGTGTAAAACCGAGACCATGCTTTACAAATGAGGTTCTTTGATAACCAAGTAATTTATTTAAATTTTCTCTTCCATTTGTAAATCTCTCAATGCATAAAGTAAGATCATTTACTTTCCTTTTTAAAGACTCATGATCTTTTAGCATTGATTCAAGAGAAATAATTCTTGAACAAAGCTTTTTGTTTTCAAAAGATACATTTTTTATGGTTGTATTCAAAACTTCTTTTTCAATGGTAAGGGAATTAATGGTCTCTAGAAGTTTATCATTTCCAACACATAACTTTGAATTTTTATTTGAAAAAATCATTAATTTTTGGATTTCATTTCTTTGTTTCTTTTTGAAGCCTTTTTCAACTCTTCATATAGTTCTACAATCAAATCACTAGAATCAATATCATCATCACAGAAATTTGAAATAGAAGGTGAAGATTGTACCTCATCATCAATGGCCATAAAGCATATGTTGGCCTTCCCTTCACTGCCATCCTCATTTTCTTGTTGATCCCACGTTTCAGCTAATCCTTTTCCTTTCTTGGCAGATTTCTTTATGTTTTTGCTGTCTCTTTCCCTATCTAACACTTTGGGACAGTCAGCAATAAGATGCTCTATGCTCTTGCATTCAAAGCATTGAGGTTTATAGGATGAGGATTGTCCACTCTTCTTGACTGGCTTTCTTCCTTTCTTTAGAAACTCCTTTTTGTAGAATTGCTTGAACTTCCTCACTGCCATTGCAATCTCTTCTACTCCACTGTTTCCTTCTTCTTCTTCACTTGAAGATTGTTCTTGTTCACTCAAGTGATTTGAAGTATTGAGTACAACTCCTTTTCTTCCCTTTTCTTCATCTTCCTTATCATTTAACCGTTTCATCTTCATTTCACGTGTGAGTAGTGATCCGATAAGCTCTTCAAGAGGAAGAGTTTTTAAATCTTTGGACTCCTCAATAGTAAGTGTTTTTGGCTGCCAGGATTTTGGTAGAGCATTCAAAATCTTCCTGTTTTGCTCTCCCATAGTATAGCTTTTACCATAAGCTTTCAAGCCATTAAAAATGTTAGTAAACCTTGTAAACATATCACTAATAGTTTCACCTTGTTTCATAGTAAACAGTTCATAATCTCTAACAAGCATAGCAAGTTTGGATTCTTTAACTTGATTAGTACCTTCATGTGTAATTTGGAGTAATCTCCACATATCATGAGCAGAATCACACCCACTAACTCTATTGTATTCAGTAACATCTAATGCACAACTTAATATGTTCATGGCCTGATAGTTTAATGTCATTTTCCTTGAATCATGCTCATAAAATTCATCAGTGGATTTGGGTTCTGAGGTTACTCCATCTGCTCTCATTTTCATTGGGACATAAGGACCTTTCTCAACTATGTTCCATAAATCAAAATTGATAGAACAAATATATATTTTAACTCTAGACTTCCAAAAAGTGTAATTTGTTCCATCAAACAACGGTGGTCTGTTTGTAGATGATCCTTCTAGGTAAGGTAAGTTTGAAATATTAGCCGTGGGATCTTTGTCTTCTAGGTTGTCAAACCACACAAAGAAGTTCTGTCTCTAATACCAATTGAAATACCTAAGTGGGGGTGAATTAGGTATTTGGCTAATTTTTGCAAAAACAACCCTTTTATTCGTTTAGACCAATAACAGATTATATGAGCAAAATAGAGACAATTTATAACACAAAGCAATATAAGAAAGTAAGATCAAAGAACACAAGCAATTTATAGTGGTTCGATCCTCAAGATCTACCTCCACTACCTTAAGCCTACACTTAAGGATTTTAATCACTCTACTATATGCTCAAGTTTACAAATTACAAGAGAGGCTCACCACACTATGGTTTTACACTCACAACCTCTTCTAGTAACTTTTTACAATACAAGGCTCACCAAACACAATGGTTTTATATCTCAAACAACCTTGAATCACAACTTCAAGGATCACCCTTATCTAAAGGATTTTATGTTATCAAGATAACCTTGCTAAAGCTAGTAGACCAACACAATTTAATAAATAAAGAAGAGTGTGTAGATGTTACCACTTGTTGGTAGATATTACACAAAGTTGCACCTTCACACTTTGATGTCTTTGGATTGATCAATTGAATGCACAAGACATAAGAGAGCTTAAGGAATATTTGTAAAAGACTTTAGAATGCTTAGAGTTTTCAAGAATTCAAAACTTGCAAAAGATTGCACGTTTATAGCTTTTATAGAATTTGAAAATCAGTTATAACAGCTATAAAACGGCTAGTTAACGGCTATTTTCAGGAAATTCGGACGACCGAATTCTGCGTCCGAATTTTTCGGACGACCGAATTCTTCCTGCTGCATCCGAATCTTCATCCGAATTTCTCTGGAAAAACAGTGACCATGCTGAAGGCCAAAATTCGGACGACCGAATTTTGCTTCATGCGTCCGAATCTTCTTCCGAATTTCTCTAGAAGAACAGTAGCAAACTTTTGGTACAAAATTCAAGAAGACCGAATTTTTTGGAAGCATATTCAAACTTTGTAAAATCATTTGAGATTTAACTTCCAAAGGTTTGAAAAACATTTGGTATATACAGAAAACTTATTTAGACATATATAAGTTTGAAAACTAAAATCAAATTTCTTTGATTATATAAAGTTTACTTAAAAACTTTTAGGACACAAAACCACATTCATCAAGAAATTTATTCAAAACCTTTTATGATTAAGAAACCTATTTTATGCTCTCTTATGCATTCAATGGACTCCAAGACATACAAGTGTAGAGTTTACATAGATATTTACCTATTATCATATCTACTCTACACTTCAAGTCTTCAATGCCTTGAGTTCATCTTTGAATAACCTTCAAAAGACTTCATAGTTTATTGAGGTTGTTCTTGCACTTTGTCTTGAAGGCAATGGGACTTCATACTTCTTAGTTCATAAAACCTATCACACAACATACAAGCATATTAGTCCTCATCAATATTTGTCATTAATCAAAACTGCATGATTTGCCCTTAGGGCTAACACTAATTTTTTTAAATAGATAGTTTTTGTTCTATTGTCTAAATAACAGTTTCAACATGTCCTTTCATTGTCTAGAGAGTATACTTTCAACTTAATCATTCTTGAACGAAATGTGTTTGCATCTAAAGAATAAATGAACTTAAAAACAAACAAACAATCAAAGCAAAGTAAAGCAAGAAATAAGGGAGACACCAAAGATTTTTTATAGTGGTTTGACAATATACCTATGTCCATTTCTTGACAATCCTACGTCAAGTACTTTCACTATGCACAATCTATAGAGATCAAGCCATACAACCGTAAGTATCTTACACACAAGAAATAATTCAGCTATATCCAGTAGTTTTACAAATAAATCGCCAACTATCACCATTAGTTTTCAATAGATTTAGCAACTATCTAACAACTATTTTTTCACCCAAGAACACCCTCCACTTGGTGGCACAAGTTTAAAACCGGTGCTTGTGGACCTTGAAAAGATGAAGATTAAAATATTGAAACTTTCACTTGCTTTGAATATCAGCTCATACTTTGCATATTTCCTTCCTTTCTAACCCGATATGTTTCTTTAACTATTTTCAGCATTCAATTTTCAACTCTTGAAGAACACTCAAAACCTTTAAGAAAAACACTTATCTCCCCGAAAACTTTAGAGAGCAAATGGTTATATACATAAGAGATACACATACCCTATGAAAAAAATATGAGATATTATAGTCACATGGTGCTCTTGGTCAATTATTGTTCAAATTGTCGAAGTGTTTTTTTAAAAAATATTAACTTTTTGAAAAGCATAAGTGATCATGTGATCTTTCAAGCATCCTCGGTTGATATATTCTTTCACAGTAAAGTCAACTCATTCCATTTGTCTCAAAAAATGATTCAAAGTCGCTTTTTGCAATTATGTGAAAGTTTTGAAAGGTAAAAACTTGACTACTTTTGAAAATGTGATTCTAGCTAGAGGTAAAGTTGAAAATTCATTCTCACTAACTGTAAAGTCATGCTAATGTAGTGTCAGTCAATCAGTATTAGTCACTATCATGCTGACTCGTCTCAAGATTCTACGGTTTAAAAAAAGTAACTTGACACAAATGAATCTAACTTAATAGTTTTGGAATGTGGGTTGATACAAAGATCAAAGTAGAAACACTTTGCCTTTTTCTTGAAGGGTTTCCAGATATAGTTTTGAAGTAAAACTTTTTTTGAGGCACCTTTCTAAGGATAGAAAATTTGGTTTTGATTAAGGCACACATGGAGACATATTATCACATATTAATTCTTAACACAAATCAAAAAATTATACCTATGAAAGTACAATCCTTGATTCATGTGTGGGTTGATTATGATAACTCAAAGCACATTTTAAAATCATCTGAGCAGATAGTTATTAGATTACTTAAAACATATTTTGTCAATCATCAAAATTGAAATGTTATATTCTAGAGTCAACACTATTTTAGATGGGGATTTGTGCCGGACTGATGAATAGTAGAAAATCATGATCCTTGGATATTTATTTTTGCATGGTGAGAATGCCTATCAAGAAGTTGACCATGCCTTCTACAGACCTGTAAGTTGCATTCTCTGGCCTTAAGCGTAATAGCCACAATTTTCCTTCTCAACCTGAGTGTCTTTTTCCTTTTTCTTCATGAAAAAGGAAAATGAGGAAAAAGGAAAAAGAGAATTGAAAAGCAACGTGAGTTTTTACGTGCAATATGTTGAGAGTTAGTTTAACACTTATCCTTTCAATGGATTTCTTAAGGAGGCAACAAGTTTGATTCTTTAACCATTTCTACATATTGGCCTATTCAATGCTCGGACACTTTTATAAATGAAGGCATCGACGACAATGAGGCTTCAGAAATGGTTCCTATTTCTGAGCTTTATATTATTAATCTCATTGAATATTTGCGATGTTCTTGAAAAAAAGCAAAAAATCATGTGATGATGATAATGTGTTCGCCCCTGTAAAATTGCGTAAGAATAGGAAGCATGCAGAACAGCATTTAATGTTGTAAAAATGTTAGGTTTCTTATTCCATACCGTGGAATTTCTCCCACCGCATTATAAAAGTCTATATATGGGTCTCTTTTGTAATTTTTATTTAATTTAATTAAGATGCAAAATTTTTTAAAAAATAATTAAATGAAATTACTATCTTTTTCAAATGAAAATAGCAAATGCGCAAAATCTAACTATTAGTTGCTATTCAACGTATGTTCCCCTATGCAAGTATGATTAAGATTGGGAGACAGATGAAGCTATACTCCTTTTAACAGCATCTTCAAATTTGATGGTACCTTGCATCCTTTTCAACCTCAAAAACGACTGCTCTTTCTACAATTTACTGGAAATATCAGCTACCTGATCTTCCAAGAAAGACTCCACCTACCATGATCGAGTGGAAATATGAGCAATCTAACCAATCTAATCTTCCGTGAAGAAGTGATCAACAACAAAGTCCAAATCCATGCATTAAAAACCATTTCTATTTGTCAAATTCCATCAGCCAACTTTATGAATCTTGTCTTTAACGGACGGTTCAAAACTGGAGGCAGCCAAGATGGGAATATACATTGAATGGTCCTCTCTCCCTTCTTTCCGCTATTCTTCCTCTCACTAGTGCAATACACTATCACGTGGTTATAAAAATGTTTTAAAAATATAAAATTCTAAACAAATAAAGTAGTCCAAGGAAAATGAAATAAAATATAAAGATACTTAAAATTGGTAAAGGAGAAAATGGGGAAGGGATTTAAGAGAAAAGATTCTGAGTGTATTTCAGTTTCCATAATAAACCATTTCAAACTTATCTACCCGCAAACCTCAAAATCCTCGTTAGTTGACACTTTGAATTAGTTTGGCCAAACTTGTTCTTTACTTTTAACAGAACAGAATCAATGGTAGAATTCTTATTAAAAAATATAGTTTTAAAAGAGGAAAAATTTATGTTGGAACAATATAAAAAATATTTTTGAACATTTAAGTTAACGTAGAAACCACAAACACTTTCTTTCTTTCTTTCTTTCTTTCCTTTCCTCCAAATGAATAGATTCTTCGAAATTTACTTCTTTCCCTTGCTTCCTAGGAATAGATTCTTTTATTTAAGTAAAATGTAGAAACAAAATTATTGTTCAAAACGACTTATTCAATACGGCTTCCTCTGAATAATTAATTGATATTGTGAGATTTCCATTTTTTTACCAACTAGGTGAAAGGAAGTAGAAAGAGGCAATGCAAAAAAAAAAAAAAAGAAAAACCAATGATGACAACGGAACACCATGGGCATTAGTTTGACCAACATTAGAGTTTAACGTATATCTTTGGGCTAGATATTCCTTCTAAAAAAAAAAACTTTCGGCTATATATAAGAGGTTTCAATTCCGAATAATGTCATGAGCAAAATGGCACCCTTGCTTGAGATAGTTTCTAAGACAACCATCAAACCCTCTTCTCCCACACCTCGATCACTTAGCCACTATATCCTCTCCTCTTATGATCAAGTGATACCCTCATTTTATACATCCGCTGCATTCTTTTACTCTAATCCGTGCTGTGAAAGTTTAAAACTTCGTCAGCAACTTCAAAATTCCCTCTCAAAAACTCTTGTTTCTTACTATCCGTTTGCAGGCAGGCTTGTTGGAAATGACCACATCCACTGCAACGATGAAGGAGTTGAGTTCGTGGAAGTCCGAATTCACTGCCCCATCCATGATATTGTGAAGCACGGAAAATCACATGCCAAACACCTAGTCCTTCCTCGGGAAATTCCTTGTAACGACGACAGTTTAGCCGTTGTTCAGCTCAGCCATTTTGACTGTGGAGGAGTGGCCATTGCTTTTGGTATATCTCACAAAGTTGCTGATGCGTGTACATTGGCTGCGTTTATGAAGGACTGGGCTGCTTCTACATCTCTTTCGTCTCATGTACCGTCTCCGCTATTAGTTGCTGACTCTGTCTTTCCACATCAAGATGATGTATTATGTGAACCATATGTTCCGGCCCAAAATTGTGTAACTAGGAGATTTATCTTCCCTGCCACGGACATAGAGAACCTGAAATCGAAAGCCGTTGAGTCTGGTATCCAGAAACCTACTCGGGTGGACGTTGTGACTGCACTTCTCTACAAATCTGCCATGGTTGCAACAAGATCAGCAAATTGCGGCTCGTCTAGGCCATCAGTGCTACTACAACCTATGAATATTCGTCCCCTTATAAAACTGCCACAAAATGCAATTGGAAATATCTTTTCATTCAATTTCTGTGTTAATGAAGATGAAAAAATGGATTTCTCGGCATTGGTTGGTCAACTAAGGAAAGCAAAGCTGAAATCAAAGGATCTTTCCGAGGATGAGCTAAGGTATGAATCACAAATGCAAGAGCTTGAACTGTGCTTAAAGCAGCATAATATTAGTAGCTTCGATGCCTACCGTTGCAGCAGTTGGTGTGGATTCCCATTTTATGATGTTGATTTTGGATGGAGAAAGCCATTATGGGTCTGTACGTTCGAACCCCAAATAAAGGACATATTCGTCTTGATAGATTCTCCAGGAGGTGGAATCGAAGCAGTAGTCGTCCTTGAAAAAGAAAAGATGTATGCATTTGAGAAGAATGAACAACTCCTTGCGTTTGCTTCTATAGACTCTGCCAGAATGGAAATAGAAGCTTTAGTAATCTCTTGAGGAAGAAAAATGAACAGTTTCTGCAAAATTTGCAAGTTTGCATGTTTTCTGCTGTAAAATTTGAATGTTCGTGTGGGTTGTTTTATGTGAATCTGTGTCTCAGTGTCTGTCCTTATGGGATTTGCTCCAGAATGATGAATGGTCAAGTTGGATATTTATTTTATTGCATGGTAAGAATAGCTATCAAGAAGTTAACAATGTCTTCTGCCGGAGTTGTAAGTTGCATTCCTTCTTAATACAACGGCCTGTTATATTAAGCATTCCAATTTCGATAGATTCAACATGGTGCTTGACCTGTGTGATTTTTCATGTGCCCAGTAATTTCTTGATGATTATTCAGGGTATATATAGGTTCTTTTTTGTTCATTTTCCTTCTATCCCCACTGCTTCAATTTAAATGTCATTATAAAAATTTTATTTTATTATAAAATAAATATCATTGAACAAATAGTGGACTTTCCTTTTTCATTGACCCTTATAATAAAGTAATGATATTTTATACGGTAAACAATAGTAGTTTTTCGTGTTGCAGTTTCCCATGGGCTTATTCTCAATTATTTAAAATAAATTGTTTATACTTTTCTTTTTTATTTAAAATTTTTTGAGTTATTTTCAACTATTTCTTCACTTCTAATTTTTTAACTTGAAAAAGCTAAACAAGGATTTTTTTAGAAGCTATTATGGGCATTTTTTTAAAAACAAAATTTTGCTAACTGAAATTATTAAAAATAATAATTTTATTTTAATTTTAAATTTTTTAAAAACATTTTTTTCAACTAATTAAAAAGAAGTTTCAACAAAAATCGAGAACAAGGCCGTTTAGGATAGATAATGTTTAACTAATAAAAAATGGTAAGTTTAATTTATGTCTTAATATGTGTAAAAATTTTTAAAATGATGCTTAAATTAAAATAAATGAAGTATTATTCTTCATTTGGATATTAAACGCTTCAGGCACAGTGGAAGGGAAGCCGAAGAAAAATTTTCAGTTCTGAGAGGATTTTTTTGCTCTGGGTTGATTTGAAACCAAATTTTGAGGAACCCCGAAATTCCTCTAGAAAATGTTTGAGCCTCAAAAATATTGTGAACGACTTCGATGGTTTACTCCCAAATCATGAGGTAGTTTTGTCAATACGATTCGCAAGGTTTGGTTCGTGACTTTTCTGTTTTGTGAAACTTAGTATGTCGAAGTAGTTACAAAAATTTTAACATAACATATACAGATAGGAATAATAAAGTTTGATATAGGATATTAGTATCGCAGTTCGGCTTAAAACCTAAGTTTGCGAAGCCATACCCAAAAAAGAGTAATCCACTGATCACAAAAAGTGCATGAATACACTTATCTCAATTATATAGTGATTTCCTTATTGGGCTTGACAAAATCTCTTCCGTAAATCTACATCAAGATTGAAAATTCATCAACGAGATACAAGAAAAACACAGAATTAGCAACCAAAACTTTCATTGCTAAATACATGGTCGCTAATTGTGATGGCAACATTATTCCATCGCAATCCATCACAATTTTGCGGTGGAATAAAATGGTCGAATGGCTATGTTATAAATAATTTAGTGACTTATTTCTATCAAATAATAATATATTTAAAATTTTAAAAAATAAAAAATTGTCATTAAATCGAAGCAAATTTAGTTTTAGAAATTATTATTAAGAAATTTCATTACTTAATTAGTGACGGATTTACTGACAGATAATAATATTTTAAAATTTTTAAAAATAAAAAATTATCATTAAAAAATTATTTTTTCAAGAAATATTCGTCAGTAATTCCATTGCTATTTAGTTACTGATTTGCAATGGACATAAATTGTAAATTAAAAATAAAAAAATAAAATAAAATATATAAATTATTATTTAAAATTTTAAAAATAAAATTTTAAAAACGATGTGGATCAGGATAACCTACCCAATTGTGCCCTAGTCACTCGTGGCCCTATCTGAATTCATTGTCAATCATATAATCCTCATAAATGCTTCATTTTGCTGCAAGTGATATTCGAACTTGCATTCTTGCAAAGTTGGAGGATGTCTTCTTCTACTAGGCTAAGTCACTTTTTGTATTTTATTTCACCATATAATATCTTTGTACTCTAGATTTGTTATTATACATTATTCTATTGATAATTTACTTATATTATAATATAATTATATATATATATATATATATATATATATATATATATATATATATATATTTCCACATATTTGACACTAATCCCTTGCAAATTAGCAATAGATTAGTGACGATAACCTAATTTCAAATTAGTATATTTTTTATTTTCTCTAGGTGGTCGTTGCTAATCCATGCAAATTTGCGATGGATTAGCAATGGCTAAGAGAAAAAAATTTAAAAAGTGCATAGTAATTTAAAAATTAAAAATTCATTGCTAATCCATTGCAAATTTATGAGGGATTAGCAAAGGAAATGGGTAAAAAAATAAAATAAAAATTTAATAATTTAAAATTATGAGTCCCGTTGCTAATTCGTTGCAATTTTGCAGCAAATTAGTGATGAAAACAGGTAAAAAATAAAAAAAATACAGTTTAATTTAAAACTTATGAGGTTGTTGCTAATCTATCACAAATTTGCAACGAAAATAGGTTAAAAAAGTAAAAAAGCACATTCTAATTTAAAAATTAAGAGGCCGTTGCTAATCCGTTACAAATTTCCAACAGACTAGCAACAAAAAATGTGAAAAAATAAAGAACCATATACTAATTTAAAAATTATAAGCCCGTTGCTAATCTGTGCAAATTTGGGCCAGATTAGCGATAAAATGTGTAAAAAATAAAAAATGCATATTAATTTAAAAATTAAGCAATAGTTGCTAATCACTCGCAAATTTGGGAGGGATTAGTGACGGCCTTTTCAATAAAAATGAAAAGAATCTTCCTAATTACTAAATTAGTCTTACCTCACTTATCCTAAGCCCTAATTTATGACAGAGTTTTAAACAATACCCTTTTTGAATTGATCCTTAGTTATAGTCTAAAGTATATAACTATATATTAACTATTCTTTCTGCTATTGATATATGTATATGTCTATATCTACATATATATACAACACATATATGTTATATTATACTTATGTTATACTTATATGTTATTAATATATTATACCTATATTTTTTGTACGGTTTATTACGTGTGTACTGCATAAGAATAATCTTACTTAGTTATTGATATTTTTATTCAATATAATTTATTTTACTTTTATTCATATTTTCATGTCATGTAAAAACATAATATTATCTAACCAAGTAAAAATTAAAAAGATCTTAAAATACTATTCAGTCGCTAATCCCTCACAAATTTGCAAGGGATTAGCTACGAAAACTGGAAAAAAATTTAGAAATTACATTTTCGTCACTAATCTTGTAAATTTGCAAGGAAGTAGTGACAGAAAAGTGATTGTTAACCCTAAGGGCAAATCATGTAGTTATGATTAGTTTTGAATAATGGCAAACATTGATGAGGACTAATATGCTTGTATGTTGAGTGATAGGATTGATGGATTGAGAAGTATGAAGTCTTATTGCCTTGAAGTCACAACGCAAGAACAACTCAACTATGCCAAAAGTGATTGAAGATTGAAGAGTATGTTCAAGATAATTGAAGGCAGTGAAGATTTATAGTGCAGAGTCCATATGCTAAATAGGTATATTTTTCTGTAACCTCTACACTTGTATGTCTTGGAATTAGTTGAATGCATAAGAGAGCACAAAACTTGTTTTTGAAATGATTTTTAATGAACTTTGTTAGCCCTAAGGGCAAATCATGTAGTATTTGATTAATGACAAATATTGATGAGGACTAATACGCTTATATATTGTGTGATAGGATTGGTGAACTAAGAAGTATGAAGTCTCATTGCCTTCAAGCCAAAGTGCAAGAACAACTTCAATAAGCAAAAGTGATTGAAGCTTGAAGAAGGTTGTTCAAAGATGATCTAAAGGCATTGAAGACTTGAAGTGTAGAGTATATATGCTAAATAGGTAAATCTCTATGCAAACTCTACACTTGTATGTCTTGGAGTCTATTGAATGCATAAGAGAGCATAAAATAAGTTTCTTAATTTTAAATGGCTTGGAATGAACTTTTTGATGAATGTGGTTTTGTATCTTAAAAGATTTTGAGTAAACTTTTCATGATCAAAGAAATTTGATTATGGTTTTCAAGCTTATATATGTCTAAATAACTTATCTATACATACAAAATGTTTTCAAACTTATTGAAGTTAAATCTCAAATGATTTTACAAAGTTTGAAAGTGCTTCCAAAAAAATTCGGTCATCCGATTTTTGTAGCAAAAATGGTTACTGTTTTTTCAGAGAAATTCCGACGAAGATTCGGACGCATCAAAAAAAATTCGATCGTCTGAATTTTTGTCTTCAGCATGGTTACTGTTTTTCCAGAGAAATTAGGACGAAGATTCGGACGCAGGGAAAAAATTCGGTCGTCCAAATTTTTCTAGAATGTGCAACAGTAACGTTCGAAAAATTCGGACGCAAAATTCGGTCGTCCGAATTTTCTGAAACTAGCTGTTACTAGCCGTTTTATGGCTGTTAAAACTGATTTTCAAATTCTATAAAAGCTATAAACTTGAAATCTTTTGTAAGTTTCGAATCTTGGTGAACTCTAAACATTCAAAAGCCTTTAGCAAACATTTTAAGCTCTCTTGTGTCTTGTGCATTCAATTGATCAATCCATAGACATCAAAGGGTGAAGGTGCAACTTTGTGTAAAACATCTACTAACAAGTGGTAACATCTACACACTCTTCTCTCCTTATCAAATTGTGTTTTCTACTAGCTCTTGCAAGGTTATCTTGATAATATAAAACCCTTTAGATAAGGGTGATCCTTGAAATTGTGATTCAAGGTTGTTTGTAGATATAAAACCATTGTGTGGTGAGCCTTGTTTGTAAAAGTTACTAGAAGAGGTTGTGAGTGTAAAACCATTGTGTAGTGAGCCTCTCATGTAATTTGTGAACTTGAGCATATAGTAGATTGATTGAAATCCTTAAGTGTAGGCTTAAGGTAGTGGACGTAGATCTTGACGATCGAACCACTATAAATTGCTTGAGTTCTTTGCTCTTACATTCCTTTATTGCTATGCTATCAACTGTCTTTAACTTGATACATATAATCTGTTCTTTGCTTAGACTTATTAAAGGTTTTTGTTTGCGAAAAATTAGCCAAATACCTAATTCACCCCTCTTAGGTATTTCAATTGGTATCGAGCCAGGGACTTCTTGTGTGGTTTTACAACCTAGAAGTTACAGATCTTATGGCTAATATTTCAAACTTACCTTATCTAGAAGGGTCTTCCACAAATAGACCACCTTTGTTTGATGGAACAAACTATACCTTTTGAAAATCTAGAGTTAAGATATATATTTGTTCTATCAATTTCGATTTGTGGAATATTGTTGAAAAAAGTCCTTATATTCCTATGAAAATGGGAGCTGATGGAGTAACTTTTAGAACCAAAGTCTACGGAAATTTGATGAACATGAATCAAAGAAAATGACATTGAATTATCGGGCTATGAACATATTAAGTTGTGCTTTAGATGTAACTGAATATAATAGAGTTATTGGTTGTGACACTCGCTCATGATATGTGGGGATTACTCCAAATAACGCATGAGGGTACAAACCAAGTTAAAGAATCTAAACTTGCCATGCTTGTTAGAGACTATGAACTTTTTACCATGAAACAAGGTGAGAATGTTAGTGATATGTTTACAAGGTTTACTAACATTTTCAATGGCTTAAAAGCTTATGGAAAGAGCTATACTATTGGAAAGCAAAAACAGGAAGATTTTGGATGCTTTACCAAAATCTTGGCAGCCAAAGACACTTGCTATTGAGGAGTCCAAGGACTTAAAAACTCTTCCGCTTGAAGAGCTTATTGGATCTCTGCTCACGCATGAGATGAAGATGAAGAGACTAAATGACAAGGAAGATGAAGACAAAGAAAGAAAAGGAGTTGTACTTAAAGCTTCAAATCACTTGAGTGAACAAAAAAAATCATCAAGTGAAGAAGAAGATGGTAACAGTGGAGAAGAGGAAATTGCCATGGCAGTTAGGAAATTCAAGAGTGTAAGCCCTAAGGGCAAATCATGTAATTTTGATTCATGACAAATATTGATGAGAACTAATATGTTTATATTGTGTGATAAGATTTGTGAAGAAAGAAGTTTGAAGTCTCATTGCCTTCAAGCCAAAGAGCAAGAACAACCTCAATTAGCTATGAGTCTTTTGAGGTTTATCCAAAGATGAACTCAAGGCATTGAAGACTTGAAGTGTAGAGTAGGTATGATGATAGGTAATATCTATGTAAACTCTACACTTGTATGTCTTGGAGTCTATTGAATGCATAAGAGAGCATAAAATTGATTTCTTAAGTTTAAAAGGCTTTGAATGAATTCTTAGTAAATGTGGTTTTGTGTCCTAAAAGTTTTTAAGTAAACTTTATATGATCAAAGGAATTTGAGTTTGGTTTTCAAACTGATATTTGTCTAAATAAGTTATCTATTTATACCAAATGTATTTCAAATACTTGGAAGATTGATTTAAAATGATTTTACAAAGTTTGAACATAATTCCAAGAAATTCGGTCGTCCGAATTTGGTAGCAAAAGTTTGCTCATTTGTTCTTCCAGAGAAATTCGGAAGAAGATTCGGACGCATGAAGAAAAATTCGGTCGTCCGAATTTTGGTCTTCAGCATGGTCACTGTTCTTCCAGAGAAATTCGGACGAAGCAGGAAGAATTCGGTCGTCCGAAAAATTCGGACGCAGAATTCGGTCGTCCGAATTTCCTGAAAATAGCCGTTAACTAGCCGTTTTATAGCTGTTTCAACTGATTTTCAAATTCTATAAAAAGTTATAAACGTGCAATCTTTTGTAAGTTTTGAATCCTTTAATACTCTAAGCTTTCCAAAGTCTATTACAAACATTTCTCAAGCTCTCTTATGTCTTGTGCATTCAATTGATCAATCCAAAGACATCAAAGTGTGAAGGTGCAACTTTGTGTAATCTCTACCAACAAGTGGTAACATCTACACACTCATCTTTACTTATTCAATTGTGTTAATCTACTAGCTCTAGCAAGGTTATCTTGATAACATAAAACCCTTTAGATAAGGGTGATCCTTGAAGTAGTGATTCAAGGTTGTTTGAGATATAAAACTGAAATACCTAAGAGGGGGGGGGGTGAATTAGGTATTTGGCTAAGTTTTGCAAATTCAAACATTATAAATGAGCAGACCTATTGCAGATTAAGTGAATAAAAAAAAACAGTTCATGGAAAAGCAGTATAAGAAATGTAAACAAATGAACACAAACAATTTATAGTGGTTCGATCCTCAAGATCTACCTCCACTACCTTAAGTATACACTTAAGGATTTCAATAACTCTACTATGTGCTCAAGTTCACAGATTACAGGAGAGGTTCACCACACTTTGGTTTTACACATACAACCTCTTCTAGTAATTTTTACCACAATATGTACAGCAAGTATGAGACCTATAATGAGAAGATTCTTTAACAAATGTCTCTTTTGGTTTTGAATGAAGGCAATCATGTGTAAAACCTAGACCATGCTTTACAAATGAGGATCTTTGATACCCAAGTAATTTATTTAAATTGTTTCTTCCATTTGTAAATTTCTCAATGCATAAAGTAAGATCATTTACTTTCCTTTTTAAAACCTCATGATCTTTTAGCATTGATTCAAGAGATATAATTTTTGAACACAGCTTTTTGTTTTCAAAAGATACATCTTGTATGGTAGTGTTCAAAACTTCCTTTTCAATAGTAAGAGAATTTATGGTCTCAAGAAGTCTATCATTTTCAAGACATAATTTTGAATTTTCATTTGAAAGATCACTAATTTTGGATTTTATTTCTTTATTTCTTCTTGAAGCCTTTTTTAGTTCTTCATACAATTCTAGAATTAAATCACTAGAATCAATATCATCATCACACAAATTTGAAATAGAGGGAGAAGATTGTACCTCATCATCAATGGCCATGAAGCATATGTTGGCCTTTCCTTCACTTTCATCCTCACTTTCCTGTTGATCCCATGTTCCAGCTAGTCCTTTTCCTTTCTTGGCAGATTTCTTTCTGTTTTTGCTTTCTCTTTCCCTTTCCAACACTCTGGGACAGTCAGCAATAAGATGCTCAGTACTTTTGCATTCAAAGCATTGAGGTTTATATGATGAAGATTGTCCACTCTTCTTGACTGGTTTTCTTCCTTTCTTGAGAAATTCCTTTTTGTAGAATCTCTTGAACTTCTTCACTGCCATTGCAATTTCTTCTTCTCCACTGTTTCCTCCTTCTTCTTCACTTGAAGATTGTTCTTGTTCACTCAAGTTGTTTGAGGCATTTAGCACTACTCCTTTTCTCCCCTTTTCCTCATCTTCCTTATCATTCAACCTCTTCATCTTCATTTCATGAGTAAGTAGCGATCCAATAAGTTCTTCAAGAGGAAGAGTTTTTAGATCTTTGGACTCCTCAATAGCTAGTGTATTTGGATGCCAAGATTTTGGTAGAGCATCCAAGATCTTTCTGTTTTGCTCTCCCATAGTATAGCCTTTACCATAAGCTTTCAAGCCATTGAAAATATTAGTAAACCTTGTAAACATATCACTAATATTTTCGCCTTGTTTCATAGTAAACAATTCATAATCTCTAACAAGCATAGCAAGTTTAGATTCTTTAACTTGATTAGTACCTTCATGTGTAATTTGAAGTAATCTCCACATATCATGTGCAGAATCACACCCACTGACTCTATTATATTCAGTAACATCTAGAGCACAGCTCAATATATTCATGGCTTGATAATTTAGAGTCATTTTCCTTGAATCATGCTCATCAAATTCATCGCAGATTTAGGTTGGGAGTTACTCCATCTGCTGTCATTTTCATTGGGACATAAGGACCTTTTTCAATTATGTTCCATAAATCAAAGTTAATAGAACAAATATATATTTTAACTCTAGACTTCCAAAATGTATAATTTGTTCCATCAAACAATGGAGGTCTGCTTTTGTAGAAGATCCTTCTAGATAAGGTAGATTTGAAATATTAGCCATAGGATCTTTGTCTTCTAGGTTGTAAAACCACACAAAGAAGTTCTAGCTACGATACCAATTGAAATACCTAAGAGGGGGTGAATTAGGTATTTGGCTAATTTTCGCAAATTCAAACTTTATAAATGAGTAGACCTATTGCAGATTAAGTGAATAAAAAAAAAGCGGTTTATGGCAAAGCAGAGTATAAGAAATGTAAACAAATGAACACAAACAATTTATAGTGGTTCGATCCTCAAGATCTACCTCCACTACCTTAAGTATACACTTAAGGATTTCAATAACTCTACTATGTGCTCAAGTTCACAGATTACAGGAGAGGTTCACCACACTTTGGTTTTACACATACAACATTTTCTAGTAATTTTTACAAACAAGGCTCACCAACCTATGGTTTTATATCTCCAACAACCTTGAATCACAACTTCAAGGATCACTCTTATCTAAAGGGTTTTATGTTATCAAGATAACCTTGCTAGAGCTAGTAGTTCAATACAATTGAATAAGTAAAGAAGAGTGTGTAGATGTTACCACTTGTTGGTAGAATTTACACAAAGTTGCACCTTCACACTTTGATGTCTTTGGATTGATCAATTTAATGCACAAGATGTAAGAGAGCTTGAGAAATGTTTGTAATAGACTTTTGAAAGCTTAGAATATTCAAATCTTAAGAAGTTACAAAAGATTGCACGTTTATAGCTTTTATAGAATTTGAAAATCAGTTGAAACAGCTATAAAACGGCTAGTTAACGGCTACTTTCGAGAAATTCGGGACGATCGAATTCTGCGTCCGAAATTTTCGGACGATCGATTCTTTCCCTGCTTCGTCCGAATCTTCGTCCGAATTTCTCCGGGAAGAACAGTGACCATGCTGAAGACCAAAATTCGGACGACCGAATTTTTCTTCATGCGTCCGAATCTTCTTCCGAATTTCTCTGGAAGAACAGTAGCAAATTTTTGCTACCAAATTCGGACGACCGAATTTCATGGAATTGTGTTCAAACTTTGTAAAATCATTTGAAACCAATCTTCCAAGTATTTGAAATACATTTGATATATATAGATAACTTATTTAGACAAATATAAGTTTGAAAACCATCATCAAACTCATTTGATCATTTAGAGCTTACTTAAAAACTTTTAGAACACAAAACCACATTTTCTAAAGATTCATTCAAAAGTCTTTTTAAACTTAAGAAACCAATTTTTATGCTCTCTTATGCATTCAATAGACTCCAAGACATACAAGTGTAGAGTTCACATAGATATTACCTATCATCATACCTACTCTACACTTCAAGTCTTCAATGCCTTGAGTTTATCTTTGAATACACCTCAAAAGACTCATAGCTCAATGAGGTTGTTCTTTGCTCTTCCTCTTGAAGGCAATGAGACTTCAAACTTCTTTCTTCACAAATCCTATCACACAATATAAACATATTAGTTCTCATCAATATTTGTCATGAATCAAAATTACATGATTTGCCCTTAGGGCTTACAATCTCCCCCTTTTTGATGATGACAAACTTTGATGCAAAATGTGATGGATTTAACAAAGTAGTACAAAGAAGTATTAATGTCAATGATAGAAAACAACCAATTTAGCACATTTACATACAAAAGGCTCAATATGAGCCTATGACCCAACCAACCTCCATTTACCTCCTTCCTTCCAACAATAACAACTAGGGTAGAAGATATAGCATTTAATCATTTTAGAAAACTTCTAAGTGAGGTTATAAGGTTGTTAAAAGCTTATCAAAGCTCCCCCTTAGATTGTGCTCATTTTCAACCAATTTGGACTAGGGATATTATGCATCCGAATTTTGACATATCAAGTCCAAACTTTAAAATAGGATAAATGAAAGCTCCAAATTTTGTAAATAGGCTTTCCTAAGGTTGTTCAAATATATTAGAAAAGATTAAAACATATTTGAATCAATTTGAACAACAAATGAACACTTTTTGGTAACACAATATGGATGCATCCGAATTTTATACCATGCATCAGAATTTTGAATCACATGCATCCGAATTTTGAAACTCATGTCCAAACTGCAGCAGATTCAATATAATTGAAGGTTCAAAATGATATAAAGGTTTCATACTGTTGTTCAAACATAATGGAGTAGAGTAAGACAGATTGGAACCAATTTGGATAAACAAAAAAAAATGACCATAAATATGACTGCATTCAATCTTAAAACCTTGCATCCGAATTTGATTAAAGACTAAGTTCACACAAATTTGAAATAGAGGGAGAAGATTGTACCTCATCATCAATGGCCATGAAGCATATGTTGGCCTTTCCTTCACTTTCATCCTCACTTTCCTGTTGATCCCATGTTCCAGCTAGTCCTTTTCCTTTCTTGGCAAATTTCTTTCTGTTTTTGCTTTCTCTTTCCCTTTCCAACACTCTGGGACAGTCAGCAATAAGATGCTCAGTACTCTTGCATTCAAAGCATTGAGGTTTATATGATGAAGATTGTCCACTCTTCTTGACTTGTTATCTTCCTTTCTTGAGAAATTCCTTTTTGTAGAATCTCTTGAACTTCTTCACTGCCATTGCAATTTCTTCTTCTCCACTGTTTCCTCCTTCTTCTTCACTTGAAGATTGTTCTTGTTCACTCGAACCACTATAAATTGTTTGTGGTCATTTGTTTACATTTCTTATACTGCTTTGCCATAAACTGTTTTTTTTTTTATTCACTTAATCTGCAATAGGTCTACTCATTTATAAAGTTTGAATTTGCGAAAATTAGCCAAATACCTAATTCACCCCCCTCTTAGGTATTTCAATTGGTATCAGAGCTAGAACTTCTTTGTGTGGTTTTACAACCTAGAAGACAAAGATCCTATGGCTAATATTTCAAACCTACCTTACCTAGAAGGATCTTCTACAAACATACCTCCATTGTTTGATGGAACAAATTACACTTTTTGGAAGTCTAGAGTTAAAATATATATTTGTTCTATCAATTTTGATTTATGGAACATAATTGAGAAAGGTCCCTATGTCCCAATGAAAATGAGAGCAGATGGAGTAACCTCAGAACCCAAATCCACTGCTGAATTTGATGAGCATGATTCAAGAAAAATGACATTAAATTATCAGGCCATGAATATATTAAGTTGTGCATTAGATGTTACTGAATATAATAGAGTTAGTGGGTGTGATTCTGCTCATGATATGTGGAAATTACTTCAAATTACACATGAAGGTACTAATCAAGTTAAAGAATCTAAACTTGCTATGCTTGTTAGAGATTATGAACTGTTTACTATGAAACAAGGAGAAAATATTAGTGATATGTTTACAAGGTTTACTAATATTTTCAATGGCTTGAAAGCTTATCGTAAAGGCTATACTATGGGAGAGCAAAACAGAAAGATTTTTGGATGCTCTACCAAAATCTTGGCAGCCAAAGACGCTGCTATTGAGGAGTCCAAAGATCTAAAAACTCTTCCTCTTGAAGAGCTTATTGGATCACTACTCACTCATGAAATGAAGATGAAACGGTTGAATGATAAGGAAGATGAGGAAAAGGGAAGAAAAGGAGTAGTTCTTAATGCCTCAAACAACTTGAGTGAACAAGAACAATCTTCAAGTGAAGAAGAAGGAGGATACAGTGGAGAAGAAGAGATTGCAATGGCAGGGAAGAAGTTCAAGAGATTCTACAAAAAGGAATTTCTCAAGAAAGGAAGAAAGCCAGTCAAGAAGAGTGGACAATCCTCATCATATAAACCTCAATGCTTTGAATGCAAGAGTACAGAGCATCTTATTGCTGATCGTCCCCAAAGTGTTAGAGAGGGAAAGAGAAAGCAAAAACAGAAAAAAATCTGCCAAGAAAGGAAAAGGACTAGCTGGAACATGGGATCAACAAGAAAGTGAGGATGAAAGTGAAGGGAAGGCCAACATATGCTTTATGGCCATTGATGATGAGGTACAATCTTCACCCTCTATTTCAAATTTGTGTGATGATGATATTGATTCTAGTGATTTAATTGTAGAATTGTATGAAGAATCGAAAAAAGGCTTCAAGAAGAAATAAAGAAATGAAATCCAAAATTAATGATCTTTCAAATGAAAATTCAAAATTATGTATTGAAAATGATAGACATCTTGAGACCATTAATTCTCTTACAATTGAAAAGGATGTTTTGAATACTACCATACAACATGTATCTTTTGAAAACAAAAAGCTTTGTTCAAGAATTACTTCTCTTGAATTAATGCTAAAAGATCATGAGCTTTTAAAAAGGAAAGTAAATGATCTTACTTTATGCATTGAGGGATTTACAAATGGAAGAGAAAATTTAAATAAATTACTTGGTTATCAAAGATCCTCATTTGTAAAGCATGGTCTCGGTTTTACACATGATTGTTTTGATCCAAAACCAAAAGGGTTATTTGTTAATGAATCTTCTCATTATAGGTCTCATACTTGTTGTACATATTGTGGTAAGCATGGACACAAAGTTTCTAAGTGCTTTATAAAAGAAAGATAGAAAATGGAGTGAAGACTATTTGGAGAGTTAAAGGAGCTATTACGACCCAAGAAGATATGGGTACCAAAAATCACTCTTTCCAATTTGGTATAGGTACAATTTGCCTCAAGATCAAGTGCCACTAAATGGTTTTTTGATAGTGGCTGCTCAAGGCACATGACTGGGAATGCATCACTTGTTAGTGAGCTTCAAGCTACAAGTGAAGGTTTTGTCACTTTTGGAGATAAGAAGAAAAGGGAAAATACTTGGAATAGGTAACATTGGTAAAGGTTCCTTCCCTCTTATCAAGCAAGTTCTACTTATTGATGGTTTAAAGTATAATTTACTTAGCATTAGTCAATTATGTGACAATGGTTGCAAAGTAGAGTTTAAATGTGATACTTGTACTATTCTTGATAGTGCAAGTAATAAAACTATTTTTGTAGCTAAAAGAGTTAGTAATGTTTATGTGCTATATCTTGATGAGCTTATCACTAATGATATTAAATGTCTTGCCATTCATGACAATGATGGATTTTTATGGCATAGAAGATTAGGACATGTAAGCATGGAATTATTGAACAAACTTTCTACTCAAGAACTAGTTAGAGGATTACCAAAAATGCATTTTGATAAAACCCGTATTTGTGATGCTTGTCAATATGGAAAACAATCGAAAACATCTTTCAAACCAAAGAAAATGGTTTCTACCTCAAAGCCTCTTGAACTAGTTCACATGGACTTATTTGGACCAATGAGGACTACTAGTCTTGGTGGTAAAAGATATGCTTATGTGATTGTTGATGATTTTTCCAGATTTACATGGGTAATCTTTTTATCACAAAAAGATGAAACATTTTATGAATTTTCAAAACTTTTCAAGAAGGTTCAAATTTCTCTTAACTGCAATTTAATCTCTATTAGAAGTGATAATGGAAGAGAGTTTTGCAACCAAGATTTTACAAAATTTTGTGATGAGTATGGTGTTACTCATAATTTTTCAGCTGCCAAAACACCTCAACAAAATGGTGTTGTTGAAAGGAAAAACAGAACATTACAAGAAATGGCTAGATCAATGCTTTGTGAAAATTCTTTACCTAAATACTTTTGGGCTAAAGCTGTAAATACAGCATGCTATGTAATAAATAGAGTTTTACTAAGACCTTTTATAAGAAAAACACCTTTTGAACTTCTATTTGATAAAACTCCATCAATTGTCTATTTTAAAGTGTTTGGTTGTAAGTGCTTTATTTTAAACACTAGTGACAATCTTGGTAAGTTTGATAGAAAGTCTGATGAAGGCATATTTCTAGGCTATTCATCAAATAAAAAGGCATATAGAGTCTATAACAAAAGGACATTATGTGTTGAAGAAACTATTCATGTAACTTTTGATGAATCTAATATTTATCTCCAAAGAAGAAATGAAGATGATGTAGGTTCCTCAATGGTTGAAAATCAAACTCAACACCAAGTACCTATATTGGATGACCATGCTAAAGAAGTAGAATTAATGGAGCAAGAACATGATGGTCAATCAAGCAATAATCAAGAACTTCCAAAGGATCTCACATATGCAAGAAGTCATCCTAAGAAGCAAATAATTGGTGATGTCTCTCAAGGAGTAAAAACAAGAAGGTACTTTATTGATAATTTTTCCCTTTTTTCTCATATTGAACCTACAAATATTGATGATGCATTGTGTGATAATTTACGGATTATTGCTATGGAAGAAGAGTTAAATCAGTTTGAGAGAAATAAAGTTTGGACTCTTGTTCCTAGACCTCATGATCATTCCATTATTGGTACAAAATGGATATTTAGAAATAAGTTAAATGAACTAGGAGAAGTTGTTAGAAATAAAAGCTAGACTTGTTGCTCAAGGCTTCAATCAAGAAGAAGGTATTGATTAAGATGAAACTTTTGCTCCCAAAGTGGCAGATTAGAGTCTATTAGAATACTCTTGGCATTTGCTTGTTTTAAAGACTTTAAACTATTTCAAATGGATGTCAAAAGTGCTTTTCTAAATGGTTTTATTGAAGACGAGGTTTATGTAGAACAACCTCCTGGCTTTATTCATGAAAAATTTCCAAATCATGTTTTCAAATTAACTAAAGCTCTATATGGACTGAAACAAGCTCCAAGATCTTGGTATGAAAGATTAAGTGGTTTTCTTCTTTCAAAAGGTTTTACAAAAAGGAAAAGTAGATACAACTCTTTTTATAAAAATGACTTCTAAAAAATGATATTCTACTTGTGCAAATTTATGTTGATGATATCATTTTTGGTGCTACTAATACTTCCCTTTGTGAGGAGTTTACTAAATCCATGCAAAATGAATTCGAGATGAGCATGACGGGAGAACTAAGTTTCTTTCTTGGGCTGCAAATTAAGAAAACCAAGGATGGAGTCTTCATCAATCAAGCAAAGTATACCAAGGAGCTATTGAAAAGGTTTGGAATGGATCAAGCAAAAGGAATAAGTACTCCAATGAGTTCATCAACTAAACTTGATAAAGATGAGAAAGGTAAGAGAATTGATGAAAAATTATATAGAGGTATGATCGGAAGCTTACTCTATCTCACAGCTAGTAGACCAGATATTATGTTTGCTGTATGCTTATGTGCTAGATTCCAATCATATCCTAAAGAATCTCATCTAATTTCTGTCAAACGAATTTTTCGTTATTTGATTGATACTCATGACTATGGCCTTTGGTTTTCAAAAACTTCATCTTTTGAACTTATTGGATATTCGATGCGGATTATGCTTTGGTTGTAAAGTTGAACGTAAAAGCACAAGTGGTCATTGTCAATTTCTTGGTAGTTGTCTTGTATCTTGGTTTAGTAAAAAGCAAGCTGGTGTGTCTTTATCCACTGCAGAAGCTGAATACATAGCTGCAGGAAGTTGTTGTGCACAATTGTTATGGATGCAGCATACCTTACTTGATTATGGTCTTAAATTCAATTGTGTGCCCATACTATGTGATAATGCTAGTGCCATTAACTTGAGCATAAATCCCATTCAACATTCTAGGACTAAGCATATAGAGATAAAACATCATTTCATTCGTGATCATGTGATTAAGAAAGATATATGCTTAGAATATATAAATACAAATGATCAAATTGTTGACATATTTACAAAGCCTTTGGGTCGAGGAAAGGTTCAATCACCTAAGAAGACTCTTAGGAATTTCAAGATTCAATGACTAATGTGTGTATTGAAGTTTTGGTGAATGCGAGGGATATTTTTGATTCAAAATTCGGATGCACTGCAGAAAAATTCGATCCGAGTGACAAGAAACAGAGACTTTTGATCAAGAATTCGGGACGCTGGGTCGAAAAATTCGGTTAACTTTCGCTCGAAAAATTCGGACGCAGACCTGAAAAATCGGTCGTCCCGAATTTTACGGGACGTGACCCTTTAAATGAAGATTAAACAATCTTTTCAACACTTCAACTTCCGAATGTCACATCCTTTTTAAAACCTCTCATACCCATTCACATCCGAATCAAAATCCCTTCAAAATCACACATTCTCATCCCGATTTTCCTTCATTCTTAAACTTCTAAGCCCTAATTTCATACAGAAACCAATCCCTCTCAAGAGAAAACATCATGGTGAGAACAAAGAAGCCAAATGTTGAGAAAGGAAAAGGAAAGGCTAAGGAAGGAGATGGAGACTCAATCCTCAATCAGCCAAGAAGAATTCGCATTCCTCAAACACAATCTGGGGTTGACAGGTTTATCTCTATTAAATCTACTCATGAATTTTATGAATGGAATAAGAGTAGTAGAAAAATCATTCCTGGATATAAGGTGGATATTGATAAACTGTCAAACATGGATATTGTCCTATCTCATTTCAATGATATTGGTTGGAGTAGTTTGCTATTCATTGATGAAGAATATTATCCTACTTTGATATATGAATTCTATGCAAACTTGAAAGAGAAGAGAATTGAGATGATAGGGGATAATGTGATACAATGGTATTCATCTAGAGTATCACAAATAGACATTGAATTCAATGAAGGATTGATAAATAGAATTTGTGGAGTGGGTGACGATGGAGCTAGATATTATTCTCCATCCATGCATTGCTATGATCGTGAACTCTTCACACATGTTAGATTTGAGGAAGCATTTACCAATGGAAGAGAGTTTAGAGCCATAAAGGAAAGGGAAATTAAGAATTTGGATGCTAGAGGTAGAGTTTTGCATCACATGGTGACTACAATGATTGTTCCTAATTTTGGACACAAGTCATCAGTTGGAAATATGCATATGGTAATCATGTCAGCCCTGCATGAGCATAGAAGAATGAACTTTGGGTATATAGCCTTGAAACACATGATTGCAGCCTGAAAAAACAATAACTAAGGCATTTCCATTTGGAAGGTTATTAACTAGAATCTTTAAGCATTTTAAGATCAAACTTCCCTGGAAGAGGGCAAGCCTTTAAGAGTGGTGAAATTTACACAAATGAAACTCTTAAGAGAATGCAATTAGTTCATGATGAGGATAATGTATGGAGGACAAAAAGAGAAACCCCTCCGAAAAGAATAGAAAGAGAGAGAATCATAGAAAGTGAAGAGGAAGAAGAAGAAGAGGATGAAGAGGAAACCATTGCTAGGGAAATGAAAACAAAAAGAAAGCATGACACCTCAAGTGAGGGGAGCAACCTCCAACAAAAAGGAGATTATTTGAAGAAGAAAGCTGGAATTGGGTCAAGTGGTAAAGGAGTAACTAGAGGTGACACCATTATAGCCAAAGCATTCCAAGAAGCCTTGAACAATCATGTCAAGGAAATGGAGAAAATGTATAAGTTCTTTGAGTCATTTGCTCCTATGGTTCTTGGAAAATTAGATGGACTGGAGAATAGAGTAAAACACATTGAAGAAATCCTTATGAGAAACACTCAAAGTGGTGAAGGACCCTCTAAGCCTCAAGATGGAAATGAGGAAGAAAGAGATAGAGAAGCAGAGGAAGGAGACAATGAAGATAGCAGTAATGAAGAGGATGATCTGGGTGGAAATGATGAGACTATAGCAGAAGAAGAAGAGCAAGAACATGATCATGAAGATCCACCCGTGGCAGGAAGTCAAGTAGCTCAAGCTGCAATTGTATCTCCAGCAACAATCTCTTTCAGTCAAGGAAGAGTTAAGCACTTGGCAATCAAGAAAGGAGTGAGCCGAGCCTCCCCATCAACCTCACTATCTCAAGACTAAGCCTTCTTTTCTAATCTCTTTACTGTATTTTGTTCAGTTTTCTTATTAAGCATGTTGCTGCATTTTCTATTCTGAACTTGTTAAGTATTTTGCTGCATTGTATGTAATGGTGAAGATCAATGATGAAATCCCAGTGATGAGAGCTTTTTTTATATGCTATCTTGAACATCTCATTTTCATTGATCCCTTTTTTTTTTTAATGATGACAAAAGGGGGAGAAAAATATGATGCAATATATGATGCAATATATGTGAAAACTTAGTCTTATGTGAACTTAGTCTTTAATGCTACTGTATGTTGCATGCATATGCTGCAATATGAATTTTTATGCATTAAAATTCGGATGCAAGGTTTAAAGAATTGGATGCATTCATATTTATGGTCAAAATGTATTCTTTTGTTGTTCAAATTGATTCAAATCTGTCTTAATCTCTTCCATTATGTTTGAACAACATTATGAAACCTTTATGTCACTTGAAACTTCAATTATATTGAATCTATTGCAGTTTGGAAATAAGCAAAAAAAAAAAAAAAATCGGACGCATGTGGTTCAAAATTCAGATGCATGCTATAAAATTCGGATGCATTCAAATTTCACTGTCAAAATGTGCTCTTTTGTTGTTCAAATAGATTCAAATATGTTTTAATCTCTTCTAATATGTTTGAACAACCTTAGGAAATCTTATTTACAAATCTTGCAGCTTTCATTTTACTTATTTTAAAGTTTGGACTTGATATGTCAAAATTCAGATGCATAGTATCTCTACACCCAAACTTGTTGAAAAATGAGCACAATCTAAGGGGGAGCATTGTTAAACATTTATAACCTTTAAAACCTCTCTTAGAATCTTTTCTAAATGCTTAAATGCTATATCTTCTATTCTAATAGTTGGAAGGAAGGAGGTTAATGGAGGTTGGTTGGGTCATACGCTCATATTGAGCCTTGTGTATGTCAATATGCTAAATTGCTTGTTTTCTATCATTGACATGAATACTTCTTTGTGCTAATCTGTTTAAATCCATCACATATTGCATCAAAGTTTGTCATCATCAAAAAGGGGGAGATTGTAAGCCCTAAGGGCAAATCATGTAATTTTGATTCATGACAAATATTGATGAGAACTAATATGTTTATATTGTGTGATAGGATTTGTGAAGAAAGAAGTTTGAAGTCTCATTGCCTTCAAGCCAAAGAGCAAGAACAACCTCAATTAGCTATGAGTCTTTTGAGGTTTATCCAAAGATGAACTCAAGGCATTGAAGACTTGAAGTGTAGAGTAGGTATGATGATAGGTAATATCTATGTAAACTCTACACTTGTATGTCTTGGAGTCTATTGAATGCATAAGAGAGCATAAAATTGATTTCTTAAGTTTAAAAGGCTTTGAATGAATTCTTAGTAAATGTGGTTTTGTATCCTAAAAGTTTTTAAGTAAACTTTATATGATCAAAGGAATTTGAGTTTGGTTTTCAAACTGATATTTGTCTAAATAAGTTATCTATTTATACCAAATGTATTTCAAATACTTGGAAGATTGATTTAAAATGATTTTACAAAGTTTGAACATAATTTCAAGAAATTCGGTCGTCCGAATTTGGTAGCAAAAGTTTGCTACTGTTCTTCCAGAGAAATTCGGAAGAAGATTCGGACGCATGAAGAAAAATTCGGCCGTCCAAATTTTGGTCTTCAGCATGGTCACTGTTCTTCCAGAGAAATTCAGACGAAGCAGGAAGAATTCGGTCGTCCGAAAAATTCGGACGCAGAATTCGGTCGTCCGAATTTCCTGAAAATAGCCGTTAACTAGCCATTTTATAGCTGTTTCAACTGATTTTCAAATTCTATAAAAGCTATAAACGTTCAATCTTTTGTAAGTTTTGAATCCTTGAATACTCTAAGCTTTCCAAAGTCTATTACAAACATTTCTCAAGCTCTCTTATGTCTTGTGCATTCAATTGATCAATCCAAAGACATCAAAGTGTGAAGGTGCAACTTTGTGTAATCTCTACCAACAAGTGGTAACATCTACACACTCATCTTTACTTATTCAATTGTGTTAATCTACTAGCTCTAGCAAGGTTATCTTGATAACATAAAACCCTTTAGATAAGGGTGATCCTTGAAGTAGTGATTCAAGGTTGTTTGAGATATAAAACCATAGGTTGGTGAGCCTTGTTTGTAAAAATTACTAGAAGAGGTTGTAAGTCTCTTGTAATCTGTGAACCTGAGCACATAGTAGAGTTATTGAAATCCTTAAGTGTAGGCTTAAGGTAGTGGAGGTAGATCTTGAGGATCGAACCACTATAAATTGCTTGTGTTCATTTGTCTACAGTTCTTATACTGCTTTGCCATAAATTGTTTCTCTCTAATTCATATCATCTGTAATTGGTCTCTATATATAAAAGGTTTGAATTTGCAAAAATTAGCCAAATACCTAATTCACCCCCCCTCTTAGGTATTTCAAAGAGATTCTACAAAAAGGAGTTCCTCAAGAAAGGAAGAAAGCCAACCAAGAAGAGTGGACAATATTCATCCTTCAAACCCCAATGTTTTGAATGTAAGAGCACAGAATATCTTGTTGCTGATTGTCCCAAAGTTTTAGAAAGGGAAAGAGACAGCAAGAACAAAAAGAAATCTACCAAGAAAGGAAAAGGACTGGCTGGAACATGGGTTCAACAAGAAAGTGAAAATGACAGCGAAGGAAATGCCAACATATGCTTTATGGAAATTGATGATGAGGTACAATCTTCTCCTTCTATTTCTAATTTCTATGATGATGATGTTGATCCTAGTGAATTACTTGTAGAAATATATGAGGAATTGAAAAAGGCTTCTGAAAGGAATAAAGAAATGAAATTCAAAATAAATGATTTATCAAATGAGAATTCAAAATTATGTGTTGAAAATGGTAAATTTCTTGAGACCATGAATTGTCTTCACATTGAAAAGGAAGTTTTAAATGCAACCATACAAAACATATCTTCTGAAAACAAAGAGCTTTGCATAAAAGTTATTTCTCTTGAAAAAATGCTTAGTGATCATGAGATTTTAAAAAGGAAAGTTAAAGATCTTACATCATGTATTGAAAAATTCACAAATGGAAGAGAAAATATAAATAAATTACTTGGTTTTCAAAGATCTTCATTTGCAAAACATAGTCTTGGTTTTACTCATGATAGCTATATTCCAAAGTATAAAAACTCTTTTGTGAAAGAAACTTATAATTTTAGGTCTCATATTTGTTGAACATATTGTGGCAAGCATGGACACAAGGTTTCTAGATGTTTTGTACAAAGAAAGACAGAAAATGGGGTTAAGACTATTTGGAAAGTCAAAAGAACTGTTAGCCCTAAGGGCAAATCATGTAGTTTTGATTAATGACAAATATTGATGAGAACTAATATGTTTATATTGTGTGATAGGATTTGTGAACTAAGAAGTTTGGAGTCTCATTGTCTTCAAGCCAAAGTGCAAGAGCAACCTCAATAAACTATGAAGTCTTTTGCGGTTTATTCAAAGATGAACTCAAGGCATTGAAGACTTGAAGTGTAGAGTAGGTATGATGATAGGTAATATCTATGTAAACTCTACACTTGTATGTCTTGGAGTTTATTGAATGCATAAGAAAGAATAAAATAGGTTTCTTAATTTTAAAAGGCTTTGAATAAATTTCTTAATGAATGTAGTTTTGTGTCCTAAAAGTTTTTAAGTAAACTTTATATGATCAAAGGAATTTGATTTTGGTTTTCAAACTTATATATGTCTAAATAAGTTTTCTATATATACCAAATGTTTTTCAAATCTTTGGAAGTTAAATCTCAAATGATTTTACAAAGTTTGAACATGATTCCAAGAAATTCGGTCGTCCAAATTTGGTAGCAAAAGTTTGCTACAGTTCTTCCAGAGAAATTCGGAAGAAGATTCGGACGCATGAAGAAAAATTTGGTCGTCCGAATTTTGGTCCTCAGCATGGTCACTGTTCTTCCAGAGAAATTCGGACGAAGATTCGGACGCAGCAGGAAGAATTCGGTCGTCTGAAAAATTCCGACGCAGAATTCGGTCGTCCGAATTTCCTGAAAATAGCCGTTAACTAGCCGTTTTATAGCTGTTCTAACTGATTTTCAAATTCTATAAAAGCTATAAACGTGCAATCTTTTGTAAGTTTTGAATCCTTGAATACTCTAAGCTTTCTAAAGTCTTTTACAAACATTTGTCAAGCTCTCTTATGTCTTGTGCATTCAATTGATCAATCCAAAGACATCAAAGTGTGAAGGTGAAACTTTGTGTAATATCTACCAACAAGTGGTAACATCTACACACTCATCTTTACTTATTAAATTGTGTTGGTCTACTAGCTCTAGCAAGGTTATCTTGATAACATAAAACCCTTTAGATAAGGGTGATCCTTGAAGTTGTAATTGAAGGTTGTTTGAGATATAAAACCATTGTGTGTGGTGAGCCTTGTTTGTAAAAGTTACTAGAAGAGGTTGTGAGTGTAAAACCATAGTGTGGTGAGCCTCTCTTGTAATCTGTGAATTTGAGCACATAGTAGAGTTATTGAAATCCTTAAGTGTGGAATTAAGGTAGTGGAGGTAGATCTTGAGGATCGAACCACTGTAAATTGCTTGTGTTCCTTGGTCTACATTTCTTATATTGCTTTGCCATAAATTGTTTCTATCTTGTCCATATAATCTGTTATTGATCTATACACATAAAAGATTTGATTTTGCAAAAATTAGCCAAATACCTAATTCACCCCCCCTCTTAGGTATTTCAATTGGTATCAGAGCTAGAACTTCTTTGTGTGGTTTTACAACCTAGAAGACAAAGATCCTATGGCTAATATTTCAAACCTACCTTACCTAGAAGGATCTTCTACAAACAGACCTCCATTGTTTGATGGAACAAATTACACTTTTTGGAAGTCTAGAGTTAAAATATATATTTGTTCTATCAATTTTGATTTATGGAACATAGTTGAGAAAGGTCCCTATGTCCCAATGAAAATGAGAGCAGATGGAGTAACCTCAGAACCCAAATCCAATGATGAATTTGATGAGCATGATTCAAGGAAAATGACATTAAATTATCAGGCCATGAACATATTAAGTTGTGCATTAGATGTTACTGAATATAATAGAGTTAGTGGGTGTGATTCTGCTCATGATATGTGGAGATTACTCCAAAGTACACATGAAGGTACTAATCAAGTTAAAGAATCTAAACTTGCTATGCTTGTTAGAGATTATGAACTGTTTACTATGAAACAAGGTGAAAATATTAGTGATATGTTTACAAGGTTTACTAATATTTTCAATGGCTTGAAAGCTTATGGTAAAAGCTACACTATGGGAGAGCTAAACAGAAAGATTTTGGATGCTCTACCAAAATCCTGGCAGCCAAAGACGCTTGCTATTGAGGAGTCCAAAGATCTAAAAACTCTTCCTCTTGAAGAGCTTATTGGATCACTACTCACTCATGAAATGAAGATGAAACGGTTGAATGATAAGGAAGATGAGGAAAAGGGAAGAAAAGGAGTAGTTCTTAATGCCTCAAACAACTTGAGTGAACAAGAACAATCTTCAAGTGAAGAAGAAGGAGGATACAGTGGAGAAGAAGAGATTGCAATGGCAGTGAAGAACTTCAAGAGATTCTACAAAAAGGAATTTCTCAAGAAAGGAAGAAAGCCAGTCAAGAAGAGTGGACAATCCTCATCCTAAACCTCAATGTTTTGAATGCAAGAGTACAGAGAATCTTATTGCTGACTGTCCCAAAGTGTTAGAGAGGGAATGAGAAAGCAAAAACAGAAAGAAATCTGCCAAGAAAGGAAAAGGATTAGCTGGAACGTGGGATCAACAAGAAAGTGAGGATGACAGTGAAGGAAAGGCCAACATATGCTTTATGGCCGTTGATGATGAGGTACAATCTTCACCCTCTATTTCAAATTTTTGTGATGATGATATTGATTCTAGTGATTTAATTGTAGAACTGTATGAAGAATTGAAAAAGGCCTCAAAAAGAAATAAAGAAATGAAATCCAAAATAAATGATTTTTCAAATGAAAATTCAAAATTATGTGTTGAAAATGATAAACATCTTGAGACCATTAATTCTCTTACCATTGAAAAAGAAGTTTTGAATACTACCATACAAAATGTATCTTTTGAAAACAAAAAGCTTTGATCAAAAATTATTTCTCTTGAATCAATGCTAAAAGATCATGAGTTTTTAAAAAAGAAAGTAAATGATCTTACTTTATGCATTGAGAGATTTACAAATGGAAGAGAAAATTTAAATAAATTACTTGGTTATCAAAGATCCTCATTCGTAAAGCATGGTCTCGGTTTTACACATGATTGTTTTGATCCAAAACAAAAAGGGTTATTTGTTAAAGAATCTTCTCATTATAGGTCTCATACTTGTTGTACATATTGTGGTAAGCATCGACACAAAGTTTCTAAGTGCTTTATAAAAAGAAAGATAGAAAATGGGGTGAAGACCATTTGGAAAGTCAAAGGAACTATTACTAACCCCCTTGGACCCAAGAAGATATGGGTATCAAAAATCACTCTTTCCAATTTGGTATAGGTACAATTTGCCTCAAGATCAAGTGCCACTAAATGGTTTCTTGACAGTGGCTGCTCAAGGCACATGACTGGAAATGCATCACTTGTTAGTGAGCTTCAAGCTACAAGTGAAGGTTTTGTCACATTTGGAGATAAGAAGAAAGGGAAAATACTTGGAATAGGTAACATTGGTAAAGGTTCTTTACCTCTTATCAAGCAAGTTCTACTTATTGATGGTTTAAAGTATAATTTACTTAGCATTAGTCAATTATGTGACAATGGTTGCAAAGTAGAGTTTAAATGTGATACTTGTACTATTCTTGAGAGTGCAAGTAATAAAACTATTTTTGTTGCTAAAGGAGTTAGTAATGTATATGTGTTATATCTTGATGAGCTTATCACTAATGATATTAAATGTCTTGCCATTCATGACAGTGATGGATTTTTATGGCATAGAAGATTAGGACATGTGAGCATGGATTTATTGAACAAACTTTCTACTCAAGAACTAGTTAGAGGATTACCAAAAATGCATTTTGATAAAACCCGTCTTTGTGATGCTTGTCAATATGGAAAACAATCGAAAACATCTTTTAAACCAAAGAAAATGGTTTCTACCTCAAAGCCTTTTGAACTAGTTCACATGGACTTATTTGGACCTATGAGGACTACTAGTCTTGGTGGTAAAAGATATGCTTATGTGATTGTTGATGATTTTTCAAGATTTACGTGGGTAATCTTTTTATCACAAAAAGATGAAACATTTTATGAATTTTCAAAACTTTTCAAGAAGGTTCAAATTTCTCTTGATTGCATACTGATCTCTATTAGAAGTGATAATGGAAGAGAGTTTTGTAACCAAGATTTTACAAAATTCTGTGATGAGTATGGCATCACTCATAATTTTTCAGCTGCCAAAACACCTCAACAAAATGGTGTTGTTGAGAGGAAAAACAGAACATTACAAGAAATGGCTAGATCAATGCTTTGTGAAAATTCTTTACCTAAATACTTTTGGGCTGAAGCTGTAAATACAGCATGCTATGTAATGAATAGAGTTTTACTAAGACCTTTTATAAGAAAAACAGCTTTTGAACTTCTATTTGATAAAACTCCATCAATTGTCTATTTTAAAGTTTTTGGTTGTAAGTGCTTTATTTTAAACACTAGTGACAATCTTGGTAAGTTTGATAGAAAATCAGATGAAGGCATATTTCTAGGCTATTCATCAAATAAAAAGGCATATAGAGTCTATAACAAACGGACATTATGTGTTGAAGAAACTATTCATGTAACTTTTGATGAATCTAACATTTATCTTCAAAGAAGAAATGAAGATGATGCAGGTTCCTCAATGGTTGAAAATTAAACTCAACACCTAGAACCTACATTGGAAGATCATGCTAAAGAAGAAGAAATAATGGAGCAAGAACAAGATGGTCAATCAAGCAATAATCTAGAACTTCCAAAGGATCTCACATATGCAAGAAGTCATCCTAAGGAGCAAATCATTGGTGATGTCTCCCAAGGAGTTAAAACAAGACGGTACTTTATTGATAATTTTGCCCTTTTATCTCATATTGAACCGAAAAATATTGATGATGCATTGTGTGATAATTTCTGGATTATTGCTATGGAAGAAGAGTTAAATCAGTTTGAGAGAAATAAAGTTTGGACTCTTGTTCCTAGACCTCATGATCATTCTGTTATTGGTACAAAATGGATATTTAGAAATAAGTTAAATGAACTAGGAGAAGTTGTTAGAAATAAAGCTAGACTTGTTGCTCAAGGCTTCAACCAATAAGAAGGAATTGATTATGATGAAACTCTTGCTCTAGTGGCCAGATTAGAGTCTATTAGAATACTTTTGGCATTTGTTTGTTTTAAAGACTTTAAACTATTTCAAATGGATGTCAAAAGTGCTTTTCTAAATGGTTTTATTGAAGAAGAGGTTTATGTAGAACAACCTCCTGGTTTTATTCATGAGAAATTTCCAAATCATGTTTTCAAATTAACTAAAGCTCTATATGGATTGAAACAAGCTCCCGGGAGCTTGGTATGAAAGATTAAGTGGTTTTTTCTTCTTTTTAAAAGGTTTTACAAAAGGAAAAGTAGATACAACTCTTTTTATAAAAACGTCTTCTAAAAATGATATTTTACTTGTGCAAATCTATGTTGATGATATCATTTTTGCTGCTACTAATACTTCCCTTTGTGAGGAGTTTGCTAAATCCATGCAAAATGAATTCGAGATGAGCATGACGGGAGAACTAAGTTTCTTTCTTGGGCTGCAAATTAAGAAAACCAAGGATGGAGTCTTCATCAATCAAGCAAAGTATACCAAGGAGCTACTTGAAAAGATTTGGAATGGATCAAGCAAAAGGAATAGGTACTCCAATGAGTTCATCAACTAAACTTGACAAAGATGAGAAAGGTAAAGTACTGATGAGAAATTATATAGAGGTACGATCGGAAGCCTACTCTATCTTACAGCTAGTAGACCAGATATTATGTTTGCTGTATGCTTATGTGCTAGATTCCAATCATGTCCTAAAGAATCTCATCTAATTTCTGTCAAACGAATTTTTCGTTATTTGATTGATACACATGACTATGGCCTTTGGTTTTCAAAAACTTCATCTTTTGAACTTATTGGATATTCTGATGCTAACTATGCTGGTTGCAAAGTTGAACGTAAAAGTACAAGTGGTCATTGTCAATTTCTTGGTAGTTGTCTTGTATCTTGGTTTAGTAAAAAGCAAGCTTGTGTGTCTTTATCCACTGCAGAAGCTGAATACATAGCTGCAGGAAGTTGTTGTGCACAATTGTTATGGATGCAGCATACCTTACTTGATTATGGTCTTAAATTCAATTGTGTGCCTATACTATGTGATAATACTAGTGTCATTAACTTGAGCATAAATCCCATTCAACATTCTAGGACTAAGCATATAGAGATAAAACATCATTTCATTCGTGATCATGTGATTAAGAAAGATATATGCTTAGAATATATAAATACAAATGATCAAATTGCTGACATATTTACAAAGCCTTTGGCTGATGAAAGGTTCAATCACCTAAGAAGACTCTTAGGAATTTCAAGATTCAATGACTAATGTGTGTATTGAAGTTTTGGTGAATGCAGGAAATTTTTGATTCAAAATTCGGATGCACTGCAGAAGATTCGGTCTGAGTGACAAGAAACAGAGACTTTTGATCAAGAATTCGGACGTAGGTCAGAAAATTCGGTCGACCGAATTTTTGAACTGAAGAAACAGAAATTTTCGATCGAAAATTTGGACGCAGACCTGAAAAATCGGTCGTCCGAATTTTACGGACGTGACCATTTAAATGAAGATTAAACAGTCTTCTCAACACTTCTACTTCCGAATTTCACATCCTTTTTAAAGCCTCTCATACCCATTCACATCCGAATCAAAATCCCTTCAAAATCACACATTCTCATCCCGATTTTCTTTCACTTTTAAACTTCTAACCCTAATTTCATACAGAAAACCAATACTTCTCAAAAGAAAACATCATGGTGAGAACAAAGAAGCCAAATGTTGAGAAAGGAAAAGGAAGGGCTAAGGAAGGAGATGGAGACTCAATCCTCAACCAACCAAGAAGAATTCGAATTCCCCAAACACTATCTGGGGTTGACAAGTTTGTCTCAATTAAAGCTACTCATGAATTTGATGAATGGAATAAGAATAGTAGAAAGATCATTCCTGAATATAAGGTGGATATTGATAAACTGTCAAGCATGGATATTGTACTATCTTACTTCAATGATATTGGTTGGAGTAGTTTGCTATTCGTTGATGAAGAATACTATCCTACTTTGATATATGAATTCTATGCAAACTTGAAAGAGGAAAGAATTGAGATGATAGGGGATAATGTGATACAATGGTATTCATCTAGAGTATCACAAGTAGACATTGAATTTAATGAAGGATTGATAAACAGAATTTGTGGAGTGCGTGACAATGGAGCTAGATATTATTCACCATCCATGCATTGCTATGATCGTGAACTCTTCACACATGTTAGATTTGAGGAAGCATTTACCAATGGAAGAGAGTTTAGAGCCATAAAGGAAAGGGAAATTAAGAATTTGGATGCTAGAGGTAGAGTTTTGCATCACATGGTGACTACAATGATTGTTCCTAATTTTGGACACAAGTCATCAGTTGGAAATATGCATATGGTAATCATGTCAGCCCTGCATGAGCATAGAAGAATGAACTTTGGGTATATAGCCTTGAAACACATGATTGCAGCAAGAAAAACAGTAACCAAGGCATTCCCATTTGGAAGGTTATTGACAAGAATCTTTAAGCATTTTAAGATCAAACTTCGGGAAGAGGGCAAGCCTTTAAGAGTGGTGAAATTCACACTAATGAAACTCTTAGGAGAATGCAATTAGTTCATGATGAGGATAATGTATGGAGGACAAAAAGAGAAACCCCTCCAAAAAGAATAGAAAGAGAGAAAATAATAGAAAGTGAAGAGGAGGAAGAAGAAGAGGATGAAGAGGAAACCCTTGCTAGGGAAATGAAAACAAAAAAGAAAGCATGACACCTCAAGTGAGGGGAGCAACCTCCGACAAAGAGGAGAGTGTTTGAAGAAGAAACTGGAATTGGGTCAAGTGGTAAAGGAGTAACTAGAGGTGACACCATAATAGCCAAAGCATTCCAAGAAGCCTTGAACAATCATGTCAAGGAAATGGAGAAGATGTATAAGTTCTTTGAATCATTTGCTCCAATGGTTCTTGGAAAATTAGATGGACTGGAGAATAGAGTAAAGCACATTGAAGAAATCCTTATGAGAAACACTCAAAGTGGTGAAGGACCCTCTAAGCCTCAAGATGGAAATGAGGAAGAAAGAGATAGAGAAGCAAAGAAAGGAGATAATAAGGACAGCAGTGATGAAGATGATGATCGGGGGTGGAGATGAAGAGAGCAGTAGCGAAGAAGAAGAGGAAGCACATGCTCATGAAGATCCACCAGCAGCGAGAAGTCAAGTAGCTCAAGCTGAAATAGTCTCTCCAGCAACAATCTCTTTCAGTCAAGGAAGAGTGAAGCACTTGGCCATCAAGAAAGGAGTGAGCCGAGCCTCCCCATCAACATCAACATCACAAGACTAAGCTTTCTTTTCTATTCTCTTTACTGTATTTTGTTTATTTGTTTATCTTTATTTGTTTTGTAATTCTGAACTTGTTAAGTATTTTGCTGCATTTTATGTAATAGTGAAGCTCAATGATGAAATCCCAGTGATGAGAAGCTTCTTTTATATGCTAAATTGAAAGTCTCATTTTCATTGATCCTCTATTTTTTAATGATGACAAAAGGGGAGAAAAAATAATGAACTCGAGTCTTTAATGATGCTGCAATATGTGAAAAATAATGAACTGAGTCTTTAATGATGCTGCAATATGTGTCTTTATGCATTAAAATTCGGATGCAAGGTTTAAAGATTCGGATGCATCCACATCTATGGTCAAAATGTACTCTTTTGTTGTTCAAATTTATTCAAATCTGTCTTAATCTCTTCCATTATGTTTGAACAACATTATGAAAGCGTTATTTCACTTTAAACATCAATTATATTGAATCTATTGCAGTTTGGACATAAGTTTAAAAATTCAGACATATAAGTTTAAAAATTCGGACGCATGAGTTTAAAAATTCAGATGCATTCATGTTTAATTGTGAAAATATGCTCCTTTGTTGTTCAAACTGATTCAAATATGTTTTAATCTCTTCAAATATGTTTGAATAACCTTAGGAAAACTTATTTTCAAAAATTACAGCTTTCATTTCACTTATTTTACAAATCGGACTTGATATGTCAAAATTTGGATTCACAACATCTCAAGTCCAAATATGTTGAAAAATGAGTACAATCTAAGGAGGAGCATTGTTAATCTTTTCTAACCTTTAAAACCTCTCTTAGAAGTTTTCTAAATGCTCAATTACAATATCTTCTATCCTAGTTGTGTTTGAAAGAAGGAGTTAAATGGAGGTTGGTTGGGTCATAGGCTCATATTGAGCCTTGTGTATGTCAATGTACTAAATTGCTTATTTTCTATCATTGACATGAATACTTCTTTGTGCTATCGTGTGTAAATCCATCACATTTTGCATCAAAGTTTGTCATCATCAAAAAGGGGAGATTGTTAGCCCTAAGGGCAAATCATGTAGTTTTGATTAATGACAAATATTGATGAGAACTAATATTTTTATATTGTGTGATAGGATTTGTGAACTAAGAAGTTTGGAGTCTCATTGTCTTCAAGCCAAAGTGCAAGAGCAACCACAATAAACTATGAAGTCTTTTGAGGTTTATTCAAGATGAACTCAAGGCATTGAAGACTTGAAGTGTAGAGTAGGTATGATGATAGGTAATATCTATGTAAACTCTACACTTGTATGTCTTGGAGTTTATTGAATGCATAAGAGAGAATAAAATAGGTTTCTTAATTTTAAAAGGCTTTGAATAAATTTCTTAATGAATGTAGTTTTGTGTCCTAAAAGTTTTTAAGTAAACTTTATATGATCAAAGGAATTTGATTTTGGTTTTCAAACTTATATATGTCTAAATAAGTTTTCTATATATACCAAATGTTTTTCAAATCTTTGGAAGTTAAATCTCAAATGATTTTACAAAGTTTGAACATGATTCCAAGAAATTCGGTCGTCCAAATTTGGTAGCAAAAGTTTGCTACAGTTCTTCCAGAGAAATTCGGAAGAAGATTCGGACGCATGAAGAAAAATTTGGTCGTCCGAATTTTGGCCCTCAGCATGGTCATTGTTCTTCCAGAGAAATTCGGACGAAGATTCGGACGCAGCAGGAAGAATTCGGTCGTCTGAAAAATTCGGTCGCAGAATTCGGTCGTCCGAATTTCCTGAAAATAGCCGTTAACTAGCCGTTTTATAGCTGTTCTAACTGATTTTCAAATTCTATAAAAGTTATAAACGTGCAATCTTTTGTAAGTTTTGAATCCTTGAATACTCTAAGCTTTCTAAAGTCTTTTACAAACATTTGTCAAGCTCTCTTATGTCTTGTGCATTCAATTGATCAATCCAAAGACATCAAAGTGTGAAGGTGAAACTTTGTGTAATATCTACCAACAAGTGGTAACATCTACACACTCATCTTTACTTATTAAATTGTGTTGATAACATAAAACCCTTTAGATAAGGGTGATCCTTGAAGTTGTAATTCAAGGTTGTTTGAGATATAAAACCATTGTGTGGGGTGAGCCTTGTTTGTAAAAGTTACTAGAAGAGATTGTGAGTGCAAAACCATAGTGTGGTGAGCCTCTCTTGTAATCTGTGAACTTGAGCACATAGTAGAGCAATTGAAATCCTTAAGTGTAGGCTTAAGGTAGTGGAGGTAGATCTTGAGGATCGAACCACTATAAATTGCTTGTGTTCCTTGGTCTACATTTCTTATATTGCTTTGCCATAAATTGTTTCTATCTTGTCCATATAATCTGTTATTGATCTATACACATAAAAGGTTTGATTTTGCAAAAATTAGCCAAATACCTAATTCACCCCCCCTCTTAGGTATTTCAGGAACTTTCACTAACCCCCTTGGACCCATGAAAATATGGGTACCAAAAATCACTCTTTCCAATTTGGTGTAGGTTCAATTTGCTTCTAGATCAAGTGCCACAAAATGGTACCTTGACAGTGGGTGTTCGAGACATATGACTAGAAATGCATCACTTGTTAGTGAGCTTCAAGCAACAAGTGAAGGCTTTGTCACATTTGGTGATAAGAAGAAAGGAAAAATACTTGGAATAGGTAACATTGGTAGGGGTTCCTTTCCTCTTATTAAACATGTATTGCTCATTGATGGTTTAAAGTATAATTTACGTAGCATTAGTCAATTATGTGACAATGGATATAAAGTAGAATTCAAATGTGATACTTGTCTCTACTTCAAAACCTCTTGAATTAGTTCACATGGACTTATTTGGACCAATGAGGACCACTAGTCTTGGTGGTAAAAGATATGCTTATGTGATTGTAGATGACTTTTCCAGATTTACTTGGGTGCTCTTCTTAGCTTAAAAGGATGAAAGATTTCATGAATTTGCAAAACTTTTCAAAAAGGTTCAAACATCCCTTGAATATAAACTGATTTCTATTAGAAGTGATAATGGAAGAGAGTTTTGTAACCAAGATTTTACAAAAATTTTTGTGATGAGTATGGTATAACTCATAATTTTTCAGCTGCCAAAGCACCTCAACAAAATAGTGTTGTTGAGAGAAAAAACAGAACTTTACAAGAGATGCCTAGATCAATGCTTTGTGAAAATTCCTTGCCAAAATACTTTTGGGCTGAAGCTGTAAATACTGCTTGCTATGTAATGAATAGAGTTTTATTAAGACCTTTCATAAGAAAAACACCTTTTAACTTCTATTTGATAAAACTCCTTCAATTGTCTATTTTAAAGTTTTTGGTTGTAAGTGTTTTATCTTAAACACTAGTAATAATCTTGGTAAGTTTGATAGAAAATCTGATGAAGGTGTATTTCTTGGCTATTCTTCAAATAAAAAAGGCATATAGAGTCTATAATAAAAAGAACATTATGTGTTGAAGAAACCATACATGTAACTTTTGATGAATCTAACATTTACCTTCAAAGAAGAAGTGAAGATGATGCAGGTTCCTCAATGTTTGAAAATCAAACTCATCATCAAGTACCCACTTTGGAAGAACATGCCAAGGAAGAAGAAATAATGGAGCAAGAACAAGATGGTCAACCAAGCAATGATCAAGAGCTTCCAAAGGATCTAACATATGCAAGAGGCCATCCTAAGGAGCAAATCATTGGTGATGTCTCCCATGGAGTCAAAACAAGGGGGTACTTTATTGATAATTTTGCCCTGTTATCTCATATTGAACCTAAAAATATTGATGATGCTTTATGTGATAATTTTTGGATCATTGCTATGGAGGAGGAATTAAATCAGTTTGAAAGAAATAAAGTTTAGACTCTTGTTCCAAGACCTCGTGATCATTCCATTATTGGTACAAAATGGGTTTTAGAAATAAATTAAATGAACTAGGAGAAGTTATTAGAAATAAAGCTAGACTTGTTGCTCAAGGGTTCAACTAAGAAGAAGGCATTGATTATGATGAGACTTTTGCTCTAGCGGCCACATTAGATTCTATAAGAATACTTTTGGCTTTTGCTTGTTTTAAAGGTTTTAAACTATTTCAAATGGATGTCAAAAGTGCTTTTCTAAATGGTTTTATTGAAGAAGAAGTTTATGTAGAACAACCTCCTGGTTTTATTCATGAAAAATTTCCAAATCATGTCTTTAAGTTAACCAAAGCTCTATATGGATTGAAACAAGCCCCAAGAGCTTGGTATGAAAGATTAAGTGGATTTCTTCTTTCAAAAGGTTTTGTAAAAGGAAAAGTGGACACAACTCTTTTTATAAAAACATCTACTAATAATGATATTTTACTTGTGCAAATTTATGTTGATGATATTATTTTTGGTGCTACTAACATATCTCTTTGTGAAGACTTTGCCAAATCTATGCAAAATGAATTTGAAATGAGCATGATGGGAGAACTGAATTTCTTTCTTGGGCTGCAAATTAAGCAAACCAAGGATGGAGTCTTCATCAATCAAGCAAAGTATACCAAGGAGCTCTTGAAAAGATTTGGAATGGATCAAGCTAAAGGGATAGGTACTCCAATGAGTTCATCAACCAAACTTGATAAAGATGAAAAAGGTAAAAGTGTTGATGAGAAGTCATATAGAAGTATGATTGGAAGTTTACTCTGTCTCACAGCAAGTACACCAGATATTATGTTTGCTGTGTGCTTATGTGCTAGATTTCAATCATGTCCTAAAGAATCTCATCTAATTTCTATCAAACGCATCTTTCGTTATTTGATTGATACATATAACTATGGCCTTTGGTTTTCAAAATCTTCATCTTTTGAACTTATTGGATATTCAGATGCTGACTATGCTGGATGCAAAGTTGAATGTAAAAGTACAAGTGGTCATTGTCAATTTCTTGGTAGTTGTCTAATGTCTTGGCATAGTAAAAAACAAGCTTGTGTGTCATTATCTACTACTGAAGCTGAATATATAGCTGCAGGTAGTTGTTGTGCTCCATTATTATGGATGCAGCATACTTTACTTGATTATGGCCTTAAATTCAATTGTGTGCCTATACTATGTGATAACACTAGTGCTATCAACTTAAGCATAAATCCCATTCAACATTGTAGGACTAAGCATATAGAAATTAAACATCATTTCATTCGTGATCATGTGATCAAGAAAGATATATGCTTAGAATATATAAATACAAATGATCAAATTGCTGATATATTTACAAAGCCTTTGGCTGAGGAAAGGGTTAATCACCTAGGAAGACTCTTAGGAATCTCAAAATTCAATGACTACTGTGTGTGTTGAAGTTTGGTAAAAACAAGAAATTTTCGAACGCAGAATTCGAACGCACTGCAGAAAATTCAGTCAACCGAATTTTTTGAGCTGAAGAAACAGAGACTTTCGATCAAAAATTCGGACGCAGACCTGAAAAATCGGTCGTCCGAATTTTGCAGATGCAACGATTTAAATGAAAATCAAACAGTTTCCTTGACATTTCAACTTTCGAATTTCTCTCACATTTCAAAGCCATTTGTGCCCATTCACGTCCGAATCAAAATTTCTCAAAGACTTCATCATTTTTACTTCGATTTGCCTTCATTTTCGAATTCTAAACCCTAGATACATTCTAAAAGTCACTACTTTTCACGCCATCACATCATGGTGAGAACAAAGAAGCCAAATGTTTAAAAGGGGAAAGGAAAAGCCAAGGAAGGAGATGTAGACTCAATCATCAACCAACCAAGAAGAATTCAAATTCCTCAAACATTGTCTGGAGTTGACAAGTTTTTTTCAATCAAGGCTACTCATGAATTTGATGAATGGAACAAAAATATCAGAAAATTTATCCCTGGGTATAAGGTGGATGTTGATAAACTATCAAATATAAATATTGTTCTATCATGTTTTAGTGATATTGGTTGGAGTAGCCTGTTATTCATTGATGAAGAATTCTATCCTACACTCATATATGAATTCTATGCAAACCTAAAAGAAGAAAGAACTGAGCTTATAGGGGATGATGTGATTCAATGGTATTCATCTAGAGTATCCCAAGTGGATTTTGAATTTAGTGATGCCTTGATTAAAAAAATTTGTAGAGTAGGTGATAGTGGGGCAAGATATTACTCACCTTCCATGCATTGTTATAATCGTGAACTCTTCACAAATGAAAGATTTGAAGAGGCATTCACTAATGGCAGAGAATTTAGGTCCATTAAAGAGAGGAAAATCAAGAACTTAGATGCTAAAGTTAGAGTATTGCATCACATGGTTACTACTATGATTGTTCCTAACTTTGGACATAAGTCATCCGTTGGTAATATGCACATGGTAATCATGTTAGCCCTGCATGAACATAGGAGATTGAATTTTGGATACATAGTTTTGAAGCACATGATTACTGCAAGAAAAACTGTAACCAAGACATTCCCATTTGGAAGGATGTTGACAAGGATTTTTAATAATTTTCGGGTTAAACTTCTAGGAAGAGGACAAGCATTTAAGAGTGGGGAGATTTATACTAATGAAACTCTTAAGAGAATGCAGCTAGTTCTTGATGATGATGGCATATGGAGAACTAAAAGAGATACCCCTCCAAGAAGAGAGGAGATTAAAGAAAGTGAAGAAATTGAGGAAGAAGAGGATGAAAAAGAAACTCTAGCAAGAGAGATGAAAACTAAGAGAAAACATGATACTTCAAGTTAGGGGGAGCAACCTCCCTCAAAAAGAAGATTGTTTGAAGAAGTCCCTCAACCAAATGTTGGAATTGATTCTAGAAGTGAGGGAATAACTAGGGGTGACACCATAGTAACTAAGGCATTCCAAGAAGCCTTAAATAATCATGTCAAGGAAATGGAGAAAATACATAAGTTTTTCGAATCCTTTGCTCCAATGGTTCTTGGAAAACTAGATGGATTAGGCAGTGGAGTGAGGCATATTGAAGAAATTCTGATAAGGAATACACAAAGTGGTGAAGGACCCTCTAGGCATCAAGATAGAGATGAGGATGATGGAGATAAGGAAGGAAAGAAAGGAGATGAAGATGATGGCAGTGATGATGGGGATGATAATCAAGGAGGCAATGAAGAGAATGTGGCAAGGGAAGAAGAAGAAGAAAGTGAACCAGTTCATAAAGAGACCTTGGAAGAAAGAAGTGAGCCTAAAGAAGGAGGAAGTCAAATTGAAAAAGCAAACATCGTCTCACCTTCAACCATATCCTTCAGCCAAGGAAGAGTGAAGCATTTGGCCATCAAGAAAGGAGTTAGCAGAGCCTCTCCATCAACATCACAAGACTAAGCATTCCTTCCATCTTACCTTTTTACTGTTTTAAGTTGCTTATGTGTATTAAGTTTTTATGTGTTATGTGTTATGAACTTGTTAAGTATTTTGCTGCATTTTATGTAATAGCGAAGCTCAATGATGAAATCTCAGTGATGTGGGCTTCCCTTTTTTAATTATTATATGTGTTAAATTGTTAGTTTCATTTTCATTGATCCCATTGTTTGAGTGATGACAAAAGGGGAGAAAAATGATGACTGTGCAAAATCTATTATCTGTGCAAAATGCATTATTCTACTGTGATTTGCTAAATTTATTATGTGATGCCTATAATTTACAAAATGTATTATGCTAAAACTGTATTTTGGGCTTTAAAGTCTGAAACTTTAAAATCTTGGTTGTTTTCTAAAATCCAATTCTTGACTTGTTTTTTGATTTTAAACAAATGGATGCATGAGTTTTGTTGTTTTGCAAAGCTAAACTGAGTGCTTTTATGGTCATACATATTTGAGTACTTCAGCACTGCATTTGAATGCAAAATCACCTTTTCAAACTTGTTGCCAAAAATTTAGACAAAATATTCGGATGCATCCATATTTTGTTATCAAAATGTGCTCTTTTGTTGTTCAAATTAATTCAAATATGTTTTAATATCTCTTAATATGTTTGAACAATCTTAGGAAAGCTTATTTACAGAATTTGAAGCTTTTATTTATCTTATTTTAAAGTTTGGACTTGCTATTCTAAAATTCGGATGCATGATATCTCTAGTCCAAATGTGTTGAAAAATGAGCACAATCTAAGGGGGAGCATTGTTAAATTTTTACAACCTTAAAACCTCTCTTAGAATCTTTTCTAAATGCTTAAATGTTGTATATTCTATCGTAGTAGTTGGAAGGAAAGAGGTTAATGGAGGTTGGTTGGGTTATAGGCTCATATTGAGCCTTTTGAATGTCAATATACCAAATTGATTAATATATATGGTTGACATCTATACTTCTTCGTTTTACATTGTTTAAATCCATCACATTTTGCATCAAAGTTTGTCATCATAAAAAAGGGGGAGATTTTTAGCCCTAAGGGCAAATCATGTAGTTTTTGATTAATGACAAATATTGATGAGGACTAATATGCGTATATATTGTGTGATAGGATTGGTGAACTAAGAAGTATGAAGTCTCATTGCCTTCAAGCCAAAGTGCAAGAACAACTTCAATAAGCCAAAGTGATTGAAGCTTGAAGAAGGTTGTTCAAAGATGATCTAAAGGCATTGAAGACTTGAAGTGTAGAGTATATATGCTAAATAGGTAAATCTCTATGTAAACTCTACACTTGTGTGTATTGGAATCTATTGAATGCATAAGAGAGCATAAAATTAGTTTCTTAATCTTAAATAACATGGAATGAACTTTTTGATGAATGTTGTTTTGTATCTTAAAAGATTTCGAGTAAACTTTGCATGATCAAAGAAATTTGATTATGGTTTTCAAACTTATATATGTCTAAATAACTTATCTATACATACAAAATGTTTTCAAACTTATTGAAGTTAAATCTCAAATGATTTTACAAAGTTTGAAAGTGCTTCCAAAAAATTCGGTCGTCCGATTTTTGTAGCAAAAAATGGTTACTATTTTTCCAAAGAAATTCGGACGAAGATTCAGACGCATGAAGAGAAACTTCGGTCGTCCGAATTTTTGTCTTTAGCATGGTTACTGTTTTTCCAGAGAAATTTGGACGAAGATTCGGACGCAGGTCAGAATGTGCAATAGTAACGTCCGAAAAATTCGGACGCAAAATTCGGCCATCCGAATTTTCTGAAACTAGCCGTTACTAGCCGTTTTATGGCTGTTAAAACCGATTTTAAAATTCTATAAAAGCTATAAACTTGAAATCTTTTGTAAGTTTCGAATCTTGGTGAACTCTAAACATTCAAAAGCCTTTAGCAAACATTTTAAGCTCTCTTGTGTCTTATGCATTCAATTGATCAATCCAAAGACATCAAAGGGTGAAGGTGCAACTTTGTGTAAAAAATCAACCAATAAGTGGTAACATCTACATTCTTTTCTCTCCTTATCAATTTGTGTTTTCTACTAGCTCTTGCAAGGTTATCTTGATAACATAAAACTCTTTAGATAAGGGTGATCTTTGAAATTGTGATTCAAGGTTGTTTGTAGATATAAAACCATTGTGTGGTGAGCCTTGTTTGTAAAAGTTACTGGAAGAGGTTGTGAGTGTAAAACCATTGTGTGGTGAGCCTCTTAAATAATTTGTGAACTTGAGCATATAGTAGATTGATTGAAATCCTTAACTGTAGGCTTAAGGTAGTGGGCGTAGATCTTGACGATCGAACCACTATAAATTGCTTGAGTTCTTTATTGCTGTACTATCAACTGTCTTTAACTTAATACATATAATCTATTCTTTGCTTAGACTTATTAATGGTTTTTGTTTGCAAAAATTAGCCAAATACCTAATTCACCCCCCTCTTAGGTATTTCAAACTTCTTAACAACAAGTATGTTTTTGAAGTCTCAAATGATGTTAAGTAAACGTTGAATGATTAAAATGTTTTGGTAACGGTTTTTGTGTTTAAAAGTGCTTAAATGACTTATCTATTTATACAAAATGATTTCAATGTTATTAAGGATGATTTTTAAATGATTTGACAAAATTTGATAAGTTTGGATGCAAATTTGGTCGTCCAAACTTTGAAAATGATCATTGTGCTTCCAGAGAAATTCGGACACAAGTTCTGACGCATGGAGTGAAGTTCGGACGTCCAAACTTTCTCTGATAGCATGGTCACTGTTTTTCCAGAGAATTTCAGACGAATGTTCGGACACATAAGGAAAATTTCGGACGTCCGAACTTTTCCAGGCAGCATGGCACAGTGAAGTTCGGACGCAAGTTCATACGCATGGCAGAAAGTTCGGATGCTTTACCAAAATCTTGGCAACCAAAGACACTTACAATTGAGGAATCAAAGGATTTGAAAACTCTTCCACTTGAAGAGCTCATTGGATCACTCCTCACGCATGAGATGAAGATGAAGAGAATAAATGACAAAGAAGATGAAGAAAAAGAAAGAAAAGGAGTTGTACTTAAAGCTTCAAATCACTTGAGTGAACAAGAAAAATCATCAAGTGAAGAAGAAGATGGAAACAGTGGAGAAGAGGAGATTGCCATGGCTGTTAGGAAATTCAAAAGATTCTACAAGAAGGAGTTTCTCAAGAAAGGAAGAAAGCCAACCAAGAAGAGTGGACAGTCTTCATCCTTCAAACCTCAATGTTTTGAATGCAAGAGTACAGAACATCTTGTTGCTTATTGTCCCAAACTTTTGGAAAGGGAAAGAGACAACAAGAACAAAAAAAATCTGCCAAGAAAGGAAAAGGATTGGTTGGAACATGGGATCAACAAGAAAGTGAAGATGATAGTGAAGAAAAAGCCAACATATGCTTTATGGCAATTGATGATGAGGTACAATCTTCTCCTTCCATTTCTAATATCTATGATGATGATGTTGATCCTAGTGAATTACTTGTAGAAATGTATGAGGAATTAAGAAAAGCTTCTAAAAGGAATAAAGAAATGAAATTCAAAATCAGTGATTTATCAAATCAGAATTCAAAATTATGTGTTGAAAATGGGAAACTTCTTGAGACCATTAATTGTCTAAATATTGAAAAAGAAGTTTTAAATGCAACCATACAAAACATATCTTTTGAAAATAAAGAGCTTTGCATAAAAGTTATTTCTCTTGAAAAATCTTAATAATCACGAGATTTTAAAAAGAAAAGTTAATGATCTTACATCATGCGTTGAAAAGTTTACAAATGGAAGATAAAATTTAAATAAATTACTTGGCTATCAAAGTACTTCATTTGCAAAACATGGTCTTGGTTATACTCATGATAGCTATGCTCCAAAATATAAAAACTCTTTTGCTAAAGAAACTTTTAATTCTAGGCCTCATATTTGTTGTACATATTGTGGTAAGCATGGACACAAGGTATCAAAATGCTTTGTAAAAGGAAAGATTGAAAATGGTGTTAAGACCATTTGGAAAGTCAAAAGAACTTTCACTAACCCCTTTGGACCCAAGAAAATATGGGTACCAAAAATCACTCTTTCTAATTTGGTGTAGGTTCACTTTGCTTCAAGATCAAGTGTCACAAAATGGTTTCTTGACAGTGGCTGTTCAAGATATATGACTGGAAATGCCTAACTTGTTAGTGAGCTTCAAGCAACAAGTGAAGGTTTTGTCACATTTGGTGATTAGAAGAAAGGAAAAATACTTGGAATAGGTAACATTGGTAAAGGTTCCTTCCCTCTTATTAAACAAGTATTGCTTATTGATGGTTTAAAGTATAATCTACTTAGCATTAGTAAATTATGTGACAATGGATGTAAAGTAGAATTCAAATGTGATACTTGTACTATTCTTGATAGTGCAAGTAGCAAAACCATCTTTGTTACTAAAAGAGTTGGAAACGTATATGTGTTATATCTTGATAATCTTATCACAAATGATATAAAATGTCTTGCCATTCATGATAATGATGGATTTTTGTGGCATGGAAGATTAGGGCATGTAAGCATGGATTTATTGAATAAACTTTCTACACAAGAGCTACGTAGAGGATTACCCAAAATGCATTTTGATAAAACCCGTCTTTGTGATGCTTGTCAATATGGAAAGAAATCAAAAACATCTTTTAAACCAAAGAAAATGGTCTCTACTTCAAAACCTCTTGAATTAGTTCACATGGCCTTATTTGGACCAGTGAGGACCACTAGTCTTGGTGGTAAAACATATGCTTATGTGATTGTAGATGACTTTTCAAGATTTACTTGGGTGCTCTTCTTAGCTCAAAGGGATGAAACATTTCATGAATTTGCAAAACTTTCAAAAAGGTTCAAACATCCCTTGAATATAAACTGATTTCTATTAGAAGTGATATTGGAAGAGAATTTTGCAATCAAGACTTTACAAAATTTTGTGATGAATATGGTATTACTCACAATTTCTCAACTGCTAAAACACCTCAACAAAATGGTGTTGTTAAAAGGAAAAACAGAACTTTACAAGAGATGGCTAGATCAATACTTTGTGAAAATTCCTTGCCAAAATACTTTTGGGCTGAAGCTGTAAATACTGCTTGCTATGTAATGAATAGAGTTTTATTAAGACGTTTCATAAGAAAAACACCTTTTGAACTTTTATTTGATAAAACTCCTTCAATTGTCTAGTTTAAAGTTTTTGGTTGTAAGTGTTTTATCTTAAACACTAGTGATAATCTTGGTAAGTTTGATAGAAAATCTGATGAAGGTTTATTTCTTGGCTATTCTTCAAATAAAAAGGCATATAGAGCCTATAATAAAAGAACATTATGTGTTGAAGAAACCATACATGTAACTTTTGATGAATCTAACATTTACCTTCAAAGAAGAAGTGAAGATGATGCAGGTTCCTCAATGTTTGAAAATCAAACGCATCATCAAGTACCCACTTTGGAAGAACATGCCAAGGAAGAAGAAATAATGGAGCAAGAACAAGATGGTCAACCAAGCAATGAGCAAGAGTTTCCAAAGGATCTAACATATGCAAGAGGCCATCCTAAGGAGAAAATCATTGGTGATGTCTCCCAAGGAGTTAAAACAAGGCGGTACTTTATTGATAATTTTGCCCTCTTATCTCATATTGAACCTAAAAATATTGATGATGCATTGTGTGATGATTTTTGGATTGTTACAATGGAAGAGGAGTTAAATCAATTTGAAAGAAATAAAGTTTGGACTTTTGTCCCTAGACCTAATAATCATTCAATTATTGGTACAAAATGGGTATTTAGAAATAAGTTAAATGAACTAGGAGAAGTTGTTAGAAATAAAGCTAGACTTGTTGCTCAAGGATTCAACCAAGAAGAAGGCACTGACTATAATGAAACATTTGCTCCAGTAGCCAGATTGGAATCCATAAGAATACTTTTGGCATTTGCTTGTTTTAAAGGATTTAAGCTATTTCAAATGGATGTCAAAAGTGCATTTCTAAATGGTTTTATTGAATAAGAGGTTTATGTAAAACAAATTCTTGGTTTTGTTCATGAAAAGTTTCCTAATCATGTTTTTAAGTTAACTAAAGCTCTATATGGATTGAAACAAGCCCCAAGAGCTTGGTATGAAAGATTAAGTGGTTTTCTTCTTTCAAAAGGATTTGCAAAAGGAAGAGTAGACACAACACTTTTTATAAAAACATCTAGTAATAATGATATTTTACTTGTGCAAATTTATGTTGATGATATTATATTTGGTGCTACTAACACATCCCTTTGTGAGGATTTTGCCAAATCAATGCAAAATGAATTTGAAATGAGTATGATGGGAGAACTAAATTTCTTTCTTGGGCTGCAAATTAAGCAAACTAAGGATGGAGTTTTCATAAACCAAGCAAAGTATACCAAGGAGCTTTTGAAAAGATTTGGAATGGATCAAGCAAAAGGAATAGGAACTCCAATGAACTCATCAACTAAACTTGATAAAGATGAAAAAGGTAAAAATGTTGATGAGAAGTCATATAGAGGTATGATTGGAAGTTTACTCTATCTCACAGCAAGTAGACCAGATATTATGTTTGCTGTGTGCTTATGTGCTAGATTTCAATCATGTCCTAAAGAATCTCATTTAATTTCTGCCAAAAGTATTTTTCGTTATTTGATTGATACACATGACTATGGTCTTTGGTTTTCAAAATCTTCATCTTCTGATCTTATTAGATATTCGGATGCTGATTATGTTGGATGCAAAGTTGAACGAAAGTGTACAAGTGGTTATTGTCAATTTCTTGGTAGTTGCCTTGTGTCTTGGTATAGAAAAAAACAAGCTTGTGTGTCTTTGTCTACTGCTGAAGCTAAATACATTGCAACTGGTAGTTGTTGTGCTCAATTATTATGCATGCAATATACACTACTTGATTATGGTCTTAAATTTAATTGTGTACCAATACTATGTGATAATACTAGTGCTATCAATTTGAGCATAAATCCCATTCAACATTCTAGGACAAAGCATACAGAAATCAAGCATCATTTTATCCGTGATCATGTTGCTAAAAGAGACATATGCTTAGAGTACATAAATACAAATGATCAAATTGCTGATATATTGAGAAAGCCTTTGGCTGTGGAAAGGTATAACTATCTAAGAAGGCTTTTAGGAATTTTAAAATTCAATTACTAATATGTTTGTTTAAGTGTGACAAAAGCAGGAAAAATTTGGACGCATTGAGTGAAAATGGAACGTCCAAACTTTGTCAGAAAATTCTGCACAGAAAAGTTCGGACGCATGAGAGAAAGTTCGGACGTCCAAACTTTCTGAAATTGGAGAAACAGAGAAGTTCGGACGCAGACAAAAAAGTTTGGTCGTCCGAACTTTGCAGTTACAGCGGTTTTTAAGAAACTGAACTAGCCGTTACTCACATAATTTATCATCCGAACTCTCTACTTTTCAAAATTTATCTCTACCCACTTGCATCCAAACTTAAATCCCTCTGTGATTTCACCATTTTCACATCAAAATACTTGGATTTTTGAATTCCCAGCCCTACACACCTCTCAAATATCGCTGCTTTTCTGTTAGAAAATCAAAATGGTGAGAACTAAATGAGCAAATGTTGAAAAAGGAAAAGGGAAAGCAAAGGTCAGTGAAGGAGGACGAATTCTTAATGAACCAAGGAGAATTAGGGTTCCTCAATCATCATCTGGAGCAGACAAGTTTATCTCAATCAAAGCTGCATCAGAATTTGAAGATTGGAACACGAAATCAAGGAAAATCATCCCTGGAAACAGAGTTGATTTGACAAGCTCACCAATATGGGTAATGTCCTATCTTTATTTGGTAATATTGGCTGGAGTAATTTGTTGGCTATAGATAAAGAGTACTATCCCTCTCTTGTATATGAATTTTATGCCAATCTAAAAGAAGGGAGAATAGAATATGAGGAAGAAGATGTTAATCAACGGTATTCATCTAGAGTATCTCAAATAGATTTTGAATTCAATGATGCATTGGTGAATAGAATCTGTGGAGTAAGTGATAGTGGAGCAAAGTATTATTCTATGGGGCAACATTGCTATATTAGAGAGTTATTCACAAATGCAAGATTTGAAGAAGCCTTCACAAATGGCAGAGAGTTTAGAACTATTAAGGAAAGGGAGGTTAAGGCTTTAGATGCAAGAGGAAGAGTTATGCATCCTATGATTACAACTATGATTATTCCTAACTTTGGTCACAAAACATTTGTGGGGAACATTCATATGGTGATTATGCTTGCTTTGCATGAGCATAAGAGATTGAATTTTGGCTACATGGCATTAAAGCATATGTTTGGGGCTAGAGAGGCTGATAACAAGGCTTTACCATATGGAAGACTCTTGACAAGCCTTTTCAAATATTTTCGAGTCAAACTTCCTGTCAGAGGACAAACTTTTAAAAGAGGTCAGATTTATACAAATGACTCTCTCAAAAGAATGCAATTGATTCTTGATGATGAGGGAGTATGGAGGACTAGAAGAGAAACCCCTCCAAGGAGAATTGAAATGGAGGAAACTGAAGGAATTGAAGAAGAAGAAGAAGAAGAGGCAAAAGCATGGGCAAGAGAAATGAAAACGAAGAAAAGGCATGATTCAACAAGTGAGGGGGAGCAACCTCCCTCCAAAAGAAGACTATTTGAAGAAGAGCCAACATCACAATCACATCCTATTGCTAAGGAAGGTACTAGTGCTGAAGGGATTTCAAGAGAAAATAAAATTCAAGAAGCACTGAACAAGCACATGAAAGAAATGGAGAAAATGTATAAATTCTTTGAAACATTTGCTCCTATGGTGCTTGAAAAACTGGACAGTTTAGAGAATAGAGTCAAGCACATTGAGGAAATATTGATAAGAAGCCCTCAAAGTGGTGAAGGGCCTTCTAGAACTCAAGAGGAAAAGAATGATGAGAATGATGAAGATAACAAGAAAAATGAAGAAGGCAGTGACAGTGATGATGAAGATGATGATGGTGACCAAGCGAATGGCAATGAGCAGGTCATGGAGTCTCAAGGAGGAGATCAAGGATTGCAGCAAGCTGGAATCAGTCAAGAAGGAGGTCAAATTGCAAGAGCTGAAATAGCACCCCATCAAATCCAACATTTGGCCATGGAAGAGTCAAGCATGTTGCTGTCAAGAAGAAACTGAGAAAGAACTCTACATCAATATCCAAAGACTAAGCACATCTGCACTCTCATTTCCATTTATTGCTTTTATTTATTTTGAATCTTTACTAGCATGTTTTATGCAAATCTCTCTATTTTTGCACTTTAAATTTCTGCACTTTATCACTAATTTAATGTGGCCTACGTAATAGCTTAATGAAGCTCAATGATGAAACCTTAGAGTTGAGAGCTTTCTTTAGTAATTATTAGTCTCATTTTCATTTCCCCATTCTTGAGTGATGACAAAAGGGAGAGAAAGAAGATGAGCTGCAAAACTGTGCAGCAAAAAAATGTGAAATGTGTGTGATTCTGCAATATATGTGCAATGCGTGTTAATATGAGTAAGTGATACACTGTGAAAACTTTTTGGCATATTTGACTATATTTATACATTTGAAATTTAAACAGGAAAGAATTATAATATGTGAGGATAGAGTTCATAAGTATGGACTTGAAGTTTGGATGCAAACCAAAAAGTTCAGACGCATCCAAACTGTCTTGCCAAAACTGATTTTTCTGTTGTTCAAATCGGTTGAAAACTGTTTTAATACTTCTTATCATATTTGAACAACCTTAGGAATGCTTATTTTGAAATATTACAGCCTTCATCTCATATATTTTATAGTTTGGACTTCAAATTTCAAAATTCGGATGCATGTTTTAGAAATTATGATGCATCCATATTTGTTGCCAAAAAGTTCTCTTTTGTTGCTCAAATTGATTCAAATCTGTTTTAATCTCTTCTAACATGTTTTAACAACCTTAGGAAAGCTTATTTACAAAATTTGTAGCTTTCATTTCACTTATTTTATTGTTTGGACTTGATATGTCATAATTCGGATGTTTAGTATCTCAAGTCCAAATTTGTTGAAAAATGAGCACAATCTAAGGGGGACCATTGTTAAACTTTTACAACCTTAAAACCTCTCTTAGAATTTTTTTTCTAAATACTCAAATGCTATATCTTCTATCTTAGTTGGAAGGAAGGAGATAAACGGAGGTTGGTTGGGTCGTAGGCTCATATTGAGCCTTTTGTATGTCAATGTGCTAAATTGGTTATTATCAATCATTGACATCAATGCTTCTTTGTTTTACGTTGTTTAAATCCATCACATTTTGCATCAAAGTTTGTCATCATCAAAAAGGGGGAGATTGTTAGCCCTAAGGGCAAATCATGTAGTTATGATTAGTTTTGAATAATGGCAAACATTGATGAGGACTAATGTGCTTGTATGTTGAGTGATAGGATTGATGGATTGAGAAGCATGAAGTCTTATTGCCTTGAAGTCACAATGCAAGAACCACTCAACTATGCCAAAAGTGATTGAAGATTGAAGAGTATGTTCAAGATGATTGAAGGCATTGAAGATTTAGAGTGTAGAGTCCATATGTTAAATAGGTATATTTTTTTGTAAACTCTACACTTGTATGTCTTGGAATTAGTTGAATGCATAAGAGAGCACAAAACTTGTTTTTGAAATGATTTTTAATGAACTTCTTAACAACAAGTATGTTTTTGAAGTCTCAAATGATCTTAAGTAAACTTTGGATGATTAAAATGTTTTGGTAACGGTTTTTGTGTTTAAAAGTGCTTAAATGACTTATCTATTTATACAAAATGATTTCAATGTTATTAAGTGTAAGCCCTAAGGGCAAATCATGTAATTTTGATTCATGACAAATATTGATGAGAACTAATATGTTTATATTGTGTGATAGGATTTGTGAAGAAAGAAGTTTGAAGTCTCATTGCCTTCAAGAGGGAGAGCAAAGAACAACCTCAGAAAGCTATGAGTCTTTTGAGGTTTATTCAAAGATGAACTCAAAGCATTGAAGACTTGAAGTGCAGAGTAGGTATGATGATAGGTAATATCTATGTGAACTCTACACTTGTATGTCTTGGAGTCTATTGAATGCATAAGAGAGCATAAAATTGGTTTCCTAAGTTTAAAAGTTTGTTGAATGAATTCCTAGTAAATGTGGTTTTGTGTCCTAAAAGTTTTTTAAGTAAACTTTAAATGATCAAATGAGTTTGATTTTGGTTTTCAAACTTATATTTGTCTAAATAAGTTATCTATATATACCAAATGTATTTCAACTACTTGGAAGATTGATTTCAAATGATTTTACAAAGTTTGAACACAATTCCATAAAATTCGATCGTCCGAATTTGGTAGCAAAAGTTTGCTACTGTTCTTCCAGAGAAATTCGGAAGAAGATTCGGACGCATGAGAAAAAATTCGGTCGTCCGAATTTTGGTCTTCAGTATGGTCACTGTTCTTCCAGAGAAATTCGGAAGAAGATTCGGACGAAGCAGGAAAAATTCGGACGCAGAATTCGGTCGTCCGAATTTCCTGAAAATAGCCGTTAACTAGCCGTTTTATAGCTATTTCAACTGATTTTCAAATTCTATAAAAGCTATAAACGTGCAATCTTTTGTAGGTTCTGAATCTTTGAATATTCTAAGCTTTCTAACGTCTATTACAAACATTTCTCAAGCTCTCTTATGTCTTGTGCATTCAATTGATCAATCCAAAGACATCAAAGTGTGAAGGTGCAACTTTGTGTAAATTCTACCAACAAGTGGTAACATCTACACACTCTTCTTTACTTAATCAATTGTATTGATCTACTAGCTCTAGCAAGGTTATCTTGATAACATAAAACCCTTTAGATAAGGGTGATCCTTGAAGGTGTGATTCAAGGTTGTTTGAGATATAAAACCATAGGTTGGTGAGCCTTGTTTGTAAAATTACTAGAAGAGGTTATAAGTGTAAAACCATAGTGTGGTGAACCTCTCTTGTAATCTGTAAACTTGAGCACATAGTAGAGTTATTGAAATCCTTAAGTGTGGACTTAAGGTAGTGGAGGTAGATCTTGAGGATCGAACCACTATAAATTGCTTGTGTTCTTTTGTCTACATTTATTATATTGCTGTGCCATAAACTGTTTTTTTTTTCTCTTATTCACTTAATCTGCAATAGGTCTACACATTTATAAAGTTTGAATTTGCAATAATTAGCCAAATACCTAATTCACTCCCCCTCTTAGGTATTTCAATTGGTATCAGAGCTAGAACTTCTTTGTGTGGTTTTACAACCTAGAAGGCAAAGATCCTATGGCTAATATTTCAAACCTACCTTACCTAGAAGGATCTTCTACAAACAGACTTCCATTGTTTGATGGAACAAATTACACTTTTTGGAAGTCTAGAGTTAAAATATATATTTGTTCTATCAATTTTGATTTGTGGAACATAATTGAGAAAGGTCCCTATGTCCCAATGAAAATGAGAGCAGATGGAGTAACCTCAGAACCCAAATCCACTGATGAATTTGATGAGCATGATTCAAGGAAAATGACACTAAATTATCAGGCCATGAATATATTAAGTTGTGCATTAGATGTTACTGAATATAATAGAGTTAGTGGATGTGATTTTGCTCATGATATGTGGAGATTGCTTCAAATTACACATGAAGGTACTAATCAAGTTAAAGAATCTAAACTTGCTATGCTTGTTAGAGATTATGAACTGTTTACTATGAAACAAGGTGAAAATATTAGTGATATGTTTACAAGGTTTACTAATATTTTCAATGGCTTGAAAGCTTATGGTAAAGGATATACTATGGGAGAACAAAACAGAAAGATTTTGGATGCTCTACCAAAATCTTAGCAGCCAAAAACGCTAGCTATTGAGGAGTCCAAAGATCTAAAAACTCTTCCTCTTGAAGAGCTTATTGGATCACTACTTACTCATGAAATGAAGATGAAACGGTTGAATGATAAGGAAGATGAGGAAAAGGGAAGAAAAGGAGTAGTTCTTAATGCCTCAAACAACTTGAGTGAACAAGAACAATCTTCAAGTGAAGAAGAAGGAGGAAACAGTGGAGAAGAAGAAATTGCAATGGCAGTGAAAAAGTTCAAGAGATTCTACAAAAAGGAATTTCTCAAGAAAGGAAGAAAGCCGGTCAAGAAAAGTGGACAATCTTCATCATATAAACCTCAATGCTTTGAATGCAAGAGTACAGAGCATCTTATTGCTGACTGTCCCAAAGTGTTAGAGAGGGAAAGAGAAAGCAAAAACAGAAAGAAATCTGCCAAGAAAGGAAAAGGACTAGTTGGAACATGGGATCAACAAGAAAGTGAGGATGAAAGTGAAGGGAAGGCCAACATATGCTTTATGGCCATTGATGATGAGGTACAGTCTTCTCCTTCTATTTCAAATTTGTGTGATGATGATATTGATTCTAGTGACTTAATTGTAGAATTGTATGAAGAACTGAAAAAGGCTTCAAGAAGAAATAAAGAAATGAAATCCAAAATTAATGATCTCTCAAATGAAAATTCAAAATTATGTATTGAAAATGATAGACATCTTGAGACCATTAATTCTCTTACCATTGAAAAGGATGTTTTGAACACTACCATACAAGATGTATCTTTTGAAAACAAAAAGCTGTGTTCAAAAATTATTTCTCTTGAATCAATGCTAAAAGATCATGAGGTTTTAAAAAGGAAAGTAAATGATCTTACTTTATGCATTGAGAAATTTACAAATGGAAGAAACAATTTAAATAAATTACTTGGGTATCAAAGATCCTCATTTGTAAAGCATGGTCTAGGTTTTACACATGATTGCCTTCATTCAAAACCAAAAGAGACATTTGTTAAAGAATCTTCTCATTATAGGTCTCATACTTGCTGTACATATTGTGGTAAGCATGGACACAAAGTGTTTAAATGCATTATAAAAAGAAAGATAGAAACTGGAGTAAAGACTATATGGAAAGTTAAAGGAACTGTCACTAACCCTCTTGGACCCAAGAAGATATGGGTACCAAAAATCACTCTTTCTAATTTGGTATAGGTACAATTTGCTTCAAGATCAAATGCCACAAAATGGTTTCTTGATAGTGGCTGTTCAAGGCACATGACTGGAAATGCATCACTTGTTAGTGAGCTTCAAGCTACAAGTGAAGGCTTTGTCACTTTTGGTGATAAGAAGAAAGGGAAAATACTTGGAATAGGTAACATTGGTAAAGGTTCATTCCCTCTTATCAAACAAGTTTTACTTATTGATGGTTTAAAATATAATTTACTTAGCATTAGCTAATTATGTGATAATGGTTGCAAAGTAGAGTTTAAATGTGATACTTGTACTATTCTTGATAATGCAAGCAATAAAACTATCTTTGTAGCTAAAAGAGTAAGTAATGTATATGTGTTATATCTTGATGAGCTTATTACTAATGACATTAAATGTCTTGCAATACATGACAATGATGGATTTTTATGGCATAGAAGATTAGGACATGTGAGCATGGATTTATTGAACAAACTTTCTACTCAAGAACTAGTTAGAGGATTACCAAAAATGCATTTTGACAAAACTCGGATTTGTGATGCTTGTCAATATGGAAAACAATCAAAAACATCCTTCAAACCAAAGAAAATGGTGTCTACCTCAAAACCTCTTGAACTAGTTCACATGGACTTATTTGGACCTATGAGGACTACTAGTCTTGGTGGTAAAAGATATGCTTATGTGATTGTTGATGATTTTTCCATATTTACATGGGTAATATTTTTATCACAAAAAGATGAAACATTTTATGAATTTTCAAAACTTTTTAAGAAGGTTCAAATTTCTCTTAATTGTAATCTAATATCTATTAGAAGTGATAATGGAAGAGAATTTTGCAACCAAGATTTTACAAAATTCTGTGATGAGTATGGTATTACTCATAATTTTTCAGCTGCCAAAACACCTCAACAAAATGGTGTTGTTGAGAGGAAAAACAGAACATTACAAGAAATGGCTAGATCAATGCTTTGTGAAAATTCGTTACCTAAATATTTTTGGGCTGAAGCTGTAAATACAGCATGCTATGTAATGAATAGAGTTTTACTAAGACCTTTTATAAGAAAAACACCTTTTGAACTTCTATTTGATAAAACTCCATCTATTGTCTATTTTAAAGTGTTTGGTTGTAAGTGCTTTATTTTAAACACTAGTGACAATCTTGGTAAGTTTGATAGAAAATCTGATGAAGGCATATTTCTAGGCTATTCATCAAATAAAAAGGCATATAGAGTCTATAACAAAAGGACATTATGTGTTGAAGAAACTATTCATGTAACTTTTGATAAATCTAATATTTATCTCCAAAGAAGAAATGAAGATGATGCAGGTTCCTCAATGGTTGAAAATCAAACTCAACACCAAGTACCTACATTGGAAGATCATGCTAAAGAAGAGGAAATAATGGAGCAAGAACATGATGGTCAATCAAGCAACAATCAAGAACTTCCAAAGGATCTCACATATGCAAGAAGTCATCCTAAGGAGCAAATCATTGGTGATGTCTCTCAAGGAGTCAAAACAAGACGGTACTTTATTGATAATTTTGCCCTTTTATCTCATATTGAACCTAAAAATATTGATGATGCATTGTGTGATAATTTTTGGATTATTGCTATGGAAGAAGAGTTAAATCAGTTTGAGAGAAATAAAGTTTGGACTCTTGTTCCTAGACCTCATGATCATTCTGTTATTGGTACAAAATGGATATTTAGAAATAATTTAAATGAACTAGGAGAAGTTGTTAGAAATAAAGCTAGACTTGTTGCTCAAGGCTTCAATCAAGAAGAAGGTATTGATTATGATGAAACTTTTGCTCCCAAAGTGGCGGATTAGAGACTATCGAATACTCTTGGCATTTGCTTGTTTTAAAGACTTTAAACTATTTCAAATGGATGTCAAAAGTGCTTTTCTAAATGGTTTTATTGAAAAAGAAGTTTATGTAGAACAACCTCCTGGCTTTATTCATGAAAAATTTCCAAATCATGTTTTCAAATTAACTAAAGCTCTATATGGACTGAAACAAGCTCCAAGATCTTGGTATGAAAGATTAAGTGGTTTTCTTCTTTCAAAAGGTTTTACTAAAGGAAAAGTAGATACAACTCTTTTTATTAAAACATCCTCTAAAAATGATATTTTACTTGTACAAATCTATGTTGATGATATCATTTTTGGTGCTACTAATACTTCTCTTTGTGAAGAGTTTGCTAAAACTATGCAAAATGAATTTGAGATGAGCATGATGGGAGAACTAAGTTTCTTCCTTGGGCTGCAAATTAAGCAAACCAAGGATGGAGTATTCATCAATCAAGCAAAGTATACTAAGGAGCTATTGAAAAGGTTTGGAATGGATCAAGCAAAAGGGATAAGTACTCCAATGAGTTCATCAACTAAACTTGATAAAGATGAGAAAGGTAAGAGTATTGATGAAAAATTATATAGAGGTATGATCGGAAGCCTACTCTATCTCACAGCTAGTAGACCAGATATTATGTTTGCTGTATGTTTATGTGCTAGATTCCAATCATGTCCTAAAGAATCTCATCTAATTTCTGTCAAACGAATTTTTCGTTATTTAATTGATACTCATGACTATGGCCTTTGGTTTTCAAAAACTTCATCTTTTGTTCTTATTGGATATTCTGATGAGGATTATGCTTGTTGTAAAGTTGAACGTAAAAGCACAAGTGGTCATTGTCAATATCTTGGTAGTTGTCTTGTATCTTGGTTTAGTAAAAAGCAAGCTTGTGTGTCTTTATCCACTGCAGAAGCTGAATACATAGCTGCAGGAAGTTGTTGTGCACAATTGTTATGGATGCAGCATACTTTACTTGATTATGGTCTTAAATTCAATTGTGTGCCCATATTATGTGATAATACTAGTGCTATTAACTTGACCATAAATCCCATTCAACATTCTAGGACTAAGCATATAGAGATAAAACATCATTTCATTCGTGACCATGTGATTAAAAAGGATATATGCTTAGAATATATAAATAAAAATGATCAAATTGCTGACATATTTACAAAGCCTTTGGCTGAGGAAAGGTTCAATCACCTAAGAAGACTATTAGGAATTTCAAGAATCAATGATTAATGTGTGTATTGAAGTTTTGGCGAATGCAGGAAATTTTGATTCAAAATTCGGATGCACTGCAGAAGATTCGGAGTGTCACGAAACAGAGACTTTTGATCAAGAATTCGGACGCAGGTCAGAAAATTCGGTCGACTGAATTTTCTGAACTGACGAAACAGAAACTTTTGCTTGAAAATTCGGACGCAGACCTGAAAAATCGGTCGACCAAATTTTACGGACGTAACTCTTTAAATGAAGATTAAACAATCTTCTCAACATTTCAACTTCCGAATTTCACATCCTTTTTAAAACCTCTCATACCCATTCACGTCCGAATCAAAATCTCTTCAAAATCACACATTCTCATCCCGATTTTCCTTCATTTTTAAACTTCCAAACCCTAATTTCTTACAGAAAACCAATCCTTTTCAAGAGAAAACATCATGGTAAAAACAAAGAAGCCCAATGTTGAGAAAGGAAAAGGAAAGGCTAAGGAAGGAGATGGAGACCCAATCCTCAATCAGCCAAGAAGGATTCGCATTCCTCAAACACAATCTGGAGTTGACAGGTTTATCTCTATCAAATCTACTCATGAATTTGATGAATGGAATAAGAGTAGTAGAAAAATCATTCCTGGATATAAGGTGGATATTGATAAACTGTCAAACATGGATATAGTTCTATCTCATTTCAATGATATTGGTTGGAGTAGTTTTCTATTCATTGATGAAGAATTTTATCCTACTTTAATATATGAATTCTATACAAACTTGAAAGAGGATAGAATTGAGATGATAGGGGATAATGTGATACAATGGTATTCATCTAGAGTATCACAGATGGACATTGAGTTCAATGAAGGATTGAAAAATAGAATTTGTGGAGTGGGTGACGAGGGAGCTAGATATTATTCAGCATCCACGCATTGCTATGATCGTGAACTCTTCACACATGTTAGATTTGAAGATGCATTTACAAATGGAAGAGAGTTTAGAGCCATAAAGGAAAGGGAAATTAAGAATTTGGATGCTAGAGGTAGAGTTCTGCATCACATGGTGACTACAATGATTGTTCCTAATTTTGGACACAAGTCATCAGTTGGAAATATGCATATGGTAATCATGTTAGCCCAGCATGAGCATAGAAGAATGAACTTTGGGTATACAGCCTTGAAACATATGATTGCTGCCAGAAAAATAGTAACCAAGGCATTCCCATTTGGAAGGTTATTAACCAGAATCTTCAAGTATTTTAAGATCAAACTTCCTGGAAGAGGGCAAGCCTTTAAGAGTGGTGAAATTTATACAAATGAAACTCTTAAGAGAATGCAATTAGTTCATGATGAGGATAATGTATGGAGGACAAAAGGAGAAACCCCTCCGAAAAGAATAGAAAGGGAGAGAATCATAGAAAGTGAAGAGGAAGAAGAAGAAGAGGATGAAGAGGAAACCCTTGCTAGGGAAATGAAAACAAAAAGAAAGCATGACACCTCAAGTGAGGGGGAGCAACCTCCAACAAAAAGGAGGTTATTTGAAGAAGAAACTGGAATTGGGTCAAGTAGTAAAGGAGTAACTAGAGGTGACACCATTATTGCCAAAGCATTCCAAGAAGCCTTGAACAATCATGTCAAGGAAATGGAGAAAATGTATAAGTTCTTTGAGTCATTTGCTCCACTGGTTCTTGGAAAATTAGATGGACTGGAAAATAGAGTAAAACACATTGAAGATATCCCTATGACAACCACTCAAAGTGGTGAAGGACCCTCTAAGCCTCGAGCTGGAAATGAGAAGGAAAGAGATAGAGAAGCAGAGAAAGAAGACAATAAGGATAGCAGTAATGAAGAGGATGATCAGGGTGGAAATGATAAGACCACAGCAGAAGAAAAAGAACAAGAACATGCTCATGAAGATCTACCAGTGGCAGGAAGTCAAGTAGCTCAAGCTGCAATTGTATCTCCAGCAACAATCTCTTTCAGTCAAGGAAGAGTTAAGCACTTGGCAATCAAGAAAGGAGTGAGCCGAGCCTCCCCATCAACCTCACCATCACAAGACTAAGCTTTCTTTTCTAATCTCTTTACTGTATTTGGTTCAGTTTTCTAAGGATTTTGCTGCATTTTCTATTCTGAACTTGTTAAATATTTTGCTGTTTTTTATGTAATAGTGAAGCTCAATGATGAAATCCCAGTGATGAGAGCTTCTTTTATATACTAACTTGAACATCTCATTTTCATTGGTCCCTTTAATTTTTTTTTATGATGACAAAAGGGGGAGAAAATATGATGCAATATGCAATATGATGCAATACATGTGAAACATTATGTGAACTTAGTCTTTAATCAAATTCGGATGCAAGGTTTTAAGATTGGATGCATTCATATTTATGGTAAAAAAATTTTTCTGTTTATCCAAATTGGTTCCAATCTGTCTTACTCTATTCCATTATGTTTGAACAACATTATGAAACCTTTATATCATTTCAAAACTTCAATTATATTGAATCTGTTGCAGTTTGGACATGAGATTAAAAATTCGGATGCATGTGATTCAAAATTCGGATGCATCCATATTGTGTTGTCAAAATGTGCTCTTTTGTTGTTCAAATTGATTCAAAAATGTTTTAATCTCTTACTATATGTTTGAACAACCTTAGGAAAGCTTATTTACATAATTTAGAGCTTTCATTTATCTTATTGTAAAGTTTGGATTTGATATGTCAAAATTCGGATGCATAGTATATCTAGTCCAAACTTGTTGAAAAATGAGCACAATCTAAGGGGGAGCTTTGATAAGCCTTTAACAAACTTAAAACCTCTCTTAGAACTTTTTCTAAATGCTTAAATGCTATATCTTCTATCCTAAATGTTGGAAGGAAGGAGGCAAATGGAGGTTGGTTGGGTCATAGGCTCATAATGAGCCTTGTCTATGTCAATATGCTAAATTGGTTGATTTCTATCATTGACATCAATACTTCTTTGTGCTAATCTGTTTAAATCCATCACATATTGCATCAAAGTTTGTCATCATCAAAAAGGGGGAGATTGTAAGCCCTAAGGGCAAATCATGTAATTTTGATTCATGACAAATATTGATGAGAACTAATATGTTTATATTGTGTGATAGGATTTGTGAAGAAAGAAGTTTGAAGTCTCATTGCCTTCAAGAGGGAGAGCAAAGAACAACCTCAGAAAGCTATGAGTCTTTTGAGGTTTATTCAAAGATGAACTCAAGGCATTGAAGACTGGAAGTGTAGAGTAGGTATGATGATAGGTAATATCTATGAGAACTCTACACTTGTATGTCTTGGAGTCTATTGAATGCATAAGAGAGCGTAAAATTGGTTTCCTAAGTTTAAAAGTTTGTTGAATGAATTCCTAGTAAATGTGGTTTTGTGTCCTAAAAGTTTTTTAAGTAAACTTTAAATGATCAAATGAGTTTGATTTTGGTTTTCAAACTTATATTTGTCTAAATAAGTTATCTATATATACCAAATGTATTTCAACTACTTGGAAGATTGATTTCAAATGATTTTACAAAGTTTGAACACAATTCCATAAAATTCGGTCGTCCGAATTTGGTAGCAAAAGTTTGCTACTGTTCTTCCAGAGAAATTCGGAAGAAGATTCGGACGCATGAGAAAAAATTCGGTCGTCCGAATTTTGGTCTTCAGTATGGTCACTGTTCTTCCAGAGAAATTCGGAAGAAGATTCGGATGAAGCAGGAAAAATTCGGTCGTCCGAAAAATTCGGACGCAGAATTTGGTCGTCCGAATTTCCTGAAAATAGCCGTTAACTAGCCGTTTTATAGCTGTTTCAACTGATTTTCAAATTCTATAAAAGCTATAAACGTGCAATCTTTTGTAGGTTCTGAATCTTTGAATATTCTAAGCTTTCTAATGTCTATTACAAACATTTCTCAAGCTCTCTTATGTCTTGTGCATTCAATTGATCAATCCAAAGACATCAAAGTGTGAAGGTGCAACTTTGTGTAAATTCTACCAACAAGTGGTAACATCTACACATTCTTCTTTACTTAATCAATTGTATTGATCTACTAGCTCTAGCAAGGTTATCTTGATAACATAAAACCCTTTAGATAAGGGTGATCCTTGAAGGTGTGATTCAAGGTTGTTTGAGATATAAAACCATAGGTTGGTGAGCCTTGTTTGTAAAATTACTAGAAGAGGTTATAAGTGTAAAACCATAGTGTGGTGAACCTCTCTTGTAATCTGTAAACTTGAGCATATAGTAGAGTTATTGAAATCCTTAAGTGTGGAATTAAGGTAGTGGAGGTAGATCTTGAGGATCGAACCACTATAAATTGTGTGTGTTCTTTTGTCTACATTTATTATATTGTTGTGCCATAAACTGTTTTTTTTCTCTTATTCACTTAATCTGCAATAGGTCTACACATTTATAAAGTTTGAATTTGCAATAATTAGCCAAATACCTAATTCACCCCCCCTCTTAGGTATTTCATTAAGGATTATTCTTAAATGATTTGACAAAATTTGATAAGTTTGGATGCAAATTTGGTCATTCAAACTTTGAAAATGATCACTGGGCTTCCAGAGAAATTCAGACGCAAGTTCGGACGCATTGAGTGAAGTTCGGACGTCCAAACTTTCTCTGATAGCATGGTCACTGTTTTTCCAGAGAATTTTGTCGAATGTTCAGACGCATAAGGAAACGTCCGGACGTCCGAACTTCTCTGAAACTAGCCATTACTAGCCGTTTTATAGCTGTTGAATTTGATTTTTCAAATCTATAAAAGTTATAAACTTCAGATTTTTTGTAAGTTTTGAATACTTGTGAACTCCAAACATTCCATAGCCTTTAGCAAACATTTTAAGCTCTCTTTTGTCTTGTGCTTTCAATTGATCATTCAAGATTCCAAAGACAACAAAGTGTGAAGGTGCTACATTGTGTAAACATCTACCAACAAGTGGTAAAATCTACACATTCTTCTTTCTCTATTAAACTGGGTTTTTCTACTAGCTCATTGCAAGGTTATCTTGTGACGTAAAATCCTTTTGATAAGAGTGAGCCATAGACTAGATTAATCAAGGTTGTGGTATAAAACCCGTGTGTGGGTGAGCCTTGGATTAGATTGGTCTTTAGGTTGTCTTTAGATATAAAATCCTTGTGGAAGGGTGAACCTTGTTTGTATAATTACTAAAAGAGGTTGTGAGTGTAAAACCATTATGTGGTGAGCCTCTTATGTAATTTGTAGACTTGAGCTTATAGTAGATTGTTTGAAATCCTTAAGTGTAGGCTTAAGGTAGTTGACGTAGATCTTGAAGAGATCGAACCACTATAAATTGCTTGTGTTCTTTGTTCTTATATTGCTCTACTGCTTTGCTATTAATTGCCTTACTCTTCTATAGAACCAAGCACATACAATCTGTTTTTTTTGCTTAGACTTATAAAAGGACTGTGTTTGCAAAAAATTAGCCAAATACCTAATTCACCCCCTCTGAGGTATTTCAGTGATTTCTTTAAAAAATTTAATTTTACTTTCTATCAAACTTTTTGTCGCTAATCCATCTCAGTAAAAATGAAATATTTATTTGAAAATTACTGTTTCGTCGCTAATCCCTAACAAAATTTTGACGGAGGCTTAGAGAAAAATTTAGCAAAAAATCTTAATTTAGGAATCATTGCTTAATTGGTAATCCTTCGCATAGCAACGGATTTGTATTTTTCTTCAAAATATAGCATTGGTTGCTTTTTCCTTGATACATTGTCTCAAAATTAGCAACGAAAGTTTCTATTGCTAATAGCGTATTTTCTTCTCATGCACAATGTTGCCTTTGTGATTAGAAACGTACTATCTATAGCCACTGTCTTCACAATTATGAATTTTCATCCAACCATAATTTGCTTGGTTGAACTTGCTTCAAGATAATGTGTCGAACTTCTTTCAACAGAGTGCAACATGATCACACTTGCCTATTACCTTCAAGACTGGAACCCTCCAGCCACAATATCCTTTTCTCCATGCGGTGGATGGAATAACAATGTATTCAAGTGCCTCCAATAGCTTGTTAAAGTATCAGCAACATGTACTTGAATACGAACAACACAATTAAAATATGAATTTCATAAAATATGATGTGGTATACTTAAGAAATCTCTTACAATATAGCGTGTGCACCAATGAATTCTTTGAATAACTCTCTCAACATATAATTTTTCCACAAGTTATTTTGTTTTGCTTGAAGCTCAATTATATAGAATTTCTCATGAACTGTGGGATTTCTCCTCTTCAAGGAAGAATCCTAAATTGTATCATGAAATCCCTTGATTGTAGGATCTCCTTGATTTTTTGGTAATAAAAAATTGTCATAAAATCTACAAAATATTTAATTTCAATCTTCATGAGATTCCAAAATCTTGTGCATGGTATAATAAAGTTTTGCTCAAATAATTACAACTTTCATATTGATTCAATAATGCCATGAAAATCTCTTTGGCCAAAAGTAAGGTAGCAAGATTAATTTGCGAAAACAAATTAAGAAATAAATTTAGAAATAGCTCTCTAAGCCATTTGATGGTAAGATAAGTAATATGAACCATTCGCTCTTTGTGCTTTCAATCCATCCTATAACAAGACGGGAACGGGAAACCGGTTAATTTGGTAAACCCCTTGACATAATGCGTCCAGCTGGAGAGTCTCATCCATTCTTTTTTTTTCATTCCTTTTTTTTATTTTGTTATGAAATCTATTAGTGTCAATTCTTTGTAATTTAATTTTTCCTTTTAAATATAGAGTAGTGCTTTTTCTTAAAAGGGAAAAAGAAGTTTCTTGGTGCTGAGCAACATAGTTACTTGAACCTCACAAATTTACTAGTGTTTATTCTAAAGGAAAAAAAGTAATGTTGGAATTAGTAAATTGAATAATAACTTTTTTCTAGTTACTAAATCCACTGAAATTTGTAATTAAGTTTCTCACTGAATCACTAGATATTGTTAACTAATTTAGCATTATGGATGTATTTGAGATTTAATTTATAGTCTATGTCTATTAACTCATTGATATAGTTAGTTAATTTTTATTTATTTAGCACTATAGGTTTTGTTGTGACTAACTTTCTTAAATAATTAATGAGATTTATGCCCCTTGATATGAATTTGTTGGTGCAGAGTAGTCGTCGGTACAATGAAATCGTAATAGTAATATAGAGAATTGAATAAGTAAATTATAAAAAAGAGAATATAGAGAAACCATAGAAAGAAAATAGAGAAAGAACACAAGAGCTTTTATTGATTCTCTGAGAGTAAATGAATGAATCAATGAGTGTATCTAATACATCATTGTAAAGCCTTATTTTTAGGGTTCTAGGGTACATATCAATAAGAAGAGATAGGGAGGAATCAGAAGACAAATCCTATAAATGACTAAAGATATGATAGAACTCTATCATCTATCTTCTGATAGAATAGAGCATCTATATCTCTGATATTGGGTTATCTCTTTAATATCAGATAATGGACATCCACAATTATATTAATTTCATAACACTTTCCCTTGAATGTCCATTATATAAAGAATATGCCTGGTTAAAACCTTACTAGATAAAAACCCAATGGAAAAAAAACTCTAGTAAAGGAAAATGAGTACGCTATTTTTTATGTCATTATTACTCCACCTGATGAGATAATTTTTTGAGATTTTTTAACTGACGCTTTCCAATCAAATATTGCTATCGGTAAGTTCTTAGTGAATAAATTTGTCAAATCATCAAATGATTGAATTTGTTGCACATCAATATCTGATATCTTCTAGAGTTCATGAGTAAAAACAATCTCATGAAAACACACTTTATCATATCTCTTTTGATATATATCAAACTTTATTATCATCTAACATTACAGTTTGAATTCCTTCTTAAAGGATATAGGTTTATCTCGAATTCATTAATCATGATCACACATATTCTCAACCAACACCATAAATTTCTATTTCTTCAGTATAAGTTGAAGACATAGATGTTATAATCAACACGTCTATAAATGACATGCTAGGTGTGCATCATATAGTTAACTTATACCCTGTATATCCAACTTCACAGGAATTGGATTTTGTCAATATTCAAGATAAACTATCTCAAAGAGATATCCAAAGGCAATTTTAGTTCCATCTTAAAATTCATTAGGTAGAGAAAAACTAGAATAGATATCTACTTGCATATAGAGTTATGGTACTTCAGGACTAAAGAGTTCTTATATATCCTTTGAAAGATATAAAGGATCTTAATCATGTATAATAACACAATGATCATTGATATGCTATGTCCCTGTGAAGCATTTTCAGGATGTTCAATCAAAACAAAATATTGATTTTTCAAAACATTGATCACAATACTTGCTTTTCTAAATTCTTAAAGAAAAATATCTTGATCATCAAATCCTTTTCTCATTTGATATTTTTTTTTTTGAAAACCGAGAGATCAATCACATTTCAAGCGTGCATCAAAATCATATATCTATAGAATTCATATATTTTTCCTGCTAGGACATCTATCCAAATAGCAATATCTAAAGCTAAAATATCATATTTACTAATTATACAGAAGTCAATCAAACAATCAATTTGCAACTTTATGCAAATAAATAATATTTTGAACTTCCAGTTCATTAATGCTTATGCATAGATCAAGATAATGAAGGTCATAAATGATATCATTTTTTTTATTGGTGATTTTCTACCACTAATATGGAGAACACTATGCCAATTAATAGATTATACAATGAGGATATCTTCTGACATATAGCAAGTATAGTTATGAATAGACTTTCTTCATACATTAACATACTCGATCATTCTTTCAATAAGAATTCGCTAAAACAATCTCATTATGTTCTATCAGAACAATCCACTTATATGCTTTAGGCATATCGAGTCCATCAGGAACTCTAAATATAAGTACTATTATCAAATGATAACAAAGATAAACACATATTAAATGTTATCATGCATTATTATATCCACCACTAGAAATATATTTTTTCATCATCAGTGCTAGTTTTTGTGAAGAATCATACACTATAAGTCATGGCAAAAATTCATATTTATAGTTTGCATTTTATAAGCAAGTATTCATTGCTATCTCCTTGGGATTACCCTTCAAGTGTATAATTCCTACTAAGAATATGTGTACACTTCAAGTGTATTTGTGAATAGTTTAAACTTTTCATATTTCTCATGCGAACTTTACCATTTTGAGTCTACAGACTTAGATTAAAAAATTCTCATAATGAATCAATAAATTATGCGCATTAATATCGTTAATGTCATATACTTGTGCAGTTCCAATAGTTCTCAATCATGTTGAGATCTTATCATTGTCACAGTTTTCAAGTAAATGAATTTCTTCTGAAAATAATATAATTTCTTTTGAAAAAATTTTGTTAGAATTTAAATCTCATCGACTTAATATATATGGTCATCTCAAGTGAGGAGCTTGTATTCTTAGAACTGACTTATCCACTACATTTTAGCTATGTCTCAAATTTATTTGTAGTAGTAGATTATCCTTGGGGGCATCAAATATAATAGGAGCATTCTTTGACAGATGTTGGTGAGTTAATATACCTGACTATATAAATTATCCATTAAACGTCTAGTTCAAGGTATCTTCTATGAAGATCAAACTAAAAGATCAAGATAAGGCACAAACGAATATCTTTATCCGACCTCATATTTTCTCCTCTTTATGTTGGGACAACATATTCAAAATTGACAAAATATGAATCTCCCCTTGAGATTCACTCCCAACATATTTGATAATCTCTTAAAAACCCCATCTCATTACCTTTGTGGTAGAGCAGCATACATAGTATACTTCTAAATTTTAGAGGGAAAATTTTTGGTTTCTGACCACAAACCAACTAGTATGAGGAGAATTTATAATACATTGGAAAAATACAAATAAATGCTAAAACATCATAGTCATGAACATACTATAGAATGTTCAACATTTATCTCAATACAACAATTGTTATTAGAACAAATTGTATCGTTGGGAGAATGCTAAATATGAACCCATTATCAATGAATTACAAACTACAGGTTACAAAATTAACAATATACATACGACTATTTTGTTGATGCATCAACTAATAATTTCTCCATATTCATCCCAAAATAACATATTCAACACCAAGTAATACTGGTAATATTTAAATAAAACAAGTAGCACATATGGGTTCGTCATATTATGAAACTTTTGGTTCCTTAATATTTTCATGAATTCCTAATCATAATTTGTATTTTAATGATCTGGGATGGTGCAAGCGGTCATGCCAACTAATAAATTATTTATCAGTAAACTTTAAATTTACATACTATTGCATCTCAATTTCATAATTCTATGCAATATAAACCAGAAGAGATGAACAGTAGTATCTACAATTGACATATATTTTACGTCATAATAGTAATGCATATGTCTTAAAAGTCCATTTATCCAATGTCTCAATATAATGAGAATATAATCAAGGCTCAAAAGTTTTTACAAGACTATATGGAGAATTATGTATTACAACAATTGACCATTAGGTGAAGATCTGGTAGCTCTTTTAGAGCTTTTAATCAATTAACTCTTCTAGAGTTATTGATCAACATATTCTTCAAGAACCTTGTACTACCATTTATACTTTGGACATATATTTCAAATTTGTCCAAATAAAATACCAATATTTTTTAGACATATTATATCTTCACCATTCTTGATCTAAAAAAAACTAAAATAATATTCAAATACTAGAGTATGTAATATGAAATCTTTCAAATAATAATAAAAAATGATAGAAAATAGGAAATTAATAATTCGATAATTCAAACTTTTGAATAACATTCAAAATGTAAAAAACTCTTTTTGGATATTTAAAAGAATTGGCTACATTTGCATGTGCCATATCAATATCATCAATACAAGCATCATTACTATTATTAGCATAACTTAGGGAAGTAAAGCGATTTCTGTACTTAATAGAGATTCATCACATGCTTGACGTACTACAGGTACATGACAAACTTTCACATTACATCAATAACAAAGTGCAATTCTACTAGTCACAATCAAAATAGCTGTTATAAATATATAATAAGTTCAAATGACATTCACTTTAGGGAATGACATAAATTTAGTTGGTCGGACGTCAAAATGTTTTATGAATGACTCATTTAGTTTCAGAAGAATACATTTAAAATACTTCTGAAAATCTTTTTCTTGATATTGCTACTACAGGAGCATGTTAGAATATAAGAAAGGAAAAATCTTTTATTCATCACATCACTAGTAATATTTCTCCTTATAACTTTAATTGAGGAGAAATTCTAAAATTTTGCATACTGATAGACATAAAATCTTTTAGGCACATTTATAACAAATCATAACTACTATTTATATAATAATCATCTTCTGGCAATTGCATGTTTCCTTCAGAATTCACTAGTAATTAAGTGGCTTTTTCTTATTTCTTAAATGGTGTCTTTAGGACCCACTATATCCATATCCAACTATTTTGATTGCCATGATCACATATACGATTCCTACCATACCCGTGTCCATGTCCACGACTTCACCCATGAGCACGACCTCTACTAGAGCTATAACCATGGGTTCTAATTGCATTCACTTCAAGGAGTGGAGTAGAACCCGTTGTCGAGCTTCATGATTTTTCATTAACAACTCATTGTTTTGCTCAGACATAAGAAGGTAAGAAATTAATTCGGTAAAAATCTCTTAATCCATTAGGTGATATCCATGTGCTGAAACTTTAGATGTTCAGTTCCCATTAGGAGTTCTACTACAAACCTACTAAGAGAGGGCACTTCACACTGATGTGTTCTAAGGTTTCATCTACCCCATTGTAGATTAGACAACTTACATCTTCAATAGGTATAGCTTTTTGGAGTCTGGTTCTGATAGGTAAGGATTTGGTTGATGTTGGAAGATGAACTTTGCTCGAACCTTGCTTTGCCTAAAAAGACCTACAAAACGCAATCAAAAGAAGGGGATGTAAGGTTCAGCCTCTAACAGACCAAGCTATTTTGTATATGAAAAATACCCAGTCGAGCCAGTGCCCATTCTTGAAGGTGATATTTCCTACGCCACGTTGGATTTTTGCCTGCCTTAGTCTCTAGATGTGAATTGGAGAATGTGTTACCTTAATTAGACACAGGAGGCTGTTGAAGGATTAATTTCGCAGCAGGACAGTGAGGTGATATCTTATTGTAGTAATTTAGAATCCTTTCAGACAACTGAGAAGTCGGGTGAATTACTTCAGACGTGGTTCAATGATCTTAGTCAAGAAAATAAGGAACTAAAGTGAGAAATTGGCAAAGTTCATGTTGCGAAGAGAGTTGTTGGACAAAGAAGCGAAAATATTCATTGAGAATTAGAATCAGCTAAGAGAGACCTTAAGAAGTTTTGTGATGCTTCAGAGGCACTAAAGAGCACTGTTGGTGATCTACAAAGTATCGTCGACCAATTCTTGGACTCCAGTGGTGCATTGCAGACATCCATTGTTGATCGGATTTTGAGGTCTTTGGTGAGGAGCAAAGACATGGAAGAGGTCTTTAGTGTGGTGCCCTTATGCAAATTGCAACTACCCAAGACGTATACTAATCATAATGATAGCTGTGCTTACCTTGTGTTCGTGCTTAAATTGTTAGAGATTGTGATAGAATTTTGTATATGGGCATGAAATACATCATGGATGTATACCTTGGAGAGATTGAACCACTGTAAATCATTGTGCCTCCCTTTCTTCTCTAACTGATTGCTTTAAATTGATCCAACTCCCTTTGTCTGGTTTGGTGGTTCACATTTATTGTTGTCACATTTATTGTTGTCACATTTATTTGTTATCTTCTTTTCAAATAACTCTTATTCAATATTACTACGTACTTGGTGTTAGCCCTAAGGGTAAATCATATAGTTATGATTAGTTTTGATTAATGACAAATATTGATAAGGATTAATATGCTTGTATGTTGTGTGATAGGATTTGTGGATTACGAAGTATGAAGTCTCATTTCCTTGAAGCCATAATGCAAGAACAACTTCAATAAGTCAAAGTGATTGAAGATTGAAAAGTTTGTTCAAGATGATTAAAGGCTTTGAAGACATGAAGTGTAGGTTACATGTGCTTAATAGGTAAACTTTGTAAACCCTACACTCTTAAGCCTTTAATCTATGAGTTGCAATTGAGAGCACAAAACTTAATTGTAAGCCCTAAGGGCAAATCATGTAATTTTGATTCATGACAAATATTGATGAGAACTAATATGTTTATATTGTGTGATAGGATTTGTGAAGAAAGAAGTTTGAAGTCTCATTGCCTTCAAAAGGAAGAGCAAAGAACAACCTCATTAAGCTATGAGTCTTTTGAGGTGTATTCAAAGATAAACTCAAGGCATTGAAGACTTGAAGTGTAGAGTAGGTATGATGATAGGTAATATCTATGTGAACTCTACACTTGTATGTCTTGGAGTCTATTGAATGCATAAGAGAGCATAAAAATTGGTTTCTTAAGTTTAAAAAGACTTTTGAATGAATCTTTAGAAAATATGGTTTTGTGTTCTAAAAGTTTTTAAGTAAACTTTAAATGATCAAATGAGTTTGATGATGGTTTTCAAACTTATATTTGTCTATATAAGTTATCTATAGATATCAAATGTCTTTTAAATGTGTGGAAGATTAGTTTCAAATGGTTTTACAAAGTTTGAACACAATTCCATTAAATTCGGTCGTCCGAATTTGGTAGCAAAATTTGCTACTGTTCTTCCAGAGAAATTCGGAAGAAGATTCGGACGCATGAAGAAAAATTTGGTCGTCCGAATTTTGGTCTTCAGCATGGTTACTGTTCTTCCAGAGAAATTCGGAAGAAGATTCGGACGCAGCAGGAAGAATTCGGTCGTCCGAAAAATTCGGACGCAGAATTCGGTCGTCCGAATTTCCTGAAAGTAGCCGTTAACTAGCTGTTTTATAGCTGTTTCAACTGATTTTCAAATTCTATAAAAGCTATAAACGTGCAATCTTTTGCAAGAACCTACAATTTGAATATTCTAAGCTTTCAAAAGTCAATTACAAACATTTCTCAAGCTCTCTTACATCTTGTGCATTAAATTGATCAATCCAAAGACATCAAAGTGTGAAGGTGCAATTTTGTGTAAATTCTACCAACCAGTGGTAACATCTACACACTCTTCTTTACTTAATCATTTGTATTGTTCTACTAGCTTTAGCAAGGTTATCTTGATAACATAAAACCCTTTAGATAAGGGTGATCCTTGAAGTTGTGATTCAAAGTTGTTTGAGATATAAAACCATAGGTTGGTGAGCCTTGTTTGTAAAAATTACAAGTAGAGGTTGTATGTGTAAAACCAAAGTGTGGTGAACCTCTCCTGTAATCTGTGAACTTGAGCACATAGTAGAGTCATTGAAATCCTTAAGTGCATGCTTAAGGTAGTGGAGGTAGATCTTGAGGATCGAACCACTATAAATTGTTTGTGTTCATTTGTTTACATTTCTTATACTGCTTTGTCATAAACTGTGGTTTATTCTCATTCACTTAATCTGCAATAGGTCTGCTCATCTATAAAGTTTGAATTTGTGAAAATTTAGCCAAATACCTAATTCACCCCCCCTCTTAGGTATTTCAATTGGTATCAGAGCGGGAACTTCTTTGTGTGGTTTTACAACCTAGAAGACAAAGATCCTATGGCTAATATGTCAAATCTACCTTATCTAGAAGGATCTTCTACAAACAGACCTCGATTGTTTGATGGAACAAATTATACATTTTGGAAGTCTAGAGTTAAAATATATATTTGTTCTATTAACTTTGATTTATGGAACATAATTGAGAAAGGTCCCTATGTCCCAATGAAAATGAGAGCAGATGGAGTAACTCCTGAACCCAAATCTACTGATGAATTTGATGAGCATGATTCAAGGAAAATGACTCTAAATTATCAAGCCATGAATATATTGAGCTGTGCTCTAGATGTTACTGAATATAATAGAGTTAGTGGGTGTGATTACTGCACATGATATGTGGAGATTACTTCAAATTACACATGAAGGTACTAATCAAGTTAAAGAATCTAAACTTGCTATGCTTGTTAGAGATTATGAATTGTTTACTATGAAACAAGGTGAAAATATTAGTGATATGTTTACTAGGTTTACTAACATTTTCAATGGCTTGAAAGCTTATGGTAAAGGCTATACTATGGGAGAGCAAAACGAGAAAGATCTTGGATGCTCTACCAAAATCTTGGCAACCAAAGACACTAGCTATTGAGGAGTCCAAAGATCTAAAAACTCTTCCTCTTGAAGAACTCATTGGATCGCTACTTACTCATGAAATGAAGATGAAGAGGTTGAATGATAAGGAAGATGAGGAAAAGGGGAGAAAAGGAGTAGTGCTAAATGCCTCAAACAACTTGAGTGAACAAGAACAATCTTCAAGTGAAGAAGAAGGTGGAAACAAGTGGAGAAGAAGAAATTGCAATGGTAGTGAAGAAGTTCAAGAGATTCTACAAAAAGGAATTTCTCAAGAAAGGAAGAAAACCAGTCAAGAAGAGTGGACAATCTTCATCATATAAACCTCAGTGCTTTGAATGCAAAAGTACTGAGCATCTTGTCTTGATCGTCCCCGAGTGTTGGAAAGGGAAAGAGAAAGCAAAAACAGAAAGAAATCATGCCAAGAAAGGAAAAGGACTAGTTTGGAACATGGGATCAACAGGGAAAGTGAAGATGAAAGTGAAGGAAAGGCCAACTTATGCTTCATGGCCATTGATGATGAGGTACAATCTTCTCCTTCTATTTCAAATTTGTGTGATGATGATGTTGATTCTAGTGATTTAATTCTAGAATTGTATGAAGAACTAAAAAAAGGCTTCAAGAAGAAATAAAGAAATAAAATCCAAAAATTAGTGATCTTTCAAATGAAAATTCAAAATTATGTCTTGAAAATGATAGACTTCTTGAGACCATAAATTCTCTTACTATTGAAAAGGAAGTTTTGAACACTACCATACAAGATGTATCTTTTGAAAACAAAAAGTCTGTGTTCAAAAATTATTTCTCTTGAATCAATGCTAAAAGATCATGAGGTTTTAAAAAGGAAAGTAAATGATCTTACTTTATGCATTGAGAAATTTACAAATGGAAGAAACAATTTAAATAAATTACTTGGGTATCAAAGATCCTCATTTGTAAAGCATGGTCTAGGTTTTACACATGATTGCCTTCATTCAAAACCAAAAGAGACATTTGTTAAAGAATCTTCTCATTATAGGTCTCATACTTGCTGTACATATTGTGGTAAGCATGGACACAAAGTGTTTAAATGCATTATAAAAAGAAAGATAGAAACTGGAGTAAAGACTATATGGAAAGTTAAAGGAACTGTCACTAACCCTCTTGGACCCAAGAAGATATGGGTACCAAAAATCACTCTTTCTAATTTGGTATAGGTACAATTTGCTTCAAGATCAAATGCCACAAAATGGTTTCTTGATAGTGGCTGTTCAAGGCACATGACTGGAAATGCATCACTTGTTAGTGAGCTTCAAGCTACAAGTGAAGGCTTTGTCACTTTTGGTGATAAGAAGAAAGGGAAAATACTTGGAATAGGTAACATTGGTAAAGGTTCATTCCCTCTTATCAAACAAGTTTTACTTATTGATGGTTTAAAATATAATTTACTTAGCATTAGCTAATTATGTGATAATGGTTGCAAAGTAGAGTTTAAATGTGATACTTGTACTATTCTTGATAATGCAAGCAATAAAACTATCTTTGTAGCTAAAAAGAGTAAGTAATGTATATGTGTTATATCTTGATGAGCTTATTACTAATGACATTAAATGTCTTGCAATACATGACAATGATGGATTTTTATGGCATAGAAGATTAGGACATGTGAGCATGGATTTATTGAACAAACTTTCTACTCAAGAACTAGTTAGAGGATTACCAAAAATGCATTTTGACAAAACTTCGGATTTGTGATGCTTGTCAATATGGAAAACAATCAAAAACATCCTTCAAACCAAAGAAAATGGTGTCTACCTCAAAACCTCTTGAACTAGTTCACATGGACTTATTTGGACCTATGAGGACTACTAGTCTTGGTGGTAAAAAGATATGCTTATGTGATTGTTGATGATTTTTCCATATTTACATGGGTAATATTTTTATCACAAAAAAGATGAAACATTTTATGAATTTTCAAAACTTTTTAAGAAGGTTCAAATTTCTCTTAATTGCAATCTAATATCTATTAGAAGTGATAATGGAAGAGAGTTTTGCAATCAAGATTTTACAAAATTTTTGTGATGAGTATGGTATCACTCATAATTTTTCAGCAGCCAAAACACCTCAACAAAATGGAGTTGTTGAGAGGAAAAACAGAACATTACAAGAAATGGCTGGATCAATGCTTTGTGAAAACTCTTTACCTAAGTACTTTTTGAGTGAAAGTCAGTAAATACAGACATGCTATGTAATGAATAGAGTTTTACTAAGACCTTTTATAAGAAAAAACACCTTTTGAACTTCTATTTGATAAAACTCCATCAATTGTTTATTTTAAAGTATTTGGTTGTAAATGCTTTATTTTAAATACTAGTGACAATCTTGGTAAGTTTGACAGAAATCAGTGAAGGTATATTTCTAGGCTATTCATCTAATAAAAAAGGCTTATAGAGTCTATAATAAAAGGACATTATGTGTTGAAGAAACTATTCATGTAACTTTTGATGAATCTAATATTTATCTTCAAAGAAGAAATGAAGATGATACGAGGTTCGTCAATGGTTGAAAATCAAACTCAACACCAAGTACCTACGTTGGAAGATCATGCTAAAGAAGAAGAAATAATGGAGCAAGAACATGATGGTCAATCAAGCAATAATCAAGAGCTTCCAAAGGATCTCACATATGCAAGAAGTCATCCTAAGGAGCAAATCATTGGTGATGTCTCTCAGGAGTTAAAACAAGACGGTACTTTATTGATAATTTTGCACTTTTATCACATATTGAACCTAAAAAATATTGATGATGCATTGTGTGATAATTTCTGGATTATTGCTATGGAAGAAGAGTTAAATCAGTTTGAGAGAAATAAAGTTTGGACTCTTGTTCCTAGACCTCATGATCATTCTATTATTGGTACTAAATGGATATTTAGAAATAAGTTAAATGAACTAGGAGAAGTAGTTAGAAATAAAGCTAGACTTGTTGCTCAAGGCTTCAATCAAGAAGAAGGTATTGATTATGATGAAACTTTTGCTCCAGTGAGCTTGATTAGAGTCTATCGAGAATACTCTTGGCATTTGCTTGTTTTAAAGACTTTAAACTATTTCAAATGGATGTCAAAAGTGCTTTTCTAAATGGTTTTATTGAAGAAGAAGTTTATGTAGAACAACCTCCTGGATTTATTCATGAAAAATTTCCAAATCATGTTTTCAAATTATCTAAAGCTCTATATGGACTGAAACAAGCTCCAAGATCTTGGTATGAAAGATTAAGTGGTTTTCTTCTCTTAAAAGGTTTTACTAAAGGAAAAGTAGACAAAACTCTTTTTATTAAAACATCTTCTAAAACTGATATTTTGCTTGTACAAATCTATGTTGATGATATCATTTTTGGTTCTACTAATACTTCTCTTTGTGAAGAGTTTGCTAAAACTATGCAAAATGAATTTGAGATGAGCATGATGGGAGAACTAAGTTTCTTCCTTGGACTACAAATTAAGCAAACCAAGGATGGAGTCTTCATCAACCAAGCAAAATATACTAAGGAGCTATTAAAAAGGTTTGGAATGGACCATGCAAAAGGAATTAGTACTCCAATGAGTTCATCAACTAAACTTGACAAAGATGAGAAAGGTAAAAGTATTGATGAAAAATTATATAGAGGTATGATAGGAAGTTTACTCTATCTCACAGCTAGTAGACCAGATATTATGTTTGCTGTATGCTTGTGTGCTAGATTCCAATCTTGTCCTAAAGAATCTCATCTAATTTACGTTAAAGCGAATTTTTTCGTTACTTGATTGATACTCATGATTATGGCCTTTGGTTTTGAAAACTTCATCTTTTGAACTTATTGGATATTCGATCGCGGATTATGTCTGGATGTAAAGTTGAACGTAAAAGCACAAGTGGGCATTGTCAATTTCTTGGTAGTTGTCTTGTATCTTGGTTTAGTAAAAAGCAAGCTTGTGTGTCTTTATCCACTGCAGAAGCTGAATACATAGCTGCAGGAAGTTGTTGTGCACAATTGTTATGGATGCAACATACTTTACTTGATTATGGTCTTAAATTCAATTGTGTTCCCATATTATGTGATAATACTAGTGCCATTAACTTGAGCATAAATCCTATTCAACATTCTAGGACTAAGCATATAGAGATAAAACATCATTTTATTCGTGACCATGTGATTAAGAAAGATATATGCTTAGAATATATAAATACAAATGATCAAATTGCTGGCATATTTACAAAGCCTTTGGCTGAGGAAAGGTTCAATCACCTAAGAAGACTCTTAGGAATTTCAAGATTCAATGACTAATGTGTTTGTTGAAGTCATGATGAATGCAGGAAATTTTTGATTCAAAATTCGGATGCATTGCAGAAGATTCGATCGACCGAATTTTCTGAGTGTCAAGAAACAGAGACTTTTGATCAAGAATTCGGACGCAGGTCAGAAAATTCGATCGACCAAATTTTCTGAACTGAAGAAACAGAAACTTTCGCTTGAAAATTCGGACGCAGACCTGAAAAATCGGTCGACCGAATTTTACGGACAAGACTTTTTAAATAAAGCTGAAACAATCTCTTCAACATTACTACTTCCGAATTTTACATCCTTTTTAAAACATCTCACACCCATTCACATCCGAATCAAAATCCCTTCAAAATCCCACACTCTCATCCCGATTTTCCTTCATTTTTAAACGTCTAAGCCCTAATTTCATACAGAAAACAAATCCTTCTCAAGAGAAAACATCATGGTGAGAACAAAGAAGCCCAATGTTGAGAAAGGAAAAGGAAAGGCTAAGGAAGGAGATGGAGATCCAATCCTCAATCGACCAAGAAAGATTCGCATTCCTCAAACACAATCTGGAGTTGACAGGTTTATCTCTATCAAATCTACTCATGAATTTGATGAATGGAATAAGAATAGTAGAAAAATCATTCCCGGATACAAGGTAGATATTGATAAGTCGTCAAATATGGATATTGTCCTATCTCATTTCAATGATATTGGTTGGAGTAGTTTGCTCTTCATTGATGAAGAATTTTATCCCACTTTGATATATGAATTCTATGCAAATCTGAAAGAGGATAGAATTGAGATGATAGGGGATAATGTGATCCACTGGTATTCATCTAGAGTATCACAAATGGACATTGAATTCAATGAAGGATTGATAAATAGAATATGTGGAGTAGGAGATGAGGGAGCTAGATATTATTCAGCATCCATGCATTGCTATGATCGTGAACTATTCACACATGTTAGATTTGAAGATGCATTTACAAATGGAAGAGAGTTTAGGGCCATAAAGGAAAGGGAAATTAAGAATTTGGATGCTAGAGGTAGAGTTTTACATCACATGGTGACCACAATGATTGTTCCTAATTTTGGACATAAGTCATCGAGTTGGAAATATGCATATGGTAATCATGTTAGTCCCCTGCATGAGAATAGAAGGATGAATTTTGGGTATATAGCATTGAAACATATGATTGCAGCCAGAAAAAGCAATAACTAAGGCATTCCCATTTGGAAGGTTATTAACCAGAATATTCAAGCATTTTAAGATCAAACTTCCTGGAAGAGGGCAAACTTTTAAGAGTGGTGAAATTTATACAAATGAAACTCTTAAGAGAATGCAATTAGTTCATGATGAGGATAATGTATGGAGGACAAAAAGAGAAACTCCTCCGAAAAGGATAGAAAGAGAGAAAGTTATAGAGAGTGAAGAGGAAGAAGAAGAAGAGGATGAAGAGGAAACCCTTGCTAGGGAAATGAAAACAAAAAGAAAACATGACACCTCAAGTGAGGGGGAGCAACCCCCAACAAAAAGGAGATTATTTGAAGAAGAAGCTGGAGTTAAGTCTAGTAGTAAAGGATTATCTAGAGGGGGACACCATTATAGCCAAAACATTCCAAGAAGCCTTGAACAATCATGTCAAGGAAATGGAGAAAATGTACAAATTCTTTGAGTCATTTGCTCCAATGGTTCTTGGAAAATTGGATGGACTGGAAAACAGAGTAAAACACATTGAAGATATCCTTATGAGAAATACTCAAAGTGGTGAAGGAACCTCTAAACCTCAAGATGGAAAGGAGGAGGAAAGAAAAAGAGAAGCAGAGAAAGAAGATAATCAAGATAGCAGTGATGAAGATGATAATAAGGGTGGAAATGAAGAGACTATAGCAGAAGAAGAAGAACAAGAACATGCTCTTGAAGATCCACCGATGGCGAGGAGCCAAGTAGCTCAAGCTGCAATTGTATCTCCAACAACAATCTCTTTCAGTCAAGGAAGAGTCAAGCACTTGGCAGTCAAGAAAGGAGTGAGCCGAGCCTCCCCATCAACCTCATCATCACAAGACTAAGCCTTCTCTTCTAATCTCTTTACTGTATTTTGTTCAGTTTTCTAAGCATTTTGTTGCATTTTCTATTCTGAACTTGTTAAATATTTTTTATGTAATAGTGAAGCTCAATGATGAAATCCTAGTGATGAGAGCTTCTTTTATATGCTAACTTGAACATCTCATTTTCATTGATCCCTTTAAAATTTTTTTATGATGACAAAAGGGGAGAAAAAATATGATGCAATACATGTGAAACCTTAGTCATTATGTTAACTCAGTCCTTAATCAAATTCGGATGCAAGGTTTTAAGATTGGATGCATTTATATTTATGGTCAAAATTTTTTTCTGTTTATTCAAATTGGTTCAAATCTGTTTTACTCTACTCCATTATGTTTGAACAACAGTATGAAACCTTTATATCATTTCAAATCTTCAATTATATTGAATCATTGCAGATTGGGACATGAGTTTAAAAATTCGGATGCATGTGATTCAAAATTCGGATGCATGATATAAAATTCGGATGCATCCATATTGTGTTGTCAAAATGTGCTCTTTTGTTGTTTAAATTAATTCAAATATGTTTTAATCTCTTCCAATATGTTTAAGCAACCTTAGGAAAACTTATTTACAAAATTTGAAGCTTTCATTTTACTTATTTTAAAGTTTGGACTTGCTATGCACAAAATTCGGATGCATGATATCTCTAGTCCAAATGTGTTGAAAAATGAGCACAATCTAAGGGGGGAGCATTGATAAGCTTTTAACAACCTTAAAACCTCTCTTAGAAGTTTTCTAAATACTTAAATGCTATATCTTCTATCCTAATTGCTTTGGAAGGAAGGAGGCAAATGGAGGATGGTTGGGTCATAGGCTCATAATGAGCCTTTTGCATGTCAATGTGCTAAATTGGTTAATTTCTGTCATTGACATCCATACTTCTCATGCTAATCTGTTTAAATCCATCACATATTGCATCAAAGTTTGTCATCATCAAAAGGGGGAGATTGTAAGCCCTAAGGGCAAATCATGTAATTTTGATTCATGACAAATATTGATGAGAACTAATATGTTTATATTGTGTGATAGGATTTGTGAAGAAAGAAGTTTGAAGTCTCATTGCCTTCAAAAGGAAGAGCAAAGAACAACCTCATTAAGCTATGAGTCTTTTGAGGTGTATTCAAAGATAAACTCAAGGCATTGAAGACTTGAAGTGTAGAGTAGGTATGATGATAGGTAATATCTATGTGAACTCTACACTTGTATGTGTTGGAGTCTATTGAATGCATAAGAGAGCATAAAAATTGGTTTCTTAAGTTTAAAAAGACTTTTGAATGAATCTTTAGAAAATATGGTTTTGTGTTCTAAAAGTTTTTAAGTAAACTTTAAATGATCAAATGAGTTTGATGATGGTTTTCAAACTTATATTTGTCTATATAAGTTATCTATAGATATCAAATGTATTTCAAATGTTTGGAAGATTAGTTTCAAATGGTTTTACAAAGTTTGAACACAATTCCATTAAATTCGGTCATCCGAATTTGGTAGCAAAATTTGCTACTGTTCTTCCAGAGAAATTCGGAAGAAGATTCGGACGCATGAAGAAAAAATTCGGTCGTCCCGAATTTTGGTCTTCAAGCATAGTTCTTGTTCTTCCAGAGAAATTCGGGAAGAAGATTCGGACGCAAAGCAGGGAAGAATTCGGTCGTCCGAAAAAATTCGGGACGCGAGAATCGGTCGTCCAATTTCCCCGAAAGTAGCAGTTAACTAGTCGTTTTATAGCTGTTTCAACTGATTTTCAAATTCTATAAAAGCTATAAACGTGCAATCTTTTGCAAGAACATACAATTTGAATATTCTAAGCTTTCAAAAGTCAATTACAAACATTTCTCAAGTTCTCTTACATCTTGTGCATTAAATTGATCAATCCAAAGACATCAAAGTGTGAAGGTGCAATTTTGTGTAAATTCTACCAACCAGTGGTAACATCTACACACTCTTCTTTACTTAATCATTTGTATTGTTCTACTAGCTTTAGCAAGGTTATCTTGATAACATAAAACCCTTTAGATAAGGGTGATCCTTGAAGTTGTGATTCAAGGTTGTTTGAGATATAAAACCATAGGTTGGTGAGCCTTGTTTGTAAAAATTACAAGTAGAGGTTGTATGTGTAAAACCAAAGTGTGGTGAACCTCTCCTGTAATCTGTGAACTTGAGCACATAGTAGAGTCATTGAAATCCTTAAGTGTATGCTTAAGGTAGTGGAGGTAGATCTTGAGGATCGAACCACTATAAATTGTTTGTGTTCATTTGTTTACATTTCTTATACTGCTTTGTCATAAACTGTGGTTTATTCTCATTTACTTAATCTGCAATAGGTCTGCTCATCTATAAAGTTTGAATTTGTGAAAATTTAGCCAAATACCTAATTCACCCCCCCTCTTAGGTATTTCATTAATTTAAATCGTTTCAATGGTTTTGAACTTACATAAATTATCAAGTTTTTCATCAATGGTTTTTGTACTTAAAAGGTCTTTAATGACTTATCTTTTAGGCTAGAAGGTTTTCTAACTTCTTTGAATTGATTTGAATATTGTACTAATTATTTTTCCAGAGAAATTTGGACACACATTCGAACGCGCCTGGAAAAATTCGGTCGTCCGAATTTTAAACAGAACTGTAAACAGTAACTACTGTCCCGTGAACAGTACCCGTACAATGAACAGTATCACTATATTTTCAGAGAAATTCGGACGCAAGTTCGGACGCTGGATGAAAATTTGGTCGTCCAAATTTTCCCTGCATTGTGAACAGTAATACTGTTCGCGTAAACAGTGACGTTCGAAAAATTCAGTCGTCTGAATTTTCTGAAACTAGCCATTACTAGCCGTTTTATGACTGTTAAAGCTAATTTTTCAAATCTATAAAAGCCATAAACTCCAGATTTTTAAAAGAACTTTTGAACATTCAAAATCCTTCAATCTCTAACTTGGTTTACATCAAAATTATTTGAAAAGCTCTTAAATTGCCTTGTACTCAAAGGTTAAAATTCAAGATTCCAAAGGCAAGAAGTGAAGTGGTGCTAGAAATTGTATTCATCCACCAAGAAGTGTTGGTAACATCCAAACTTTATCTTTATATTATTGTTGTGATCGATACAAGGTTATCTTGTGACGTAAAATCCTTTTGGTAAGGGTGAGCCATAGACTAGATTAATCAAGGTTGTGGTGTAAAACCCGTGTGTGGGTGAGCCTTGGATTAGATTGGTCTTTAGGTTGTCTTTAGATATAAAATCTTTGTGGAAGGGTGAGCCTTGTTTGTAGGATTGCAAAGGAGGTTGTTGGTATAAAACCCTTGTTGGGTGAGCCTCTTGTGTAATTGCCTAAATTGAGCATATAGTGAATTGGTTGAAATCCTTGAGTGTGGACTCAAGGTAGCGGATGTAGATCTTGGAGAGATCGAACCACTATAAATCGTGTGTTCATTTCTTTATACCTTTACTTGTTTACATACTTGTGTTATTATTATTTGTTAATAATTGTTGATTGATTGGTAGTGGTCTTATAGTTTGATAATCTTGTCTTAACCTTCAAATCACATATAAACTTGCAGTTTGTGAATTTAAAGAAGAGCTTTTATTAAGGCAAAGGATTTGCAAAAAAACTGAAAAGATTTTTGATAATTAGCCAAAGACCTAATTCACCCCCCTCTTAGATTTCAAAATTGGCCAAAGAGCTAAGCCACCCCTTTCTTTGGTCCTTCAATTACTATCGGAGCAGGACTTTTTTTTTTTTTTTGGTTTAACAAACTTGAAGTAAATATCTTATGGCTAATATTTGAAACCTTCCTTATTTGGAAGGATCTTCCACAAATCTACCTCCACTATTGCATGGAATAAACTACACTTTTTAAAAATCTAGAATTAAGATTTATATTTGTTCTATTAATTTTGACTTTTGGAACCTCATTCAGAAAGGTCCTTATGTCCTAATACAGCTGAGAGTTGATGGAATCACAAGGGAATTGAAGACTATAGAAGAATTTTATGAAAGTGATTCAGAAAGGATGACGTTGAATTATCAAGGCACAGACCTCCTTAGTTGTGCTTTGGACGTCAACTAATACAACAGGGTGAATGGATGCGATGCCACCCATGATATGTGAAAACTCCTTCAAGTGGCACATGAGGGAACGAATCAAGCAAATGAATCAAAACTTGCAATGCTCATTAGAGACTACGAAGTTTTTACAATGAAAGAAGGAGAGAACATTAATGATATGTTCACAAGATTCACCAACATATCAAATGACTTGAAATCTTGTGGGAAAAACTCTTCCCCTGGAGAACAAAATAGAAAGATCTTGGATGCACTGACACAGTAATGGTTGGCATAGACAATTACCATTGAAGAATCAGAGGACTTGAGGGCTCTTTCTCTTAAAGAGCTCATAGGATCGCTCCTCACTTATGAAATGAAGATCAAAAGATTAAATGATCTAGAAGATGAAGAACAAGGAAGAAAATGAGTTGTTCTCGAAGTCAATGATAATCCTAGTGAATAAGATGATTCATCTAGTGATGAGGAAGAAGATGGTGAAGATAATGAAATTGCAATGGTGGCGAAGAAGTTCTACAAAAAGGGATTTCTCAAGAAGGGAAAGAGACCCTTTAGAAAGATGGTCAATTCTCATCCTTGTTTAGACCTCAATGTTATGAATGTAAAAGCACCAAGCACCTTGTTGCCAATTATCCTAAAGCCATGGAAAGGAAAAGGAAGCAAAGCAAAAGAAGAAGAAGTCATTGATGAAAGAGAGAGGACTTGTTGGTACATGCAATCAACATGCAAAAGAAGAAAGTGAAGAGGAGAATGATGAGAGAGCTATTGTATGCTCTCATCTATTGTATACTTCATGGCAATGTAGAGTGAGGTAAAACCTACTCCTTCTACCTCTACTTCTTGTGATGATAATATTGATGATCCCAGTGATCTTCTTATGGATATGCATTGTGATTTAAAAAAAGCTTTCAAAAAGAAACAAAGAAATGAGATCTACAATTCATGAGTTGTTAATGACAATTCATAACTATTTTGCGAAAACAAAAAGCTTCTTGATTCTACTGAATGCATGTATATTTAAAAAGTATTTTTAAATATCTCTTTACAAAATATGTCCCTTGAAAATAAAATTCTTTGTGAAAAGATATCTTCTCTTGAAGAGTGCTTATTGATCATAAGATGTGAAAAAGAAAGTTGATGATCTTACTTTGTGCATTGAATAACTTACCAATGGAAAGGACTCTTTTGAAGAATGCCTTGGATCTCAAAGATCCCCTTTTGTCAAATATGGCCTTGGTTACAATTATGTGAATAATGTTCATAAATACAAAAATTTATTTGTTAGAGTTACCGCTAGTTTAATGCCTTATAAGTATTGTACTTATTGTGGAAAACCTGGTCATAAATCTTGTAGTTTCCATGTCTAAATACAGGTAGAAAATGGTGCAAAAACTATTTGGAGAGTCAAAGGAATCATCACTAACCTCATTGGACAAAATAAGTGTGTGTTCCAAAAGTCACTTCTTCTTATTTGGTATAGGTACATTTTTCTCCAAGATCAAGTGCCACTAAGTGGTTCCTTGATAGCGCATACTCAAGACACATAACGGGAAATGCCTAACTCATTAGTGAGCTTCAATCTACCAACGAAGGATTTGTTGCATTTGGTCACAAAAAGAAAGGAAGAATCCTTGGTGTAGGTAATATTGGTAAAGGTTCTTCCCCTCTTATTAAACAAGTTTTACTTATTGATGCCTTGAAATATAACTTGCTTAGTATTAGCCAATTATATGACAATGGATGTAAAGTTTGATTTAAATGTGACACTTGTACTATTCTAGATAGTGTTAAGTTCTACTTGGATGAATTTGTTGCTAGTGATGTTAAATGTCTTGTAGTTTATGATAATGATGGCTATTTATGGCATAAAATACAAGGTCATGTGAGTACGGATTTGTTAAACAAGCTTTCTTCTCAAGAATTGGTTAGAGGTTTACCAAAAATGCGTTTTGAGAAAAATTGTCACTGTGATACTTGTCAAAATGAAATATATATATATATATAATACACTTTTACATGTATTGTATAAATATGTTATATCAAAATGAATTGTGTATTGTATAATTGTGGATTGAAATCATATATGTACTAAATGCATTAGTGTAATATTTACATACTATTACATATTATGGAACGATTATAATTAAAACTATTAGTATTATAGGCATCTACAATATACTTCTATGTATCCTATAAAAAAGGCTCAAAATAATAGACAAATAAGTTATATCAAAACATGCACTGTGAGTTGTGTATTAGTTTCTTTTTATTTCTTGTAAATTACATAAGCATTAACAATATATGATAATATACATTACACATGCACTGCATACAATCTATGTTTAATAAAATAGAACATTTAAAAACACCATAATGCATGCCTCGCAAAATAAAAAAAAGGTAGCAAAACAAATGACAAATAAAAATTCGCCGCAAATTTGCGATGGATTTGCAACAGATGAAATAATAATGTTTTTGTTTATTTTTTGATAAATCCGTTGCAAAATAGCAACAGATTTGCGACAAACAAAATAATATATTTTTTATTTATTTCCATTTTTTATCCATTGCAACACAAATCCATAGCAAAATTGCAACGAATTTGCGACGAATAAAAAATTATTTTTCTGTTCATTTTCTCTTAAAATCTGTCGCAAATTTGTTGTGATTTTGTGAAGCAATAAATAATAATATATTTTTTTTTATTTTTCTGTAAATTTATATCTCAAAAAAATTATTTATTTATTTTCTCTAAAAATTTGTGGCAATTTTGCAGCAAATTAAATAATAATATTTTTTGTTTACTTTTTGCAAATTTTTGTTGCAAAACTGTTGCAAAATTTTGATGGATAAAAATATTTTTTTTGCTTATTTTCTACAATCCATCGTAAATTCATTTACTTTTGTGACGGAATACATATTAATATTTTTTGTTTATTTTTTGCAAAATTCTATCGCAAAATCGTTGTAAAATTGCAAAGGATTTGAAATGGATAAAAAATATTTTTGTATTTATTTTCTCCAAAAATCCATCTCAAATCTGTTGCAATTTTGCAGCGGAATAAATGATAATATGTTTTATTTATTTTCTACAAATTGGCGATGGATTTGCGAAGAATGAAATACTATATTTTTTCTTATTTTCTATAAAAATCTGTTGCAAATTCGTCGCAATATAGCAACGGATGATATAATATATTTTTTAATTTTTAATTTTCTTTTTTCCATCCCGAATCTGTAGCAAATAGCTATGGATCTACGACGAAAATATTATTCGACACAAATCCATAGCAAATAGCTACTAATTATGCGATGAAAATATTATCCATCGCTGCTTTATTATCTGTTTTGATCTCTCGCAAAAATTATATTTTCTTGTAATGTTTTGGTCCTGCTCAAATTGAAAGTATTGAAGGCAAAAGATATGTATTGGTGTGTGCAAATATACTTGGGTTGACTTTTTTAGACAAAAATCGAACCTTTTGATGCATTTCAAAAGTTGTGTTTGAAGTTACACGCTTGGAAGAATTCAACACTATGCAGACTACGAAGTGATCATGGTAAAAAGTTTGACAACCAATAGTTTAACAAATTATGTGTTAGTTATTGTATTCAACAGGAACTTTCTGTACCAAAGACACCTCAACAGAATGATGTAGCTAAGAGAAAAAATAGAACCATTTAAAAAATAGCCCGAGTCGTGTTGAACTCCAAAGGGATATCTCAAAGATGGTGGGTAGAAGATGTTAACTCTTGAAAGACCTAAGAGGGGGGTGAATTAGGTCTTTGACTAATTTTTGAAAACTATCTCCTTTTTATAAATCGAGTTTGGGTAGATTATATTTACTTGTTTCAATGAGAGAATGATTAAATCAATGACAAAGCAATAAACAATTTAAGAGCAATGAACACAAGCAATTTAAAGTGGTTCGATCTCTTCAAGATGTACGTCCACTACCTTGAGTCTACACTTAAGGATTTCAACCAATCTACTATATGCTCAAGTTCAATAATTACATATGAGGCTCACCACACAACGGTTTTACTCCAACAACCTCTTTAGTAATTCTACACACAAGGTTCACCTTACCAAAAGAATTTTATATCTACAAACAACCTTGAATCAAAATTTCAAGGATCACCCTTACTTAAAGGATTTTATGTTTACAAGAAAACCTTGTAATGAGCAAGTAGAAAACAAGATTAAATAGAGAAATGGATGAGATGTTACACTTCTTGGTAGATGATTACACAATATGGCACCACTTCACTTTGTTGTCTTTGGAATCTTGAATGATGAACAAAAGAGAGCTTTGATTTTTTCAAATGATATTCGAGTGTTAGGATTTCTTTAATATTCAAAAGTTACAAAAAGTCTGAAATTTATAACTTTTATAGATTTCAAAAATCTGTTTTAACAGTCATAAAACAGTTAGTAATGGCTAGTTTCTGAGGAGTTCGGACGACTGAACTTGTTCCTCTGCGTCCGAACTATTGTCTGAACTTTACTGTTACATGTTGTCTGGGAAAATTCGGACGATCGAATTTTTTCCAGTGCATCCAAACTTGCATCCGAATTTCTCTGGAAAAATAGTAACCATGCTTGTAGGGAAAATTCGGACAACCGAATTTTAACCCTTGCATCAGAACTTGCGTCCGAATTTCTCTGGAAGTATAGTAGCCATTTTCAAAGTTTGGACGTTCGAACTTGCGTCCAAACTTTTTAAACTCTGTGAAATCATTTGAAAATCAACCTCAATAAGTTTGAAAACATTTTGTATAAAGAGATAAGTCTTTTAAACTCAAAAACCATTACCAAAACACTTTGATCATTCAATGTTTACTCAAAATCATTTAAGGCTCAAAAACACACTTGTTAATCAAAAGTTCATTCAAAACCTTCTAAGATTCAAAAACAAGTTTTGTGCTCTCTTATGCATTAAACAGATTGCAAAACAAACAAGTGTAAGGTTTACGAAGGATATACCTAGTTAGCAAGTGTAAACCTACACTAGAGTCTTTAAAGCCTTCAATCCATAGGACATGCTCTACAATCTTGATCCTTGATCACACTTGAGTTGTCCTTAGCATTTTTAGCTTCAGGGCAATAAGAACTCCTTACTTCTTAATCCAACAATCCTATCACACAAATGAAATAAAAATTAGTCCTCATCAATGTTTGTCATGAATCAAAACTAATCATAACTTCATGATTTGCCCTTAGGGCTAACAACTCTGTAACACATGTCTTCAATAGGACATTTTTGAGGCCTCACATTACTAAGACTACATATGAAATTTGGACACGACGTAAACCAAACTTGACCAATTTTCATATTTTTGGCAGTAACTGTTACATTCTCAATGACAGGGAACCTTTGGAGAAGTTTGATGCAAGAAGTGATGAAGGAGTATTTCTTGGTTACTCCAACAATAGCATAGTCTATCGTGTATTCAACAAGAAAAGTGGAGTTGTCATGGAGACTGTCAATGTGGTGGTTGAGGATCCTACTACAACAAAAATTGATAAGATAACCACAACAGATAAGACAAGTCAAATTCTGTGGAGTCCTTCAATACGAAGATCAACATAAAGCCAAGGGAGTCAATTGATTCTACAACAGATACAGAAACAACAGAAGATATAGTTCAACATAGAAAGTCATCCTCACTAATTAAAAAGAAACATCCTACAGATTTGATCATTGGAGACTTGGATGAATCAAGAAGAATAAGAGGGAAGACAAAGATCAACTATAAGGAGATAGTGATGTTCGCATGAGACATTTCAGTATTGGAGCTAAAGAATGTCAAAGTGACTTTGACAGACGAGTTCTGGATAGCTACTATACAGGAGGAACTTCAATAGTTTGAGCACAATTATGTTTGGAAACATGTTCCACGACCAGATGGAGTGAATGTGATTGGAACAAAGTGAGTTTTTCACCGCAAAACTTATGAATATGGGAACTATTAGCCCTAGGGCTAAATCATGTTGTTTTGAGGTATGACGAACATTGATCATTGCATCATCCTAAGAGAATATGGTTGATTACTTTGATATGGACTAATGTGATAGGATTGTTGGATTGAGAAGTAAACAAGTCTCATTGCCTTAAAGGTGCAATGCAAAAACAACTCAAATATGTCAAGGAGGTAGAAGAGTTTTTTCAAGTGATTGAAGGCTTTGAAGACCTTAGTGTAAATTTACTATGCATTATAAGTATATCTTTGTAAACCTTGCATACTTTTGTCTTTGGAATCTAAAAGTTTTTCAAAAGAACTTCAAACTTGTTTTTAGATCTCATGTGTTCTATCTTACAATTTTTTCTACCAAGTTCTCAATAACGGTCTTTGAACTAAAAGACATTTAAATGATCTATCTCATAGTTCAAAAGTTTTTTCAAACGCACTGAGGTTGCTTTAAAGTCATTCTAAACTAAGTTTGTAAAATCATCATGAAAGTTGAATTTCTAGAGATATTCAGACGACTAATTTGGATGAGGGTATCCAAATTTGGTCGACTGAACTTGTGCTTCAATAGAAATTCTAGAGAAATTCGGATGAGAGTGTCCAAATTCGGTAGACCAGATTTTTGCTACAATGGAAATTCTAGGGAATTTCGGATGACAATTTCAAATGCAGGAGTCTAATAAGGACCACTATTGCACAAGGACGAATCATTTCATGAATTTGTGATACTTTTCAAAAAGTTTCAAACTTCCCGTGATTGCAAATTAATTTCCATTAGAGGTGACAATGGGTAAGAATTTTACAACTAAGATTTTACTTAAATTTGTAATGAAAGTGGCATTGTTCTTAACGTTTTGGCTACCAAAACGCCTGAACAAATGGGGTTGTTGAAAGGAAAAATCGTACTTTACAAGAAATGCTAGTTCTATGATTTGTGAGAATTATTTGCCAAAATATTTTTGGGCCGAAGCCATAAACACCGCATGTTATGTTATGAATAGGGCTCTTTTGAGACCATTTTTGAAAAAAATAGCTTTTGAACTTCTATTTGGTAGAATACCACCTATTGCCTATTTTAAAGTGTTCGGTAGCAAGTACTTCATATTGAATACGCGTGAAAACTTGAGAAAACTAAATAGAAAGTTGGATGAAGGCATATTCCTTGGTTATTCCTCTAACAAGAAAGCTTATAGATTTTACAATAAAAGAACCTTATATGATGAGGAAACTATGCATGTGAGATTTGATAATCTAACATCTACTAGGATAGAAAAGATGATGATGATATGCGTACATCCATGAATGATAATCCAACTCATCTTCAAGCTCCAACCTTGGTGGATCAACTTCTTCTCTCCTTAATTGAACTTGAGGTGATCAAAGTATCATTAACCAAAGAAGCTCTCAACACTAACGTTTCATCATTGAGCTTCATAAAAATGTCACAAAAACTAGAAAGAACTATGAAATTGAAGAAACCATGCTAGAAATAAAAATAGTTGTGAAGCGCATAAATTATACTAAGTACATCTAAGTTACTAAAGCAATAAAGAAACAAGATAGGATAGAAGAGATGCTTAGTCTTGTGATGTCGATGGAGAGTATTTGCTTAGTCTTAATGGCCACATGTTTACCTCTTCATTGATTGAATGTCCGGTTGGAGGGAGTAATAATTTCAGCTTTTGCAATCAAGCTTCCTTCCTCACTAATGCCAGCTTGCTGCTCCCCTTGATCTTCCCTTTGTGACTCGGCATCCTTTTCTTCATTCTTTTCTCTTGTTCTAGCCACTAGCTCAAAGTCACTCCTTGGTCATCATCATCATTATCATCTTTCTCTTTCTTTTTGTCTTCCTTATCTTCATCATCATCCGTTTCTTCTCATTCTTGAGGCCTAGAGGTTCCTTCACCACTTTGAACATTTCTCATTAATATCTCCTCTATGTGCTTCACTCTATTTTCCAAACCATCTATTTTTTCAAGAACCATTGGAGCAAAGGAGTCAAAGAACTTATATATTTTCTCCATTTCCTTGATGTGGTTGTTCAAGGCTTCTTGGAATGCCTTAGCAATGATGGTATCACCTCTAGTAATCCCTTCACCACTAGGAGCCTCTTCAACGTTGGGATATGATTGAAGAGTAGGCACTTCTTCAAAGAGTCTTCTCTTGGAGGGAGGTTGCTCCCCCTCACTTGATGAGCCATGCCTCCTCTTTGTCTTCATTTCCCTTGCTAAAGTTTCTTTTTCATCATCTTCTTCTTCAACCTCTTCACTTTCTTCAACTTCTTCCCTTTTTAAAGGAGTTTCTCTTCTTGTTCTCCATATTCCATCTTCATTAAGAACTAACTGCATCCTTTTGAGAGAATCATTAGTGTAGATCTCCCCACTTTTAAAAGCTTGTCCTCTTCCGGGAAGTTTGACTTGGAAGTGTTTAAAGTAATCTTCCATAAGGCAATGCCATATTTCCTATATTTCTTGCTCCCATCATGTGTCTCAAAGCGATATACCCAAAATTTAACCTTCTTTAAGATATGTCTCAAAGCCATATACCCAAAATTCTTCATTAATTGTTAGTAAATGGCTCCATCCAATTTTACCAAAGAGAGATAGGACATTACCCATATTGGAGAGTTTATCCAAATTGACTTTATGTCCAGGAATGATTTTTCTGCTCCTTTTACTCCATTCTTCAAATTCAATGGCAGCATTGATAGAGATGAATCTGTCCATTTCAGATAAGGTTTGAGGGATTTGCATTCTTCTAGGTTCATTGATGATTAATCCACCATCACTTTCCTTTGCTTTGCCCATTCCTTTTTAAAAGACCTAAGAGGGGGAGGGGGTGAATTAGGTCTTTGGCTAATTAGCAAAAATCTTTTCACTTTTTGCAAATCCTTTGCCTTAATAAAAGCTCTTCTTAAATTCACAAACTTCAAGTTTATATGTGATTTGATGGTTAAGACAAGATTATCAAACTATAAGACCACTACCAACCAATCAACAATTATTAACAAATAATAATAACACAAGTATGTAAACAAGTAAAGCTATAAAGAAATGAATACACGATTTATAGTGGTTCGATCTCTCCAAGATCTACATCCACTACCTTGAGTCCACACTCAAGAATTTCAACCAATTCACTATATGCTCAATTTAGGTAATTACACAAGAGGCTCACCCAACAAGGGTTTTATACCAACAACCTCCTTTACAATCCTACAAACAAGGTTCACCCTTTCACAAGGATTTTATATCCAAAGAGAACCTAAAGACCAATCTAATCCAAGGCTCACCCACGCACGGGTTTTACACCACAGATTAATCTAGTCTATGGCTCACCCTTACCAAAAGGATTTTACGTCACAAGATAACCTTGTATCAATCACAACAATAATGTAAAGATAGAGTTTGGATATTCGTCCAAACTTCTCTGAAAATACTGTTCACGTGAACACTGTAACTGTTCGCCGTTTCTGTTCACAATACAGGGAAAATTTGGACGACCGAATTTTCATCCAGCGTTCGAATTTCTCCAGAAAAATAGTGATACTGTTCATTGTACAGTGTACTGTAAAAAATTCGGACGACCGTATTATTTCAGGTGCGTCCGAATTTCTCTGAAAAAATAATGATACTGTTCACAATGCAGAAAAAATTCAGACGACGGAATTTTCTCTTATGCGTCCGAACTTTTTGAACTTTGTCAAAACATATTCAAATCAATTCAAACAAGTTGGAAAACCTTCTAGCCTAAAAGATAAGTCATTAAAGACCTTTTAACTGCAAAAACCACTGATGAAAAACTTGATAATTTATGTAAGTTCAAAACCATTGAAACCATTTTAATTAAGTTTTGTACTCTCAATTGCAACTCATAGATTCCAAGGCTTAAGAGTGTAGGGTTTACAAAGTTTAACTATTAAGCACATGTAACCTACACTTTACGTCTTTAAAGCCTTCAATCATCTTGAACAAACTCTTCAATCTTCAATCACTTTGACATATTGGAGTTGTTCTTGCATTATGGCTTCAAGGCAATGAGACTTCATACTTCTTAATCCACAAATCCTATCACACAACATACAAGCATATTAATCCTTATCAATATTTGTCATTAATCAAAACTAATCATAACTACATGATTTGTCCTTAGGGCTAACAATCTCCCCCTTTTTGATGATGACAAACTTTGATGCAAAATGTGATGGATTTAATCAGTGTAGTACAAAGAAGAATTAATGTCAATGATATATAATATCCAATTTAGCACATTGACATTTAAAAGGCTCAATATGGGGTGCTTCACTGCCTTTTCCTTCTTCTTTGCCTTCTTCTTTAGCAACAAATTGATAGCCATCTCAATTTTCACTGTCATTACTATCATCCTTGTTGCTGCCATCTCCACTCATGTTATCTTCTTGATCTTCTTCATTTTCCTTGTCACTGTTATCTTTTTCATCTTCTTTCTTGTCTTCTTCTTTGGCTTTATAGCAACTTGCACCATTTAAAATCACTTGAGAAATCTTTCTCAAGTCTTCTTCCATATTCTTGACTCTAGCTTCTAAATCATCAAATTTGCCAAGAATCATTGGAGCAAAGAACTTGAAGAATTTGTCCATTTTCGTCATTTCCTTTACATGGTTGTTCAATGTCCCTTGAAACACCTTGGCAACTATGGTATCACTTCTAGTGAAATTATTACCTTCAACTTCTTTTCCTTCAATAGAGGGTACCTCTTCAAATACTCTTCTTTTGTGGAAGGTTGCTCCCCCTCACTAGATAACTCATGCCTTATTTTGGTTTTCCTTTCTTCAACAAGGATTTCCTCTTCATCCTCTTCTTCTTCTTCATTTTCTTCTTCCTCAACCTCCTCACTTTCTTGTTAATAGTCTCCCATATGATAAGGCTTTGAGGGCTGGTTTTCTTGCACTAATCATATGCTTCAATGCCATGAATCCAAAGTTTAGTCTTCTATGCTCATGCAAGGCAAGCATAATCACCATATGCAGAGTGGTAATCATGTGATGCATAACCCTTCCTCTAGCATCAAATGCTTTGATTTCCTTTTCCCTAATTGACCTAAATTGTCTACTATTTGTGAAAGCCTCTTGAAATCTTTCATTTGTGAACAATTCATGAATAAAGCAATGCTGTCCCAATGAGTAATACCTTGCCTCATTATCATCTATCCAACAAATTATGTTCACTAAGGCATCATTGAATTCAAAATCCACTTGATATACTCTAGAGGAATATCATTTACTACATTATTTTCCCTCATGTTCACTTCTCTCTTTTTTTTTTTTAAGATTTACATAAACTTTATAAACTAAGGAAGGTAATAGCATTCATCAAACACAAGCAAACTAGTCCAGCTCATATCATTAAAAAAATGAGAGTATATTACCCATTTCGGATAGTTTGATGACATCCACCTTGTGGTTTGGATTTGTCTTATGGTTCCTTTTTGTCCAATCATCAAATTTAGTAGCAGCCTTCACAGTGACAAATCTATCCAGCCATGACATTTTTGAGGAACATAAACCTTCCTTGGTTCATTGATTACTGGTCCTCCTTCTCTTTCTTTGGCTTTTCCCTTTCCTTTTCTCATGCTAGGCTTCTTTGTCCTCACCTGGAGCTACAAGACTTGAATATACTCATTAGTTATTGAATTTTGAAATCCCTAAGCTTTTTCTAAGATTGGTCAAACCTTTCTTCGGCCAATGGCTTAGTAATGATATCATTAATTTGTTCATTAATACAAACATGCTTTAAGCAAGTATTACCCTTAGTAGAGTAATCTCTAATGAGATGAAGTTTGATCTCTATATGCTTTGTCCTAGTTTGTTGAATAGTATGATGATGAAATTTATTACATTAGTGTTATCACATAACATAGCCACACATTTGAAATATAGACCATAATCACTAAGAGTATCAATAAGGTAATAGAGAATGTGTTTAACAACAATCAAATGAAACTCTTTAGGACAAGATGAAATCTAGCACACAAACACATGACAAACATAACATTGGCTCTACTTGCGGTCAAATAAAGTTGACTACTCCTATGAAACATTTTTTATTCTTGTCAAGCATAGTTGATAAACTTATAATAGTGCTGATACCTTAACTTGATTCATGAATGTGCCATCCTTGGTTTGCTTGATTTATAGGCCAAGAAAGAAATTGAGTTTTCCTATCATGCTCATTTCAAATTTACTTTGCATTAAATTGGAAAACACATCACAAAGTGAAGTATTAGAAGCACCAAAGATTGTATCATATATTGGGACAACTTATAGATCATTGTTACAAGAGGTTTTTATGAAAATAGTAGTGTCAACCTTTCCTTTTGAAAATCTTTTTGAAAGAAGAAAAACACTCAATTTTTTTATACCAAGCTCTAGGAACTTGTTTTAAATCATACAATGCTTTGGATAATTTGAAAACATAGTTAGGAAACTTTTCATGATCAAAACCGAGTGGTTATTCCACAAAAACCTTTTCCTCAATAGAACCATTTAGAAAAGCACTTTTGACATTCATTTGAAAGAGTTTGAAACCTTTAAAACATGCAAATGCCAAAAGCATTCTAACTGATTTAAATCTACTAACCGGAACTAAAGTCTCATTATAATCAATGCCCTTTTTTTGATTGAATCCTTGGGCGACAAGTCTAACCTTATTTCTAATAACTTCTCCGGATTCAATAAGTTTATTTCTAAAAACCATTTAGTTCCAATAACGGAATGATCATGAGATTTAGGAATATCCAAATTTAATATCTTTCAAATTTACTTAATTCCTCTTGCATAGCAACAATCCAAAAACCATCACACAATGCATCATCAATACTTTTAGGCTCATATGAGATAAAAGAATAAACTTATCGATAAAGTACCGCCATATGTTTACTCTTTGGGAGATATCACCAATGATTTGCTCCTTAGGGTGGCCTTTTTGGATATCCTAAGTTCTTTGGGAGCTCTTGGTCACCACTAGGTTGGTCATCTTGATTTTGTTCAGTCATTTCCTCCTCATTGGTATGGTCCTCCAAAGTTGGTGCTTGAAGATGGGTTTAATGGTCATTCATAGATGTACCTACATCATCTTCATCTTTTCTTTCCATGTAAATGTCAGATTCATCAAAACTTACATGAATGGTTTCCTCATCATGCAAGGTTGTTTTTGTTATATACTCTATATGCCTTTTTGTTAGAAGAATAGCTAAGAGATATACCTATATCTATCTTTCTATCAAATTTAAGTAAGTTATCACAAGTATTCAAGATAAGACATTTATAACCAAACATTTAAAATATGCAACTTGAGGAGTTATATAAAAGAGAACTTCAGAATATGCTTTTCTTCAAAATGATCTTAAAAGAATTCTATCCATCATAGCATGTGTTGTTTATGGCTTCGGCTCAAAACATATTTTTGAAGAAGAATTTTCACAAAACATAGATCTAACCAATTTTTGTAAAGTTCAAATTTTCATTTCGATAACACCATTTTGTTGTAGAGTTTTTGCAGTTGAAACAATTATATGAAACTCAATTTTCATCACAAATTTTGTAAAGACTTGGTTGTAAAATTCTCCCATTGTCACTTCTAATGGAAATCAATTTTTTTTTTTTTACTCAAGAGAGGTTTAAATCTTTTTGAATAGTTTTACAAACTTATGAAACACTTCATCTTTTTGAGCAAAGAAGACTACTAAAGTAAATATTGAGAAATCATAAACTACTACTAAGGCATACTTCATGTCATCAATACTAGAGTTCCTCATAAGTCCAAATCAATCCATATGAACAAGTTCAAGATGTTTTGAGGTATAAAAGCATTTCATGGGTTTGAAAAATTCTTTTGTTTGTTTTCCATATTTACAAGTATCTCAAAGAAAAATTTCTCAAAACACATTTTTAGCAATCCTCTAACTAAATCTTGATAGAAAAGTTTGTTCAATAAATCCATGTTCACGTGACCAAATCTTCTATACCAAGAAAATCACTATCATAAGCAACAAGACATTCAAACTTATCAAGATAAAATGCACATTAAAACATTTTGTGAGTAATTGATCAAAATCACAAAATTTCATTTTGTCATACAAGTTCGGGCGACCGAACTTATGGTCTACATCCAAACTTCAAGTCCGAACATTTTGTAAAGTTTCATAAAGATATTTTTGGCCAAGCAAATGCATAGATATTCAATCATAGCTATTTAATTATTTTATCATGACATATAATCAGTTTCTCAATTATGTTCCATAAATCAAAGTTAATAGAACAAATATATATTTTAACTCTAGACTTCCAAAATGTATAATTTGTTCCATCAAACAATGGAGGTCTGTTTGTAGAAGATCCTTCTAGATAAGGTAGATTTGACATATTAGCCATAGGATCTTTGTCTTCTAGGTTGTAAAACCACACAAAGAAGTTCCTGCTCTGATACCAATTGAAATACCTAAGAGGGGGGGTGAATTAGGTATTTGGCTAATTTTCACAAATTTAAACTTTATAGATGAATAGACCTATTGCAGATTAAGTGAATGAGAATAAACCACAGTTTATGGCAAAGCAGTATAAGAAATGTAAACAAATGAACACAAACAATTTATAGTGGTTCGATCCTCAAGATCTACCTCCACTACCTTAAGTATACACTTAAGGATTTCAATAACTCTACTATGTGCTCAAGTTCACAGATTACAGGAGAGGTTCACCACACTTTGGTTTTACACATACAACCTCTACTTGTAATTTTTACAAACAAGGCTCACCAACCTATGGTTTTATATCTCAAACAACCTTGAATCACAACTTCAAGGATCACCCTTATCTAAAGGGTTTTATGTTATCAAGATAACCTTTCTAGAGCTAGTAGAACAATACAAATGAATAAGTAAAGAAGAGTGTGTAGATGTTACCACTGGTTGGTAGAATTTACACAAAATTGCACCTTCACACTTTGATGTCTTTGGATTGATCAATTTAATGCACAAGATGTAAGAGAGCTTGAGAAATGTTTGTAATTGACTTTTGAAAGCTTAGAATATTCAAATTGTAAGTTATTACAAAAGATTGCACGTTTATAGCTTTTATAGAATTTGAAAATCAGTTGAAACAGCTATAAAACGGCTAGTTAACGGCTACTTTCAGGAAATTCGGACGACCGAATTCTGCGTCCGAATTTTTCGGACGACCGAATTCTTCCTGCTGCGTCCGAATCTTCTTCCGAATTTCTCTGGAAGAACAGTAACCATGCTGAAGACCAAAATTCGGACGACCGAATTTTTCTTCATGCGTCCGAATCTTCTTCCGAATTTCTCTGGAAGAACAGTAGCAAATTTTTGCTACCAAATTCGGACGACCGAATTTCATGGAATTGTGTTCAAACTTTGTAAAACCATTTGAAACTAATCTTCCAAATATTTGAAATACATTTGATATATATAGATAACTTATTTAGACAAATATAAGTTTGAAAACCATCATCAAACTCATTTGATCATTTAAAGCTTACTTAAAAACTTTTAGAACACAAAACCACATTTTCTAAAGATTCATTCAAAAGTCTTTTTAAACTTAAGAAACCAATTTTTATGCTCTCTTATGCATTCAATAGACTCCAAGACATACAAGTGTAGAGTTCACATAGATATTACCTATCATCATACCTACTCTACACTTCAAGTCTTCAATGCCTTGAGTTTATCTTTGAATACACCTCAAAAGACTCATAGCTTAATGAGGTTGTTCTTTGCTCTTCCTTTTGAAGGCAATGAGACTTCAAACTTCTTTCTTCACAAATCCTGTCACACAATATAAACATATTAGTTCTCATCAATATTTGTCATGAATCAAAATTACATGATTTGCCCTTAGGGCTTACAATCTCCCCATTTTTGATGATGACAAACTTTGATGCAATATGTGATGGATTTAAACAGATTAGCACAAAGAAGTATTGATGTCTATGATAGAAATTAACTAATTTAGCACATTGACAAGCAAAAGGCTCATTATGAGCCTATGACCCAACCAACCTCCTTTTGCCTCCTTCCTTCCAACAATTAGGATAGAAGATATAGCATATAAGCATTTAGAAAACTTCTAAGAGAGGTTTTAAGGTTGTTAAAAGCTTATCAAAGCTCCCCCTTAGATTGTGCTCATTTTTCAACACATTTGGACTAGAGATATCATGCATCCGAATTTTGTGCATAGCAAGTCCAAACTTTAAAATAAGTAAAATGAAAGCTTCAAATTTTGTAAATAAGTTTTTCTAAGGTTGCTTAAACATATTGGAAGAGATTAAAACATATTTGAATTAATTTGAACAACAAAAGAGCACATTTTGACAACACAATATGGATGCATCCGAATTTTATATCATGCATCCGAATTTTGAATCACATGCGTCCGAATTTTGAATCACATGCATCCGAATTTTTTTAAACTCATGTCCAAACTGCAACAGATTCAATATAATTGAAGGTTTGAAATGATATAAAGGTTTCATACAGTTGTTCAAACATAATGGAGTAGCGTAAAACAGATTGGAACCAATTTGGATAAACAGAAAAAATTTTGACCATAAATATAAATGCATCCAATCTTAAAACCTTGCATCCGAATTTGATTAAGGACTGAGTTCACATAATGACTAAGGTTTCACATGTATTGCATTATATTGCATCATATTTTTCTCCCTCTTTTGTCATCATAAAAAAACATTTAAAGGGATCAATGAAAATGAGATGTTCAAGTTAGCATATAAAAGAAGCTCTCATCACTAGGATTTCATCATTGGGCTTCACTATTACAAAAAAAATATTTAACAAGTTCAGAATAGAAAATGCAACAAAATGCTTAGAAAACTGAACAAAATACAGTAAAGAGATTAGAAAAGAAGGCTTAGTCTTGTGATGATGAGGTTGATGGGGAGGCTCGGCTTACTCCTTTCTTGACTGCCAAGTGCTTGACTCTTCCTTGACTGAAAGAGATTGTTGTTGGAGATACAATTGCAGCTTGAACTACTTGGCTTCCTGCCACTGGTAGATCTTCATGAGCCTGTTTGTGTTCTTTTTTCCTCTCGTCGTGGTCTTATCATTTCCACCCCGATCATCCTCTTCATTACTGCTATCTTGATTATCTTCTTTCTCTGCTTCTCTATTTCTTTCCTCCTCCTTTCCATCTTGAGGTTTAGAGGTTCCTTCACCACTTTGAGTATTTCTCATAAGGATATCTTCAATGTGTTTTACTCTGTTTTCCAGTCCATCCAATTTTCCAAGAACCATTGGAGCAAATGACTCAAAGAACTTATACATTTTCTCCATTTCCTTGACATGATTGTTCAAGGCTTCCTGGAATGTTTTGGCTATAATGGTGTCCCCTCTAGATACTCCTTTACTACTAGACCTAACTCCAGTTTCTTCTTCAAATAATCTCCTTTTTGTTGGGGGTTGCTCCCCTCACTTGAGGTGTCATGTTTTCTTTTTTGTTTTCATTTCCCTAGCAAGGGTTTCCTCTTCATCCTCTTCTTCTTCTTCCTCTTCACTCTCTATAACTTTCTCTCTTTCTATCCTTTTCGGGGGAGTTTCTCTTTTTGTCCTCCATACATTATCCTCATCAAGAACTAATTGCATTCTCTTAAGAGTTTCATTTGTATAAATTTCACCACTCTTAAAAGTTTGCCCTCTTCCAGGAAGTTTGATCTTAAAATGCTTGAATATTACGGTTAATAACCTTCCAAATGGGAATGCCTTAGTTCTTGTTTTTCCAGCTGCAATCATATGTTTCAAGGCTATATACCCAAAATTCATCCTTCTATTCTCATGCGGGGCTAACATGATTACCATATGCATATTTCCAACCGATGACTTGTGTCCAAAAATTAGGAACAATCATTGTGGTCACCATGTGATGTAAAACTCTACCTCTAGCATCCAAATTCTTAATTTCCCTTTCCTTTATGGCCCTAAACTCTCTTCCATTTGTAAATGCATCTTCAAATCTAACATGTGTGAAGAGTTCACGATCATAGCAATGCATGGATGCTGAATAATATCTAGCTCCCTCATCTCCTACTCCACATATTCTATTTATCAATCCTTCATTGAATTCAATGTCCATTTGTGATACTCTAGATGAATACCATTGTATCACATTATCCCCTATCATCTCAATTCTATCCTCTTTCAAATTTGCATAGAATTCATATATCAAAGTGGGATAAAATTCTTCATCAATGAAGAGCAAACTACTCCAACCAATATCATTGAAATGAGATAAGACAATATCCATATTTGACGAGTTTATCAATATCCACCTTATATCCGAGAATAATTTTTTCTACTATTCTTATTCCATTCATCAAATTCATGAGTAGATTTGATAGAGATAAACCTGTCAACCCCAGATTGTGTTTGAGGAATGCGAATCTTTCTTGGTTGATTGAGGATTGGGTCTCCATCTCCTTCCTTAGCCTTTCCTTTTCCTTTCTCAATATTTGGCTTCTTTATTCTCACCATGATGTTTTCTCTTGAGAAGAATTTGTTTTCTGTATGAAATTAGGGCTTAGAAGTTTAAAAATGAAGGAAAATCGGGATGATAGTGTGGGATTTTGAAGGGATTTTAATTCAGATGTGAATGGGTATGAGAGGTTTTAAAAAGGCTGTGAAATTCGGAAGTAGTAATGTTGAAGAGATTGTTTCGACTTTATTTAAAAAGTCTCGTCCAGTAAAATTCGGTCGATTGATTTTTTCAGTCTGCGTCCGAATTTTTCGAGCGAAAGTTCTGTTTCTTGATTCGAAAAATTCGGTCGACCGAATTTTTCCGACTGCGTCCCGAATTCTTGATCAAAAGTCTCTGTTTCTTGACACTCGGAAAAATTCGATCGACCGAATCTTCGCGAGTGCATCCGAATTTTGAATCAAAAATTTCTGCATTCATCATGACTTCAAGAAACACATTAGTCATTGAATCTTGAAATTCCTAAGAGTCTTCTTAGGTGATTGAACCTTTCCTCAGCCCAAAGGCTTTGTAAATATGTCGACAATTTGATCATTTGTATTTATATATTCTAAGCATATATCTTTCTTAATCACATGGTCACGAATAAAATGATGTTTTATCTCTATATGCTTAGTCCTAGAATGTTGAATAGGATTTATGCTCAAGTTAATGGCACTAGTATTATCACATAATATGGGCACACAATTGAATTTAAGACCATAATCAAGTAAAAGTATCTTTGCATCCATAACAATTGTGCACAACAACTTCCTGCAGACTATGTATTCAAACTTCGCGGTGGATAAAGACACACAAGCTTGCTTTTTACTAAACCAAGATACAAGACAACTACCAAGAAATTGACAATGCCCACTTGTGATTTTACGTTCAACTTTACAACCAGCATAATCCGCATCAGAATATCCAATAAGTTCAAAAGATGAAGTTTTCGAAAACCAAAGGCCATAATCATGAGTATCAATCAAGTAACGAAAAATTCGTTTAACAGACATTAGATGAGATTCTTTAGGACAAGATTGGAATCTAGCACACAAGCATACAACAAACATAATATCTGGTCTACTAGCTGTGAGATAGAGTAAACTTCCTATCATACCTCTATATAATTTCTCATCAATACTTTTACCTTTCTCATCTTTGTCAAGTTTAGTTGATGAACTCATTGGAGTACTTATTCCTTTTGCTTGGTCCATTCCAAACCTTTTCAATAGCTCCTTAGTATATTTTGCTTGGTTGATGAAAACTCCATCCTTGGTTTGCTTAATTTGTAGTCCAAGGAAGAAACTTAGTTCTCCCATCATGCTCATCTCAAATTCATTTTGCATAGTTTTAGCAAACTCTTCACAAAGAGAAGTATTAGTAGAGCCAAAAATGATATCATCAACATAGATTTGTACAAGCAAAATATCAGTTTTAGAAGATGTTTTAATAAAAAGAGTTGTGTCTACTTTTCCTTTAGTAAAACCTTTTGAGAGAAGAAAACCACTTAATCTTTCATACCAAGATCTTGGAGCTTGTTTCAGTCCATATAGAGCTTTAGATAATTTGAAAACATGATTTGGAAATTTTTCATGAATAAATCCAGGAGGTTGTTCTACATAAACTTCTTCTTCAATAAAACCATTTAGAAAAGCACTTTTTACATCCATTTGAAATAGTTTAAAGTCTTTAAAACAAGCAAATGCCAAGAGTATTCTAATAGACTCTAATCTGGCCACTGGAGCAAAAGTTTCATCATAATCAATACCTTCTTCTTGATTGAAGCCTTGAGCAACAAGTCTAGCTTTATTTCTAACTACTTCTCCTAGTTCATTTAACTTATTTCTAAATATCCATTTTGTACCAATAACAGAATGATCATGAGGTCTAGGAACAAGAGTCCAAACTTTATTTCTCTCAAACTGATTTAACTCTTCTTCCATAGCAATAATCCAGAAATTATCACACAATGCATCATCAATATTTTTAGGTTCAATATGTGATAACAGTGCAAAATTATCAATAAAGTACCGTCTTGTTTTAACTCCTTGAGAGACATCACCAATGATTTGCTCCTTCGGATGACTTCTTGCATCTGTGAGATCCTTTGGAAGCTCTTGATTATTGCTTGATTGACCATCATGTTCTTGCTCCATTATTTCTTCTTCTTTAGCATGATCTTCCAATGTAGGTACTTGGTGTTGAGTTTGATTTTCAACCATTGACGAACCTGTATCATCTTCATTTCTTCTTGGAAGATAAATATTACATTCATCAAAAGTTACATGAATAGACTCTATAAGCCTTTTTATTAGATGAATAGCCTAGAAATATACCTTCATCAAATTTCCTGTCAAACTTACCAAGATTGTCACTAGTATTTAAAATAAAGCATTTACAACCAAATACTTTAAAATAGACAATTGATGGAGTTTTATCAAATAGAAGTTCAAAATGTGTTTTTCTTATAAAAAGTCTTAGTAAAACTCTATTCATTACATAGCATGCTGTATTTACAGCTTCAGCCCAAAAGTACTTAGGTAAAGAGTTTTCACAAAGCATTGATCTAGCCATTTCTTGTAATGTTCTGTTTTTCCTCTCAACAACTCCATTTTGTTGAGGTGTTTTGGCTGCTGAAAAATTATGAGTGATACCATACTCATCACAAAATTTTGTAAAATCTTGATTGCAAAACTCTCTTCCATTATCACTTCTAATAGATATTAGATTGCAATTAAGAGAAATTTGAACCTTCTTAAAAAGTTTTGAAAATTCATAAAATGTTTCATCTTTTTGTGATAAAAATATTACCCATGTAAATCTGGAAAAATCATCAACAATCACATAAGCATATCTTTTACCACCAAGACTAGTAGTCCTCATAGGTCCAAATAAGTCCATGTGAACTAGTTCAAGAGGCTTTGAGGTAGACACCATTTTCTTTGGTTTGAAAGATGTTTTTGATTGTTTTCCATATTGACAAGCATCACAAATCCGAGTTTTGTCAAAATGCATTTTTGGTAATCCTCTAACTAGTTCTTGAGTAGAAAGTTTGTTCAATAAATCCATGCTCACATGTCCTAATCTTCTATGCCATAAAAATCCATCATTGTCATGTATTGCAAGACATTTAATGTCATTAGTAATAAGCTCATCAAGATATAACACATATACATTACTTACTCTTTTAGCTACAAAGATAGTTTTATTGCTTGCATTATCAAGAATAGTACAAGTATCACATTTAAACTCTACTTTGCAACCATTATCACATAATTGGCTAATGCTAAGTAAATTATATTTTAAACCATCAATAAGTAAAACTTGTTTGATAAGAGGGAATGAACCTTTACCAATGTTACCTATTCCAAGTATTTTCCCTTTCTTCTTATCGCCAAAAGTGACAAAGCCTTCACTTGTAGCTTGAAGCTCACTAACAAGTGATGCATTTCCAGTCATGTGCCTTGAACAGCCACTATCAAGAAACCATTTTGTGGCACTTGATCTTGAAGCAAATTGTACCTATACCAAATTGGAAAGAGTGATTTTTAGTACCCATATCTTCTTGGGTCCAAGAGGGTTAGTGACAGTTCCTTTAACTTTCCATATAGTCTTTACTCCAGTTTCTATCTTTCTTTTTATAATGCACTTAGACACTTTGTGTCCATGCTTACCACAATATGTACAGCAAGTATGAGACCTATAATGAGAAGATTCTTTAACAAATGTCTCTTTTGGTTTTGAATGAATGCAATCATGTGTAAAACCTAGACCATGCTTTACAAATGAGGATCTTTGATACCCAAGTAATTTATTTAAATTGTTTCTTCCATTTGTAAATTTCTCAATGCATAAAGTAAGATCATTTACTTTCCTTTTTAAAACCTCATGATCTTTTATCATTAATTCAAGAGAAATAATTTTAGAACACAGCTTTTTGTTTTCAAAAGATACATCTTGTAAGGTAGTGTTCAAAACTTCCTTTTCAATAGTAAGAGAATTTATGGTCTCAAGAAGTCTATCATTTTCAAAACATAATTTTGAATTTTCATTTGAAAGATCATTAATTTTGGATTTTATTTCTTTATTTCTTCTTGAAGCCTTTTTTAGTTCTTCATACAATTCTAGAATTAAATCACTAGAATCAATATCATCATCACACAAATTTGAAATAGAGGGAGAAGATTGTACCTCATCATCAATGGCCATGAAGCATAAGTTGGCCTTTCCTTCACTTTCATCCTCACTTTCCTGTTGATCCCATGTTCCAGCTAGTCCTTTTCCTTTCTTGGCAGATTTCTTTCTGTTTTTGCTTTCTCTTTCCCTTTCCAACACTCTGGGACAGTCAGCAATAAGATGCTCAGTACTTTTGCATTCAAAGCACTGAGGTTTATATGATGAAGATTGTCCACTCTTCTTGACTGGTTTTCTTCCTTTCTTGAGAAATTCCTTTTTGTAGAATCTCTTGAACTTCTTCATTTGCCATTGCAATTTCTTCTTCTCCATCTGTTTCCACCTTCTTCTTCACTTGAAGATTGTTCTTGTTCACTCAAGTTGTTTGAGGCATTTAGCACTACTCCTTTTCTCCCCTTTTCCTCATCTTCCTTATCATTCAACCTCTTCATCTTCATTTCATGAGTAAGTAGCGATCCAATGAGTTCTTCAAGAGGAAGAGTTTTTAGATCTTTGGACTCCTCAATAGCTAGTGTCTTTGGCTGCCAAGATTTTGGTAGAGCATCCAAGATCTTTCTGTTTTGCTCTCCCATAGTATAGCCTTTACCATAAGCTTTCAAGCCATTGAAAATGTTAGTAAACCTAGTAAACATATCACTAATATTTTCACCTTGTTTCATAGTAAACAATTCATAATCTCTAACAAGCATAGCAAGTTTAGATTCTTTAACTTGATTAGTACCTTCATGTGTAATTTGAAGTAATCTCCACATATCATGTGCAGAATCACACCCACTAACTCTATTATATTCAGTAACATCTAGAGCACAGCTCAATATATTCATGGCTTGATAATTTAGAGTCATTTTCCTTGAATCATGCTCATCAAATTCATCAGTAGATTTGGGTTCAGGAGTTACTCCATCTGCTCTCATTTTCATTGGGACATAGGGACCTTTCTCAATTATGTTCCATAAATCAAAGTTAATAGAACAAATATATATTTTAACTCTAGACTTCCAAAATGTATAATTTGTTCCATCAAACAATGGAGGTCTGTTTGTAGAAGATCCTTCTAGATAAGGTAGATTTGACATATTAGCCATAGGATCTTTGTCTTCTAGGTTGTAAAACCACACAAAGAAGTTCCTGCTCTGATACCAATTGAAATACCTAAGAGGGGGGGGTGAATTAGGTATTTGGCTAATTTTCACAAATTTAAACTTTATAGATGAACAGACCTATTGCAGATTAAGTGAATGAGAATAAACCACAGTTTATGGCAAAGCAGTATAAGAAATGTAAACAAATGAACACAAACAATTTATAGTGGTTCGATCCTCAAGATCTACCTCCACTACCTTAAGTATACACTTAAGGATTTCAATAACTCTACTATGTGCTCAAGTTCACAGATTACAGGAGAGGTTCACCACACTTTGGTTTTACACATACAACCTCTACTTGTAATTTTTACAAACAAGGCTCACCAACCTATGGTTTTATATCTCAAACAACCTTGAATCACAACTTCAAGGATCACCCTTATCTAAAGGGTTTTATGTTATCAAGATAACCTTTCTAGAGCTAGACGACCGAATTCTTCCTGCTGCGTCCGAATCTTCTTCCGAATTTCTCTGGAAGAACAGTAACCATGCTGAAGACCAAAATTCGGACGACCGAATTTTTCTTCATGCGTCCGAATCTTCTTCCGAATTTCTCTGGAAGAACAGTAGCAAATTTTTGCTACCAAATTCGGACGACCGAATATCATGGAATTGTGTTCAAACTTTGTAAAACCATTTGAAACTAATCTTCCAAATATTTGAAATACATTTGATATATATAGATAACTTATTTAGACAAATATAAGTTTGAAAACCATCATCAAACTCATTTGATCATTTAAAGCTTACTTAAAAACTTTTAGAACACAAAACCACATTTTCTAAAGATTCATTCAAAAGTCTTTTTAAACTTAAGAAACCAATTTTTATGCTCTCTTATGCATTCAATAGACTCCAAGACATACAAGTATAGAGTTCACATAGATATTACCTATCATCATACCTACTCTACACTTCAAGTCTTCAATGCCTTGAGTTTATCTTTGAATACACCTCAAAAGACTCATAGCTTAATGAGGTTGTTCTTTGCTCTTCCTTTTGAAGGCAATGAGACTTCAAACTTCTTTCTTCACAAATCCTGTCACACAATATAAACATATTAGTTCTCATCAATATTTGTCATGAATCAAAATTACATGATTTGCCCTTAGGGCTTACAGCTTTGACCTTGCTTATAAATGAGGTGTTTTCCTTTATTCTTTAAGCTAACATCATCAATATGCCACTTAGTGTGCTTGAGTTTGAATTGGAGAGTACCTGCAATAAAGAAGAGGAAGTATCCTTTGGTACCCAAACTTTCTTGGGTCCGTGGGGGTTAGTAATAATTGCCTTAACTCTCCAAATGGTTTTTACACCATTCTCTACTTTTATTTTAACATAGCATTTGGTGACTTTATGTCCATGTTTTCCACAATAAGTACAACAAGTATGATCCATGTTTTCATCCCACGTTCACGCGAACAGTTGTACTGTTCACGGTACAGTCCAAAATTCGGACGACCGAATTTTTCCAGCTGCGCCCGAATTTCTCTGGAAAAATAGTCGGTACTGTTCACACGAACAGTGGTACTGTTCATTGTGCAAGAAAATTCGGGCGACCGAATTTTTCATCCTGCGTCCGAATCTTGCATCCGAATTTTTCAAACTTTGTCAAAACATGTTCAAATCAATTCAAACAAGTTGGAAAACATTCTAGCTCAAAGATAAGTCATTAAAGACCTTTTAAGTGCAAAAACCATTTATGAAAACTTGATAATTTAGGTAAGTTCAAAACCATTGAAACCATTTAAATCAAGTTTTGTGCTCTCAATTGCAATGCATAGATTCCAAGGCTTAAGAGTGTAGGGTTTAAAAAGTTTACCTATTAAGCATATGCAACCTACACTTCATGTCTTCAAAGCCTTCAATCATCTTGAACAAACTCTTCAATCTTCAATCACTTTGACATATTGGAGTTGTTCTGGCATTTTAGCTTCAAGGCAATGAGACTCCAAACTTCTTAGTTCACAAATCCTACCACACAATATAAACATATTAGTTCTCATCAATATTTGTCATTAATCAAAACTACATGATTTGCCCTTAGGGCTAACAATCTCCCCCTTTTTGATGATGACAAACTTTGATGCAAAATGTGATGGATTTAAACAAGGTAGCACAAAGAAGTATTGATGTCAATGATAGAAATCAGCCAATTTAGCATATTGACATACAAAAGGCTCAATATGAGCCTATGACCCAACCAACCTCCATTAACCTCCTTCCTTCCAACTACTAGGATAGAAGATATAGCATTTAAGCATTTAGAAAAGATTCTAAGAGAGGTTTTAAAGGTTGTAAATGTTTAACAATGCTCCCCCTTAGATTGTGCTCATTTTTCAACAAGTTTGGTGTAGAGATACTATGCATCCGAATTTTGACATATCAAGTCCAAACTTTAAAATAAGCAAAATGAAAGTTGCAAATTTTGTAAATAAGCTTTCCAAAGGTTGGTCAAACATATTAGAAGAGATTAAAACATATTTGAATCAATTTGAACAACAAAGGAACACATTTTGACAACACAATATGGATGCATCCGAATTTCAGAACATGCATCCGAATTTTTTGATTTCAAGTCCAAACTGTAATAAACTCAATATAATGAATGTTTAAAGTGAAATAAAGCTTTCCTAAGATTGTTCAAACATAATGGAAGAGATTAAAACATATTTGAATCAATTTGAACAACAAAAGATCACTTTTTGGCAACAAATATGGATGCATCCGAATTTCAAGTCCAAAATTTTTGCAACAAGTTTGAAAAGGTGATTTTGCATTTTCAAATGAAATGTTGAAGTACTCAACTATGTATGTCCACAATGGCACTCAGTTTAGCTTTGCAAAACCACAAAATTCATGCATTCAATTGTTTTCTTAAAGTAATTCAAAATCGTAGGTCAAGTCAAGAACCAAGTTCAAGATTTTAAACTCAACTTAACCATATTCCAAAATCTCAGAAAATAACCAAAACCTCACATATTATAACATATTCAATTTACTTTTCACAAGCAGCCGAATATTTTCACAATGAGTCCAAATACAGAATTGCAGTCAAACATTTTCACATTACTCATTGCACACATTTCAGCATACACATTTCAGCATTAGCACACACATTGCAGCATCATTCTTTCTCCCCTTTGACATTTGCATGGATTTTTAGAAAATTCACACATTTTCTATTCATGCATGAGGAATTTCACTGCTATTTCACATTTTCACACATTTTGTCATCACATTTCTTCTCCCCCTTTTGTCATCAATCAAAGATCGGGTAAGTGTACTTGGACAACAAAAGTGAAACAAAAGAAGCTCTTATCATAAGGATTTCATATATTGAGCTTCAAAACATTATAATGACTAGAAAGGCACAAGTAAATTTCAATGTTAAATCATAACATGTGCATCAAGGCATAAACTAAGATAAGCAACAAAATAGAGTTTAGGGATAGAAAGGCTTAGTCTTGGATGCGCTTCATGGTCTTCACTTCCAAATTTGTTCATTGTGATGGCCATGTTTCCTTGATCTCTATATGATGGGTTCCTTCATTTGCTGACTGCCTTCACCTCCTTCTTCTTGCTTGTTCTCTTGGGCTTTACCTCTTTGTTCTTCATTCTCATGCTCTTCTTTTTCTTGGAGTGCTTCACTGCCTTTTCCTTCATCTTAGTCTTCTTCTTTAGTTTTACAGGAACTTGCACCATTCAAAAATCACTTGAGAAATCTTTCTCAAGTATTCTTCCATATTCTTGACTCTAGCTTCTAAACCATCAAATTTGCCAAGAATCATTTGAGCAAAGGACCAAAGAATTTGTTCATCTTCTCCACTTTATTTACATGGCTGTTCAATGTCTCTTGAAACAGCTTGGCAACTATGATATCACTTCTAGTGAGATTATCACCTTCAACTTCTTTTCCCTCAATAGAGGTTACCTCTTCAAATAGTCTTCTTTTTGTGGGGTGTTGCTCCCCCTCACTTGGTGACTCATGCTCCTTTTTTTTTATTTTCCTTTCTCTAGCAAGGATTTCCTCTTCATCCTCTTCTTCTTCTGCATTTTCTTCTTCACCACTAGTACTTCTTCTATCAATCCTTAGAGGAGTTTCTCTTCTAGCCCTTCATACACTATCATCATCAAGTATCCAAAGCATTCTCTTTAGTGAGTTGTTGGTGTAGACTTCTTCACTCTTTATTGGTAAACCACTAGAAGACAATTGCACTTGGAGATGCTTGAAAAATCCTGTTAATAATCATCCATACGACAATGCCTTATGCTCGGTTCTTCTAGCTGCCATTTTATTCTTTAGCACTATATATCCAAAATTCTTTTTTCTTTTCTTATGCATGGCTAGCATAATTACAGCATACATATTATCAACAGAAGATTTGTGCCCAAAGTATGCTACAATCAAGGTAGTAAGCATGTGATTCCAAAATTTTTACTACCATCAAAAAGCTTTTATCTCTCTCTCCTTTCTAGTCTTGAACCTTCTACCATTTATATAGGAATTCTCAATTCTTTCATGTGAGTATAACTTACTTATAAAACAATGTCCCCCGGAAGAATAATACCTAAACCCAACATCCTCAACATCACAAATTTTATTGAGCAATGCATTATCAATCTCAAAAATCAACTTGTGTTATTCTTGAAGAATACCACTGAATAGCTTTATTACCAACTTACTCAATTCTTTCTTCCTTAATATTCGCTTAAAATTCATACACTAAGGAAGGTAATAGCATTCATCAAACACAAGCAGACTAGTCCAACTCACATCATTTAAAAACTGAGATTATATTACCCATTTCAGATAGTTTGATGACATCCACCTTGTGGCTCGGATTTGTCTTATGGTTCCTTTTTGTCCAATCATCAAATTCAGTAGCATTCTTCACTGTGACAAATCTATCCAGCCATGACATGCTTTGCAGAACATGAACCTTCCTTGGTTCATTGATCACTAGTCCTCCTTCTCTTTCTTTGGCTTTTCCCTTTCCTTTTCCCATGCTAGGCTTCTTTGTCCTCACCTGGAGCTACAACACTTGAATACACTCATTAGTTATTGAATTTTGAAATTCCTAAGCTTCTTCTAAGATTAGCCAAACCTTTCTTCAGCTAATGGCTTAGTAAAAATATCATTAATTTATTCATTAGTGCAAACATTCTTTGTTCTAGTTTGTTGAAAGCATGATGGTCCAATTTATTGCATTAGTGTTATTACATAGCATAGCCACACATTTGAAATACAGACCATAATCACTTAGAGTATCAATAAGGTAATAGAGAATGTGTTTAACAACAATTTAAATGAGACTCTTTAGGACAAGATGAAATATAGCACACAAGCACATGACAAACATAATATCGGCTCTACAAACTGTCAAATAGAGTTCACTAATCCTATGAAACCTTTTTATTCTTGTCAAGTATAGTTGATAAACTTATGGAAGTGCTTATACCTTAACTTGATTCATGAAAATGCCATGCTTGGTTTGCTTGATTTGTAGGCCAAGAAAGAAATTGAGTTTTCCTATCATGCTCATTTCAAATTTACTTTGCATCAACTTGGCAAACACATTACAAAGTGAAGTATTAGAAGCACCAAAGATTGTATCATATATTTGGACAACTTATAGATCATTGTTACAAGAGGTTTTTTTTTTTTTAATGAAAAGAGTAGTATCAACCTTTCATCTTGAAAATCCTTTTTAAAGAAGAAAACCACTCAATTTTTCATACCAAGTTCTAGGAGCTTGTTTTAAATCATACAAAGCTTTGGATAATTTGAAAACACAGTTAGGAAACTTTTCATGATCAAAATTGGGTGATTGCTCCACATAAACTTCTTCCTCAATAAAACCATTTTCAAAAGCTCTTTTGACATTCATTTGAAATAACTTAAAACCTTTGAAGAAAGTAAAAGTCAAAAGCATTCTTATGGACTTAAGTCTAGCATTCGGAGCAAAGGTTTCATCATAAATAATTCACTCTTCTTGATTGAATCCTTGGGTGACAAATCTAGATTTATTTCTTACACCTTCCTTGGATTCATTGAGTTTATTTCTAAAAACCATTTAGTTCTAATAATGGAATGATCATGAGATTTAGGAATTTCAAAATTTTGTAACATTCAAATTGATTTAATTCCTCTTGCATAGTAATAATCCAAAAATCATCACACAATGCATCATCAATACTTTTAGGCTCATATGAGATAAAAGATCAAAGTTATTGATAAAGTACTGCCTTATTTTTACTCCTTGGAAGATATCAACAATGATTTGCTCCTTAGGGTGCCCTCTTGAATATCTTAGGTTCTTTGAGAGCTCTTGGTCACCACTAGGCTGGTGGTCTTGATTTTGTTCAATCATTTCTTCCTCATTGGTATGATCCTCCAAAGTTGGTGCTTGAAGATGGGTTTGATAGTTATTCATAGATGTACCTGCATCATCTTCTTCTTTTCTTTCCAAGCAAATGTAAGATTCATCTAAACCAACATGAATGGTTTCCTCATCATATAAGGTTCTTTTCATTATAAAATCTATAGGCCATTTATTAGAAGAATGGTTAAAAGATATATCTTCTATCAAATTTAAGTAAGTTATCACAAGTATTCAAGATAAGACATTTATAATCAAACACTTTAAAATATGCAACTTGAGAAGTTATATTAAAGAGAACTTCAAAAGATGTTTTTCTTTAAAATGATCTTAAAAGAATTCTATATATCATAGCATGTGTTGTTTATGGTTTCGGCTCAAAACAAATTTTTTGAGGAATTTTCACAAAGCATAGATCTAACCAATTTTTGCAAAGTTCAAATTTTCCTTTCAATAACACCATTTTGTTGTGGGGTTTTTGCAGTTGAAACAATTATATGAAATTCAATTTTCATCACAAATTTTGTAAAGACTTGGTTGTAAAATTCTCCCGTTGTCACTTCTAATGGAAATCAATTTGCACTCAAGAGAGATTTGGACCCTTTTGAAAAGTCTTACAAATTCATGAAAAGAACTTCATCCTTTTGAGCTTGAAAGATCACCCATGTAAATCTAGAGAAACCATCAACAATCATATATGAATACCTCTTACCATCAAGACTAGTGATCCTCATTGGTCCAAACAATCCATATAAACAAATTTTAAGAGGTTTTGAAGTGAAAAACATTTTCTTAGGTTTGAAAGATTCTTTTGTTTGTTTTCTATATTGACAAGTATGTCAAAGACAATTTTCTCAAACACATTTTTAGCAATCCTCCAACTAAATCTTGAGACGAAAGTTTGTTCAATAAATCCATGTTCACATGACCAAATCTTCTATGCCAAGAAAATCATTATCACAAGCAACAAGTTCATCAAGCTTATCAAGATAAAACACACACTGAAACATTTTGTGAGTAATTGATCAAAATCACAAAATATCATTTTGTCATACAAGTTCGGGCGACCGAACTTATGGCCTACATTCAAACTTCAAGTTCAAACATTTTGTAAAGTTTCATAAAGATGTTTTTGACCAAGCAAATGCATAGATATGCAATCATAGCTGTTTTAATCATATTATATTGACATATAATCAATTTCAAAAACATATCAACCATGAATTCAATCTCATATCATCAATGTTACCTAATCAACTTCATAGACTTCATAGAAGCAATTGACAAGTCATGGTTGGCAAATTTTCAAATTTTAACAAAAGGGATTCTTAACAGAAACTTCGCATGTTGGCATTTAACTTCTTATTCATTGTCACACAATTGACCAATGCTAAGCAAGTTATAGTTTAAAACAGCACTAAGCAACATTTGTTTAAAAAGAAGAGAGGAACCTTTACCAACATTGGTTACTCCAAGAATTTCTCCTTTCTTCTTGCCTCAAAAAAAAATCCTTCTTTGGTTGCTTTGACCTTGATTATAAATGAGGTGTTTTCCGTTATTCTTTAAACCAACATCATCAATATACCACTTAGTGGTGCTTGAGTTTGAGTTGAAGTGTACCTGCAATAAAGGAGAGGAAGTATCCTTTGGTACCCATACTTTCTTGGGTCCGTGAGGGTTAGTAATAATTCCCGTAACTCTCCAAATGGTTTTTACACCATTCTCTACTTTTCTTTTAACATAACAGTTGGTGACTTTATGTCCATGTTTTCCACAATAAGTACAACAAGTATGATGCATGGAAGTAGAAGTAGCTCTAACAAAGAAGTTGTTATATTTAGGCACATTGTTTACATAATTATAACCAAGACTATTTTTGACAAGAGGAGATCTTTGAGCTCCAAGAATTTTATCAAGATTGTCCCTTCCTTTTGTAAATTTTTCTATACATGGTGTAAGTTCATCAACCTTCTTTTTCAAAGTGTCATGATCAACAAGCATTCTTTCAAGAGACAAAATCTTTTCACGAAGAATCTTATTTTCAAGGGACATGTTTTGTAAAGAGACATTTAAAACTTCTTTTTCAATATTCAAGCATTCAATAGAATCAAGAAGCTTTTTATTTTCACAAAACAATTTTGAATTCTCATTCAATAGATCATTAATTTTGGTTTTCATTTCCTTATTCTTTTTCGAAGCCTTCTTTAATTCTCCATACATCTCAACAAGTAATTCACTAGGATGATCAATATCATTATCATAAGAAGTAGAGGTAGATGGAGTAGGTTGTACCTCATCTTCCATTGCCATGAAGCACACATTTGCTCTTTCTTCTTCAAGAGTGACTTGAAGTAGCTTCCACATTTCATGAGCGGAATCACATTCCATCACTCTATTGTATTCATTGACTACCAACGCACAACAAAGAATGTTCATTGCTTGGTAGTTTAAGGTCATCTTCCTTGAATCGCTCTCATCATACTCCTCCATGGGCTTTGGTTCCCTTGTAGCTCTATCGGCTTTCAATCTCAATGGCACATAGGGACCTTTCTCAATAATATTTCACAATTCATAGTTAATAGAACAAATGTAAATCTCAATCCTAGTCTTCCAAAAAGTATAATTAGAACCATCAAACAATGGAGGTCTATTAGTGGAGGAACCTTCCGTATAAGGCAAATTTGATAAACTAGCCATATATTCTTTACTTCTAGGTTGTTAGACCTTAAAAAGAAGACCTAGCTCTGATACCAATTGTAAGACCTAAGAGGGGGGGGGGGTGAATTAGGTCTTTGGATAATTTTCAAAAATCTTTTCCCTTTTGGCTAATCCTTTGCCGTATTAAAAGCTCTTCTTCAAATTCACAAGCTCTAAGTTTATATGTGATTTAATGGTTGAGACAAGATGATCAAATAATAAAACCAAAACCAATCAATCAACAACTAAGAACAAACAATAATAATACAAGTATGTAAACAAGTAAAGCTATAAATAAATGAACACACGATTTATAGTGGTTCGATCTTTTCAAGATCTACATCCACTACCTTGAGTCCACACTCAAGGATTTTAACCAATTCACTAAGTGCTCAATCCAAGCAATTACACAAGAGGCTCACCCTTCAATGGGTTTTACCACAACCACCTCTTTTCAATCTAATAAACAAGGTTCACTCTTAACACAAAGAGTTTTATGTCACTAGACAACCTAGACCAATCTAATCCAAGGCTCACCCTCACCAATGGGTTTTACACAACAACCTTGATTAATCTAGTCTATGGCTCACCCTCCACAAGGGTTTTATGTCTCTTGACAACCTTGTATCAATTACAACAATAATATAAAGAGAGAGTTTGAATGGTACCAACACTTCTTGGTGGATGAATACAATTGCTAGCACCACTTCACTTCTTGCCTTTGGAATCTTGAATTTTAATCTTTGAGCACAAGGCAATTTGAGAGCTTTTGATATAATTTTGAAGTAAAACAAGTTAGAGCTTCAAGGATTTCTTTTGTGCAAAAGTTCTTTCAAAAATCTAGAGTTTCTAGCCTTTATAGAATTTGAAAATCAGTTAAAACGGTCATAAAACGGCTAGTTTCAGAAAATTCGGACAATCGAATTTTTGGTCGAATTTGTCGGACGACTGTTCATACTGTTCACGACTGTTCACAATGCAGGGAAAATTCGGTCGACCGAATTTTCATCCCGCGTCCGAATTTGCGTCAAAATTTCTCTGGAAAAAACTGTTCAGGCGAACAATCATACTGTTCACGATACAGCACCAAAATTCGGACGACCGAATTTTTCCAGCTGCTTCAGAATTTGCGTCCGAATTTCTCTGGAAAAATAGTTGGTATTGTTCACATGAAACAGTGGTACTGTTCATTGTGCAAGAAAATTCGAACGACCGAATTTTTCATCCTGCGTCCGAATCTTGCATCCGAATTTTTCAAACTTTGTCAAAACTTGTTCAAATCAATTCAAACAAGTTGGAAAACATTCTAGCCTCAAAGATAAGTCATTAAAGACCTTTTAAGTGCAAAAACCATTTATGAAAACTTGATAATTTAGGTAAGTTCAAAACCATTGAAACCATTTAAATCAAGTTTTGTGCTCTCAATTGCAATGCATAGATTCCAAGGCTTAAGAGTGTAGGGTTTAAAAAGTTTACCTATTAAGCATATGCAACCTACACTTCATGTCTTCAAAGCCTTCAATCATCTTGAACAAACTCTTCAATCTTCAATCTTCAATCACTTTGACATATTGGAGTTGTTCTGGCATTTTAGCTTCAAGGAAATGAGACTCCAAACTTCTTAGTTCACAAATCCTATCACACAATATAAACATATTAGTTCTCATCAATATTTGTCATTAATCAAAACTACATGATTTGCCCTTAGGGCTAACAAGAGGAATAACTGTTTGATTCTATTTAAAACTGTTGTACTCGCACAGTTCAGACGGTCGAATATTCTGGTCTGCATCTGAACTGGCATCCGAACTTCTCTATTTCTTCAGTTTTAGCAAATTCGAGCAATTGAATTTTTTGTCATGCGTCCGAATCTTTCTGTCAAGAATTTTTTGGAGAAAGTTTGGCAGTCCGAATTTCACTCAATGCATCCGAATTATGCGTCCTAATATTCCTGTTTTTACCAAACTTCAAGACACACATTATTAATTATATTTTGAAATTCCCAAAAGTCTTCTTAGGTAAAAGAACCTTTCCTAGGCCAAAGTCTTGGTAAATATATTAGCAATTTGATCATTTGTATTCACATAGTCCAAGCATATATAACCTTTAGATACATGATGGCAGTGGTATTGTCACATAGAATGGGTACACAATTAAAATTTAGACCAAAATCAAGTAGAGTGTGCTTCATCCATAGCACTTGAGCACAACAACTACCGGCGGCAGCCTCTGCAGTAGATAAGGACACACATGCTTGTTTCTTACTATAACACGATACAAGACAACTATCAAGAAATTGACAGTGACCACTAGTACTTTTACGTTCGACTTTGCATCCTGCATAATCAGCATCTGAATATCCAACAAGGTCGAAAGATGAGAATCTTGAAAACCAAAGGCCATAGTCATGTATATCAATCAAATAACAAAAAATGCATTTTACAGAACTTAAATGAGACTCTTTAGGACAAGATAGAAATCTAGCACATAAGCATATAACAAACATAATATCCAGTCTACTTGCGGTAAGATAAAGCAAACTCCCAATCATACCTCTATATATCTTTTCATCAGCATTTTTACATTTCTCATCTTTATCAAGTTTGGTTGATGAACTCATTGGAGTGTTATTCCTTTTGCTTGATCCATTCCAAATTTTTTCAATAGCTCTTTGGTGTACTTTGCTTGATTTATGAAGACTCCATCCTTAATTTGCTTAATTTGTAGCCCAAGAAAGAAATTGAGTTCTCCCATCATACTCATTTTGAATTCATTTTGCATTAATTTGGCAAACTCATCACAAAGAGATGTATTTGTAGCACCAAATATGATGTCATCCACATAAATTTTCACATGTAAGAGATTGTTAGCCCTAAGGGCAAATCATGTAGTTAAGATTAGTTTGAATAATGACAAACATTGATATGGACTAATCTTTGTGTCAATTTTGTGATAGGATTGTTGGATTAAGAAGTATGAAGTCTTATTGCCTTTGAAGCCACAATACAAGAACAACTCCAATATGTCAAAGTGATTGAAGATTGAAGAGTTTGTTCAAGATGATTGAAGGTTTGGAAGACATGAAGTGTAGGTTACATCTGCTTAATAGGTACTCTTTGTAAACCCTACACTCTTAAGCCTTGGAATCTATAAGTTGCAGTTGAGAGCACAAAACTTGATTTGAAAAGTTTCAATGGTTTGCACTTAACTTAATTATCAAGTTTTCAATTTGTTTGAATTGATTTGAATATGTTTTGACAAAGTTTAAAAAGTTCAGAGGCAAAGTTTGGACGTCCAAACTTTTCCTGCACCGTGAACAATACCACTATTTTCCAGAGAAATTCGGATGCAACTTCGGACGCAGAAGGCCAAGTTATGTCGTCCGAACTTGTGAACAGTAATGGTGAACAGTACACTCTGTGCATGAACAGTAACACAAGTTCGGACGCAGAAGAGAAAGTTCGAACTTCCGAACTTCTCAGAAACCAGCCGTTTTATGACTGTTAAAGCCAAATTTTCAAATCTATAAAAGCCATAAACTCCAAATTTTTAGTAGAACTTTTGAACCTTCAAAATGCTTCAAGCTCTAACTTGTTTTACATCAAAATTATTTGAAAAGCTCTCAAATTGCCTTGTGCTCAAAGGTTGAAATTCAAGATTTCAAAGGCAAAAAGCGAAGTGGTGCTAGCTATTGTATTCATCTACCAAGAAGTGTTGGTAACATCCAAACTCTCTCTTTACATTATTGCTGTGATTGATACAAGGTTGTCAAGAGACTTAAAACCCTTGTGGAGGGTAAGCCATAGACTAGATTAATCAAGGTTGTTGTGTAAAGCCCCGTCTGTGGGTGAGCCTTGGATTAGATTGGTCTAGGTTGTCTAGTGACATAAAACTCTTAGTGATAAGGGCGAACCTTGTTTATTAGATTGAAAAGAGGTTGTTGAGGTAAAATCCATTGAAGGGTGAGCCTCTTGTGTAATTGCTTGGATTGAGCACTTAGTGAATTGGTTAAAATCCTTGAGTGTGGACTCAAGGTAGTGGATGTAGATCTTGGAGAGATTGAACCACTATAAATCGTGTGTTCATTTCCTTATAGCTTTACTCGTTTACATACTTGCATTGTTATTATTTTTTCTTAGTTGTTGATTGATTGGTTGTAGTCTTATTGTTTGATTATCTTGTCTCAACCATCAAATCACACATAAACTTGAAGTTTGTGAATTTAAATAAGAGCTTTTATTACGACAAAGGATTTGCGAAATGGGAAAAGATTTTGATAATTAGCCAAAGACCTAATTCACCCCCCTTTTAGCTCTTTCAGAGATAATTATTGCAAGAGGTTTTTATAAACAATGTTGTGTCAACTTTTCCTTTTGAAAATTCTTTTGAGAGAAGAAAGCCACTTAATCTTTCATACCAAGCTCTAGGAGCTTGTTTTAATCCATATAAAGCCTTGGTTAGTTTGAAAACATGGTTAGGAAACTTTTCATGAGTAAAACTGGGTGGTTGTTCAACATAAACCTCTTCCTCAATAAAACCATTTAGAACTGCACTTTTGACATCCATTTGAAATAGTTTAAAACCTTTAAAACAGACAAAAGCTAAAAGTATTCTAATAGATTCAAGTCTAGCTACAGGAGCAAAAGTTTTATCATAATCAATGCCTTCTTCTTGATTGAATCCTTAGGCAACAAGTCTAGCCTTATTTCTGTACCAATAACTGAATAATCATTAGGTCTTGGGACAAGAGTCTAAACTTTGTTTCTTTCAAATTGATTTAGCTCCTCTTGCATAGCAATAATCCAAAAATTATCACACAAGGCATCATCAATATTTTTAGGCTCAATATGAGATAAAAAAGCAAAGTTGTCAATAAAGTACCACCTTGTTTTAACTCCTTGGGAGACATCACCAATGATTTGCTTAGGGTGGCCTCTTGCATATCGTAGATCGTTTGGAAGCTCTTGGTCACTACTAGGTTGGCCATCTTGTTCTTGCTCTATTATTTCTTCTTCATTGGCATGTTCTTCCAAAGTTGGTACTTGAGGATGAGTTTGATTATCAATCATTGAGGTGCCTACATCATCTTCATTTCTTCTTTCAAGGTAAATGTTAGGTTTATCAAAGGTCAGATGGATGGTTTTCTCAACACATAATGATCTTTTGTTATAAACTCTATAGGCCTTTTTATTTGATGAATAACCAAGAAATATACCTTTATCCAATTTTCTATCAAATGTTTCCAGGTTATCATGAGTATTCAAGATAATGCACTTATAACCAAATACCTTAAAATAAACAATTGAATGAGTTCTATCAAATAGAAGTTCGAAAGGTGTTTTTAGTAGAACATGTCTTAAAAGAACTCTATTTATTACGTAGCAAGCAGTTTTTACAGCTTTGCCCCAAAAATATTTTGGTAAAGAGTTTTTACAAAGCATTGATCTAGCCATCTCTTGTAAAGTTCTATTTTTCCTTTCAACAACACCATTTTGTTGGGTTGTACATACGCATACCTCTTACCACCAAGACTAGTGGTCCTCATTGGTCCACACAAGTCCATATGAACTAGTTCAAGAGGTTTTGATGTAGAGATCATTTTCTTTGGTTTGAAAGATGTTTTTGTTTGTTTTCCATGTTGACAAGCATCACAAAGGTGAGTGTTATCAAAATGCATTTTAGGTAGTCCTCTAACCAATTCTTGTGAGGAAAGTTTGTTCAACAAGTCCATGCTCACATGACCTAATCTCCTATGCCATAGATATCCATCATTATCATGAATGGCAAGACATTTAATATCATTTGCAACAAGTTCATCAAGATATAGTACATATACATTTCCAATTCTATTTGCAACGAAAATAGTTTTGCCACTCACACTATCAAGAATAGTACAAGTGTCACATTTAAATTCTACTTTACAACCATTGTCACATAATTTTCTAATACTAAGTAAATTATATTTCAAACCATCAATAAGCAATACTCGTTTAATGAGAGGAAAAGAACCTTTACCAATATTTCCAATTCAAGTATTCTTCCCTTCTTTTTATCACTAAATTGACAAAACCTTCACTTGTTGCTTGAAGTTCACTAATAAGTGAAGCATTTCCCGTCATGTGTCTTGAGCAACCACTGTCAAGAAAATCACTTAGTTGTTTTTGATCTTGGAAAAAATCGATCCTACACCAAATTAGAGAAAGTGACTTTTGGTACCCATATTTTCTTGGGTCCAAGGGGGTTAGTGATAATTTCTTTAACTCTCCCAATGGTTTTAACAACATTCTCTATTTTTCTTTTCACATAACATTTGGAGACTTTGTGTCCATGTCTACCACAATAAGTGCAACATCTATGAAGCATTGAAGTAGAAGTAGCTTTAATAAATAATGTTTCATATTTTGGAACATTGTTTTCATGATTGTAGCCAAGACCATTTTTCACAAGAGAGGATCTTTGAGATCCAAGTAGTTTGTCAAGATTATCTTTTCCATTTGTAAATTTTTCAATGCATAATGTAAGGTCATCAATTTTCTTTCTCAACATTTCATGATCACTAAGCATTGTTTCTAGAGAAAAGAATTTTGTGCAAAGATCTTTATTTTCAAGAGATATATTTTGTAAAGCAACATTTAAAATTTCCTTTTCAATGCTTAAGCAATTAATAGATTCAAGAAGTTTTCCATTTTCACAACATAATTTTGAATTTTCATTCAATAACTCATTAATTTTGGTTTTCATTTCCTTATTCCTTTTTTAGGCCTTTTTTAATTCTCCATACATCTCAACAAGTAATTCACTAGGATCAATATCATCATCATAACAAGTGGAAATTGAAAGAGTAGATAGTACCTCATCATTTATTGCTATAAAGCATATGTTGGCTCTTCCTTCATTGTCATCTTTACTTCTTGTTGGTCCCAAGTGCCAGCAAGTCCCTTTCCCTTCTTGAGAGATTTCTTTTTGAGTTTGATGTCTCTTTCCTTTTCCAAAGCTTTAGGATAATCGGCAACAAGATGTTCGGTACTCTTGCATTCAAAGCAATGAGGTTTGAACAACGATGACGGCTGTCCACTTTTCTTGAGTGGCCTTTTTCCTTTCTTGAGAAATTTCTTTTTATAGAATTTTCTTGAATTTTCTTACTGCCATAGCCATCTCCTCATCTTCACTATTTCCATCTTCTTCACTTGATGATTTCTCTTGTTCACTAAGATGATTGGAGGTTTTAAGTACGACTCCCTTTCTTCCCTTCTCTCCATCTTCAATATCATTTAATCTATTGACTTTCATCTCATGTATAAGTAGTGATCCGATGAGCTCTTCAAGTGGAAGAATTTTCAAGTCTTTTGATTACTCAATAGCAAGAGTCTTCGGTTGCCAAGACTTTGGTAGAACATCCAATATCTTTCTATTTTGTTCTCCAATTGTGTAATTCTTTCCATAGGCTTTTAGACCATTGGAGATGTTGGTAAGATCTTATGGACATATCCTTTACTAGATTTGTTCCTTTATGTGTTACTTGAAGAAGTCTCCACATATCATGAGGGGTTTCGTATCCACTAACTTGATTGTACTCATTCACATCTAGTGCACAACTCAATATGTTCATGGCTTGGTAATTTAATGTCATCTTCTTAGAGTCACCCTCATCAAATTCGTCTATAAGCTTTGGTTTTTTAGTAACCCCATCAGTTCTCATTTTCATTGGTATGTAAGGACCTTTCTCAACAATATTCCACAAATCAAAGTTAATAGAACAAATATATATCTTAACTCTAGATTTCCAAAATGTTTAATATGTTCCATCAAACAAGGGAGGTCTATTTGTGGAAGATCCTTCCAAATACGGTAAGTTTGAAACATTAGCCATAAGATCTTAACTTTTAGGTTGTAAAACCACACAAAGAAGCCCTTGCTCTGATACCAGTTGAAAAACCTAGAGGGGAGTGAATTAGGTCTTTGGCAAATTTTCGAAAACTATTTCCTTTTTATGAACTTGGTTTGGAAAGATTATATTCAATTGCTTCAATGAGAATGTAATGAACACAATGATAAAGCAATACACAAGGAAGAGCAAAGAGCACAAGCAATTTATAGTGGTTCGATCTCTTCAAGATCTACATCCACTGCCTTGAGTCCACACTCAAGGATTTCAACCAATCTTTTCAATGCTCAAATTCAATCAACTACACAAGAGGCTCATCCCACAAGGGTTTTACATCAACATCCTCTTTTACAATGCTACAAACAAGGTTCACCCTACCACAAGGATTTTATATCTAAAAGCAACCTTGAATCAATGCCTTAAGGATCACCCTTACCGAAAAGGTTTTATGTCACAAGATAACCCTGTATTGAGCAAATAGATAAAGAGATAAATAGAGATTTAATGAGATATTACCACTACTTGGTAGATGATTACGCAAGTTAGTACCACTTCACCTTGTTGTCTTTGAAATCTTGAATAATCACACGAAAAAGTAGAGCTCTAATGATTTCATATGATTTTGGAATGTTAGGATTCTTCAAGTGTTCAGCAGTAGTTTAAAATCTGGAGTTTATGACTTTTATAGATTTTGAAAATTGATTTCAACGGTCATAAAATGGCTAGTTTTTGAGGAGTTCGGACGATCGAACTTGATCTTCTATGTCTGAACTATCGTCCGAACATTACTGTGACATACTGTCAGGGGAAAGTTCGGACGACCGAACTTTGACCCTTGCATCCAAATTTCTCTGAAAATTCAGCAGTCATGTTCATAGTTTGGAAGTCTGAACTTCCGTCCGAACTATTCAAAATTTGTCAAAATATTTGAAAATTAACCTCAATAAGTTTGAAATCATTTCGTACTAAAAGATAAGTCGTTTAAAATCTTTTGAACTGAAAGACCGTTATCAAAGCACTTGTTAATTCAAAGATTATTCAATGCCATTTAAGATTCAAAAAGAATTTTTGTGGTCTCTTATGCATTCAATAGATTCCAAGAACAAGAAGTGTAGGGTTTGCAAGAATATAGCTATTAAGCAACTGTAAACCCACACTAGAGTCTTCAAAGCCATCAATTCATAGGACATGTTCTATATTCTTGATCCTTGAGCACACTTGAGTTGTCCTTAGCACTTTTAGATCCAAGGCAATAAGAACTCTTTACTTCTCAATTCAAAAATCCTATCACACAAATAGCGTATGAATTAGTCCTTATCAATGTTTGTCATTAATCAAAACTAACCAAAACTACATGATTTGCCCTTATGGCTAACAACAACTTTCCAATTTTATCTCACATTGAGCCTTAAAATATTTATGATGCATTATGTCATGATTTTTGAATTGTTGCTATGCAAGAGAAACTAAATCAATTTGAAAGAAACAAAGTCTGGATTCTTGTCCCACGACCCCATGATCATCTGGTTATTGGTTAGAAATAAACTTAATGAATCCGGAGAAGTTAGAAACAAGGCTAGACTTATATGGTTGAAAACAAGCTCCTAGAGCTTGGTATGAAAGATTGAGTGGTTTCCTCTTTCAAAAGGATTTTCAAGAGGAAAATTTGACACAACTCTTTTCATAAAAGCCTCTTGTAACAGTGATCTTTTGCTTCTACAAATATATGTTGATGACATCATTTCTGGAGCTACTAATACAAAGTGAGTTCAAAATGAGCATGATGGGAGAACTCAACTTCTTTCTTGGGCTACAAATCAAGCAAACCCAGGATGACACCTTCATAAATCTATCCAAGTACCCTAAGGAGCTCTTGAAAAGGTTTGGAAAAACCTATAGCATTTTCAAATGCTCCAGTGGCCCGTGGGCTGGCCCGTTTGACCAGTGAATGTAGGCCTAACCAGCCCGCTCTGTTAGGTCCACAGATTCCAAAGGGCTAGAGCAGGTTAGGGTGGACCAACCCGCAAAATATTTTTTTAATCACAACATAAAACGATGTTGTTTCATGTTAAGTAGGTAAAAAAATTTGTTATGAAACGACGTCGTTTCATAAGTTTTTAATTTTTTCAAAAAGGCCTGGTCGCGGGCCAACCTATTTAGCCTGTGGGCCACTTATATACGGATATGGACTGGGCATATACTGGCCCACTAATAAACGGGCCCAGCCCACTTTGCTCCGCTCCGTATGAGACTCGCCCATGGCAGGCCAGTCCATTTGACACTACTAGAAACCTACACCAATGACACTCTCAAGGGAATGAAATTGATTCTTAAGTCTCTACTCCTCACATAATTTGTTAGCAGTGGTAGATTATCCTTAAAAGACATCAAATATAACAGAAACATTAGTTGTTGGGTATTAGTCAATTAATATACTTGACTATATAAATTATCCTCTGAATCTTTTGTTCAATGTATCTTCTATAAGGATCAAAATAGAAGATCAAGATGAGACACGAACTAATATCTTTATCCAGTCTAATGTTTGCTCCTCTTTATGTTAGGAAAACATATTTAAAATTAACAAAAATACGAATCTTCCCCTTGAGATTTGCTCCCTATCATATTTGATAACTAATATTGTGGTAGAGCAATAAGCATACCACATTTCTAAATCTTAGATGGAAAATATTTTGTTTCTGACCACAAACTAACTACTATGAGGAGAATTTATAATGTTTTGATAAAATACGAAATATGTACTAATACATCACAATTATGAACATCTTGTAAGATGCTCAACATTTATCTCAATACAGTATTGTTAGGACAAATTGTGTGGTTGGGAGAATATAAAATATGAGCTCATTATCAATGAATCAACAATATAGAATGACTATTATGTTGATGCATCAACTAAAAATTTCTTCATATTCATCTCAAAATAACACATTCAACCTCAAGTAATACTGATAATATTTACATGTAAAACAAATAGCACATGAAAATTTGTCATATTAGGAAACTTTTAGTTCCATAATATTTTCATAAATTCTTAATCATTCTTTGTATTCAAATAATTCATGATGGTTCAACCAGTCATGCCAACTAATAAATTATTTAAAATAGTAAACTTCAAGTTTACTTAACATTGCATCTCAATTTCATAAATTCTATGCAATATATACCGTAAGAGAGGTATAGTAGTATCTATAATTGACGTTTATTTTAGGTCATAATGGTAATGCATAGGTCTCAAAAGTCCATTCATCCACTGTCTTGATATAATGAGAACATCATCAAGTCTCAAAAATTTTCACAAGACTAAATCAAGAATGATGCATTACAAAAATTGAACATTATGGTGAAGATCCACTAGCCCTTCTGGAGCTTTTATTCAATTAACTCTTCTAGAGTTCTTGATTAACTAGTTCTTCAAAAACTTTGTACTACCATCAATACCTTGGACATATATTCCAATTTGTCCAAATGAATTTCTAATACTATTTAAATAAATTGTATCTTCACAATTCTTGAATCCAAAACAAACTAAATATTATAAAAATACTAGAATATAAATATATAGTAATAAAAATTTCCAATAATAATAATCACAAAATGATAGAAAATAGAAAAGTAGTAATTCGATAATCCGAAAAACTTTATCAACATTTGAAAAGCTAAAAAAACCTCTCTGGATATTAAAAAGAATTGGCTACATTCACATGCACCATATCAATATTATCGATAAAAGTATCTTTACTATTAGTAGCATAATTTAGGGAAATAAAACAATGTTTTTCTTTCCTTTTATATTGATAATAGAGTTTCACAACATGTTTAATGTACCATAAGTACATGATAAAAAAATCTTCTCATATCGCATCTATAACATGTTAGATTTATTACTTCTCCTTTTTTTCCCTTCTCATTATTTTGTCACTTCTGGTGAACATCTATACATTAAGAATTGAAGAAGTCATTCTTATTATCATAAAAACAAAGATTATTTCTATTACATTGTGGCCGCAATCAAAATTCCTTTCATAAATAAATTATAAGTTCTAATGACATTCACTTTAGAGAATGGCGTAAAATCAATTGATCAGGTATCAAAATATTTTATCAATGACCCACATAGTCTTAGAAGATATAAATTTAAAACACTTCTGAAAAATATTCTTCTCAACATTACTATTACAAGAGCATGTTCGAGGTATAAGAAAGGAAAACTATTTTCTATATCACATCACCAGTATATTTCTCCTTACAACTTTGATGGAGGAGAAATTTTAAATGTGATAAAATTTTGTATACTAATAGACATATTTGTAGCTACATTAATCATAACTAACATTTATACAACAATCATCTTCCGGTTATTGTATGTTTCCTTCAAAATTTGCTAGTAATCAAGTAACTATGATGCTTTAATATTTCTTAAATGATCTCTTCAGGATCTACTATATTCATATGGATCATAGCATCATGTTTATAAAAAATAATAGTCTCTTTTTAGAATTATCAAAAGTCAATTATTCATGTTTTGAGGTTTGCTATGAAAATTCAAAGCTAATTAGGAGACGTACCTTTCTTGTTGATTATAAAGCTCAAAAATTCTGCAAGAAAGTCACGTGTTTCTTTCTTTTATATAAATCTCAAAGATTCAGCGGCTGAGTCTAGTGCTGATAACGTGTTATAAAATTTGGTCAGAATGAACTAACTATAAAATAACAATGAAAAAGTTTTTTAAACTATAACAAAAGAAAGAAAGAGAGAACTCATGAAGTTAGAAATTTATTGAGAGCTTTTCATAATACATCCACAGTTTTACAATCTCCAATTTATAGAGTTGAAAGTGGCTGTTCCCATCATAAATTGTTAGTAGCCTTCTCTGTAACTTACATTGCATGATCTCTCATGTTCTCTTAGATATTAGAGGTAATGGGATTAGTGATCTATAAAAAATGGATATTACAATTTAGTTTGTAACCCCTAACCTTTTATATTTCATAACTTAGATGAATTATATCTTGAAATAATGGACATTCACAACATTTCATTTAGTAACTATTTAGAAGAATCAAAGAGACGAGATCTTCTTTTTGTGATAAAACCTTTTGCAATAAATCCTGCCTTATGCTTGTCTATGGTCCCATTTGTGTTATAATTTCGTCTGAAGGGCGTGCCTCCACCGGTTGTTTTATAACCTTGTGGTAAATCCACTAATTTTCAGATTTTATTTGCAATTAACAAGTCTGTTTAATCATTCATAGCTTCTTTCCAGAACAACAGCATAAGAAGATAATGCATTCTTCGTAAAATAACTACAATAATTCCATTTGTATCAATAGATGCTATATTCTATCAAAAGGTCAATGACCTTTCTACGTCGTCAAAAAATTCCACTATACGGCCATGACATGGCCGTTATGATAAGATCACAATAACAATATTGCCATCAGGACTTTTCTCTTCTTTTTTCGTTTTTGAATAACCCCCCAGCTGAAGAACATTACATTTTTACCTGCCAGAGAAGTTTTCTTTCAAATTGATTGATTCCCATTCTAAGGCAATATGGTAATCACATGCATTCTTATAAGAACTCTTTGACTACGGAGAACCGATTAGAGATCCAATACCCGTTATCCATTTGGCTACTTTCCTGGCCTATATATTCTTTCAATGTTATGCAATACATGGGTAATCCAACGGCACTTGTTGTTTAAAGATTTTAACGATTAGGTACGATTTCAAATTTTTTTAAACCGCAATTTGTGATACAGTTTGAAAACTTGATAAAATCGTATCATTTCTTACATTGATGTAAAAATTGATTTGAGAGGTTTGTCAAAGAATTCCGATTCATTCTCTGCTTCTGTCTCTCGTATAAATAGATCACCCTCATGGTTACATATCTTTGCTGCAGTAATGGCACCAAAGAATCCTCAATTAACTTCTAATTTGCTAAGAATATCAAACTACAACTGTACAGAATATATATACTATAAATATGACCATATCATATCTTCACAAATCTGAAACATATCTTCTAATATTTTCACACTCCCCCTCAAGTTGGTGTATGAGGATTACGAATGCCCAGCTTGCAAATAATCGAAGAAAACTAAGAATGTCCAAGGGCCTTGCTGAAGATATCAGCAAGTTGAGAAGTCGTCTGAACATGATTTTAAGAAATGATGCCAGCTTGGACTTCATTTCGAACAAAGTGACAATCCACTTCAATGTGCTTAGTTCTCTCATGATATACCGGGTTAGCAGCGATATGTAAAGCTTCTTGGCTATCGCAGAAAAAAGGGATAGAGGAAATCTGTTGGACTTGAAAATCTTGAAGAAGATATCGTAACCACTTAAGCTCACAGCAAGTTATTGCCATAGCTCCGTATTTGGCTTCCGTGGAAGATCGAGAAATGGTATGTTGTTTCTTAGCTTTCCAAGAGATGGGGAATCCACCTAAAGTAACGAAATAGCCTGTGACGGATCGGCGGGTGATAGGGCAACTTGCCCAATCCGAATCGCATTGTGCAGCAAGCTATAAAGTGTTCTGTGAGCTAAGAAAAATTCCTTGACTGGGGCAACCTTTTAAATAGCGAACAACCCGATGGGCAGCCTCCCAATGAACTGGTTTTGGAGTTTGCATGAATTGGACTACTACATGAACTGTATACGCCAATTTGGGATGAGTGATTGTGAGATAAATGAAACGTCCAATGACATGTCTATAATGTCCAGGATCTTTCATTACAGCACCTTCGGCCTTTCCTAATTGATGGCCTTGTTCAATTGGTGAAGTGCCGGGTCGAGCTCCCAAAAAGCCAGCTTCAACAATGATATCTAATGTATACTTTTGCTGATTTAGTTAGAGGCCAGTTGGAGTGCAAGCAACCTCAATACCCAAAAAATATTTTAAAGGTCCCAAATCTCTCATGTGAAAGCATCGACTGAGGTGTTGTTTAAATTTAATAATAGCATCCACCTTGTTGCCAGTGATAATCAAGTCATCTACATAAACAAGAACAATCAAATACACATCATCAGTCATATATGTAAAGAGTGAATAATCGAAAAATGATTGATGAAATCCACAAGCTTTTAATGCGGCAGCCAACTTGGAAAACCAACATTGTGGAGCTTGCCGAAGTCCATAAAAGGACTTTTTCAGGCGACACACTTGATCGGAACTTGAAGTTACGAAACTGGGAGACGATTTCCTATAGACTTCCTCCTCAAGATCACCGTGAAGAAATGCATTGTAGACATTCATTTGGTGAATTTCCCAGTGGCGTGCTACAACGACTGCAAGAAATATTTGAACTGTCACCATTTTTGCAACAGGTGCAAAAGTTTCTTTGTAATTGACCCCCTCTTGTTGGGTATTTCCAAGGATGACAAGCCGTGTCTTGTAGGGTTCTACCGTTCCCTCATATTTAAATTTTATTCGGTAGACCATTTACTTCCCAATGCCTTCTTTCCCGATGATAAGGTGGTCAGATACCAAGTCTGATTTTGTCCAAGAACTTGGATTTCTTCATGCATTTGACGATGCCAATTAGGATCACGGACTGCCTCTGAAAAATTAGATGGTCCTATTCTAGCAGTGACTGCAGCTACAAATCTTTTATAATGTTCTGAAAATTTTGTATATGACAAATAATTTGCTACCTGAGGGTTTGATATCTCATATTTGTGCTTCATATAATGATCATTTTGAAATTAAATTTCTGTTGAATTTTGGTATTTCAATCCATAATGGTAAAAGTTATGTAAATCCAAGAATATTTGGCCACACTGCTTATGCTGCAAATTCACATGTCTTGGATTTTATCCCAGTTTTGACACATTTTGATAGAATAATCATATGTTGAGTTCTAAATTTTCAATTGAGGTGATTCAAATCTCTATGGAGATATAAGATCATTATCTACAACTTGCATGAAGACATCAAGACCTAGATTAGCCGATTTCATTCTATTAATTCACCAAGAAGTCAAAATAGCTGTCACCGTCGACTTACAGAGTTACTGTAGCAAAACTGGGTGTAGACAGTGTTTTCTGCATTTTTTCCTCTGTTTTTGGTTTGGGATATAAATACCCTTTAAGGTTAAGAGGAAGGAGGACGGCTAGGGTTGGAAAGAAGGCAAAAAACATAGAGAAAAACTCACAAACTCCTTCTCCAATTCATCAATCTTGCAAGAGAAATCAAGAAAGAAGATCAAATTCCTGAAGAAGGAGCAGCAATCAATCTTGAAGATTCAAGCTCAAGAACACAACTTTTCACAACCAAGTTGGAGAACTTAAAGCCTTGAAGAAGAGAAGATTTGAACCATTAAGTAAGCACCCCTTGTATTCTTTGCTTGTATGAAATTAGTCTTTTAAACTCGTTTCCTCTTTGCTTTTGTTTTGATGATTACGGAGTTGAATCTTGTGTTATTGACCTTAGAATTCAACATAACATTTTCCCTAGAACTCGCATTCACTTGCCTTGAGGGGAAATTAGTAAGTAACATTAGTTTGATCTTGAAATGATGGTAATAGGCCTTCTTTGTCCCGATTGAGCTTTTCTAGCCATCGCTTTGTATTTTCTCCGTAGTACCCTTTCTTTAAGCCTTTGAGCATAAAATTTCTAATCTATATTTTTTATTTTTCCTTATTTCAAATTTTAAACTCCACTCTTTATATTTAACCCTTCTTTACGAGAGCTAAATGCATTTTGACCCTTAAGTCAGCAAAGAGTATTGTGGAAATTGGAACAAAGGGTGGAATGGAAAATGATAGGAAAAACAGGCTCTATGGGTAGGAAAAAAGGGGTGAGATGACCTTATATGATCGGGAATTGAATTATACCACAATCAAAAAAAGAAAAAAACAAAAAAAACAGAAAAACTGTTATATATTTGTCTATTATTGAGTAGGCTTCTTACATTTCTTGATGCCTTCAAAAGTGTATATATTTTCATTATTATTGTAAATTTTGTCATGATTGAGGTTAAATTCATGGGTTGACAAAGATGGGTGATGATGGAAAAGTTGTGGGTTGAAGCATAATGTGTGCAAGTGGTTGAATCCAAAGTGAGGGGGTTTTGTAGAAAATGGGAGTTTGTGGCTGAATGTATGAGAATGGTGATATTCCTTGTGGCTAATACTGGTTATTACTTTTGTTTTATGTCTCATTCCTTTCTCTTTAGCTCTTATTTCTTTGACTTTGAATTCCTTACCTTTCGTTTGGCATCCTAAACTTTCCCTGAACCTAAAGTTACAAGCATGAAATTCCTAGCTAATCGAGGTTAGTTACTCCATCAGCTCTCACTTTCATAGGAATATAAGGACCTTTTTCAACAATATTCCACAAATCAAAATTGATAGAATAAATATATATCTTAACTCTAGATTTCCAAAAGGTATAGTTTGTTCTATCAAACAAATGTGGTCTATTTGTGGAAGACCCTTCTAGGTAAGGTAAGTTTGAAATATTAGCCATAAGATCTTTAACTTCTATGTTGTAAAACCACACAAGAAGTCTTTGCTCTGATACCAATTGAAATACCTAAGAGGGGGGTCATGGCTAATTTTTCGCAAACACAGTCCTTTTATAAGTCTAAGCAAAAAACAAATTGTATGTGCTTGGTTCAATAGAAGAGTAAGGCAATTAATAGCAAAGCAGTAGAGCAATATAAGAGCAAAGAACACACGCAATTTATAGTGGTTCGATCTCTTCAAGAACTACGTCCACTACTTTAAGCCTACACTTAAGGATTTTAAACAATCTACTATAAGCTCAAGTCTACAAATTACATAAAAGGCTCACCACACAACGGTTTTACACTCACAACCTCTTTTACTAATTATACAAACAAGGTTCACCCTTCCACAAGGATTTTATATCTAAAGACAACCTAAAGACCAATCTAATCCAAGGCTCACCTACACACGGTTTTTACACCACAGCCTTGATTAATCTAGTCTATGGCTCACCCTTATCAAAAGGATTTTACGTCACAAGATAACCTTGTAATGAGCTAGTAGAAAAACACAGTTTAATAGAGAAAGAAGAATGTGTAGATGTTACCACTTATTGGTAGATGTTTACACAATGTTGCACCTTCACACTTTGTTGTCTTTGGAATCTTGAATGATCAATTGAAAGCACAAGACCAAAGAGAGCTTAAAATGTTTGCTAAAGGCTTTGGAATGTTTGGGGTTCACAAGGATTTAAAACTTACAAAAAAACTGAAGTTTATAGCTTTTATAGATTTGAAAAATCAAATTCAACAACTATAAAACGGCTAGTTTCAGAGAAGTTCGGACGTCCGAACTTTCTGCCATGCGTCCGAACTTCACTGTGCCAAGCTGTCTGGAAAAGTTCGGACGTCCGAACTTTTCTTTATGCGTCCGAACATTCGTCCGAAATTCTCTGGAAAAAACAGTGACCATGCTATCAAAGAAAGTTTGAACGTCCGAACTTTACTCCATGCATCCGAACTTGCGTCCGAATTTCTTTGGAAGCACAGTAATCATTTTCAAAGTTTAGACAACCAAACTTGCATCCAAACTTATCAAATTTTGTCAAATCATTTAAAATCATCCTTAATAACATTGAAATCATTTTGTATAAATAGATAAGTCATTTAAGTACTTTTAAACACAAAAACCGTTACCAAAACATTTTAATCATCCAAAGTTTACTTAAGATCATTTGAGACTTCAAAAACATACTTGTTGTTAATAAGTTCATTAAAAATCATTTCAAAAACAAGTTTTGTGCTCTCTTATGCATTCAACTAATACCAAGACATACAAGTGTAGAGTTTACAGAAAATATACCTATTTAGCATATGGACTCTACACTCTAAATCTTCAATGCCTTCAATCATCTTGAACATACTCTTCAATCTTCAATCACTTTTGGCATAGTTGAGTTGTTCTTGCATTGTGGCTCCAAGGCAATAAGACTTCATGCTCTCAATCCATCAATCCTATCACTCAACATACAAGCACATTAGTCCTCATCAATGTTTGCCATTATTCAAAACTAATCATAACTACATGATTTGCCCTTAGGGCTAACAGAAGGCTCGTCACGTAATTGACGCTCCTATAGTGGATCGACCATATCAAGAGGAGGTCGATGACTCCATGCCCTTTAATGTAACCGTTGATGATGAGATGATTGGTGGACTTGCAAGTGAAGCGGGAGAAGGTGAAATAGTTGATATTCAAGAACTAGGAACAGAAAAAATTGTGGATGTGAATGCAGAAGAAGTAAACTCGGATACGGATTCTTACACAGATGATGATTTGGGTGATGATTTATTAGATAATGAAGAACGTGAATAGGATTGGTTTCTTTCAAAAGTGAGCTAAAATTTTATATTAATCTGTTGACCACTTATTTTGTATTATTATATTTATCCTCTAACTTGTTTACTATTGTGTATATTTAGATTATGTCTACCGGCAGAGCAGTACCGGAGCAGCCGGAGTCTAGGGATGATCAGACTCCGTCTCCAATTTCGGGTTCGCAGATATGTAGGATGCTATCTTTACACTCTCCAGATTCTTCAAGACAACAACGAACCCCTACATCTATACCTTCCACAGCTACATCTGCGCCTGGAGCAGATATCTCAGTTCCACGCATTTTGATTGCACCTGATGGTGACAGGTAAGTACTAACTATTTTTAAAATTATTTCGACTTGGTACATACCGAAGCTATCTTTGTGAAGCGTATTTTTTTCACCGGTGAAGCTTTTTATCATCTTTGAAATTTTGTGTAAGAAGCCTCTTTATCGAAACATTCAAGAGCATATCAAATTGTCAACGTGGTAAATAATCTTTAAAATAACTTTCCTGGCATTCGTTCTTATGAAACAGTTTCTCACCATCGATGGATGCTGTTACAAAGATATCACTGATATTTCAACGACATTACACTGCCCCTTACACCAGATTTGTAGATATTCCTGTAGATGTTAGGAACATGCGGTTCGATTTATGAACTATAAGAATAAAAATATATAAATTTTATTCTTTTCATATTCTAGAGGAAGGTGTTAATATAATGATCCTAGTAATTATATAACAGATGTTTTTTTTATCTAATGGTTTTGCAGAGTCGTTTTAGGTGGCTCCCAGAACATAGTGTTCAGATACGGGAGGTTTGGAACAAGAAATGTCGCAAGCGACTTTCTGATTAGTTAAGCAAGGCACGCGCTAAACAAAAAAGTCCAAATTGGATTTCACCTGAATTTTGGGAACAGATGCTACAGGAGTGGAAAACTGAGGGGTTTCAACACGTCTCATCTGCAGCTAAACGGAATAGAGTTGTTGCTAGTGGTACATCTCATACGGGATGGTCTATATCTTTTACAGAGCATGAGAATCGGATGGTACGTGTCATTAGTTCATATTTTTTTAAACTTCTTCTTACATATTTTTAACAAAAATTAATATTTTGTATTTTTTATATTAAATTATAGCGGAAAGAAAAAGGTGATGACTTTCGTTATGTGAAGTTATTTAAGAAACTGCACACTTTTCAAAGAGGGTCAAAGCAGGGCGAGTTTGTCAATGAGAAGTCACGACAAACTTTGGTATGAATTAACTTTATTTTACACTTATAATACTGTAATTATAGTTGTTAATATTTATACACCATTTTTTATTCTTTATTTCTGAAGGATAATGTTGACGCAATTAAGGAGCATTATTCTTAGACAGAGTCTGAAAGTTCTGTGACTTCTCGACAACCGCCTGACGTGAAGTCACTATTCCTTGAGGTTGGGAGAGGATTCAAGAAGAATCGCGTCTTCGGATTAGGCTCTGAGGGATCCAAGGTAAGATGGAGGTTAGATCATTCTTCTACTTCTGAAGGAGTGGCTATTTCCTCGTCCCACGATGTTATCCAGCTACAGAAGAAGTTGGATGACGAGACGAAGATGCGGAGAAAAGTTGAGAAGAAGTTGCGTCACGTACAACAGAGTATGACAAATTACTTATCGTTTTTGTCACAAACTCTGAATTTGTCTCCGCCTCCGTTGCTTGGTGACAATGATGATACGGATGATGAGGATGACGACGAATACACAGTTGACCCACCGGATGACCATCCTCCTCCCCAAGGCACAACAGATTTGCCACCGCCCTCAGCCCTAACTCCGGCATCTACCGTGATGGTAAATTAATATATTAGAGTTTTATTTTACAAATGTATAAATTTATTTGATATTTGATATTTTACAGATATTTTATTTATTGAATTGTATTTGTAAGAGTATTGCATTTATATTTATCCACGTACAACAGGATATAAGGTTTTAAGTTTTGAAATTTTACAGGAAAATTGTATATAATTTTTTTAAATTCCTTCTAAAAATAATATTTTAGCGACAGATTATTAATTTGTTTAATTAAAAAATAGCGACGGATTAGCGACGGAACAATAAAATTTAAATTAACTCAGAAATAAAAGTCCGTCTCTAATTAGCGATAAATTACTTAAATTAAAATAAAAAATTAGAAATTCGGTCTCTAATCCGATGCTACTCAGCGACGGATTACTTGAATTAAAATAAAAAATGCTTAATGTCCCTCGCTAATCGCACGCAAACTATCGACGCTTAAATAAAAAATTATGAAGTTTCGTCGCTAATCCCTCGCAGATTAGCGACGAATTAGCGACGGATAAATTAACTTTAAATAAAAATTTAATTTTTCGTAGCTAATTACTCGCTAAGTTGTAAGGAATTAGCAACGAAAATTCAAATTTTTAATTTTAAATTAATTTATCCATCGCTAAAATCTTTAGCCGCAGTCGTTGACCAATGATTATTTTCCTCGCAAATCGGTCGCTAATTGAGAGGAAAATACATTTCCGTCGTAATTTGCGACTAATTTTTTAGCGACAGATTAGTGACGGATTTGTTCGTCGCTTATGTCACATTTTCTTGTAGTGTAATCCCAACCCATTAAGGTACTAGTAGTATTAATCCCTTTTGGACAACCCGACATGTCCCGCATGTATACAATTATAATGAAAAAAAAACATATTTTACACAATAGTTTGGTGACGCTTCTCACGCCAATAAAATTCTAATGCAGTAGGTTATTCCCTTACATTTGAATAAGTAGGCCACGTGATTTTTTGATGTCAGGCAAGCAAGAATTCCCCGAGACAAAGTCAATATAAAGATTAGAGTATGCGATTCGGAACAAATTATAGCTGTATTGCATCAAAAATAAACAAAACATACATTAGGCAGGACTTTAACCGATAAACATTACGAATAAGTAATGTTAAGGATTATCTTTTTAAACTAGTGATGACAAAAAACAATAGATAGCAGAGTAAATAAATTAAATAAAGTATTTATAATAAATTTTAATCGAGTTTTGGTTTTATTGGTTCAAAACATGGTGCACGAAATCCTTACCAATTCGATAGGACTTCATCGGCTCCCGATTCAGAAAACGAGTATACATTTTGGTCAGCACCCGACCTTAATGGATAAGAAATAGGTGAGGTTATCTTTTGATAGTAAGTAGTATTATTTATCACGTGTCAAATAATTTGTTGATGATATTTTATACTATAGGTTCTTTTCTCTTCATTTTCCTTCCATTATTCTTTATTTACATAATAAAGACTTCAGCAACAGCAGCTACTCAATATCATATAAGAGTAGGTCTGAGGTTGTTATGTCTTATGGGTCTCAAATATGATTTGATGAGATTCCGTCTTCCGTACTGATAGCAGTAACTGTAGATATCAGCCGTTTAGGTAATTTTATTATATTTTTATATTAAAGAATAAAAGTGTAAAAAGTCTTGTAGGAATAGATTGCAAAAAATTACTTTAAATTTTTGAAGAGTTTTTTCTTTTTTTTAAAAGAATATTTAACTCAGCATGAGCGGAAAATTGGTTTTCAACTTTAAAAATCCTCATTAATTGATCTCTGTTATGAATTTGTTGATGCGCAATCGTCGTCGGCACAGCAAAATCGTAATACTAATGTAGAGAACTTAATAAAGAAAATATAATATAGAGAATAAGAGAAAACTATAGAGAGAGAATAGAGAGAAAGAACGAGAGAACTTTATTGATTCTCTGAGAGTAATTTGATCAATGAATGAGTGAATACAACATCTCAGTCTAGAGCCCTATTTATAGGGTTCAGGGGTACATCCCAATCAGAAGAGGTATAGGGTAATCATAATACAAATCCTATCACTAATCAAAGGTATGATAGAACTCTATCTTCTGGATAGTTGGAGTATCTCTATAACTCTGATAATGGACATCCATAATAATATTAATTTCATAACACTCCCCCTTGGATGTCCATTGCATAAGAGTATGCCTCGTTAAAACCTTACTAGATAAAAAACCCAGTGGGAAAAACTCTAGTGAAGGAAAAAGAGTACACTACTCTTTATGCCATATTTACTCCCCCTGATGAGATAATCCTTTAAGGTTTCTTAACCGCCGCATTCCAATTTTGTTCACCAATTTCTCAAATGTTGCGGTTGGTAATGCCTTAGTGAATAAATCTGCCAGATTGTCACATGATCGAATTTGTTGCACATCAATGTCACCACTCTTCAGGAGCTCATGAGTAAAGAAAAATTTTGGCGAAATATGCTTTGTCCTATCTCCTTTAATATATCCTCCTTTTAATTGAGCTATACAAGCTGCATTATCCTCATATAGAGGAGTTGGAATTCTATTTCCAGAGGATAATCCACAATTCTCTTGAATATAATAGATCATGGATCTTAACCATACACATTCTCGATTAGCCTCATGAAGGGCTATAATTTCAGAATGGTTAGATGAAGTAGCTACCATGGATTGTTTTTGCGTAACGCCATGAAATAGCAAGTATCACTATGGGTAAATACATAACCAGCCTGAGAACGTGCTCTATGTGGATCGGATAAATATCCAGCATCCGCATAACCAATCAACTTCAGGTTGGTTTTATTTGAATAAAATAATCCGAGATCTATAGTACCTTGGAGATATCTAAAGACATGCTTAACACCATTCCAATGTCGTCTTGTGGGAGAAGAACTAAATCTTGCTAATAAATTTACTGAAAATGATATATCAGGTCTTGTATTGTTAGCAAGATACATCAGTGCACCAATTGCACTAAGATAAGGTACTTCAGACCAAGTAGTTCTTCACTATCATCCCGAGGTCGAAAAGGATCTTTATTCACATCTAGTGATCTAACGACCATTGGAGTACTCAATGGATGTGCCTTGTCCATGTAAAATCTTTTTAGGACTTTCGTTGTATATGTTGATTGGTGAATAAAACATCCATCTTCCAGATGGTCAATTTGTAAACCAAGGCAAAACTTAGTTCTTCCAAAATCTTTTATCTCAAACTCTTGTTTCAAATAATTCACCGCATCTTGAAGCTCTTCTGGAGTTCCAATAAGATTGATATCGTCAACATATATAGCAAGTATCACAAATCCTGAAATATACTTCTTAATGAAGACACATGGACATATTGGATCATTTTTGTATCCTGCTTTTAATAAGCTTTCACTAAGACGGTTATACCACATGCGTCCAGACTGCTTTAAGCCATACAATGACTTTTGTAACTTAATAGAGTAATCTCCACGACAACCAGATTTACATGCTGCAGGCATGTTGAATCCTTCTGGAATTTTCATATAAATATCATTATCCAGATTTCCATATAAATAAGCAGTCACTACATCCATCAGACGCATATTAACCTTTTCATTTACTGCCAGACTCACAAGGTATCGAAATGTAATTGCATCCACTACAGGTGAATACGTCTCATCATAATCAATACCGTGTCTTTTTGAAAAACCTTGTGCAACAAGTCGTGCTTTATATCTCACCACTTCATTATTCTCATTTCGCTTTCGTACAAATACCCATTTATAACCAATGAGCTTTACACCTTCAGGTGTTCGGACTACAGGTCCAAAAACTTCACGTTTTGAAAGCGAATTCAATTCTGATTGAATCGCATCTTTCCATTTTGACCAATCATTTCTATGTCGACATTCTTCAACTGATATTGGTTCAAGATCCTCATTATCTTTCAAAACATCAAGTGCTACATTGTAAGCAAATGAGTTATCTATAGTCATTTCCATTCGATTCCAACTTCTGCCGGAAGTCGTATAATTGATGGAAATTTCTGTATTATTTTCAGAATCTTGAACATTTTCATCAATTATCTCTTGGTCCTTTTTCTCAGATTCTTCAATATGATCACTTTGATCATTTGTTCCTCTTTTCTTAAGAGGATTTCTATCTTTTGAACCAATAGGTCGACCACGCTTCAGGCGTGCTTTTGATTCAACAGCTACAGGTGTTGAATTTTGCTCTTTTGGGACTTCAACCCAAATAGGGGCATCTATAGCTGGTAGATGCGATTTTGTTACTCTCGTAGAGTCGGCAAATGCATCTGGCAATTGATTTGCTATCTTTTGTAAATGAATTATCTTTTGAACTTCAAGTTCACTCACGCTTGTGCGTGGATCTAGATAATTCAAAGATGTTGTCCAAACAAGCTCTTTTCCTTTTGGTTTATTGTCTCCCCCTAACTTGGGAAACATAGACTCATCAAAATGACAATCAGCGAACCTTGCCGTAAATACATCTCCCGTCATCGGTTCAAGATACCTTATTATAGAGGGAGAGTCATATCCAACATATATCCCCAATCTCCTTTGAGGGCCCATTTTAGTTCGCTGATTAGGTGTTATAGGCACATATACCGCACATCCAAAAATTCTCAAATGAGAAATATTTGGTTCAAAGCCAAAGGCTAATTGTAAAGGAGAAAAGTCATGATAACTTGATGGCCTAATACGCACAAGTGTTGCAGCATGCAAAATTGCATGTCCCCAAGCTAATACAGGAAGATTTGTTCTCATTAAAAGTGGTCTAGCAATTAATTGTAATCTTTTGATAAATGATTCTGCTAAACCATTTTGAGTGTGAACATGTGCTACGGGATGTTCAACAATAATGCCAATTGATATGCAGTAAGCATCAAAGGCTTGAGAACAATATTCAGCAGCATTATCTAGACGGATTCTTTTAATAGGGTGATCTGGAAACTGTGCCCTTAGACGAATTATTTGGGCAAGTAATCTCGCAAACGCCAGGTTGCGAGTAGATAATAAACAAACATGTGACCATCGGGTCGATGCATCAATTAACACCATAAAATATCTAAATTGCCCACATGGTGGGTGAATAGGCCCACATATATCACCATGAATCCGTTCTAAAAATGTAGGAGACTCAACTCCCACTTTTGCTTGGGATGGTCTAATAACCAATTTTCCTTGAGAACAAGCAGCACATGGAAATTTATTCAATACCCTTTGATCTTTCAATGGGTGTCCATGCGTATTCTCAATTATTTTTCGCATCATAATTGATCCTGGGTGACCCAAACGGTCATGCCAAATGCTAAATGTAGCAAGATTAGTAAACTTCTGGTTTACTAAATGATGCGCTTCAACACTATTTAATTTTGCGTAATATAGGCCGGAAGAAAGAGATGGAAATCTCTCTAAGATAGATTTCTTTCCGGAGACAGTTTGAGTAATGCAAAGATACTCAAATTTATTTTCCTCCATTGTTTCAACATGATATCCATTTCGGCGAATATCTTTAAAACTCAATAAGTTTCTTCTAGATTTTGAGGAAAACAAAGCCTTATTGATGGCAATTATTGTGCCTCCAGGCAATAAAATACTAGCTCTTCCGGAGCCTTCAATCAGTTTCGCACTACCATTTATAGTGTAAATATTTGTTTCTCCCATATTCAAACAAGAGAAATATCTCTTACTTTTAAGTATAGTGTGCGTAGTACCACTATCAATGAGACAAATATCTTCAGTGATACTTTGAGAGTCATAATAAGGAATAAGAGCCATCTGAACATATAAAAATATAAAGTTCTATTACAAAGGAAATTTGTAGTAGATCAATAAGGATTATTACAAAAGAAATATAATTAAACATGAACTAAACTAAAATTTAGAAAAACATTGAATAGAACTCTCATTTCTTTTGGACACTTCCATCACCAATCAAATGGTCAATTCTTCCTTCTGGGTGCTCAAAAAAATCAGCCACATCTAGATGAGTTACATCGACAATGGCATCATTAAGATTCTTGTTATCACCATCATCGGGAATGGAATTTTGAGAAGTAAAGTTTGCTTCAGGACTTTTACCCTTCTTCTTAATTGATGCTTGATAAAGCTCAACAAGGTGCTTTGCCGTACGACAGGTACGGGACCAATGGCCTTGCATACCACAGCGATAACATTTATCTTCACGATCTTCTGGATCCACTTCCTTCTCTTTTCTTTTCTCATTGTTTCTGACCAACTTCTGGTGGCTTTTGTTATTTTTCGCACCTGATGCTCTATTTTGTTCGCCATGATTATATGGATGCTTTCTACCACGGTCGCGCCCGTATCCTCGGTTTCGACCATGACCATGACCTCTTCCAGGGCCATATCCTCGGGTTCTAACTGCATTCACTTCAGGGAGTGGAGTAGAACCTGTTGGTCGAGCTTCATGATTTTTCATTAATAGCTCATTATTTTGCTCCGCAACAAGATGGCAAGAAATTAATTCAGCATATTTCTTAAAGCCTTTCTCTCGATATTGTTGTTGCAGGACAATATTCGAGGCATGAAAAGTAGAGAATGTTTTCTCTAACATATCAGCGTCAGTGATATTTTCTCCACATAATTTTAATTGAGAAGTAATTCTAAACATTGCGGAGTTATATTCACTTACAGATTTAAAATCCTGTAGCCGTAAGTGCATCCAATCATACCGTGCTTTTGGTAGAATGACCATCTTCTGGTGGTCAAATCTTTCTTTCAGATCCTTCCACAAAACAAGTGGATCTCTTACGGTAAGATATTCCGCCTTCAAATTCTCATGGAGATGGTGGCGGAGAAAGATCATGGCTTTTGCACGATTTTGAGATGATGATACATTATTCTCTACAATGGTGTCTCCTAGACCCATTGCATCTAAATGAATTTGAGCATCTAGTATCCATGACAAATAGTTCTTTCCAGAGATGTCAAGAGCAAAAAAATCGAGTTTGGCAAGGTTTGCCATGAGAATTCAAAGGTAGAAAAATACCTCTTTTTATCTTGATTGATCTCTAAACTCCAGTGGCAGAGACTCGTGCTGATAACGTGTTATGAATTTGTTGATGCGCAATCGTCGTCGGCACAGCAAAATCGTAATACTAATGTAGAGAACTTAATAAAGAAAATATAATATAGAGAATAAGAGAAAACTATAGAGAGAGAATAGAGAGAAAGAACGAGAGAACTTTATTGATTCTCTGAGAGTAATTTGATCAATGAATGAGTGAATACAACATCTCAGTCTAGAGCCCTATTTATAGGGTTCAGGGGTACATCCCAATCAGAAGAGGTATAGGGTAATCATAATACAAATCCTATCACTAATCAAAGGTATGATAGAACTCTATCTTCTGGATAGTTGGAGTATCTCTATAACTCTGATAATGGACATCCATAATAATATTAATTTCATAACAATCTCGTCTTATTTTAGTTTTCATTGCACGCCATTTTTGACTTATCAGCAAGCAAACCTCAGAATCCTCACCAATTAACATGTGGGGCAGTTTGCATTTCTTTGACCAAATCCCGTCTTTAATTTTAACAAAACTGAATCAATGGTAGTATTCTTAGTAGAAATATTGTTTTGAACGAGAGAATGGAATAATTTACAGAAAAGCGTCCCATAACTATTTGATTTGTCTTAAAATATACTTTCACATTAATTTTTGTAATTCTAGATCCGAATATTTTTTTTTAAATACAATGCATGTCATCGGTCCCACAACAGATTTAGACACAAATTTACATTTGCCGTACATGTAAGTTTAATTTGGAAGGTAAATTTATCAAATCTTGTCCACTTTTATTTTAAAAAAAGACTACATTCTTTTGCACTTGTAAATATGTAATCAGAATTCAGCACTAAATTCAATAAAAAATAATCTTATTTGATGGTGGCATATTTCCAAAAAATGGACTTAGTCTCCATTCCCAATCGTTATAGGCGGTGTTAGGCAAGATATATCAAACTTGCATTTTAAATGGAATTTATGCGCACAATGCATGTGAATTTTAATTGAATTACCCTGTAGGGGTGGTTGTAAGACGGTAATCTTTTTTAAAATATAAATTCGCACACAAAATTTTGGAAAATATGGTTAAGGAACATTACTGAAAGAAATAAAATAGTTTTGGGACTCGTTATACAAATTATTCGAGAGAATAATTCTTCCGAGCAAAGTGAAAGGAAAAAAGATTGTGAAGATTTAAATTAAGGTCGAAAAGGCAAACACCTTTCTTTCTTTCCTTTTTTCCAAACTAATGTGCAGTTCAAGCTATGAAACTTGATTCTATGAATAGGTACTTTTATTTATATTAAAATTAGTAAAAAACAAAATTTATGTTCAAGATAAGGAATTGTACAAGGTGTTCTTTAAATTGTTTTTTCAAAAAACCACCTTGGATGGTGATTTAAATAATTCATTGATATTGTGAGATTTCCATTCTTTGACCAACTTGGTAAACGCTAAAGGGAAATGGAAAGAGGCAGTGCATCACTGTTTTTCCACTGATGATGACGCCGGAACAGCCTGCTGCATTTGTTTGACCGAACAAAACAAGTTTGACCAGATATTCCTTCGCAAGATAAATAGAAAAAAAAGAAAAAACTTCTGCTATATATAGAAGGTTTCAGTTCCGAATACTGTCATGAGCAAAATGGCATCCCTAGGTGAGATAGTTTCCAAGACACTCATCAAACCCACTTCTCCCACCCCTCGATCCCTCAGCCATTACAATCTCTCCTCTTATGATCAAGTAATACCCTCATTTTACGTATCCGCTGCATTTTTTTAGGCCAATCCCGGTCGTGAGAGTTCAACAATTCGTCAACAGCTTCAAAATTCTCTCTCGAAAACTCTAGATGCTTATTACCCATTTGCAGGCAAGCTTGTGGGAAATAGCCACATCCACTGCAATGACGAAGGGGTCGAGTTCGTGGAAGTGCAAATTGACTGCCCCATCTACGATATACTGAAGCGTGGAAAATCACATGCCAAACACCTAGTCCTTCCTCGGGAAGCTCCTGGCGACGGCGGCAGTTTAGCGGTGGTTCAGCTCAGCCATTTTGAGTGTGGAGGAGTGGCCATTGCTTTTGGCGTATCTCACAAAGTGGCTGATGCATGTACACTGGCTGCGTTTATGAAGGACTGGGCTGCTTCTACATGTCTTTCGTCTCATGCACCTTCTCCGCTATTAGTTGCTGACTCTGTCTTTCCACATCAAGACGGTGTATTCTGTGAACCGTATGTTCCGGCCCAAAATTGTGTAACAAGAAGATTCATCTTCCCTGCCACAGAGATAGAGAAGCTGAAATCGAAAGCCGTTGAGTCGGGTATTCAGAAACCTACTCGGGTGGACGTTGTGACTGCACTTCTCTACAAATCTGCCATGGTTGCAACAAGATCGGCCAATTGCGGCTCGTCCCGGCCATCAGTGCTACTACAACCAATGAATATTCGTCCCCTTATAAAACTGCCACAAAATGCAATTGGAAACATCTTTTCATTCAATTTCTGTGTTAATGAAGATGAAAGAATGGATTTCTCGGCATTGGTTGGTCAACTAAGGAAAGCAAAGCTGAAATCAAAGGATCTTTCCGAGGAGGAGCTAAGGTACGAATCGCAGATGCAAGAGCTTGAACTGTGCTTAAGGCAGCATAATATTGGCAGCTTCGACGCGTACCGTTGCAGCAGCTGGTGTGGATTCCCATTTTATGATGTGGATTTTGGATGGAGAAAGCCGCTATGGGTGTGCACGTTCGAACCCCAAATACAGGACATATTCGTGTTGGTAGATTCTCCAGAAGGAGGAATAGAAGCAGTAGTCGTCCTTGAAGAAGGGAAGATGTCTGCATTTGAGAAGGATGAACAACTCCTTGCGTTTGCTTCTATAGACTCGGCCTAAATGCAAGTCGAAGCTTTAGTGATCCCCTCCCTTGACGGAGAAAAGTGAACAGCATCTGTAAAATTTGCATGTTTGCGTGTTCGCATGAGTTACTGAGTCTATGTCTGTCCTGTATGGGATTTGCTTCAGACTGATGAACACAGTTTAATTTTTGTTGGTTGGAAAAAAGGAGACAATAAATGATGGATCTATAAATTTTAACATTTATTTATATTTTATTTTTTCTTGTTGTTTCTATTTATTTATCTAATTTTATCTGAATCCATTAGTAAATATCTAGAATCAGCAAAGAGAAAAAAGGAAGGAAAATAAAGAAGACATGGCACAAATATAACAACTCACTAATATAACACTGCAAAATCCCCTCAAAATTTTTGGGTACAAAGCTTCCTTTTGACAACTAGCCTTTTCTGTCCATCTAGAGACCCATTATTTCCCATTTCCACAAGTAAGAAAGCCGTTAGCCTTAAGGGCAAATCATGTAGTTTTTTATTAATGACAAATATTGATAAGGATTAATATGCTTGTATGTTGTGTGATAGAATTTGTGGATTAAGAAGTATGAAGTCTCATTGCCTTGAAGCCATAATGCAAGAACAACTCCAATATGTCAAAGTGATTAAAGATTGAAGAGTTTGTTCAAGATAATTGAAGGCTTTGAAGACATGAAGTGTAGGTTACATGTGCTTAATAGGTAAACTTTGTAAACTCTACACTCTTAAGCCTTAGAATTTATGAGTTGCAATTGAGAGCACAAAACTTGATTTGAAAAGTTTCAATGGTGTTGAATTTAACTTAATTATAAAGTTTTCATCAATGGTTTTTGCACTTAAAAGGTCTTTAATGACTCATCTATTAGGCTAGAAGGTTTTCTAACTTGTTTGAATTGATTTGAATATGTTTTGACAGAGTTTAAAAAATTCGGACGCATAAGAGAAAATTCGGTCGTCCGAATTTTTTCTACATTGTGAACAATAACACTGTTCACATGAACAGTATCGTCTTTTTTCCAGAGAAATTCGAACGCACGTTCGGACACACCTAGAAAAATTCGGTCGTCCGAATTTTAAACAGTACATGAACAGTACTCTACAATGAACAGTATCACTATTTTTCCAGAGAAATTCGGACGCAAATTCAGACGCGGGTTAAAAAATTCGGTCGTCCGAATTTCTGAAACTAGCCGTTACTAGCCGTTTTATGACTGTTAAAGCCAATTTTTCAAATCTATAAAAGCCACAAACTCCAGATTTTTGAAAGAACTTTTGAACATTCAAAATCCTTCAAGCTCTAACTTGTTTTACATCAAAATTATTTGAAAAGCTCTCAAATTGCCTTGTGCTCAAAGGTTAAAATTCAAGATTCCAAAGGCAAGAAGTGAAGTGGTGCTAGCAATTGTATTCATCCACCAAGAAGTGTTGGTAACATTCAAACTCTTTCTTTACATTATTGTTGTGATTGATACAAGGTTGTCAAGAACTTAAAACCCTTGTGGATGGTGAGTCATAGACTAGATTAATCAAGGTTGTTATGTAAAACCCATTGGTGAGGGTGAGCCTTGGATTAGATTGGTCTAAGTTGTCTAGTGAAATAAAACTGTTAGTGATAAGGGTGAACCTTGTTTATTAGATTAAAAAGAGGTTGTTGTAGCAAAACCCATTGAAGGGTGAGCCTCTTGTGTAATTGCTTGGATTAAGCATATAGTGAATTGGTTGAAATCCTTGAGTGTGGACTCAAGGTAGTGGATGTAGATCTTGGAAAGATCGAACCGCTATAAATCGTGTGTTCATTTATTTATAGCTTTACTTGTTTACATACTTGGATTATTATTGTTTGTTCTTAGTTGTTGATTGATTATCTTGTCTCAACCATTGAATCACATATAAACTTAGGGCTTGTGAATTTGAAGAAGAGCTTTTATTACGGCAAAGGATTGCAAAAGGGAAAAGATTTTTGATAATTAGCCAAAGACCTAATTCACCCCCCCCCCCCCTTTTAGGTCTTACAAAAGCCATGACGTGCTCTGGCAAACTATGTATCTTGCGGATCAGAATTAAATATAACAAAGAATTATATCACTCAAAACATTCCAAATTCCAAATTAATGATCCTCCAAAAAAGGAGAAGGCAAGACTTTAGTTTAAAATGATCTAAATTTTATGAGGTTCTAAAGTATACAAAGATTTAAGACAAGTATAAAAATTTAACTGTGATTCTAATTTAAAGATTAAAACTTGAGAAACAAGGAGTTTCGGCATAAAAAATCCAAATAAGCACTAATACCAGGTTAAGAACAATTTTACCAAAGTCAATCCCCCTTCAATAAGACAGGCTTCCAAATAATACAAAGAGAACAAATTTGGATCACGGTTTATCTGTTAAGAATAGTCTTAATGCCTGCTCCAATGAGTGGGTGTATGAGAAAGGGAGAAAGCAGCAAGAAGTCAAAGAAGTGATATCAAAAAAGAAAAGTCCAATCTTCAAAGTTCCTTAAATAATTCTCTTTTACTTCAGAAAAATGATTTCTATGAATGACTCTTAATGCCTGCTCCAGTGAGAATGTGCATGGGAAAGGGCAAGAAGTCAAGGAAGTGATATCAAAAAGGAAAACTCTACTCTTCAAAGTTCCTTAAATAATTCTCTTTTACTTTATATACATGAAAAGTTCTCTAGCATGTAGGTTGTGGAATATTCACTTTCCTCTGTATTTTGCCCTAGCCAATTATAATTATACCTTTTTTTCCTACAGATATATCCATTCTACTTTTTCAAATCAAGAATGGACAACATGCTACGATGAAATAGCAACTCTAGTAAATATTAACATATTGATTACATTTTATTATAAATATTAGATGCATATTTTTCATAGTTTTCTCAATTTGCTACGATTTTTATTAGTCAATTACAAGAGCTTAAGAAAATTACTTTACATGATTCACAATACAAGGAAAAAATGATATTTGATGGAACATCCTAATGGTTCTTTTTGAGAAAATTATCTATATAAGCTTGCCTTTGCTGCATTTAAATTTTCATTAGTTTTATTGTATGCAAGCATGTCAACTTATATTATTTATTCATCATATTACAGATGATATGAAGAAACACAAGTTGAAATGCATGAGAACAAAATATGAAAATTTGACAGCTTAAGAACGAGAAGAATACATTCAGAAACTTTCAGAAACAAGAAAGAGAAGGGAAATTCAAAATTCTACTACTTTTGAACATAGTTCCAACTTATGTTCTATGGAATCTAAGAATAGTTGGCATGCTAGACTTAACGATCATGAGAAGAAGTTATATGCAAAGCATGTTAATGGTTTGAAAAAGCAAAAAAAAGATATGATTGATTCAGCTACATCTACTTCCAATAAGAGAATTCTGAAACTACAAAATAAATGGTAGCTTAAAGCTCAAATTTTTCTAAACCAACACGAAGGTATATAATGTGATTTAATTATTGTATAAATTTAAAATGATATTATTTCTATAGTAAAATTTTATAGAATTTTTATCAAAAAACTAATGCTTATTTAATTTATTTTGATGCAGATAATGCATTATATGAACCAGTGTGTTCGACATTGCATGAAGTGAAGAAAATACACCGTTGTATCCATTGTGTTGCCTTGAAATCTGAATATGAGACTCCAGGTTTTTGTTGTGATAATGGCAAAACTAAGCTAGCTTCACCAGAACTACCACAAGAGTTATTTGATTTGTTTACTTCCCAATCAGAAGAATCAAATTTCTTCCTAAAACAGATTCGAGCATTTAATAGTATCTTCTCATTCACATCCTTTGGAGTTAAACTTGATAAAGGACTTGCGTCAAGAAAATGCGGTGTATATACCTTTAGAGTGCAGGGTCAAATTTATCATGATCTTCCTGGTTTAGTACCTAATGAGAATGGTCCGGCATTCTTTCACTTATACTTCCATGATACTACAATTGAGATTGAAAACAAAATGGGTATAATATCAGATGGATTTTTAAGGAAAAAATAGCGGAAAAGCTTATGAGAATTTTGGAGGTGAATCCATATGCCAAATTCTTTAGAACAATAAAGCAATATCCATCAATTGATGATATCCAAATTCATACATCAAAAGATATAGGCTTAGATCAACGAGTTTACAATAATCCAACTGCTGATCAAGTGGCTGCAATATGGATTGAAGGAAACAATGCTAATATTCCTTTTGATAGAGACATTGTTGTACACTCACATTCTGGCCAAAGACATAGAATTAAACATTATTTTGGTTGTTATAATGCACTTCAATATCCACTTCTTTTTCCAAAAAGGGAGGTAGGATGGCATCAAAACATTGCCAAAGTTAATGTTTCACATTATCATAGTTCAGTGCATGGAAGTATTTCCATTCCAGAAGCTCGTACATCTATAGAGAATATTTTGGTAGCTGAAAAAGCAGGAATTGAAAAGTCTTTTTGAAATATAATTATTTAATCAAAATGTTTGTTTTATATATTTACTTATTTACAAGTACAACATACTTAATGCTAAATTATTTGTTGAATTTCTTTATAGGTGTTGTGGAACAAAGCAATAAGAAAGTCTCCTGTCAAGAATATTATAGTTATAAGTTTCAAATAAGACCATCAAGGCAATCTACTCTTCTTTTTGCTGGGAGATTATTTCAACAATATGTAGTAGATATGTACATTAAGTTGGAAACAACTCGATCGGACTTCTACCGACATAATCAAAGTGAAATGAGGGCAGAATTATACCAAGGAATTGTGGACAGTGTCACGGCTGGAGAAACAAGGGCAAGTGAAGTAGGTCAACGAATTGTACTTCCTGCATCATTTATTGGAGGACCAAGAGATATGCGACGTAGATACCTTGATGCAATGGCAATAGTTCAAAGATTTGGGAAACCTGGCCTTTTTATCACAATGACATGCAATCCAGAATGGAAAGAGTTTCAAGAACAACTACAACCCGGATAGCGTCCTCAGGATTGTCCAGATCTAACTTCAAGAGTTTTTCGAGCAAATTTTAGGATTTGAAAGATCAATTATTCAAGAAAAAGATCTTTGAAAAAGTTGTTGCTCTTGTCTATGTTATTGAGTTTAAAAAAAAAGGATTTCCTCATGCACAGATGCTAATTATACTCAAATCTGAGTACAAAATCAAAACTCCAGATCAGTTTGACAAATTTGTTTGTGCTGAACTTCCCGATAAAGCTAAGTTCCCAGAGTTATTTAATTTAGTTCTAAAGCATATGATGCATGGACCATGCAGAGAGAAAAATAAAAAGAATTCATGCATGGTGAATGGAGAATGTAAATTTCATTACCCACAAGCATTTTGTGAAGTTACAATACAAGGAAAAGATGGATAGCAACGGATTAGCAATGGCCTCTTAGTTTTAAAATTAAAAACAAATTAAAACATTTTATCGCTAATTCCTCACAAATTTGCAATGGATTAGCAATGGGCTCTTAGTTTTTAAATTAGAAAAAATAAAAAAATTCATCGCTAATCTCTCACAAATTTACAACGGATTGGCAATGAGCTTATAATTTTTAAATATATTTTTTATTTTTTTACATTTTCATTGCTAATCCGTTATAATTTTGCATTGGATTAGCAATGACCTCTTAGTTTTTAAATTAGAAAAAAATTAAAAAGACTGTCGCTAATCTCTTGCAAATTTCCAACATATTTGCAACGGATATAAAAACTAAGAGGCAACAAAAATGTGAAAAAAATTTAAAAATATAAACTAATTTAAAATTATGAGCCCGTTGCTAATTCGTTGCAAATTTGCAATGGATTAGCAACGGTCTCTTAGTTTTTAAATTTAAAAAAATTAAAAAATTCTTCAATGGAAGGAATTAGCAACGGATTTGTATTTTTTGTCAAAATATGACATTGGTAGCTTTTCCTTCGCAAAGTTGTTGCAAATTTAGCAACGGAAAATTCTGTCACTAATTGCGTCTTTTCTTGTAGTGTCTTGAATAACATGACTAAAGGTAGGCTTTAATACCATATGATCATACTATTTTATAGGCATGAATCAAATATGTATTGTAATAGAAATTATAAATGCTTTCATGTCTTTAGTCATGGTTATTCAAGTAATTCTACCCAAACAAAAATAAAGTTATTCAAGTAATTTTTAGAGACAAAATAACTTCGATTCATATGAGTGTCTTTTAATCTATCTTTATGGTCTTACATATGTGAAATACCTAACAGGGGGGTGAATTAAGTATTTGGCTAATTTTCGTAAAAAAAAACCTTTTATCCGTTTAAACCAAGAACAAATTATATGAGCAAAATAGAAACAATTTATAGCAAAGCAATGAAAGAAGGCAATAGCAAAGAAATCAAACATTTTATAGTGGTTCGATCCTCAAGATCTATGTCCACTACCTTAAGCTCACACTTAAGGATTTCAAACAATCTACTATATGCTCAGGTTTACAAATTATAAGAGAGGCTCACCACACTATGGTTTTATACTCACAACCTCTTCTAGTAACTTTTACAAACAAGGCTCACCACACACAATGGTTTTATATCTCAAACAACCTTGAATTACAACTTCAAGGATCACCCTTATCTAAAGGGTTTTATGTTATCAAGATAACCTTGCTAGAGCTAGTAGACCAACACAATTTAATAAAAAAATATGAGTGTGTAGATGTTACCATTTGTTGGTAGATATTACACAAAGTTGCACCTTCACACTTTTATGTCTTTGGATTGATCAATTGAATGCACAAGACATAAGAGAGCTTAAGAAATGTTTGTAAAAGACTTTAGAATGCTTAGAGTATTCAAGGATTCAAAACTTACAAAAGATTGCACGTTTATAGCTTTTATAGAATTTGAAAATCAGTTATAACAGCTATAAAACGGCTAGTTAACGGCTATTTTCAGGAAATTCGGACGACCGAATTCTTCTTGCTGCGTCCGAATCTTCGTCTGAATTTCTCTGGAACAACAGTGACCATGCTGAAGGCCAAAATTCGGACGACCAAATTTTGCTTCATGCGTCCGAATCTTCTTCCGAATTTCTCTGGAAGAACAATAGCAAACTTTTGCTACAAAATTCGGACGACCGAATTTTTTGGAAGCTTATTCAAACTTTGTAAAATCATTTGAGATTTAACTTCCAAAGGTTTGAAAAACATTTGGTATATATAGAAAACTTATTTAGACATATATAAGTTTGAAAACCAAAATCAAATTCCTTTGATCATATAAAGTTTACTTAAAAACTTTTAGGACACAAAACCACATTCATTAAGAAATGTATTTAAAGCCTTTTAAGATTAAGAAACCTATTTTATGCTCTCTTATGCATTCAATGGACTCCAAGACATACAAGTGTAGAGTTTACATAGATATTTACCTATTATCATATCTACTCTACACTTCAAGTCTTCAATGCCTTGAGTTCATCTTTGAATAACCTTCAAAAGACTTCATAGTTTATTGAGGTTGTTCTTGCACTTTGTCTTGAAGGCAATGAGACTCCAAACTTCTTAGTTCACAAATCCTATCACACAATATAAACATATTAGTTTTCATCAATATTTGTCATTAATCAAAACTACATGATTTGCCCTTAGGGCTAACAATCTCCCCCTTTTTGATGATGACAAATTTTGATGCAAAATGTGATGTATTTAAATAAAGTAGCACAAAGAAGTATTGATGTCAATGATAGAAATCAACCAATTTAGCACATTGACATACAAAAGGCTCGATATGAGCCTATGACCCAACCAACCTCCATTAACCTCCTTCCTTCCAACACAACTAGGATAGAAGATATTGTAATTAAGCATTAAGAAAACTTCTAAGAGAGGTTTTAAAGGTCAGAAAAGATTAACAATGCTCCCCCTTAGATTGTGCTCATTTTTCAACATATTTGGACTTGAGATGTTGTGAATCCAAATTTTGACATATCAAGTCCGAATTGTAAAATAAGTGAAATGAAAGCTGTAATTTTTGAAAATAAGCTTTTCTAAGGTTGTTCAAACATATTAGAAGAGATTAAAACATATTTGAATCAATTTGAACAACAAAAGAGCACATTTTGACAATGGAATATGGATGCATCCGAATTTTAGAGCATGCATCCCAATTTTTAAACTCATGCGTCCGAATTTTTAAACTCATGCATCCAAACTTTGAAGTTTTAAGTCCAAACTGCAATAGATTCAATATAATGGATGTTTAAAGTGAGATAAAGCTTTCATAATGTTGTTCAAACATAATGGAAGAGATTAAAACAGATTTGAATCAATTTGAACAACAAAAGAGCACATTTTGGCCACAAATATGGATGCATCCGAATCTTTAAACCTTGCATCCGAATTTTAAATCCAAAGTTTTTGCAACTCAGTTTATCTCTACAAAAATTAAAGACTCATATTGCAGCATCATTGCAGTCATCATATCATTATTTTTCTCCCCCTTTTGTCATCACTCAAAAAAATAAATAGAGGGATAAATAAAAATGAGACTATCAATTTAGCACATAAGAGAAGCTCTCATCACTGGGATTTCATCATTGAGCTTCACTATTACATAAAATGCAGCAAAATACTTAACAAGTTCAGAATTACAAAACAAATATAGATAAGCAAATTAAAAACAGTAAAGAGAATAGAAGAAAAGAAAGCTTAGTCTTGTGATGTTGATGTTGATGGGGAGGCTCGGCTCACTCCTTTCTTGATGGCCAAGTGCTTCACTCTTCCTTGACTGAAAGAGATTTTTGATGGAGAGACTATTTCAGCTTGAGCTACTTGGCTGCCTACTATTGGTGGCTCTTCATGAGCATGTTCTTCCTCTTCTTCTTCTGCCACAGTTTCTTCATCTCCACCTTGATCATCATCTTCATCATTGCTGTCATTATTATCTCCTTTCTTTCCTTCTTTATCTCCTTCTTTCTCATTTCCATCTTGAGGCTTAGAGGGTCCTTCACCAAGGATTTCTTCAATGTGCTTTACCCTACTCTCCAGTCCATCTAACTTTCCAAGAACCATTGGAGCAAATGATTCAAAGAACTTATACATCTTCTCCATTTCCTTGACATGATTGTTCAAGGTTTCTTGGAATGCTTTGGCTACTATGGTGTCACCTCTAGTTACTCCTTCACCACTTGAACCAATTCCAGTTTCTTCTTCAAACAATCTCCTTTTAGTTGGAGGTTGTTCTCCCTCACTTGAGGTGTCATGCTTCCTCTTTGTCTTCATTTCTCTAGCAAGGGTTTCTTCTTCCTCCTCTTCTTCTTCCTCCTCTTCACTTTCTATCTTTTCTTCTCTTTCTATTCTTTTTGGAGGGGTTTCTCTTTTTGTCCTCCATACATTATCCTCATCAAGAACTAATTGCATTCTCTTAAGGGTTTCATTAGTGTAAATCTCTCCACTCTTAAAAGCTTGCCCTCTTCCCGGAAGTTTAATCTTAAAATGCTTAAAGATTCTTGTCAACAACCTTCCAAATGGGAATGCCTTGGTTACTGTTTTTCTTGTAGTAATCATGTGTTTCAAGGCTATATAACCAAAGTTCATTCTCCTATGCTCATGCAAAGCTAACATGATTACCATATGCATATTTCCAACTGATGACTTATGTCCAAAATTAGGAACAATCATAGTAGTTACCATGTGATGCAACACTCTACCTCTAGCATCCAAGTTCTTGATTTCCCTCTCCTTTATAGATCTAAACTCTCTTCCATTGGTAAATGCTTCTTCAAATCTAACATATGTAAAAAGTTCACGATCATAGCAATGCATGGAAGGTGAATAATATCTAGCTCCATTGTCACCCACTCCACAAATTCTGTTTATCAATCCTTCACTAAATTCAATGTCAACTTGGGATACTCTAGATGAATACCATTGTATCACATTATCCCCTACCATCTCAATTCTTTCCTCTTTCAAGTTTGCATAGAATTCATATATCAAGGTAGGATAAAATTCTTCATCAATGAATAACAAACTACTCCAACCAATATCATTGAAATAAGATAGAACAATATCCATGCTAGACAATTTATCAATATCCACCTTATATCCAGGAATAATATTTCTGCTACTTTTATTCCATTCATCAAATTCATGAGTAGCTTTAATTGAGACAAACCTGTCAACCCCAGATAATGTTTGAGGGATTCGAACTCTTCTTAGTTGGTTGAGGATTGAGTCTCCATCTCCTTCCTTAGCCTTTCCTTTCCCTTTCTCAACATTTGGCTTCTTTGTTCTCACCATTGATGTTTTCTGTTGAGAAGTATTGATTTTCTGTATGAATTTAGGGTTAGAAGTTTAAAAGTGAAGGCAAATCGGGATGAGAATGTGTGATTTTGAAGGGATTTTGATTCGGATGTGAATGGGTATGAGAGGCTTTAAAAAAGATGTGAAATTCGGAAGTTGAAGTGTTGAGAAGACTGTTTAATCTTCATTTAAATAGTCACGTCCGTAAAATTTGGATGACTGAATTCTCAGGTCTTTTTCCGAATTTTCCGTCGAAAGTTTCTGTTTCTTCAGTTCAGAAAATTCGGTCGACCGAATTTTCTGACCTGCGTCCGAATTCTTGATCAAAAGTCTCTGTTTCCTTTCACTCAGAAAACCGAATTTTCTGTAGTGCATCCGAATTCTGGATCGAAAATTTCCTGTTTTCATCAAAACTTCAATACACACATTAATCATTGAATCTTGAAATTCCTAAGAGTCTTCTTAGGTGATTGAACCTTTCCTCAGCCAAAGGCTTTGTAAATATGTCAGCAATTTGATCATTTGTATTTATATATTCTAAGCATATATCTTTCTTAATCACATGATCACGAATGAAATGATGCTTTATCTCTATATGCTTAGTCCTAGAATATTGAATGAGATTTATGCTCAAGTTAATAGCACTAGTATTATCACATAGTATAGGCACACAATTGAATTTAAGACCATAATCAAGTAAGGTATGCTGCATCCATAGCAATTGTTCTCAACAACTACCTGCAGCTATGTATTCAGCTTCTGCAGTGGATAAAGACACACAAGCTTGCTTTTTACTAAACCAAGACACAAGACAACTACCAAGAAATTGACAATGACCACTTGTGCTTTTACGTTCAACTTTGCATCCAGCATAGTCAGCATCAGAGTATCCAATAAGTTCAAAAGATGAAGTTTTTGAAAACCAAAGGCCATAGTCATGTGTATCAATCAAATAATGAAAAATGCGTTTGATAGAAATTAGATGAGATTCTTTAGGACATGATTGGAATCTAGCACACAAGCATACAACAAACATAATATCTGGTCTACTAGCTGTGAGATAGATAGAGTAAACTTCCGATCATACCCCTATATAATTTCTCATCAATACTTTTACCTTTCTCATCTTTGTCAAGTTTAGTTGATGAACTCATTGGAGTACCTATTCCTTTTGCTTGATCCATTCCAAATCTTTTCAGTAGCTCCTTGGTATACTTTGCTTGATTGATGAAGACTCCATCCTTGGTTTGCTTAATTTGTAGCCCAACGAAGAAACTTAGTTCTCCCATCATGCTCATCTCAAATTCATTTTGCATGGATTTAGCAAACTCTTCACAAAGGGAAGTATTAGTAGCACCAAAAATGATATCATCAACATAAATTTGCACAAGTAACATATCATTTTTAGAAGATGTTTTTATAAAAAGAGTTGTATCTACTTTTCCTTTTGTAAAACCTTTTGAAAGAAGAAAACCACTTAATCTTTCATACCAAGCTCTTGGAGCTTGTTTCAGTCCATATAGAGCTTTGGTTAACTTGAAAACATGATTTGGAAATTTTTCATGAGTAAAACCAGGAGGTTGTTCTACATAAACCTCTTCTTCAATAAAACCATTTAGAAAAGCACTTTTGACATCCATTTGAAATAGTTTAAAATCTTTAAAACAAGCAAATGCCAAAAGTATTCTAATAGACTCTAATCTGGCCACTGGAGCAAAAGATTCATCATAATCAATGCCTTCTTCTTGGTTGAAGCCTTGAGCAACAAGTCTAGCTTTATTTCTAACAACTTCTCCTAGTTCATTTAACTTATTTCTAAAGACCTATTTTGTACCAATAACAGAATGATCATGAGGTCTAGGAACAAAAGTCCAAACTTTATTTCTCTTAAACTGATTTAACTCTTCTTCCATAGCAATAATCCAGAAATTATCACACAATGCATCATCAATATTTTTCGGTTCAATATGAGATAAAAGGGCAAAGTTATCAATAAAGTACCGCCTTGTTTTAACTCCTTGGGAGACATCACCAATGATTTGCTCCTTAGGATGACTTCTTGCATATGTGAGATCCTTTGGAAGTTCTTGATTATTGCTTGATTGACCATCTTGTTTTTGCTCCATTATTTCTTCTTCTTTGGCATGATCTTCCAATGTAGGTACTTGGTGTTGAGTTTGATTTTCAACCATTGAGGAACCTGCATCATCTTCATTTCTTCTTTGAAGATAAATGTTAGATTCATCAAAAGTTACATGAATAGTTTCTTCAACACATAATGTCCTTTTGTTATAGACTCTATATGCCTTTTTATTTGATGAATAGCCAAGAAATATGCCTTCATCTGATTTTCTATCAAACTTACCAAGATTGTCACTAGTGTTTAAAATAAAGCACTTACAACCAAAAACTTTAAAATAGACAATTGATGGAGTTTTATCAAATAGAAGTTCAAAAAGTGTTTTTCTTATAAAAGGTTTTAGTAAAACTCTATTCATTACATAGCATGCTGTATTTACAGCTTCAGCCCAAAAATATTTTGGTAAGGAATTTTCACAAAGCATTGATCTAGCCATTTCTTGTAATGTTCTATTTTTCCTCTCAACAACACCATTTTGTTGAGGTGTTTTGGCAGCTGAAAAATTATGAGTGATGCCATACTCATCACAGAATTTTGTAAAATCTTGGTTACAAAACTCTCTTCCATTATCACTTCTAATAGAGATCAGTTTGCAATCAAGAGAAATTTGAACCTTCTTGAAAAGTTTTGAAAATTCATAAAATGTTTCATCTTTTTGTGATAAAAAGACTACCCATGTAAATCTTGAAAAATCATCAACAATCACATAAGCATATCTTTTACCACCAAGACTAGTAGTCCTCATAGGTCCAAATAAATCTATGTGAACTAGTTCAAGAGGTTTTGAGGTAGAAACCATTTTCTTTGGTTTAAAAGATGTTTTTGATTGTTTTCCATATTGACAAGCATCACAAAGATGGGTTTTATCAAAATGCATTTTTGGTAAACCTCTAACTAGTTCTTGTGTAGAAAGTTTGTTCAATAAATCCATGCTCACATGTCCTAATCTTCTATGCCATAAAAATCCATCATTGTCATGAATGGCAAGACATTTAATATCATTAGTAATAAGCTCAACAAGATATAACACATATACATTACTAACTCTTTTAGCGACAAAAATAGTTTTATTACTTGCATTATCAAGAATAGTACAAGTATCACATTTAAACTCAACTTTGCAACCATTGTCACATAATTGACTAATACTAAGTAAATTATACTTTAAACCATCAATAAGTAAAACTTGCTTGATAAGAGGGAAAGAACCTTTACCAATGTTACCTATTCCAAGTATTTTCCCTTTCTTCTTATCTCCAAATGTGACAAAACCTTCAGTTGTAGCTTGAAGCTCACTAACAAGTGATGCATTTCCACTCATGTGCCTTGAGCAGCCACTGTCAAGAAACCATTTAGTGGCACTTGATCTTGAGGCAAATTGTACCTATACCAAATTGGAAAGAGTGATTTTTGGTACCCATATCTTCTTGGGTCCAAGGGGGTTAGTAATAGTTCCTTTGATTTTCCAAATGGTCTTAACACCATTTTCTATCTTTCTTTTTATAAAACATCTAGAAACCTTGTGTCCATGCTTGCCACAATATGTGCAACAAATATGAGACCTAGAATGAGAAGATTCTTTAACAAATAACTTTTTTTGTTTTGGATCAAAACAATCATGTGTAAAACCAAGACCATGTTTTACAAATGAAGATCTTTGATAACCAAGTAGTTTATTTAAATTTTCTCTTCCATTTGTAAATCTCTCAATACATAAAGTAAGATCATTAACTTTCCTTTTCAAAGACTCATGATCTTTTAGTATTGATTCAAGATAAATAATTCTTGTACTAAGCTTTTTGTTTTCAAAAGATACGTTTTGTATGGTTGTATTCAAAACTTCTTTTTCAATGGTAAGACAATTAATTATCTCAAGATGTTTATCATTTTCGACACATAACTTTGAATTTTCATTTGATAAATCATTGATTTTTAATTTCATTTCTTTATTTCTTTTTGAAGCCTTTTTTAACTCTTCATACAGTTCTACAATCAAATCATTAGAATCAATATCATCATCACAGAAATTTGAAATGGAAGGTGAAGATTGTACCTCATCATCAATGGCCATAAAGCATATGTTGGCTTTCCCTTCACTGTCATCCTCACTTTCTTATTGATCCCATGTTCCAGCTAATCCTTTTCCTTTCTTGGCAGATTTCTTTCTGTTTTTATTGTCTCTTTCCGTCTCTAACACTTTGGCACAGTCAGCAATAAGATGCTCTGTGCTCTTGCATTCAAAACATTGAGGTTTATAGGATGAGGATTGTCCACTCTTCTTGACTGGCTTTCTTCCCTTCTTGAGAAACTCCTTTTTGTAGAATCTCTTGAACTTCTTCATTGCCATTGCAATCTCTTCTTCTCCACTGTTTCCTCCTTCTTCTTCACTTGAAGATTGTTCTTGTTCACTCAAGTGATTTGAAGCGTTAAGTACAACTCCTTTTCTTCCCTTTTCTTCATCTTCCTTATCATTCAACCGTTTCATTTTCATTTCATGTGTGAGTAGTGATCTGATAAGCTCTTCAAGAGGAAGAGTTTTTAGATCTTTGGACTCCTCAATAGCAAGCGTCTTTGGCTGCCAGGATTTTGGTAGAGCATCCAAAATCTTTCTGTTTTGCTCTCCCATAGTATAGCTTTTACCATAAGCTTTCAAGCCATTGAAAATGTTTGTAAACCTTGTAAACATATCACTAATATTTTCACCTTGTTTCATAGTAAACAGTTCATAATCTCTAACAAGCATAGCAAGTTTAGATTCTTTAACTTGATTAGTGCCTTCATGTGTAATTTGGAGTAATCTCCACATATCATGAGCAGAATCACACCCACTAACTCTATTATATTCAGTAACATCTAATACACAACTTAATATGTTCATGGCCTGATAATTTAATGTCATTTTCCTTGAATCATGCTCATCAAATTCATCAGTGGATTTGGGTTCTGAGGTTACTCCATCTGCTCTCATTTTCATTAGAACATAAGGACCTTTCTCAACTATGTTCCACAAATCAAAATTGATAGAACAAATATATATCTTAACTCTAGTCTTCCAAAAAGTGTAATTTGTTCCATCAAACAAAGGTGGTCTATTTGTTGATGATCCTTCTAGGTAAGGTAGATTTGAAATATTAGCCATAGGATCTTTGTCTTCTAGGTTGTAAAACCACAATAAAAAAGTTGTAGCTCTGATACCAATTGAAATACCTAAGAGGGGGGGTGAATTAGGTATTTGGCTAATTTTCGCAAAAACAAACCTTTTATCCGTTTAAACCAAGAACAGATTATATGAGCAAAATAGAAACAATTTATAGCAAAGCAATGAAAGAAGGCAATAGCAAAGAACTCAAACAATTTATAGTGGTTCGATCCTCAAGATCTACGTCCACTACCTTAAGCTCACACTTAAGGATTTCAAACAATCTACTATATGCTCAGGTTTACAAATTACAAGAGAGGCTCACCACACTATGGTTTTATACTCATAACCTCTTCTAGTAACTTTTACAAACAAGGCTCACCACACACAATGGTTTTATATCTCAAACAACCTTGAATTACAACTTCAAGGATCACCCTTATCTAAAGGGTTTTATGTTATCAAGATAACCTTGCTAGAGCTAGTAGACCAACACAATTTAATAAATAAAGATGAGTGTGTAGATGTTACCACTTGTTGGTAGATATTACACAAAGTTGCACCTTCACACTTTTATGTATTTGGATTGATCAATTGAATGCACAAGACATAAGAGAGTTTAAGAAATGTTTGTAAAAGACTTTAGAATGCTTAAAGTATTCAAGGATTCAAAACTTACAAAAGATTGCTATAAAATGGCTAGTTAACGGATATTTTCAAGAAATTCGGACGACCGAATTCTTCCTACTGCGTCCGAATCTTCGTCCGAATTTCTTTGAAAAAACAGTGACCATGCTGAAGGCCAAAATTCGGACGACCGAATTTTGCTTCATGCGTCCGAATCTTCTTCCGAATTTCTCTGGAAGAACAATAGCAAACTTTTGCTACAAAATTCGGACGACCGAATTTTTTGGAAGTTTATTCAAACTTTGTAAAATCATTTGAGATTTAACTTCCAAAGGTTTGAAAAACATTTGGTATATATAGAAAACTTATTTAGACATATATAAGTTTGAAAACCAAAATCAAATTCCTTTGATCATATAAAGTTTACTTAAAAACTTTTAGGACACAAAACCACATTCATTAAGAAATGTATTCAAAGCCTTTTAAGATTAAGAAACCTATTTTATGCTCTCTTATGCATTCAATGGACTCTAAGACATACAAGTGTAGAGTTTACATAGATATTTACCTATTATCATATCTACTCTACACTTCAAGTCTTCAATGCCTTGAGTTCATCTTTGAATAACCTTCAAAAGACTTCAAAGTTTATTGAGGTTGTTCTTGCACTTTGTCTTGAAGGCAATGAGACTCCAAACTTCTTAGTTCACAAATCCTATCACACAATATAAACATATTAGTTTTCATCAATATTTATCATTAATCAAAACTACATGATTTGCCCTTAGGACTAACAATATGCATTGTATAGCATGGGTTAGGAACATCATATAATAGATGGTAGTGAGGATTTTCTCCCATCAAAGAAATATTCAGATAATTTACTAAAATCGTTACCAATCATATCATCTATATATTTGTGTGACTTACTTAATTGAGAGAAAAAAGTAAGGTAATTACTTGAAATTTTTTTTCTAATCTTACCCACATAAATAGTAAAAAACCATTGTCAGTTTGGATATTTATTGTTGCATGGTGAGAACGGCCATCAAGAATTTGACCATGTCTTGTACCAGAGTTGCATTCTTGGGCATAACAAACATAACTTTGTTTTCTTTTCACAGATGAATAGTAAAAAACCATTGTTGTGCTACTACCAAAGTCCGAAGACAAAATCATAAAATTTTTGATTGAGCGTCGACTAGAAGAGTCACCATTGAATATCTTTTACTAGATACTAAACGGCACGACTAAAGATAGGCTTTCTACTACATACTCTCTTCGTCCCATTTTAGATAACTTTTTTATTATATTGAAATATTATAAAATAATTAAAAATTTTATAAAAAATATTTTAATATATTATATACTATTAATCAATTATTTTTGTATATTTATATTTGACATAAAATATCAACTGATTCACATGTTTCTTACTTTCTATTATACTATATTACTTTTATAATATAATTTAAACTTTTACATAAAAAACTGTGCCTAATGAAATATTATCAAAGAAATTGAACGCGGGGTAATAAAGACTTCAGAAATAATAGGTATTCAGTAGATGTTCGATTTACAACTTATATTTTCATGATGTAAGTATAATTAGATATGACTCTTTTTAACCACAACTCTGAGTTTGATGGTACCTAGCGTTCGTTAAAACTTCAAGAATGAATCTATTTTCTTACTTTTTATTTTATTATATTACTTTTACAGTACAATTTAATTTTTTGCATAAAATTCCTTGTTCGATCAAATATTATCAAAAGAAAAATTAGACAGAGAGAGTAATAAAGACCTCAGAAATAATAGGTATGCAGTATGATGTAGGATTCGCAATGTACTCCCTCCATCCCATTTGATAGTATTTGACCAGACACTGTGTTTTATGTAAAAAATTGAATTGTATTATAAAAATAATATAGTATAATAAAAAATAAAAAATATGTGGGTTAGCAAGTACTTTATGTCAAATTTAAATAAATAAAAGTAAATATAATAGAGGTAGTAGTTGATTCATAGTAAAAATGTATAAAAATATATTTTTTAAAAAAGTAAAAATGTATAAAAATATATATTTTTTAAAATGTGTCAATTAATTTGAAACTTTCCAATATAATAAGAATGTCAAATAAAATGGGATAGAGAGGAAGTATGTTTCAACTACGCAAGTATAATTAGATATGACAATTTTTATTCACATATCTGGGTTTGATGGTACCTAGCGTCTTTTTCAACCTCAAGAACGAGTCCATTTTCTATAATTTAGTGAAAATATCAGCATCCAAATTCATGCATTAAAAACCATTTCTATTCCTCAAATTCCATCAGTGAAGCATTGTGAATCTTGTATTCCTCTTAACAGTTCAAAATTGGAGGCAGCCCACAATAGGGCTGCCAATGGGTCGGGTCTTACCCGGATCCAACCCGATAACATCGGGTCCGGTATACCATTTATACATGTGTATCCGAATCCGATAATACATATCCTAATCATGTATGGCTACGATACGCAATATTCCGGACCCGATAGACCAGGGACCCGATTAAATTTTTTAATAATAAATACTTTGTATATTTGATTTTTTTACAATCGTTAAATGTGTTTTGATCCAACAGTCATTTAAATTTTATTTTTGTATTATATTTTTTTATTTTTAAAATTTTTATTGGGTCTACCCGGACGGGAATCGAGACCCTATAGGGTCGGGTCCGGTTCCATCCTATTTGGACCTGTCGGGTAAACGGGTCGAGTCTGGTACCGATAGGTTTCAATTTGGGTCCGGGTCTAGGACTCCTATTTAGACCTGTTGACACCCCTAGCCCACAAGGGAATACATTGAAAGGATAGAAAGGGAAAGGAGTTGGTTATTTCACTTCTCATAGCACGCCAAATCTGACTCATGTACAATCAAGCCTCAAAATCCTCATTTGTTGACCATTTGGATTAATTCAAAATCATTTGTAAAACAGCTTATAATATTTTCAACTCTAATATTTAATTTTTAAGATTTATATTTTAAATATTAAGATTTATTTTATTTAATTTAAGATATATAAATAAAGTTTTTATAATTAAAAATATTAAGAGAGTGTTATATGAAAGTCTAAGAATTCAAACCCATTTAGATTAGTTTGATCGAGTTCTTTCCTTACTTTTAATGGAAGAATTCTTAGCAAAAATATATTTTTAAAAGAGGGGATAAATATTTTCAATAAGAAAGTGAATTTTTTGTAAGAATAGAAGTAAGATCCAATTGTGTGTTTGGTTGAACTAAACACTATTCAAATATGTTATTATCTTTGAATTTGGTTATCTCCAAGTCAGGTCTTGAGCTCAATGCTCTATTAGTTCTTTAATTAACTTGATTGAACATTCAACTAATTTTTTTTTCTCTTCAAGTTGATTAGGTAGCTATCGTCATCCTCTGTTCTACTAGTTAAAATATTGATATCTTTTATAATAAGAAAAAGGAAAATACATATATGTTCGAAAATATATAAGTGGGCTACTCATATTGAACGGCATTATAAGGAAGATAATTTTAAATAAAAAAGATTAACGATTTAACTCATTAATTGGGTACATGGATCAGCACGAGTTTATCCATTATAGCCTTATCTATCTATATAAGCTGCTCATATATTCTCTTGGATCATATCCAATTCAAGACCACTATTGGTATGAATTTATATTCATGATATTTCTCTTAGTGATTTGGTTAAATGTACATTTCCCTCATAATAAATGGACATAAATGAAAATAAAAATTAAAAAGATTCCTATTATATTGAAAATCTGTAACTCATTTTTGCTCAAAAATAAATCTGCTATTCTTATTTAAAATAAGAAAAAGACATTCAATTCTAAACAAAGAAAATATTACTTTTTAAAATAAAATATATTAATTTATAATAATTTGACAAACATTCCATGAGCTTTGAAGAACATTAACATCCAATGAAATAAAAAAATATCACGTAAAAATGAAACAGTACAAGAAGGATTGTAAAACAAAGATTGTAAAACCGCAAATACGTTTCTTTCTGTCCTTTTCTCCAAACAAATATGCAGTTCGTGTTGGTAGTGTAACGACCAACTCCTGCACAGGTCTTACCCAGGAGTGAATTATCACTTTTCTTTTCCAGAGGTGCAATACAACCTGTAATACTACTACATGATACAAATATAAACTCTAATAATTTCTAAGTAATTAACAGCTAAAAACAGTATAAGGCGCATCGGCCGTCTGATTGCAAAATGTTATATAAAATGGTTTATACAAAATATAATTGTTTTCAAAAGATTGAGATCTCTCTGTATACATACTAATTAAATTAATAACCACTTGAAATGTTACAATGCATTGACAGACAAAAAATAATTACAAAATGATAAACACCTCTACAATATTAGCTGCTGCTGATGATTCAACTGCCACGTGCGAAGTAAAAAGAGAACTATACTCTGAATTCAACTATAAAAATTCTAAAATATAATGAGAGAATAATGAGCTACGAAGCCCAATGAAATTTCTAGGTACTTGTACAGTTTAAAAGCAAATCTATCGTATTGAGTTTATAATATTTTTAAAATATATATAATTTATCCTTTACTTTTTATGAGAATAACTTCGTTTAGTACAACAAAATAGTTTGATTTAGAAATCACGTGAAATAAAATATATTTATATATATGTACTTTCAAGTAATAATCACCATTTTCAAAAATAACGGCAAAATCAACAAACACAATTCACACGACTCTTACGAGTCCATACAAGCACATGAAAACTTCCGCCGCCCTTTCAATGGCCATTTCACCCGCGGCACAAAGGAATTCTCCACACAACACCTCCAAATGGCCTTCTCGCACACGGCGCAAAGGGACTCTCCGCACAACATCTCCCAATGGCCTTCTCACACACGGCACAAAGGGGCTCTCCACACAAATCAATAATCTCACCCTGCAGGGGAGTCAATTAATATCCCGAAGGCAGAGTTTACACATAATTCATATTTATAACTAATCAACAACCAATCAATTCTCATGGTTTAGTATCTTGTATAAATATACAAGTCGAGCCACGCCAAAACAACAAGTCATATTACTACTACATATTTTCACAAAAAGCCGAGCTACGACAAAATAATAATTTAAAATTAACAACACATTTATTCACAAAAGCCGAGCCACGATAAAATAACAATTCAAGGTTAACAACACATTTATTCATAAAGCCGAGCCACGGCAAAATAACAAATTCAAAGTTTTCACAATATATATTCACAAAGTTAAGCCACGACAAAATAAATACTTTACTTAGTGTAAAATAAATAAATAAAAAATATTAAATAACATAACATAAAATGATAAGATTTTCTGATCCTCAACCTCCACAAGTAAGTTAGAAATCTCATTTCAAGCGAAATGTATAAACCTATACTACTCCACCATTGATTTTACCTCGACAATCTCAGGACTTAACATATAATTGCGTAATAACAAATAAATTTTGTCACTCTAAAATACTCAAAAAATGACATATATATATATATATAATACATGAATGAATGCATGATTAATATTAATTAGAGCTAAAAATTATTAAATTTAATAAAATTATTTTAAAATAAGAACTACCTATTTTTCCAAGAAATAAAAATATTAAAATAATTAATTTTAATAAAATTCATCATTCTCTACAAAAATCCCAATTATTTGGGAATCTGATTGTGATGTCCCGATCTCGAAGGCCTTTAGTAAGAAATTATATTTTTCAAATGCTGAGAGTTTTGTTGGAAGGATTAGAGAGCTTGTAATTCTTTCAACATGTAAATCTGCGAGGCTTTTAGGGAGGGAATATAATGTCCGTGCCCAAATTTTATCTCAATTGGGTGTTATGTCTTATGGGTCTCAAATATGATTTGATGAGATTCCGTCCTCCTAATAGCAGTAACTGTAGATATCAGCCGTTTAGGTAATTTTATTATATTTTTATGTTAAAGAATAAAAGTGTAAAAAGTCTTGTAGGAATAGATTGCAAAAAATTACTTTAAATTTTTGAAGAGTTTTGTCTTTTCTTAAAAGAATATTTAACTCAGCATGAGCGGAAAATTGTTTTCCAACTTTAAAAATCCTCATTAATTGATCTCGTCTTATTTTAGTTTTCATTGCACGCCATTTTTGACTTATCAGCAAGCAAACCTCAGAATCCTCACCAATTAACATGTGGGGCAGTTTGCATTTCTTTGACAAAATCCCGTTGTTAATTTTAACAAAACTGAATCAATGGTAGTATTCTTAGTAAAAATATTGTTTTGAACGAGAGAATGGAATAATTTGCAGAAAAGCGCCCCATAACTATTTGATTTGTCTTAAAATATGCTTTCACATTAATTTTTATAATTGTAGATCCGAATATTTTTTTTAAATACAATGCATGTCGTCGGTCCCACAACCGATTTAGACACAAATTCACATTTGCCGTACATGTGAGTTTGATTTAGAAGGTAAATTTATCAAATCTTGTCCACTTTTATTTAAAAAAAAGACTACATTCTTTTGCACTTGTAAATATGTAATCACAATTCAACTCTAAATTCAATAAAAAATCATCTTATTTGATGGTGGCATATTTCCGAAAAATGGACTTAGTTTCCATTCCCAATCGTTATAGGCAGTGTTGGGCAAGATATGTCAAACTTCCATTTTAAATGGAACTTATGCGCATAACACGTGTGAATTTCAATTGAATTACCCTGTAGGGATGGTTATAAGACGGTAAACTTTTTAAAATATAAATTCGTACATAAAACTTTAGAAAATATGGTTAAGGGACATTACTGAAACAAATAAAATAGTTTTAGAACTCGTTATACAAATTATTCGAGAGAATAATTCTTCCAAGCAAAGTGAAAGGAAAAAAGATTGTGAACATTTAAATTAAGGTCGAAAAGGCAAACACTTTTCTTTCTTTCCTTTTGTCCAAACTAATGTGCAGTTCAAGCTATGAATAGGTACTTTTATTTATATTAAAATTAGTAAAAAACAAAATTTATGTTCAAGATAAGGAATTGTACAAGGTGTTCTTTAAATTGTTTTTTCAAAAAACCACCATGGATGGTGATTTAAATAATTCATTGATATTGTGAGATTTCCATTCTTTGACCAACTTGGTAAACGCTAAAGGGAAATGGAAAGCGACAGTGCATCACTGTTTTTCCACTGATGATGACGCCGGAACAGCCTGCTGCATTTGTTTGACCGAACAAAACAAGTTTGACCAGATATTCCTTCGCAAGATAAATAGAAAAAAAAGAAAAAACTTCTGCTATATATAGAAGGTTTCAGCTCCGAATACTGTCATGAGCAAAATGGCACCCCTGGGTGAGATAGTTTCCAAGACACTCATCAAACCCACTTCTCCCACCCCTCGATCCCTCAGCCATTACAATCTCTCCTCTTATGATCAAGTAATACCCTCATTTTACGTATCCGCTGCATTTTTTTACGCCAATCCCGGTCGTGAGAGTTCAACAATTCGTCAACAGCTTCAAAATTCTCTCTCGAAAACTCTAGATGCTTATTACCCATTTGCAGGCAAGCTTGTGGGAAATAGCCACATCCAGTGCAATGACGAAGGGGTCGAGTTCCTGGAAATGCAAATTGACTGCCCCATCTACGATATACTGAAGCGTGGAAAATCACATGCCAAACACCTAGTCCTTCCTCGGGAAGTTCCTGGCGACGGCGGCAGTTTAGCGGTGGTTCAGCTCAGCCATTTTGAGTGTGGAGGAGTGGCCATTGCTTTTGGCGTATCTCACAAAGTGGCTGATGCATGTACACTGGCTGCGTTTATGAAGGACTGGGCTGCTTCTACATGTCTTTCGTCTCATGCACCGTCTCCGCTATTAGTTGCTGACTCTGTCTTTCCACATCAAGACGATGTACTCTGTGAACCGTATGTTCCGGCCCAAAATTGTGTAACAAGAAGATTCATCTTCCCTGCCACAGAGATAGAGAAGCTGAAATCGAAAGCCCTTGAGTCGGGTATCCAGAAACCTACTCGGGTGGACGTTGTGACTGCACTTCTCTACAAATCTGCCATGGTTGCAACAAGATCGGCCAACTGCGGCTCGTCCCGGCCATCAGTGCTACTACAACCAATGAATATCCGTCCCCTTATAAAACTGCCACAAAATGCAATTGGAAACATCTTTTCATTCAATTTCTGTGTTAATGAAGATGAAAGAATGGATTTCTCGGCATTGGTTGGTCAACTAAGGAAAGCAAAGCTGAAATCAAAGGATCTTTCCGAGGAGGAGCTAAGGTACGAATCGCAGATGCAAGAGCTTGAACTGTGCTTAAGGGAGCATAATATTGGCAGCTTCGACGCCTACCGTTGCAGCTGCTGGTGTGGATTCCCATTTTATGATGTGGATTTTGGATGGAGAAAGCCGCTATGGGTGTGCACGTTCGAACCGCAAATACAGGACATATTCGTGTTGGTAGATTCTCCAGAAGGAGGAATAGAAGCAGTAGTCGTCCTTGAAGAAGGGAAGATGTCTGCATTTGAGAAGGATGAACAACTCCTTGCGTTTGCTTCTATAGACTTGAGTTTAAAATGATCTAAATTTTATGAGGTTCTAAAGTATACAGAGATTTAAGAGAAGTCTAAAAATTTAACTGTGATTCTAATTTAAAGATTAAAACTTGAGAAGCAAGGAGTTTCAGCATAAAAAATCCAAATAAGCACTAATACCAGGTTAAGAACAATTTTATCAAAGTCAATCCCCCTTCGACAAGACAGGCTTCCAAATAATACAAAGAGAACAAATTTGGATCACGGTTTTTCTGTGAAGAATAGTCTTAATGCCTGCTCCAATGAGTGGGTGTATGAGAAAGGGAGAAAGCAGCAAGAAGTCAAGGAAGTGATATTCAAATCTTCAAAGTTCCTTAAATAATTCTCTTTTACTTCAGAAAAATGGTTTCTATGAATCACCTCTTAATGCCTACTCCAGTGAGAAGGTGCATGGGAAAGGGCAAGAAGTCAAGAAAGTGATATCAAAAAGGAAAACTCTACTCTTCAAAGTTTCTTAAATAATTCTCTTTTACTTTATATACCTGAAAAGTTCTCTAGCATGTAGGTTGTGGAATATTCACTTTCCTCTGCATTTTGCCCTAGCCAATTATAATTATTCCTTTTTTTCCTATAGATATATCCATTCTACTTTTTCAAATCAAGAATGGGCAATATGTTACGACGAAATAGCAACTCTGGTAAATATTAACATATTGATTACATTTTATTATAAATATTAGATGCATATTTTTCATAGTTTTCTCAATTTGCTATGATTTTTATTAGTCAATTACAGGAGCTTAAGAAAATTACTTTACATGATTCACAATACAAGGAAAAAATGATATTTGATGGAACATCCTAATGGTTCTTTTTGAGAAAATTATCTATATAAGCTTGCCTTTGCTGCATTTAAATTTTCATTAGTTTTAATGTATGCAAGCATGTCAACTTATATTATTTATTTATCATATTACAGATGATATGAAGAAACACAAGTTGAAATGCATGAGAACAAAATATGCAAATTTGACAGCTTCAGAAAAAATTCTACAACTTTTGAACATAATTCCAACTTATGTTCTATGGAATCTAAGAATAGTTGGTATGCTAGACTTAACGATAAGGAGAAGAAGTTATATGCAAAGCATGTTAATGGTTTGAAAAAGCAAAAAAAGGATATGATTGATTCAGCTACATCTACTTCCAATAAGAGAATTCCGAAACTACAAAATAAATGGTAGCTTAAAGCTCAAATTTTTCTAAACCAACACGAAGGCATATAATGTGATTTAATTATTGTATAAATTTATAACGATATTATTTCTATAGTAAAATATTATAGAATTTTTATCAAAAAACAAATGCTTATTTAATTTATTTTGAAGCAGATAATGCATTATATGAACCAGTGTGTTCGACATTGCATGAAGTGAAGAAAATACACCGTTGTACCCATTGTGTTGCCTTGAAATCTGAATATGAGACTCCAGGTTTTTGTTGTGATAATGGCAAAACTAAGCTAGCTTCACCAGAACTACCACAAGAGTTATTTGATTTGTTTACTTCCCAATCAGAAGAATCAAATTTCTTCATAAAGCAGATTCAAGCATATAATAGTATCTTCTCATTCACATCCTTTGGAGTTAAACTTGATAAAGGACTTGCGTCAAGAAAATGCGGTGTATATACCTTTAGAGTGCAGGTTCAAATTTATCATGATCTTCCTGGTTTAGTACCTAATGAGAATGGTCCGGCATTCTTTCACTTATACTTCCATGATACTACAATTGAGATTGAAAACAAAATGGGTATAATATCAGATGGATTTTTAAGGAAAAAATAGCGGAAAAGCTTATGAGAATTTTGGAGGTGAATCCATATGCCAAATTCTTTAGAATAATAAAGCAATATCCATCAATTGATGATAGCCAAATTCATATATCAAAAGATATAGGCTTAGATCAACGAGTTTACAATAATCCAACTGCTGATCAAGTGGCTGCAATATGGATTGAAGGAAACAATGCTAATATTCCTTTTGATAGAGACATTGTTGTACACTCACATTCTGGCCAAAGACATAGAATTAAACATTATTTTGGTTGTTATGATGCACTTCAATATCCACTTATTTTTCCAAAAAGGGAGGTAGGATGGCATCAAAACATTGCCAAAGTTAATGTTTCACATTATCATAGTTCAGTGCAGGGAGGTATTTCCATTCCAGAAGCTCCTACATCTATAGAGAATATTTTGGCAGCTGAAAAAGTAGGAATTGAAAAGTCTTTTTAAAATATAATTATTTAATCAAAATTTTTGTTTTATATATTTACTTATTTACATGTACAACATACTTAATGCTAAATTATTTGTTGAATTTCTTTATAGGTGTTGTTGAACAAAGCAATAAGAAAGTCTCCTGTCAAGAATATTATAGTTATAAGTTTCAAATAAGACCATCAAGGCAATCTACCCTTCTCTTTGCTGGGAGATTATTTCAACAATATGCAGTAGATATGTACATTAAGTTCGAAACAACTCAATTGGACTTCTACCGACATAATCAAAGTGAAATGAGCGCAGAATTATACCAAGGAATTGTGGACAGTGTCATGGCTGGAGAAACAAGGGCAAGTGAAGTAGGTCAACGAATTGTACTTCCCGCATCATTTATTGGAGGACCAAGAGATATGCGATGTAGATAACTTGATGTTGTGGCAATAGTTCAAAGATTTGGGAAACCTGGCCTTTTTATCACAATGACATGCAATCCAGAATGGAAAGAGATTCAAGAATAACTACAACCCGGACAACGTCCTCAAGATCGTCTAGATCTAACTTCAAGATTTTTTCGAGCAAAATTATAGGATTTGAAAGATCAATTATTCAAGAAAAGGATCTTTGGAAAAGTTGCTGCTCATGTCTACGTTATTGAGTTTCAAAAAAAGAGGATTACCTCATGCACACATGATAATTACACTCAAATCTGAGTACAAAATCAAAACTCCAGATCAGTTTGACAAATTTGTTTGTGCTGAACTTCCCGATAAAGCTAATTTCCCTGAGTTATTTAATTTAGTTCTAAAGCATATGATGCATGGACCATGCGGAGAGAAAAATAAAAAGAATTCATGCATGGTGAATGGAACACGAGCATTCTGTGAAGTTACAATACAAGGAAAAGATGGATAGCAACGGATTAGCAGTGGCCTCTTAGTTTTAAAATTAGAAAAAAATTAAAAAATTTTGTCGCTAATCCCTCACAAATTTGCAATGGATTAGCAACGGGCTCTTAGTTTTTAAATTAGAAAAAATAAATAAATAATCATCGCTAATCTCTCACAAATTTACAACGGATTAGCAACGAGCTCATAATTTTTTTATTTTTTATTTTTAAATATATATTAAAAAAAATTTTAAAACTTTTTTGTGTGACTTACTTAATTGAGAGAAAAAAGTAAGGTAATTACTTGAAAAATTTTTCTAATTTTACCCACATAAATAGTAAAAAACCATCGTCAATTTGGATATTTATTGTTGCATGGCGAGAACGGCCATCAAGAATTTGACCATGTCTTGTACCAAAGTTGCATTCTTGGGCATAACAAATATAATTTTGTTTTCTTTTCACAGATGAATAGTAAAAAACCATTGTTGTGCTGCTACCAAAGTCAGAAGACAAAATCATAAAATTTTTGATTGAGCGTCGACTAGAAGAGTTACCATTGAATATCTCTTACTAGATACTAAACTGCACGACTAAAGATAGGCTTTCTGCTACATACTCTTTGTCCCATTTCAGATAACTTTTTTATTATATTAAAATATTATAAAATAATTTAAAATTTTTATAAAAAATATTTTAATATATTATATACTATTAATCAATTGCTAATCTTACTATCAATTATTTTTATATTTTTATATTTAATATTAAATATCAACTGATTCACATGTTGCTTACTTTTTATTATACTATATTACTTTTATAATATAATTTAAACTTTTACAGAAAAAACTGTGCCTAATGAAATATTATCAAAAAAATTAAACAGGGGGTAATAAAGACTTAAAAAATAATAGGTATTCAGTAGAAGTACGATTTGTAATGTATGTTTGCACCACTTAAGTATAATTAGATATGACTCTTTTTAACCATATCTCTGAGTTTGATGGTACCTAGCGTCTGTTAAAACCTCAAAAATGAATCTATTTTCTTACCTTTTATTATACTATATTACTTTTACAATACAATTTAATTTTTTGAATAAAATTCCTTGTCCGATCAAATATTATCAAAAGAAAAATTTGACAGAGAGTAATAAAGACCTCAGAAATAGTAGGTATACAGTATGATGTAGGATTCACAATGTAATCCCTCCGTCCCATTTGACAGTATTTGACCGGACACAGAATTTTATGTAAAAGTTAGAATTGTATTATAAAAATAATATAGTATAATAAAAAATATGTGAGTCAGCAGGTACTTTATGTCAAATTTAAATAAATAAAAATAATATATAGTAGTTTTAGTAGTTGATTCATAGTATAAAATATATAAAAATATTTTTTTATAAAAAGTGTCAATTAATTTGAAACTTTCTAATATAGTAAGAAGGTAAAATAAAATGGGATAGAGAGGAAGTATGTTTCAACTATATGACAATTTTTATTCACATATCTGGGTTTGATGGTACCTTGCGTCTTTTTCAACCTCAAGAACGAGTCTATTTTCTACAATTTAGTGAAAATATCAACAACCAAATTCATGCATTAAAAACCATTTCTATTCCTCAAATTCCATCAGTAAAGCACTGTGAATCTTGTATTCCTCTTAACAGTTCAAAATTGGAGGCAGCCCACAGGGGAATACATTGAAAGGATAGAAAGGGAAATGAGTGGGCCAAATCTGACTCATGTACAAGCAAGCCTCAAAATCCTCATTTGTTGACAATTTGGATTAATTCAAAATCATTTGTAAAACCGCTTATAATATTTTCAACTCTAATATTTAATTTTTAAGATTTATATTTTAAATATTAAGATTTATTTTATTTAATTTAAGATATATAAATAAATATTTTATAATTAAAAATATTAAGAGAGTGTTATATAAATGTATAAAGAATTCAAACCCATTTAGATTAGTTTGATCGAGTTCTTTCCTTACTTTTAATGGAAGAATTCTTAGCAAAAATATATTTTTAAAAGAGAGGATAAATATTTTTTATAAGAAAGTAAATTTTTTGTAAGAAAAGAAGTGAGATCCAATTGTGTGTTTGGTTGAACTAAACACTATTCAAATATGTTATTATCTTTGAATTTGGTTATCTCCAAGTCAGGTCTTGAGCTCAATGCTCTATTAGTTCTTGATGAGATTATATTTTAATCATTATTTAAAATTAATTTCTCACTTATTTAAGGGCTAATTGATATTTTGTGAATTAAATATTTATGTACTTAGTATGAATTAATTAAGATGATTTTATTTATAAAGTACATTTTAGTTCACTAATTGTACTAAATATTGATGCAGGGGTAAAATGGTAATGTCAAGAGAAGAAAAGATGAAAGAAGAATTGGCTAGGAAAGGAAAATAAAAATTCACCATGCCATTCCAAAATTGATAAGGTTTCAATTTAAAGAAGAAAAAGGAAGATTCCAAAATTGACTTTGATTTGGAATAGGATTTGAAATCCAAATTAGATTTAAATTCCTAATACACACCTATATATATGAAAAAAGAAGGCTTGCGGCAAAAGAAGAGAGAGGGGGTGTGGACCAAGAAAAGGGAAATTGAGAAAGAAAAGAGGGGGTTGACCGAAAGCAAGAAAATTTGGGCAGCAAAAAGAAGAGAAATTTGGGCAGCAAGGAGGAAGAAAAATCGGCAGAATCAGTTGGACAAGAAAACAAGGGAAAATCGGCAAAAGCAATTTTGACAAAGGAAGGGTTGACCGAGGCAAAGGTGGAGCAAAAAGAATAGGGCAGCAAGCTTGAGAAACAGGGGATTCGTCTTCTTCCATTCTCTTGTTTTGTTTTCTTTATTCTTTTATTTTCTTTATGTTAATTAATTTTATGACTTTGAATATTCGGATCATGAATAGTTAAATCTGTTAGCCCTAAGGGCAAATCATGTAGTTATGATTAGCTTTGAATAATGACAAACATTGATAAGAACTAATATACTTGTATGGGAAATTCTTAGGTGAGCCCGGTCCACGGCCTCACTTGTGGACCGGATTCACCTAAAGAAGCCATGTGTCCCTTTTTACCTGGAAACCTATTCAACCCTTTCCTCAAACCTTCTCTTTTGCTTCTCGGTGTAGCTAACTCATCTCTAGAAATACTCAAAAAAAATTAAAAAAACTCATCTCTAGAAAGTTCAGTATAATTTTACTACTTCATTTAGACGTTCGATTTTTCTCTAGAAAGTTCAGTACAATGCTGTAACTGAGAAGCAAAAGAGAAGGTTTGAGGAAAGGGTTGAATAGGTTTCCAGGTAAAAAGGGACACATGGCTTCTTTAGGTGAATCCGGTCCACAAGTGGAGCCGTGAACCGGGCTCACCTAAGAATTTCCCTACTTGTATGGTTGAGTGATAGGATTGATGGATTTAGAAGCATGAAGTCTTTTTGCCTTGGAGTCACAATGCAAGAACAACTCAACTATGTCAAAGGGGATTGAAGATTGAAGAGTATGTTCAATAGGATTGAAGGCATTGAAGACCTAGAGTGTAGAGTTCTTATACTAAATAGGTATTTTTTTCTATAAACTCTACACTTGTATGTCTTGGAATCTGTTGAATGCATGAGAGAGCACAAAAGTTGTTTTTAATGGTTGTCAATAAACTTTGTGATAACAAGTATGTTTTTGAAATCTCAAATGATCTTAAGAAGATTTTGTATGATTAAAATGTTGTGGTAACGGTTTTTGTGTTTAAATGTGCCTAAATGATGTGTCCATTCTTGCAAAACATTTTCAATGTTATTAACAATGATTTTCAAAATATTTGACTAAATTTGATAAGTTTGGATGCAAGTTTGGTCGTCCAAACTCTGGAAATGGTTACTGTGCTTCCAGAGAAGTTCGGACTCAAGTTCGGACGCATGGAGTAAAGTTCGGACGTCCAAACTTTCTCTGATAGCATGGTCACTATTTTTGCAGAGAAGTTCGGACGCAAGTTCGGACGCATGAGGAAAAGTTCGGACGTCCGAACTTCTCTGAAATTAGCCGTTACTAGCAGTTTTATAGCTGTTGCATTTCAATTTTCACATCTATAAAAGTTATAAACTTCAGATTTTTTGTAATTTTTGAATCCTTGTGAACTCTAAACATTCTAAAGCTTTTAGCAAACATTTTTCAAGCTCTCTCTTGTCTTGTGCATTCAATTGATCAATCCAAAGACATCAAAGTGTGAAGGAGCAAATATTGTGTAAACATCTACCAACAAGTGGTAACCTCTACACACTCTTTTCTTCTTATCAAATTGTATTTTCTAGTAGCTCTTGCAAGGTTATCTTGACAACATAAATCCCTTTAGATAAGGGTGACCCTTGAAATTGTGATTCAAGGTTGTTTATAGATACAAAACCATTGTGTGGTAAGCCTCTCATGTAATTTGTGACCTTGAGCATATAGTAGATTGATTGAAATCCTTGAGTATAGGCTCAAGGTAGTGGACGTAGATCTTGACGATCGAACCACTAGAAATTGCTTGAGTTCTTTTGTCATTACATTCTTTTTGTTTTGCTATCAATCATCTTCAACTGTATTCATATAATCTGTTCTTTGCTTAGACTTATAAAAAAAAAAATCTTTGTTTGCAAAAATTAGCCAAATACCTAATTCACCCCCCTCTTGAGTATTTCAAAATCTTTTGTGACTAAGACCTTTGACGAACGCTGAAACTCTTATGAATTTAATTTATTTCAATTAAAGATTGTTTCTTTAATCTCGATTTTTGTTAATTGTTATTATTGTTCTTAATGCTTGTAATTTTCTAGCGAATTTTTGCTTGCCTTTAAATTTATTTTAGTGGCTGAGAAGTACTAGTTTAAATTGGATCATGGTGATAACAGCACATCGTAAAACTGACTAGAGATAGATTCGGTTTCTTTGTGTGGTTTCTAGCGAGTAGGAAACAAGCTAGGGAATTCCATAGTGATGTTTCTGGTTTTGATAATTAAAATCACGTAGAGATACGATTGGTTTATTAATTAAAATTAGAGCTTTTCACCAAGAGATTGGGTCTAGTTTATAATTAGGAATTCTACCATTAACCAAATCGAGAATTAATTTAACGAAATTATTTATTTATCATAAGAGGAGTAAGCTGGATTTGGAGTGTCTTAGTCTATTCATTGCCATTAATTTTTAATTATTATAATTATTTATTTTTATGTTTATTATTATTGTTAGTTATTTTTTATTGGTAATTAGATTTTAAATAAAATCACATTTATTTTGGTTTAAGTTGAGTTATAAGTAAAGAATTTTGCAGTTAGGTAGCAATCCTCCTTGGAACGACTTGTAATCTCTACTTTATTACTTGTTTGGCATTTGTGCACTTGCAAATTTCACATCAAGTTTTTGGCGCCGTTGCCGGGGATTGTTTTTATGTAGTGTAGAATTTAATTACTAAGCCTAAGTTTAAACTTTTTTAAAAAAATAAAAAAAATATTTTTGATATTTTTAATTTTTTATTTTATTTTGTTTGTTATTGTTATTATTATTTTTTTTTTTTGTGCATGAATACTCGTAGTTCCTCAAATAAAGAACATTTGATCTATATTTCAGATATTGAAAAGTTTGCTCGTCATAACATGAGTGAATTTTATAAAAGAAAATACGAAGAGATCGTCACACCAGTCGAATCTTCAATTTCAAAGGATAGTTTCGAATTCGACTATAGCAGTGAAGTAATGGAGAATAATCAGCCAAGAGGTATGACTTTAAAGGACTATACAAAGCCAAAGATAGAGGGTCCTTCTCTAGCGATCAATTGTCCGGGGGTCACTGCTGCAACTTTCAAGATTGAGCCAGCATTCATTCAAATGGTTACAAGATCTGCAAGCACACATATCAAACTTTTTTGGCAATTTGCGATACTTTTCAAATTGGTAGAGTACCTGAAGATGCAAAAAAAGCTCAGGCTTTTCCCTTTCTCTTTAAGGGATAAAGCTAGATCATGGCTAAACTCTCTTCCTACAAATTTATTTCTAATTGGGTCCAATTGCAAGAAGCATTTTTAAATAAATACTTTCCCCCAATTAAGACTATTCAGATGAGATCTAATATTTATAATTTTGTGCAGCCTACTGAATCTTTACATAATGCATGGGAAAGGTTCAAAGAGTATCTAAGGTTATGCCCTCATCATGGAATGGCAATAGGAATGCAGGCACAAACATTTTATAATAGATGCAGAGAAGAGGTTAGATCGTCATTAGATGTAGCTAGTGGTGGAGCATTTATATCTAAAGAAGAGCAAGCTGCATGGAACTTGCTAGAAGAGATGGCCTTGAATAGTTCTCAATGGTTTAATCCAAGAGCTCTTCCCTCAAAGAAGATTGCTGGAGTGGCAAACATGGATCCTACTGCAGGAATCATGGCGCAACTTGATGTGATAAACAAGAAGCTAAATATGTTGAACGTTGCAGCCATCAATCATCACTGTGAAATCTGTGGAGAAAATCATTCCACAAATCAATGCGGACAAGGTAATATGGTAAATTCCTTTTTGGATACTAATGAAGTTAATTTTGTTGGCCAAGCAAATAGAAGAAATGATCCATTTGCCCTCACATACAACCCTGGATGGAGAAATTATCCAAATTTTGGATGGAGGCAAAGTAATCAAATTCAAGCACCTCATCCACCTCCTCCTCAGCAGGAAAAGAAAACTAACCTTGAGGATGCCCTTACAAAATTTATGGAGCTTACCACCAACAAGTTCATAAGTATCGAGAACGAGAATCAACAGATGAACATTTCTCTCAAAGCAATGGAAGCAGATAATCAGAATATTAAGGCTTCTATGAAGATTCTTGAGGTACAAATGGGGCAATTAGCTTCAACAATGTTTAACAGGCCTCAAGGAGCTCTTCCAAGTAACACAGAAAGGAATCCAAGAGACTTAAAGGCTATCACTTTGAGAAGCAAAATAAACCTAGAAGAAGTGCAAGAAGCAAGGAAGCAAAAAGAGGAAGGAGAGGTGAAAGGCAAGAAAGAAGAAGTCCCAAATTCTCCACCAAAGCTTAAGGAAGGTAAAGGTAAGAAGGGTAAGGAAGAATTAAATAATGATAATCTTGATTTTAGTTCCCTTCCCTTCCCCCAAGCTGTTAAGCATCATTACATTAATTCTCAATTTAAAAAGTTTCTTGAAATATTCAAGAAACTTGAAATTAACTTACCTTTTGTAGATGCTTTAGCACAGATGCCAACATATGCAAAATATTTGAAGGATATTTTAGCTAGCAAGAAGAAGTTAAATGAGTTTCAAAAGATCTATTTGAATGAAGAGTGTTCAGCAGTTCTTTAGAAAAAACTTCCGCCTAAGTTAAAAGATCCAGGGAGTTTTCAAATTCCTTGCTACATTGGTGATGTTTTATTTCATAATGTTCTTTGAGATTTGGGGGCTAGTATTAATCTTATGCCTTATTCTGTTTCTCAGAAATTATGTTTAAAAGAAATTAAGAACACTACTATTTCTCTACAATGGCTGATAGATCCATTAAATATCCTAGGGGAATAGTCGAAGATGTTCTTGTTAAGGTTGATAAACTCTACTTTCTTGTAGACTTTGTTATTTTAGACATGGATGGTGATTCAGAAATGCCTTTAATTTTAGAGAGACCTTTTTTTAATACTGGAAAGACTTTGATTGATGTGCAAAAGGGTGAACTAATTTTAAGGGCTGGGGATGAAATTATTGAATTTAATGTATTTGATTCTATGAAACCGTTTCCTGATAAAGATTTGCTATGTTTTGTTGATGTAATGGATACTGTAGTTCAGGATAATCTTACTTATAATATTTTCTATGATTCTTTGGAGATTTGTTTGAGAGAAGCAGCTATTGAAAACCACGAAAAGGAAGAGGTAGTTGAATCAATTTTTCAATTAGAGGCCAATGAAGTTTTTGTACCTAGAGGACGTTTCAAATTTGAAGAGCTAGAGTTGAAAAAAGATCGCCTGAAGCAAAGCATTGAAGAGCCTCCAATAGATTTAGAATTGAAAAAATTACCCTCTCATTTAAAATATATTTTTCTTGAACCTAATGATAAATTACCTCTAATTGTTTCTTCATCTCTGACAGGTGTTCAAGAAGAAAAATTGAAAAGAGTCTTGAGAGCACATAAAGGAGCATTTGGTTGGCAATTGTCTGATTTAAAAGGGATAAGTCCATCCATATGTATGCATAAAATTCTTCTGGAAGAGGATCATAAGCCATCAAGACAACTCCAAAGGCGACTCAATCCTTTGATGCAAGAGGTGGTGAAAAAAGAGATCATCCAACTACTCGATTTAGGTATTAGCTATCCCATTTCTGATAGTGTATGGGTAAGTCCGGTCCAAGTAGTTCCTAAAAAAAGGTGGGTTCACTGTTGTTCAAAATGATAATCATGAATTGCTTCCCACTAGATTGATTACGGGGTGGAGGGTTTGTATTGACTATCGTAAATTGAATAGCATCACCCGTAAAGACCATTTCCCTCTTCCCTTCATCGATCAGATTCTTGAAAGATTGAGTAGTCGTGCTTTTTATTGTTTTCTTGATGGTTATTTGGGGTATTTTCAAATTGCTATCGAACCTAAGAATCAAGAAAAAACTACTTTTACTTGTCCTTATGGTACTGTTGCAAATAGAAGGATGCCCTTTGGGTTATGTAATGCTCCAGGGACCTTTCAAAGATGCATGACTGCAATATTTCATGACTTAGTTGAGCATTGCATGGAAATATTTATGGATGATTTTTCTATTTATGGAGATTCCTTTGATGATTGCTTATCTAACCTCAATAAAGTGTTGCATAGATGTGAAGAAACTAACCTAGTTTTGAATTGGGAGAAATTGTCACTTTATGGTGCAAGAAGGTATTGTACTAGGTCATAAAGTTTCTCATGAAGGCATTGAGGTTGATCGAGCAAAAGTGGATATCATTTCTAAATTACAATCACCATCAAACCTCAAGACTTTGACAGTTTTTTAGGACATGTTGGGTTTTATAGGCGTTTCATTAAAGATTTCTCTAAACTTGCTAAACCTCTCACTACTCTTTTATTGAAGGATGTTCCATTTAATTTCTCTGATGATTATTTACAGGCCTTTAATATCCTGAAAGATAAGTTAATTTCAGCACCAATTCTAATAGCTCCCGATTGGTCATTACCTTTCGAGCTCATGTGCGATGCAAGTGATACGGCAGTTGGTGCATGTTTAGGACAAAGAAGAGAGAGAATGTTTCAACACATTTATTATGCTAGTCGTACCCTTAATCCTACCCAATTGATTTATGCAACTACCGAAAAGGAATTATTGGCTGTGGTTTTTGCATTTGATAAATTTCATTCATACTTGATAGGTGCTAAGGTAACGGTCTATACAGATCATGCAGCCTTGAAATACCTTATCGAGAAGAAAGAGACCAAGCCAAGGTTGATGAGATGGATCCTTTTGCTTCAAGAATTCAATATTACTATCAAGGATAAAAAAGGACCCGAGAATGTAGTTGCAGATCACTTGTCAAGGCTTCAACTAAAGAGTGATGATGGAGATATTTCTCATCAAGAAGAAGAGATTAATGAAGAATTCAAAGCTGAAAATTGATGAGAATTTCTGAAACTTGTTGCTCAATTTCTAATTGTTCTCCTATTAAACCTAAAAATTCTAATTTTCATACTTTTGATGCAGATTTGTCTGAAATCATGGCGACTTCATCTCAAAAATTTCCATGGTATGCTTCTATTGTCAATTATTTGGCAAGAAGGTATATTCCCACTGAACTTAAGTATCAACAGAGAAAAAAGTTTTTTCATGATCTTAGGTATTTCTTTTGGAAAGACCCCTTCTTATTTAAAATATGTATTGATAATATTATTAGAAGATGCATACCTGAATGGGAAGTAAATAATGTTTTGCCACATTGTCATGACAAGGAAGTTGGAGGGCATTTTGGAGCCTATAGGACTGCTCAAAAGGTTCTTGAATGTGGTTTTTATTGGCCTTCTTTGTTTAAAGATGCTTTTGAATATGTGAAAAGATGTGATGCATGCCAAAGAAGTGGAAATATCTCTAAGAAAAATGAGATGCCTCTACATAGTATTCTTGAATGTGAATTCTTTGATATGTGGGGTATTGATTTTATGGGACCTTTTCCTTCTTCTTTTAACAATAAATACATTCTAGTTGCTGTTGATTATGTATCGAAGTGGGTTGAGGCAATTTCTACTCCAACTAACGATGCTAGAGTAGTTGTTAAATTTTTGAAGAGAAATATTTTTTCTAGATTTGGAACACCTAGAGCATTGATTAGTGATGAAGGTACTCACTTTTGTAATAAACAACTAGAAAATTTGTTGCAAAAATATGGTATGCATCATAAAATTGCTACACCTTGGGCAAGTTGCAATATCTAATAGAGAGTTAAAAAGAATTTTAGAAAAAACTGTAAATGCTTCTAGGAAAGATTGGTCCTCAAAACTTGATGATATTTTATGGGCTTATAGGACTGCTTTCAAAATCCCTATTGGCATGACCCCTTAGAGACTAGTTTACGGTAAGGCGTGTCACTTACCTATTGAACTAGAACATAAGGCATACTGGGCCACAAAATTCCTCAATTTTGATATGCATGCCATAGGTGGAAAGAAGCTACTTCAAAACTTAATGAATTGGATGAGCTTCGTTTGCATGCTTATGAAAATGAAAAACTATACAAAGAACGAACCAAAATTTTGCACGATAAACATATCCTAGTTCGTGAATTTAAAGTTGGTGATAAAGTTTTGCTCTATAACTCTCGCTTGAGGCCTTTTCCAGGAAAATTAAAGTCAAGATGGTCTGGTCCTTTTGACATGGTAAAAGTGTTCCCAAGCGGTGCAGTTTCTATCACACAAAAAGAAAATGGAACATTTCTTGTTAACGGTCAAAGGTTGAAGCATTATTTTAGAGATGGAGTGCATCTCCAACGAGAAGCTTGGCTTCTTAAGACTTCCCCTAAGTCTGATTGAGCCAAAAAGGAAGTCAAGCTCGAGACTATAAATGAGAACTACTATTTAACTTGCTTTGCTTCTTGATTTTTTTTTTGTTTCTCTAAAAAAAATAGCTTTCCGTTGTTTACTTTCTTTAATCTCTTTGTAGGATGTGCTTGAGCCTAAGTGGAGCTCCCATAAACACTTAAAGATTGGACTTTCTTGGATGTTTTGTTGATTCGGCTAAGTCTCTTAACCCCCTTTGTGATTTCTTGTATTTAAATATTGAGGACAATGTTTATTCTTAAGTGGGGGGTACAAAATTGGCTATTTCATTTTTAAAATTTTTGAAAATTTTTCAGGATTTTATGGTGTAAGAGTTTTATTTCAAGAAATTTTTTGAAAATCGTTTGAATATTAAGTAATTGAATCTTATTCCTTAGGAGTTATTATGATTATTTATATGTGTCGATTGGACAGTATTGAAAGGAATTTAACCTTGCATAATGGCTTTGTTAATTCTTCTTAACTGTGGAATTTAAATTATTCATATTGACCATGATCTTGTGAATCGATGAGATATTTAGACTTTATTATATATTTGATGATACTCTTTTTATCCAACAACACACTAGAACTTGGTTTATTACATACTCTAGGTGAAATAGAAGGTTTCTCTGGTTTACCTTAGAAACGATGGTCATAGGCCTTTGTTTGACCGTTTGAGCCTTTCAATCCTACCTTTAGAGTTATCGCTAGTACCCTTTTGTGCCTTAATGAGTCCATTTCTTTGCTTAAACAATTAATATTTTAACATTTAACCTTGGATGGAGCTTGATTTGTACTTCAACACTTTTGTGCTCCTTGGGATTGGAATATTAAGGTTTTGAGGGAAAGAAAAATTTAGAGGGTATTGAAAAGGGAAAGCATGACTTGCTCTATATTATTGTTTTGAGAGAAAAAAAAAAGCAAGATAGAAATTTTGAAGAAAAAAAAAGAAAAAAGAAAGAGAAAGAAATAGTGTTTATTGCAAGTCATGATCATAAAATATCCAAAGTTGATGTATACATGAGAAATGAATGAATTTCTCAGGAATGAATTTGGTTAATGAGATTCTTTGTACTAAAGAGGCAAAAAAGGAGTTGGAGTATATGTTTATGATTTGGGGTCAACTTTTCTTTGCAAGTTCTCTTCTCTTTATTTTATCTCCTTATATCTTTCGTTTGTTAGCCAATTCCCTAACGTTACAAGTGCTAAATTCCTACCTGATCTAAGTGAAGCCAGAGTAGCTAAATTAGTGGAGAGTGTGTAAGATTTCAAGCTTGTGGCTGTGTGAATCTTTAATATATATGTATATGATTGTGATTATAAAGATGATTATTGGGTGTATAATATTGCCTAGACATTGAATCAAGAGCTTAGTTGTGGTATGTTTCTTTAAAAAAAATACTTCTTTTAATTTCCACAGTTATGTTGTATTAACATTATTATTATTTTTAGTTATTTATCTATCAATCTTTCTAGTTGATGCATATGGATGATCATTTTAATGGGATGAGAAAGTTGATTTCAAGTTGAATATTTCCATGTCTAGTGTTCTTGAGTTTTTCTATCTTTGTTCGAGGATGATCAAAGTCTTATGTAGGGAGTAGTTGATGAGATTATATTTTAATCGTTATTTAGACTCAATTCTTACTTATTTAAGGGCTAATTGATATAAATCTTATGACTTTGACTTGTTTTGGTGAATTAAATATTTATGTACTTAGTATGAATTAATTAAGATAATTTTATTTATAAAGTACATTTTAATTCACTAATTGTACTAATTATTGATACAGGGGTAAAATGGTAATGTCAAGAGAATAAAAGATGAAAGAAGAATTGGCTGGGAAAGGAAAATAAAAATTCACCATGCCATTTCAAAATTGATAAGGTTTCAATTTAAAGAAGAAAAAGGAAGATTTCAAAATTGACTTTGATTTGGAATAGGATTTAAAATCTAAATTAGATTTAAATTCCTAATATAAACCTATATATATATATATGGAAAAAGAAGGCTTGCGGCAAAAGTAGACAGAGGGGGCTGTGGACCAAGAAAAGGGAAATTGAGAAAGAAAAGAGGGGGTTGACCGAAAGCAAGAAAATCTGGGCAGCAAAAAGAAGAGAAATTCGGGCAGCAAGGAGAAAGAAAAATCGGTAGAATCAGTTGGACAAGAAAAGAAGGGAAAATTGGCAAACGCAATTTTGACAAAGGAAGGGTTGACCGAGGCAAAGATGGAGCAAAAAGAATAGGGCAGCAAGCTTGAGAAATAGGGGATTTGTCTTCTTCTATTCTCTTGTTTTATTTTCTTTATTCTTTTATTTTCTTTAGGTTAATTAAATTTATAACTTTGAATATTCGGATCATGAATAGCTAAATCTTTTGTGACTAAGACCTTTGACAAATGCTGAAACTCTTATGAATTTAATTTATTTCAATTAAAGATTATTTCTTTAATCTCGATTTTTGTTAATTGTTATTATTGTTCTTAATTTTTGTAATTTTCTGGCCAATTTTGCTTGCTTTTAAATTTATTCTAGTGGCTGAGAAGTACTAGTTTAAATTGGATCATGGTGATAACAACACATCGTAAAACTGACTAGAGATAGATTCGGTTTCTTTGTGTGGTTTCTAGCGAGTATGAGACAAAAGCTAGAGAATTCCATAGAGGTGTTTGCGGTTTTGATAATTAAAATCACGTAAAGATACGATTGGTTTATTAATTAAAGTTAGAACTTTTCACCAAGAGATTAAGTCTAGCTTATAATTGAGAATTCTACCATTAACCAAGTCGAGAATTAATTTAACGAAATTAATTATTTGTCATAAGAGGAGTAAGCTGGATTTGGAGTGTCTTAGTCTATTCATTGCCATTAATTTTTAATTAGTACAATTATTTATTTTTGTGTTTATTATTATTATTAGTTATTTTTTATTGGTAATTAGATTTTAAATAAAATCACATTTATTTTGGTTTAAGTTGTGTTATAAGTAAAAGAATTTTGCAGTTAGATAGCAATTCTCGTTGGGACGACTTGTACTCTCTACTTTATTACTTGTTTGACATTTGTGCACTTACAAATTTCACATCAGTTCTTTAATTAACTTGATTGAACATTCAACTAATTTTTTTCCCTTCAAGTTGATTAGATAGCTATCGTCATCCTCTGTTCTACTAGTTAAAATATTGTTAACTTTTATAATATGAAAAAGGAAAATACATATATGTTCGGAAATATATAAGTGGGCTACTCATATTGAACAGCATTATAAGGAAGATAATTTAAAAAAAAAAAGATTAACGATTTAACTCATTAATTGGATACATGAATCAGCACGATTTTATCCATTATAACCTTATCTATCTATATAAGGTACTCATATATTCTCTTGGATCATATCCAATTCAAGACCACTATTGGTATGAATTTATATTCATCATATTTCTCTTAGTTATTTGGTTAAATGCACATTTCCCTCATAATATGTGGATATATATGAAAATAAAAATTAATAAGACTCCTATTATATTGAAAATTTGTAACTCATTTGTGCTCAAAAAAAAATTTGCAACTCTTATTTAAAGTAAGAAAAAGACATTCAATTCTAGACAAAGAAAATATTACTTTTTAAAATAAAATATATTAATTTATAATAATTTGGCGAAAATTCCATGAGCTTTGAAGAACATTAACATCGAATGAAATAAAAAAATATCATGCAAAAATGAAACAGTACAAGAAGGATTGTAAAACAAAGATTGTAATACCGCAAATACCTTTCTTTCTTTCCTTTTCACGAAACAAATATGCAATTCGTGTTGGTAGTGTAATGACCAACTCCTGGGCAGGTCCTACCCAGGAGTGAATTATCACTTTTCTTTTCCAGAGGTGCAATGCAACCTGTAATACCACTACATGATATAAATATAAACTCTAATAATTTTTAAGTAATTAACAGTTAAAAACAGTATAAGGCGCACCGACCGTCTGATAGCAAAAGGTTATATAAAATGGTTTATACAAAATATAATTGTTTTCAAAAGATTGAGATCTCTTTGTATACATACTAATTAAATTAATAACCACTTGAAATGCTACAATGCATTGACAGACAAAAAATAATTACAAAATGATAAACACCTTTACAATATTAGCTGATGCTGAGGATTCAACTGTCACGTGCGACGTAGAAAGAGAACTATACTCTGAATTCAACTATCAAAATTCTGAAATATAATGAGAGAACAATGAGCTACGAAGCCCAATGAAAATATTTTTAAAATATATATAAGTTATCCTTGACTTTTTATCAGAATAACTTCGTTTAGTACAACAAAATAGTTTGATTTAGAAATCACGTAAAATAAAATATATTTATATATATGTACTTTCAAGTAATAATCACTATTTTAAAAAATAACGGCAAAATCAACAAACAATTCACACGACTCTTACGAGTCCATACAAGCACATAAAAACTTTCGTCGCCCTTCCAATGGCCATCTCACACGCGGCACAAAGGAACTCTCCACACAACACCTTCAAATGGCCTTCTCACACACGGTGCAAAGGGACTCTCCACACAACATCTTCCAATGGCCTTCTCACACATGGCACAAAGGGACTCTCCACACAAATCAATAATCTCACCCTGCAGGGGAGTCAATTCATATCCCGACGGCAGAGTTTACACATAATTCACATTTACAACTCATCAACAACTAAGCAATTCTCATGGTTTAGTATATTATATAAATATACAAGTCAAGCCACGACAAAAAAATAATTCATATTACTACTACATATTTTCACAAAAGTCGAGCTGCGGTAGAATAATAATTTAAAATTAACAACATATTTATTCACAAAAGTCGAGCCACGACAAAATAACAATTTAAGATTAACAACATATTTATTTACAGAGCCGTGCCCATATTTTATCTCAATTGGGTGTTATGTGTTATGGGTCTCAAATATGATTTGATGAGATTCCGTCTTCCTTACTAATAGCAGTAACTGTAGATATCAGCTATTTAGGTAATTTTATTATATTTTTATGTTAAAAAATAAAAGTGTAAAAAGTCTTGTAGGAATAGATTGCAAAAAAATTACTTTAAATTTTTGAAGAGTTTTGTCTTTTTTAAAAAGAATATTTAACTCAGCATGAGCGGAAAATTGTTTTCCAACTTTAAAAATCCTCATTAATTGATCTCGTCTTATTTTAGTTTTCATTGTACGCCATTTTTGACTTATCAGCAAGCAAACCTCAGAATCCTCACCAATTAACATGTGGGGCAGCTTGCATTACTTTGACCAAATCCCGTCTTTAATTTTAACAAAACTGAATCAATGGTAGTATTCTTAGTAAAAATATTGTTTTGAACGAGAGAATAGAATAATTTGCACAAAAGCGCCCCATAACTATTTGATTTGTCTTAAAATATACTTTCACATTAATTTTTGTAATTCTAGGTCCGAATTTTTTTTAAAAAAATACAATGCATATCGTCGGTCCCACAACAAAATTAGACACAGATTCACATTTACCGTACATGTGAGTTTGATTTGGAAGGTAAATTTATCAAATCTTGTCTATTTTTATTAAAAAAAAAAGACACATTATTTTTTACTTGTAATATGTAATCATAATTCAGCTCTAAATTCAATGAAAAATCATCTTATTTGATGGTGGCATATTTTTGAGAAATGGACTTGCATTTTAAATCGAACTTATACACGCAGCACATGTGAATTTCATTTGAATTACCCTGTAAAGGTGATTGTAAGACGTAATCTTTTTTAAAAAATCAATTCGCACATAAAATTTTAGAAAATACGGTTAAGGGATATTACTGAAACAAATAAAATAGTTTTGGGACTCGTTATACAAATTATTCAAGAGAATAATTCTTCTGAGCAAAGTGAAAGGAAAAAAGATTGTGAACATTTAAATTAAGGTCGAAACGGCAAATACCTTTCTTTCTTTCCTTTTGTTCAAACCAATGTGCAGTTCTTGATTCTGTTAATAGGTGCTTTTATTTTTGTAAAAATTAGTAAAAAAAAAAATTATTTTCAAAATAAGGAATTGAACAGGGTGTTCTTTAAATTGTTTTTTCAAAAAACCACCTTGGATGGTGATTTAAATAATTCATTGATATTGTGAGATTTCCATTCTTTGACCAACTTGGTAAACGCTAAAGGGAAATGGAAAGAGGCAGTGCATCACTGTTTTTCCACTGATGATGACGCCGGAACAGCCTGCGGCGTTTGTTTGACCAGATATTCCTTCGCAAGATAAATAGGAAAAAAAAAAAAAAAACTTCTGCTATATATAGAAGGTTTCAGTTCCGAATACTATCATGAGCAAAATGGCACCCCTGGGTGAGAGTTTCCAAGACACTCATCAAACCCACTTCTCCCACCCCTCGATCCCTCAGCCATTACAATCTCTCCTCTTATGATCAAGTAATACCCTCATTTTACGTATCTGCTGCATTTTTTTACTCCAATCCCGGTCGTGAGAGTTCAACAATTCGTCAACAGCTTCAAAATTCTCTCTCGAAAACTCTAGATGCTTATTACCCATTTGCAGGCAAGCTTGTGGGAAATAGCCACATCCACTGCAATGACGAAGGAGTCGAGTTCGTGGAAGTGCAAATTGACTGCCCCATCTACGATATTCTGAAGCGTGGAAAATCATATGCCAAACACCTAGTCCTTCCTCGGGAAGTTCCTGGTGACGGCGGCAGTTTAGCGGTGGTTCAGCTCAGCCATTTTGAGTGTGGAGGAGTGGCCATTGCTTTTGGCGTATCTCACAAAGTGGCTGATGCGTGTACACTGGCTGCGTTTATGAAGGACTGGGGGGCCTATACATGTCTTTCGTCTCATGCACCGTCTCCGCTATTAGTTGCTGACTCTGTCTTTCCACATCAAGACGATGTATTCTGTGAACCGTATGTTCCGGCCAAAAATTGTGTAACGAGAAGATTCATCTTCCCTGCCACAGAGATAGAGAAGCTGAAATCGAAAGCCGTTGAATCGGGTATTCAGAAACCCACTCGGGTGGACGTTGTGACTGCACTTCTCTACAAATCTGCCATGGTTGCAACAAGATCGGCCCATTGCGGCTCGTCCCGGCCATCAGTGCTACTACAACCAATGAATATCCGTCCCCTTATAAAACTGCCACAAAATGCAATTGGAAACATCTTTTCATTCAATTTCTGTGTTAATGAAGATGAAAGAATGGATTTCTCGGCATTGGTTGGTCAACTAAGGAAAGCAAAGCTGAAATCAAAGGATCTTTCCGAGGAGGAGCTAAGGTACGAATCGCAGATGCAAGAGGTTGAACTGTGCTTAAGGGAGCATAATATTGGCAGCTTCGACGCCTACCGTTGCAGCAGCTGGTGTGGATTCCCATTTTATGATGTTGATTTTGGATGGAGAAAGCCGCTATGGGTGTGCACGTTCGAACCCCAAATACAGGACATATTCGTGTTGGTAGATTCTCCAGAAGGAGGAATAGAAGCAGTAGTCGTCCTTGAAGAAGGGAAGATGTCTGCATTTGAGAAGGATGAACAACTCCTTGCGTCTGCTTCCATAGATTCGGCCTATCCCCTCCCTTGACGAGATATTCCTTCTGTAAAATTTGCATGTTTGCGTGTTCGCATGAGTTACTGAGTCTATGTCTGTCCTGTATGGGATTTGCTCCAGACTGATGAACACAGTTTAATTTTTGTGGGTTGGAAAAAAGAAGACAATAAATGATGTATCTATAAATTTTGACATTTATTTATATTTTATTTTTTCTTTTTGTTTCTATTTATTTATCTAATTTTATCTGAATCCATTAGTAAATATCTAGATTCAGCAAAGAGAAAAAAGGAAGGTAAATAAAGAAGACATGGCACAAATATAACAACTCACTAATATAACACCGCAAAATCCCCTCAAATTTTTGGGTACAAAGCTTCTTTTTGAGGGAATTTACCCAATTTAGTCCTTTTTAAAATATATATATATTATAATAGGCTGATTTTAGTGAGAGGAGTAATATAATGGACATAACGTCAAATGGAATGGCGTTATGTCCAGCCATCGAAAATGGTGTTATAACTTTTAGTATAACGCCATAGTGAATGGCGTTATAAACTTGCTATAACGCCATTTGAAATGGCATTATAGTAATTTAACTTTTTGCTTTTCCTTTCCAAACTCTTGTTTGTTTCTTTTTGCTTTCGTCGATTTTTGTTGCCTTTTTCACACTAATTCTCCCTGTTCTTGCTTCTTCTTCCTTTGTCCAGATTTTCTTTTTTTTTTCTTATTTTATTTTGCTACTTAATCAGCTCTCCTTTCTTTTAATTTTTTGCATTTATTTTTTTTATTTTGTACATTGCATCTTGTTTTCTTGCGCTAATCTTTCGATAATTTTTTAAGTAATTCGAGAATGAATAAATTTTTAATTTACTGAAAATTAATATTACTAAAATTAGAATGATATCCCTTTTATTGACTCTATTTTGTTTTTAATAATTTTAGTTGAACTGAGACAGTTTGAAAAAACACAAAAATATAAATTTACTGAGAACTAAATCAAACATAAACCCCTTTAGATAGATTCGGTTTAGTTATCAGTAAATTTATATTTTTGTATTTTTTTCCAACTATCTCAGTTCAACTAAAATTATTAAAAACAAAATAAAGTCAATAAAAGGGATATCATTCTAATTTTAGTAATATTAATTCTCAGTAAATTAAAAATTTATTCATTCTCGAATTACTTAAAAAATTATCGAAAGATTAGCGCAAGAAAACAAGATGCAATGTACAAAATAAAAAAAATAAATGCAAAAAATAAAAAAAAAGGAGAGCTGATTAAGTAGCAAAATAAAATAAGAAAAAAAAGAAAATCTGGACAAAGGAAGAAGAAGCAAGAATAAGGAGAATTAGTGTGAAAAAGGCAACAAAAATCGAATAAAGCAAAAAGCAACAAACAAGAGTTTGGGAAGGAAAAGCAAAAAGTTAAACCACTATAACGCCATTCCAAAAGGCGTTATAGAAAGTCTATAACGCCATTTGACATGGCGTTATATCAAAAGTTGTAACACCATTTTCGATGATTGGACATAACGCCATTTCATTTGGCGTTATGTCCATTATAATACTCTCATCCCCAAAATCAGTCTATTATAATATATTTTTTAAAAAAGAGGCCCAATTGGGTAAATTCCCTCCTTTTGACAACTAGCCTTTTCTGTCCATCTAGAGGCCCATTATTTCTCATTTCCACAAGTAAGAAAGCCATGACGTGCTCTGGCAAACTATGTATCCTGCGAATCAGAATTAAATATAACAAAGAATTATATCACCCAAAACATTCCAAATTCCAAATTAATGATCCTCCAAAAAAGGAGAAGGCAAGACTTGTGTTTAAAATGATCTAAATTTTATGAGGTTCTAAAGTATACAGAGATTTAAGACAAGTATAAAAATTTAACTGTGATTCTAATTTAAAGATTAAAACTTGAGAAGCAAGGTGTTTCGGCATAAAAAATCCAAGTAAGCACTAATACAGGTTAAGAACAATTTTACCAAAGTCAACCCCCCTTCAATAAGACAGGCTTCCAAATAATACAAAGAGAACAAATTTGAATCACGGTTTATCTGTTAAGAATAGTCTTAATGCCTGTTCCAATGAGTGGGTGTATGAGAAAGGAGAAAGCAGCAAGAAGTTAAGGAAGTGATATCAAAAAAGGAAAGTCCCCTCTACAAAGTTCCTTAAATAATTCTCTTTTACTTTAGAAAAATGGTTTCTATGAATCAACTCTTAATGCCTGTTCCATGAGAAGGTGCATGGGAAAGGGCAAGAAGCCAAGAAAGTGATATCAAAAAGGAAAACTTCACTTTTCAAAGTTCCTTAAATAATTCTCTTTTACTTTATATACACGAAAAGTTCTCTAGCATGTAGGTTGTGGAATATTCACTTTCCTCTGTATTTGCCCTAGCCAATTATAATTATACATTTTTTTCCTATAGATATATCCATTCTACTTTTTCAAATCAAGAATGGGCAATATGTTACGACGAAATAGTAACTCTGGTAAATATTAACATATTGATTACATTTTATTATAAATATTAGATGCATATTTTCATAGTTTTCTCAATATGCTGTGATTTTTATTAGTCAATTACAGGAGCTTAAGAAAATTACTTTACATGATTCACAATACAAGGAAAAAATGGTATTTGATGGAACATCCTAATGGTTCTTTTTGAGAAAATTATCTATATAAGCTTGCCTTTGCTGCATTTAAATTTTCATTAGTTTTAATGTATGCAAGCATGCAACTTATATTATTTATTCATCATATTACAGATGATATGAAGAAACACAAGTTGAAATGCATGAGAACAAAATATGCAAATTTGACAGCTTCAGAAAAAATTCTACAACTTTTGAACATAATTCCAACTTATGTTCTATGGAATCTAAGAATAGTTGGTATGCTAGACTTAACGATAAGGAGAAGAAGTTATATGCAAAGCATGTTAATGGTTTGAAAAAGCCAAAAAAGGATATGATTGATTCAGCTACATCTACTTCCAATAAGAGAATTCCGAAACTACAAAATAAATGGTAGCTTAAAGCTCAAATTTTTCTAAACCAACACGAAGGTATATAATGTGATTTAATTATTGTATAAATTTATAACGATATTATTTCTATAGTAAAATTTTATAGAATTTTTATCAAAAAACAAATGCTTATTTAATTTATTTTGAAGCAGATAATGCATTATATGAACCAGTGTGTTCGACATTGCATGAAGTGAAGAAAATACACCGTTGTATCCATTGTGTTGCCTTGAAATCTGAATATGAGACTCCAGTTTTTTGTTGTGATAATGGCAAAACTAAGCTAGCTTCACCAGAACTACCACAAGAGTTATTTGATTTGTTTACTTCCCAATCAGAAGAATCAAATTTCTTCCTAAAGCAGATTCGAGCATATAATAGTATCTTCTCATTCACATCCTTTGGAGTTAAACTTGATAAAGGACTTGCGTCAGGAAAATGCGGTGTATATACCTTTAGCGTGTAGGGTCAAATTTATCATGATCTTCCTGGTTTAGTACCTAATGAGAATGGTCCTGCATTCTTTCACTTATACTTAAATGATACTACAAATGAGATTGAAAACATAATGGGTATAATATCAGATGGATGTTTGAAGGAAAAAATAGTGGAAAAGCTTATGAGAATTTTGGAGGTGAATCCATATGCCAAATTCTTTAGAACAATAGAGCAATATCCATCAATTGATGATATCCAAATTCATATATCAAAAGATATAGGCTTAGATCAACGAGTTTACAATAATCCAACTGCTAATCAAGTGGCTGCAATATGGATTGAAGGAAACAATGCTAATATTCCTTTTGATAGAGACATTGTTGTACACTCACATTTTGGCCAAAGAACTAGAATCAAACATTATTTTTGTTGTTATGATGCACTTCAATATCCACTTTTTTTTCCAAAAGGGGAGGTAGGATGGCATCAAAACATTGCCAAAGTTAATGTTTCACATGATCATAGTTCAATGCATGAAAGTATTTCCATTCTAGAAGCTCCTACATCTATAGAGAATATTTTGGCAGCTGAAAAAGCAGGAATTGAAAAGTCTTTTTGAAATATAATTATTTAATAAAAATGTTTGTTTTATATATTTACTTATTTACATGTACAAAATACTTAATGCTAAATTATTTGTTGAATTTCTTTATAGGCGTTGTTGAACAAAGCAATAAGAAAGTCTCCTATAAAGAATATTATAGTTATAAGTTTCAAATAAGACCATCAAGGCAATCTACTCTTCTCTTTGCGGGGAGATTATTTCAACAATATGCAGTAGATATATACATTAAGTTGGAAACAACTCGATTGGAGTTCTACCGACCTAATCAAAGTGAAATGAGGGCAGAATTATACTAAGAAATTGTGGACAGTGTCATAGAAATTGTGGACAGTGTCATGGCCGGAGAAATAAGGGCAAGTGAAGTAGGTCAACAAATTGTACTTCCCGCATCATTTATTGGAGGACCAAGAGATATGCAACGTAGATACCTTGATGCAGTGGCAATAGTTCAAAGATTTGGGAAACCTGGCTTTTTTATCACAATGACATGCAATCCAGAATGGAAAGAGATTCAAGAACAACTACAACCCAGACAACGTCCTCAGGATCGTCCAGATCTAACTTCAAGAGTTTTTCGAGCAAAATTATAGGATTTGAAAGATCAATTATTCAAGAAAAGATCTTTGGAAAAGTTGATGCTTTTGTCTATGTTATTGAGTTTCAAAAAAGAAGATTACCTCATGCACACATGCTAATTACACTCAAATCTAAGTACAAAATCAAAACTCTAGATCAGTTTGACAAATTTGTTTGTGCTGAACTTCCCGATAAAGCTAAGTTCCCTGAGTTATTTAATTTAGTTCTAAAGCATATGATGCATGGACCATGCGGAGAGAAAAATAAAAAGAATTCATGCATGGTGAATGGAGAATGTAAATTTCATTACCCACGAGCATTCTGTGAAGTTACAATACAAGGAAAAGATGGATAGCAACGGATTAGCAATGGCCTCGTAGTTTTAAAATTAGAAAAAAATTAAAAAAATTTGTTCCTAATCCCTCACAAATTTGCAATGGATTAGCAACGGGCTCTTAGTTTTTAAATTAGAAAAAATAAAAAAAATGCATCGCTAATCTCTCACAAATTTGCAATGGATTAGCAACGAGCTTATAATTTTTAAATATATATTTTTTATTTTTTTACATTTTCATTGCTAGTCCATTATAAATTTGCAACGGATTAGCAATGACCTCTTAGTTTTTAAATTAGAAAAAAATTAAAAAGACCGTCACTTATCTCTTGCAAATTTCCAACATATTTACAACGGATTAGCGATGGAAATATAAAAATAAATTAAAAAATAAATACTAATTTAACTACTAAGAGGCAACAAAAATGTGAAAATAATTTATAAATATAAACTAATTTGAAATTATGAGCCCGTTGCTAATTCATTGTAAATTTGCAACGGATTAGTAACGGTCTCTTAGTTTTTAAATTTAAAAAAATTAAAAAAATTCTTCAATGCAAAGGATTAGCAACGGATTTGTATTTTTGGTCAAAATATGACATTGGTAGCTTTTCCTTCGCAAAGTTGTTGCAAATTTAGCGAAGGAAAATTATATCGCTAATTGCGTGTTTTCTTGTAGTGTCTTGAATAACATGACTAAAGGTAGGCTTTAATACCATATGATCATACTATTTTATAGGCATGAATCAAATATGTATTGTAATGCTTTCGTGTCTTTAGTCATGGTTATTCAAGTAATTCTACCCAAACAAAAATAAAATTATTCAAGTAATTCTTAGAGAGAAAATAACTTCGATTCATATGAGTGTCTTTTAATCTATCTTTTTGGTCTTGCATATGCATTGTATAGCATGGGTTAGGAACCTCATATAATAGATGGTAGTGAGGATTTTCTCCCATCAAAGAAATATTTAGATAATTTACTAAAATCGTAACCAATCATATCATCTTTATATTTGTGTGACTTACTTAACTGAGAGAAAAAAGTAAGGTAATTACTTGAAATTTTTTTTCTAATATTACCCACATAAATAGTAAAAAACCATCGTCAGTTTGGATATTTATTGTTGCATGGTGGGAACGGCCGTCAAGAATTTGACCATGTCTTGTACCAGAGTTGCATTCTTGGGCATAACAAACATAATTTTGTTTTCTTTTCACATATGAATAGTAAAAAACAATTGTACCCTTGGAGTAGTACACAGCGGCTACCAAAGTCCGAAGACAAAATCACAAAATTTTTTATTGAGCGTCGACTAGAAGAGTCACCATTGAATATCTCTTACTAGATACTAAACGGCACGACTAAAGATAGGCTTTTTAGTACATACTCTCTTTGTCCCATTGCAGATAACTTTTTTATTATATTAAAATATTATAAAATAATTAAAAAATTTTATAAAAAATATTTTAATATATTATATACTATTAATCAATTACTAATCTTACTATCAGTTATTTTTATATATTTATATTTGACATAAAATATCAACTGATTCACATGTTTCTTACTTTTTATTATATTATATTACTTTTATAATATAATTTAAATTTTTATATAAAAAACTGTGTCTAATGAAATATTATCAAAAAAATTAAAGAGGGGGTAATAAAGACTTCAAAAATAGTAGGTATTCAGTAGATGTACGATTTACAACGTATGTTTCCACCAGTTAAGTATAATTAGATATGACTCTTTTTAACCACATCTCTGAGTTTGATGGTACCTAACGTCCGTTAAAACCTCAAGAATGAATCTATTTTCTTACCTTTTATTATACTATATTACTTTTACAATACAATTTAATTTTTTACATATAACTCCTTGTCTGATCAAATATTATCAAAAGAAAAATTAGACAGAGAGAGTAATAAAGACCTCAAAAATAGTAGGTTTGCAGTATGATGTAGGATTCGCAATGTACTCCCTCCGTCCCATTTAACAGTATTTGACCGGACACGAAGTTTTATGCAAAAGTTTGAATTATATTATAAAAATAATATAGTATAATAAAAAATAAAAAATATGTGAGTCAGCAGGTACTTTATGTCAAATTTAAATAAATAAAAATAATATATAGTAGAGTCAGTAGTTGATTCATAATATAAAATATATAAAAATATTTTTTTATAAAAAGTGTCAATTAATTTGAAACTTTCTAATATAATAAGAAGATCAAATAAAATGAAATAGGAAGAAAGTATGTTTCAACTACGAAGTATAATTAGATATGACAATTTTTATTCACATATCTGGGTTTGATGGTACCTAGCGTCTTTTTCAACCTCAAGAACGAGTCCATTTTCTACAATTTAGTGAAAATATCAACAACCAAATTCATGCATTAAAAACCATTTCTATTCCTCAAATTCCATCAGTGAAGCATTGTGAATCTTGTATTCCTCTAACAGTTCAAAATTGGAGGCAGCCCACCGGGGAATACATTGAAAGGATAGAAAGGGAAAGGAGTGGGTTATTTCAGTTCTCATAGCACGCCTCAAAATCCTCATTTGTTGACCATTTGGATTAACTCAAAATCATTTGTAAAACAGCTTATAATATTTTCAACTCTAATATTTAATTTTTAAAATTTATATTTTAAATATTAAGATTTATTTTATTTAATTTAAGATATATAAATAAATTTTTTATAATTAAAAATATTAAGAGAGTGTTATATAAAAGTATAAAGAATTCAACCCATTTAGATTAGTTTGATCGAGTTCTTTCCTTACTTTTAATGGAAGAATTCTTAGCAAAAATATATTTTTAAAAGAGAGGATAAATATTTTCAATAAGAAAGTGAATTTTTTGTAAGAAAAGAAGTGAGATCTAATTGTGTGTTTGGTTGAACTAAACACTATTCAAATATTTTATTATCTTTCAATTTGGTTATCTCCAAGTCAGGTCTTGAGCTCAATGCTCTATTAGTTCTTTAATTAACTTTATTAGTTCTTTAATTAACTTGATTGAACATTCAACAAACTTTTTTTCTCTTCAAGTTGATTAGATAGCTATCGTCATCCTCTGTTGTACTAATTAAAATATTGTTATCTTTTATAATAAGAAAAAGGAAAATACATATATCTTCGGAAATGTATAAGTGGGCTACTCATATTGAACGGCGTTATAAGGAAGATAATTTTTTTTAAAAAAAAATTAACGATTTAGCTCATTAATTGGGTACATGAATCAGCACGAGTTTACCCATTATAGCCTTATCTATCTATATAAGCTACTCATATATTCTCTTGGATCATATCCAATTCAAGACCACTATTGGTATGAATTTATATTCATCATATTTCTCTTAGTTATTTGGTTAAATGTACATTTCCCTCATAATAAGTGGACATATATGAAAATAAAAATTAATAAGATTCCTATTATATTGAAAATCTGTAACTCATTTTTGCTCAAAAAAAAAAATCTGCTACTCTTATTTAAAGTAAGAAAAAGACATTCAATTCTAGACAAAGAAAATATTACTTTTTAAAATAAAATATATTAATTTATAACAATTTGGCAAAAATCCATGAGCTTTGAAGAACATTAACATCGAATGAAATAAAAAAATATTACGTAAAAATGAAACAGTACAAGAAGGATTGTAAAACAAAGATTGTAAAACCGCAAATACCTTTATTTCTTTCCTTTTCTCGAAACAAATATGCAATTCGTGTTGGTAGTGTAACGACCAACTCCTGGGCAGGTCCTACCCATGAGTGAATTATCACTTTTCTTTTCCAGAGGTGCAATGCAACCTGTAATACCACTACATGATACAAATATAAACTCTAATAATTTTTAAGTAATTAACAGCTAAAAACAGTATAAGGCGCACCGGCCGTCCGATAGCAAAAGGTTATATAAAATGGTTTATACAAAATATAATTGTTTTCAAAAGATTGAGATCTCTCTGTATACATACTAATTAAATTAATAACCACTTGAAATATTACAATGCATTGACAGACCAAAAATAATTACAAAATGATAAACACCTTTACAATATTAGCTACTATTGAGGATTCAACTGTCACGTGCGACGTAGAAAGAGAACTATACTCTGAATTCAACTATCAAAATTCTGAAATATAATGAGAGAACAATGAGCTATGAAGCCCAATGAAATTTCTAGGTACTTGTACAGTTTGAAAGCAAATATATCGTATTGAGTTTATAACGTTTTTAAAATATATAAGTTATCCTTGACTTTTTATGAGAATAACTTCGTTTAGTACAATAAAATAGTTTGATTTAGAAATCCCCTGAAATATAATATATTTATATATATTTACTTTCAAGTAATAATCACCATTTTCAAAAATAACGGCAAAATCAACAAACACAATTCACACGACTCTTACGAGTCCATACTTTCGCCGCCCTTCCAATGGCCATCTCACACGCGGCACAAAGGAACTCTCCACACAACACCCCCGAATGGCCTTCTCACACACGGCGCAAAGGGACTCTGCACACAACATCTCGCAATGGCCTTCTCACGCACGGCACAAGGAGACTTTCTACACAAATCAATAATCTCACCCTGCAGGGGAGTCAATTCATATCCCAATGGTAGAGTTTACACATAATTCACATTTACAACTCACCAATAACTAATCAATTCTCATTGTTTAGTATATTGTATAAATATACAAGTCGATCCACACCAAAACAACAACTCATATTACTACTACATATTTTAACAAAAAGTCGAGCTACGGTAAAATAATAATTTAAAATTAACAAAATCCAAGCCACGCACAACAAGAAAGTATGCGGTTAGCAACGGATTTTAGCGATGGGCGGAGGTCATTGCTTATCCCCACTAATTTCATAATTGATTTCTTCTATATTAATCGTGAAATAAAGATTCAATTGGATTAAAGTACAACTTATATTGGCATTTTATCAATTTTTTTGATTTCCATCGCTAATCCCTCGCTAATTAGCTAGAGATTAGTGATACAATGCTTAATTTAATATCATAAACATTTTTTAAATTCTGGAATAGTGGCGTCGCTAATCCGTCGCTAATTAGCGAGGGATTAGCGACGAAATGCTAATTTTAATATAATAAAAAATATTTTTAAATTCTCCAACATTTCCGTCGCTAATTAGCGAGGGATTAGCGATGACAAAATTCTAGAATTTAAAAAAAAATGTTTATGAACGGACAATTTGGAGAATTAAGAAAATAGACTTTAATATTTAACTTTTTTATTTCCATCGCTAATTAGGGAGGGATTAGCGACGAAATTCTAATTTCAATATAAAAATCCATTATTTTAATTCCCAAGCTTATCCATTATTTTAAATCAAATAGACGTTGCAATTATCGTATCCCTATTCCGTCGCTAATCTGTCGCTAATTAGCGACAGAATAGCAATGGAACTATTAAATTTTAAATCAAATAGATGTTGCAATTATCGTATCTCTATTCCGTCGCTAATTAGCAACGGAATAATTAAGTTTTAGTGTGAATAATGTTGCAACTTTCCAATCCCAATTAAAATTTTTATGTCAGATGAAATATGTTGTATTACGGTAAAGATGTCTTACTTTAATGTAACATATTACAATTTTTATGACTTACATTATTCTATGGTTCAATTACTACGTTTTCTATCGGCAATTGAAGCTATTTGGAATAGATGTATATATTACTTGGATAAATTTCTCAAACTTTTAATAATCCTTCATAGATTATCCCCACTATTTTTTGGCATGATTTCTTCTATATTAATCGTGAAATAAAGATTCAATTGGATTAAAGTACAACTTATATTGGCATTTTATCAATTTTTTGATTTCCGTTGCTAATCCCTTGCTAATTAGCGAGGAATTAGCGACGCAATGCTTAATTTAATATCATAACTATATTTTTTTTAAATTCTGAAATAGTGGTGTCGCTAATCCCTCGCTAATTAGCGAGGGATTAGCAATGCAATTTTAAAGACGCAGCATGTGATTGCGTTGTTATTGGTGTGGCTTGCCTTGACAGGTGAGAATTGCGCACTACGGAAATGCGTTCTTACGATCCTTTACCAGCATTAGTCGAGCTGAATTGCAGACTTGCCCTCCGAACAAAACTCAAGCAAAAAAGGAGAACCCTCCCCTCCCAAAACAGCAGCAATTCGGTGATTCAGGCCAATCTTCCGCAAACCGAAGAGGTAAAATTCCGGGCTCATCTAGCATTTTTACAGCATCGGTTTCTTCGGTGTTATTTCCCTGCGTACTTGAAAATTTTTGTTGATTTTCTTCTTATTGCTAAACTGAAAATCTGGGTTCTGTGAATGTGAAATCCTCGCGTTGTTGTTTCTTTGTTTGTGGTAAATAAATTCTGGGATTGTTGAATCAACAAGAGACTATTTGCGATTGCCGTTTGGTGGGAGAAAAATCCGAATCAATATCTTCCGCTTGGGTTTAGCTGGCGGTTAACTATCAGTAATTTGACGGAGGAAATATTAGGAAAAGGAGGTGTTTCATAGCTAGGATTTACGGCCTTCCACACCTTCATGCTAGAATCGCTAAAATTTTGTAGGCATCTGACGAGAAGCTTTCTGCCTCGTCTGTGCTTGAAGTTACTAGAACCTTGGTTGAATAATGAACTTGGTTTATACAAAAAAAAAAAAGGGGAATAGAATTTCTTATCAGTCTATCTTCTGGAAGTATTAAAAGATACTAGTAGATATACAAACATTGAAGCATAAATAGGTTCGGCTTAAGTGCTGTAGAAGGAAGAGAATTTTGAAAGAGCACCACTAAGGAAAATGGGGAAGTGAGCCGAGCTCAGTGTCCTGCTTGTGAGCAACAGCAGTGCTTCTTTGCAAATGTGAGGGAATGGAAGGGTCAAGATCAATTAGCCGAATCCCATCAAGAGGGAGAAGTGGTGGAGTAGACAAGTAGGTCTACTGTCAATGAAAAGGGAGGATAGTTTAATTTTTTCAGTGACAACAGCAGATGATGTGTAGGGGCAACTTTTATGTCACATATCCTTAGTTCTAATGATATCCTTTTAATGAAGAGATCTTGACCATTGTATTTAAAGTATGAGGAGAAATGTAAAAAGAAAGGAAATGTAGCAGAAGTTATCACTAAATGCTATTTCAAATGAGATAGAAAAATAAAATAAATATTACTCTCAATGACTAGTATTAAATTGACGCCTTCTAATTTAATAAATAGTGCTTTAATGAATGATTTGTTGAACATAGTTTATTAAGGTAGTGAGAGAGTATAATTTTGATGATAATTGTTGGTGGGGTGGGTTGCAGTGATGGACAATAACTCCCCTTCCAAGGAGTGGTTGGTCCGGTAAATGTGGTTGTAGAACAACTTTATTGTCTTTTTTGTGCAAAAAGTCAATGCCTTTTTCCTATTTTAATATATGGTTGAAGCATAATTTTCATAATTGATTGAGTAGAATAATCAGATTGTGCTTACCAAGAACTTCACTAGTTTATGTAAAGCCAAAAATCTATGCACGAAGATTATCTAATATTCCTTCTTTTGAAAATACAACAGCAACTACAAGAAAAGTTTTGAAGTGTATTATACTAAACTCGATAGGACTAGATGGATTAATTATGTTGATTATTGTTTGTTTAATAGAATGAGAAGATACTGAAAAATGTGATACTAAATTAAGAAACAAGTGATGGTAACTGGAAAAGATTGTTGAACTGACGTTAAGCTGTGTTATTTTGGAATATTTTTCCATTCCGGATTTGTGCTTACAAAACATTTAATTTTTTTCCCGTCTCCTTTTTGTTGTACAAAAGATATGTGGTGTTTTTTTTTTGTGGGCTTTGTTATGGGGTTGAATTTCGAGCCCCCTATGAGCCTATAAGAAGTTAATATTTTAGGGGAGGCTTTAACCAATTTTACTTAAAAATTTCTTAATTGAGAACCAAGGATTCCCAGGTAGAAAACTTTAAAAAATTATTAAGACAATGATACTTAATGTCGATGGATGATCATAGTTGGATGTATAAGAGGCACGTGCAAGGGATCAAAGGGATTACATTAGAGTATGAGCAAGGGGTAAAGAGTTTTATTGCGTACTGTTTGGCGAAAGGTTGGGCGTCATGGCTGAGATGTCCATGTGCAAAATGTAAGAATAGAGCTCATCTATCTCCGGATGAGGTGGAGATGCACTTGTATAGGTTTGGCTTTGTCTCCGATTATTACTGCTGGACAAGCCATGGCGAGAATCTTAATCCGGTGCAGCCTACGTCCACGGTAGCTGGTACCTCTGTTCGGCCTGTCACAAATAATCAGTTGCAGCAGATGGTTTTTGATGCAGTTGGTGGGGACATTCCAACAGACCCCCGACATCTTTTGATTCCGAGGAAACACCTAATGCTGTAGCTAAGAGATTTTATGATATGTTGGAAGCGGCTGACTCTCCCATTTGGGAGAGATGCACATCGCACTCATTGTTATCGGTCATTTCTCGATTGTTAAACATTAAATCAGAGAATAATATTTCAGAGTGATATTTTAATCAGGTGATACAGCTGATGAAAGAGGTCTTTCCAAGTAATAATACGCTCCCGGATGACTTATACCAAACAAAGAAGCTAGTCTCTGGACTTGGCCTGCCTGTTCAGAAGACAGATGTTTGTCCGAATAGTTGTATGCTTTACTGGAAAGGCGATGCAGACAGAATAGATTGCAAGTTTTGTGGTCATGCCTGATATATGCCAAAGAAGAAGATCGCCAAAAATAAACAGTATAAGGATGTTCCTTTCAAAAAGATGTATTACCTTCCTTTGACACCAAGACTGCATAGACTATTTGCGTCTAAGATGACTGCCGAACATATGAGGTGGCATGGAGAGAGTCAGTCGGAGATGGGAGTAATGAGCCATCCAAGAGATTGTGAAGGTTGGCACCATTTCGATCGGACCTACCCAGAATTTGCCAAAGAAATCCGAAATGTTTGTCTTGCTCTATGCACCGATGGGTTTTCACTTTTCGGTATGTCGAGAACGCAATATTCCACTTAGCTCCTTATTGTTACGCCTTACAACTTGCCTCCTTGGATGTGCATGAAAGATCCAGTAATGTTTCTCACAGTAATTGTCTGGGGGCCAAAGAATCCAAAACATAAGATTGATGTTTATCTACAACCTTTGGTAGATGAATTATTATAGTTATGGTGTACTGGAGTCCCGACATACGACATTTCGAAGAAAAAAAAATTTCAAATGCGTGCAACACTTCTGTGGACTATTAACAACTTTCCTGCTTATGGCATGTTTAGTGGATAGAGTACAGCAGGAAGATTAGCGTGGCCTTATTGTATGGAGCTAACCAAATCTTTTCAGTTGCAGAATGGGTCGAAACAATCTTGGTTCGATTGTCACTGGCGATTCTTGCCCTCTGAGCACCTATACCGCAAGGATACTAAGTCGTTCAGAAAAGATAGGGGACGTGAGACCTCTGTACCCATACAACGAGCTTCTGGAGATAAGATGTGGTCAAGAGTGTGCAATTTTTCCAAGATAGTGGATACTGTAGTAGAAGTTGGGAGGCATGCGGGCAGAGGCATATACCACAATTGGGCTAAAAGGAGCATCTTTTGGGATTTGCCATATTGGAAAACTAATCTGATTTGCCTGATGGGTATGCGTCTAATTTGGGAAGATGTGTTTCTATAAAAGAGCTAAAAATGTCAGGAATGAAATCTCATGGCTGTCACGTTTTTATGGAGAGATTACTTCCAATTACGTTCAGAGAATTTCTTCCAACATTGATATTGAACATTCTAACGGAGTTAAGTATTTTTTACCGTGACTTGTGTTCTCCAAAAGTATCAGTATCTCGTATGACGGAATGGGAGAAAATCATTGCAATTCTGGTTTGTAAGTTAGAAAAGATTTTTCCACCGAGCTTCTTTGACGTGATGGAGCACCTTTTGATCCACTTGCCGTACAAAGCCAGGGTTGCTGGCCCTGTTCAGTACCGATGGATGTATCCATTCGAGAGGTAAATGTTTGTTTGACAATGTCCGGTTCTCAATTATTTTAATTTAAGAAAAAAGATAATAAACTTCAGTTTCTTACAGATATTTCAGGCTCTTGTATCGCTTGAAAAGTAAGGTTAAGAATAAAGCAAGGGTGGAAGGATCTATTTGTAATGCGTACTTGATTGAGGAAGCATCGACATTTTTCTCCTATTATTTTGAACCTCACGTGCAGACAAGATATACAAACATTGCTCGAAACGATGAAGGTGTTAGTGCCCCAAACTTGCATGGCCCTAGTTTGTCAATTTGTAGTAATTCAAGAAGGGTGATGGGACAAACTCAAATCAGATATCTAACATCAGAGGAACTTAAGGCAGCTACGATTTATATCTTTCTCAATTGCAAGGAGCTGCTGTCGTTTATTAGGTCAGTTATAATAATATTACTATTACATAAGTTACGTATTACCTCAATGCTTGTAGACTAATTCCAGCCGGATTGATTACTATGCAGTAAATTTAAGAGTGAATTACAAGCGGTTGCACCACATTTAATAGATCAGGAAGTAGACAGGAGATTAGAGGACGAGTTTCCGGCATGGTTTAGAACTTATGTAATTGTTGCCCTCTCATATTATTTTTTGAGTATTTTATAATTAACGTGCGTGTTATCCGGCTAACATGTAGGTTGTAGGTTAACCATCCGGACAATCATGTGAGTGACAACAATCTTAAAAGTTTGAGTTGGGGTCTTTCGAGACAGGTGATGAGTACTTGATTAATGGTTTTATATTTCACGCGTACGATTATGAAATGGGAAAGAAAATCGTTAATAGTGGAGTTTGCGTCAAATGCCTAGAAGAAAATACGAGAGACTATTATGGAGTCTTGAAGGAGATTATTGAGGTGCAATTCCCTGGGTCTCCTTGTCGAGGATTATTGTTAGCCCTAAGGGCAAATCATGTAGTTTTGATTAATGACAAATATTGATGAGGACTAATATGCTTGTATGTTGTGTGATAGGATTTGTGGATTAAGAAGTATGAATCTCATTCGCTGAAGTAAAATGCGAAAACAACTCCAATATGTCAAAGTGATTGAAGATTGAAGAGTTTGTTCAAGATGTTAGAAAGGGCTTTGATGACGTGAAGTGTAGGTTGCATGTGTTTAATAGGTGAAACTTTGTAAACCCTACACTCTTTAGCGCCTGGAATCCATGAGTTGCAATTGAGAGCACAAAACTCGATTTAAATGGTTTCAATGGTTTTCAACTTATCTAAATTATCAAGTTTTTACATACATGATTTTTGCACTTAAAAGGTCTTTAATGACTTATCTTTTAAGCTAGAAGGTTTTTCCAACATGTTAGAATTGATTTGAACATGTTTTGATAAAGTTTGAAAAATTCGGATCGCAAGATTTGGGACGCAGGATGAAAAAATTCGGTCGTCCGAATATTCATGTGAACAGATCTTGATCGCTTTTTCCGAGAGAAATTCGGAAAAAGATTTGGGACGCAGTTTGGAAAAAATTCGGTCGTCCGAAATTTTCCCTCGCATAGTGAACAATGGGTCCGAAAATTTTCGACTAAAATTCGATCGTCCGAAAAAATTCGGACGCGAGAATTGATCGTCCGAATTTTTCAAACTAGCAATTCTTAAACTAGCTTTTATAGCTGCTTTTAATCGATTTTCAAATTTATAAAGGCTAGAAACTCTATATTTTTTAAAAGAACTTTTGCACAAAAAGAAATCCTTGAAGCTCTAACTTGTTTTACATCAAAATTATATCAAAAGCTCTCAAATTGCCTTGTGCTCAAAGATTGAAATTCAAGATTCCAGCGCAAAGTGAAGTGGTGCTATAGCAATTGTATTCATCCACCAAGTAGTGTTGGTAACATTCAAATTCTCTCTTTATATTTTTGTTGTGATTGATACTGAGGTTGTCAAGAGACTTAAAACCCTTGTGGAGGGTGAGCATGTATCTAGATTAATCGAGGTTGTTGTGTAAAACCCATTGGTGAGGATTGGTCTCAGGTTGTCTAGTGACATAAAACTCTTAGTGATAAGAGTGAGCACTTATTTATTATATTGAAAAAGAGGTTGTTGTGATAAAACCCATTGAAGGGGTGAGCTCTCGTGTAATTGCTTTGGATTGAGCATATAGTGAATTAGTTAAAATCGCTGAGTGTGGGACTCAAGATAGTGGATGTAGATCTTGGAGAGATCGAACCACTATAAATTGCTTGTCTTCTTTGTTCTTCATTGTGAATTGCTTTGTTATTGAGTTCATTACATTCTCATTGAATCAATTGAATATAATCTTTCCAAACCAAGTTCATAAAAGGGAAAAAGATTTTTCGATAATTAGCTAAAAGACTTAATTCACTCCCCTCTTGTGTCTTTCAATTGGTATCGAGCGAGTGTCTTATTTTTAAGGTCTAACAACCTAGTAAGTAAAGATTATATGGCTAGTTTATCAAATTTGCCTTATGTGGAAGGTTAAATCTACAAATAGGCACTCCTTTTGTTTGATGGTTCTAATTATACACTTTAGAAATCTAGAATTAGAATTTTTATTTGTTCTATTAACTTTGATTTGTGGAGTATCATTGAGAAAGGTGTCTATGTGCCTATGAGAATAAAGGCTGATGGAATTACAAAGGAAGTAAAGCCTATGGAGGAACTTGATGAGAATGATTCAAGAAAGATAACTTTAAACTACCAAGTAATGAACATCTTGAGTTGTGCATTGGATGTGAATGAATACAATCGAGTGAGTGAATGCGACACCGCTCACGATATGTGGAGACTTCTTCAAGTAACACATGAGGAAAGAGCCAATATGTGTTTTATGGCAATAAATGATGAGGTACAATCCACTTCTTTTACTTCTACTTGTTGTGATGATGATATTGATAATCCTAATGAATTATTTGTTGAAATGTATGAAGAATTAAAAAAGGTTTCAAAAAGAAATAAGGAAATGAAATTCAAAATTAATGAGTTATTGAATGAAAATTCAAAACTATATTGTGAAAACAAAAGACTTCGAATCTATTGATTGTTTGAATATTGAAAAAAGAAGTTTTAAATGTCTCTTTACTAAAAACATGTCCCTCGAAAAATAAGATTCTTTGTGAAAAGATTTTGTCTCTTGAAAGAATGCTTTGTTGATCATGAGACTTTGAAAAAAGAAGGTTGATGACCTTACATCATGTATAGAAAAATTTACAAAAGGAAGGGACAATCTTGATAAAATTCTTGGAGCTCAAAGATCTCCTCTCATCAAAAATAGTCTTGGTTATAATTATGTAAACAATGTGCTAAAAATATAACAAATTCTTTGTTAAAGCTACTTCTACTTCCATGCATCATACTTTGCTGTACTTATTGTGGAAAACATAGTCATAAAGTCACCAAATGTTATGTTAAAAGAAATGTAGAGAATGGTATAAAACCATTTGGAGAGTTAAAGAAACTATTACTAACCCCCACTGACTCAAGAAAGTATGAGTACCAAAGGATACTTCTCTCCTTTATTGCAGTGTACACTTCAATTCAAACTCAAACACAACTAAGAGGTATATTGATGATGTTGGGCTTAAAGAATAACGAAAACACCTCATTTATAATCAAGGTCAAAGCAACCAAAGAAGGATTTGTTTTTGAGGCAAGAAGAAAGGAGGAATTCTTGGAGTAACCAATGTTGGTAAAGGTTCCTCTCTTCTTTTTAAACAAATGTTGCTTAAGATCTGATTTGAACTATAACTTGCTTAGCATTAGTCAATTGTGTGATATTAAATGCCAACATGCAAAGTTTCGATTAAGAATTCCTTTGTTAAAATTTGAAAATTTGCCAACCATGACTTGTCAATTGCTTCTATGAAGTTGATTAGGTAACATTGAGGATATGAGATTGAATTCATGGTTGATATGTTCTTGAAATTGATTATATGTCATGATAAAATGATTAAAATAGCTATGATTGAATATCTATGCATTTGATTGGTCAAAAACATCTTTATGAAACTTTACAAAATGTTTGAACTTGAAGTTTGAATGTAGGCCATAAGTTCGGTCGCCCGAACTTGTATGACAAAATGATATTTTGTGATTTTAATCAATTACTCACAAAATGTTTCAGTGTGTGTTTTATCTTGATAAGCTTGATGAACTTGTTGCTTATGATAATGATTTTCTTGGCATAGAAGATTTGGTCATGTGAACATGGATTTGTTGAACAAACTTTTCTCTCAAGATTTAGTTGGAGGATTGCTAAAAATGTGTTTTGAGAAAATTATCTTTGACATACTTGTCAATATGGAAAACAAACAAAAGAATCTTTCAAACCGAAGAAAATGATTTTCACTTCAAAACCTCTTAATATTTGTTTATATGGATTGTTTGGACCAATGAGGATCACTAGTCTTGATAGTAAGAGGTATTCATATATGATTGTTGATGATTTCTCTAGATTTACATGGGTGATCTTTCTAGCTCAAAAGGATGAAGTTCTTTTCATGAATTTATAAGACTTTTCAAAAGGGTCCAAATCTCTCTTGAGTGCAAATTGATTCCTATTAGAAGTGACAATGAGAGAATTTTACAACCAAGTCTTTGCAAAATTTGTGATAAAAATTGAATTTCATATAATTGTTTCAACTGCAAAAACCCCACAACAAAATGGTGTTATTAAAAGAAAAATTTGAACTTTGCAAAAATTGGTTAGATCTATGCTTTGTGAAAATTCCTCAAAAAAAATTTGTTTTGAGCCGAAACCATAAACAACACATGCTATGATATATAGAATTCTTTAAGATCATTTTAAAGAAAAATATCTTTTGAAATTCACTTTTATACAACTTCTCAAGTTGCATATTTTAAAGTGTTTTATCTTGAATACTTGTGATAGCTTACTTAAATTTGATAGAAGATATAGGTATATCTCTTAACCATTCTTCTAATAAAAGGCCTATAGATTTTAAAATGAAAAGAACCTTATATGATGAGAAAACCATTCATGTTGGTTTAGATGAATCTTACATTTGCTTGGAAAGAAAAGAAGAAGATGATGCAGGTACATCTATGAATAACTATCAAACCCATCTTCAAGCACCAACTTTGCAGGATCATACCAATGAGGAAGAAATGATTGAACAAAATCAAGATGACCAACCTAGTAGTGACCAAGAGCTTTCAAAGAACCTAAGATATTCAAGAGGGCACCCTAAGGAGCAAATCATTGGTGATATCTCCCAAGGAGTAAAAATAAGGCGGTATTTTATCAATAACTTTATTCCTTTTATCTCATATGAGCCTAAAAATATTGATGATGCATTGTGTGATGATTTTTGGATTATTACTATGCAAGAGGAATTAAATAAATTTGAAAGATACAAAATTTTGAAATTTCTAAATCTCATGATCATTCCATTATTGGAACTAAATGGTTTTTAGAAATAAACTCAATGAATCCAAGGAAGGTGTAAGAAATAAATCAAGATTTGTCACCCAAGGATTCAATCAAGAAGAGTAAATTGTTTATGATGAAACCTTTGTTCCGAATGCTAGACTTAAGTCCATAAGAATGCTTTTGACTTTTACTTTCTTTAAAGGTTTTAAATTATTTCAAATGAATGTCAAAAGATCTTTTCTAAATGGTTCTATTGAGGAAGAGATTTATGTGGAACAATCACCTGGTTTTGATCATGAAAAGTTTTCTAACCATGTTTTCAAATTATCCAAAGCTTTGTATGATTTAAAACAAGCTCCTAGAGCTTTGTATAAAAAAATTGAGCGTTTTTCTTCTTTCAAAAGGATTTTCAAGAAGAAAGGTTGACACTACTATTTTTATAAAAAAAAAAAAAAACCTTTTGTAACAATGATCTATAAGTTGTCCAAATATATGATACAATTCTTTTTTGGTGCTTTTAATACTTCACTTTGTGATGTGTTTGCCAAGTTAATGCAAAGTAAATTTGAAATGAGCATGATAGGAAAACTCAATTTCTTTCTTGGCCTACAAATTAAGCAAACCAAGGATGGCACCTTCATGAATCAAGTTAAGGTATAAGCACTTCCATAAGTTTATCAACTATGCTTAACAAGAATAAAAAAGGTTTCATAGGAGTAGTCAACTCTATTTGATAGCAAGTAAAGCTAATATTATGTTTGCCATGTGCTTGTGTGCTAGATTTCATCTTGTCCTAAAGAGTCTCATTTGATTGCTGATTAACATATTCTCTATTACCTTATTGATACTTAAGTGATTATGATCTATATTTCAAATGTGTGGCTATGTTATGTGATAACACTAATGCAATAAATTTGACCATCATACCATTCAACAAACTAGGACAAAGCATATAGAGATCAAATTTCATTTCATTAGAGATCACTCTACTAAGGGTAATACTTGTTTAAAGCATGTTTGTATTAATGAACAAATTAATGATATCGTTACTAAGCCATTGGCTGAAGAAAGGTTTGACCAATCTTAGAAGAAGCTTAGGGATTTTAAAATTCAATAACTAATGAGTGTATTCAAGTGTTGTAGCTCCAAGTGAGGACAAAGAAGCCTAGCATGGGAAAAGAAAAGGGAAAAGCAAAAGAAAGAGAAGGAGGACCAGTGATCAATGAACCAAAGAAGGTTTATGTTCCTTAAAGCATGTCATTGCTAGATAGAATTGTCACTGTGGAGGCTGCTACTGAATTTGATGATTGGACAAGAAGGAACCATAAGACAAATCCAAGCCACAAGGTGGATGTCATCAAACTATCCGAAATGGGTAATATACTCTCATTTTTAAATGATATGAGCTGAACTAGTTTCCTTGTGTTTGATGAATGCTATTACCTTCCTTAGTTTATGAAGTTTAAGCAAATATTAAGGAAGAAAGAGTTGAGCGAGTTGGTAATAAAGCTATTTGGTGGTATTCTTCAAGAATATCACAAGTTGATTTTTGAGTTTGATAATGCATTGTTCAATAGAATTTGTGATGTTGAGGATGTTGGGTTTAGGCATTATTCTTCCGGGGGATATTGTTTTATAAGTGAGTTATACTCACATGAAAGAATTGAGAATGCCTATATAAATGGTAGAAGCCTCAAGACTAGAAAGGAGAGAGAGATAAAAGCTTTTTGATGCTAGTAAAAGAATTTTGCATCACATGCTTACTACCTTTATTATAGCATACTTTGGGAACAAATCTTCTGTTGATAATATGTATGCTGTAATTATACTAGTCATGTTTAAGAAAAGAAAATTGAATTTTGGATATATATAGAGCTAAAGAATATAATGGCAGCTAGAAGAACCGAGCATAATGCATTGTCGTATGAAAGGCTATTAACAGGATTTTTCAAGCACCTCCAAGTGCAATTGTCTTCTAGTGGTTTATCAATAAAGAGTGAAGAAGTCTACACCAACAACTCACTAAAGAGAATGCTTTGGATACTTGATGATGATAATGTATGAAGGGCTAGAAGAGAAACTCCTCGAAGGGGTGATAGAAGAGATGCTAGTGATGTTGAAGAAAGTGAGGAGGTTGAGGAAGAAGAAAATGAAGAAGAAGAAGAGAATGAAGAGAAAATCCTTGCTGGAGAAAGGAAAGATAAAATGAGGCATTAGTCACCAAGTGAGGGGGAGCAACTCCCCACAAAAAGAAGACTATTTAAAGAGGTACCCTCTATTGAAAGGAAAAGAAGTTGAAGGTGATAATCTCACTAGAAGTGATATCATAGTTGCCAAGCTGTTTCAAGAGACATTGAATAGCCACGTAAATGAAGTGGAGAAGATGAACAAATTCTTCGAATCCTTTGCTCCAATGATTCTTGGCAAATTTGATGGTGTTGAAGCTAGAGTCAAGAATACGGAAGAAAACTTGAGGAAGATTTCTCAAGTAGTTTTAAATGGTGAAAGTTCCTATAAAGCCAAATGAAGAAGATCAAGAAGATAATATGGGTGAAGATGGCAGCAACAAGGATGATAGCAATGACAGTGAAAATTGAGATGGCTATTAGTTTGTTGCCAAAGAAGAAGACAAGATGAAGGAAAAGGCAGTGAAGCACCCCAAGAAGGAGAAGAGCATGAGAATGAAGAGCAAAGAACAAGCAAGAAGAAGGAGGTGAAGGAAGTTCAACAAAGTCAAATCACAAATCCATCAGCAATTCCCTTCTGCCAAGAGATCAAGGGAACCATGGCCATCATAACAAACAAATTCGGAAGTGAAGACCATGAAGCACATCCAAGACTAAGCCTTCCTATCCCTAAACTCTATTTTGTTGCTTATCTTAGTTTATGTCTTGATGCACATGTTATGCTTTAACATTGAAATTTACTTGTGCCTTTCTAGTCATTATACTGTTTTGAAGCTCAATATATGAAATCCTTGTGATAAGAGCTTCTTTTGTTTCACTTTTGTTGTCCAAGTACTCTTACCCCACCTTTGATTGATGACAAAAGGGGGAGAAGAAATGTGATGACAAAATGTGTGAAAATATGAAATAGCAATGGAATTCCTCATGCATGAAGAGAAAATGTGTGAATTTTTTGAAAATCCATGCATATGTCAAGGGGAAGAAAGAATGACTACAAAATGTGCTATGTGCTTGTTATAATGTGAATCATGCTGCAATGTGTGCTAATGTGTGCTATGTATATATTGATGTGCAATAGATAATGAGTAATGTAAAAATATTTGACTGCATTTCTGCATTTGAAATTTAAATTGAATATTTTATAATATGTGAGGTATTGGTTATTTTCTGAGATTTTGGAATATGGTTAAGTTGAGATTGAAATCTTGAAGCTTGGTTTCGACTTGACTCTATGATTTTTAATTACTTCATGAAAACAATTGAATGCATGAATTTTGTGGTTTTACAAAGCTAAACTAAGTGCCTTTGTGGACATACATGTTTGAATACTTCAACATTTCATTTTAAAAGGCAAAATTAACTTTTCAAACTTGTTGCAAAAATTTGGACTCAAAATTCGGATGCAAGGTTCAAAAATCGGATGCATGTTTCAGAAATTTGGATGCATGCATATTTGTTGCCAAAAAGTGCTTCTTTGTTGTTCAAATTGATTCAAATATGTTTTATTCTCTTCCATTATGTTTGAACAACCTTAGGAAAGATTTATTTCACATTAAACTTTCATTATATTGAATTTATTGCATGTCAAAATTCGGATGCATGAGTTTAAAATTTCGGATGCATGTTCTAAAATTCTGGATGCATGTTCTAAAAATTCGGATGCATCCATATTGTGTTGTCAAAATGTGCTCCTTTTTGTTCAAATTGATTCAAATATGTTTTAATCTCTTCTAATAAGTTTGAACAACCTTAGGAAAGCTTATTTACAAAATTTGCAGCTTTCATTTTACTTATTTTAAAGTTTGGACTTGCTATGCAAAAAATTCGGATGCATGATATCTCTAGTCCAAATGTGCTGAAAAATTAGCACAATCTAAGGGGGAGCATTGTTAAACTTTTACAACCTTAAAATCTCTCTTAGAACTTTTTCTAAATGCTTAAATGCTATATCTTCTATCCTAACTGTTGGAAGGAAGGAGGTAATTGGAGGTTGGTTGGGTCATAGGCTCATATTGAGCCTTTTGTATGTCAATGCTGCTAAATTGGTTGTTTTCATCATTGACATTAATACTTCTTTGTACTTATATTGTTTAAATCCATCACATTTTGCATGAAAGTTTGTCATCATCAAAAAGGGAGAGATTGTTAGCCCTAAGGGCAAATCATGTAGTTTTGATTAATGATAAATATTGATGATGACTAATATGCTTGTATGTTGTGTGATAGGATTTGTGGATTAAGAAGTTTGAAGTCTCATTGCCTTGAAGCTAAAATACAAGAACAACTTCAATATGTCAAAGTGATTGAAGATTGAAGAGTTTGTTCAAGATGTTAGAAGGCTTTGATGACATGAAGTGTAGGTTGCATGTGTTTAATAGGTAAACTTTGTAAACCCTACACTCTTAAGCCTTGGAATCTATGAGTTGCAATTGAGAGCACAAAACTTGATTTAAATGGTTTCAATGGTTTTCAACTTATCTAAATTATCAAGTTTTCATACATGATTTTTGCACTTAAAAGGTCTTTAATGACTTATCTTTTAAGCTAGAAGGTTTTCCAACATGTTAGAATTGATTTGAACATGTTTTGACAAAGTTTGAAAAATTCGAATGCAAGATTCGGACGCAGGATGAAAAATTCGGTCGTCCGAATTTTCTTGTGAACAGTACCGACTGTTTTTCCAGAGAAATTCGGAAGAAGATTCGGACGCAGCTGGAAAAATTCGGTCGTCCGAATTTTTCCCCGCATAGTAAACAGTAGGTGAACAGTGGGTCCGAAAATTTTCGACCAAAAATTCGGTCGTCCGAAAAATTCGGACGCAGAATTCGGTCGTCCGAATTTTCTGAAACTAGCCGTTACTAGCCGTTTTATGGCCGTTTTAACTGATTTTCAAATTCTATAAAGGCTAGAAACTCTAGATTTTTAAAAGAATTTTTGCACAAAAGAAATCCTTGAAGCTCTAACTTGTTTTACATCAAAATTATATCAAAAGCTCTCAAATTGCCTTGTGCTCAAAGATTGAAATTCAAGATTCCAAAGGCAAGAAGTGAAGTGGTGCTAGCAATTGTATTCATCCACCAAGAAGTGTTGGTAACATTCAAATTCTCTCTTTATATTTTTGTTGTGATTGATACAAGGTTGTCAAGAGACTTAAAACCCTTGTAGAGGGTGAGTCATAGACTAGATTAATCAAGGTTGTTGTGTAAAACCCATTGGTGAGGGTGAGCCTTGGATTAGATTGGTCTAGGTTGTCTAGTGACATAAAACTCTTAGTGATAAGAGTGAACCTTGTTTATTATATTGAAAAGAGGTTGTTGTGGTAAAACCCATTGAAGGGTGAGCCTCTTGTGTAATTGCTTGGATTGAGCATATAGTGAATTAGTTAAAATCCTTGAGTGTGGACTCAAGGTAGTGGATGTAGATCTTGGAGAGATCGAACCACTATAAATTGCTTGTGCTCTTTGTTCTTCATTGTGAATTGCTTTGTTATTGAGTTCATTACATTCTCATTGAATCAATTGAATATAATCTTTCCAAACCAAGTTCATAAAAGGAAAATATTTTCGATAATTAGCCAAAGACCTAATTCACCCCCCTCCCTCTTAGGTCTTTCAATTATCTTGTTCAAATGTGATTGGTTTGATCCAACTGTCAATAGGGGAGTGAAGGTGCATCCACAATTTAGAATCGTAGACATTAACTGCAAGAGGAAGTACCCAAAATACGACCCATTTGTGTTAGCTCAACAAGCCAGTCAGGTATATTATGCTTCCTATCCAGGCTATAAAAAGAACAAGTCTGATTGGATAACCGTTTGCAAGTTGAAGGCTCATCACATAATTGACGCACCTATAGTGGATAGACCATATCAAGAGGAGGCCGACGATTCTGTGGCTATTGTTGTTTCGATTGAAGATGAGATGATTGGTGGACTTGCAAATGAAACAGTCGAAGGAAAAGTAGTAGCTATTGTAGAAATAAGAACGCAACAAAACATTGATGTGGTTGTAGAAGAAGTTAATTCGGATACGGATTCTCTTACTGATGATGATATGGATGATGATTCATTAGATAATGAAAAAAATGAATATGATTAGTTGCTTTCAAATGTGAGCGAATATTTTACAATTTGATGAATGATTTATTTCATATTTATTGATATAAACTCTAAATTTTTTATTGTTATACGTGTATACCATATTATATCTACCGGCAGAGGACTACCACAGCAGTCTGAGACTGGGGAGGACGGTACTCCGTCTCCAATTCAGGGTTCTCAGTTATGTAGGTTGCCACCAATGCACTCACCAGGCTCGTCAGGACAGCAACGAACGCCTACATCTAGACCTTCCACAGCTGCATCTGCGCCTGGAGCAGACATCTAAGATACACGCATTTTGATTGCACTTGATGGTGACAGGTAAGTACTATTTATTTTTAATTGTTACTTGAATTGGATAACATTCAAGCTATCTCTAACTTGCGTCTTTTAACATCGTTACAATTTTTTTTTGGTATCGTTCCAATTTATTTTAAGAAGCTTCTTTGTCAAATGTTGTAATGGTTAATTGAACTTATTTTCCGTCGCAATAGTTTCTCTCCATCGATGGATGCTGTTAGAGAGATATCACTGATATTTAAAGACATTACACTGCACCTTATGCTAAATTTGTAGATATTCCTGTGGATGTCAGGAACATGTGGTTCGACTTATGGACTGTAAGTATAAAAGTAAATAAATTTTATTCTATTTATATTAGTGAGATAGGTGTGAATATAATTGTAATAGTGACTGTGTAACATTCTATCTTTTCATTTAATGATTTTGTAGAGTCGTTTTAGGTGGCTCCCAGAGTATAGCGATCATATACGGGAGATTTGGAATAAGAAATGTCGCGAGCGACTTTCTGACCAGTTATGCAAAGCTCGCGCTAAGCAAAAACGTCCAAATTGGATTTCACCTGAATTTTGGAACCACATGCTACAGGAGTGGACAACTGATTCAACGCGTTTCTTCTTCTGCTAAACGGAATAGAGCTGTTGTTAGTGGTACATCTCACACAGGAGGGTCTTATATCTTTTACGGAGCAAAGTAACTTAAAACAAAAAAATAAATAATATATTAGCATATCTCACATGGGAGGGTCTTATATCTTTTACGAAGCAAAGTAACTTAAAATAAAAAAAAATTAAATATATATTAGCGACCGATTTTGCGACGAAGGTGTTAAAAAATTATTATTAAAATCGATCACTAATCCGTCGCTAAAATCGATCGCTAATCCGTCGCTAATTTGCGACGAATTAGCAACCGATACTTTAATTTTTTTAAAAAAATTAAAAATATCTGTCGCTAATTCGATACAAAATCCGTTTCTATTAGGCAAGCCAAGACTTTGACCATTTTTAATTTCAGTCGCAAATCCATCGCTTATTGCTAGGGAAATGAGTTTCCATCGCAATAGCGACGGATTCGTCCGTTGCTAAATCCAGTTTATCTTGTAGTGACGGCAAAATAACCATTCAAGCATAACAGCACATTTATTAACAAAAGTCAAGCCACGATAAAATAACAATTCAAGGTTAACAACACATTTATTCAGAAAGCCTTGCCCATATTTTATCTCAATTGGGTGTTGTCTTATGGGTCTCAAATATGATTTGATGAGATTCCGTCGTCCGTACTGATAGCAGTAACTGTAGATATCAACCGTTTAGGTAATTTTATTATATTTTTATGTTAAAGAATAAAAGTGTAAAAAGTCTTGTAGGAATAGATTGCAAAAAATTACTTTAAATTTTTGAAGAGTTTTGTCTTTTTTTAAAAGAATATTTAACTCAGCATGAGCGGTAATTTGTTTTCCAACTTTAGAAATCCTCATTATTTGATCTCGTCTTATTTTAGTTTTCATTGTACGCCATTTTTGACTTATCAGCAAGCAAACCTCAGAATCCTCACCAATTGACATGTGGGGCAGCTTGCATTACTTTGATCAAATCCCGTCTTTAATTTTAACAAAACTGAATCAATGGTAGTATTCGTAGTAAAAATATTGTTTTGAACGAGAGAATAGAATAATTTGCAGAAAAGCGCCCCATAACTATTTGATTTGTCTTAAAATATGCTTTCACATTAATTTATCTAATTTTATATCTGAATATTTTTTTTAAAAAAATACAATGTATGTCATCGGTCCCACAACGGAGTGAGACACATACAATTTATCAAATCTTGTCCACTTTTATTAAAAAAAAAAGACTTCACATTATTTTTCACTTGTAATATGTAATCACAATTCAGCTCTAAATTCAATAAAAAATCCTCTTATTTGATAGTGGCATATTTCCGAGAAATGGACTTAGTCTCCATTCCCAATCATTTTAGGCGTTGTTAGGGCAAGATATGTGAAACTTGCATTTTAAATCGAACTTATACACGTAGCACATGTTAATTTCAATTGAATTATCATGTAGAGGTGGTTGTAAGACGGTAATCTTTTTTAAAAAATAAATTCGCTCATAAAATTTTAAAAAATATGATTAAGGGACATTATTGAAACAAATAAAATAATTTTGGGACTCGTTATACAAATTATTCGAGAGAATAATTCTTCTGAGCAAAGTGAAAGTAAAAACGATTGTGAACATTTAAATTAAGGTCGAAACCGCAAACACTTTTCTTTCTTTCCTTTTATCCAAACCAATGTGCAGTTCAGGCTAAGAAACTTGATTCTATGAATAGGTGCTTTTATTTATGTATAAATTAGTAAAAAAACAAAATTTATGTTCAAAATAAGGAATTGAACAGGGTGTTCTTTAAATTGTTTTTTCAAAGAACCACCTTGGATAGTGATTTAAATAATTCATTGATATTGTGAGATTTCCATTCTTTGACCAACTTGGTAAACGCTAAAGGGGAATGGAAATTAGAGGCAGTGCATCACTGTTTTTCCACTGATGATGACGCCGGAACAGCCTGCGGCATTTGTTTGACCGAACAAAACAAGTTTGACCAGATATTCCTTCGCGAGATAAATAGAAAAAAAAAAACTTCTGCTATATATCGAAGGTTTCAGTTCCGAACACTGTCATGAGCAAAATGGCACCCCTGGGTGAGATAGTTTCCAAGACACTCATCAAACCCACTTCTCCCACCCCTCGATCCCTCAGCCATTACAATCTCTCCTCTTATGATCAAGTAATACCCTCATTTTACGTATCCGCTGCATTTTTTTACGCCAATCCCGGTCGTGAGAGTTCAACAATTCGTCAACAGCTTCAAAAATTCTCTCTCGAAAACTCTAGATGCTTATTACCCATTTGCAGGCAAGCTTGTCGGAAATAGCCACATCCACTGCAATGACGAAGGAGTCGAGTTCGTGGAAGTGCAAATTGACTGCCCCATCTACGATATACTGAAGCGTGGAAAATCACATGCCAAACACCTAGTCCTTCCTCGGGAAGTTCCTGGTGACGGCGGCAGTTTAGCGGTGGTTCAGCTCAGCCATTTTGAGTGTGGAGGAGTGGCCATTGCTTTTGGCGTATCTCACAAAGTGGCTGATGCATGTACACTGGCTGCGTTCATGAAGGACTGGGCTGCTTCTACAAGTCTTTCGTCTCATGCACCGTCTCCGCTATTAGTTGCTGACTCTGTCTTTCCGCATCAAGACGATGTATTCTGTGAACCGTATGTTCCGCCCCAAAATTGTGTAACGAGAAGATTCATCTTCCCTGCCACAGAGATAGAGAAGCTGAAATCGAAAGCCGTTGAGTCGGGTATTCAGAAACCCACTCGGGTGGACGTTGTGACTGCACTTCTCTACAAATCTGCCATGGTTGCAACAAGATCGGCCCATTGCGGCTCGTCCCGGCCATCAGTGCTACTACAACCAATGAATATCCGTCCCCTTATAAAACTGCCACAAAATGCAATTGGAAACATCTTTTCATTCAATTTCTGTGTTAATGAAGATGAAAGAATGGATTTCTCGGCATTGGTTGGTCAACTAAGGAAAGCAAAGCTGAAATCAAAGGATCTTTCCGAGGAGGAGCTAAGGTACGAATTGCAGATGGAAGAGCTTGAACTGTGCTTAAGGCAGCATAATATTGGCAGCGTCGACGCCTACCGTTGCAGCAGCTGGTGTGGATTCCCATTTTATGATGTTGATTTTGGATGGAGAAAGCCGCTATGGGTGTGCACGTTCGAACCCCAAATACAGGACATATTCGTGTTGGTAGATTCTCCAGAAGGAGGAATAGAAGCTGTAGTCGTCCTTGAAGAAGGGAAGATGTCTGCATTTGAGAAGGATGAACAACTCCTTGCGTTTGCTTCTATAGACTCGGCCTAAATGCAAGTCGAAGCTTTAGTGACCCCCTCCCTTGACGAAGAAAAGTGAACAGCATCTGTAAAATTTGCATGTTTGCGTGTTCGCATGAGTTACTGAGTCTATGTCTGTCCTGTATGGGATTTGCTCCAGACTGATGAACACAGTTTAATTTTTGTTGGTTGGAAAAAAGGAGACAATAAATGATGGATCTATAAATTTTGACATTTATTTGTATTTTATTTTTTTCTTTTTGTTTCTATTTATTTATCTAAATTTATGTGAATCCATTAGTAAATATCTAGATTCAGCAAAGAGAAAAAAGGAAGGAAAATAAAGAAGACATGGCACAAATATAATAACTCACTAATATAACACCGCAAAATCCCCTCAAAAGTTTTGGGTGCAAAGCTTCCTTTTGACAACTAGCCTTTTCTGTTCATCTAGAGACCCATTATTTCCCATTTCCACAAGTAAGAAAGCCATGACATGCTCTGGCAAACTATGTATCCTCCGGATCAGAATTAAACATAACAAAGAATTATATCACTCAAAACATTCCAAATTCCAAATTAATGATCCTCCGAAAAAGGAGAAGGCAAGAAGTCAAAGAAGTGATATCAAAAAAGAAAAGTCCACTCTTCAAAGGTCCTTAAATAATTCTCTTTTGCTTTAGAAAAATGGTTTCTATGAATTGACTCTTAATGCCTGCTCCAGTGAGAAGGTGCATGGGAAGGGCAAGAAGTCAAGGTAGTGATATCAAAATGGAAAACTCCACTCTTCAAAGTTCCTTAAATAATTCTCTTTTACTTTATATACATGAAATGTAACGACCCACTCCTATACGGGTCCTATCTAGGAGTGAATCATCACTTTCCTGTTCAAGAGGTGCAATGCAACTTATAATACCACTATATGATACGAGTGTAAATTCTAATAGTGTCTAAACAAATAACTATAAAAAATAATATAAGGCGCACCGACCGTTCTACAGCAAAAGAGTACATAAAATGATTTATACAAAACAACCACTTGAAATATTGTAATGCATTGACAGACAAAAAATAATTACAAATGATAAAGGCCTCTACAATATTAGCTGCTGCTGAAGATTCAACTGTCACGTGCGACGTAGAAAGAGAACTATACTCTGAATTCAACTATAAAAATCTTGAAATATAATGAGAGAATAATGAGTTACGAAGCCCAGTGAAATTTTTAGGTACTTGTACAGTTTGAAAGCAATTATACCGTATTGAGTTTATAATATTTTTAAAATAGGTATAAGTTATCCTTGACTTTTTATGAGAATAACTTCATTTAGTACAACAAAATAGCCTGATTTAAAAATCACGTAAAATAAAATATATTTATATATGTGTACATTCAAGTAATAATCACCATTTTGAAAAATAACGGTCAAATCAACAAACACAATTCACACGACTCTTACGAGTCCACACAAGCACATAAAAACTTCCGCCGCCCTTCCAATGGCCATCTCACACGCGGCACAAAGGAACTCTCCACACAACACCTCCCAATGGCCTTCTCACATACGGCACAAAGGTACTCTCCATACAACATCTCCCAATGGCCTTCTCATACACGGCACAAAGGGACTCTCTACACAAATCAATAATCTCACCCTGCAGGGGAGTCAATTCATATCCCGACGGCGGAGTTTACACATAATTCACATTTACAACTCATCAACAACCAAGCAATTCTCATGGTTTAGTATATTATATAAATATACAAGCCGAGCCACGACAAAATAACAACTTATATTACTACTACATATTTTCACAAAAAGCCGAGCCACGGCAAAATAATAATTTAAGCTTAACAACACTTTTATTCACAAATGCAGAGCCATGGTAAAATAACAAATCAAGGATACCAACACATTTATTCACAAAGCCGAGCCACGGCAAAATAACAAATTCAAAGGTTCCACAACATATATTCACAAAGCCGAGTCACGGCATAATAAATATTTTACTTAGCATAAAATAAATAAATAAAATATATAAAAAAAACATAACTTAAAATGTTAGGATTTTGTAGTCCTCAACCTCTACAAGTAACTTAGAAATCTCACCTCAAGCGAAAAGCATAAACCTACGCTACGCCACCCTTGGTTCTACCTCGGCAATCTCGGGACCTAATAAATAATTACGTAGTAAGAAGCAATTTTAATGTCACTCTAAAATGCTCAAATATTGACATATATATATATAATACATGAATGAATGCATGATTAATATTAATTAGAGCTAAAAATTATTGAATTTGATAAAATTATTTTAAAATAGAAACTACATGTTTTCTATGGAATAAAAATATTAAAATATTAATTTTAATAAAATCTACCATTCTCCACAAAAATCTCAATTATATCATTTTATTCTTAACATACCAATTTAGGAAAAATTAAAATAATTAATTTTAATAAAATCCACCATTCTCTACAAATGCCAATTATTCTATTTTATTCCTAATATACCAATTTAGGAAAATTATCCCATTTGATTCCTAATATATCAATTCAACAAAATATTCTTTTTTATTCTTTTTACATATTTTTATACTCCTTTTGCATTATAACAATCTAATAAACATTTAAATACTCAATATTTAATCAAAACAAAAATTTAGAAAAATAAATAAATCTGTCCATATTTTTTCAAAATTTTCGAAAAATACCAAACATGCTTAAAAATTAACGAAATGTTTTTTGTAGGTAGAATATGATAACAAGAACCTTCGTTCAAAAATTCAACCAACTTAGAGCATCCCAAATTTTATTAAAATTCATATAAATATACTGCTACAATAATTTTCGAAAATAATTAAACTCAACCATAATGAGAAAAAATTGACGATTTTATCTTGATTTGGAGACTGTTGATGTAGTTCTAAACCTGTGTCTGAAGTATTTAATTTTTGTGTGAAGAATTGGGGAAGAATTTGTTAAAAATTGAAGTGAGAAATAGAGTAGAGATAAGGGAGAAAAGAGAAGAGGAAATGGGGAAAATGGGAGAGGGGGAGGATCAGCCGTAGGCTGACCCCTTTTTTTAAAAAAATTATTTTGTAAAACCATCCTTCAATTTTTTTTTATTTATAGATTTACCATAAAACTTATAATGTATTTTCTCTTCATTTTAAGAATGTGTAAAAATAAATTTTTAGCAATTATAGTTATCATATATATATATATATATACACATGCTAGTGTAGAAGCTCTAGAAAAATTTATTTACTAAAAGTAAAATTTGTGATTTTACATGAAAAGTTCTCTAGCATATAGGTTGTCGAATATTCACTTTCCTTTGTATTTTGCCATAGCCAATTATAATTATACCTTTTTTTCTACAGATATATCCATTCTACTTTTTCAAATCGAGAATGGGCAACATGTTACGACGAAATAGCAACTCTGGTAAATATTAACATATTGATTACATATTATTATAAATATTAGATGCATATTTTCATAAATATTAGATTACATTTTATTATAAATATTATCAATATGCTATGATTTTTATTAGTCAATTACAGGAGCTTAAGAAAATTACTTTACATGATTCACAATACAAGGAAAAATTGATATTTGATGGAACATCCTAATGGTTCTTTTTGAGAAAATTATCTATATAAGCTTGCCTTTGCTGCATTTAAATGTTCATTAGTTTTAATGTATGCAAGCATGTCAACTTATATTATTTATTCATCATATTACAGATGATATGAAGAAACACAAGTTGAAATGCATGAGAACAAAATATGCAAATTTGACAGCTTTAGAACGAGAAGAATACATTCAGAAAGTTTCAGAAACAAGAAAGAGAAGGGAAATTCAAAATTCTACTACTTTTGAACATAATTCCAACTTATGTTCTATGGAATCTAAGAATAGTTGGAATGCTAGTCTTAACGATCAGGAGAAGAAGTTATATGCAAAGCATGTTAATGGTTTGAAAAAGCAAAAAAAGGATATGATTGATTCAGCTACATCTACTTCAAATCAGAGAATTCCAAAACTACAAAATAAATGGTTGCTTAAAGCTCAAATGGTTCTAAACCAACACGGAGGTATATAATGTGATTTAAGTATTGTATAAATTTATAATGATATTATTTCTATAGTAAAATTTTGTAGAATTTTTATCAAAAAACTAATGATTATCTAATTTTTTTTGAAGCAGATAATGTATTATATGAACCAGTGTGTTCGACATTGCATGAAGTGAAGAAACTACACCGTTGTATCCATTGTGATGCTTTCAAATTTGAATATGAGACTCCAGGTTTTTGTGGTGATAATGGCAAAATTAATCTAGCTTCACCAGAACTACCACAAGAGTTATTTGATTTGTTTACTTCCCAATCAGAAGAATCAAATTTCTTCCTAAAGCAGATTCGAGCATTTAATAGTATCTTCTCATTCACATCCTTTGGAGTTAAACTTGATAAAGTACTTGCGTCGAGAAAATGCGGTGTATATACCTTTAGAGTGCAGGGTCAAATTTATCATGATCTTCCTGGTTTAGTAGTTGCTGTTCATTGAACAGTGTTACTGTTCACAATGAAGGAAAAAGTTCGGACGTCTGAACTTTACCTTCTGCGTTCGAACTTTTAAAACTTTGTCAAAACATGTTCAAATCAATTCAAACAAGTTGGAAAACCTTCTAGCCTATATGATAAGTCATTAAAGATATTTTAAGTGCAAAAATCATTGATTAAAACTTGATAATTAAGTTAAGTTCAAAACCATTGAAATCATTTAAATCAAGTTTTGTGCTCTCAAATGTAACTCATAGATTCCAAGGCTTAAGAGTGTAGGGTTTAAACCTTTTGTCATCACTCAAAGAAATGTGTGCTGAAACAATGTGTGCAATGTGTGCTGAGACAATGTGTGCAATGTGTACTGAAATGTGTGCTGAAATGTGCGATATGTATGTGTAATAATGAGATATTTATGCATTTGGAATATAAATTGAAAAGGGTTATAATATGTGAGGTTACAGTTCATAAGTTTGGACTTGAAATTTGGATGCAAACCAAAAGTTCGGACGCATCCAAACTTTCTTGCCAAAAATGCTCTCTATGTTGTTCAAATTGGTTGAAAACTATCTTAAACCTTCCTATCATATTTGAACAACCTTAGGAAGGCTTATTTTCAAACATTACAGCCTTCATCTCACATATTTTAAAGTTTGGACTTGAAATTTCAAAATTCGGATCCATGAGCTAAAAGTTCGGATGCATGTTCTGAAATTCGGATGCATCCATATTTTGTTGCCAAAAAGTGCTCTTTTGTTCTAATATGTTTGAACAACCTTAGGAAAACTTATTTTTAAAAATTGCAACTTTCATTTCACTTATTTTAAAGTTCGGATTTGATATGTCAAAATTCATATTCACAGCATCTCAAGTCCAAACTTGTTGAAAAATGAGCACAATCTATGGGGAATCATTGTTAATCTTTTCTGACCTTTAATACCTCTCTTAGAAGTTTTCTTAATGCTTAAATGCTATATCCTAATTGTTTGTTGGAAGGAAGGAGGTAAATGGAGATTGATTGGGTCATAGGCTCATATTGAGCCTTTTGTATGTCAATGTGCTAAATTGGTTATTATCTATCATTGACATCAATACTTCTTTGTACTACACTGTTTAAATCTATCACATTTTGCATCAAAGTTTGTCATCATCAAAAAAGGGGAGATTGTTAGCCCTAAGGGCAAATCATTAAGCTTTAATTGAGTTTTGAATAATGACAAACATTGATGTGGACTAATCTCTTTGTTCATTGTGTGATAGGATTGTTGGATTAAAGAAGTATGAAGTCTTGTTGCCTTGAAGCCAAAATGCAAGAACAACTTCAATGCATCAAAGTGATTGAAGATTGAAGAATTTGTTCAAGATGATTGAAGGCACTGAAGACTTAAAGTGTAGGTCATATATGCTCAATAGGTATATTCTTTTGTAAACCCTACACTTGTGTGTCTTGGAATCTATTGAATGCATAAGAGAGCAACAAAAACTTGTTTTGAATCTTAAAAGGCTTTGAATGAACTTTTGAATAACAAGTATGTTTTTGAACCTCAAATGATCTTGAGTAAACTTTGTGTGATCAAAATGTTTTAGTAACGGTTTTTGAATTTGAAAATGTTTAAATGACTTACCTACTCATAGAAAATGTTTTCAATGTTATTAAGGTTTATTTTCAAATGATTTGACAAAGTTTGAGACTTCCAAACTTTGAAAATGGTTACTGTACTTCCAGAGAAATTTGACGCAAGTTCGGAAGCACAGGATAAAATTCAGACGTCCAAACTTTCTCTAATAACATGGTTACTGTTTTTTCAGAGAAATTCGGACGAATGTTCGGACGCATGAGGAAAAGTTCGAACGTCCAAACGTTTCTAGACAACTTGGCACAGTAATGTTCGGACGAAAGTCCGGACGTCCGAATTTCTCTGAAACTAGCCGTTTTATAGCTGTTGGAACAGATTTTTGAAATCTATAAAAGCTATAAACTCAAGAATTTTTGTAAGTTTTGAATCTCTGAGAAATCTTAATATTCCAAACTCTATAGCAAACATCAAAGCTGTCTTTTGTCTTGTGCTTTAAATTGATCATTCAAGATTCTAAAGACATCAAAGTGAAAATGTGCTACATTGTGTAATTATCTACCAAGAAAGTCGTAACATCTTATTCATTCTCCTTTCTTCATTTAATTGTGTTTTCTACTAGCTCATTACAATGTTTTCTTGTAAACATAAAATCCTTTAGAAGGGTGATCCTTGAGACAGTGATTCAAGGTTGTTTGTAGATATAAAATCCTTTGCTAGGGTGAACTTTTTTTGTGGAATTGCAAAAGAGGTTGTGAGTGTAAAACCATTGTGTGGTGAGCCTCTTATGTAATTGTTGAACTTGAGCATATAATAGATTGATTGAAATCCTTGAGTGTAGACTCAGGGTAGTGGACGTAGATCTTGAAGTGATCGAACCACTATAAATTGCTTGTGTTTATTGATCTTAAATTATTTATTGCTTTGATATTGATTTATATATTCTTTCATTGATACAAGCACACATAATCTGCTTTAGTTAAATTTGTAAAAGGAAATTGTTTTTCAAAAAATTAGCCAAAGACCTAATTCATCCCCCCCTCCCCCTAGGTCTTTCAATTATTAAGTGTAAATATTAATTATACAAAGTACCATATACATGCATCCAATTATAGGGAAAAAATGGAGAAGTTAATTGATTTTTGATAATTATTTATGACAATAAGATCTTTCTCTTGAATACCTTTTTTAGTAACTTACAAATAATTCTTTAAGTTATCTTTGATAAACATAACTTACAAATAATTTCTCCAAATTAATTGTTTCTATGTAACTCCTAAATAATTATCATTTAAATGTCAAAAACTATCAAAATAACAATAATACATTTCAAACAAAATAAAAAATAATTTTATCAAAGGAAATTTTAGGGCATTCAAAAAAGAAAGAAACATACAAGTTGAAATTCTCAAAATAAGAATAGTAAAATATTTTTTTTGAAAATTTCAAATCTTGTCTATTGATTTTGTAAATTTGTAAAACATAATCAAGTTATGATTTGAGAGGTATATATGCTAATTTAATAATTACAATTAGAAAAAAATAAATAATTATTTATGATAATAAAATCTTTCTATTTAATATTCTTTTTTAGTATCATACTTTTCTCTTTAATTCTTTATTTTACCTTTATTAAAACCAACTTACAACTTTTTCTCCACATTAATTGTAACTCCTAAATAATTATCATTTAAATGTCAAAAACTATCAAAATGATAATAATACATTTAAAAAAATAAAAAAAATAATTTTATCAGAGGGCATTTTAGGGCATTCAAAAAAAAAAAGAAACAAAACAATTTTAAATCCCCATGAATTTTAAATAATGCGTGTAAACATGGTAAGATTGGCTATCGAGAAAACCATTTCTTGTACCACAGTTCGAAACCTGGCTGTTTTTCCCTTTTCCTGAGGGAAAAGAGCACTATGCTGTTGAAAAGCAAGGTAAGTTGTTACATGCAACACGGTGGGGAATCGGTTAATTAACCCTTACCCTTTCGATGAATTCCTGAAGATGGCAAGTTTGATTCCCATTTCGGTATTTGCTTGAACCATTTTTCTCTTTACCCTCAATTTCTTTTTCTCGCATCAAGCACTTAGGAACATTGTACAGCTTTTTCGATTTTCCTCTTCATACTCTGCCAAATGATTAAAAATACCTGTTGCATTAAGAATTCAGATTGCGTTAGCTTCAGGATGATGCCCGATGGGGTTGTAAATGGGTATTAACCCCGACCCATTACGGTACTAGTAGTATTAAACCCTTCTGGACTACCCGACATGTCCGGGCATGTATACAATTATAATGAAAAAAAAAACATATTTACATAATAGTTTGTTGACGTTTCTCACGCCAATAAAATTCTAATGCCATAGGTTATTCCTTTACATTTGAATAAGTAGGCCACGTGATCCTTTTGATGTCAGGCAAGCAAGAATTCCACGAGACAAAGTCAATATAAAGATTAGAGTATGCAATTCAGAACAAATCATAGCTGTATTGCATCAAAAATAAACAAAACATACATTAGGCAGGACCTTAACCGATAAACATTAGGAATAAGTAATGTTGAGGATTATCTTTTTAAACTAGTGATGACAAAAAACAATAGATAGTAGAGTAAATAAATTAAATAAAGTATTTATAATAAATTTTAATGGAGTTTTGGGTTTATTGGTTCAAAACATGGTGCACGAAATCCTTACCAATTCGATAGTGCTTCATTGGCTCTCGATTCAAAAAACAAGTATACATTTTGGTCACCACCGGACCTTAATGGCTAAGAAACAGGTGAGGTTATCTGTTGATAGTATTACTACCTGAGCAGTATTATTTATTATGTGTCAAATAATCTGTTGATGATATTTTATACTATAGGTTCTTTCCTCTTCATTTTCCTTCCATTATTCTTTATTTAGATAATAAAGACTTCAGCAATAGCAGCTACTCAATATTATATAAGAGGAGGTCTGAGGTTGTTTCGCAAGACAGTCAACAAGGGAGATTCGTGGCAAAGCAGTTATGATCAACGTCACCGCTCAATTTTCAATTCTCCGAAGGAAGTCCTTCTGGAATGGCGACTGCATATTGGTTCTATTCAACGCTCCGAGGCTTTTATAGAAGAAGGCATGGATGAGGGTGCTTCCGGTTCAAAAATGATTCGTATTTGTGAGTTTTGTACTGATTATATGAACCACGTGATGATGTTGATTCGTGCTTTGTTTAATATGTTGAGCCTCTTTTTTTTCAACATGTGCGTGAAGCCCTTCAGTATCTGATCACTCCTCTCTCTTTCATCTATCCCCTCCCTTGAAGATTGACTCTATTGCTTTCTCATCTACCTTTTCTTTTGAATTTTTATCAAATTTTTTCTCTCTTAAATCTTTAGCAGATTGACTATTTTTCTCTCCTCCCTCTCTCTCTTCTCTATTTTGTTCGCTATTTTTCTTTTGTAATCAAGGTTAGAATCAACGAAGGTAATGGGCATTGTGTGAAAGATCCATTAGTCAATCTTCACAGATTCATCCATTATAGTTGCAAGCATTATGAATGGAGTTCTTGATATGAGAAGTGGGTTATCGAGAAGAGTGGTAGTTTGTTACATCTGAATAGTGAAGAAAAAAAATCGAGTTATCTAGAAGAGAGGTAATTTGTTGTATCTGAAGAGTGAAGACAAAAAATCTACTATTGTTGTTAGCTGAATATTGTTATATTAAATATTATTTTTTCTTGGTCTGTTCTATTTAATCTCTAAAGGTGTATTCTTGACAGTAAAAAATAATTGTGTTAATAGGAGTTTGTGTTGAATGTAAGGGATGTGTTATGTTGGGAAGAAAATTAAAAAGTAGTGATTATCTTTATAATGTTGATGAGGAGGAGAGAACAATAGTGAAATGCCTATTTTTTCTGAAATTTTTTTATATAGATTAGAGTTGTATACAATAACAAGTGTAAATTTATGTAACTAGTATGTATCATTTCTTTTATTTGTACTATGCTCGAGTTTGTTCAATGCAAAATTCATATTAATGCAGTGATGAATAATTATTCATACAGTCCTGAATAATTATGAATAATTATTCATAAAGAATTCAAGCGTAGATGTGGCAGTAGAGAACGGTTGAGATTGTTGAATACGGAGTGAAGTTGTTAACAATGGGGTTGTGCTGAACATTGAAAATTAATGAGAGACATGTTAAGTAAATAATTATTCACTTAGCGGAGAATAAGTATTCACTCTCAAGTAAATAATTATTCACTCTTAACATACTATCCGAACAAATTAAATGTATTCAATTTCATGTAAATCGAGTCCGCTACGGTGCAGATACCCTTTTTTCCGCAAGTGCAGAAGGGCTTTCTAGCCCTTCGATCGGTTTAAAAACTGATCCAATGGCCTGAAGCTTTCAAGGGCTGTATGGGAACAAAAAATTGAAACTGTAAGGTCAGAAAAAATGAGAAAACAATTATGAAGCCGTGTGATTGGAGAAAAAATTTCTTTGTGATTGATAGTGACAGGAGCGTGGAGATAACGGAGGAGGATCTTGGGAGAGTTTATGGGCCCCCGGTTGGACCAAACAAAATTGTGTTTGGGGTGAAATCAAAGCCTGCATCTAAGCATGGCTTTTATTTTGGACTCGATCGGGTTTTAGACCCTTCAGCAAAGAGCTACGTGTCCCATGATATCATAGAGAAGCGACTGACAAATTTTCAGGGTGATAGTTATACCTTCGCCAAACTGTACATACTGCTAGCAATAAGCACATTGCTTGCACCGAAAAACTCCTAGAAAATTAGCCTAACAAACTACTCAAGGTATTTGGATGATATAGAAACAATCCGCATGTATAATTGGGCAAGACATATCGTTGAGTTTCTGAATGTAAGGGCAGATTTTTTTGCAAAGAAAATCCAAAAGAAGCATTCCTCTTGGCCAGAAGGCAACATTCACCTTCTGCTGGTACGAACAATTCTTTAGTGTGAACATAATAATTACTCTTGGGTTTGGATAAGAATTATGATTGACTATTATGGTTTGAGTGATAGCTGTGGATGCTGTGCATAATTATTATTGTGTTTGGATAATAATTATGATTGACTATTATGGTTTGAGTGATAGCCAAGGATGCTATGCATAATTATTATTGTATTTGGATAATAATTATGATTGACTATTATGGTTTGAGTGGTAGTCATGGATGATGTGCATAATTATTCTTGTGTTTGTATAATAATTATGATTGACTATTATGGATTGAGTGATAGCTGTGGATGCTGTGCATAATTATTCTTGTGTTTGGATAATAATTATGATTGACTATTATGGTTTGAGTGATAACTGTGGATGTTGTCCATAATTATTATTGTATTTGGATAATAATTATGATTGACTATTATGGTTTGAGTGATAGCCGTGGATGATGTGCATAATTATTCTTGTGTTTTTATAATAATTATGATTGACTATTATGGATTGAGTGATAGCTGTGGATGCTGTGTATAATTATTCTTGTGTTTGGATAATAATTATTCATTGAGTTGTGCTGAGGTTTTGTAAGGAAAACCTGATGGTGAGTTGCCCTGCTCTTGGTGGAATGGGAGTAGGGGTGCTAAGACTTGTGCCTTGCTACCCTTGGCTAGGGCTGGACCCGAGAAATTAGTGGAGAAGAAATAATTGATTCAATCCAGAATGCAATCCAGAATGGAAAGAGATTCAAGAACAACTACAACCCGGACAACGTCCTCAAGATCGTCTAGATCTAACTTCAAGATTTTTTCGAGCAAAATTATAGGATTTGAAAGATCAATTATTCAAGAAAAGGATCTTTGGAAAAGTTGCTGCTCATGTCTACGTTATTGAGTTGCAAAAAAGAGGATTACCTCATGCACACATGATAATTACACTCAAATCTGAGTACAAAATCAAAACTCCAGATCAGTTTGACAAATTTGTTTGTGCTGAACTTCCCGATAAAGCTAAGTTCCCTGAGTTATTTAATTTAATTCTAAAGCATATGATGCATGGACCATGCGGAGAGAAAAGTAAAAAGAATTCATGCATGGTGAATGGTACACGAGCATTCTGTGAAGTTACAATACAAGGAAAAGATGGATAGCAACGGATTAGCAGTGGCCTTTTAGTTTTAAAATTAGAAAAAAATTAAAAAATTTTGTTGCTAATCCCTCACAAATTTGCAATGGATTAGCAACGGGCTCTTAGTTTTTAAATTAGAAAAAATAAATAAAAAATTCATCGCTAATCTCTCACAAATTTGCAACGGATTAGCAACGAGCTCATAATTTTTTTATTTTTTATTTTTAAATATATATTAGAAAAAAATTTAAAAATTTTTTGTGTGACTTACTTAATTGTGAGAAAAAAGTAAGGTAATTACTTGAAAATTTTTTCTCATTTTACCCACATAAATAGTAAAAAACCATCGTCAATTTGGATATTTATTGTTGCATGGCGAGAACAGCCATCAAGAATTTGACCATGTCTTGTACCAGAGTTGCATTCTTGGGCATAACAAATATAATTTTGTTTTCTTTTCACCGATGAATAGTAAAAAACCATTGTTGTGCTGCTACCAAAGTCCGAAGACAAAATCATAAAATTTTTGATTGAGCGTCGACTAGAAGAGTTACCATTGAATATCTCTTACTAGATACTAAACGGCACGACTAAAGATAGGCTTTCTACTACATACTCTTTGTCCCATTTCAGATAACTTTTTTATTATATTAAAATATTATAAAATAATTTAAAAAATTTATAAAAATATGTTAATATATTATATACTATTAATCAATTACTAATCTTACTATCAATTATTTTTATATTTTTATATTTAATATAAAATATCAACTGATTCACATGTTGCTTACCTTTTATTATATTATATTACTTTTATAATATAATTTAAACTTTTACAAACAAAAACTGTGCCTAATGAAATATTATCAAAAAAATTAAACAGGGGGTAATAAAGACTTGAAAAATAATAGGTATTCAGTAGAAGTACGATTTGTAACATATGTTTGCACCACTTAAGTATAATTAGATATGACTCTTTTTAACCACATCTCTGAGTTTGATGGTACCTAGCGTCTGTTAAAACCTCAAAAATTGAATCTATTTTCTTACCTTTTATTATACTATATTACTTTTATAATACAATTTAATTTTTTGAATAAAACCCCTTATCCAATCAAATATTATCAAAAGAAAAATTTGACAGAGAGTAATAAAGACCTCAGAAATAGTAGGTATACAGTATGATGTAGGATTTGCAATGTAATCCCTCCGTCCCATTTGACAGTATTTGACCGAACACGGAGTTTTATGTAAAAGTTAGAATTGTATTATAAAAATAATATAGTATAATAAAAAAAATATGTGAGTCAGCAGGTACTTTATGTCAAATTTAAATAAATAAAAATAATCTATAGTAGTTTTAGTAGTTGATTCATAGTATAAAATATATAAAAATATTTTTTTATAAAAAGTGTCAATTAATTTGAAACTTTTCAATATAGTAAGAAGGTCAAATAAAATGGGATAGAGAGGAAGTATGTTTCAACTATATGTCAATTTTTATTCACATATCTGGGTTTGATGGTACCTTGCGTCTTTTTCAACCTCAAGAACGAGTCTATTTTCTACAATTTAGTGAAAATATCAACAACCAAATTCATGGATTAAAAACCATTTCTATTCCTCAAATTCCATCAGTGAAGCACTGTGAATCTTGTATTCCTCATAACAGTTCAAAATTGGAGGCAGCCCACAGGGGAATACATTGAAAGGATAGAAAGGGAAAGGAGTGGGCCAAATTGACTCATGTACAAGCAAGCCTCAAACTCCTCATTTGTTGACAATTTGGATTAATTCAAAATCATTTGTAAAACCGCTTATAATATTTTCAACTCTAATATTTAATTTTTAAGATTTATATTTTAAATATTAAGATTTATTTTATTTAATTTAAGATATATAAATAAATTTTTTATAATTAAAAATATTAAGAGAGTGTTATATAAATGTATAAAGAATTCAAACCCATTTAGATTAGTTTGATCGAGTTCTTTCCTTACTTTTAATGGAAGAATTCTTAGCAAAAATATATTTTTAAAAGAGAGGATAAATATTTTCAATAAGAAAGTAAATTTTTTTGTAAGAAAAGAAGTGAGATCCAATTGTGTGTTTGGTTGAACTAAACACTATTCAAATATGTTATTATCTTTCAATTTGGTTATCTCCAAGTCAGGTCTTGAGCTCAATGCTCTATTAGTTCTTGATGAGATTATATTTTAATCATTATTTAGAATTAATTTCTCACTTATTTAAGGGCTAATTGATATAAATCTTATGACTTTGACTTGTTTTGGTGAATTAAATATTTATGTACTTAGTATGAATTAATTATGATGATTTTATTTATAAAGTACATTTTAGTTCACTAATTGTACTAAATATTGATGCAGGGGTAAAATGGTAATGTCAAGAGAAGAAAATATGAAAGAAGAATTGGCTAGGAAAGGAAAATAAAATTCACCATGCCATTCCAAAATTGATAAGGTTTCAATTTAAAGAAGAAAAAGGAAGATTCCAAAACTGACTTTGATTTGGAATAGGATTTGAAATCCAAATTAGATTTAAATTCCTAATACACACCTATATATATGGAAAAAGAAGGCTTGCGGCAAAAGAAGAGAGAGGGGGTGTGGACCAAGAAAAGGGAAATTGAGAAAGAAAAGAGGGGGTTGACCGAAAGCAAGAAAATTTGGGCCGCAAAAAGAAGAGAAATTCGGGCAGCAAGGAGCAAGAAAAATCAGCAGAATCAGTTGGACAAGAAAAGAAGGGAAAATTGGCAAAAGCAATTTTGACAAAGGAAGGGTTGACCGAGGCAAAGATGGAGCAAAAAGAATAGGGCAGCAAGCTTGAGAAACAGGGGATTCGTCTTCTTCCATTCTCTTGTTTTGTTTTCTTTTCTTTATGTTAATTAAATTTATGACTTTGAATATTCGGATCATGAATAGCTAAATCTGTTAGCCCTAAGGGCAAATCATGTAGTTATTATTAGTTTTGAATAATGGCAAACATTGATGAGAACTAATGTACTTGTATGATTGAGTGATAGGATTGATGGATTTAGAAACATGACGTCTTTTTGCCTTGGAGTCACAATGCAAGAACAACTCAACTATGCCAAAGGGGATTGAAGATTGAAGAGTATGTTCAATATGATTGAAGGCATTGAAGATTTAGAGTGTAGAGTTCTTATACTAAATAGGTATATTTTTTCTATAAACTCTACACTTGTATGTCTTGGAATCTGTTAAATGCATGAGAGAGCACAAAAGTTTTTAATGGTTGTCAATAAACTTTGTGATAATAAGTATGTTTTTGAAATCTCAAATGATCTTAAGAAGATTTTGTATGATTAAAATGTTGTGGTAACGGTTTTTGTGTTTAAATATGCCTAAATGATGTGTCCATTCTTGCAAAACATTTTCAATGTTATTAACAATGATTTTCAAAAGATTTGACTAAATTTGATAACTTTGGATGCAAGTTTGGTCGTCCAAACTCTGGAAATGATTATTGTACTTCCAGAGAAGTTCGGACGCAAGTTCGGAAGCATGGAGTAAAGTTCGGACGTCCAAACTTTCTCTGATAGCATGGTCACTGTGTCCAAACTTTCTCTGATAGCATGGTCACTGTTTTTCCAGAGAAGTTCGGACGCAAGTTCAGATGCATGAGGAAAAGTTTGGACGTCCGAACTTTTCCAGATAGCTTGGCACAATAAAGTTCGGACGCAAGTTCGGACGAATGGCATGAAGTTCGGACGTCCGAACTTCTCTGAAACTAACCGTTACTAGCCGTTTTATAGCTGTTGCATTTGAATTTTCACATCTATAAAAGCTATAAACTTCAGATTTTTTGTAATTTTTGAATCCTTGTGAACTCTAAACATTCTAAAGCTTTTAGGAAACATTTTTCAAGCTCTCTCTTGTCTTGCGCATTCAATTGATCAATCCAAAAACATCAAAGTGTGAAGGAGCAAATATTGTGTAAACATCTACCAACAAGTGGTAACCTCTACACACTCTTTTCTTCTTATCAAATTGTATTTTCTACTAGCTCTTGCAAGGTTATCTTGACAACATAAAACCCTTTAGATAAGGGTGATCCTTGAAATTGTGATTCAAGGTTGTTTATAGATATAAAACCATTGTGTGGTGAGCCTTATTTGTAAAAGTTACTAGAAGAGGTTGTGAGTGTAAAACCATTGTGTGGTGAGCCTCTCATGTAATTTGTGACCTTGAGAATATAGTAGATTGATTGAAATCCTTGAGTATAGGCTCAAAGTAGTGGACGTAGATTTTGACGATCGAACCACTATAAATTGCTTGAGTTCCTTTGTCATTACATTCTTTTTGTTTTGCTATCAATCATCTTCAACTGTATTCATATAATCTGTTCTTTGCTTAGACTTATAAAAAAACAAAAAAAGCTTTGTTTGCAAAAATTAGCTAAATACCTAATTCACCCCCCCTCTTAGGTATTTCAAAATCTTTTGTGACGAAGACCTTTGACGAACGCTGAAACTCTTATGAATTTAATTTATTTCAATTAAAGATTGTTTCTTTAATATCAATTTTTGTTAATTGTTATTATTGTTCTTAATGCTTGTAATTTTATGGCCAATTTATGCTTGCCTTTAAATTTATTCTAGTGACTGAGAAGTACTAATTTAAATTGGATCATGGTGATAACAGCACATCGTAAAACTGACTAGAGATAGATTCAGTTTCTTTGTGTGGTTTCTAGCGAGTAGGAAACAAAAGCTAGGGAATTCCATAGTGATGTTTACGGTTTTGATAATTAAAATCACGTAGAGATACGATTGGTTTATTAATTAAAGTTAGAGCTTTTCACCAAGAGATTGGGTCTAGCTTATAATTAGGAATTCTACCATTAACCAAGTCGAGAATTAATTTAACGAAATTAATTATTTATCATAAGAGGAGTAAAATGGATTTGGAGTGTCTTAGTCTATTCATTGCCATTAATTTTTAATTATTATAATTATTTATTTTTATGTTTATTATTATTGTTAGTTATTTTTTATTGGTAATTAGATTTTAAATAAAATCACATTTATTTTGGTTTAAGTTGAGTTATAAGTAAAAGAATTTTGCAGTTAGGTAGCAATCCTCCTTGGAACGACTTGTAATCTCTACTTTATTACTTGTTTGGCATTTGTGCACTTGCAAATTTCACATCAAGTTTTTGGCGCCGTTGCCGGGGATTGTTTTTATGTAGTGTAGAATTTAATTACTAAGCCTAAGTTTAAACTTTTTTAAAAAATATATTTTTTTTTTGATATTTTTAATTTTTTATTTTATTTTGTTTGTTATTGTTATTATTATTATTATTATTTTGTGCATGAATACTCGTAGTTCCTCAAATAAAGAACATTTGATCATATTTCTGATATTGAAAAGTTTGCTCGTCATAACATGAGTGAATTTTATACAAGAAAATACGAAGAGATCGTCACACCAGTCGAATCTTCAATTTCAGAGGATAGTTTCGAATTCGACTATAGCAGTGAAGTAATGGAGAATAATCAGCCAAGAGGTATGACTTTAAAGGACTATACAAAGCCAAAGATGGAGGGTCCTTCTCTAGCGATCAATTGTCCGGGGGTCACTACTGCAACTTTCAAGATTGAGCCAGCATTCATTCAAATAGTTTTCAATACTTCATTTTTCAGATTGTCACATGAAGATCTGCAAGCGCACATATCAAACTTTTTTGGCAATTTGCGATACTTTTCAAATTGGTAGAGTACCTGAAGATGCAAAAAGGCTCAGACTTTTCCCTTTCTCTTTAAGGGATAAACCTAGATCATGGCTAAACTCTCTTCCTACAAATTCTATTTCTAATTGGGTCCAATTGCAAGAAGCATTTTTAAATAAATACTTTTCCCCAATTAAGACTATTCAGATGAGATCTAATATTTATAATTTTGTGCAGAATCCTACTGAATCTTTACATGATGCATGGGAAATGTTCAAAGAGTATCTAAGGTTATGCCCTCATCATGGAATGGCAATAGGAATGTAGGCACAAACATTTTATAATTGATGCAGAGAAGAGGTTAGATCGTCATTAGATGTAGCTAGTGGTGGAGCATTTATGTCTAAAGAAGAGCAAGCTGCATGGAACTTTCTAGAAGAGATGGCCTTGAATAGTTCTCAATGGTTTAATCCAAGAGCTCTTCCCTCAAAGAAGATTGCTGGAGTGGCAAACATGGATCCTACTGCAGGAATCATGGCGCAACTTGATGTGATAAACAAGAAGCTAAATACGTTGAACGTTGCAGCCATCAATCATCACTGTGAAATCTGTGGAGAAAATCATTCCACAAATCAATGCGGACAAGGTAATATGGTAAATTCCTTTTTGGATACTAATGAAGTTAATTTTGTTGGCCAGGCAAATAGAAGAAATTATCCATTTGCCCTCACATACAACCCTGGATGGAGAAATTATCCAAATTTTGGATGGAGGCAAAGTAATCAAATTCAAGCACCTCCTCCTCAGCAGGAAAAGAAAACTAACCTTGAGGATACCCTTACAAAATTTATGGAGCTTACCACCAACAAGTTCATAAGTATCAGAACGAGAATCAACAGATTAAAAATTCTCTCAAAGCAATAGAAGCAGATAATCAGAATATTAAGGCTTCTATGAAGAATCTTGAGGTATAAATGGGGCAATTAGCTTCAACAATGTTTAACAGGCCTCAAGGAGCTCTTCCAAGTAATACGGAAAGGAATCCAAGAGACTTAAAGGCTATCACTTTGAGAAGCAAAAGAAACCTAGAAGAAGAGCAAGGAAGCAAAAAGAGGAAGGAGAGGTGAAAGGCAAGCAAGAAGAAGTCCCAAATTCTCCACCAAAGCTTAAGGAAGGTAAAGGTAAGAAGGGTAAGGAAGAATTAAATAATGATAATCTTGATTTTAGTTCCCTTCCCTTCCCCCAAGCTGTTAAGCATCATTACATTAATTCTCAATTTAAAAAGTTTCTTGAAATATTCAAGAAACTTGAAATTAACTTACCTTTTGTAGATGCTTTAGCACAGATGCCAACATATGCAAAATATTTGAAAGATATTTTAGCTAGCAAGAAGAAGTTGAATGAGTTTCAGAAGATCTATTTGAATGAAGAGTGTTCAGCAGTTCTTTAGAAAAACTTCCGCCTAAGTTAAAATATCCAGGGAGTTTTCGAATTCCTTGCTACATTGGTGATGTTTTATTTCATAATGTTTTGTGCGATTTGGGGGCTAGTATTAATCTTATGCCTTATTCTGTTTGTCAGAAATTATGTTTAAAAGAAATTAAGAACACTACTATTTCTCTACAATGGCTGATAGATCCATTAAATATCTTAGGGGAATAGTCGAAGATGTTCTTGTTAAGGTTGATAAACTCTACTTTCTTGTAGACTTTGTTATTTTAGACATGGATGGTGATTCAAAAATGCCTTTAATTTTAGGGAGACCATTTTTTAATACTGGAAAGACTTTGATTGATGTGCAAAAGGGTGAACTAATTTTAAGGGCTCGGGATGAAATTATTGAATTTAATATATTTGATTCTATGAAACAGTTTCCTGATAAAGATTAGCTATGTTTTGTTGATGTAATGGATACTGTAGTTCAGGATAATCTTACTTATAATATTTTTGATGATTCTTTGGAGATTTGTTTGAGAGAAGCAGCTACTGAAAACCACGAAAAGGAAGAGGTAGTTGAATCAAATTTTCAATTAGAGGCCAATGAAGTTTTTGTACCTAGAGGACGTTTCAAATTTGAAGAGCTAGAGTTGAAAAAAGATCGCCTAAAGCGAAGCATTGAAGAGCCTCCAATAGATTTAGAATTGAAAAAATTACCCTCTCATTTAAAATATATTTTTCTTGAACCTAATGATAAATTACCTCTAATTGTTTCTTCATCTCTGACAGGTGTTCAAGAAGAAAAATTGATAAGATTCTTGAGAGCACATAAAGGAGCATTTGGTTGGCAATTGTTTGATTTAAAAGGGATAAGTCCGTCCATCCATATGTATGCATAAAATTCTTCTGGAAGAGGATCATAAGCCATCAAGACAACCCCAAAGGTGACTCAATCCTTTGATGCAAGAGGTGGTGAAAAAAGAGATCATCAAACTACTCTATTTAGGTATTAGCTATCCCATTTCTGATAGTGTATGGGTAAGTCCGGTCCAAATAGTTCCTAAAAAAGGTGGGTTCACTGTTGTTCAAAATGATAATCATGAATTGCTTCCCACTAGATTGATTACGGGGTGGAGGGTTTGTATTGACTATCATAAATTGAATAGCGTCACCCGTAAAGACCATTTCCCTCTTCCCTTCATCGATCAGATTCTTGAAAGATTGAGTAGTCGTGCTTTTTATTGTTTTCTTGATGGTTATTTGGGGTATTTTCAAATTGCTATCGAACCTAAGAATCCAGAAAAAACTACTTTTACTTGTCCTTATGGTACTGTTGCATATAGAAGGATGCCCTTTGGGTTATGTAATGCTCCAGGGACCTTTCAAAGATGCATGACTGCAATATTTCAGGACTTAGTTGAGCATTGCATGGAAATATTTTTGGATGATTTTTCTATTTATGGAGATTCCTTTGATGATTGCTTATCTAACCTCAATAAAGTGTTGCATAGATGTGAAGAAACTAACCTAGTTTTGAATTGGGAGAAATTGTCACTTTATGGTGCAAGAAGGTATTGTACTAGGTCATAAAGTTTCTCATGAAGGCATTGAGGTTGATCGCACAAAAGTGGATATCATTTCTAAATTACAATCACCATCAAATCTCAAGACTTTGAGAGTTTTTTAGGCATTTCATTAAAGATTTCTCTAAACTTGCTAAACCTCTCACTACTCTTTATTGAAGGATGCGCCATTTAATTTCTCTGATGATTATTTACAGGCCTTTAATATCCTAAAAGATAAGTTAATTTCAGCACCAATTCTAATAGCTCCCGATTGGTCATTACCTTTCGAGCTCATGTACGATGCAAGTGATACGGTAGTTGGTGCATGTTTAGGACAAAGAAGAGAGAGAATGTTTCAACCCATTTATTATGCTAGTTGTACCCTTAATCCTGTCCAATTGAATTATGCAACTACCGAAAAGGAATTACTGGCTGTGGTTTTTGCATTTGATAAATTTTGTCCTTACTTGATAGGTGTTAAGGTAACTGTCTATACAGATCATGCAGCCTTGAAATACCTTATCGAGAAGAAAGAGACCAAGCCAAGGTTGATGAGATGGATCCTTTTGCATCAAGAATTCAATATTACTATCAAGGATAAAAAAGGATCCGAGAATGTATTTGCAGATCACTTTTCAAGGCTTCAACTAAAGAGTGATGATGGAGATATTTCTCATCGAGAAGAAGAGATTAATGAAGAATTCAAAGCTGAAAATTGATGAGAATTTCTGAAACTTGTTGCTCAATTTCTAATTGTTCTCCTATTAAACCTAAAAATTCTAATTTTCATACTTTTGATGCAGATTTGTCTGAAATCATGGCGACTTCATCTCAAAAATTTCCATGGTATGCTTCTATTGCCAATTATTTGGCAAGAAGGTATATTCCCACTGAACTTAAGTATCAACAGAGAAAAAAGTTTTTTCATGATATTAGGTATTTCTTTTGGAAAGACCCCTTCTTAGTTAAAATATGTACTGATAATATTATTAGAAGATCCATACCTGAATGGGAAGTAAATAATGTTTTGTCACATTGTCATGACAAGGAAGTAGGAGGGCATTTTGGAGCCCATAGGACTGCTCAAAAGGTTCTTGAATGTGGTTTTTATTGGCCTTCTTTGTTTAAAGATGCTTTTGAATATGTGAAAAGATGTGATGCATGCCAAAGAAGTGGAAATATCTCTAAGAAAAATGAGATGCCTCTACATAGTATTCTTGACTGTGAATTGTTTGATATGTGGGGTATTGATTTTATGGGACCTTTTCCTTCTTCTTTTAACAATAAATACATTCTAGTTGCTGTTGATTATGTATCGAAGTGGGTTGAGGCAATTGCTACTCCAACTAACGATGCTAGAGTAGTTGTTAAATTTTTGAAGAGAAATATTTTTTCTAGATTTGGAACACCTAAAGCATTGATTAGTGATGAAGGTACTCACTTTTGTAATAAACAATTAGAAAATTTGTTGCAAAAATATGGTATGCATCATAAAATTGCTACACCTTGGGTAAGTTGCAATATCTAATAGAGAGTTAAAAAGAATTTTAGAAAAAACTGTAAATGCTTCTAGGAAAGATTGGTCCTCAAAACTTGATGATATTTTATGGGCTTATAGGACTGCTTTCAAAATCCCTATTGGCATGTTAGAGACTAGTTTACGGTAAGGCGTGTCACTTACCTATTGAACTAGAACATAAGGCATAATGGGACACAAAATTCCTCAATTTTGATATGCATGTCATAGGTGGAAAGAGGCTACTTCAACTTAATGAATTGGATAAGCTCCGTTTGCATGCTTATGAAAATGAAAAACTATACAAAGAACGAACCAAAATTTTGCACGATAAACATATCCTGGTTCGTGAATTTAAAGTTGGTGATAAAGTTTTGCTCTATAACTCTCGCTTGAGGCTTTTTCCAGGAAAATTAAAGTCAAGATGGTCTGGTCCTTTTGACATGGCAAAAGTGTTCCCAAGCGGTGCAGTTTCTATCACACATAAAGAAAAGGGAACATTTCTTGTTAACGGTCAAAGGTTGAAGCATTATTTTAGAGATGGAGTGCATCTCCAACGAGAAGCTTGGCTTCTTAAGACTTCCCCTAAGTCTGATTGAGCCAAAAAGGAAGTCAAGCTCGAGACTATAAACGAGAACTACTATTTAACTTGCTTTGCTTCTTGATTTTTTTTTTGTTTCTCTAAAAAAAATAGCTTTCCCTTGTTTACTTTCTTTAATCTCTTTGTAGGATGTGCTTGAGCCTAAGTGGAGCTCCCATAAACAGTTAAAGATTGGACTTTCTTGAATGTTTTGTTGATTTGGCTAAGTCTCTTAACCCCCTTTGTCATTTCTTGTATTTAAATATTGAGGACAATGTTTATTCTTAAGTGGGGGGTAGGAAATTGGCTATTTCATTTTTAAAATTTTTGAAAAATTTTCAGAATTTTATGGTGTAAGAGTTTTATTTCAAGAAATTTTTTGAAAATCTTTTGAATATTAAGTAATTGAATCTTATTCCTTAGGAGTTATTGTGATTGTTTATATGTGTCGATTGGACAGTAATGAAAGGAATTTAACCTTGCATAATGGCTTTGTTAATTCTTCTTAACTGTGGAATTTAAATTATTCATATTGACCATGATCTTGTGAATCGATGAGATATTTAGACTTTATTATATATTTGATGACACTCTTTTTATCACAACAACACACTAGAACTTGGTTTATTACATACTCTAGGCAAAATAGAGGGTTTCTCTGGTTTACCTTAGAAACAATGGTCATAGGCCTTTTTGGACCGTTTGAGTCTTTCAATCCTACCTTTAGAGTTATCGCTAGTACCCTTTTGTGCCTTAATGAGTCCATTTCTTTGCTTAAAGAATTAATATTTTAACATTTAACCTTGGATGGAGCTTGATTTGTACTTTAACACTTTTGTGCTCCTTGGGATTGGAATATTAAGGTTTTGAGGGAAAGAAAAATTTAGAGGGTATTGAAAAGGGAAAGCATGACTTGCTCTATATTATTGTTTTGAGAGAAAAAAAAAGCAAGACAGAGAAAAAATTTGAAAAAAAGAAAAAAAGAAAGAGAAAGAAATAGTGTTTATTGCACGTCATGATCATAAAATATCCAAAGTTGATATATACATGAGAAAGGAATGAATTTCTCATGAATGAATTTGGTTATTGAGATTCTTTGTACTAAAGGGGCAAAAAAGGAGTTGGAGTATATGTTTATGATTTGGGGTCAACTTTTCTTTGCAAGCTCTCTTCTCTTTATTTTATCTCCTTATATCTTTCGTTTGTTAGCCAATTCCCTAACGTTACAAGCGCTAAATTCCTACCTGATCTAAGTGAAGCCAGAGTACCTAAATTAGTGGAGAGTGTGTAAGATTTTAAGCTTGTGGTTGTGTGAATCTTTAATATATATGTATATGATTGTGATTATAAAGGTGATTATTGGGTGTATAATATTGCCTAGACATTGAATCAAGAGCTTAGTTGTGGTATGTTTCTTTAAAAAAAATACTTCTTTCCATTTCCACAGTTATGTTGTATTAACATTATTATTATTTTTAGTTATTTATCTATCAATCTTTCTAGTTGATGCATATGGATGATCATTTTAATGTGATGAGAAAGTTGATTTCAAGTTGAATATTTCCATGTCTAATGTTCTTGAGTTTTTCTATCTTTGTTTGAAGACGATCAAAGTCTTATGTAGGGAGTAGTTGATAAGATTATATTTTAATCGTTATTTAGAATTAATTCTTACTTATTTAAGGGCTAATTGATATAAATCTTATAACTCTGACTTGTTTTGGTGAATTAAATATTTATGTACTTAGTATGAATTAATTAAGATGATTTTATTTATAAAGTATATTTTAATTCACTAATTGTACTAATTATTGATACAGGGGTAAAATGGTAATGTCAAGAGAATAAAAGATGAAAGAAGAATTGGCTGGGAAAGGAAAATAAAAATTCACCATGCCATTCCAAAATTGATAAAGTTTCAATTTAAAGAAGAAAAAGGAAGATTTCAAATTTGACTTTGATTTAGAATAGGATTTGAAATCCAAATTAGATTTAAATTCCTAATACACGGCAAAAGAAGAGAGAGGGGGTTGTGGACCAAGAAAAGGGAAATTGAGAAAGAAAAGAGGGGGTTGACCGAAAGCAAGAAAATCTGGGCAGCAAAAAGAAGAGAAATTCGGGCAGAGAAAGAAAAATCGGCAGAATTAGTTGGACAAGAAAAGAAGGGAAAATCGGCAAACGCAATTTTGACGAAGGAAGGGTTGACCGAGGCAAAGATGGAGCAAAAAGAATAGGGCAGCAAGCTTGAGAAACAAGGGATTCGTCTTCTTCCATTCTCTTGTTTTGTTTTCTTTATTCTTTTATTTTCTTTAGGTTAATTAAATTTATGACTTTGAATATTCAGATCATGAATAGCTAAATCTTTTGTGACTAAGACATTTGACGAATGCTGAACCTCTTATGAATTTAATTTATTTCAATTAAAGATTATTTTTTTAATCTCGATTTTTTTAATTGTTATTATTGTTCTTAATTCTTGCAATTTTCTGGCCAATTTTTGCTTGCCTTTAAATTTATTCTAGTGGCTGAGAAGTACTAGTTTAAATTGGATCATGGTGATAACAGCACATCGTAAAACTGACTAGAGATAGATTCGGTTTCTTTGTGTGGTTTCTAGCGAGTAGGAAACAAAAGCTAGGGAATTTCATAGAGGTGTTTGCGGTTTTGATAATTAAAATCACGTAGAGATACAATTGGTTTATTAATTAAAGTTAGAGCTTTTCACCAAGAGATTGAGTTTAGCTTATAATTGAGAATTCTACCATTAACCAAGTCGAGAATTAATTTAACGAAATTAATTATTTGTCATAAGAGGAGTAAGCTAGATTTGGAGTGTCTTAGTCTATTCATTGTCATTAATTTTTAATTAGTATAATTATTTATTTTTGTGTTTATTATTATTGTTAGTTATTTTTTATTGGTAATTAGATTTTAAATAAAATCACATTTATTTTGGTTTAAGTTGTGTTATAAGTAAAAGAATTTTGCAGTTAGATAGCAATTCTCGTTTGGACGACTTGTACTCACTACTTTATTACTTGTTTGACATTTGTGCACTTACAAATTTCACATTAGTTCTTTAATTAACTTGATTGAACATTCAACTAATATTTTTTCCCTTCAAGTTGATTAGATAGCTATCGTCATCCTCTGTTCTACTAGTTAAAATATTGTTATCTTTTATAATAAGAAAAAGGAAAATACATATATGTTCGGAAATATATATGTGGGCTACTCATATTGAACAGCATTATAAGGAAGATAATTTTTTAAAAAAACGATTAACGATTTAACTCATTAATTGGATACATGAATCTGCACGAGTTTATCCATTATAACCTTATCTATCTATATAAGCTACTCATATATTCTCTTGGATCATATCCAATTCAAGACCACTATTGGTATGAATTTATATTCATCATATTTCTCTTAGTTATTTGGTTAAATGCACATTTCCCTCATAATAAGTGGACATATATGAAAATAAAAATTAATAAGACTCCAATTATATTGAAAATCTGTAACTCATTTGTGCTCAAAAAAAATTTTGCAACTCTTATTTAAAGTAAGAAAAAGACATTCAATTCTAGACAAAGAAAATATTACTTTTTAAAATAAAATATATTAATTTATAATAATTTGGCAAAAATTCCATGAGCTTTGAAGAACATTAACATCGAATGAAATAAAAAATATCACGCAAAAATGAAACAGTACAAGAAGGATTGTAAAACAAAGATTGTAATACCGCAAATACCTTTCTTTCTTTCCTTTTCACGAAACAAATATGCAATTCGTGTTGGTAGTGTAACGACCAACTCCTGAGCAGGTCCTACCCAGGAGTGAATTATCACTTTTCTTTTCCAGAGGAGTAGTGCAACCTGTAATACCACTACATGATACAAATATAAACTCTAATAATTTCTAAGTAATTAACAGCTAAAAACAGTATAAGGCGCACCGACCGTCTGATAGAAAAAGGTTATATAAAATGGTTTATACAAAATATAATTGTTTTCAAAAGATTGAGATCTCTCTGTATACATACTAATTAAATTAATAACCACTTGAAATGTTACAATGCATTGACAGACCAAAAATAATTACAAAATGATAAACACCTTTACAATATTAGCTGATGCTGAGGATTCAATTGTCACGTGCGACATAGAAAGAGCACTATACTCTGAATTCAACTATCAAAATTTTGAAATATAATGAGAGACCAATGAGCTACGAAGCCCAATGAAATTTCTAGGTACTTGTACAGTTTGAAAGCAAATATATCGTATTGAGTTTATAACGTTTTTAAAATATATATAAGTTATCCTTGACTTTTTATGAGAATAACTTCGTTTAGTACAACAAAATAGTTTGATTCAGAAATCACGTAAAATAGAATATATTTATATATATGTACTTTCAAGTAATAATCATCATTTTCAAAAATAACGGCAAAATCAACAAACACAATTCACAAGACTCTTACGAGTCCATACAAGCACATAAAAACTTTCATCGCCCTTCCAATGGCCATCTCACACGCGGCACAAAGAAACTCTCCACACAATACCTTCAAATGGCCTTCTCACACACGGCGCAAAGGGACTCTCCACACAACATCTTCCAATGGTCTTCTCACACACGACACAAAGGGACTCTTCACACAAATCAATAATCTCACCCTGCAGGGGAGTCAATTCATATCCCAATGGCAGAGTTTACACATAATTCACATTTACAACTCATCAACAACTAATCAATTCTCATGATTTAGTATATTGTATAAATATACAAGTCAAGCCACGCCAAAAAAAATAACTCATATTACTACTACATATTTTCACAAAAAGTCGAGCTGCGGTAGAATAATAATTTAAAATTAGCAACACATTTATTCACAAAAGTCGAGCAACGACAAAATAACCAATCAAGCAGAATAGCACATTTATTCACGAAAGTCGAGCCAGGACAAAATAACAATTTAAGATTAACAATACATTTATTCACAGAGCCGTGCCCATATTTTATCTCAATTGGGTGTTATGTATTATGGGTCTCAAATATGATTTGATGAGATTCCGTCTCCCGTACTAATAGCAGTAACTGTAGATATCAGCTATTTAGGTAATTTTATTATATTTTTATGTTAAAAATAAAAGTGTAAAAAGTCTTGTAAAATTTATTACTTTAAATTTTTGAAGAGTTTTGTCTTTTTTAAAAAGAATATTTAACTCAACATGAGCGGAAAATTGTTTTCCAACTTTAAAAATCCTCATTAATTGATCTCGTTGTTATGAATTTGTTGACGCGCAGTCGTTGTCGGCACAGTAAAATAGTAATACTAATGTAGAGAGTTTAATAAAGAAATTATAATGTAGAGAATAGGAGAAAATATAGAGAGAAAATAGAGAGAAAGAACAAGAGATCTTTATTAATTCTCTGAGAGTAAATCAATCAATGAATGAGTGTATACAACACCTCAGTCTAGAGCCCTATTTATAGGGTTCAGGGGTACGTCCAAATCAGAATAGGTATAGGGTAATCAGAAGACAAATCCTATCAAAGATATGATAGAACTCTACCATCTATCTTCTGGATAGTTGGAGTATCTTTATAACTCTGATAATGGACATCCATAATAATATTAATTTCATAACACTCCCCCTTGGATGTCCATTACATAAGAGTATGCCTCGTTAAAACCTTACAAGATAAAAAACCCAGTGGAAAAAACTCTAGTGAAGGAAAAAGAGTACACTACTCTTTATGCCATATTTACTCCCCCTGATGAGATAATCCTTTAAGGTTTCTTAACCGTCGCATTCCAATTTTGTTCACCAATTTATCAAATGATGCGGCTGGTAATGCCTTAGTGAATAAATTTGTCAGATTGTCACATGATCGAATTTGTTGCACATCAATGTCACCACTCTTCAGGAGCTCATGAATAAAGAAAAATTTTATCATATCTCCTTAGATATATTCCAAACTTTATTATCATCTAACAATACAGTTAGAATTCATTCTTAGATGATATAGATTTATCTCGAATACATTAATCATGATCACACATATTCTCAACCAACATCATGAATTTCTATTTCTTCAACATGAGTTGAAGATGTGGCTGTTATAATCAACACATGCTTATAAATGTATGGTTTATGTGGATCATATAGGTAACTCATACCTTGCATATCCATCTCAACAGGAGTTGGATTTTCTCAGTATTCAAGATAAACTCTCTTAAGGAGATATCAAAAAGCAAGCTTAATTCTGTCTCAAAATTTATTAGGTAGAGAAGAATTAGATAGATATCTACTTGTATGTGGACAAGTGTATTCATGCACTCAATTGTATAATTGTGGTACTTCAAGACCAAATAGTTCTTCAATATCCTTCAATATATATAAAGAATCTCGCATATAATAACTCAATAACAATTGATGTGTTATGTCCATATTAAACATCTTCAGGATGTTCAATCAAAATAAAATATTGACTTTTCAAAATATTGATCACAATACTTACTCCTCTAAATTCTTCAGGAAAAATATCTTGATTATCAAATCATTTTCTCTTTTCAAAATCAAGAGATCAATCACGCTTCAGGTGTGTATCAAAATTATATGACTATAAAATTCATATATTTGTCCTGCTGGGACATTTATCCAATAGAATTATCTATAAGTAGAACGTTATATTGACTAACTCTACAGGAGTCAGACAAACAATCAATATGCAATATTATGCAAATAAATAATATTTTGAACTTCTAGTTCATTAATACTTATAGATCAAGATAATGAAAGTGATAAATGATATCCTCTTTAATTGATGATTTTCTCCCCCTAATGTGGAGAACACTATACCAATCAATAGATTGTACAATGAGGATATCTTCTAATAAAATACATATAGCAAGTATAGCTACATATAGAATTTCTTCATATATGGACATACTCAATCATTCTTTCAATAAAAATTCACTAAGACAAGCTCTTTATGTTCTACAGGAACAATTATATGCTTCAAGCATATCAAGTCCATCAGAGACTTCAAATATAAATGTTATTATCAAATGATAACAAATATAAACACATATTAAGTGTTATCATTCACTATTATATCCACCACTAAAAATATATTTCTTCGTTATCAGTGCCAGGTCTTACGAAGAATCATACGCTATAACTCATGGCAATATTCACTTTTGTGGTTCGCATTTTATAAGTAAATATTAATTGCTATCTCTTTGAGATTACACTTCAAGTGTATTATTCCTGCTGGGAATACATGTACACTTCAAGTGTACTTGTGAATAGTTTAAACTTTTCATATTTCTCATGCGAAATTTATCATTTCGAGTCTGCAGACCTCGATTTGAAAATCCTCAATATATTATGCGCATTAATATTTTTAAAGTCATATACTTGTACAGTTCCAATAGTTCCCAATCATATTGAGATCTCATCATTTATCACAATTTTCAGGTACCTGAATTTCTTCTGGAAATAATATATCAATGATGTTTGGAGGAAAATTCTGCTGGAATTTAAATCTCCTCAACTTAATATATATGACCATCTTAAGCCTTTGCTCTAGTGAAGAGTTTGTATCTTTGGAAACCGACTTATCTACAACATTTCAGTTGTGTCTCAAATTTATTTGTAGTGGTAGATTATCCTTCAGAGATATCAAATAGGAGCATTCTTTGCTGGATGTTGGTCAATTAATATACCTGGCTATATAAATTAACCTTTGAACTTCTGGTTCAAGGTATCTTCTATGAGGATTAAAATAGAAGATCAAGATGAGACACATACTAATATCTTTATCCAGCATCATGATTTCTCCTCTTTATGTTGGGGCAACATATTCAAAATTAACAAAATACGAATCTCTCCCTTGAGATTTGCTCCCAACATATTTAATAATTTCTTTGAGAACCTCATCTCATTATCTTTGTTGTGGTGCAACATAATAGTGCATTTCTAAATTTAAGATGAGAAATATTTAGTTTCTGACCACAAACCAACTACTATGAGGAGAATTACAATGTGTTGGCAAAATACGAAATAAGTGCTAATATATCATAGTTATGAACATTCTACAGGATGTTCAATATTTATCTCAATACAACTAGTATTATTAGGACAAATTATGTCTTTGAGAGAATGTTAAAACATGAGCTCATTAACAATAAATTGTGCAAACTACAGGTTGCAAAAACAACAATATTCATAAGACTATTTGTTGATGCATCAACTAATAATTTCTCCATATTCATCCCAAAATAACACATTCAACCCCAAGTAATACTGACAACTTTTAAATAAAATAAGTAGCACATATAAATTCATCATATTAAGAAACTTCTGGTTCCATAATAAATTCATAATCATTATTCGTATTTTAATGATCCGGGATGGTCCAACCGGTCATGCCAACTAATAAATTATTTATCAGTAAACTTCAAGTTTACTCAATATTGCATCTCAATTTTATAATTCTATGCAATATAAATCAGGAGAGATAAATAGTGGTATCTATAATTGACATATATTTCATATCATAATGGTAATGCATATGTCTCAAAATTTCATTCATCCAATGTCTCGATATACTGATAATATAATCAATGCTCAAAAAGCTTTACGAGACTATATAGAGAATGATATATTACAACAATTGACCATTAGGTGAAGATTTAGTAGCTCTTCTAGAGCTTTTAAGCAATTAACTCTTCTAGAGTTATTTGATCAAATAGTTCTTCAGGAACCTTGTACTACCATTTATACTTTGGACATATATTTTAAATTTTGTCCAAATAAATAACAAATATTGTTTAGAAAAATTGTATCTTCACCATTCTTGATCCAAAATAAACTAAAGTAACATAAGAAAGTAGCAATTCGATAATTTAAAATTTTTGATTAACATTCAAAATGCTAAAAACTCTTTCTGGATATTCAAAACAACTGGCTAGATTCTGTGCCATATCGATATTATTAACACACGCATCATTACTATCAGTAGCATAATTGAGGAAAGTAAAGAATTATCAATAATTAATAGAGATTCATAACATGCTTGACGTACTACAGGTACGTGACAAACTTTCATATTACATCAATAACATGTTAGAATTATTACTTTCCCTTTTTCCTTCTCATTATTTTCTCACTTCTGGTGAGTATCCATTCACTGGGGATTTAATGAGTCATTCTTATAGTATAAGAACAAAGTGTATTTCTACTAGCCGTGACCAAAATCTCGTACATTAATATATTATAATTTCTAATGTCATTCACTTCAGGGAATGATATAAAAATATTTGGTCGAGCGTCAACATATTTTATCAAGGACTCATTTAGTCTCAGAAGATATAAATTCAAAATACTTCTGAAAAACTTTTTCTAGATATTGCTACTACAGGAGCATGTTAGAGATATGAGAAAGGAAAATTCTTTTATCCATCACATTACTAGTGATATTTCTCCTTATAACTTTAATTGAGGAGAAATTCTAAAAGCAATAAAATTTTTGCATACTGATAGACATAAAATCTTTTAGGCATACTTATATCAAATCATCACTAGCATTTATATAATAATCATCTTCTGGTGATTGTATGTTTTGAAAGACCTAAGAGCGGGGGTGAATTAGGTCTTTGGCTAATTATCAAAATCTTTTCGTGTTTTGCAAATCCTTTGCCGTAATAAAAGCTTTTCTTTAATTCACAAGCTCTAAATTTATATGTGATTTAATGGTTGAAACAATATGATTAAATAATAAAACCACAACCAATCAATCAACAATTAAGAACAAAGAATAATAACACAAGTATGTAAACAAGTAAAGCTATAAACAAGTGAACACACGATTTATAGTGGTTCGATCTTTCCAAGATCTACATCCACTACCTTGAGTCCACACTCAAGGATTTCAACCAATTCACTATATGCTTAATCCAAGCAATTACACAAGAGGTTCACCCTTCAATGGGTTTTACCACAACAACCTCTTTTCAATCTAATAAACAAGGTTCACTCTTATCACAAAGAGTTTTATGTCACTAGACAACCTAGACCAATCTAATCCAAGTCTCACCCTCACCAATGGGTTTTACACAACAACCTTGATTAATCTAGTCTATGGCTCACCCTCCACAAGGGTTTTATGTCTCTTGACAACCTTGTATAAATCACAACAATAATATAAAGATAGAGTTTTGATGTTACCAACACTTCTTGGTGGATGAATACAATTGCTAGCACCACTTCACTTCTTGCCTTTGGAATCTTGAATTTTAATCTTTGAGCACAAGGCAATATGAGAGCTTTTCAAATAATTTTGATGTAAAACAAGTTAGAGCTTCAAGGATTTTGAATGTTCAAAAGTTCTTTCAAAAATCTGGAGTTTGTGGCTTTTATAGATTTGAAAATTTGGCTTTAACAGTAATAAAACGGCTAGTAACGGCTAGTTTCAGCAAAATTCGGTCGACCGAATTTTTGGTCGGAAATTTTCGGACGCACTGTTCACTACTGTTCACTATGCGGGGGAAAATTCGGACGACCGAATTTTCCCAGCTGCATCCGAATCTTCTTCCGAATTTCTCTGGAAAAATAGTGTTACTGTTCATTGTACAGTGCTGTTCACATGAATAGTATCACTGTTCACAATGCGGAGGCTTCGTCCGAATTTGCGTCCGAATTTCTCTGGAAAAATAGTCGGTACTGTTCACATGAATAGTGAGACTGTTCACATGAATATTGGATACTGTTCATTGCGCAAGCAAATTCGGACGACCGAATTTTTCATCCTGCGTCCGAATCTTGCATTCGAATTTTTCAAACTTTGTCAAAACATGTTCAAATCAATTCTAACAAGTTGGGAAACCTTCTACCCTCAAAGATAAGTCATTAAAGACCTTTTAAGTGCAAAAACCATTTATGAAAACTTGATAATTTAGGTAAGTTTAAAACCATTGAAACCATTAAAATCAAGTTTTATGCTCTCAATTGCAACTCATAGATTCCATGGCTTAGGAGTGTAGGGTTTACAAAGTTTACCTATTAAGCACATGCAACCTACACTTCATTTCTTCAAAGCCTTCAATCATCTTGAACAAACTCTTCAATCTTCAATCACTTTGACATATTGGAGTTGTTCTTGCATTTTAGCTTCAAGGCAATGAGACTTCATACTTCTTAGTTCATAAAATCTATCACACAACATACAAGCATATTAGTCCTCATCAATATTTGTCATTAATCAAAACTACATGATTTGCCCTTAGGGCTAACATGTTTCATTTACAATTTGCTAGTGTAAGCCCTAAGGGCAAATCATGTAATTTTGATTCATGACAAATATTGATGAGAACTAATATGTTTATATTGTGTGACAGGATTTGTGAAGAAAGAAGTTTGAAGTCTCATTGCCTTCAAAAGGAAGAGAAAAGAACAACCTCATTAAGCTATGAGTCTTTTGTGGTGTATTCAAAGATAAACTCAAGGCATTGAAGACTTGAAGTGTAGAGTAGGTATGATGATAGGTAATATCTATGTGAACTCTACACTTGTATGTCTTGGAGTCTATTGAATGCATAAGAGAGCATAAAAATTGGTTTCTTAAGTTTAAAAAGACTTTTGAATGAATCTTTAGAAAATGTGGTTTTGTGTTCTAAAAGTTTTTAAGTAAACTTTAAATGATCAAATGAGTTTGATGATGGTTTTCAAACTTATATTTGTCTAAATAAGTTATCTATATATATCAAATGTACTTCAAATATTTGGAAGATTAGTTTCAAATGGTTTTACAAAGTTTGAACACAATTCCATGAAATTCGGTCGTCCGAATTTGGTAGCAAAAATTTGCTACTGTTCTTCCAGAGAAATTTGGAAGAAGATTCGGACGCATGAAGAAAAATTCGGTCGTCCGAATTTTGGTCTTCAGCATGGTTACTGTTCTTCCAGAGAAATTCGGAAGAAGATTCGAACGCAGCAGGAAGAATTCGGTCGTCCGAATTTCCTGAAAGTAGCCGTTAACTAGTCGTTTTATAGCTGTTTCAACTGATTTTCAAATTCTATAAAAGCTATAAACGTACAATCTTTTGTAAGAACTTACAATTTGAATATTCTAAGCTTTCAAAAGTCTATTACAAACATTTCTCAAGCTCTCCTACATCTTGTGCATTAAATTGATCAATCCAATGACATCAAAGTGTGAAGGTGCAATTTTGTGTAAATTCTACGAACCAGTGGTAACATCTACACACTCTTCTTTACTTATTCATTTGTATTGTTCTACTAGCTCTAGCAAGGTTATCTTGATAACATAAAACCCTTTAGATAAGGGTGATCCTTGAAGTTGTGATTCAAGGTTGTTTGAGATATAAAACCATAGGTTGGTGAGCCTTGTTTGTAAAAATTATGAGTAGAGGTTGTATGTGTAAAACCAAAGTGTGGTGAACCTCTCCTGTAATCTGTGAACTTGAGCACATAGTAGAGTTATTGAAATCCTTAAGTGTATACTTAAGGTAGTGGAGGTAGATCTTGAGGATCGAACCACTATAAATTGTTTGTGTTCATTTGTTTACATTTCTTATACTGCTTTGCCATAAACTGTGGTTTATTCTCATTCACTTAATCTGCAATAGGTCTGCTCATCTATAAAGTTTGAATTTGTGAAAATTAGCCAAATACCTAATTCACCCCCCCTCTTAGGTATTTCAATTGGTATCAGCGAAGGAACTTCTTTGTGTGGTTTTACAACCTAGAAGACAAAGATCCTATGGCTAATATGTCAAATCTACCTTATCTAGAAGGATCTTCTACAAACAGACCTCCATTGTTTGATGGAACAAATTATACATTTTGGAAATCTAGAGTTAAAATATATATTTGTTCTATTAACTTTGATTTATGGAACATAATTGAGAAAGGTCCCTATGTCCCAATGAAAATGAGAGCAGATGGAGTAACTCCTGAACCCAAATCTACTGATGAATTTGATGAGCATGATTCAAGGAAAATTACTCTAAATTATCAAGCCATGAATATATTGAGCTGTGCTCTAGATGTTACTGAACATAATAGAGTTAGTGGGTGTGATTCTGCACATGATATGTGGAGATTACTTCAAATTACACATGAAGGTACTAATCAAGTTAAAGAATCTAAACTTGCTATGCTTGTTAGAGATTATGAATTGTTTACTATGAAACAAGGTGAAAATATTAGTGATATGTTTACTAGGTTTACTAACATTTTCAATGGCTTGAAAGCTTATGGTAAAGGCTATACTATGGGAGAGCAAAACAGAAAGATCTTGGATGCTCTACCAAAATCTTGGCAGCCAAAGACACTAGCTATTGAGGAGTCCAAAGATCTAAAAACTCTTCCTCTTGAAGAACTCATTGGATCGCTACTTACTCATGAAATGAAGATGAAGAGGTTGAATGATAAGGAAGATGAGGAAAAGGGAGAAAAGGAGTAGTGCTAAATGCCTCAAACAACTTGAGTGAACAAGAACAATCTTCAAGTGAAGAAGAAGGTGGAAACAAAGTGGAGAAGAAGAAATTGCAATGGCAGTGAAGAAGTTCAAGAGATTCTACAAAAAGGAATTTCTCAAGAAAGGAAGAAAACTAGTCAAGAAGAGTGGACAATCTTCATCATATAAACCTCAGTGCTTTGAATGCAAAAGTACCGAGCATCTTATTGCTGATCGTCCCAGAGTGTTGGAAAGGGAAAGAGAAAGCAAAAACAGTAAAGAAATCTGCCAAGAAAGGAAAAAGGACTAGCTGGAACATGGGATCAACAGAAAGTGAGGATGAAAGTGAAGGAAAGGCCAACTTATGCTTCATGGCCATTGATGATGAGGTACAATCTTCTCCCTTTATTTCAAATTTGTGTGATGATGATATTGATTCTAGTGATTTAATTGTAGAATTGTATGAAGAACTAAAAAAGGCTTCAAGAAGAAATAAAGAAATAAAATTCAAAATTAGTGATCTTTCAAATGAAAATTCAAAATTATGTTTTGAAAATGATAGACTTCTTGAGACCATAAATTCTCTTACTATTGAAAAGGAAGTTTTGAACACTACCTTACAAGATGTATCTTTTGAAAATAAAAAGTCGTGTTCTAAAAATTATTTCTCTTGAATCAATGATAAAAGATCATGAGGTTTTTAAAAAAGGAAAGTAAATGATCTTACTTTATGCATTGAGAAATTTACAAATGGAAGAAACAATTTAAATAAATTACTTGGGTATCAAAGATCCTCATTTGTAAAGCATGGTCTAGGTTTTACACATGATTGCCTTCATTCAAAACCAAAAGAGACATTTGTTAAAGAATCTTCTCATTATAGGTCTCATACTTGCTGTACATATTGTGGTAAGCATGGACACAAAGTGTCTAAGTGCATTATAAAAAGAAAGATAGAAACTGGAGTAAAGACTATATGGAAAGTTAAAGGAATCATCACTAACCCTCTTGGACCCAAAAAGATATGGGTACCAAAAATCACTCTTTTCCAATTTGGTATAGGTACAATTTGCTTCAAGATCAAGTGCCACAAAATGGTTTCTTGATAGTGGGTCGTTCAAGGCACATGATCTGGAAATGCATCACTTGTTAGTGAGCTTCAAGCTACAAGTGAAGGCTTTGTCACTTTTGGCGATAAGAAGAAAGGGAAAATACTTGGAATAGGTAACATTGGTAAAGGTTCATTCCCTCTTATCAAACAAGTTTTACTTATTGATGGTTTAAAATATAATTTACTTAGCATTAGCCAATTATGTGATAATGGTTGCAAAGTAGAGTTTAAATGTGATACTTGTACTATTCTTGATAATGCAAGCAATAAAACTATCTTTGTAGCTAAAAGAGTAAGTAATGTATTTGTGTTATATCTTGATGAGCTTATTACTAATGACATTAAATGTCTTGCAATACATGACAATGATGGATTTTTATGGCATAGAAGATTAGGACATGTGAGCATGGATTTATTGAACAAACTATCTACTCAAGAACTAGTTAGAGGATTACCAAAAATGCATTTTGACAAAACTCGAATTTGTGATGCTTGTCAATATGGAAAACAATCAAAAACATCTTTCAAACCAAAGAAAATGGTGTCTACCTCAAAGCCTCTTGAACTAGTTCACATGGACTTATTTGGACCTATGAGGACTACTAGTCTTGGTGGTAAAAGATATGCTTATGTGATTGTTGATGATTTTTCCAGATTTACATGGGTAATATTTTTATCACAAAAAGATGAAACATTTTATGAATTTTCAAAACTTTTTAAGAAGGTTCAAATTTCTCTTAATTGCAATCTAATATCTATTAGAAGTGATAATGGAAGAGAGTTTTGCAATCAAGATTTTACAAAATTTTGTGATGAGTATGGTATCACTCATAATTTTTTCAATAGACCAAAACACCTCAACAAAATGGAGTTGTTGAGAGGAAAAACAGAACATTACAAGAAATGGCTAGATCAATGCTTTGTGAAAACTCTTTACCTAAGTACTTTTGGGTTGAAAGTCAGTAAATACAAGCATGCTATGTAATGAATAGAGTTTTACTAAGACCTTTTATAAGAAAAACACCTTTTGAACTTCTATTTGATAAAACTCCATCAATTGTCTATTTTAAAGTATTTGGTTGTAAATGCTTTATTTTAAATACTAGTGACAATCTTGGTAAGTTTGACAGGAAATCTGATGAAGGTATATTTCTAGGCTATTCATCTAATAAAAAGGCTTATAGAGTCTATAATAAAAGGACATTATGTGTTGAAGAAACTATTCATGTAACTTTTTGATGAATCTAATATTTATCTTCAAAGAAGAAATGAAGATGATACAGGTTCGTCAATGGTTGAAAATCAAACTCAACACCAAGTACCTACATTGGAAGATCATGCTAAAGAAGAAGAAATAATGGAGCAAGAACATGATGGTCAATCAAGCAATAATCAAGAGCTTCCAAAGGATCTCACATATGCAAGAAGTCATCCTAAGGAGCAAATCATTGGTGATGTCTCTCAAGGAGTTAAAACAAGACGGTACTTTATTGATAATTTTGCACTTTTATCACATATTGAACCTAAAAAATATTGATGATGCATTGTGTGATAATTTCGGATTATTGCTATGGAAGAAGAGTTAAATCAGCTTTGAGAGAAATAAAGTTTGGACTCTTGTTCCTAGACCTCATGATCATTCTCATTATTGGTACAAAATGGATATTTAGAAATAAGTTAAATGAACTAGGAGAAGTAGTTAGAAATAAAGCTAGACTTGTTGCTCAAGGCTTCAATCAAGAAGAAGGTATTGATTATGATGAAACTTTTGCTCCAAAGTGGCTGATTAGAGTCTATCGGAATACTCTTGGCATTTGCTTGTTTTAAAGACTTTAAACTATTTCAAATGGATGTAAAAAGTGCTTTTCTAAATGGTTTTATTGAAGAAGAAGTTTATGTAGAACAACCTCCTGGATTTATTCATGAAAAAATTTCCAAATCATGTTTTCAAATTATCTAAAGCTCTATATGGACTCGAAACAAGCTCCAAGATCTTGGTATGAAAGATTAAGTGGTTTTCTTCTCTCAAAAGGTTTTACTAAAGGAAAAGTAGACACAACTCTTTTTATTAAAACATCTTCTAAAACTGATATTTTGCTTGTACAAATCTATGTTGATGATATCATTTTTGGTTCTACTAATACTTCTCTTTGTGAAGAGTTTGCTAAAACTATGCAAAATGAATTTGAGATGAGCATGATGGGAGAACTAAGTTTCTTCCTTGGACTACAAATTAAGCAAACCAAGGATGGAGTCTTCATCAACCAAGCAAAATATACTAAGGAGCTATTGAAAAGGTTTGGAATGGACCAAGCAAAAGGAATAAGTACTCCAATGAGTTCATCAACTAAACTTGACAAAGATGAGAAAGGTAAAAGTATTGATGAGAAATTATATAGAGGTATGATAGGAAGTTTACTCTATCTCACAGCTAGTAGACCGGATATTATGTTTGTCTGTATGCTTGTGTGCTAGATTCCAATCTTGTCCTAAAGAATCTCATCTAATGTCTCATTAAACGAATTTTTCGTTACTTGATTGATACTCATGATTATGGCCTTTGGTTTTCGAAAACTTCATCTTTTGAACTTATTGGATATTCGATGCGGATTATGTCTGGTTGTAAAGTTGAACGTAAAAAGCACAAGTGGGCATTGTCAATTTCTTGGTAGTTGTCTTGTATCTTGGTTTAGTAAAAAGCAAGCTTGTGTGTCTTTATCCATCGCAGGGTTTCGAATACATAGTCAGCAGGGAAGTTGTTGTGCACAATTGTTATGGATGTAGCATACTTTACTTGATTATGGTCTTAAATTCAATTGTGTGCCCATATTATGTGATAATACTAGTGCCATTAACTTGAGCATAAATCCTATTCAACATTCTAGGACTAAGCATATAGAGATAAAACATCATTTTATTCGTGACCATGTGATTAAGAAAGATATATGCTTAGAATATATAAATACAAATGATCAAATTGCTGACATATTTACAAAGCCTTTGGCTGAGGAAAGGTTCAATCACCTAAGAAGACTCTTAGAAATTTCAAGATTCAATGACTAATGTGTTTATTGAAGTCATGATGAATGCAGGAAATTTTTGATTCAAAATTCGGATGCACTGCAGAAGATTCGGTCGACCGAATTTTCTGAGTGTCAAGAAACAGAGACTTTTGATCAAGAATTCGGACGCAGGTCAGAAAATTCGGTCGACCGAATTTTCTGAACTGAAGAAACAGAAACTTTCACTCGAAAATTCGGACGCAGACCTGAAAAATCGGTCGACCGAATTTTACGGACGAGACTTTTTAAATAAAGCTGAAACAATCTCTTCAACATTACTACTTCCGAATTTCACATCCTTTTTAAAACCTCTCATACCCATTCACATCCGAATCAAATCTCTTCAAAATCCCACACTATCATCCCAATTTTCCTTCATTTTTAAACTTCTAAGCCCTAATTTCATACAGAAAACAAATCCTTCTCAAGAGAAAACATCATGGTGAGAACAAAGAAGCCAAATATTGAGAAAGGAAAAGGAAAGGCTAAGGAAGGAGATGGAGACCCAATCCTCAATCAACCAAGAAAGATTCGCATTCCTCAAACACAATCTAGGGTTGACAGGTTTATCTCTATCAAATCTACTCATGAATTTGATGAATGGAATAAGAATAGTAGAAAAATCATTCCTGGATATAAGGTGGATATTGATAAACTGTCAAATATGGATATTGTCCTATCTCATTTCAATGATATTGGTTGGAGTAGTTTGCTCTTCATTGATGAAGAATTTTATCCCACTTTGATATATGAATTCTATGCAAATTTGAAAGAGGATAGAATTGAGATGATAGGGGATAATGTGATACAATGGTATTCATCTAGAGTATCACAAATGGACATTGAATTCAATAAAGGATTGATAAATAGAATATGTGGAGTAGGAGATGAGGGAGCTAGATATTATTCAGCATCCATGCATTGCTATGATCGTGAACTCTTCACACATGTTAGATTTGAAGATGCATTTACAAATGGAAGAGAGTTTAGGGCCATAAAGGAAAGGAAAATTAAGAATTTGGATGCTAGAGGTAGAGTTTTACATCACATGGTGACCACAATGATTGTTCCTAATTTTGGACACAAGTCATCAGTTGGAAATATGTATATGGTAATCATGTTAGCCCTGCATGAGAATAGAAAGATGAATTTTGGGTATATAGCCTTGAAACATATGATTGCAGCCAGAAAAACAGTAACCAAGGCATTCCCATTTGGAAGGTTATTAACCAGAATATTCAAGCATTTTAAGATCAAACTTCCTGGAAGAGGGCAAACTTTTAAGAGTGGTGAAATTTATACAAATGAAACTCTTAAGAGAATGCAATTAGTTCATGATGAGGATAATGTATGGAGGACAAAAAGAGAAACTCCCCCGAAAAGGATAGAAAGAGAGAAAGTTATAGAGAGTGAAGAGGAAGAAGAAGAAGAGGATGAAGAGGAAACCCTTGCTAGGGAAATGAAAACAAAAAGAAAACATGACACCTCAAGTGAGGGGGAGCAACCCCCAACAAAAAGGAGATTATTTGAAGAAGAAACTGGAGTTAGGTCTAGTAGTAAAGGAGTATCTAGAGGGGACACCATTATAGCCAAAACATTCCAAGAAGCCTTGAACAATCATGTCAAGGAAATGGAGAAAATGTATAAGTTCTTTGAGTCATTTGCTCCAATGGTTCTTGGAAAATTGGATGGACTGGAAAACAGAGTAAAACACATTGAAGATATCCTTATGAGAAATACTCAAAGTGGTGAAGGAACCTCTAAACCTCAAGATGGAAAGGAGGAGGAAAGAAATAGAGAAGCAGAGAAAGAAGATAATCAAGATAGCAGTAATGAAGAGGATGATCAGGGTGGAAATGATAAGACCACAGCAGAGGAAAAAGAACACAAACAGGCTCATGAAGATCTACCAGTGGCAGGAAGCCAAGTAGCTCAAGCTGCAATTGTATCTCCAACAACAATCTCTTTCAGTCAAGGAAGAGTCAAGGAAGAGTCAAGAACTTGGCAGTCAAGAAAGGAGTGAGCCGAGCCTCCCCATCAACCTCATCATCACAAGACTAAGCCTTCTCTTCTAATCTCTTTACTGTATTTTGTTCAGTTTTCTAAGCATTTTGTTGCATTTTCTATTCTGAACTTGTTAAATATTTTTTATGTAATAGTGAAGCTCAATGATGAAATCCTAGTGATGAGAGCTTCTTTTATATGCTAACTTGAACATCTCATTTTCATTGATCCCTTTAAATTTTTTTATGATGACAAAAGGGGGAGAAAAATATGATGCAATATGATGCAATACATGTGAAATCTTAGTCATTATGTGAACTCAGTCCTTAATCACATTCGGATGCAAGGTTTTAAGATTGGATGCATTTATATTTATGGTCAAAATTTTTTTTCTGTTTATCCAAATTGGTTCCAATCTGTTTTACTCTACTCCATTATGTTTGAACAACAGTATGAAACCTTTATATCATTTCAAACCTTCAATTATATTGAATCTGTTGCAGTTTGGACATGAGTTTAAAAAATTCGGATGCATGTGATTCAAAATTCGGATGCATGATATAAAATTCGGATGCATCCATATTGTGTTGTCAAAATGTGCTCTTTTGTTGTTCAAATTAATTCAAATATGTTTTAATCTCTTCCAATATGTTTAATCAACCTTAGGAAAACTTATTTACAAAATTTGAAGCTTTCATTTTACTTATTTTAAAGTTTGGACTTGCTATGCACAAAATTCGGATGCATGATATCTCTAGTCCAAATGTGTTGAAAAATGAGCACAATCTAAGGGGGAGCTTTGATAAGCTTTTAACAACCTTAAAACCTCTCTTAGAAGTTTTCTAAATGCTTATATGCTATATCTTCTATCCTAATTGTTGGAAGGAAGGAGGCAAAAGGAGGTTGGTTGGGTCATAGGCTCATAATGAGCCTTTTGCTTGTCAATGTGCTAAATTAGTTAATTTCTATCATAGACATCAATACATCTTTGTGCTAATCTGTTTAAATCCATCACATATTGCATCAAAGTTTGTCATCATCAAAAAGGGGGAGATTGTAAGCCCTAAGGGCAAATCATGTAATTTTGATTCATGACAAATATTGATGAGAACTAATATGTTTATATTGTGTGACAGGATTTGTGAAGAAAGAAGTTTGAAGTCTCATTGCCTTCAAAAGGAAGAGCAAAGAACAACCTCATTAAGCTATGAGTCTTTTGAGGTGTATTCAAAGATAAACTCAAGGCATTGAAAACTTGAAGTGTAGAGTAGGTATGATGATAGGTAATATCTATGTGAACTCTACACTTGTATGTCTTGGAGTCTATTGAATGCATAAGAGAGCATAAAAATTGGTTTCTTAAGTTTAAAAAGACTTTTGAATGAATCTTTAGAAAATGTGGTTTTGTGTTCTAAAAGTTTTTAAGTAAACTTTAAATGATCAAATGAGTTTGATGATGGTTTTCAAACTTATATTTGTCTAAATAAGTTATCTATATATATCAAATGTATTTCAAATATTTGGAAGATTAGTTTCAAATGGTTTTACAAAGTTTGAACACAATTCCATGAAATTTCGGTCGTTCGAATTTGGTAGCAAAAATTTGCTACTGTTTCTTCCGGAGAAATTCGGAAGAAGATTCGGACGCATGAAGAAAAAATTCGGTCGTCCGAATTTTGGTCTTCAAAGATGGTTACTGTTCTTCCAGAGAAATTTGGAAGAAGATTCGGACGCAGCAGAAGAATTCGGTCGTCCAAAAATTCGGACGCAGACTCTGGTCGTCCAATTTCTCGAAAGTAGCTGTTAACTAGCCGCTTTATAATCTGTTTCAACTGATTTTCAAATTCTATAAAAGCTATAAACGTGCAATCTTTTGTAAGAACTTACAATTTGAATATTCTAAGCTTTCAAAAGTCTATTACAAACATTTCTCAAGCTCTCCTACATCTTGTGCATTAAATTGATCAATCCAAAGACATCAAAGTGTGAAGGTGCAATTTTGTGTAAATTCTACCAACCAGTGGTAACATCTACACACTCTTCTTTACTTATTCATTTGTATTGTTCTACTAGCTCTAGCAAGGTTATCTTGATAACATAAAACCCTTTAGATAAGGGTGATCCTTGAAGTTGTGATTCAAGGTTGTTTGAGATATAAAACCATAGGTTGGTGAGCCTTGTTTGTAAAAATTACGAGTAGAGGTTGTATGTGTAAAACCAAAGTTTGGTGAACCTCTCCTGTAATCTGTGAACTTGAGCACATAGTAGAGTTATTGAAATCCTTAAGTGTATACTTAAGGTAGTGGAGGTAGATCTTGAGTATCGAACCACTATAAATTGTTTGTATTCATTTGTTTACATTTCTTATACTGCTTTGCCATAAACTGCGGTTTATTCTCATTCACTTAATCTGCAATAGGTCTGCTCATCTATAAAGTTTGAATTTGTGAAAATTAGCCAAATACCTAATTCACCCCCCCTCTTAGGTATTTCAGCTAGTAATCAAGTGGCTTTGATACTTTTTATTTCTTAAATGGTGTCTTCAGGACCCATAATATCCAGATGCATATATTCTAATAACCATGATTATATGGATTATTCTTACCATATCTGCGTCTATGTCGACGGCTTCGACCATGACTACGACCTCTTCCAGGGTCATAACCATTAGTTCTAATGCATTCACTCACAGATTTAAAATAAATTGTAGTTTTGATAGAATAACCATCTTCTGGTGGTCAAATATTTCTTTCAGATCATTCCACAAAAAAAGTGGATCTTTCCCAATAAAAATATCTTGCCTTTAGATCCTCATGGAAATTATGGCAGAGAAAAATCATGGCTTTTATACGATTTTAAGATGGTGTCTGCCAGACCCATAATATCTCAATAAATTTGAGCATCTAATGTCTATGACATATAAGTCTTTCTATAAATATCAAGAGTAAAAAAAATGAGTTTTGAAAAATTTGTCATGAGAATTCAAATATAGAAAAAATACATCTTTTTCTCTTGATTAAACTCTCAACTTTGGTGGCAAAGACTCGTGCTGATAACGTGTTATGAATTTGTTGACGCGCAGTCGTTGTCGGCACAGTAAAATAGTAATACTAATGTAGAGAGTTTAATAAAGAAATTATAATGTAGAGAATAGGAGAAAATATAGAGAGAAAATAGAGAGAAAGAACAAGAGATCTTTATTAATTCTCTGAGAGTAAATCAATCAATGAATGAGTGTATACAACACCTCAGTCTAGAGCCCTATTTATAGGGTTCAGGGGTACGTCCAAATCAGAATAGGTATAGGGTAATCAGAAGACAAATCCTATCAAAGATATGATAGAACTCTACCATCTATCTTCTGGATAGTTGGAGTATCTTTATAACTCTGATAATGGACATCCATAATAATATTAATTTCATAACACTCGTCTTATTTTAGTTTTCATTGTACGCCATTTTTTACTTATCAGCAAGCAAACCTCAGAATCCTCACCAATTAACATGTGGGGCAGTTTGCATTACTTTGATCAAATCCCGTCTTTAATTTTAACAAAACTGAATCAATCGTAGTATTCGTAGTAAAAATATTGTTTTGAACGAGAGAATAGAATAATTTGCAGAAAAGCGCCCCATAACTATTTGATTTGTCTTAAAATATGCTTTCACATTAATTTATCTAATTCTAGATCCCAATATTTTTTTTTAAAAAAAAAAATACAATGTATGTCATTGGTCCCACAACGGAGTGAGACACATACAATTTATCAAATCTTGTCCACTTTTATTAAAAAAAAAGACTTCATATTATTTTTCACTTGTAATATGTAATCACACAATTCAGCTCTAAATTCAATCAAAAATCATCTTATTTGGTGGTGGCATATTTTCGAGAGATGGACTTAGTCTCCATTCCCAATCATTTTAGGCGTTGTTAGGGCAAGATATGTGAAACTTGCATTTTAAATCAAACTTATACACGCAGCACATGTGAATTCAATTGAATTACCTGTAGAGGTGGTTGTAAGACGGTAATCTTTTTTAAAAAATAAATTCGCTCATAAAATTTTAGAAAATACGGTTAAGGGACATTATTGAAACAAATAAAATAATTTTGGGACTCGTTATACAAATTATTCGAGAGAATAATTCTTCTAAGCAAAGTGAAAGTAAAAACGATTGTGAACATTTAAATTAAGGTCGAAAACGCAAACACTTTTCTTTCTTTCCTTTTATCCAAACCAATGTGCAGTTCAAGCTAAGAAACTTGATTCTATGAATAGGTGCTTTTATTTATGTTAAAATTAGTAAAAAAACAAAATTTATGTTCAAGATAAGGAATTGTACAAGGTGTTCTTTAAATTGTTTTTTCAAAGAACCACCTTGGATAGTGATTTAAATAATTCATTGATATTGTGAGATTTCCATTCTTTGACCAACTTGGTAAACGCTAAAGGGGAATGGAAATTAGTGCCTTAGAGGCAGTGCATCACTGTTTTTCCACTGATGATGACGCCGGAACAGCCTGCGGCATTTGTTTGACCGAACAAAACAAGTTTGACCAGATATTCCTTCGCAAGATAAATAGAAAAAAAAAAAACTTCTGCTATATATAGAAGGTTTCAGTTCCGAATACTGTCATGAGCAAAATGGCACCCCTGGGTAAGATAGTTTCCAAGACACTCATCAAACCCACTTCTCCCACCCCTCGATCCCTCAGCCATTACAATCTCTCCTCTTATGATCAAGTAATACCCTCATTTTACGTATCTGCTGCATTTTTTTACGCCAATCCCGGTCGTGAGAGTTCAACAATTTGTCAACAGCTTCAAAATTCTCTCTCGAAAACTCTAGATGCTTATTACCCATTTGCAGGCAAGCTTGTGGGAAATAGCCACATCCACTGCAATGACGAAGGAGTCGAGTTCGTGGAAGTGCAAATTGACTGCCCCATCTACGATATTCTGAAGCGTGGAAAATCACATGCCAAACACCTAGTCCTTCCTCGGGAAGTTCCTGGTGACGGCGGCAGTTTAGCGGTGGTTCAGCTCAGCCATTTTGAGTGTGGAGGAGTGGCCATTGCTTTTGGCGTATCTCACAAAGTGGCTGATGCATGTACACTGGCTGCGTTCATGAAGGACTGGGCTGCTTCTACATGTCTTTCGTCTCATGCACCGTCTCCGCTATTAGTTGCTGACTCTGTCTTTCCGCATCAAGACGATGTATTCTGTGAACCGTATGTTCCGGCCAAAAATTGTGTAACGAGAAGATTCATCTTCCCTGCCACAGAGATAGAGAAGCTGAAATCGAAAGCCGTTGAGTCGGGTATTCAGAAACCCACTCGGGTGGACGTTGTGACTGCACTTCTCTACAAATCTGCCATGGTTGCAACAAGATCGGCCCATTGCGGCTCGTCCCGGCCATCAGTGCTACTACAACCAATGAATATCCGTCCCCTTATAAAACTGCCACAAAATGCAATTGGAAACATCTTTTCATTCAATTTCTGTGTTAATGAAGATGAAAGAACGGATTTCTCGGCATTGGTTGGTCAACTAAGGAAAGCAAAGCTGAAATCAAAGGATCTTTCCGAGGAGGAGCTAAGGTACGAATCGCAGATGGAAGAGCTTGAACTGTGCTTACGGCAGCATAATATTGGCAGCTTCGACGCGTACCGTTGCAGCAGCTGGTGTGGATTCCCATTTTATGATGTTGATTTTGGATGGAGAAAGCCGCTATGGGTGTGCACGTTCGAACCCCAAATACAGGACATATTCGTGTTGGTAGATTCTCCAGAAGGAGGAATAGAAGCAGTAGTCGTCCTTGAAGAAGGGAAGATGTCTGCATTTGAGAAGGATGAACAACTCCTTGCGTTTGCTTCTATAGACTCGGCCTAAATGCAAGTCGAAGCTTTAGTGACCCCCTCCCTTGACGAAGAAAAGTGAACAGCATCTGTAAAATTTGCATGTTTGCGTGTTCGCATGAGTTACTGTCCTGTATGGGATTTGCTGCAGACTGATGAACACAGTTTAACTGTTGTTGGTTGGAAAAAAGGAGATAATAAATGATGGATCTATAAATTTTGACATTTATTTGTATTTTATTTTTTCTTTTTGTTTCTATTTATTTATCTAAATTTATGTGAATCCATTAGTAAATATCTAGATTCAGCAAAGAGAAAAAAGGAAGGAAAATAAAGAAGACATGGCACAAATATAATAACTCACTAATATAACACCGCAAAATCCCCTCAAAATTTTTGGGTGCAAAGCTTCCTTTTGACAACTAGCCTTTTCTGTTCATCTAGAGACCCATTATTTCCCATTTTCACAAGTAAGAAAGCCATGACATGCTCTGGCAAACTATGTATACTCCGGATCAGAATTAAATATAACAAAGAATTATATCACTCAAAACATTCCAAATTCCAAATTAATGATCCTCCAAAAAAGGAGAAGGCAAGACTTGAGTTTAAAATGATCTAAATTTTATGAGGTTCTAAAGTATACAGAGATTTAAGACAAGTATAAAAATTTTATTGTGATTCTAATTTAAAGATTAAAACTTGAGAAGCAAGGAGTTTCGTCATAAAAAATCCAAGTAAGCACTAATACTAGGTTAAGAACAATTTTACCAAAGTCAATCCCCCTTCAATAAGACAGGCTTCCAAATAATACAAAGAGAACAAATTTGGATCACGGTTTATCTGTTAAGAATAGTCTTAATGCCTGCTCCAATGAGTGGGTGTATGAGAAAGGGAGAAAGCAGCAAGAAGTCATGGAAGTGATATCAAAAAAGAAAAGTCCACTCTTCAAAGTTCCTTAAATAATTCTCTTTTACTTTAGAAAAATGGTTTCTATGAATCGACTCTTAATGCCTGCTCCAGTGAGAAGGTGCATGGGAAAGGGCAAGAAGTCAAGGTAGTGATATCAAAATGGAAAACTCCACTCTTCAAAGTTCCTTAAATAATTCTCTTTTACTTTATATACATGAAATGTAATGACCCACTCCTGGACAGGCCCTATCTAGGAGTGAATCATCACTTTTCTGTTCAAAAGGTGGAATGCAACCTATAATACCACTATATGATATGAGTGTAAATTCTAATAGTGTCTAAACAAATAACTGCAAAAAATAATATAAGGCGCACTGACCGTTCTACAGTAAAAGAGTACATAAAATGATTTATACAAAACATAATTGTTTCGAAAGATTTAGATCTCTCTGTACACATGTTAATTAAATTAACAACCACTTGAAATATTGCAATGCATTGACAGATAAAAAATAATTACAAATGATAAAGGCCTCTACAATATTAGCTGCTGCTGAGGATTCAACTGTCACGTGCGACGTAGAAAGAGAACTATACTCTGAATTCAACTATGAAAATCCTGAAATATAATGAGAGAATAATGAGTTACGAAGCCCAGTGAAATTTCTAGGTACTTGTACAGTTTGAAAGCAAATATACCGTATTGAGTTTATAACATTTTTAAAATAGGTATGAGTTATCCTTGACTTTTTATGAGAATAACTTCATTTAGTACAACAAAATAGTCTGATTTAAAAATCAAGTAAAATGGAATATATTTATATATGTGTACATTCAAGTAATAATCACCATTTTAAAAAATAACGGTCAAATCAACAAACACAATTCACACGACTCTTACGAGTCCACACAAGCACATAAAAACTTCCGCCGCCCATCTAATGGCTATCTCACACGCGGCACAAAGGAACTCTCCACACAACACTTCCCAATGGCCTTCTCACATACGGCACAAAGGGACTCTCCATACAATATCTCCCAATGGTCTTCTCACACACGGTACAAAGGGACTCTCCACACAAATCAATAATCTTACCCTATAGGGGAGTCAATTCATATCCCGACGGCGGAGTTTACACATAATTCGCATTTACAACTCATCAACAACCAAGCAATTCTCATGGTTTAGTATATTATATAAATATACAAGCCGAGCCACGACAAAATAACAACTTATATTACTACTACATATTTTTACAAAAAGTCGAGCCACGGCAAAATAATAATTTAAACTTAACAACACATTTATTCACAAAAGCAGAGCCACAATAAAATAACAAATCAAGGATAGCAACACATTTATTCACAAAGCCGAGCCACGGTAAAATAACAAATTCAAAGGTTCCACAACATATATTCACAAAGCCGAGTCACGGCAAAATAAATATTTACTTAGCATAAAATAAATAAAAAAAATATATAAAAAAACATAACTTAAAATGTTAGGATTTTGTAGTCCTCAACCTCTACAAGTAAGTTAGAAATCTCACCTCAAGCGAAAAGTATAAATCTACGCTACGCCACCCTTGGTTCTACATCGGCAATCTTGGGACCTAATAAATAATTACGTAGTAACAAGCAATTTTAATGTCACTCTAAAATGCTCAAATATTGACATATATATATATATATATATATATATATATATAATACATGAATCAATGCATGATTAATATTAATTAGAGCTAAAAATTATTGAATTTGATAAAATTATTTAAAATAGAAACTACCTGTTTTTCTAGGGAATAAAAATATTAAAATATTAATTTTAATAAAATCTACCATTCTCCACAAAAATCTCAATTATATCATTTTATTCTTAACATACCAATTTAGGAAAAATTAAAATAATTAGTTTTAATAAAATCCACCATTCTCTACAAAATGCCAATTATTCTATTTTATTCCTAATATACCAATTTAGGAAAATTATCCCATTTGATTCCTAATATATCAATTCAACAAAATATTCTTTTTATTCCTTTTACATATTTTTATACTCTTTTTGCATTATAAAAATCTAATAAACATTTAAATACTCAATATTTAATCAAAACAAAAATTTACAAAAATAAAAAAATCTATCTAGATTTTTTCAAAATTTCAGAAAAATACCAAACATGCTTAACAATTAACGAAAGTTTTTCTGTAGGTAGAATATGATAACAAGAACCTTCGTTCAAAACTTCAACCAACTAAGAGCATCCAAAAATTTATTAAAATTCATATAAATATACTGCTACAGTAATTTTCGAAAACAATTAAACTCAACCATAATGAAAAAAAAATTGAAGATTTTATCTTGATTTGGAGACTATTGATGTAGTTCTAAACCTGTGTCTGAAGGATTTAATTTTTGTATGAAGAATTGGGGAAGAATTTGTTAAAAATTGAAGTGAGAAATAGAGAAGAGATAAGGGAGAAAAGAGAAGAGGAAATGGGGAAAATAGGAGAGGGAGGATCGACCATGGGGTCGATCCACGCTCTCACTTTTTTTTACAAATATTTTGTAAAACCATCCTTCAAATTTTTTTATTTATAGATTTACCCTAAAACTTATAATGTATATCTTTCTCTTCATTTTAAGAATGTGTAAAAATAAATTTTTAGCAATTATAGTTATCATATATATATATATATATATACACACATGCTAGTGTAGAAGCTCTAGAAAAATTTATTTACTAAAAGTAATTTGTGGTTTTACATGAAAAGTTCTCTAGCATGTAGGTTGTGGAATATTCACTTTCCTCTGTATTTTGCCCTAGCCAATTATAATTATACCTTTTTTTCTACAGATATATCCATTCTACTTTTTCAAATCGAGAATGGGCAACATGTTACGACGAAATAGCAACTCTGGTAAATATTAACATATTGATTACATTTTATTATAAATATTAGATGCATATTTTCATAGTTTTCTCAATATGCTATGATTTTTATTAGTCAATTACAGGAGCTTAAGAAAATTACTTTACATGATTCACAATACAAGGAAAAAATGATATTTGATGGAACATCCTAATGGTTCTTTTTGAGAAAATTATCTATATAAGCTTGCCTTTGCTGCATTTAAATTTTCATTAGTTTTAATGTATGCAAGCATGTCAACTTATATTATTTATTCATCATATTACAGATGATATGAAGAAACACAAGTTGAAATGCATGAGAACAAAATATGCAAATTTGACAGCTTTAGAACGAGAAGAATACATTCATAAAGTTTCAGAAACAAGAAAGAGAAGGGAAATTCAAAATTCTACTACTTTTGAACATAATTCCAACTTATGTTCTATGGAATCTAAGAATAGTTGGAATGCTAGTCTTAACGATCAGGAGAAGAAGTTATATGCAAAGCATGTTAATGGTTTGAAAAAGCTAAAAAGGATATGATTGATTCAGCTACATCTACTTCAAATCAGAGAATTTCAAAACTACAAAATAAATGGTTGCTTAAAGCTCAAATGGTTCTAAACCAACACGGAGGTATATAATGTGATTTAAGTATTGTATAAATTTATAATGATATTATTTCTATAGTAAAATTTTGTAGAATTTTTATCAAAAAACTAATGATTATCTAATTTTTTTTTGAAGCAGATAATGCATTATATGAACCAGTGTGTTCGACGTTGCATGAAGTGAAGAAAATACACCGTTGTATCCATTGTGATGCTTTCAAATTTGAATATGAGACTCCAGGTTTTTGTTGTGATAATGGCAAAATTAATCTAGCTTCACCAGAACTACCACAAGAGTTATTTGATTTGTTTACTTCCCAATCAGAAGAATCAAATTTCTTCCTAAAGCAGATTTGAGCATTTAATAGTATCTTCTCATTCACATCCTTTGGAGTTAAACTTGATAAAGGACTTGCGTCAGGAAAATGCGGTGTATATACCTTTAGAGTGCAGGGTCAAATTTATCATGATCTTCCTGGTTTAGTACCTAATGAGAATGGCCCTGCATTCTTTCAGTTATACTTCCATGATACTACAAATGAGATTGAAAACATAATGGGTATAATATCAGATGGATGTTTGAAGGAAAAAATAGTGGAAAATTTTATGAGAATTTTGGAGGTGAATCCATCAATTGATGATATCCAAATTCTTTAGAACATCAGAGCAATATCCATCAATTGATGATATCCAAATTCATATATCAAAAGATATAGGCTTAGATCAACGAGTTTACAATAATCTAGCTACTGATCAAGTGGCTGCAATATGGATTGAAGGAAACAATGCTAATATTCCTTTTGATAGAGACATTGTTGTACACTCACATTCTGGCCAAAGACATAGAACCAAACATTATTTTGGTTGTTATGATGTGCTTCAATATCCACTTCTTTTTCCAAAAAGGAAGGTAGGATAGCATCAAAACATTGCCAACGTTAATGTTTCACATGATCATAGTTTAATGCATGAAAGTATTTCCATTCCAAAAGCTCCTACATCTATAGAGAATATTTTGGCAGCTGAAAAAGCAGGAATTGAAAAATCTTTTTGAAATATAATTATTTAATAAAAATGTTTGTTTTATATATTTACTTATTTACATGTACAACATACTTAATGCTAAATTATTTGTTGAATTTCTTTATAGGTGTTTTTGAACAAAGCAATAAGAAAGTCTCCTATCAAGAATATTATTGTTATAAGTTTCAAATAAGACAATCAAGGCAATCTAATATTCTTTTTGTTGGGAGATTATTTCAAAAATATGCAGTAGATATGTACATTAAGTTGGAAACAACTCGATTGGACTTCTACCGATATAATCAAAGTGAAATGAGGGCCAAATTATACCAAGGAATTGTGGACAGTGTCATAGCTGGAGTAACAAGGGCAAGTGAAGTAGGTTAACGAATTGTACTTCCCGCATCATTTATTGGAGGACCAAGAGATATGGGACGTAGATACCTTGATGCAAAAGATTTGGGAAACTTGGCCTTTTTATCACAATGACATACAATCCATAATGGAAAGAGATTCAAGAACAACTACAACCCGGACAACGTCCTCAGGATCGTCCAGATCTAACTTCAAGAGTTTTTTGAACAAAATCATAGGATTTGAAAGATCAATTATTCAAGAAAAAGATCTTTGGAAAAGTTGCTGCTCATGTCTATGTTATTGAGTTTCAAAAAAGAGGATTACCTCATGCACACATACTAATTATACTCAAATTTGAGTACAAAATCAAAACTCCTGATCAATTTGACAAATTTGTTTGTGCTGAACTTCCCGATAAAGCTAAGTTCCCTGAGTTATTTAATTTAGTTCTAAAGTATATAATGCATGGACCATGCGGAGAGAAAAATAAAATAATTCATGCATGGTGAATGGAGAATGTAAATTTCATTACCCACGAGCATTCTGTGAAGTTACAATACAAGGAAAAGATGGATAGCAACGGATTAGCAATGGCCAATTGGTTTTAAAATTAAAAAAATTAAAAAATTTTGTTGCTAGTCCCTCAAAAATTTGCGATGGATTAGCAACGGGCTCTTAGTTTTTAAATTAAAAAAAAACATCATCACTAATCTCTCACAAATTTGCAACGAATTAGTAACGAGCTCATAATTTTTAAATCTTTATTTTTAATTTTTTTACATTTTCGTCGCTAATCCGTTATAAATTTACAACGGATTAGCAATGGCCTCTTAGTTTTTAAATTACAAAAAAATTAAAAAGACCGTCGCTAATCTCTTGCAAATTTCCAGTAGATTTGCAACGGATTAGCAATAGAAATATAAAAAAATTAAAAAATATATACTAATTTAAAAACTAAGAGTCAACAAAAATGTGAAAAAAATTTAAAAATATAAACTAATTTAAAATTATGAGCCCGTTGCTAATTTGTTACAAATTTGCAACGGATTAGCAACGGTCCCCTTGTTTTTAAATTAAAAAAATTAAAAAATTCGTCAATGCAAGGGATTAGCAACAGATTTATATTGTTACAAATTTAGCGACGAAAAATTCTGTCGCTAATTGCGTGTGTTCTTGTAGTGTCTTGAATAACATGACTAAAGGTAGGCTTTAATACCATATGATCATACTATTTTATAGGCATGAATCAAATATGTATTGTAATAAAAATTATAAATGCTTTTGTGTCTTTAGTCATGGTTATTCAAGTAATTCTACCCAAACAAAAATAAAATTATTCAAGTAAGTTAGAGACAAAATAACTTCGATTCATATGAGTGTCTTTTAATCTATCTTTATGGTCTTACATATGCATTGTATAGCATGGGTTAGGAACCTCATATAATAGATGATAGTGACGATTTTCTCCCATCAAAGAAATATTCAGATAATTTACTAAAATCGTAACCAATCATATCATCTATATATTTGTGTGACTTACTTAAACTTAGAGAAAAAAGTAAGGTAATTACTTGAAAATTTTTTTCTAATCTTACCCACATAAATAGTAAAAAACCATTGCTAGTTTTGGATATTTATTGTTGCATGGTGAGAACGGCCATCAAGAATTTGACCATGTCTTGTACCAGAGTTGCATTCTTGGGCATAACAAACATAATTTTGTTTTCTTTTCACAGATGAATAGTAAAAAACCATTGTCCCCTTGGAGTAGCACACAGCGGCTACCAAAGTTCGAAGACAAAATCATAAAATTTTTTATTGAGCGTCGAATAGAAGAGTCACCATTGAATATCCCTTACTAGATACTAAACGACACGACTAAAGATAGGCTTTTTACTACATACTCTCTTCGTCCCATTTCAGATAACTTTTTTATTATATTAAAATATTATAAAATAACTAAAAAAGTTATAAAAAATATTTTAATATATTATATACTATTAATCAATTACTAATCTTATTATCAATTATTTTTATATATTTATATTTGACATAAAATATCAACTGATTCACATGTTTCTTACTTTCTATTATACTATATTACTTTTATAATATAATTTAAACTTTTACATAAAATGCTGTGCCTAATGAAATATTATCAAAAGAATTGAACAGGGGGTAATAAAGACTTCAGAAATAGTAAGTATTCAGTAGATGTACAATTTATAACGTATGTTTCTACCTTGTAAGTATAATTAGATATAACACTTTTTAACCACATCTCTGAGTTTGATGGTACCTAACGTCCTTTAAAACCTCAAGAATGAATCTATTTTCTTACCTTTTATTATACTATATTACTTTTATAATATAATTTAATTTGTTGGCATAAAACTCTTTGTCTGATCAAATATTATCAAAAGAAAAATTAGACAGAGAGAGTAATAAAGACCTAAGAAATAGTAGGTATGCAGTATGATGTAGGATTCGCAATGTACTCCCTCCGTCCCATTTGACAGTATTTGACCAGACACGAAGTTTTTTATGCAAAAGTTTGAATTGTACTATAAAAATAATATAGTATAATAAAAAATAAAAAATATGTGGGTCAGCGGGTATTTTATGTCAAATTTAAATAAATAAAAGTAATATATAGTAGAGTTAGTAGTTGATTCATAGTATAAAATATATAAAAATATTTTTTTATAAAAAGTGTCAATTATTTTGAAAATTTTCAATATAGTAAGAAGGTCAAATAAAATGGGATGGGGAGGGAGTATGTTTCAACTACGCAAGTATAATTAGATATGACTATTTTTATTCACATATCTGAGTTTGATGGTACCTAGCGTCTTTTTCAACCTCAAGAACGAGTCCATTTTCTACAATTTAGTGAAAATATCAGCAACCAAATTCATGCATTAAAAACCATTTCTATTCCTCGAATTCCATCAGTGAAGCATTGTGAATCTTGTATTCCTCTAACAGTTCAAAATTGGAGGCAGCCCACAGGGGAATACATTGAAAGGATAGAAAGGGGAAGGAGTGGGTTATTTCAGTTCTCATAGCACGCCAAATCTGACTCATGTACAAGCAAGCCTCAAAATCCTCATTTGTTGACCATTTGGATTCACTCAAAATCTTTTGTAAAACAGCTTATAATATTTTCAACTCTAATATTTAATTTTTTTGATTTATATTCTAAATATTAAGATTTATTTTATTTAATTTAAAATATATAAACAAATTTTTTATAATTAAAAATATTAAGAGTGTTATATAAAAGTATAAAGAATTCAAACCATTAAGATTAGTTTGATCGAGTTCTTTCCTTACTTTTAATGGAAGAATTCTTAGCAAAAATATATTTTTAAAAGAGAGGATAAATATTTTCAATAAGAAAGTGAATTTTTTTGTAAGAAAACAAATAAGATTCAATTGTGTGTTTGGTTGAACTAAACACTATTCAAATATGTTATTATCTTTCAATTTGGTTATCTCCAAGTCAAGTCTAGGGCTCAATGCTCTATTAGTTCTTTAATTAACTTGATTGAACAATCAACCATTTTTTTTCTCTTCAAGTTGATTAGATAGCTATGGTCATCCTCTGTCCTACTAGTTAAAATATTGCTCTCTTTTATAATAAGAAAAAGGAAAATACTTATATGTTCTGCAAAATATAAGTGGGCTACTCATATTGAACGGCATTATAAGGAAGATATATTTTTTTTAAAAAATAACGATTTAACTCACTAATTGGATACATGAATCAGCACGAGTTTATCCATTATAGCCTTATCTATCTATATAAGCTACTCATATATTCTCTTGGATCATATCCAATTCAAGACCACTATTGGTATGAATTTATATTCATCATATTTCTCTTAGTTATTTGGTTAAATGTACATTTCCCTCAGAATAAGTGGACATATATGAAAATAAAAATTAATAAGTTTCCTATTATATTGAAAATCTGTAACTCATTTTTGCTCAAAAAGAAATCTGCTACTCTTATATAAAATAAGAAAAAGACATTCAATTCTAGACAAAGAAAATATTACTTTTTAAAATAAAATATATTAATTTATAATAATTTGGCAAAAACTCCATAAGCTTTGAAGAACATTAACATCGAATGAAATAAAAAAATATCACGTAAAAATGAAACAGTACAAGAAGGATTGTAAAACAAAGATTGTAAAATCGCAAATATGTTTTTTTCTTTCCTTTTCTCCAAGCAAATATATAGTTCGTGTTGGTAGTGTAACGGCCCACTCCTGGGCGGACTCTACCTAGTAGTGAATTATCACTTTTCTGTTTCAGAGGTACAATGCAACCTGTAATACTACTATATGATACAAGTGTAAATTCTGATAGTTTCTAAACAAATAACAATCAAAAAATAATATAAAGCGCACTAATCGTGAAATAAAGATTCAAGTGGATTAAAATATAACTTATATTGGCATTTTATCAATTTTTTTATTTCCGTCACTAAACCCTCGCTAATTAGCGAGGGATTAGCGACGCAATGCTTAATTTAATATCATAAATATTTTTTTTTAAATTCTGGAATAGTGGCATCGCTAATCCCTTGCTAATTGGGGAAACTTTATCCATCGGGTACTGCTGCATGTCAGTGACTATCCAAGCATATAGGGGCTGAGCGACTTGGTGGATGAAATTATGAATATAATTCACAATTCCAAGAAACTGCTGTAACTGCTGAGTGCTGAGAATTTTATCAGGAAACTCTTGTAACCTGTTAGCAATGTGAGGCTGCGGGACATAACTCCCGTTGAACGGATTAGCGATGCAATTTTAAAGACGCAGCATGTCATTGCGTTGTTATTGGTGTGGCTTGCCTTGACGAGTGAGAACTGCGCACTATGGAAATGTGTTCTTACGCTCCTTTACCAGCACCAGTCGAGCTGAATTGCAGACTTGCCCTCTGAACAAAACTCAAGCAAAAAAGGAGAACCCTTCCCTCCCAAAACAGCAGGAATCCAGTGATTCAGGCCAATCTTCCGCGAACCGAAGAGGTAAAATTCCGAGCTCATCTAGCTTTTTTACGGCATTCAGTTTCTTCAGTGTTATTCCCCTGCGTACTTGAAAAATTTTGCTGATTTTCTTCTTATTGCTAAACTGAAAATCTGGGTTCTATGAATGTGAAATCCTCGCGTTGTTGTTTCTTTGTTTTGGTAAATAAATTCTGGGATTGTTGAATCAATAAGAGACTATTTGCGATTGCCATTTGGTGGGAGCAAAATTCAAAACAATATCTTCCGCTTGGGTTTAGCTGGCGGTTAATTCTCAGTATTTTGACGGAGGAAATTTTAGGAAAAGGAGGTGTTTCATAGCTAGGTTTTACAGCCTTCCACACCTTCATGCTAGAATCGCTAAAATTTTGTAGGCATCTGACGAGAAGTTTTCTGCCTCATCTGTACTTAAAGGTTACTGGAACCTTGTTTGCAAATTTGTTTTCCACCGAGTGGTTGAATAATGAACTTCGTTTATACAAAAAAAAAAAAAAAAAAAAAAAAAAAAAAAGGAAGAGAATTGCTTATCACTCTATCTTCTGGAAGTATAAAAAGATACTAGCAGATATACAAACATTGAAGCATAAATAGGTTCGACTTAAGTGCTGTAGAAGGAAGAGAATTTTGAAAGAGCACCACTAAGGAAAATGGGGAAAAAATAGTGCTTTAATAAATTGTGGACATAGTTTATTAAGGTAGTGAGAGAGTATAATTTTGATGATAATTGTTGGTGGGGTGGGTTGCAGTGATGGACAATAACTCCCCTTCCAGGGAGTGGTTGGTCTGGTAAATTGTGGTTGTAGAACAACTTTATTGTCTTTTTTGTGCAAAAAGTCAATGCCTTTTTCCTATTTTAATATATGGTTGAAGCATAATTTTCATAATTGATTGAGTAGAATAATTAGTTTGTGCTTACCAAGAACTTCACTAGTTTATGTAAAGCCAAAAATCTATGCACGAAGATTATCTAATATTCCTTCTTTTGAAAATATAACAGCAACAACAAGAACAGTTTTGAAGTGTATTATACTAAACTCGATAGGACTAGATGGATTAATTATGTTGATTATTGTTTGTTTAATGGAATGAGAAGATACTGACAAATGTGATACTAAATTAAGAAACAAGTGACGGTAACTGGAAAAGATTGTTGAAGTGAAGTTAAGTTGTGTTATTTTGGAATATTTTTCCATTCTGGATTTGTGCTTACAAAACATTCAATTATTTTCCCGTCTCTTTTTTGTTGTACAAAAGATATGTGCTGTTTTATTTTTTTTTTTGTGGGCTTTGTTATGGGGTTGAATTTGGAGTCCCCTATGAGCCTATAAGAAGTTAATATTTTAGGGGAGGCTCTAACCAATTTTACTTAAGAATTTCTTAATTGAGAACCAAGGATTCCCAGGTAGAAAACTTTAAAAAGTTATTAAGGCAATGCTACTTAATATAGATGGATGATCGTAATTGGATGTATAGGAGGCACATGCAAGGGATCAAAGGGATTACATTAGAGTATGAGCAAGGGGTAAAGGGTTTTATTGCGTACTGTTTGGTGAAAGGTTGGGCGTTATGGCTGAGATGTCCATGTGCAAAATGTAAGAATAGAGCTCACCTATCTCCGAATGAGGTGGAGATGCACTTGTATAGGTTCGACTTTGTCTCCGATTATTACTACTAGACAAGCCATGGCGAGAATCTTAATCTGGTGCAGCCTACGTCCACGGTAGTTGGTACCTCTGTTCAGCCTACCGCATATAATCAACTGCAGCATATGGTTTTTGATGCAGTTGGTGGGGACATTCCAACAGACCCTCCGATATCTTTTGATTCCGAGGAACCACCTAATGCTGTAGCTAAGAGATTTTATGATATGTTGGAAGCGGCTGACTCTCCCATTTGGGAGGATGCACATTGCACTCATTGTTATCGATCGTTTCCGATTGTTAAACATTAAATCGGAGAATAATATTTCAAAACAGTGTTTTAATCAGGTGATGCAGCTGATGAAAGAGGCCTTGCCAAGCAATAATAAGCTCCCGAATGACTTATACCAGACAAAGAAGCTGGTCTCTGGACTTGGCCTGCCTGTTCAGAAGATAGATGTTTGTTTGAATAGTTGTATGCTTTACTGAAAAGGTGATGCAGATAGAAAAGATTGCAAGTTTTGTCGTCATGCCAGATATATGCCAAAGAAGAAGATCGCCAAAGATAAACAGTATAAGGATGTTCCTTTCAAAAAGATGTATTACCTTCCTTTGACACCAAGACTGGAGAGATTATTTGCGTCTAAGACGACTGCTGAACATATGAGGTGGCATGTCGGGAAAGCAATATTCCACTTGGCCCGTTATTGTTACGCCTTACAACTTGCCTCCTTGGATGTGCATGAAAGATCCAGTAATGTTTCTCACAGTAATTGTCCCTGGGCCAAAGAATTCAAAACATAAGATTGATGTTTATCTACAACCTTTGGTAGATGAATTATTACAGTTATGGTGTACTGGAGTCCCGACATACGACATTTCGAAGAAAAACATTTTCAAATGCGTGCAGCACTTCTGTGGACTATTAACGACTTTCCTGTTTATGACATGTTTAGTGGATGGAGTACAGCAGGAAGATTAGCTTGTCCTTATTGTATGGAGCTAACCAAATCTTTTCAGTTGTAGAATGGGTCGAAACAATCTTGGTTCGATTGTCACCGGTGATTCTTGCCCTCTGAGCACCCCATACCGCAAAGATACTAAGTCGTTCAGAAAAGATAGGGGATGTGAGACCTCCGTACCCATACAACGAGCTTTGGAGATGAGATGTGGTCAAGAGTGTTCAATTTTTCCAAGATAGTGGACACTGTAGTAGAAGTTGGGAGGCACGCAGGCAGAGGCATATACCACAATTGGGCTAAAAGGGGCATCTTTTGGGATTTGTCATATTGGAAAACTAATCTGATTCGCCATAACATAGACGTGATGCATAATGAGAAAAATATCTTCAATAATGTGTTTAACACCGTAATAGATATCAAAGGTAAATCGAAAGACAACGTGAATGCTCACCGTGATGTAGAGATATATTGTGACATGCCTGAGTTACATGTTTTAGTGTTAGTGATAGGAAAGTTTCCATTCCAAAGGCTAAATATTCGCTGACACTGGAACAGAAGAGACTTGTTCTCGAGTGGGTGAAGGATATTCGACTACCTGATGGGTATGCGTCTAATTTGGGAAGATGTATTGATATGAAATAGCTAAAAATGTCAAGAATGAAATCTCATGACTGTCACATTTTTATGGAGAGATTACTTCCAATTGCGTTCAGAGAATTTCTTCCAACACCGATATGGAACATTCTAATGGAGTTAAGTATTTTTTACCGTGACTTGTGTTCTCCAAAATTATCAGTATCTCGTATGAGGGAATGGGAGAAAACCATTGCAATTCTGGTTTGTAAGTTAGAAAAGATTTTTCCACCGAGCTTCTTTGACGTGATTGAGCACCTTTTGATCCACTTGCCTTATGAAGCCAGGGTTGTTGGCCTTGTTCAGTACCAATGGATGTATCCATTCGAGAGGTAAAAGTTTGTTTGACAATGTCTAGTTCTCAATTATTTTAATTTAAGAAAAAAGAAAATAAACTTCAGTTTCTTACCGATATTTCAGGTTCTTGTATCGCTTGAAAAGTAAGGTTAAGAATAAAGCAAGGGTGGAAGGATCTATTTGCAAAGCATACTTGATTGAGGAAGCATTGACATCTTTCTCCTATTATTTTGAGCCTCACATACAGACAAGATATACAAACATTGCTCGAAATGATGAAGGTGTTAGTGCTCCAAACTTACATGGCCCTAGTTTGTCAATTTGTAGTAATTCAGGAAGGGTGATGGGACAAACTCAAACCAGATATCTAACATCAGAGGAACTTAAGGCAGCTATGATTTATATCTTTCTCAATTGCGAGGAGCTGCTGCCGTTTATTAGGTCAGTTATAATAATATTACTATTACATAAGTTATGTATTACCTCAATGCTTGTAGACCAATTCCAGCCGAATTGATTACTATGTAGTAAATTTAAGATCGAATTACAAGCGATTGCACCACATATAACAGATCAGGAAGTTGACAGGAGATTAGAGGACTACTTTCCGGCATGGTTTAGAACTTATGTAATTGTTTCCCTGTTATATTATTTTTTGAGTATTTTGTAATTAACGTGCATGTTATCCGGCTAACATGTAGTTTTGTTGTAGGTTAACCTTCCTGACAATCATGTGAGTGACAAACATCTTAAAAGTTTGAGTTGGGGTATTTCAAGGCAGGTGAAGTCTTTACATATGTACTTGATTAATGGTTTTAGATTTCACAGGTACGATTACGAAATGGGAAAGAAAACCGTTAATATTGGAGTTTGCGTCAAATGCCTAGAAGAAAATACGGGAGACCATTATGGAGTCTTGAAGGAGATTATTGACGTGCAATTCCCTGGGTCTCCTTGTCGAGGATTATCTTGTTCAAATGTGATTGGTTTGATCCAACTGTTAATAGGGGAGTGAAGGTGCATCCACAATTTAGAATCATAGATATTAACTGCAAGAGGAAGTACCCAAAATACGACCCATTTGTGTTAGCTCAACAAGCCAGTCAGGTATATTATGCTTCCTATCCAGGTTATAAAAAGAACAAGTCTGATTGGATAACCATTTGCAAGTTGAAGGCTCGTCACATAATTGACGCACCTATAGTGGATAGACCATATCAACAGGAGGACAACGATTCTGTGGTTGTTGTTGTTTCGATTGAAGATCAGATGATTGGTGGACTTGCAAATGAAACAGGGGAAGGCGAAGTAGTAGCTATTGAAGAACCAAGAATGCAACAAAACATTGATGCGGTCGTAGAAAAAGTTAATTTGGATACAGATTCTCTTACTGATGATGATATGGATGATGATTCATTAGATAATGAAGAAAATGAATATGATTAGTTGCTTTCAAACGTGAGCTAATATTTTACAATTTGATGAATGATTTATTTCATATTTATTGATGTAAACTCTAACTTTTTTATTATTATATGTGTAAACCAGATTATGTCTACCGGCAGAGGACTACCACAGCAGTCTGAGACTGGGGAGAACGGTACTCTGTCTCCAACGCACTCACCAGGCTCGTCAGGACAGCAACGAGCGCCTACATCTAGACCTTCCACAGCTGCATCTGCGCCCGGAGCAGACATCTCAGATACACGTATTTTGATTGCACCTGATGGTGACAGGTAAGTACTATTTATTTTTAATTGTTACTTGAATTGGATAACATTCAAGCTATCTCTAACTTGCGTCTTTTAACATCGTTACAAGTTTTTTTTTGGTATCGTTCCAATTTATTTTAAGAAGCTTGTTTGTCGAATGTTGTAATGGTTAATTGAAATTATTTTCCGTCGCAATAGTATCTCTCCATCGGTGGATGCTGTTAGAGAGATATCACTGATATTTCAAAGACATTACCCTGCACCTTATGCCAGATTTGCATATATTCCTGTGGATGTTAGGAACATGTGGTTCGACTTATGGACTGTAAGTATAAAAATAAATAAATTTTATTCTGTTTATATTAGTGAGATAGGTGTGAATATAATTATAATAGTGTTGTATAACATTCTATCTTTTCATTTAATGATTTTGCAGAGTCGTTTTAGGTGGCTCCCAGAGCATAGCGATCATATATGAGAGATTTGGAATAAGAAATGTCGTGAACGACTTTCTGACTAGTTATGCAAGGCTCGCGCTAAGAAAAAACGTCCAAATTGGATTTCGCCTGAATTTTGGGACCACATGCTATAGGAGTGGACAACTGAGGGCTTTCAACGCGTTTCTTCTGCTGCTAAATGGAATAAAGTTGTTGTTAGTGGTACATCTCACACGGGAGGGTTTATATCTTTTACGGAGCATGAGAGTCGGATGGTACGTTTCGTTAGTCTATATTTTTTAAACTTGTTCTTAAATACTTTTTATAAAAATTAACATATGGTGTCTTTGATGTTGTAATTATAGCGGAAAGAAAAAGGTGAAGACTTTCGTTACGTGGAGTTGTTTAAAAAACTTCACACTTTCCAAAGAGGGTCAAAGCAGGGCAAGTTTGTCAATGACAAGTCACGACAAACTTCGGTACGAAACAACTTTCTCTTACACTTATAAACTAGCAATTGTAATTGTTAATATTTATACAGTTTTTAATTTTAATTTTTGCAGGATGATGTTAATGCAATTAAGGAGCATTATTCTTAGCCAGAGTCAGAAAGTTTTATTACTTCTCGTCAACCACCTGACAAGAAGTAACTATTCCTTGAGATTGGGGGAGGTTTCAAGAAGAACCGTGTCTTTGGATTAGGCTCTGAGGGATCAAAGGTCAGACGGAGGTTGGATCATTCTTCTAGTTCTGAGAGGGTACCTATTTCCTTGTCTCATGATGTTATCCAGTTACAAAAGAAGTTGAATGACGAGACCAAGATGCGGTTGAAAGTTGAAAAGAAGTTGCGTTACGTGCAGCAGAGTATGACAGATTATCTATCATTTCTGTCACAGACTTTGAATCTGTCTCCGCCTCCATTGCTTGGTGCCAATGACGATGCGGATGATGACGATGACGGCGACTACACAGTTGATCCACTCGATCACCATCCTCCTCCCCAAGGTCCCACAGATTCGCCACCGCCACCACCCTCGGCTCCAGCTCCGGAATCCGCTGTTCAGGCTAATTAATATACTAGATTTTGATTTTGCATATGAATGACTTTATTTGCTATTTGATATTTTTCATATATTTAATTTATTAATTTATATTTGTAAGAATATTGCTTTCTTTGGATATTTATTCACGTAGAATATTTTTATTTTATAAGGCTTTAATTTGTAAATTTTTACAGGCTAAATTAATACAATTTTAAAAAAATATTTTAGAAATTAAAAAAAATTAGCGACGAATTAGTGACGGAGATTTTAAATTTTTTTAAGACGGTTGCGAGGGTTTTTTAAAAAGATGTCGATGCATTAGCAACGGATTAGCGACGGATGTTTAGCGATGGATTAGCGACGGAAACATAAAATTTAAATATTTTTGTAATTTAAATATTCATTGCTAATCGTCGCTAATTAAGGATTAGCGATGACAAAGTAAATTAAAATAATAAAATTAAATATATATTAGCGATCGATTTTGCGACGGAGGTGTTAAAAAATTGTTATTAAAATCGGTCGTTAATCCGTCGCTAATTTGCGACATATTAGCAACTTATATTTTAATTTTTTTTAAACAAATTGAAGATATCTGTCGCTAATTTGATGCAAAATCTGTCGCTACTAAGCAAGCGAAGACTTGATCATTTTTAATTTCGGTCGCAATTTGCGACGGTTTTTTTAGCGATTGTGGTATCCCTCGCTAATCCGTCGCTAACCTTGAGTTAGCGACAAATTCGTCCGTCGCTAAATCCAGTTTATCTGGTAGTGATGGCAAAATAACCATTCAAGGATAATAGAATATTTATTCACAAAAGTCGAGTTACGACAAAATAATAATTCAAGGTTAACAACATATTTATTTATAGAGCCGTGCCCATAAGAAACGTGTGAGGTTATCTGTTGATAGTAAGTAGTATTATTGATCATGTGTCAAATAATTTGTTGATGATATTTCATACTATAGGTTCTTTTCTCTTCATTTTCCTTCCATTATTCTTTATTTAGATAATAAAGACTTCAGCAATAGCAGCTGCTCAATATCATATAAGAGTAGGTCTGAGGTTGTTTCGCAAGTCAGTCAACAAGGGAGCTTCGTGGCAAAGCAGTTATGGTCAAAGTCACCGCTCAATTTTCAATTCTTCGAAGAAAGTCCTTATGGAATGGCGACTGCATATTGGTTCTGTTCAACGCTCCGAGGCTTTTATAGAAGAAGGCATGGATGAGGGTGCTTACGCCTCAAAAATGATTCCTATTTGTGAGTTTTGTACTGATTATGTGAACCACGTGATGATGTTGATTCGTCCCTGTACCACCGCGTATCAGTGGGAAGTGTAGGGGAAAGGTTCCCGAATCATCACTTTTAAATGGGATAGCATTTTATTTTATTTTTTTGTTGCTGAGCAAACATCTTTGGCAATAAAAACTTAGGTTCCGCATTGTATATGGTGGATTTATCTCCACATAAAAGCCTCTGCGGCTCTATTTTGTTGTACTTTTTTCCTTTAACTTAATCAGGATGCAATTTTTTAAAAAAGAATTAAATGAAATGAATATCCTTAAAACAGGTATATTTGTAAATTTAATAATTAGAATTATATTACTATTCAAATATTGTGTCCTTACGGTAGTAATTGTTTTATTTGGGAATCTGATTGTGGTGTCCCGATCTCGAAGGCCTTTAGTAAGAAATTAGATTTTTCAAATGCTGAGAGTTTTGTTGGAAGGATTAGAGAGGTTGTAATTCTTTCAACAGGTAAATCTGTGAAGCTAGCGGGGAGGGAATATAATATCCGGGCCCATATTTTATCTCAATTGGGTGTTGTGTCTTATGGGTCTCAAATATGATTTGATGAAATTTCGTCTTCCGTACTGATTGCAGTAACTGTAGATATCAGCCGTTTAAATAATTTTATTGTATTTTTATGCTAAATAATAAAAGTGTAAAAAGTCTTGTAGGAATAGATTGCTACTTTGAATTTTTGAAGAGTTTTGTCTTTTTTTTAAAGAATATTTAACTCAGCATGAGCGGAAAATTGTTTTTCAACTTTAAAAATCCTCATTAATTAATCTCGTCTTATTTTAGTTTTCATTGTACGCCATTTTTGACTTCTCAGCAAGCAAACCTCAGAATCATCACCAATTAACATGTGGGGCAGTTTGCATTTCTTTGACCAAATCCCGTCTTTAATTTTAACAAAACTCAATCAATGGTAGTATTCTTAGTAAAAATATTGTTTTGAACGAGAGAATAGAATAATTTGCAGAAAAGCGCCCCATAACTATTTGATTTGTCTTAAAATAAGCTTTCACATTAATTTTTGTAATTCTAGATCCGAATATTTTTTTTAAATACAATGCATATCGTCGATCCCACAACAGAGTTAGACACAGATTCACATTTGCCGTACATGTGAATTTGATTTGGAAGGTAAATTTATCAAATCTTGTCCACTTTTATTTAAAAAAAAAATTTCACATTATTTTTCACTTGTAAAATATAATCACAATTCAGCTCTAAATTCAATCAAAAATCATCTTATTTGATGGTGGCATATTTATGAGAAATGGACTTAGTCTACATTCCTAATCGTTTTAGGCGGTGTTGGGCAAGATATGTCAAACTTGCATTTTAAATCAAACTTATGCACGCAACACAAGTAAATTTCAATTGAATTACCGTGTAGAGGTGGTTGTAAGACGGTAATCTTTTTTAAAAAATAAATTCGCTCATAAAATTTTAGAAAATACGGTTAAGGGACATTACTGAAACAAATAAAATAGTTTTGGGACTCCTTATACAAATTATTCGAGAGAATAATTCTTCTGAGCAAAGTGAAAGGAAAAAAGATTGTGAACATTTAAATTAAGGTGGAAACGGCAAACATCTTTCTTTATTTCCTTTTGTCCAAACCAATGTCCAGTTCAAACTAAGAAACTTGATTCTATGAATAGGTGCTTTTATTTATGTTAAAATTAGGAAAAAACAAAATTTATGTTCAAAATAAGGAATTGTACAGGGTGTTCTTTAAATTGTTTTTTCAAAAAACCACCTTGGATGGTGATTTAAATAATTCATTGATATTGTGAGATTTCCATTCTTTGACCAACTTGGTAAACGCTAAAGGGGAATGGAAATTAGAGGCAGTGCATCACTGTTTTTCCACTGATGATGACGCCGGAACAGCCTGCGGCATTTGTTTGACCGAACAAAACAAGTTTGACCAGATATTCCTTCGCGAGATAAATAGAAAAAAAAAAACTTCTGCTATATATCGAAGGTTTCAGTTCCGAACACTGTCATGAGCAAAATGGCACCCCTGGGTGAGATAGTTTCCAAGACACTCATCAAACCCACTTCTCCCACCCCTCGATCCCTCAGCCATTACAATCTCTCCTCTTATGATCAAGTAATACCCTCATTTTACGTATCCGCTGCATTTTTTTACGCCAATCCCGGTCGTGAGAGTTCAGCAATTCGTCAACAGCTTCAAAATTCTCTCTCGAAAACTCTAGATGCTTATTACCCATTTGCAGGCAAGCTTGTCGGAAATAGCCACATCCACTGCAATGACGAAGGAGTCGAGTTCGTGGAAGTGCAAATTGACTGCCCCATCTACGATATACTGAAGCGTGGAAAATCACATGCCAAACACCTAGTCCTTCCTCGGGAAGTTCCTGGTGACGGCGGCAGTTTAGCGGTGGTTCAGCTCAGCCATTTTGAGTGTGGAGGAGTGGCCATTGCTTTTGGCGTATCTCACAAAGTGGCTGATGCATGTACACTGGCTGCGTTCATGAAGGACTGGGCTGCTTCTACATGTCTTTCGTCTCATGCACCGTCTCCGCTATTAGTTGCTGACTCTGTCTTTCCGCATCAAGACGATGTATTCTGTGAACCGTATGTTCCGGCCAAAAATTGTGTAACGAGAAGATTCATCTTCCCTGCCACAGAGATAGAGAAGCTGAAATCGAAAGCCGTTGAGTCGGGTATTCAGAAACCCACTCGGGTGGACGTTGTGACTGCACTTCTCTACAAATCTGCCATGGTTGCAACAAGATCGGCCCATTGCGGCTCGTCCCGGCCATCAGTGCTACTACAACCAATGAATATCCGTCCCCTTATAAAACTGCCACAAAATGCAATTGGAAACATCTTTTCATTCAATTTCTGTGTTAATGAAGATGAAAGAATGGATTTCTCGGCATTGGTTGGTCAACTAAGGAAAGCAAAGCTGAAATCAAAGGATCTTTCCGAGGAGGAGCTAAGGTACGAATCGCAGATGGAAGAGCTTGAACTGTGCTTACGGCAGCATAATATTGGCAGCTTCGACGCCTACCGTTGCAGCAGCTGGTGTGGATTCCCATTTTATGATGTTGATTTTGGATGGAGAAAGCCGCTATGGGTGTGCACGTTCGAGCCCCAAATACAGGACATATTCGTGTTGGTGGATTCTCCAGAAGGGGGAATAGAAGCAGTAGTCGTCCTTGAAGAAGGGAAGATGTCTGCATTTGAGAAGGATGAACAACTCCTTGCGTTTGCTTCTATAGACTCGGCCTAAATGCAAGTCGAAGCTTTAGTGACCCCCTCCCTTGACGAAGAAAAGTGAACAGCATCTGTAAAATTTGCATGTTTGCGTGTTCGCATGAGTTACTGTCCTGTATGGGATTTGCTGCAGACTGATGAACACAGTTTAACTGTTGTTGGTTGGAAAAAAGGAGATAATAAATGATGGATCTATAAATTTTGACATTTATTTGTATTTTATTTTTTCTTTTTGTTTCTATTTATTTATCTAAATTTATGTGAATCCATTAGTAAATATCTAGATTCAGCAAAGAGAAAAAAGGAAGGAAAATAAAGAAGACATGGCACAAATATAATAACTCACTAATATAACACCGCAAAATCCCCTCAAAATTTTTGGGTGCAAAGCTTCCTTTTGACAACTAGCCTTTTCTGTTCATCTAGAGACCCATTATTTCCCATTTTCACAAGTAAGAAAGCCATGACATGCTCTGGCAAACTATGTATCCTCCGGATCAGAATTAAACATAACAAAGAATTATATCACTCAAAACATTCCAAATTCCAAATTAATGATCCTCCGAAAAAGGAGAAGGCAAGACTTGAGTTTAAAGTGATCTAAATTTTATGAGGTTCTAAAGTATACAAAGATTTAAGACAAGTATAAAAATTTTATTGTGATTCTAATTTAAAGATTAAAACTTGAGAAGCAAGGAGTTTCGGCATAAAAAATCCAAGTAAGCACTAATACCAGGTTAAGAACAATTTTACCAAAGTCAATCCCCCTTCAATAAGACAGGCTTCCAAATAATACAAAGAGAACAAATTTGGATCACGGTTTATCTGTTAAGAATAGTCTTAATACGTGCTCCAATGAGTGGGTGTGTGAGAAAGGGAGAAAGCAGCAAGAAGTCAAAGAAGTGATATCAAAAAAGAAAAGTCCACTCTTCAAAGGTCCTTAAATAATTCACTTTTGCTTTAGAAAAATAGTTTCTATGAATTGACTCTTAATGCCTGCTCCAGTGAGAAGGTGCATGGGAAGGGCAAGAAGTCAAGGTAGTGATATCAAAATGGAAAACTCCACTCTTCAAAGTTCCTTAAATAATTCTCTTTTACTTTATGTACATGAAATGTAACGACCTACTCCTGTACGGGTCCTATCTAGGAGTGAATCATCACTTTCCTGTTCAAGAGGTGCAATGCAACCTATAATACCACTATATGATACGAGTGTAAATTCTAATAGTGTCTAAATAAATAACTACAAAAAATAATATAAGGCGCACCGACCGTTCTACAGCAAAAGAGTACATAAAATGATTTATACAAAACAACCACTTGAAATATTGCAATGCATTGACAGACCAAAAATAATTACAAATGATAAAGGCCTCTACAATATTAGCTGTTGCTGAGGATTCAACTGTCACGTGCGACGTAAAAAGAGAACTATACTCTGAATTCAACTATAAAAATCTTGAAATATAATGAGAGAATAATGAGTTACGAAGCCCAGTGAAATTTCTAGGTACTTGTACAGTTTGAAAGCAATTATACCGTATTGAGTTTATAACATTTTTAAAATAGGTATAAGTTATCCTTGACTTTTTATGAGAATAACTTCATTTAGTACAACAAAATATCCTGATTTAAAAATCACGTAAAATAAAATATATTTATATATGTGTACATTCAAGTAATAATCACCATTTTGAAAAATAACGGTCAAATCAACAAACACAATTCACACGACTCTTACGAGTCCACACAAGCACATAAAAACTTTCGCCGCCCTTCCAGTGGCCATCTCACACGCGGCACAAAGGAACTCTCCACACAACACCTCCCAATGGCCTTCTCACATACGGCACAAAGGGACTCTCCATACAACATCTCCCAATGGCCTTCTCACACACGGCACAAAGGGACTCTCTACACAAATCAATAATCTCACCCTACAGGGGAGTCAATTCGTATCCCGACGGCGGAGTTTACATATAATTCACATTTACAACTCATCAACAACCAAGCAAATCTCATGGTTTAGTATATTATATAAATATACAAGCCGAGCCACGACAAAATAACAACTTATATTACTACTACATATTTTCACAAAAAGCCGAGCCACGGCAAAATAATAATTTAAGCTTAACAACACTTTTATTCACAAATGCAGAGCCATGGTAAAATAACAAATCAAGGATACCAACACATTTATTCACAAAGCCGAGCCACAGCAAAATAACAAATTCAAAGGTTCCACAACATATATTCACAAAGCCGAGTCACGGCATAATAAATATTTTACTTAGCATAAAATAAATAAATAAAATATATAAAAAAAACATAACTTAAAATGTTAGGATTTTGTAGTCCTCAACCTCTACAAGTAACTTAGAAATCTCACCTCAAGCGAAAAGCATAAACCTACGCTACGCCACCCTTGGTTCTACCTCGGCAATCTCGGGATCTAATAAATAATTACGTAGTAAGAAGCAATTTTAATGTCACTCTAAAATGCTCAAATATTGACATATATATATATAATACATGAATGAATGCATGATTAATATTAATTAGAGCTAAAAATTATTGAATTTGATAAAATTATTTTAAAATAGAAACTACATGTTTTCTATGGAATAAAAATATTAAAATATTAATTTTAATAAAATCTACCATTCTCCACAAAAATCTCAATTATATCATTTTATTCTTAACATACCAATTTAGGAAAAATTAAAATAATTAATTTTAATAAAATCCACCATTCTCTACAAATGCCAATTATTCTATTTTATTCCTAATATACCAATTTAGGAAAATTATCCCATTTGATTCCTAATATATCAATTCAACAAAATATTCTTTTTTATTCTTTTTACATATTTTTATACTCCTTTTGCATTATAACAATCTAATAAATATTTAAATACTCAATATTTAATCAAAACAAAAATTTAGAAAAATAAATAAATCTGTCCATATTTTTTCAAAATTTTCAAAAAATACCAAACATGCTTAAAAATTAACGAAATATTTTTTGTAGGTAGAATATGATAACAAGAACATTCGTTCAAAAATTCAACCAACTCGGAGCATCCAAAATTTTATTAAAATTCATATAAATATACTGCTACAATAATTTTTAAAAATAATTAAACTCAACCATAATGAGAAAAAATTGACGATTTTATCTTGATTTGGAGACTGTTGATGTAGTTCTAAACCTGTGTCTAAAGTATTTAATTTTTGTGTGAAGAATTGGGGAAGAATTTGTTAAAAATTGAAGTGAGAAATAGAGTAGAGATAAGTGAGAAAAGAGAAGAGGAAATGGGGAAAATGGGAGAGGGGGAGGATCAGCCGTAGGCTGACCCCTTTTTTTAAAAAAAATATTTTGTAAAACCATCCTTCAATTTTTTTTATTTATGGATTTACCCTAAAACTTATAATGTATTTTCTCTTCATTTTAAGAATGTGTAAAAATAAATTTTTAGCAATTATAGTTATCATATATACATATATATATATATATATATATATATATATATATATATATATATACACATGCTAGTGTAGAAGCTCTAGAAAAATTTATTTACTAAAAGTAAAATTTGTGGTTTTACATGAAAAGTTCTCTAGGATGTAGGTTGTCGAATATTCACTTTCCTCTGTATTTTGCCATAGCCAATTATAATTATACCTTTTTTTCTACAGATATATCCATTCTACTTTTTCAAATCGAGAATGGGCAACATGTTACGACGAAATAGCAACTCTGGTAAATATTAACATATTGATTACATTTTATTATAAATATTAGATACATATTTTCATAAATATTAGATTACATTTTATTATAAATATTATCAATATGCTATGATTTTTATTAGTCAATTACAAGAGCTTAAGAAAATTACTTTACATGATTCACAATACAAGGAAAAAATGATATTTGATGGAACATCCTAATGGTTCTTTTTGAGAAAATTATCTATATAAGCTTGCCTTTGCTGCATTTAAATTTTCATTAGTTTTAATGTATGCAAGCATGTCAACTTATATTATTTATTCATCATATTACAGATGATATGAAGAAACACAAGTTGAAATGCATGAGAACAAAATATGCAAATTTGACAGCTTTAGAACGAGAAGAATACATTCATAAAGTTTCAGAAACAAGAAAGAGAAGGGAAATTCAAAATTCTACTACTTTTGAACATAATTCCAACTTATGTTCTATGGAATCTAAGAATAGTTGGAATGCTAGTCTTAACGATCAGGAGAAGAAGTTATATGCAAAGCATGTTAATGGTTTGAAAAAGCTAAAAAAGGATATGATTGATTCAGCTACATCTACTTCAAATCAGAGAATTTCAAAACTACAAAATAAATGGTTGCTTAAAGCTCAAATGGTTCTAAACCAACACGGAGGTATATAATGTGATTTAAGTATTGTATAAATTTATAATGATATTATTTCTATAGTAAAATTTTGTAGAATTTTTATCAAAAAACTAATGATTATCTAATTTTTTTTGAAGCAGATAATGTATTATATGAACCAGTGTGTTCGACATTGCATGAAGTGAAGAAACTACACCGTTGTATCCATTGTGATGCTTTCAAATTTGAATATGAGACTCCAGGTTTTTGTGGTGATAATGGCAAAATTAATCTAGCTTCACCAGAACTACCACAAGAGTTATTTGATTTGTTTACTTCCCAATCAGAAGAATCAAATTTCTTCCTAAAGCAGATTCGAGCATTTAATAGTATCTTCTCATTCACATCCTTTGGAGTTAAACTTGATAAAGTACTTGCGTCGGGAAAATGCGGTGTATATACCTTTAGAGTGCAGGGTCAAATTTATCATGATCTTCCTGGTTTAGTAGTTGCTGTTCATTGAACAGTGTTACTGTTCACAATGAAGGAAAAAGTTCGGACGTCTGAACTTTACCTTCTGCATTCGAACTTTTAAAACTTTGTCAAAACATGTTCAAATCAATTCAAACAAGTTGGAAAACCTTCTAGCCTATAAGATAAGTCATTAAAGATATTTTAAGTGCAAAAATCATTGATGAAAACTTGATAATTAAGTTAAGTTCAAAACCATTGAAATCATTTAAATCAAGTTTTGTGCTCTCAAATGTAACTCATAGATTCCAAGGCTTAAGAGTGTAGGGTTTAAACCTTTTGTCATCACTCAAAGAAATGTGTGCTGAAACAATGTGTGCAATGTGTGCAATGTGTGCTGAGACAATGTGTGCAATGTGTACTGAAATGTGTGCTGAAATGTGCGATATGTATGTGTAATAATGAGATATTTATGCATTTGGAATATAAATTGAAAAGGGTTATAATATGTGAGGTTACAGTTCATAAGTTTGGACTTGAAATTTGGATGCAAACCAAAAGTTCGGACGCATCCAAACTTTCTTGCCAAAAATGCTCTCTATGTTGTTCAAATTGGTTGAAAACTGTCTTAAACCTTCCTATCATATTTGAACAACCTTAGGAAGGCTTATTTTCAAACATTACAGCCTTCATCTCACATATTTTAAAGTTTGGACTTGAAATTTCAAAATTTGGATCCATGAGCCTAAAGTTCGGATACATGTTCTGAAATTCGGATGCATCCATATTTTGTTGCCAAAAAGTGCTCTTTTGTTCTAATATGTTTGAAAAACCTTAGGAAAACTTATTTTTAAAAATTGCAACTTTCATTTCACTTATATTAAAGTTCGGATTTGATATGTCAAAATTCATATTCACAGCATCTCAAGTCCAAACTTGTTGAAAAATGAGCACAATCTATGGGGAATCATTGTTAATCTTTTCTGACCTTTAATACCTCTCTTAGAAGTTTTCTTAATGCTTAAATGCTATATCCTAATTGTTTGTTGGAAGGAAGGAGGTAAATGGAGATTGATTGGGTCATAGGCTCATATTGAGCCTTTTGTATGTCAATGTGCTAAATTGGTTATTATCTATCATTGACATCAATACTTCTTTGTACTACACTATTTAAATCTATCACATTTTGCATCAAAGTTTGTCATCATCAAAAAAAGGGAGATTGTTAGCCATAAGGGCAAATCATTAAGCTTTAATTGAGTTTTGAATAATGACAAACATTGATGTGGACTAATCTCTTTGTTCATTGTGTGATAGGATTGTTGGATTAAAGAAGTATGAAGTCTTGTTGCCTTGAAGCCAAAATGCAAGAACAACTTCAATGCATCAAAGTGATTGAAGATTGAAGAATTTGTTCAAGATGATTGAAGGCACTGAAGACTTAAAGTGTAGGTCATATATGCTCAATAGGTATATTCTTTTGTAAACCCTACACTTGTGTGTCTTGGAATCTATTGAATGCATAAGAGAGCAACAAAAACTTGTTTTGAATCTTAAAAGGCTTTGAATGAACTTTTGAATAACAAGTATGTTTTTTGAACCTCAAATGATCTTGAGTAAACTTTGTGTGATCAAAATGTTTTAGTAACGGTTTTTGAATTTGAAAATGTTTAAATGACTTACCTACTCATAGAAAAATGTTTTCAATGTTATTAAGGTTTATTTTCAAATGATTTGACAAAGTTTGAGACTTCCAAACTTTGAAAATGGTTACTTGTACTTCCGAGAGAAATTTGACGCAAGTTCGAAGCACGGGATAAAATTCAGACGTCCAAACTTTCTCTAATAACATGGTTATCGTTTTTTTCGGAGAAATTGGACGAATGTTCGGACGCATGAGGAAAAGTTCGAACGTCCCAAACGCTTTCTAGACAACTTGGCACGATGAATGTTCGGACGAAAGTCCGGGACGTCCAATTTCTCTCGAAACTAGCCGCTTTTATAAGTGCATTGGAACAGATTTTTGAAATCTATAAAAGCTATAAACTCAAGAATTTTTGTAAGTTTTGAATCTCTGAGAAATCTTAATATTCCAAACTCTATAGCAAACATCAAAGCTGTCTTTTGTCTTGTGCTTTAAATTGATCATTCAAGATTCCAAAGACATCAAAGTGAAAATGTGCTACATTGTGTAATTATCTACCAAGAAAGTCGTAACATCTTATTCATTCTCCTTTCTTCATTTAATTGTGTTTTCTACTAGCTCATTACAATGTTTTCTTGTAAACATAAAATCCTTTAGAAGGGTGATCCTTGAGACAGTGATTCAAGGTTGTTTGTAGATATAAAATCCTTTGCTAGGGTGAACTTTTTTTGTGGAATTGCAAAAGAGGTTGTGAGTGTAAAACCATTGTGTGGTGAGCCTCTTATGTAATTGTTGAACTTGAGCATATAATAGATTGATTGAAATCCTTGAGTGTAGACTCAAGGTAGTGGACGTAGATCTTGAAGTGATCGAACCACTATAAATTGCTTGTGTTTATTGATCTTAAATTATTTATTGCTTTGATATTGATTTATATATTCTTTCATTGATACAAGCACACATAATCTGCTTTAGTTAAATTTGTAAAAGGAAATTGTTTTTCAAAAAATTAGCCAAAGACCTAATTCATCCCCCCTTCCCCCTAGGTCTTTCAATTATTAAGTGTAAATATTAATTATACAAAGTACCATATACATGCATCCAATTATAGGGAAAAAATGGAGAAGTTAATTGATTTTTGATAATTATTTATGACAATAAGATCTTTCTCTTGAATACTTTTTTTAGTAACTTACAAATAATTCTTTAAGTTATCTTTGATAAACATAACTTACAAATAATTTCTTCAAATTAATTGTTTCTATGTAACTCCTAAATAATTATCATTTAAATGTCAAAAACTATCAAAATAACAATAATACATTTCAAACAAAATAAAAAATAATTTTATCAAAGGAAATTTTAGGGCATTCAAAAAAGAAAGAAACATACAAGTTGAAATTCTCAAAATAAGAATAGTAAAATATTTTTTTTGAAAATTTCAAATCTTGTCTATTGATTTTGTAAATTTGTAAAACATAATCAAGTTATGATTTGAGAGGTATATATGCTAATTTAATAATTACAATTAGAAAAAAATAAATAATTATTTATGATAATAAAATCTTTCTATTTAATATTCTTTTTTAGTAACATACTTTTCTCTTTAATTCTTTATTTTACCTTTATTAAAACCAACTTACAACTTTTTCTCCACATTAATTGTAACACCTAAATAATTATCATTTAAATGTCAAAAACTATCAAAATGATAATAATACATTTAAAAAAATAAAAAAAATAATTTTATCAGAGGGCATTTTAGGGCATTAAAAAAAAAAGAAACAAAACAATTTTAAATCCCCATGAATTTTAAATAATGCGTGTAAACATGGTAAGATTGGCTATCGAGAAAACCATTTCTTGTACCACAGTTCGAAACCTGGCTGTTTTTCCCTTTTCCTGAGGGAAAAGAGCACTATGCTGTTGAAAAGCAAGGTAAGTTGTTACATGCAACACGGTGGGGAATCGGTTAATTAACCCTTACCCTTTCGATGAATTCCTGAAGATGGCAAGTTTGATTCCCATTTCGGTATTTGCTTGAACCATTTTTCTCTTTACCCTCAATTTCTTTTTCTCGCATCAAGCACTTAGGAACATTGTACAGCTTTTTCGATTTTCCTCTTCATACTCTGCCAAATGATTAAAAATACCTGTTGCATTAAGAATTCAGATTGTGTTAGCTTCAGGATGATGCCCGATGGGGTTGTAAATGGGTATTAACCCCGACCCATTAAGGTACTAGTAGTATTAAACCCTTCTGGACTACCCGACATGTCCGGGCATGTATACAATTATAATGAAAAAAAAAACATATTTACATAATAGTTTGTTGACGCTTCTCACGCTAATAAAATTCTAATGCCGTAGGTTATTCCTTTACATTTGAATAAGTAGGCCACGTGATCCTTTTGATGTCAGGCAAGCAAGAATTCCACGAGACAAAGTCAATATAAAGATTAGAGTATGCAATTCAGAACAAATCATAGCTGTATTGCATCAAAAATAAACAAAACATACATTAGGCAGGACCTTAACCGATAAACATTAGGAATAAGTAATGTTGAGGATTATCTTTTTAAACTAGTGATGACAAAAAATAATAGATAGTAGAGTAAATAAATTAAATAAAGTATTTATAATAAATTTTAATGGAGTTTTGGGTTTATTGGTTCAAAACATGGTGCTCGAAATCCTTACCAATTCGATAAGGCTTCATTGGTTCCTGATTCAAAAAACAAGTATACATAATGGATAAGAAAGAAGTGAGGTTATCTGTTGATAGTATTACTGCCTGAGCAGTATTATTTATTATGTGTCAAATAATCTGTTGATGATATTTTATACTATAGGTTCTTTTCTCTTCATTTTCCTTCCATTATTTCTTTATTTAGATAATAAAGACTTCAGCAGTAGCAGCTACTCAATATTATATAAGAGGAGGTCTGAGGTTGTTTCGCAAGTCAGTCAACAAGGGAGCTTCGTGGCAGAGCAGTTATGGTCAACGTCACCGCTCAATTTTCAATTCCACGAAGGAAGTCCTTATGGAATGGCGACCGCATATTGGTTCTATTCAACGCTCCGAGGCTTTTATAGAAGAAGGCATGGATGAAAGCCTTTGCGGCTCTATTTTGTTGTACTTTTTTCCTTTAACTTAATCAGGATGCAATTTTTTAAAAAAGAATTAAATGAAATGAATATCCTTAAAACAGGTATATTTGTAAATTTAATAATTAGAATTATATTACTATTCAAATATTGTGTCCTTACGGTAGTAATTGTTTTATTTGGGAATCTGATCTCGAAGGCCTTTAGTAAGAAATTAGATTTTTCAAATGCTGAGAGCTTTGTTGGAAGGATTAGAGAGGTTGTAATTCTTTCAACAGGTAAATCTGTGAAGCTAGCGGGGAGGGAATATAATATCCGGGCCCATATTTTATCTCAATTGGGTGTTGTGTCTTATGGGTCTCAAATATGATTTGATGAAATTTCGTCTTCCGTACTGATTGCAGTAACTGTAGATATCAGCCGTTTAAATAATTTTATTGTATTTTTATGCTAAATAATAAAAGTGTAAAAAGTCTTGTAGGAATAGATTGCTACTTTGAATTTTTGAAGAGTTTTGTCTTTTTTTTAAAGAATATTTAACTCAGCATGAGCGGAAAATTGTTTTTCAACTTTAAAAATCCTCATTAATTAATCTCGTCTTATTTTAGTTTTCATTGTACGCCATTTTTGACTTCTCAGCAAGCAAACCTCAGAATCATCACCAATTAACATGTGGGGCAGTTTGCATTTCTTTGACCAAATCCCGTCTTTAATTTTAACAAAACTCAATCAATGGTAGTATTCTTAGTAAAAATATTGTTTTGAACGAGAGAATAGAATAATTTGCAGAAAAGCGCCCCATAACTATTTAATTTGTCTTAAAATAAGCTTTCACATTAATTTTTGTAATTCTAAATCCGAATATTTTTTTTAAATACAATGCATATCGTCGGTCCCACAATAGAGTTAGACACATATTTACATTTGCCGTACATGTGAATTTGTGAATTTGATTTGAAAGGTAAATTTATCAAATCTTGTCCACTTTTATTTTTAAAAAAACTTCACATTATTTTTCACTTGTAATGTGTAATCACAATTGAGCTCTAAATTCAATCAAAAATCATCTTATTTGATGGTGGCATATTTCTGAGAAATGGACTTAGTCTACATTCCCAATCGTTTTAGGCGGTGTTAGGCAAGATAGGTCAAACTTGCATTTTAAATCGAACTTATGCACGCAGCACACATGAATTTCAATTAAATTACCTTGTAGAGATGGTTGTAAGACGTTAATCTTTTTTAAACGCCTGAATTTTGGAACCACATGTTACAGGAGTGGACAACTGAGGGGTTTCAACGCGTTTTTTCTACTCCTAAACGGAATAGAGTTGTTGTTAGTGGCACATCTCACACGGGAGAGTCTTATATCTTTTACGGAGTAAAGTAACTTAAAATTAAAAAAATAATATATTAGCATATCTCACACGGGAGAGTCTTATATCTTTTACGAAGCAAAGTAATTTAAAATAAAAAAAATTAAATATATATTAGCGACCAGTTTTGCGACGAAGGTGTTAAAAAATTATTATTAAAATCGATCGCTAATCCGTCACTAAAATCGATCGCTAATCCGTCGCTAATTTGCGACAAATTAGCAACCGATACTTTAATTTTTTTAAAAAAATTGAAGATATCGCTAATTCGATACAAAATCCGTTACTATTAAGCAAGCCAAGACTTTGACCATTTTTAATTTCAGTCGCAAATCTATTTTTAATTTCCACTGATGATGACGCCGGAACAGCCTGCGGCATTTGTTTGACCGAACAAAACAAGTTTGACCAGATCTTCCTTCGCAAGATAAATAGAAAAAAAAAACTTCTGCTATATATAGAAGGTTTCAGTTCCGAATACTGTCGTGAGCAAAATGGCACCCCTGGGTGAGATAGTTTCCAAGACACTCATCAAACCCACTTCTCCCACCCCTCGATCCCTCAGCCATTACAATCTCTCCTCTTATGATCAAGTAATACCCTCATTTTACGTATCTGCTGCATTTTTTTACGCCAATCCCGGTCGTGAGAGTTCAACAATTCGTCAACAGCTTCAAAATTCTCTCTCGAAAACTCTAGATGCTTATTACCCATTTGCAGGCAAGCTTGTCGGAAATAGCCACATCCACTGCAATGACGAAGGAGTCGAGTTCGTGGAAGTGCAAATTGACTGCCCCATCTACGATATTCTGAAGCGTGGAAAATCACATGCCAAACACCTAGTCCTTCCTCGGGAAGTTCCTGGTGACGGCGGCAGTTTAGCGGTGGTTCAGCTCAGCCATTTTGAGTGTGGAGGAGTGGCCATTGCTTTTGGCGTATCTCACAAAGTGGCTGATGCATGTACACTGGCTGCGTTCATGAAGGACTGGGCTGCTTCTACATGTCTTTCGTCTCATGCACCGTCTCCGCTATTAGTTGCTGACTCTGTCTTTCCGCATCAAGACGATGTATTCTGTGAACCGTATGTTCCGGCCAAAAATTGTGTGACGAGAAGATTCATCTTCCCTGCCACAGAGATAGAGAAGCTGAAATCGAAAGCCGTTGAGTCGGGTATTCAGAAACCCACTAGGGTGGACGTTGTGACTGCACTTCTCTACAAATCTGCCATGGTTGCAACAAGATCGGCCATTTGCGGCTCGTCCCGGCCATCAGTGCTACTACAACCAATGAATATCCGTCCCCTTATAAAACTGCCACAAAATGCAATTGGAAACATCTTTTCATTCAATTTCTGTGTTAATGAAGATGAAAGAACGGATTTCTCGGCATTGGTTGGTCAACTAAGGAAAGCAAAGCTGAAATCAAAGGATCTTTCCGAGGAGGAGCTAAGGTACGAATCGCAGATGGAAGAGCTTGAACTGTGCTTACGGCAGCATAATATTGGCAGCTTCGACGCCTACCGTTGCAGCAGCTGGTGTGGATTCCCATTTTATGATGTTGATTTTGGATGGAGAAAGCCGCTATGGGTGTGCACGTTCGAACCCCAAATACAGGACATATTCGTGTTGGTAGATTCTCCAGAAGGAGGAATAGAAGCAGTAGTCGTCCTTGAAGAAGGGAAGATGTCTGCATTTGAGAAGGATGAACAACTCCTTGCGTTTGCTTCTATAGACTCGGCCTAAATGCAAGTCGAAGCTTTAGTGACCCCCTCCCTTGACGAAGAAAAGTGAACAGCATCTGTAAAATTTGCATGTTTGCGTGTTCGCATGAGTTACTGAGTCTATGTCTGTCCTGTATGGGATTTGCTCCAGACTGATGAACACAGTTTAATTTTTGTTGGTTGGAAAAAAGGAGACAATAAATGATGGATCTATAAATTTTGACATTTATTTGTATTTTATTTTTTTCTTTTTGTTTCTATTTATTTATCTAAATTTATGTGAATCCATTAGTAAATATCTAGATTCAGCAAAGAGAAAAAAGGAAGGAAAATAAAGAAGACATGGCACAAATATAATAACTCACTAATATAACACCGCAAAATCCCCTCAAAAGTTTTGGGTGCAAAGCTTCCTTTTGACAACTAGCCTTTTCAGTTCATCTAGAGACCCATTATTTCCCATTTCCACAAGTAAGAAAGCCATGACATGCTCTGGCAAACAATGTATACTCCGGATCAGAATTAAATATAACAAAGAATTATATCACTCAAAACATTCCAAATTCCAAATTAATGATCCTCCAAAAAAGGAGAAAGCAAGACTTGAGTTTAAAATGATCTAAATTTTATGAGGTTCTAAAGTATACAGAGATTTAAGACAAGTATAAAAATTTTATTGTGATTCTAATTTAAAGATTAAAACTTGAGAAGCAAGGAGTTTCGGCATAAAAAATCCAAGTAAGCACTAATACTAGGTTAAGAACAATTTTACCAAAGTCAATCCCCCTTCAATAAGACAGGCTTCCAAATAATACAAAGAGAACAAATTTGGATCACGGTTTATCTGTTAAGAATAGTCTTAATGCGTGCTCCAATGAGTGGGTGTATGAGAAAGGGAGAAAGCAGCAAGAAGTCATGGAAGTGATATCAAAAAAGAAAAGTCCACTCTTCAAATTTCTTTAAATAATTCTCTTTTACTTTAGAAAAATGGTTTCTATGAATCGACTCTTAATGCCTGCTCCAGTGAGAAGGTGCAAGGGAAGGGCAAGAAGTCAAGGTAGTGATATCAAAATGGAAAACTCCACTCTTCAAAGTTCCTTAAATAATTCTCTTTTACTTTATATACATGAAATGTAACGAACCACTCCTGGACGGGCCCTATCTAGGAATGAATCATCACTTTTCTGTTCCAGAGGTGCAATGCAACCTATAATACCACTATATGATACGAGTGTAAATTCTAATAGTGTCTAAACAAATAACTACAAAAAATAATATAAGGCGCACCGGTCGTTTTATAACAAAAGAGTACATAAAATGATTTATATAAAATATAATTTTTTCAAAAGATTGAAATCTCTCTGTACACATACTAATTAAATTAATAACCATTTGAAATGTTACAATGCATTGACAGACAAAAAATAATTACAAATGATAAAGGCCTCTACAATATTAGCTACTGTTGAGGATTCAACTATCACGTGCGACGTAGAAAGAGTACTATACTCTGAATTCAACTATAAAAATCCTGAAATATAATGAGAGAATAATGAGCTACGAAGCTCAGTGAAATTTCTAGGTACTTGTACAGTTTGAAAGCAAATATACCGTATTGTGTTTACAATATTTTTAAAATAGGTATAAGTTATCATGACTTTTTATGAGAATAACTTCATTTAGTACAACAAAATAGTCTGATTTGAAAATCACGTAAAATAGAATATATTTATATATGTGTACATTCAAGTAATAATCACCATTTTGAAAAATAACGGTCAAATCAACAAACACAATTCACACGACTCTTACGAGTCCACACAAGCACATAAAAACTTCCGCCGCCCTTCCAATGGCCATCTCACACGCGGCACAAAGGAACTCTCCACACAACACCTCCCAATGGCCTTCTCACATACGGCACAAAGGGAATCTCCATACAACATCTCCCAATGGCCTTCTCACACACGGCACAAATGGACTCTCTACACAAATCAATAATCTCACCCTGCAGGGGAGTCAATTCATATCCCGACGGCGGAGTTTACACATAATTCACATTTACAACTCATCAACAACCAAGCAATTCTCATGGTTTAGTATATTATATAAATATACAAGCCGAGCCACGATAAAATAACAACTTATATTACTACTACATATTTTCACAAAAAGTCGAGCCAAGGCAAAATAATAATTTAAGCTTAACAACACATTTATTCACAAAAGCCTGGCCATTTATTCACATAGCCGAGCCACGGTAAAATAACAAATTCAAAGGTTCCACAACATATATTCACAAAGCCGAGTCACGGAAAAATAAATATTTTACTTAGCGTAAATTAAATAAATAAAATATATAAAAAAACATAACTTAAAATGTTAGGATTCTGTAGTCCTCAACCTCCACAAGTAAGTTAGAAATCTCACATCAAGCGAAAAGCATAAACGTACGCTACGTCACCCTTGGTTCTACCTCGGCAATCTTGGGACCTAATATATAATTACGTAGTAAGAAGCAATTTTAATGTCACTCTAAAATGCTCAAATATTGACATATATATATAATACATGAATGAATGCATAATTAATATTAATTAGAGCTAAAAATTATTGAATTCGATAAAATTATTTTAAAATAGAAACTACCTATTTTTCTAGGGAATAAAAATATTAAAATATTAATTTTAATAAAATCCACCATTCTCCAAAAAAATCTCAATTATATCATTTTATTCTTCACATACCAATTTAGGAAAAATTAAAATAATTAATTTTAATAAAATCCACCATTCTCTACAAAATGCCAACTATTCTATTTTATTCCTAATATACCAATTTAGGAAAATTATCCCATTTGATTCCTAATATATCAATTCAGCAAAATATTCTTTTTTATTCTTTTTATATATTTTTATACTCCTTTTGTATTATAAAAATCTAATACAGATTTAAATACTCAATATTTAATCAAAAACAATTTACAAAAATAAATAAATCTGTCCAGATTGTTTCAAAATTTCAGAAAAATACCTAACATGCTTAACAATTAACGAAATTTTTTCTGTAGGTAGAATATGATAACAAGAACCTTCATTCAAAAATTCAACCAACTCAGAGCATCCAAATATTTATTAAAATTCATACAAATATACTGCTACAGTAATTTCTGGAAATAATTAAACTCAGCCGTAATGAGAAAAAATTGAAGATTTTATCTTGATTTGGAGACTTTTGATGTAGTTCTAAACCTGTGTTTGAAAGATTTAATTTTTGTGTAAAGAATTTGTTGAAAATTGAAGTGAGAAATAGAGAAGAGATAAGGGAGAAAAGAGAAGAGGAAATGGGGAAAATGGGAGAGGGGGAGGATCAGCCGTGGGCTGATCCGTTGCCCCCATTTTTTTTTTACAAATATTTTACAAAACCATCCTTCAAATTTTTTTTTTATAGATTTACCCTAAAACTTATAATGTATATCTTTCTTTTCATTTTAAGAATGTGTAAAAATAAATTTTTAGCAATTATAGTTGTCATATATATATACACATGCTAGTGTAGAACCTCTTGAAAAATTTATTTAGTAAAAGTAAAATTTGTGGTTTTACATGAAAAGTTCTCTAGCATGTAGGTTGTGGAATATTCACTTTCCTCTGTATTTTGCCCTAGCCAATTATAATTATACCTTTTTTTCTACAGATATATCCATTCTACTTTTTCAAATCGAGAATGGGCAACATGTTACGATGAAATAGCAACTCTGGTAAATATTAACATATTGATTACATTTTATTATAAATATTAGATGCATATTTTCATAGTTTTCTCAATATGCTGTGATTTTTATTAGTCAATTACAGGAGCTTAAGAAAATTACTTTACATGATTCACAATTCAAGGAAAAAATGATATTTGATGGAACATCCTAATGGTTCTTTTTGAGAAAATTATCTATATAAGCTTGCCTTTGCTGCATTTAAATTTTCATTAGTTTTAATGTATGCAAGCATGTCAACTTATATTATTTATTCATCATATTACAGATGATATGAAGAAACACAAGTTGAAATGCATGAGAACAAAATATGCAAATTTGAAAACATTCAGAAAGTTTCAGAAACAAGAAAGAGAAGGGAAATTCAAAATTCTACTACTTTTGAACATAATTCCAACGTATGTTCTATGGAATCTAAGAATAGTTGGTATGCTAGACTTAACGATCACGAGAAGAAGTTATATGCAAAGCATGTTAATGGTTTGAAAAAGCAAAAAAAGGATATGATTGATTCAGCTACATCTACTTCAAATCAGAGAATTCCAAAACTACAAAATAAATGGTTGCTTAAATATCAAATGGTTCTAAACCAACAAGGAGGTATATAATGTGATTTAATTATTGTATAAATTTATAATGATATTATTTCTATAGTAAAATTTTGTAGAATTTTTATCAAAAAACTAATGATTATCTAATTTTTTTTAAGTAGATAATGCATTATATGAACCAGTGTGTTCGACGTTGCATGAAGTGAAGAAAATACACCATTGTATCCACTGTGATGCTTTCAAATTTGAATATGAGACTCCAGGTTTTTGTTGTGATAATGGCAAAATTAATCTAGCTTCACCAGAACTACCACAAGAGTTATTTGATTTGTTTACTTCCCAATCAGAAGAATCAATTTCTTCCTAAAGCAGATTCGAGCATTTAATAGTATCTTCTCATTCACATCCTTTGGAGTTAAACTTGATAAAGGACTTGCGTCAGGAAAATGCGGTGTATATACCTTTAGAGTGCAGGGTCAAATTTATCACGATCTTCCTGGTTTAGTACCTAATGAGAATGGCCCTGCATTCTTTCAGTTATACTTCCATGATACTACAAATGAGATTGAAAACATAATGGGTATAATATCAAATGGATGTTTGAAGGAAAAAATAGTGGAAAATTTTATGAGAATTTTGGAGGTGAATCCATATGCCAAATTCTTTAGAACATCAGAGCAATATCCATCAATTGATGATATCCAAATTCATATATAAAAAAATATAGGCTTAGATCAAGGAGTTTACAATAATCCAGCTACTGATCAAGTGGCTGCAATATGGATTGAAGGAAACAATGCTAATATTCCTTTTGATAGAGACATTGTTGTACACTCATATTGTGGCCAAAGACATAGAATCAAACATTATTTTGGTTGTTATGATGCGCTTCAATATCCACTTCTTTTTACAAAAAGGGAGGTAGGATGGCATCAAAACATTGCCAAAGTTAACGTTTCCCATGATCATAGTTCAGTGCATGAAAGTATTTCCATTCCTAAAGCTCCTACATCTATAGAGAATATTTTGGCAGCTGAAAAAGCATGAATTGAAAAGTCTTTTTGAAATATAATTATTTAATAAAAATGTTTGTTTTATATATTTACTTATTTACATGTACAACATACTTAATGCTAAATTATTTGTTGAATTTCTTTATAGGTGTTTTTGAACAAAGCAATAAGAAAGTCTCCTGTCAAGAATATTATTGTTATAAGTTTCAAAAAAGACAATCAAGGCAATCTAATCTTCTTTTTGTTGGGAGATTATTTCAACAATATGCATTAGATATGTACATTAAGTTTGAAACAACTCGATTGGACTTCTACCAACATAATCAAAGTGAAATGAGGGCCGAATTATACCAAGGAATTGTGGACAGTGTCATGGCTGGAGTAACAAGGGCAAGTGAAGTAGGTTAACGAATTGTACTTCCCACATCATTTATTGGAGGACCAAGAAATATGCGACGTAGATACCTTGATGCAATGGCATTAGTTCAAAGATTTGGGAAACGTAGCCTTTTTTATCACAATGACATGCAATCCATAATGGAAAGAGATTCAAGAACAACTACAACCCAGACAACGTCCTCAGGATCGTCCAGATCTAACTTCAAGAGTTTTTTGAGCAAAATCATAGGATTTGAAAGATCAATTATTCAAGAAAAAGATCTTTGGAAAAGTTGTTGCTCATGTCTATGTTATTGAGTTTCAAAAAAGAGGATTACCTCATGCACACATACTAATTATACTCAAATTTGAGTACAAAATCAAAACTGCAGATCAATTTGACAAATTTGTTTGTGCTGAACTTCCCGATAAAGCTAAGTTCCCTAAGTTATTTAATTTAGTTCTAAAGTATATAATGCATGGACCATGCGGAGAGAAAAATAAAATAATTCATGCATGGTGAATGGATAATGTAAATTTCATTACCCACGAGCATTCTGTGAAGTTACAATACAAGGAAAAGATGGATAGCAACGGATTAGCAATGGCCTACTAGTTTTAAAATTAAAAAAATTAAAAAATTTTGTTGCTAGTCCCTAAAAAATTTGCGATGGATTAGCAACGGGATCTTAGTTTTTAAATTAAAAAAAAACATCATCACTAATCTCTCACAAATTTGCAACGAATAAGTAACGAGCTCATAATTTTTAAATCTTTATTTTTAATTTTTTTACATTTTCATCGCTAATCCGTTATAAATTTGCAATGGATTAGCAATGGCCTCTTAGTTTTTAAATTAGAAAAAAATTAAAAAGACCGTCGCTAATCTCTTGCAAATTTCCAGTAGATTTGCAACGGATTAGCAATAGAAATATAAAAAAATTAAAAAATATATACTAATTTAAAAACTAAGAGTCAACAAAAATGTGAAAAAAATTTAAAAATATAAACCAATTTAAAATTATGAGCCCGTTGCTAATTTGTTACAAATTTACTATGGATTAGCAATGGTCTCCTAGTTTTTAAATTAAAAAAATTAAAAAATTCGTCAATGCAAGGAATTAGCAATGGATTTATATTTTTGGTTAATACCATATGATCATACTATTTTATAGGCATGAATCAAATATGTATTGTAATAAAAATTATAAATGCTTTTGTGTCTTTAGTCATGGTTATTCAAGTAATTCTACCCAAGCAAAAATAAAATTATTCAAGTAAGTTAGAGACAAAATAACTTCGATTCATATGAGTGTCTTTTAATCTATCTTTATGGTCTTACATATGCATTGTATAGCATGGGTTAGAAACCGCATATAATAGATGGTAGTGAGGATTTTCTCCCATCAAAGAAATATTTAGATTTGAGTGACTTACTTAAACTTAGAGAAAAAAGTAAGGCAATTACTTGAAAATTTTTTTCTAATCTTACCCACATAAATAGTAAAAAACCATTGTCAGTTTTGGATATTTATTGTTGCATGGTGAGAATGGCCATCAAGAATTTGACCATGTCTTGTACCAGAGTTGCATTCTTGGGCATAACAAACATAATTTTGTTTTCTTTTCACAGATGAATAGTAAAAAACCATTGTCCCCTTGGAGTAGCACACAGCGGCTACCAAAGTCCGAAGACAAAATCATAAAATATTTTATTGAGCGTCGACTAGAAGAGTCACCATTGACTATCCCTTACTAGATACTAAACGACACGACTAAAGATAGGCTTTCTATTACATACTCTCTTCGTCCCATTTCAGATAATTTTTTTTATTATATTAAAATATTATAAAATAATTAAAAAGTTATAAAAAATATTTTAATATATTATATACTATTAATCAATTATTAATCTTATTATCAATTATTTTTATATATTTATATTTGACATAAAATATTAACTGATTCATATGTTTTTTACTTTCTATTATACTATATTACTTTTATAATATAATTTAAATTTTTACATAAAATGCTGTGTCTACTGAAATATTATCAAAAGAATTGAACAGGGGGTAATAAAGACTTTAGAAATAGTAAGTATTCAGTAGATGTACGATTTACAACGTATGTTTCTACCTCGTAAGTATAATTAGATATAATTCTTTTTAACCACATCTCTGAGTTTGATGGTACCTAGCATCCTTTAAAACCTCAAGAATGAATCTATTTTCTTACCTTTTATTATACTATATTACTTTTACAATATAATTTAATTTTTTTGCATAAAACACTTTGTCCGATCAAATATTATCAAAAGAAAAATTAGACAAAGAGAGTAATAAAGACCGAAGAAATAGTAGGTATGCAGTATGATGTAGGATTCGCAATGTACTCCCTCCGTCCCATTTGACAGTATTTGACCAGACACAAAGTTTTATGCAAAAGTTTGAATTGTATTATAAAAATAATATAGTATAATATAAAATAAAAAATATGTAGGTCAGCGGGTATTTTATGTCAAATTTAAATAAATAAAAGTAATATATAGTAGATTTAGTAGTTGATTCATAGTATAAAATATATAAAAATATTTTTTTATAAAAAGTGTCAATTATTTTAAAATTTTTTAATATAGTAAGAAGGTCAAATAAAATGGAATAGAGAGAAAGTATGTTTCAACTACGCAAGTACAATTAGATATGACTATTTTTATTCACATATCTGAGTTTGATGGTACCTAGCGTCTTTTTCAACCTCAAGAACGAGTCCGTTTTCTACAATTTAGTGAAAATATCAGCAACCAAATTCATGCATTAAAAACCATTTCTATTCCTCAAATTCCATCAGTGAAGCATTGTGAATCTTGTATTCCTCTAACAGTTCAAAATTGGAGGCAGCCCACAGGGGAATACATTGAAAGGATAGAAAGGGGAAGGAGTGGGTTATTTCAGTTCTCATAGCACGCCAAATCTGACTCATGTACAAGCAAGCCTCAAAATCCTCATTTGTTGACCATTTGGATTCACTCAAAATCTTTTGTAAAACAGCTTATAATATTTTCAACTCTAATATTTAATTTTTTTGATTTATATTCTAAATATTAAGATTTATTTTATTTAATTTAAAATATATAAATAAATTTTTTATAGTTAAAAATATTAAGAGTGTTATATAAAAGTATAAAGAATTCAAACCCATTAAGATTAGTTTGATCGAGTTCTTTCCTTACTTTTGATGGAAGAATTCTTAGCAAAAATATATTTTTAAAAGAGAGGATAAATATTTTCAATAAGAAAGTGAATTTTTTGTAAGAAAACAAATAAGATTCAATTGTGTGTTTGGTTGAACTAAATACTATTCAAATATGTTATTCTCTTTCAATTTGGTTATCTCCAAGTCAGGTCTTGAGCTCAATGCTCTATTAGTTCTTTAATTAACTTGATTGAACAATCAACCAATTTTTTTTTCTCTTCAAGTTGATTAGATAGCTATCGTCATCCTCTGTCCTACTAGTTAAAATATTGTTATCTTTTATAATAAGAAAAAGGAAAATACTTATATGTTCTGAAAAATATAAGTGGGCTACTCATATTGAACGGCATTATAAGGAAGATATTTTTTTTAAAAAAAAGAATAACGATTTAACTCATTAATTGGATACATGAATCAGCACGAGTTTATCCATTATAGCCTTATCTATCTATTTAAGCTACTCATATATTCTCTTGGATCATATCCACTTCAAGACCACTATTGGTATGAATTTATATTCATCATATTTCTCTTAGTTATTTGGTTAAATGTACATTTCCCTCATAATAAGTGGACATATATGAAAATAAAAATTAATAAGATTCCTATTATATTGAAAATCTGTAACTCATTTTTGCTCCAAAAAAAATCTGCTACTCTTATATAAAATAAGAAAAAGACATTCAATTCTAGACAAATAAAATATTATTTTTTAAAATAAAATATATTAATTTATAATAATTTGGCAAAAATTCCATGAGCTTTGAAGAACATTAACATCGAATGAAATAAAAAAATATCACGTAAAAATGAAACAATACAAGAAGGATTGTAAAACAAAGATTGTAAAATCGCAAATATGTTTCTTTCTTTCCTTTTCTCCAAACAAATAAATAGTTCGGGTTGGGAATGTAACGGCCCACTCTTGGGCGAGCCCTACCTAATAATGAATCATCACTTTTCTATTTCAGAGGTACAATACAACCTGTAATACCACTGTATGATACAAGTGTAAATTCTAATAGTTTCTAAACAAATAACAATTAAAAAATAATATAAGGCGCACCGGTCGTTCTATAGCAAAAGAATACATAAAATGGTTTATACAAAACATAATTATTTCGAAAGATTGAGATGTCTCTATTTACATACTAATTAAATTAATAACCACTTGAAACGCTACAATGCATTGACAGACAAAAAATAATTACAAATGATAAAGACCTCTACAATATTAGCCGCTGCCGAGGATTCAACTGTCACGTGCAACGTAGAAAGAGAACTATACTCTAAATTTAACTATGAAAATCCTAAAATATAATGAGAGAATAATGAGCTATGAAGCCTAGTGAAATTTCTAGGTACTTGTACAGGTTGAGTTTACAACATTTTAAAAATAGATAAAAGTTATCCTTGACTTTTTATGAGAATAACTTTGTTTAGTACAACAAAATAATCTAATTTAGAAATTACGTAAAATAGAATATAACAATCACCATTTTGAAAAATAATGGCAAAATCAACAAACACAATTCACACGACTCTTACGAGTCCATACAAGCACTTAAAAACTTCTGCCGCCCTTCTAATGGCTATCTCACACGCGGCACCAAAAAACACTCCACACAACTCCTCCCAATGGCCTTCTTACACACGGCGCAAAGGGACTCTCCACACAACATCTCCTAATGGCATTCTCACACACGGTACAAAGGGACTCTCCACACAAATCAATAATCTCACCCTCCAGGGGAGTCAATTCATATCCCGACGGTGGAGTTTACACATAATTCACATTTATAATTCATCAACAACCAATCAATTCTTATGGTATAGTATATTATATAAATTTATAAGACGAGTCACAGCAAAATAACAACTTATATTACTACTACATATTTTTACAAAAAGTCGAGCAACGGAAAAATAATAATTTAAAATTAACAACACATTTATTCACAAAAACTAAGCCACGACAAAATAAATACTTTACTTAGCATAAAATAAATAAATAAAATATATTAAAATAACAATAACGTAAAATGATAAGATTTTGTGGTCCTCAACCTCCACAAGTAAGTTAGAAATCTCACTTCAAGCGAAAAACATAAATCTATGCTATTCCACCCTTGGTTCTACCTCGGTAATCTTGGGACTTAATATATAATTACGTAGTAACAAAAAAAATTAATGTATATATATATATATATATATATATATATATATATATATATATATATATATATATATATATATATATATATATATATATATATATATATATATATATATATATATATATAACACATGAATGAATGCATGATTAATATTAATTAGAGCTAAAAATTATTGAATTTGATAAAATTATTTTGAAACAGAAACTAATCATTTTTCAAAGGAATAAAAATATTAAAATAATTAGTTATAATAAAATCTCTCATTCTCCACAAAAATCTCAATTATTCCATTTTATTCCTGATATACAATTTAGAAACATTATTCTATTTTATTCATAATATACCAATTTAGGAAAAATTATTTTATTTATATATTTTCATACTCTTTTTACATTATAAAAATCTAATAAACTTTTAAATACTCAATATTTAATCAAAACAAAAATTTACAAAAAATAACTAAATCTGTCGAGATTATTAAAAAATTCAGAAAATATATCAAACATGCTAAAAAATTAACGAACCTTTTTCTGTAGGTAGAATATGATAACAAGAACCTTCGCCCAAAATTTAACCAAATTGGAGCATCCAAGAATTTATTAAAATTCATACAAATTTACTGCTACAATAATTTTTGAAAATAATTAAACTCAACCACAATGAGAAAAAAATTGAATATTTTACCTTGATTTGGAGACTTTTAATGTAGCTGTAAACTTGAGTTTAAAGGATTTAATTTGTGTGTGAAGGATTGGGGAAGAATTTATTAAAAATTGAAGTGAGAAATAGAGAAGAGAGAAGAGAGAAAAAAGAAGAGGAAATGGGGAAAATGGGGGAGAGGGAGGATCAGCTTTTTTAAAAAATAATTTACAAAATTAACCTTCAACTCTTTTATAATTATAGAATTACCTTAAAATTTATAATATATATATTTTTCTTTATTTTAAGAATATGTAAAAATAATTTTTTTTATCAATTTATAGTTATCAGATATATATATACACATGCTAGAGTACAACTTCTTGAAAAATTTATTTAATAAAAATAAAATTTGTAATTTTACATATAATGTCCGTGCCCATATTTTATCTCAATTAGGTGTAATGTCTTATGGGTCTCAAATATGATTTGATGAGATTCCGTCTTCCGTACTGTCAGCAGTAACTGCAAATATCAGCCGTTTAGGTAATTTTACTATATTTTTATGTTAAAGAAAAAAGTGCGTAAAGATTTGCAGGAATAGATTGCAAAATATATATATATATATATATATTAAAGTTAAGGTTGAATCATGAGAATGTGACATGTAGAATTTTTAAAGCTTTAGTTAACTCTAATGATGCCAAGTTGGATGTTTAGAATTAATTACTTCATTGATTTATGTACCCACATTAACTCATATCTATATTTAATCACCTTATCTATGGTTTTTAAAAATCATATTAGATACTACATTAAGTGAAGTGTATGTTTAATACAATAGATTCAACATATTAATTCTGATGATGAAAGACCATTGTACATACAATGAATTGAATTAATAAGATGCGATACATATCCTTCATTCATTAATAGAAAACTATGCATTGAACATGAAGTTAAATAAATATTAGAAGATAGACTTTAATTATTTCACAATATCAATGAGTTCAGATAAAGTTCTTAAATTCATTCATAGCTAAATACTAAACAACATAATTAAGAAGAGGCATACTATATGGTCATCTTATTATTCTTATAATTAATATTACAACCATATCTATAGAACTTAATAAAATATATTCATTTACTTCCATTTAATGATATATAAAATTTTATATATTACATATTTTATATTTATTAATTGTTTGATTTAGTTTTATATATATATATATAACTAAATCAAATAGCTAATAGGTATGCATCATATATAATATAGATTAAATTGAAGGACTTGGAAGCAAAAAATGAATGAAAAATATCAAGAATATGAAAAGGCAGAGAAATTTTAAATTTACTCTTATCTGAATTTATTCGTCCAAAGCGTCAGAGAATTATTGAGCAGCTGCGAGGTTTTCAAAGTAATATTGGGTATCAGTTCTTTTTCTTCTTTTTTTCATCCTCTTTCTCATCCCCACCGGGTCTCCATCGCGAGGTAATTTTTTTCCCTTCAGCTTTGTCCCCCTTCCTGCCAGGCGCCACTTTCCATTCCTAAGCCTTTCGGCAAAGTTGGGTGGAAACCCTTTCAACTGCAAGAAACTCCGGCAACCTCAACGGTATTGTTAGTCTCTCACACGCAGCGACACACAGCAGAAAATCACATTCATGTGTATAGAATGTAACGCACAAGGCGAAGGTTTAAGAATTGGAGGATTCGGCTCAGGTTCCCTTCGAGCAGTGGAAGAGTCTGAGAATCCCAATTATGCTTCTACTACTGCTGAGGATGTTGATATTCGTGAAACCAGTGAAGAACCATCCAAAGGTAATTATTCCTTTTTTTCATCTGATACCGTTACAAAGGATTAACTTTTTAGGTCAATTTTCGTTTTGGTTTGTGAATTTTGTTGTTCATGGGTATAAATTTATGGTTTTTATATTTCTCAAGGGTTTATGATGCTTGAACTTCAAGTGAAGTAAAATGTGATGCAGCGTTTTTGATTAATTATTTGTTATTGAGAGGTGTGCAAAAATGCAAGCAAGTTTGCTGTTTTGCGTCCTATTGATTTTATGATGCTTGAATTTTAATTGGAGAATGGAAAGCTTGCTATTGTCAGTCAATTCCTTTTCTTTTGGGTTGTAACTATAGGACTAAAACATTTGATTGAAAAAGAAATGTCTATGGAAAAAATGCAGTAATAAGGGTGTTAATAGAGTTCACCTTCTCTAGATTTGAGAAAGACTCTGGTTTGATGTTCACTCATTCATTCAATGTGATGTTCCACGCAACATTAGTAATACTTTGAGGTTCTATGTGCCAAAGTGAATAGTAAATAGTGTAAGGTACAATCTGATTACAGGGATAAGTTTATTTGCAACTGTTGCTGATTTGAGATTTGATTAAAATTGAGATATTTTTGAAAGAAAAAGGAAAAGAAAGAAAGAGATCATATTTCTGTTTCTGTTTTTTTTTTCCCCCAATTGAACCTGCTTAATATTGTTTCATTGATTAATATCCTTTAATCCTATGTCAGGTTTATGGAATTATATCGAGATTGATTAATATCCTTCAATTTTATGTCTTTCCAGTGAATCTCCGAAAGGTGCAAATGATGCGTCGACCTTTCAAAGAAAGGTTTGCCTTACTAATCTGATAAGTTAATTGGCGTACATAAAGGAAAGGAAAAAAATCTTTGTCAAAGTGTTGGGTGTTCAAAATATATTCTTTTTCACCTTTATTATATACTCCGTATATAAATGCAACTAAACAGTGCTTTCAATTCTATATATTAGCTTCAGTGACCTATCTCACAGTTTTGGGGTTGAGGGGGCAGGGGGGTGGGGTTGTGGGGGTGCCGCAAGTTCTATAGATTGCTCACTTCAGTGATAGAAGAAGCTTACTTTATCCAGAATTTTAAAATATAGTGGTGTGTTGCTGTATAAAAGGCATAGTATCTACACTGATTTTTTTGGTGAAATTTCATGTTTCAGCTAGCTCTGGAATGCATTTTTTGCTCAGCATGCATCCGCTTTGTCGAGTGTTGCCCACAGGAGGGGCTTACAGGTATTTTCATATTGTCAATCTCAATATAATCCGATTACCCTGAAAAAATATTAGAGCTTTTCACACATTGCAGAGAAGAAGAGACAAAAAGTACAGTAACAAACTCCTCATTTAGACAAAACAAACCTATAATCAGTGTAAATCAAGTTTAATATCTTCTTATTTCAAATATGTGCATTTACTTGATTATTATGTTAATAGAGTCTCTGGCAGATTTATGGTAACCCTGGGCACAATAGTCTAATTAACAAATATAATAAGCTCCACTCAAATTGCACACGACACATAGAAAGAGGAGATAAAATTGAGTAAACATGTAGCAAATGAAAGTCAAGCATTCAACATATTAATTCTTATGATGAAAGACTATTGTACATACAATGAATTGAATTAATGGAATGAGATACATATTCTTCATTCATTAATAGAAAACTATGCATTGAACATGAAGTTAAATAAATATTAGAAGATAGACTTTAATTATTTCACAATATCAATGAGTTCAGATAAAGTTCTTAAATTCATTCATAGATAAATACTAAACAACAGCTACTGACCATCTATATATACAACAGTACTTATATTAGTAAACATGAGGATGAGGAAGATCAATCAGAAGGTAGTTTACATTTGGAAAAATTATCAGGTGTGGGAGCAACTCTAAAGAAGAGAAAATCACCAGAAAAACTTCAGCGATCAAAGTATGTGCCTTATGTTTTTGTGTTTTCAATAGGTAGCTTCTGCTGCATTTGGGTTAGAAATCTAACCAATTCTGTTGTTTTCTCCTTTTTCATTCCATTTGTTGAATAAAAGGAAGGAGAAGCAACATTTGAGATTCTAGAAAGTATTCAAAACAATGTTCCTAGAAAGCAGGTTGAGAACTCTCACCAAGACAGTGGTCACGCTAGGAAGGAGACTCTTCACAAGCAGAGGCGTGTATCCAATCTCAAGAAGAGAAAAGATGGTGATAGAGATAAGGAAAACGTGGAATTAAGTGACAGTAATATGGACACTGCACTAAGTTCAAAGGGGTATGGCTCACAAAAATTTATAATCTGTATGTTAGGTGCCATTATGCATTTCTTCCCCCCCTCCCCACACCCATACACAAGCAAACCCCTGCGGTTTTAATTGGTATCTTAATATAATGTGAAATGTATATTAGCTTATTTCTTTCTGTGTGCCTCTCATTTTCGTTGCTTCAGTTTTCATTGACAAATTGTCCTTATACAGTTTTATTATAATTTGAATGTTTTCTGAGAATTAAAATTTGGCATTGAAGTTGGAGTTGTAGGGAATGGAAAAAGTTTGTCGGTTAATGTGCAATATCTGATGTATGCCTTATGAGTGCAAATTTATAGGTTGGAGGTTTTCGATCATGCAGAGTTTGACAAATGGGTTGAGAAGGGAGAGGCACCAGCCATAGAATCTAGCTTGGCGCTTTATCGTGACGTTATAAGCTTGGGATTCAAGGTTTTCTTGCTTATTGGGCGCACTGAAAGGCATAGGAACATCACCATTGAGAATTTGATTAAAGTTGGATTCCAGCATTGGGATGAGCTGAAACTTAGGTGAGCCTGAGTTCTGAACTGAACACTATTTATTTTGTTAGTTTAGCGTGCGTACTACAAATGCTTTAAGTTGTTTTCTTAATGAGCTAAAGGACCACAGATGCGTGAAAAGTCTGCACTAAATTATTATTGAAAATGAGGCATAACATTTCTTTTATTGTCTTAAAAGGCATGTAGTTTCTTTCTGCTTAAGTTTTGAATTTCCATCTTGATAAGAGGTGTTTCATATGTGATTTGTTCCCTTAATGAGCTTAATTTAGCCAATATTGAGAAACTTTTAAGTGGGGAACGATTGCTAAGTTTGCAATCTTTATTTGCCTTTTATAACATCTAAGTTGAATAGGGTAATAGGAATTAGTGTTTTTGGTTTGAGGCATATAGTGTAAGTCTCCTTCTATTTTGATGTAGTGTAAATTTTGGTTCTCTTTCAATTTGAACCATATTGATTGCTTAAGCCATTTTTAAATTTGAAATGGTTAATTGCTGCAAATTGGAAAAGAAAAAGAGCAAATAATGTCTTCTGACCTGGGATTTTGGAGCGTGGTGTATTGGTTCAATTAAAATCTGAATACATGGTTCTATTTTAGTGATGGTGATATTGTGTGTTTTTTGGTAACTTCGAGTGTTATTCATTTGGTAAATGAAAAGGCTTCAGTTAACTAAATTGGGAGACATGAGATTGGAATACTTAGAATCGAGTTCAAGAAGTGAATGTAAAAATTATTCAGCAGTTTTTGATGTTTTTAGTTGTTTGAGATGTGTCGCACTATCAACAATTTTAGGAATTTTCATGTGAAAGAATTTCAGTTGCTCCTTAATGATTTGATTGTTAGAATAATTGTAGTGATTAATTGGAAGAGATTCATCTCTGTACATATCCGTTGCACATATGAATTGTGGTGGGTATTTCTTAATATTGCATAATCTTGAGTTAAATTAAGTAGTTCATATTTGCGAGTTATTGATAAGTCTTTTTTTCCCTTTTTTCCTTTTGGTCCTCCTAAAATAGGTGGACTATACAATTGTGTTTCTACTTCTCCTCTTGATGTTTGTAGACAATGGTCTTGCTGCTGGGATGAGATTGTAAGGCCCCTAATCTTTGAGAACAGAATGTCCCTTCTGAATTTTTATTAGTGTAGTATTCTTTATGTTCTAGGAAGTTTGGTTGATCTGTATAACTTTGAAGGCTTGAAGTGGAAAGCACATGCAATCGGATCTAAGTTTGTAAAAAAATATTTTCTGTGTTATAAGTAATTAGGGATTTTGGTTGGCAACATAGGTATGCCCTGTTTTTTGTGGGAGAATAGTGGTTCTTTCCATTCTTGCTCTGCTGCTCAAACCCTTTCTTTGGGTCTGGAATATCATTGGCACACTGTCGTTTCTTTTTTTTCCTGGTGAAAATCAAACTTTTGTTGCTTGATAATTTGACTACTCATGAAGCTAGACCATGCTGTGCATTATGGGCATTCATCTGATCTGTTCTATACTAAAATTTTAAATTAATTAGTGTGTTTGTGATGATTCATTTTGCATTACCAATTTAATTTAGGGATTTTCAGGGATTGAAAGTTTGTATAGTGCTCGGTTGCTGTAGCCGGTGGTGGACGAGACAAAGTAAGAGAAAGAGTTGTTTGTCAGAATGGTCAAACCTGTGAAGGAGTTCCATAGAGCTTCAAGTTTCAAGTTTCTTGCTTAACATAATTTTAAATTCTCATACTCTATTCTTTGTTATTTATTGAAGTTCAATTAATTGAAACAGCTTCAAACTTTAAAAATAGCTTTAAAACCTTAAAAAAAAAGCTTAAAAACTAAAAAAAAAGGCAAAAAACCCGCGCATCGCGCGGGCATCATACCTAGTTACTTTAAATTTTTGAACAGATTTGTCTTTTTTTTAAAAGATATTTAACTCAGCATGAGCGGAAAATTGTTTTCCAACTTTAAAAATCCTCATTAATTGATCTCGTCTTATTTTAGTTTTCATTGTATGCCATTTTTGACTTATCAGCAAGCAAACCTTAGAATCCTCACCAATTAACATGTGGGGCAGCAGCATTTGCTTTACTTTGACCAAATCCCGTATTTAATTTTAACAAAACTGAATCAATGGTAGTATTCTTAGTAAAAATATAATTTTGGACGAGAGAATTGAATAATTTTAAAACAAGAGTCCCATCTTCTTTTCCATTCTCTTCGCATAGGTTGTTTTATCTTTCTTTAAGCTTTTCTATTTCATTTAGGGTTTTACATTTTTTATTTTTTCTTATAACCATATGCCAATATTATATTGGTGAGCAAGAGAATACAGATTTCTACCAATAGTTAGTGAAAGTCTTTTAGCTTTTCTTGTACTTGCTTTTCATCCTAATAAATTGGCTGGGATCTACTTCTAACCCCTACTTACATGGTGCATTTCAATAGAAACCAACGTCACTAGTTCGTGAGGCTCGGTGTAGCATCAAATTCTCACATTTTCCACAACTTTGCTTCCCAGAAACTCTGTTTTCTTCTTAATTTTTTGAAGAACGAAATTACAGACCATTGCATTAGACAACTCAACATCTGAACAGATACCCAAAAACCCGTTGTAAAATTCTATCACAATAGATACAAAACTAACTATAAAATAACAATGAAGAAGACTTTTAAATATGACAAATTAGAGAAAGAAAACACAAGAAACATAGAAACTAGAATTTTATTGAGAGTTTTTCATAATATATTTACACTCTAAAAAGTTCTTATTTATAGAGTTGGAAGTGACTTTTTCCATTATAAATCATTACTAGACTTATCTATAACTTACCTAACTTACCATCTATGATGTCCCATATTTTCTAAGATAATGAAGGTAATGGGGATAGTGTATATAAAAGGATGAATGCTACACTTTGGTTGTAACCTTTAACATTCTCATTTTCCATAACTTAGATGGATTATCTATTGGAATAATAGATATTCATATATTTCATAGTACTTCCCCCTTGGATATCTATTACAGAAAGAGTATACTTTATTAAAACCTTACTAGATAAAAAAAACCCAGTGAAAAAAAAACTCTAGTGAAGGCAAAAGAGTTCACTACTCTTCACGTTATTGTTACTCTTCCTGATGAGGTAATCCTTTAAGATTCATTAACCGACACACTCTAATTTTGTTTACCAATTTCTCAAATGTTACTGTCGGTAATGTCTTCGAGAATAAATCTACAAGATTATCACATGATCTAATTTGTTGCACATCAATGTCACCACTCTGCTAGAGTTCATGAGTAAATAAAAATTTTGGTGAGATATGCTATGTCATATCTCCTTTAATATATCCTCCTTTTGATTGAGCTATACAAGCTACATTATTCTCATATAGAGATTAGAATTCTAGTCTTAGAGGATAATCTATAATTCTCTTGAATATAAATAGATCATAGATCTGAACCATACACATTTTCGACTTGCCTTAAAGGGATCTAAAGACATACTTAACACCATTCCAATGTCGTCTTGGGAGAGAAGAACTATATCTTGCTAATAAGTTCATGGAAAATAATATATCAAGTCTTGTGTTGTTAGCAAGATACATTAATGCACCAATTACACTAAGATAAGTTACTTCTTGGCCAAGTAGTTTTTCACTATCTTTCTGAGGTCTAAAGACATCTTTATGCACATCTAGTGATCGAATGACTATTGGAGTACTCAACGAATATATTTTATCCATATAAAATCTTTTCAGGACTTTCTTCGTATATGTCGATTGGTGGATAAAACTTTCATATTCCAGATGCTCAATTTGTAGACCAAGACAAAATTTGCTCCTTCCAAAATCTTTTATCTCAAATTCTTATTTCAAATAATTTACATATCTTGGAGATCTTCTAGAGTTCCAATAAGATTGATATCATCGACATATATTCTAAGTATTACAAATCCCAAAACATATTCCTTAATGAAGGCACATGGATATATTAAATCAATTTTGAAACCAAATTGAAACCGAATCGAGTCATTTTCAAAATCAGTTGCTATATTTGGTTAAAAAGGTTAGTTTTTAAATCAAGCATGTTGCTATGTGCCCAAGCAAGTACGTGTGTGCACGCACCAATAATACAAGGAAAAGTTGCCCGCCTTTATGATTTGAATCCGTGTTGTTGGTGTGGAGAGCAAGTGCTTCTCTACTGGGCTAAGCTTGCTGTTGTGATATTCTTTTGCAATTATTTTATTTTTACTATGTATGTATATATTATGTTTTTAAATCAGAAATATGTATTATAATTATTTCTTAAATAATAGATGATATAATTTTTTAAACAATATTACTTATAATATAACTTAGAGAAATAAAATATTATAAAGCGCAACTTAGTGTATTATGTTTTAATATATATTTTCAAATCAATTTGAATCCATACAGAAACCAACTTCTTTTTTTTTATATCCCTAAACTAACAAAATAAAAAAATAGTGTGAATTTTTTATTAGATATCATTTTCAATGAAACATAACATTGCTATTGATTCATTTCTAATTTTTATTAGGTTATAACTCATGTTATTAACTTATTAAGTGTATTTACCAATTAATAAAAATTTTGTAATTGTATTTATATAGACAAAACATATTAGCATTATATATAACAACTATTTTACATACTTGTATATTTATACAGGTGTTACCTATAGATTGCTTGCTTTGATATTAGATAACACTCGTATAATAATTGAAATAAGTGTATATAGATCAACATATATCTTAAATATAAGTAGTACAAAACAAATACATTATACAACTATTTACTTGACTATACATAATTATGTGTATACATAATCGAAACAGAAGCATATATTAATTATATGTTGATCATGTCATAAACCTTAACTATAATCTACAAACATTAATCTTAAATATTGAGTTTGAAACCAATTACACACCAAGAAAAAAGCAATTTTGAAGCCGACAAATTGGTTTAAAAACAGGGATTTGAAACCGCAAAAAATCAGTTCCAAATATGGTGGTTTAAAAAAACTACATGTATACTTATATGAATGTTAAGTATAGATTAGTTGTATGATATTTGATTATACTTCTATAATAATTGAAAATAAGTATATATAGATCAACATATATCTTAAACATAAATAATACATAACAAATACATTACATAACTGTTTACTCGACTCTAGATAATTATATATATGCATAATCGAAATACATACATATACTAATTATATGTTGGTCACAATAATTCATTTAAATTCATCAAGGTATAGGATGTCAAATCATAAACCATAATTATAATCTACAATTTTAATATGAAATATTGGGTGGAAACCGATTTGAGAACGGCAATCATATTAGAAATCGATTTGAAACCGCAATAGGATTTTGCAACCGAATAGAAATCGATTGGAGACCCAATTATGAAACTGATTATAAAATTCATTAAAAAAATATTTGGTTTAGAAATTGATTTATTAATCCATAAAAAGTAAAAAGTATTTAATTTAGAAACCAATATTATTTAAAACTGGTGAGAAACCGCTTAGAAACTAATTACAAAATTTGTCAAAAAATAAAAAAAATGATTTAGAAACTAATTTCCTAATCTCTAAAGAAATAAAAAAATTTAATTTAGAAACCGCTTAGAAACTGAATTTTGAAATTGATTTTAATTAATTTTTAATTAGAAATCAATTATTAAATTAATAAAAAATTAAAAATTTTGATTTCGAAACCGATTTAAAACTGATTTCTTAATCTATAAAGAAATATTTAATTTAGAAACCGATTTTGTTTGAAACCTAGTAGAGACTAAATTTTGAAACCAATTTTAATCGGGTTCTATTTAGAAATCGATTATAAAATTTATTAAAAAATTAAAAAATTTTGATTTAGAAATTGATTTCTTAATCCATAAAAAATAAAATATATTTAATTTAAAATTGATTAGAAACTGCTTAGGAAAAAATTATTTTTAAACCGATTAGAAACTGCTTAGAAACTGAATTTTGAAATCGATTTTAATTGGTTTATAATTAGAAACCCATTATAAAATTTATCAAAAAATAAAAAATATTTGGTTTAATAAAAATAAAAATATTTAATTTTGAAACTAAGTTTATTTAAAACTGATTAAAAACAAAATTTTGAAACTGATTTTAATTGGTTTATAATTAGAAACATATTATAAAAATATTAAAAAATAAAAAATATTTTAAACCTATTGAAATTGATTTGGAACCGATTTGAAACCGTTTTCTTATCGGTTTCTGATTGGAAACTGATTTTTGCAGAACTATTTGGTGCATGAAGAGCCATAACTCTGCAATTTATTGTATGAATACACTTGTCTATATGCAAGTAGATATCTATTATAGTTCTTCTCTACCAAATGAATTTTGAGATAGCATTAAACTTGCCGTATGATATTTCCATGAGATAGTTTATCTCAAATTACTGATGAAATTCAACTCCTGTTAAGGTAGGTATACAAGATAAAAACTACCTATATAATCCACACAAACTATGTTGTTTGTAGACATGTGTTGTTTATAATAGCCACTTCTTCAACACATGTGGAAGAAATAAAATTCATAAAGTTGGTTGAGAATATGTGTGATTATGATTAATATATTATTATATTTGAGATAATCATGTATCATTCGAGAAGGAAATTGCAACTGTATTATTAAGATGATTATAAATTTTGAAAATATATCAAAGGAGATATGATAAAGCATATTGTCATCTAGGTTCTTTTAACTTATGAACTCCAAAAGAGTTGTGATATTGATGTGCAATAAATTTGATCATGTGATCACTTGATAAATGATATCTCATATTTTTGCGTCATATAATGATCATTTTGAGATTAAATTTTTGTTGAATTTTGGTGTTTCAATCACCATTTACACTCCCTTTATCGCTTTTTTTCTTTAGGTGAGTTTATTGAAGATTTGGAATAGGATGAAGCAAACAAGAAGATTTTACACAATGAAGAAAACAGAAAAATACAGAGCAAAACAGCATTATAGAGAATTTTCAGATGAGATTTTGACCAATATAAAGATTTGAAATGCAAACATGATCTTCTAGACAATTATAGATGACATTCTGAAGTCACATGCTTAACCAATATAAAATTTATGTAAATCCAAGGTTGTTTGGCCACCCTGCTTATCCTGCAAAGTCACATGTCCTGGATTTTGTCCCAATTTTGACACATTTTGGTAAAGTGACCATATCTTGAGTTCTAGATGTCCACTTGAGGTGATTCAAAGCTCTATGGAAATATACGATCATGATGAAGACATCAAGACCTAGATTAGCCGCTTTTATGCTCTGAATTCACCAAGAATTCAAAATAGCCGTCACAGTCGACTTGCAAAGTTACTGTAGCTAAATTGGGTGTAGACGGCACCGTTTGGTCGAGAACAAGCAAGCGGCGCTGTTTGCACCGAAATAGTATTTTCTGCATTTTCCTCTATTTTTGGCTGGGGATATTGATATCTCATATTTGTGCTTCATATAATGATCATTTTGAGATTAAATTTCTGTTGAATTATGGTGTTTCAATCACTCTTTGCGCTCCCTTTATCTCTTATTTGCTTTAGGTAAGTTTATTGAAGATTTGGAATAGAATGAAGCAAACAAGAAGATTTTACACAATGAAGAAAACAGAAAAATGCAGAGAAAAACAGCATGATAGAGAATTTTCAAGTGAGATTTTAACCTCCATCGAGATATCAAATGCTAAAGTAATCTTCTAGACAATTATAGAGGACATTTTGAAGTTTTTAGAATAGTAAACTTTATGTAAATCCAGGTTCATTTGTCTACCCTACTTATGCTGCAAACTCACATGTCCTGGATTTTGTCCAAGTTTTGATACATTTTGGTATAATGATCATATCTTAAGTTCTAGATGTCCTATGGAGGTGATTCAAAGCCCTATGGAAAGCTAAGATCATGATATACAGAGCCCTATGGAAAGCTCTGAACCTACCAAGAAATCAAAATAGCTGTCACAGTCGACTACAGAGTTATTGTAGCATAATAGGGTGTAAGCGGCGACATTTGGTGTCATCCAAGCGGCGCCATTTACACTGAAAAAACAGAGCTTTCTACATGATTTTCTCTGTTTTTGGCTGGGGATATAAATATCCTTTTTAGGACAAGAAGAAGGGGCGGCTAGGGTTGGAAAATAGGTGCAAAAATACAGAAAAACACTCCCAAATTCTTCTTCCAATTCATCAATCTTTGCAAGAGAAATCAAGAGAGAAGATTGAATCCTTGAAGAAGGAGAACATCCGCCTTGAAGATTCAAGACAAAAGCTGTAATTTTCTCAACAAAAACGTGAAGAACTTCAAGCCTTGAAGAAGAGAAGATTTCAACCATGAAAATGAGCAATTCTTCCTCTTTCTTTATTGCTTTATGTTCTTTGAATTGTAATATATTGATGAACTAAATTTTTGAATATGGTTATGAACCCTAGATATTATCTATGTGAATGAATTGTTTCCTTGGTTGATTGAGTTTGAATTTCTTGTCAATTGTTTGTGGGTTTGATTGGTTGAATTGATTTGGTTGATAATTGATGCATAATCTGGAATTTTTTCACTTGGAATTGGGAAAGGAAGGGTGATTGATAATTGATTCATAATCTAAAAATTTTCACTTGTAATTGAGAAAGGAAGGGTGAAATAGACCATACACAAACAATGGGGTTGATTTAGGTGACTAGAGATAGAAATCTCAACATCTTCTTGGTAATTAGAGAAATCTAATTGGAAATTCACAATTCTTAATGCATTCTTGGGTTGAATTGGTTAGAAAGAGATTTCAACTAATTAATCTAAGAGTAGAGGACTTTCATCTAGAGATAGAGTGAGTTTTAATTGAGGAATTTCATCAAACATAAGAAGGGCAATTTATCAACCAAGGGACTTTTCTATCACATAGGTAATTCTAGGGGGATTAACCATTCAAGTACTGTTTTCTCAATTGAATTCTCTCTTGCAAGCAACGTTGGTTAAGTTGGTTTAATTAGTTAACTTAGACTTGCTAGTAGTTATTTTAACCATTTTTTACAAGAAAATTTCATAGTCTAAACAATGGAATGGAAAGTGAGTAATGATATTTAACCATCCCTATGGATATGACATTTAAATTTACTTGCCATTATACTAATCAAAACGATAGGTGCACTTGTCTAGTGTTTGTGTGGAAATTGTTAGAGATTGTGATAAAATTAAGTAGAAAGGCATAGAAAACAACACAATAGATATAAATACCCTTTAAGGGCAAGACGAAGGGGGACGACTAGAGTTGGAAAGAAGAAGATCAAATTCATCAATCCTGCAAGAGAAATCAACAGAGAAGATCAAATTATTGAAGAAGGAGCAATCAATCTTGAAGTTTCAAACTCAAGAAAACAACTTTTCACAACCAAGTTGGAGAACTTCAAGCCTTGAAGAAGAGAAGATTTAAACCATAAAAATGAGCAATTCTTCCTCTTTCTTTGTTGCTTTATGTTCTTTGAATTGTAATATGTTGATGAGCTAAATTCTTGAATACTTGGATGGTTATGAACCCTAGATATTATCTATGTGAATGTTTGGTTCTCTAGGTTGATCTTGTGGATTGTTTGCGAATTTGATTGCTTGAATTGATTTGGTTTATAATTGATTCATAGTCTAGATTTTTCACTTGGAATTGAAAAAGGAAGGGTGAAATAGACCATGACACAAACAATGAGAGTGATTTAGGTGACTAGAGATAGAAATCTCAACATTTTCTTGATGATTAGAGCAATCTAATTGGAAATTCATAAATCTTAATGCATTCTTGGGTTGAATTGGTTAGAAAGAGATTTCAACTAATTAATCTAAGAGTAGAGGACTTTCATCTAGAGATAGAGTGAGTTTTAATTGAGGAATTTCATCAAACATAAGAAGGGCAATTCATTAACCAAGGGACTTTTCTATCACATAGGTAATTCTAGGGGGATTTTCCATTCAAGTATTACTTTCTCAATTGAAACTTTCTCTTGGAAATTAAATTTTAGATAAACTGAATTTTATTGGTTAAATTAGATTTTTATTCTTAGTAATTATTTCTATTATCTCCACAAGCAAAATTTCATAGGCTAAACAATGGAATAGAAAGTGAGTAGTGATATTTAACCATCCCCATGGATATGACATTTAAATTTTATTTCCCATTATACTAATCATAACAATAGGTGCAATTATCTAGTGTTTGTGTGCATATTGCTACAGATGTGATAAAATTAAGTATAAGGGCATAGAAAATACACAACAAGTTTTTGACACCGTTGCCGGGGAATTAATTGGTTAATATTAGGAAAGCTTGAACTCTGTTGATTTAGTCATTTTACTTATTTGTTGTTATAATACTTGTCAATAGTGTTAGCATTTATTTTCTAGTTCATAATTTTGTTAGCTATTGGTGAATTGGAGTGTTTAGTTTGTGTTTTTCTGTTTTTTGTTCTATTTTGTGAGTGTTCCTTGAGTTAAATTTTTACTTTTATTTGTGGTGAAGGTGTGAATTCTTTTTGGTTTATGATCTCAAGTAATTCAGAGGTATTGGCTCAACTTATTTCCGAAGTTGAGCAAATTTGTATTGGGATTCAAGGGGTATAAATCTAGAGGTGATACTTGAAGGAGTTGAAATTGAAGGTGAAAATCTTCAACTTGAGAACATTATGGCACATAACGAAATGCAAGGCCAAGGACAATTGGAGACTATGCATGACCTCCTTTGTCAGGAGCGGAGTCAAGCATTTTCCGACCAAGAGTTGAATCTAAAAATTTTAAGATCAAGCCGAATATCATCCAAATGGTTCAACAATGGGTGCAGTTTGATGGTTTGCCGGACGAAGACCCTAATGCTCATATTGCCAACTTCTTGGAGATATGTGATACTTTCAAGATTAATGGGGCTTCCGAAGATGCCATCTGCCTTCGATTATTTCCATTTTCTTTGAGAGATCGAGTGAAGTCATGGTTGAAATCACTTCCACCGGGTTCCATTATTACATGGAACAATCTTGCTGAGAAGTTCCTATCTAAATATTCCCCCCCGGCAAGGACTGCAAAGATAATAAATGACATCTTCTCTTTTCAATAAATGGAGAGTGAAAGCTTATATGATTCTTGGGAGAGATGGAAGAAGCTCTTGAGGAAATTTCCACATCATGGTCTAGATTTGCGACTGCAAATGCAAACATTCCATAGTGGATTAAACTTCTCTTCCAAGCTGAAAGACCTAAGAGGGGGGCGGGGGGTGAATTAGGTCTTTCGCTAATTTTCGAAAATAATTTCCTTTTACAATTTTCAATTAGATCAGATTATGTGTGCTTGTTTCACTGAGAGAATATATCAATCAATGTCAAAGTAGTAAACAATCTAAGATCACTAAACACAAGCAATTTATAGTGGTTCGATCTCTTCAAGATCTACGTCCACTACCTTGAGCCTACACTCAAGGATTTCAAACAATCTACTATATGCTCAAGTTCAACAATTACATAAGAGGCTCACCACACAATGGTTTTACACTCACAACTTCTTTTGCAATTCTACAAACAAGGTTCACCCTACCAAAGGATTTTATATCTACAAACAACCTTGAATCAATGTCTCAAGGATCCCCCTTATCTAAAGGATTTTATGTTTTCAAGAAAACCTTGCAATGAGCTAATAGAAAACACAATTGAATGAAGAAAAGAGAATGTGTAAGATGTTACCACTTTGTTGGTAGATAATTACACAATGTTGCTATGTTACTACTTTGTTGGTAGATAATTACACAATGTTGCACCTTCACACTTTGTTATCTTTGGAATCTTGAATGATCAATTGAAAGCACAAGACAAGAGAGCTTTAATGTTTGCGAATGACTTTGGAATGTTTAGAGTTCTTAGAGATACAAAACTTACAAAAATTCTTGAGTTTATAGCTTTTATAGAATTCAAAAATAAGTTTTAATAGTCATAAAATGGCTAGTAACGGCTAGTTTAAGAAAATTCAGACGACCGAATTTTTCTTGTGCGTCCAAACTTATCGTCCGAATTTTACTGTTGCATGTTTTTGGAAAAATTCGGACGATCGAATTTTTTTTATGCGCCCAAACTTGCGTCCAAATTACTCTGGAAAAACAGTAACCATGATGGTAAGGAAAATTCAGACGATCGAATTTTTTTTCATGCATCCGAACTTGCGTCCGAATTTCTCTGGAAAAACAGTAACCATGCTGGTAAGGAAAATTTGGACGACCAAATTTTTTGGAAGCACAGTAGCCATTTTAAAGTTTGGTATTCAAACTTTGTAAAATCATTTGAAATTCAACTTCAATAAGTTTGAAAACATTTTGTATGAATAGATAAGTTATTTAGACACTTAAATTTAAGAACCATTATCAAATCTCTTTGATCATACAAAGTTTACTCAAAATCTTTTGAGACTCAAAAACTCACTTATTAATCAAAAGTTCATTCAAAGCCATTTAAGATTCAAAACAAGTTTTTGTTGCTCTCTTATGCATTCAATAGATTCCAAGACACACAAGTGTAGGGTTTACAAAAGAATATACCTATTGAGCATATATGACCTACACTTCATGTCTTCAAAGCCTTCAATTATCTTGAACAAACTCTTCAATCTTCAATCACTTTGACATATTGGAGTTGTTCTTGCATTATGGCTTCAAGGCAATGAGGCATCATACTTCTTAATCCACAAATCCTATCACACAACATACAAGCATATTAGTCCTTATCAATATTTGTCATTAATCAAAACTAATCATAACTACATGATTTGTCATTAATATTTAAACAATGTAGTACAAAGAAGTATTATTGTCAATGATAGATAATAACCAATTTTGCACATTGACATACAAAAGGCTCAATATGAGCTTATGACCCAACCAACCTCCATTTACCTCCTTCCTTCCAACAACTAGAATAGAAGATATAGCATTTAAGCATTAAGAAAACTTCTAAGAGAGGTATTAAAGGCCAGAAAAGATTAACAACGCTCCCCCTTAGATTGTGCTCATTTTTCAACAAGTTTGGACTGGAGATGTTATGAATCCGAATTTTGACATATCAAGTCCGAACTATAAAATAAGCAAAATGAAAGCTGCAATTTTTGAAAATAAGCTTTCCTAAGATTGTTCAAATATAGTAGAGGAGATTAAAACATATTTGAATCAATTTGAACAACAAAAGAGCACTTTTTGGCCACAAAATATGGATGCATCCGAATTTCTGAATCATGCATCCGAATTTTGAAATTTCAATTCCAAACTGTAAAATATGTGAGATAAAGGCTGTAATACTTGGAATTAAGCCTTCCTAAGGTTGTTCAAATATGATAAGAAGTATTAAAACAGTTTTCAAACAATTTGAACAACAAAAAAAATAATTTTTGGCAAGAAAGTTTGGATGCGTCCAAACATTTGGTTTGCATCCGAATTTCAAGTCCAAACTTATGAATTGTAACCTCACATATTATATCCCTTTCAATTTAAATTCCAAATGCAGAAATACAACCAAGTTTTCACATTACTCATTATTGCACATCAGCACATACATATTACACACATCAACATATACATAGCACACATTGCAGCCCACATAGCATATACATAATGCATATTGCAGCACATTCTTTCTCCCACTTTTGTCATCACTCAAAGATGGGGTCAATGAAAATGAGACTAACAGTTTAGCACATATAACAGTTTAAAAGAAGCTCTCAACACTAAAATTTCATCATTGAGCTTCTATTACATAACAGTTTAGCACATATCCTACTCTCAACACCTCTATCACATAAATTGTAGTATTTTAAATAAAAACATAACAAGTTCATAAGCCAAGTTGGATATTTAAAGCACATAAGTTAAACTTTGTACAAATAAATAATTAAGAAGCAGTAAAATGATAAGGTTGACGAAATGCTTAGTCTTGTGATGTTGATGGAGAGGCTTTGCTAAATCCTTTCTTGATTGCCAAATGCTTCACTCTTCCTTGGCTGAAGGAGATGGTTGATGGTGAGACGATTTCTGCTTTTTCTAGTTGACTTCCTCCTTCTTGTGGCTCTTCTTGTACTGGTTCATTTTCTTCTTCTTTTCTTGCCACATACTCATTGTTGCCTCCTTGATCATCATCCCTAGCATCACTGTCATCATCTTCATCTTCTTTCTTACCTTCCTCATCCCTATCATCCTCATCATCCCTATCTTGATGCCTAGAGGGTCCTTCACCACTTTGTATATTCCTCATAAAAATTTCTTCAATATGTTTCACTCTATTATCTAATTCATCAAGTTTTCCAAGAACCATTGGAGCAAAGGATTCGAAGAATTTATACATTTTCTCCATTTCCTTGATATGATTATTCAAGGCTTCTTGGAATGCCTTAGCTACTATGGTGTCACCTCTAGTTATTCCTTCACCACTAGAATCAATTCCAACATTTGGTTGAGATTTGGGTGTAGGGAATTCTTCAAATAATCTTCTTTTTGAGGGAGGTTGCTCCCCCTCACTTGAAGTGTCATGCTTCCTCTTAGTTTTCATCTCTCTAGCAAGATTTTCTTCTTTATCCTCCTCTTCCTCAACTTCTTCACTTTCTTCACTCTCTTCTCTTCTTGGAGGAGTTTCTCTTTTAGTTCTCCATATGCCATCTTCATCAAGAACTAATTGCATTCTCTGAAGAGTGTCATTAGTATAAATCTCTACACTCTTAAATGCTTCTCCTCTCCCTGGAAGTTTAACTTGAAAATGTTTAAAGATTCTTGTTAACAGCCTTCCATATGGAAAAGCATTGGTTACTGTTTTCCTTGCAGTAATCATGTGCTTTAAAGCCATATATCCAAAATTCAATCTTCCATGCTCATGCAAGGCTAACATAATTACCACGTGCATGTCACCAATAGATGACTTATGTCCAAAATTAGGGACAATCATAGTAGTAATCATGTGATGCAGTACTCTTCCTCTAGCATCTAATCCCTTAATTTCTCTTTCCCTAATGGACCTAAATTCTCTGCCATTAGTGAATGCCTCTTCAAATCTTTCATTTGTGAAGAGTTCACGAATATAACAATGCATTCCAGGTGAGTAATACTTTGCCCCACTATCATCTACTCCACAAATTCTATTAACTAAAGCATCATTGAATTCAAAATCCACTTTGGATAATCTAGATGAATACCATTGAACTACATCATCTCCTACTTGTTTAGTTCTTTCTTCTTTGAGATTTGCATAAAATTCATATATGAGAGTAGGATAGAATTCTTCATCAATGACTAACAGACTACTCCATCCAATATCACTAAAAAAAGATAGAACATTATCCATACTTGATAGTTTATCAAAATTCACCTTGTTTCTAGGGATAATCTTTCTGTTTTTCTTGTTCCATTCATCAAATTCAAGAGCAGTCTTGATTGATACAAACCTATCTACTCTAGACAAGGCTTGAGGAATTCGAACTCTTCTTGGTTTGTTGATGATTAAGCCTCCATCTCCTTCCTTGGATTTTCCTTTCCCCTTTTCAACATTTGGCCTCTTTGTCCTCACCATGATGTTTTTGTTTGAAAAGTAGTGATTTTTAGGATATATCTAGGGCTTGGAATTCAAAAATGAAAGCAAATCGAAGTATAAATGGTGAAGTTTTAGAGAAATTGTGATTCAGACACAGATGGGTAAGAATGGTTTTGAAATAAGAGAGAATTCGAAAGTTGAAGTGTTTAAAAAAAATTGTTCGATTTTCATTTAAAATGTTATAACCGCAATGTTTGGACGACTAAATTTTTAGGTTTGCATCCGAACGTGTGACCGAAAATCTCTGTTTCTTCAGCTCAGAAAATTCGGTCGACTGAATTTTCTATCATGCGTCCGAATTCTGCGTCAGAAAATTTCCTGCTTTCATCAAACTTCAACACCCACATTAGTAATTGAATTTTGAGATTCCTAAGAGCCTTCTTAGGTGATTAAACCTTTCCTCAGCCAAAGGCTTTGTAAATATATCAGCAATTTGATCATTTGTATTTATATATTCCAAGCATATATTTGTTTTTAGCAATATGATCACGAATAAAATGATGCTTAATATCTATATGCTTTGTTCTAGAATGTTGAATGGGATTTATGCTCAAATTGATAGCACTAGTATTATCACATAATATAGGCACATAATTGAATTTAAGGCCATAATCAAGTAAAGTATGTTGCATCCGTAATATTTGAGCACAGCAACTACCAACAACAATATATTCAGCTTCAACAGTAGACAAAGAAACACATGCTTGTTTTTTACTGTACCAAGATACAAGACAACTACCAAGAAATTGACAATGATCACTTGTACTCTTATGTTCAACTTTGCATCCAGAAAAATCAGCATCTGAATATCCAATAAGTTCAAAAGATGAAGATTTTGAAAACCAAAGACCATAGTCATGTGTATCAATCAAATAACGAAAAATACGTTTGATAGAAATTAGATGAGATTCTTTAGGACAAGATTGAAATCTAGCACATAAGCACACAGCAAACATAATATCTGGTCTACTTGCTGTGAGATAGAGTGAACTTCCAATTATACCACTATATGATTTTTCATCAACATTTTTACCTTTTTCATCTTTATCAAGTTTAGTTGATGAGCTCATTGGAGTACCTATCCCTTTTGCTTGATCCATTCCAAATCTTTTCAATAGCTCATTGGTATACTTGGCTTGATTTATGAAGACTCCATCCTTAGTTTGCTTGATTTGCAGCCCAAGGAAGAAATTTAGTTCTCCAATCATACTCATTTCAAATTCATTTTGCATTGATTTGGCAAATTCTTCACAAAGGGATGTGTTGGTAGCACCAAAGATAATGTCATCAACATAAATTTGCACAAGTAAAATATCATTATTGCTAGAGATTTTTATAAAAAGTGTTGTGTCCACTTTTCCTTTTGCAAATCCTTTTGACAGAAGAAATCCACTTAATCTTTCATACCAAGACCTTGGAGCTTGTTTCAATCCATATAGAGCCTTGGTTAACTTGAAAACATGATTAGGAAACTTTTCATGAATAAAACCGGGTGGTTATACTACATAAACTTCTTCTTCAATAAAACCATTTAGAAATGCACTTTTAACATCCATTTGAAATAGTTTAAAACCTTTAAAACAAGCAAAAGCCAAAAGTATTCTTATGGATTCAAGTCTAGCTACTGGAGCAAAAGTTTCATCATAATCAATGCCTTCTTCTTGGTTGAAACCTTGAGCAACAAGCCTAGCCTAATTTCTAACAACTTCTCCTTGTTCATTTAATTTATTTCTAAAGACCCACTTTGTACCAATAACAGAGTGATCATGAGGTCTTGGAACAAGGGTCCAAACTTTATTTCTTTCAAACTGATTTAAATCTTCTTGCATTGCAATAATCCAAAAATCATCACACAATGCATCATTAATGTTTTTAAGTTCAATATGAGATAAAAGAGCAAAGTTATCAATAAAGTACCGCCTTGTTTTAACTCTTTGGAGACATCACCAATGATTTGCTCCTTAGGATGACCTCTCTGGCATATGTTAGATCCTTTGGAAACTCTTGATCATTGCTAGGTTGACCATCATGTTCTTGCTCTATTATTTCTTCTTCTCTAGCATGTTCTTCCAATGTGGGAGCTCGATGATGAGTTTGATTATCAATCATTGAGGAAACTACATCATCTTCATTTCTTCTTTCAAGATAAATGTTAGATTCATCAAAGGTCACATGTATAGTTTCTTCAACACATAATGTTCTTTTGTTATAAACTCTATATGCCTTTTTATTTGATGAATAACCAAGAAATATACCTTCATCTGATTTTCTATCAAACTTTCCCAGATTATCACTAGTATTTAAGATAAAACATTTGCAACCAAATACCTTAAAGTAAACAATTGAAGGAGTTTTATCAAATAGGAGTTCAAAAGGTGTTTTTCTTATAAAGGGTCTTAATAAAACTCTATTCATTACATAGCAAGAAGAATTTACAGCTTCAGTCCAAAAGTATTTTGGCAAAGAATTTTCACAAAGCATTGATCTGGCCATCTCTTGTAAAGTTCTATTTTTCCTTTCAACAACACCATTTTGTTGAGGTGTTTTAGCAGTTGAGAAATTGTGAGTAATACCATATTCATCACAAAATTTTGTAAAGTCTTGATTGCAAAATTCTCTTCCAATATCACTTCTAATAGAAATCAGTTTATATTCAAGAGAGGTTTGAATCTTTTTGAAAAGTTTTTCAAATCATCCTTTTGAGCTATGAAAATCACCCAAGTAAATCTTGAAAAATTATCAACAATCACATAAGGATATCTTTTACCACCAAGACTAGTGGTCCTCATTGGTCCAAACAAGTCCATATGAACAAGTTCAAGAGGTTTTGAAGTAGAAACCATTTTTTTTGGTTTAAAGAATGTTTTTAATTGTTTTTCATTTTGACAAGCATTACAAAGACGGGTTTTATCAAAATGCATTTTAGGAAATCCTCTAACTAGCTCTTGTGCGGAAAGTTTATTCAATAAATCCATGCTCACATGACCTAATCTTCTATGCCATAAATATCCATCATTATCATGAATGGCAAGACACTTTATATCATTTGTGATAAGTTCATCAAGATATAATACATATACATTTCCAACTCTATTAGCAACAAAGATGGTTTTGCTACTTGCACTATCAAAAAGAGTACAAGTGTCACATTTAAATTCTACTTTACATCCATTATCACATAGTTGACTAATGCTAAGTAAATTATACTTTAAACCATCAATAAGTAATACTTGCTTAATGAGAGGGAGAGAACCTTTACCAATGTTACCTATTCCAAGTATTTTTCCTTTCTTCTTATCTCCAAATGTGACAAAACCTTCACTTATTGCTTGAAGCCCACTAACAAGTGAGGCATTTCCTATCATGTGTCTTGAACAACCACTGTCACAAAACCACTTTGTAGCACTTGATCTTGAAGCAAAACGAACCTACACGAAATTTGAGAGAGTGATTTTTGGTACCCATATTTTCTTGGGTCCAAGGGGGTTAGTGAAAGTTCCTTTAACTCTCCAAATAATTTTGACACCATTTTCTATTTTTTTTCACATAGAATTTTGACACCTTGTGTCCATGCTTGCCACAATATGTACAACAGGTATGAGGCGTAGAATTAAAAGTTTCTTTACCTAAAGAGTTTTTATATTTTGGAGCATAACTATCATGAGTGTAACCAAGACCATGTTTTACATATGAAGATCTTTGATAACCAAGTAATTTATTTAAATTTTCTCTTCCATTCATAATTTTTTCAATGCATAATGTAAGATCATTAACTTTTGTTAGCCCTAAGGGCAAATCATGTGGTTTTTGATTAATGACAAATATTGATGAGGACTAATATGCTTATATATTGTGTGATAGGATTGGTGAACTAATAAGTATGAAGTCTCATTGCTTTCAAGCCAAAATGCAAGAACAACTTCAATAAGACAGAGTGATTGAAGTTTGAAGAAGGTTGTTCAAAGATGATCTAAAGGCATTGAAGCCGTGAAGTGTAGAGTATATATGCTAAATAGGTAAATCTCTATGTAAACTCCACACTTGTGTGTCTTGGAATCTATTGAATGCATAAGAGAGCATAAAATTAGTTTCTTAATCTTAAATGGCTTGGAATGAACTTTTTGATGAATGTGGTTTTGTATCTTAAAAGATTTTGAGTAAACTTTGCATGATCAAAGAAATTTGATTATGGTTTTCAAGCTTATACATGTCTAAATAACTTATCTATACATACAAAATGTTTTCAAACTTATTGAAGTTAAATCTCAAATGATTTTACAAAGTTTGAAAGTTCTTCCAAAAAATTCGGTCGTTCGATTTTTGTAGCAAAAAATTGGTTACTGTTTTTCCAGAGAAATTCGGACGAAGATTCGGACGCATGAAGAAAAATTCGGTCGCAGTAACCATGATGAAGACAAAAATTCGAACGTCCGAATTTTTTTCTTCAGCATGGTTACTGTTTTTCCAGAGAAATTCGGACAAAGATTCGGACGCAGGGAAAAAATTTGGTCGTCCGAATTTTTCCAGAATGGGCAACAGTGACGTCCGAAAAATTCAGACGCAAAATTTGGTCGTCCGAATTTTCTGAAATTAGCCGTTACTAGCTGTTTTATGGCTATTAAAACTGATTTTCAAATTCTATAAAAGCTATAAATTTGAAATCTTTTGTAAGTTTTGTAACTTGGTGAACTCTAAACATTCTAAAGCCTTTAGCAAACATTTTTAACCTCTCTTTTGTCTTGTGCTTTCAATTGATGATTCAAGATTCCAAAGACAACAAAGTGTGAAGGTTAAACATTGTGTAATCATCTACCAACAAGTGGTAACATCTACACATTCTCTTCTCTTTATTAAATTGTGTTTTCTACTAGCTCAATTGCAAGGTTATCTTGATAACATAAAATCCTTTAGATAAGGGTGATCCTTGAAATTGTGATTCAAGGTTGTTTGTAGATATAAAATCCTTTGGTAGGGTGAACCTTGTTTATAGAATTGCTAAAGAGGTTGTGAGTGTAAAACCATTGTGTGGTGAGCCTCTTATATAATTTGTAAACTTGAGCATTTAGTAGATTGTTTGAAATCCTTAAGTGTAGGCTTAAGGTAGTGGACGTAGATCTTGAAGAGATCGTACCACTATAAATTGTTTGTGCTAATTGATCTTACATTGTTTTACAACTTTGCTATCAATTGTTTAATTCTCTTATTGAACCAAGCTCACACAATCTGTTTTTGCTTAGAATTATAAAAGGACTTTGTTTGCGAAAATTATCCAAATACCTAATTCACCTCGCTCTTAGGTATTTCAATTGGTATCAGAGCAAGGACTTCTTGTGTGGTTTTACAACCTAGGAGTTAAAGATCTTATGGCTAATATTTCAAACTTACCTTACCTAGAAGGGTCTTCCACAAATAGACCACCTTTGTTTGATGGAACAAACTATACCTTTTGGAAATCTAGAGTTAAGATATATATTTATTCTATCAATTTTTATTTGTGTAATATTGTTGAAAAAGGTCCTTATATTCCTATGAAAATGAGAGCTGGTGGAGTGACCTTAGAACCAAAGTCTACGGACGAATTTGATGAACATGAATCAAAGAAAATGACATTGAATTATTAGGCCATGAACATATTAAGTTGTGCTTTAGATGTAACTGAATATAATAGAGTTAGTGGGTGTGACACTGCTCATGATATGTAGAGATTACTCCAAATAACTCATGAAGGTACAAACCAAGTTAAAGAATCTAAACTTGCCATGCTTGTTAGAGATTATGAACTTTTTACCATGAAACAAGGTGAGAATGTTAGTGATATGTTTACAAGGTTTACTAACATTTTTAATGGCTTAAAAGCTTATGGAAAGAGCTATACTATTGGAGAGCAAAACAGGAAGATTTTGGATGCTCTACCAAAATCTTGGCAGCCAAAGACACTTGCTATTGAGGAGTCCAAGGACTTAGAAACTCTTCCGCTTGAAGAGCTTATTGGATCTCTGCTCACACATGAAATGAAGATGAAAAGATTAAATGACAAAGAAGATGAAGAAAAGGGAAGAAAAGGAGTTGTACTCAAGACTTCAAATCACTTGAGTGAACAAGAAAAATCTTCAAGTGAAGAAGAAGATGGTAACAGTGGAGAAGAGGATATTGCCATGGCAGTTAGGAAATTCAAGAGATTCTACAAAAAAGAGTTCCTCAAGAAAGGTAGAAAGCCAACCAAGAAGAGTGGACAGTCTTCATCCTTCAAACCCCAATGTTTTGAATACAAGAGCACAGAACATCTTGTTGCTGATTGTCCCAAAGTTTTGGAAAGGAAAAGAGACAGCAAGAACAAAAAGAAATCTACCAAGAAAGGAAAAGGACTAGCTGGAACATGGGATCAACAAGAAAGTGAAGATGACAGTGAAGGAAAGGCCAACATATGCTTTATGGCAATTGATGATGAGGTACATTCTTCTCCTTCTATTTCTAGTTTCTATTATGATGATGTTGATCCTAGTGAATTACTTATAGAAATGTATAAGGAATTGAAAAAGGCTTCTAAAAGGAATAAAGAAATGAAATTCAAAATAAATGATTTATCAATTCAAAATTATGTGTTGAAAATGGTAAACTTATTGAGACCATTAATTGTCTTAACATTGAAAAAGAAGTTTTAAATGCAACCATACAAGACATCTTTTGAAAATAAAGAGCTTTGCATAAAAGTTATTTCTCTTGAAAAAATGCTTAGTGATCATGAGATTTTAAAAAGGAAAGTTAATGATCTTACATCATGTATTGAAAAATTCACAACTGGAAGAGAAAATTTAAATAAATTACTTGGTTATCAAAGATCTTCATTTGCAAAACATGGTCTTAGTTTTACTCATGATAGCTATGTTCCAAAGTATAAAAACTCTTTTTCTAAAGAAACTTTTAATTCTAGGTCTCATATTTGATGCACATATTGTGGCAAGCATGGACACAAGGTTTCTAAATGTTTTGTAAAAAGAAAGATAGAAAATGGTGTTAAGACTATTTGGAATGTCAAAGGAACTTTCACTAACCCTCTTGGACCCAAGAAAATATGGGTACCAAAAATCACTCTTTCCAATTTGGTGTAGGTTCAATTTGCTTCTGGATCAAGTGCCACAAAGTGGTTCCTGGACAGTGGGTGTTCAAGACATATGACAGGAAATGCCTCACTTGTTAGTGAGCTTCAAGCAACAAGTGAAGGCTTTGTCACATTTGGTGATAAGAAGAAAGGAAAAATACTTGGAATAGGTAACATTGGTAAAGGTTCCTTTCCTCTTATTAAACAAGTATTGCTCATTGACGGTTTAAAGCATAATTTACTTAGCATTAGTCAATTATGTGACAATGGATGTAAAGTAGAATTCAAATGTGATACTTGTACTATTCTTGATAGTGCAAGTAGCAAAACCATCTTTGTTGCTAAAAGAGTTGGAAATGTATATGTGTTATATCTTGATGAACTGATCACAAATGATATCAAATGTCTTGCCATTCATTATAATGATGGATTTTTGTGGCATAGAAGATTAGGACATGTAAGCATGGATTTAATGAATAAACTTTCTACACAAGAGCTAGTTAGAGGATTACCCAAAATACATTTTGATAAAACAAGTCTTTGTGATGCTTGTCAATATGAAAAACAATCAAAAACATCTTTTAAACCAAAGAAAATGGTTTCTACTTCAAAACCTCTTGAACTAGTTCACATGGACTTATTTGGACCAATGAGGACCACTAGTCTTGGTGGTAAAAGATATGCTTATGTGATTGTAGATGATTTTGCAAGATTACTTGGGTGCTCTTCTTAGCTCAAAAGGATGAAACATTTCATGAATTTACAAAACCTTTCAAAAAGGTTCAAACATCTCTTGAATATAAACTGCTTTCTATTAGAAGTGACAATGGAAGAGAATTTTGCAATCAAGAGTTTACAAAATTTTGTGATGAATATGGTATTACTCACAATTTCTCAGTTGCTAAAACACCTCAACAAAATGGTGTTGTTGAAAGGAAAAATAGAACTTTACAAGAGATGGCTAGATCAATGCTTTGTGAAAATTCCTTGCCAAAATACTTTTGGGCTGAAGCTGTAAATACTGCTTGCTATGTAATGAATAAAGTTTTATTAAGACCTTTTATAAGAAAAACACCTTTTGAACTTCTATTTAACAGAACTCCTTCAATTGTTTATTTTAAAGTGTTTGGTGGTAAATGTTTTATTTTAAATACTAGTGATAATCTGGGAAAATTTGATAGAAAATCAGATGAAAGAGTATTTCTTGGCTATTCATCAAATAAAAAGGCATATAGAGTTTATAACAAAAGAACATTATGTGTTGAAGAAACCATACATGTAACTTTTGATGAATCTAACATTTATCTTCAAAGAAGAAATGAAGATGATGTAGTTTCCTCAATGATTGAAAATCAAACTCATCATCAAGTACCCACATTGGAAGAACATGCCAAGGAAGAAGAAATAATGGAGCAAGTACAAGATGGTCAACCAAGCAATGATCAAGAGTTTCCAAAGGATCTAACATATGCAAGAGGACATCCTAAGGAGCAAATCATTGGCAATGTCTCCCAAGGAGTTAAAACAAGGCGGTTTTTTATTGATAACTTTGCTCTTTTATCTCACATTGAACCTAAAAATATTGATGATGCATTGTGTGATAATTTTTGGATCATTGCTATGGAAGAAGAGTTAAATCAGTTTGAAAGAAACAAAGTTTGGACTCTTGTTCCAAGACCTCATGATCATTCCATTATTGGTACAAAATGGGTGTTTAGAAACAAATTAAATGAATTAGGAGAAGTTGTTAGAAATAAGGCCAGACTTGTTGCTTAAGGCTTCAACCAAGAAGAAGGCATTGATTATGATGAAACTTTTGCTCCAGTAGCCAGATTGGAATCTATAAGAATACTTTTGGCTTTTGCTTGTTTTAATGGTTTTAAACTATTTCAAATGGATGTCAAAAGTGCTTTTCTAAATGGTTTTATTGAAGAAGAAGTTTATGTAGAACAACCTCTTGGTTTTATTTATGAAAAATTTCCAAATCATGTCTTTAAGTTAACCAAAGCTCTATATGGATTAAAACAAGCCCCAAGAGCTTGGTATGAAAGATTAAGTGGATTTCTTCTTTCAAAAGGTTTTGCAAAAGGAAAAGTGGACACAACTCTTTTTATATCTACTAATAATGATATTCTACTTGTGCAAATTTATGTTGATGATATTATCTTTGGTGCTACTAACATATCTCTTTGTGAAGACTTTGCCAAATCTATGCAAAATGAATTTGAAATGAGCATGATGGGAGAACTGAATTTCTTTCTTGGGCTGCAAATTAAGCAAACCAAGGATGGAGTCTTCATAAATAAAGCAAAGTATACCAAGGAGCTCTTGAAAAAATTTGGAATGGATCAAGCTAAAGGGATAGGTACTCCAATGAGTTCATCAACCAAACTTGATAAAGATGATAAAGGTAAAAGTGTTGATGAGAAGTCATATAGAGGTATGATTGGAAGTTTACTCTATCTCACAGCAAGTAGACCAGATATTATGTTTGCTGTGTGCTTATGTGCTAGATTTCAATCTTGTCCTAAAGAATCTCATCTAATTTCTGTCAAATGTATTTTTCGTTATTTGATTGATACACATGACTACGGTCTTTGGTTTTCAAAATCTTCATCTTTTGAACTTATTGGATATTCAGATGCTGACTATGCTGGATGCAAAGTTGAACGTAAAAATACAAGTGGTCATTGTCAATTTCTTGGTAGTTGTCTTGTGTCTTGGTATAGTAAAAAACAAGCTTGTGTGTCTTTGTCTACTACTGAAGCTGAATACATAGCTGCAGGTAGTTGTTGTGATTATTATGGATGCAGCATACCTTACTTGATTATGGTCTTAAATTCAATTATATACCTATACTATGTGTAATACTAGTGCTATCAATTTGAGCATAAACCCCATTAAACATTCTAGGACTAAGGATATAGAAATTAAACATCATTTCATTCGTAATCATGTAATCAAGAGAGATATATGTTTAGAATATATAAATACAAATGATCAAATTGCTGATATATTTACAAAGGCTCTGGCTGAGGAAAGGTTTAATCATCTAAGAAAGTTCTTAGAATCTTAAAATTCAATTACTAATGTGTGTGTTGAAGTTTGGTGAAAGCAGGAAATTTTCGGACGCAGTATTCGGACGCATAACAGAAAATTCGATCGACATAAATTTCTGAGTTGAAGAAACAGAGATTTTCGACCAAAAATTCGGATGCAGACCTGAAAAATCGGTCGACCGAATTTTGCGGATGCAATGTTTTAAATAAAGCCGAATCAGTTTCTCTTAACACTTCAACTTCCGAATTCTCTCCTATTTCAATACCAACCTTACCCATCCACGTCCGAATCATAATCTCTCTAAAATTTCATCATTTTCTCTTCGATTTGCTCTCATTTCTGAATTCCAAACCCTATATTCATTCGAAAAATCAATTTTTTCTTAAGAAACAACATCATGGTGAGAACAAAGAAGCCAAATGTTGAAAAGGAGAAAGGAAAATCCAAGGAAGGTGATGGAGGCTTAATCAAGAAGAGTTCGAATTCCTCAAGCTTTATCTGGAATTGACAAGTTTGTTTCAATCAAGGCTGCTCATGAATTTGATGAATGGAACAAAAATAGCAGAAAAATTATCCTTGGGTATAAGGTAGATGTTGATAAACTATCTAGTATGAATATTGTTCTATCATGTTTTAGTGATATTGGTTGGAGTAGCCTGTTATTCATTGATGAAGAATTCTATCCTACACTCATATATGAATTCTATACAAACCTAAAAGAAGAAAGAACTGAGCTTGTAGGGGATGATGTGATTCAATGGTATTCATCTAGAGTATCCCAAGTGGACTTTGAATTCAGTGATGGCTTGATTAACAGAATTTGTGGAGTAGGTGATAGTGGGGCAAGATATTGCTCACCTTCTATGCATTGTTATAATCGTGAACTCTTCACAAATGAAAGATTTGAAGAGGCATTCACCAATGGCAGAGAATTTAGGTCAATTAGAGAGAGGGAAATCAAAAGCTTAGATGCTAGAGGTAGAGTATTGCATCACATGGTTACTACTATGATTGTTCCTATATTTCATAGTATTGCATCACATGGTTACATCACATGGAAACTCTATATTTTTGAAAGAACTTTTGAACATTCATAATCCTTGAAGCTCTAACTTGTTTTACATCAAAATTATATGAAAAGCTCTCAAATTGCCTTGTGCTCAAAGGTTGAAATTCAAGATTCCAAAGGCAAGAAGTGAAGTGGTGCTAGCAATTGTATTCATCCACCAAGAAGTGTTGGTAACATCCAAACTCTTTCTTTACACTATTATTGTGATTGATACAAGGTTATCTTGTGACGTAAAATCCTTTTGGTAAGGGTGAGCCATAGACTAGATTAATCAAGGTTGTGGTGTAAAACCCGTGTGTGGGTGAGCCTTGAATTAGATTGGTCTTTAGGTTGTCTTTAGATATAAAATCCTTGTAGAAGGGTGAGCCTTGTTTGTAAGATTACAAAGGAGGTTGTTGGTGTAAAATCCTTGTTGGATGAGCCTCTTGTGTAATTGCCTAAATTGAGCATATAGTGAATTGGTTGAAATCCTTGAGTGTGGACTCAAGGTAGTGGATGTAGATCTTGGAGAGATCGAACCACTATAAATCGTGTGTTCATTTCTTTATAGCTTTACTTATTACATACGTGTGTTATTATTATTTTTTCATAATTGTGGATTGATTGGTTGTGATCTTATAGTTTGATAATCTTGTCTTAACCATCAAATCACATATAAACTAGAAGTTTGTGAATTTAAAGAAGAGCTTTCATTAAGGCAAAGGGTTTACAAAAAGGGAAAAGATTTTTGATAATTAGCCAAAGACCTATTGATTGTTTGAATATTGAAAAAGAAGTTTTAAATGTCTCTTTACAAAACATGTCCCTTGAAAATAAAATTCTTTGTGAAAAGATTTTGTCTCTTGAAAGAATGCTTGTTGATCATGAGACTTTGAAAAAGAAGGTTGATGACCTTACATCACGTATAGAAAAATTTACAAAAGGAAGGGACAATCTTGATAAAATTCTTGGAGCTCAAAGATCTCCTCTTGTCAAAAATGGTCTTGGTTATAATTATGTAAACAATGTGCCAAAATATAACAAATTCTTTGTTAAAGCTACTTCTACTTCCATGCATCATACTTGTTGTACTTACTATGGAAAACATGGTCATAAAGTCACCAAATGTTATGTTAAAAGAAAAGTAGAGAATGGTATAAAAACCATTTGGAGAGTTAAGGAAACTATTACTAACCCCCACGGACCCAAGAAAGTATGGGTACCAAAGGATACTTCCTCTCCTTTATTGCAGGTACACTTCAATTCAAACTCAAGCACAACTAAGAGGTATATTGATGATGTTGTCTTAAAGAATAACGGAAAACACCTCATTTATAATCAAGGTCAAAGCAACCAAAGAAGGATTTGTTTCTGAGGCAAGAAGAAAGGAAGAATTCTTGGAGTAACCAATGTTGGTAAAGGTTCCTCTCTTCTTTTTAAACAAATGTTGCTTAGTACTGATTTGAACTATAACTTGCTTAGCATTAGTCAATTGTGTGATATTAAATGCCAACATGCAAAGTTTCAGTTAAGAATCCCTTTGTTAAAATTTGAAAATTTGCCAACCATGACTTGTCAATTGCTTCTATGAAGTTGATTAGGTAACATTGAGGATATGAGATTGAATTCATGGTTGATATGTTCTTGAAATTGATTATATGTCATGATAAAATAATTAAAATAGCTATGATTGAATATCTATAGCTATGATTGAATATCTATGCATTTGCTTGGCCGAAAACATCTTTATGAAACTTTACAAAATGTTCGGATTTGAAGTTTAAATGTAAACCATAAGTTCGATCGCCCGAACTTGTATGACAAAATGATATTTTGTGATTTTGATCAATTACTCACAAAATATTTCAATTTGTGTTTTATCTTGATAAGCTTGAATGTCTTGTTGCTTATGATAATGATTGATTTTCTTGACATAGGAGATTTGATCACGTGAGTATGGATTTGTTGAACAAACTTTTCTCTCAAGATTTAGTTGGAGGATTGCTAAAAATGTGTTTTGAGAAAATTGTCTTTGACATACTTGTTAATATGGAAAACAAACAAAAGAATTTTTTCAAACCCATGAAATGCTTTTATACCTCAAAACATCTTGAGCTTGTTCATATGGATTGATTTGGACTTATGAGGAACTCTAGTATTGATGACATGAAGTATGCCTTAGTAGTAATTTATGATTTCTCAATATTTACTTTAGTAGTCTTCTTTGCTCAAAAAGATGAAGTGTTTCATAAGTTTGTAAAACTATTTAAAAAGGTTCAAACATCTCTTGAGTGCAAAATTGATTTCCATTAGAAGTGACAATGGGAGAATTTTACAACCAAGTCTTTACAAAATTTGTGATAAAAATTGAATTTCATATAATTTTTTTTAACTGCAAAAACCCTACAACAAAATGGTGTTATTGAAAGGAAAATTTGAACTTTGCAAAAATTGGTTAGATCTATGCTTTGTGAAAATTCTTCAAAAATTTGTTTTTGAGCCGAAGCCATAAACAACTCATGCTATGATGAATAGAATTCTTTTAAGATCATTTTGATGAAAAACATCTTTTGTAGTTCTCTTTTATATAACTTCTCAAATTGCATAATTTAAAGTGTTTGGTTATAAATGTCTTATTTGAATACTTGTGATAACTTACTTAAATTTGATAGAAAGACGGATATAGGTATATCTCTTAGCTATTCTTCTAACAAAAAGGCATATAGAGTTTATAAAAAAAAAAAAAAAAGGAGAACCTTATATGATGAGGAAACCATTCATGTTTATTTTGATGAATCTCACATTTGCTTGGAAAGAAAAGATGAAGATGATGTAGGTACATCTATGAATGACTATCAAACCCATCTTCAAGCACCAACTTTGGAGGATCATACCAATGAGGAAGAAATGATTGAACAAAATCAAGATGACAAACCTAGTGGTGACCAAGAGCTCCCCATCAACTTAGGATATCCAAAAAGGCCACCCTAAGGAGCAAATCATTGGTGATATCCCCCAAGGAGTAAACATAAGACGGTATTTTATCGATTACTTTATTCTTTATCTCATATGAGCCTAAAAGTATTAATGATGCATTGTGTGATGATTTTTGGATTATTGCTATGCAAGAGGAATTAAGTATATTTGAAAGATACAAAATTTGGATATTCCTAAATCTCATGATCATTCCATTATTGGAACTAAATTTCTTTTTTAGAAATAAACTTATTGAATCCGGAGAAGTTGTTAGAAACAAGGTTAGATTTGTCACCTAAGGATTCAATCAACAAGAGTGAATTGATTATGATGAAACCTTTGCTCCGAATGCTAGACTTAAGTTCATAAGAATGCTTTTGAATTTTACTTGTTTTAAAGGTTTTAAGTTATTTCAAATGAATTTCAAAAGTGCTTTTCTAAATGGTTCTATTGAGGAAGAGATTTATGTGGAACAATCACCCGGTTTTGATCATGAAAAGTTTCTTAACCATGTTTTCAAATTATCCAAAGCTTTGTATGATTTAAAACAAGCTTCTAGAGCTTGGTATAAAAAAAAATTGAGTGTTTTTCTTCTTTCAAAAGAATTTTCAAGAGAAAAGGTTGAAACTATTTTTTTATAAAAAAAAAAAAAAACTCTTGTAACAATGATCTATAACTTGTCCAAATATATGATACAATTTTTGGTGCTTCTAATACTTCACTTTGTGATGTGTTTGCCAAGTTGATGCAAAGTAAATTTGAAATGAGCATGATAGGAAAACTCAATTTCTTTCTTGGCCTACAAATCAAGAAAACCAAGGATGGCACTTTCATGAATCAAGTTAAGGAATACGCACTTCCATAAGTTTATCAACTATGCTTGACAAGAATAAAAAGGTTTCATAGGAGTAGTCAATTCTATTTGACAGCAAGTAGAGCCAATATTATGTTTGTCATGTGCTTTTGTGCTAGATTTCATCATGTCCTAAAGAGTCTCATTTGATTGCTGTTAAACACATTCTCTGTTACCTTATTGATACTCTAAGTGATTATGGTCTATATTTTAAATGTGTGACTATGTTATATGATAACACTAATGCAACAAATTTGATCATCATACTATTCAACAAACTAGGACAAAGCATATAGAGATCAAACTTGATCTCATTAGAGATCACTTTACTAAGAGTAATACTTGTTTAAAGCATGTTTGCATTAATGGGCAAATTAATGATATCGTTACTAAGCCATTGGCCGAAGAAAGGTTTGACCATTCTTAGAAGAAGCTTAGGGATTTCAAAATTCAATAACTAATGAGTGTATTCAAGTGTTGTAGCTCCAGGTGAGGACAAAGAAGCCTAGCATGAGAAAAGGAAAGGGAAAGCAAAAGATGTGAGAAGGAGGACCAGTGATCAATGAACCAAGGAAGGTTCATGTTCCTCAAAGCATGTCATGGCTAGATAGATTTGTCACATTGGAGGCTGCTACTGAATTTGATGATTGGACAAAAAGGAACCATAAGACAAATCCAAGCCACAAGGTGGATGTCATCAAACTATCCGAAATGGGTAATATACTCTCATTTTTAAATGATGTGAGATGGACTAGTTTGCTTGTGTTTGATGAATGCTATTAACTTCCTTAGTTTATGAAGTTTAAGCAAATATTAGGGAAGAAAGAGTTGAGCAAGTTGATAATAAAGCTATTCAGTGGTATTCTTCAAGAATATCATAAGTTGATTTTTTGAGATTGATTATGCATTGCTCAATAGAATTTGTGATGTTGAGGATGTTGGGTTTAGGCATTATTCTTCCGAGGGACATTGTTTTATAAGTGAGTTATACTCACATGAAAGAATTGAGAATGCCTATATAAATGGTAGAAGCCTCAAGACTAGAAAGGAGAGAGAGATAAAAGCTTTTTGATGCTAGTAAAAGAATTTTGCATCACATGCTTACTACCTTTATTATAGCATACTTTGGGCACAAATCTTCTGTTGATAATATGTATGCTGTAATTATGCTAGTCATGCTTAAGAAAAGAAAAATGAATTTTGGATATATAGTGCTAAAGAATATAATGGCAGCTAGAAGAACCGAGCATAAGGCATTGTCGTATGAAAGGTTATTAACAAGAATTTTCAAGTATCTCCAAGTGCAATTGTCTTCTAGTTGGTTTATTAATAAAGAGTGAAGAAGTCTACAGCAACAACTCACTAAAGAGAATTCCTTGGACACTTGATGATGATAATGTATGAAGGACTAGAGGAGAAACTCCTCTAAGGGGTGATAGAAGAGATGCTAGTGATGATGAAGAAAAGGAGGAAGAAAATAATGAAGAGAAGGAAGAAGAAAATGATGAAGAAGAAGAGGATGAAGAGGAAATCCTTGTTAGAGAAAGGAAAATAAAAAGAGAAGCATGAGTCACCAAGTGAGGGGGAGTAACTCCCCACAAAAAGAAGACTATTTGAAGAGGTATCTTCTATTGAAGGAAAATAAGTTGAAAGTGATAATTTCACGAGAGGTAATACCATAGTTGCCAAGGTGTTTCAAGAGACATTGAACAACCATGTAAAGGAAATGAAGAAGATGGACAAGTTCTTCGAGTTCTTTGCTCCAATGATTCTTGGCAAATTTGATGATTTAGAAACTAGAGTAAAAAATATGGAAGGAGATGGCAGCAATAAGGATGATAGTAATGACAGTGAAAATGGAGATTGCTATCAATTTGTTGCTAAAGAAGAAGACAAAGATGAATGAGAATGCAGTGAAGCACAAAGAGAGTGGGAATGAAGAACAAAGAGGTAAAGCCCAAGAGAACAAGTAAGAAGAAAAAGGTGAAGGGAGTTTAACAAAGTCAAATAAAAAATCCATCACCAATTTCCTTCAGCCAAGAGAGAAGGAAAATGTGGTTCAAAGGAAGAAGATCCAAAGATCCTCTCGATTGGTAGCTTTCCAAAGTCGAACTACACGGGCAAGGAGTTAGCAAATAAAGGACTCCATCATATAGAGATCAAGGAAACATGACCATCACAACAAACAAATTTGGAAGTGAAGACCATGAAGCGCATCCAAGACTAAGCCTTTCTATCCCTAAATTCTATTTTGTTGCTTATTTTAGTTTATGTCTTGATGCACATATTATGCTTTGACATTGAAATTTACTTGTGTCTTTCTAGTCCTTATAATGTTTTGAAGCTCAATATGTGAAATCCTTCACTTTTGTTGTCCAAGTACTCTTACCCTATCTTTGATTGATGACAAAAGGGGGAGAAGAAACGTGATGACAAAATGTGTGGAAATGTATGAAAATGTGTAATAGCAGTGGAATTTCTCATGCATGAATAGAAAATGTGTAAATTTTCTATAAATCCATGCATATGTCAAGGGAGAGAAAGAATGATGGCTGCAATGTGCTATGTAATGTGAATGTGCTTGCTGTAAATGTGCTACGTATGTGTACTATAGGTCGAAATGTAAAATGAATGTGTACTGTGAAAATATTTGGCTGCATTTGAAATTTAAATTGGAAGTGTTATAATATGTGAGTTTTTAGTTGTTTTCTGAGATTTTGGAATATGGTTAAGTTGAGATTGAAATCTTGAACTTGGTTCTTGACTTGACCTATGATTTTGAATTACTTCAAAAAAACAATTGAATACATGAATTTTGTGGTTTTGCAAAGCTAAACTAAGTGCCTTTGTGGACATACATGTTTGAATACTTCAACATTTCATTTTAAAAGGCAAAATCACCTTTTCAAACTTGTTGCAAAAATTTGGACTCAAAATTCGGATGCAAGGTTTAAAAATCCGGATGCATGTTCTGAAATTCGGATGCATCCATATTTGTTGTCAAAATGTGCTCCTTTGTTGTTCAAATTGATTCAAATATGTTTTATTCTCTTCCATTATGTTTGAACAACCTTAGGAAAGATTTATTTCACATTAAACTTTCATTATATTGAATTTATTGCAATTTGGACTTGGAATGTCAAAATTCGGATGCATGAGTTTAAAAATTCGGACGCATAAGTTTAAAAATTCGGATGCATGCTCTAAAATTCGGATGCATCCATATTTCATTGTCAAAATGTGCTCCTTTATTGTTCAAATTGATTCAAATATATTTTAATCTCTCATAATATGTTTGAACAAACTTAGGAAAGATTATTTACAGAATTTGAAGCCTTTGATTATCTTATTTTGAAGTTTGGACTTGCTATGCAAAAAATTCGGATGCATGATATCTCTAGTCCAAATGTGTTGAAAAATGAGCACAATCTAAGGGGGAGCATTGTTAAACTTTTACAACCTTAAAACCGCTCTTAGAACTTTTTCTAAATGCTTAAATGCTATATCTTCTATCCTAATTGTTGGAAGGAAGGAGGTAAATGGAGGTTGGTTGGGTCATAGGCTCATATTGAGCCTTTTGTATGTCAATGTGCTAAACTGGTTGTTTTCTATCATTGACATTAATACTTCTTTGTACTACATTGTTTAAATCCATCACATTTTGCATCAAAGTTAGTCATCATCAAAAAGGGGGAGATTGTTAGCCCTAAGGGCAAATCATGTAGTTATGATTAGTTTTGATTAATGACAAATATTGATGAGGACTAATATGCTTGTATGTTGTGTGATAGGATTTGTGGATTAAGAAGTTTGAAGTCTCATTGCCTTGAAGCTAAAATGCAAGAACAACTCCAATATGTCAAAATGATTGAAGATTGAAGAGTTTGTTCAAGATGATTGAAGGCTTTGAAGACATGAAGTGTAGGTTGCATGTGCTTAATAGGTAAACTTTGTAAACCCTACACTCTTAAGCCTTGGAATCTATGAATTGCAATTGAGAGCACAAAACTTGATTTAAATGGTTTCAATGGCTTTGAACTTACCTAAATTATCAAGTTTTCATAAATGATTTTTGCACTTAAAAGGTCTTTAATGACTTATCTTTGAGGCTAGAATGTTTTCCAACTTGTTTAAATTGATTTGAACATGATTTGACAAAGTTTGAAAAATTCGGATGCAAGATTCGGACGCAGGATGAAAAATTCGGTCGTCCGAATTTTCTTGCACAACGAACAGTACCACTATTTATGTGAACAGTACCGACTATTTTTCCAGAGAAATTCGGACGCAGTTGGAAAAATTCGGTCGTCCGAATTCCCCCCCGCATAGTGAACAGTCGTGAACAGTAACGTCCGAAAAATTCGACCAAAAATTCGGTTGTCCGAATTTTCTGAAACTAGCCGTTACTAGCCGTTTTATGACCGTTTTAACTGATTTTCAAATTCTATAAAGGCTATAAACTCTATATTTTTGAAAGAACTTTTCAACATTCATAATCCTTGAAGCTCTAACTTGTTTTACATCAAAATTATATGAAAAGCTCTCAAATTGCCTTGTGCTCAAAGGTTGAAATTCAAGATTCCAAAGGCAAGAAGTGAAGTGGTGCTAGCAATTGTATTCATCCACCAAGAAGTGTTGGTAACATCCAAACTCTTTCTTTACACTATTATTGTGATTGATACAAGGTTATCTTGTGACGTAAAATCCTTTTGGTAAGGGTGAGCCATAGACTAGATTAATCAAGGTTGTGGTGTAAAACCCGTGTGTGGGTGAGCCTTGAATTAGATTGGTCTTTAGGTTGTCTTTAGATATAAAATCCTTGTAGAAGGGTGAGCCTTGTTTGTAGGATTACAAAGGAGGTTGTTGGTGTAAAATCCTTGTTGGATGAGCCTCTTGTGTAATTGCCTAAATTGAGCATATAGTGAATTGGTTGAAATCCTTGAGTGTGGACTCAAGGTAGTGGATGTAGATCTTGGAGAGATCGAACCACTATAAATCGTGTGTTCATTTCTTTATAGCTTTACTTATTACATACGTGTGTTATTATTATTTTTTCATAATTGTGGATTGATTGGTTGTGATCTTATAGTTTGAAAATCTTGTCTTAACCATCAAATCACATATAAACTAGAAGTTTGTGAATTTAAAGAAGAGCTTTCATTAAGGCAAAGGGTTTGCAAAAAGGGAAAAGATTTTTGATAATTAGCCAAAGACCTAATTCACCCCCCCTCTTAGGTCTTTCATAATGTTTTTTTATTATAGACTCTATATGCCTTTTTATTTGAAGAATAGCCAAGAAATATACCTTCATCAGATTTTCTGTCAAACTTACCAAGATTATCACTAGTGTTTAAGATAAAACACTTACAACCAAAAACTTTAAAATAGACAATTGAAGGAGTTTTATCAAATAAAAGTCCAAAAGGTGTTTTTCTTATGAAAGGTCTTAATAAAACTCTATTCATTACATAACAAGCAGTATTTACAGCTTCAGCCCAAAAGTATTTTGGCAAAGAATTTTCACAAAGCATTGATCTACCCATCTCTTGTAAAGTTCTATTTTTCCTCTCAACAACACTATTTTGTTGAGATGTTTTGGCAGCTGAATCCTCTAACTAGCTCTTGGGTAGACAGTTTATTCAATAAGTCCATGTTTACATGTCCTAATCTTCTATGCCACAAAAATTCATCGTTGTCATGAATGGCAAGACATTTAATATCGTTTGTGATCAGTTCATCAAGATATAGCACATATACGTTTCCAACTTTTTTAGCAACAAAGATGGTTTTGCTACTTGCACTATAAAAAATAGTACAAGTATCACATTTGAATTCTACTTTACATCCATTGTCACATAATTGACTAATGCTAACTAAATTATACTTTAAACCATCAATGAGCAATACTTGTTTAATAAGAGGAAATGAACCTTTACCAATGTTACCTATTCCAAGTATTTTTCCTTTCTTCTTATCACCAAATGTGACAAAGCCTTCACTTGTTGCTTGAAGCTCACTAACAAGTGAGGCATTTCCAGTCATATGTCTTGAACATCCACTGTCAAGGAACCATTTTGTGGCACTTGATCTAGAACCAAATTGAACCTACACCAAATTGGAAAGAGTGATTTTTGGTACCCATATTTTCTTGGGTCCAAGGGGGTTAGTGAAAGTTCCTTTGACTTTCCAAATAGTCTTAACACCATTTTCTATTTTTCTTTTTACAAAACATCTAGAAACCATGTGTCCATGCTTGCCACAGTATGTACAACAAATATGAGACCTAGAATTAAAAGTCTCTTTAACAAAAGAGTTTTTATACTTTGGAATATAGCTATCATGAGAAAAACCAAGACCATGTTTTGTAAATGAGGATCTTTGATAACCAAGTAATTTATTTAAATTTTCTCTTCCATTTGTAAATTTTTCAATGCATGAAGTAAGATCATTAACTTTTCTTTTCAAAAACTCATGATCAATGAGCATTTTTTCAAGAGAAGTAACTTTTATGCAAAGCTCTTTGTTTTCAAAAGATGTGTTTTGTATGGTTGCATTTAAAACTTCTTTTTCAATATTAAGACAATTAATGGTCTCAAGAAGTTTACCATTTTCAGCACATAAATTCGAATTCTCATTTGCCATATCATTTATTTTTGATTTCATATCTTTATTTCTTTCTGAAGCCTTTTTCAACTCTTCATACATTTCTATAAGCAATTCACTAGGATCAACATCATCATCATAAAGATTAGAAATAGAGGGAGAAGAATGTACCTCATCATCAATAGACATAAAACATATGTTGGCTTTTCCTTCACTGTCATCTTCGCTTTCTTGTTGATCCCACGTTCCAGCCAGTCCTTTTCCTTTCTTGGCAGATTTCTTTTTGTTCTTGCTGTCTCTTTCCCTTTCCAAAACTCTGGGACAATCCGCAACAAGATGCTCTGTACTCTTGCATTCAAAATATGGAGGTTTGAATGAGGAAGACTGTCCACTCTTCTTGGTTGGCTTTCTCCCCTTTTTGAGAAACTCCTTTTTGAAGAATCTCTTGAACTTCCTAACTGCTATAACAATTTCCTCTTCACCACTGTTACATTCTTCTTCTTCACTTGAAGATTTTTCTTGTTCACTCAAATGATTAGAAGCCTTGAGTACAACTCCTTTTCGTCCCTTTTCTTCATCTTCTTTGTCATTTAATCTCTTCATCTTCATTTCATGTGTGAGCAGAGATCCAATAAGCTCTTCAAGTGGAAGAGTTTTTAAATCCTTGGACTCCTCAATAGCAAGTGTCTTCGGCTGCCAAGATTTTGGTAGAGCATCCAAAATCTTCTTGTTTTGCTCTCCCATAGTATAGCTTTTACCATAAGCTTTCAGGCCATTAAAAATGTTAGTAAACCGAGTAAACATATCACTAACATTTTCACCTTGTTTCATGGTAAACAGATCATAATCTCTAACAAGCATAGCAAGTTTAGATTCTTTAACTTGATTTGTGCCTTCATGAGTTATTTGGAGTAATCTTCACATATCATGAGCAGAGTCACAACCACTAACTCTATTATATTCAGTAACATCTAAAGCACAACGCAAGATGTTCATGGCTTGATAATTTAAAGTCATTTTCTTTGAATCATGCTCATCAAATTCATCAGTAGATTCTGGCTCTAAGGTCACACCATCTGCTTTCATTTTCATAGGAACTTAAGGACCTTTTTCAATAATGTTCCACAAATCAAAATTGATAGAACAAATGTATATCTTAACTCTAGATTTCCAAAAAGTGTAATTTGTTCCATCAAACAAAGGTGGTATATTTGTGGAAGATCCTTCTTGATAAGGTAAGTCTGAGATATTAGCCATAATATCTTTAACTCCTAGGTTGTAAAACCACACAAAGAAGTTCCTGCTCTGATACCAATTGAAATACTTAAGAGAGGGGTGAATTAGGTATTTAGCTAATTTTCGCAAACAAAAACCTTTTATTAATCTAAGAAAAGAACAAATTCTATATATCAAATTTAAGATAGTTGATAGCAAAGCAATAAGGAATGTAAGAGCACAGAACTCAAGCAATTTATAGTGGTTCTATCGTTAAGATCTACGTCCACTACCTTAAGCCTATGCTCAACGTCACAAATTACATGAGAGGCTCACCACACTATGGTTTTACACTCACAACCTCTTCTAGTAACTTTTACAAACAAGGCTCACCACACAATGGTTTTATATCTACAAACAACCTTGAATCATGACTTCAAGGATCACCCTTAACTAAAGAGTTTTATGTTATTAAGATAACCTTGCAAGAGCTAGTAGAAAAACACAATTTGATAAGAAGAAAAGAGTGTGTAGATGTTACCACTTGTTGGTAGATGTTTTACACAAAATTCCACCTTCACACTTTGATGTCTTTGGATTGATCAATTGAATGCACAAGACACAAGAGAGCTCAAGAAATGTTTGCTAAAGACTTTGGAATGCATAGAGTTAACTTAGATTCAAAACTTACAAAAGATTTCAAGTTTCTAGCTTTTATAGAATTTGAAAATAAGTTTTAACAGCTATAAAACAACTAGTTTCAGAAAATTCAGATGATTGAATTTTGCATCCGAATTTTTTGGACGTTGCTGTTACTCATTCTGGAAAAATTCGGACGACCGAATTTTTTCACTTCGTCCAAATTTCTCTGGAAAAACAGTAATGAATTTTGCTACAAAAATCGGACGACTGAATTTTTTGGAAGCATTTTCAAACTTTGTAAAATCATTTGAGACTTAACTTCAATAAGTTTGAAAACATCTTATATGTCTAGATAACTTATTTAGACATGTATAAGCTTGAAAACCATAACCAAATTTCTTTGATCATGCAAAGTTTATTCAAAATCTTTTAAGATACAAAACCACATTAATCAAAAAGTTCATTCCAAGTCATTTAAAATTAAGAAACTTATTTTATACTCTCTTATGCATTCAATAGACTCTAGGACATACAAGTGTAGAGTTTACATAGAGATTTACCTATTAGCATATATACTCTACACTTCAAGTCTTCAATGCCTTGAGTTCATCTTTGAATAACCTTCATAAGACTTCATGGCTTATTGAGGTTGTTCTTGCACTTTGGCTTGAAGGCAATGAGACTCCATACTTCTTAGATATCAAATCCTATCACACAATATATAAACATATTAGTCCTCATCAATATTTGTCATTAATCAAAACTACATGATTTTCCCTTAGGGCTAACAATATCTTTTGAAAATAAAGAGCTTTGCACAAAAGTTAGTTCTCTTGAAACAATGCTTAATGATCATGAGATATTAAAAAAGAAATTTAATGATCTTACATTATGCATTGAAAAATTTACAAATGGAAGAGAAAATTTAAATAAATTACTTGGTTATCAAAGATCTTCATATATAAAACATGGTCTTGGTTACACTCATGAAGGTTATGCTCCAAAATATAAAAATTTCTTAGCTAAAGAAACTTTTAATTCTATGCCTCATACCTGTTGTCCATCTTGTGGCAAGCATGGATACAAAGTGTCAAAATTTATGTGAAAAGAAAAATAGAAAATGGTGTTAAACCTATTTGGAGAGTCAAAGGAACTTTCACTAACCCCCTTGGACCCAAGAAAATATGGGTACCAAAAGTCACTCTCTCAAATTTGGTGTAGGTTCGTTTTGCTTCAAGATCAAGTGCCACAAAGTGGTTTCTTGACAGTGGCTGTTCAAGCCACATGATAGGAAATGCCTCACTTGTTAGTGAGCTTCAAGCAACAAGTGAAGGTTTTATCACATTTGGTGATAAGAAGAAAGGAAAAATACTTGGAATAGGTAACATTGGTAAAGATTCTTTCCCTCTTATTAAGCAAGTATTACTTATTGATGGTTTGAAATATAATTTACTTAGCATTAGTCAACTATGTGATAATGGATGTAAAGTAGAATTTAAATGTGACACTTGTACTATTCTTTATAGTGCAAGTAGCAAAACCATCTTTGTAGCTAATAGAGTTGGAAATGTATATGTATTATATCTTGATGAACTTATCACAAACGATATAAAGTGCCTTGCCATTCATGATAATGATGGATATTTATGGCATAGAAGATTAGGTCATGTGAGTATGGATTTATTAAATAAACTTTCCACACAAGAGCTAGTCATCTCCACCCTAAAATGCATTTTGATAAAACTTGTCTTTGTGATGCTTGTCAATATGGAAAACAATCCAAAACATCTTTTAAACCAAAGAAAATGGTTTCTACCTCAAAACCTCTTGAACTTGTTCATATGGACTTGTTTGGAATAATGAGGACCTAGTCTTGGTGGTAAAAGATATGCTTATGTGATTGTTGATGATTTCTCTAGATTTACATGGGTGATTTTGTTAGCTCAAAAGGATGAAAAGTTTCATGAATTTGCAAAAATTTTCAAAAAGATTCAAACCTCTCTTGAGTATAAATTGAACCTTACAAGAGATGGCTAGATCAATGCTTTGTGAAAGCTCTTTGCCAAAATATTTTTGGGCTGAAACTGTAAACAGTGTTTGCTATGTAATTAATAGAGTTCTATTAAGACCCTTCATAAGAAAAACACCTTTTGAACTCCTATTTGATAAAACTCCTTCAATTGTTTACTTTAAGGTATTTAGTTGTAAGTGTTTTATCTTAAATACCAGTGATAATCTAGGAAAGTTTGATAGAAAATCAGATGAAGGTGTATTTCTTGGGTATTCATCAAATAAAAAGGCCTATAGAGTTTATAACAAAAGAACATTATGTGTTGAAGAAACCATACATGTAACTTTTGATGAATCTAACATTTACCTTGAAAGAAGAAATGAAGATGATGTAGGTTCTTCAATGTTTGATAATCAAACACTTCATCAAGCACCCACATTGGAAGAACATGCCAAAAAAGAAGAAATAATAGAGCAAGAACAAGATGGTCAACCTAGCAATGATCAAGAACTTCCAAAGAATCTAAGATATGCAAGAGGTCATCCTAAGGAGCAAATCATTGGTGATGTCTCTCAAGGAGTTAAAACAAAGCGATATTTTATCGACAACTTTGCTCTTTTATCTCATATTGAACCTAAAAACATTGATGATGCATTGTGTGATGATTTTTGGATTATTGCTATGCAAGAGGAGTTAAATCAGTTTGAAAGAAATAAAGTTTGGACTCTTGTTCCAAGACCTCATGATCATTCCATTATTGGTACAAAATGGGCTTTTAGGAATAAATTAAATAAACTAGGAGAAGTTGTTAGAAATAAGCTAGGCTTGTTGGTCAAGGTTTCAACCAAGAAGAAGGCATTGATTATGATGAAACTTTTGCTTTGGTAGCTAGACTAGAATCCATAAGAATACTTTTGGATTTTACTTGTTTTAAAGGTTTTAAGCTATTTGAAATGGATGTCAAAAGTGCATTTCTAAATGGTTTTATTGAAGAAGAGGTTTATGTAGAACAACCACCCGGTTTTATTCATGAAAAGTTTCCTAATCATGTTTTTAAGTTAACCAAGGCTCTATATGGATTGAAACAATCCCCAAGAGCTTGGTATGAAAGATTAAGTAGATTTCTTCTTTCAAAAGGATTTGTAAAAGGAAAAGTGGACACAACACTTTTTATAAAACCTCTAGCAATAATGATATTTTACTTGTACAAATTTATGTTGATGATATTATTTTTGGTGCTACTAACACATCCTTTTGTGAAGAATTTGCCAAATCAGTGCAAAATGAATTTGAAATGAGCACGATGGGAGAACTAAATTTCTTTCTTGGGCTGCAAATAAGCAAACTAAGGATGGAGTCTTCATAAATCAAGCAAAGTATACCAAGGAGCTTTTGAAATGATTTGGAATGGATCAAGCAAAAGGGATAGGTACTCCAATGAGCTCATCCACTAAACTTGATAAAGATGAAAAAGATGCTGATTTTGCTGGATGTAAAGTTGAACATAAGAGTACTAGTGGTCATTGTCAATTTCTTGGTAGTTGTCTTATATCTTGGTACAGTAAAAAACAAGCATGTGTTTCTTTGTCTACTGCTGAAGCTGAATATATTGCTGCTGGTCGTTGTTGTGCTCAAATATTATGGATGCAGCATACTCTACTTGATTATGGTCTTAAATTCAATTGTGTGCCTATACTATGTGATAATACAAGTGCTATCAATGTGAGCATAAATCTCATTCAACACTCTAGAACAAAGTATAAAGAAATTAAGCATCATTTTATTCGTGATCATTTTGCTAAAAGAGATATATGCTTAGATTATGTGAATACAAATGATCAAATTGCTGATATTTTTACCAAGCCTTTGGCTGAGGAAAGGTTTAAGTATTTAAGAAGACTCTTAGGAATTTCAAAATTCAATTACTAATGTGTTTATTTAAGTGTGACAAAAATAGGAAAATTCGGATGCACAATTTGGATGCATTAAGTGAAAATGGAACATCCAAACTTTCTTCAGAAAATTCTGGACAGAAAAGTTCAGACGCATGTTTTGATGCATGACAGAAAGTTCGGACGTCCGAACTTTCTAAAACTGAAGAAACAGAGAAGTTCGGATGCAATTCGGATGCAGACCAAAAAGTTTGGTCGTCCGGACTTTGGGGTTACAGTGGTTTTAAAGAAACCAAATAGCCGTTATACACAATTTTATTATCCGAACTCTCTCTCTTTTCAAATTTCTCTCTACCCATTTGCGCCCAAACCTAAATCTCTCTGTAATTTCTCCATTTTCACATCAAAACACTTGGATTTTTAAACTCCTAACCCTAAACACTTCTCAGATTTCACTACTTTTCTAATAGAAAAACATCATGGTGAGAACTAAGGGAGCAAATATTAAGAAAGGAAAAGGGAAAGTGAAGGACAGAGAAGGTGGACGAATTCTTAATGAACCAAGGAGAATTAGGGTTCCTCAATCATCATCTGGAGCAGAAAAATTTGTCTCAATCAAGGCTGCATAAGAATTCGAAGATTGGAACAAGAAATCAAGAAAAATCATCCCTGGAAACAGAGTGGATTTTGGCAAACTCACAAATATGGGTAATGTCCTATCTTTATTTGGTGATATTGGCTGGAGCAATTTACTGGTTATTGATGAAGAATATTATCCCTCTCTTATATATAAATTCTATGCAAATCTTAAAGAAGAAAGAGTTGAACATGAGGGAGACAATGTTAATCAATGGTATTCTTCTAGAGTGTCTCACATAGATTTTGAATTCAATAATGCATTAGTGAATAGAATATGTGGAGTGAGCGATAGTGGAGCAAAGTATTTCTCTATGGGACAACACTGCTATATTAGAGAGCTATTTACAAATGAAAGATTTGAAGAGGCTTTCAGCAATGGTAAAGAGTTTAGGACCATTAGAGAAAGGGAAATTAAAGCTTTTGATGCTAGGGGAAGAGTTATGCATCATATGATAACAACCACAATTATCCCTAACTTTGGACATAAATCATTTGTTGGAAATATACATATGGTGATTATACTTGCTTTGCATGAGCATAGGAGATTGAACTTTGGGTATATGGCACTGAAGCATATGTTTTGGGCTAGAAAAACTGACAACAAATCTTTACCATATGGAAGACTTTTGACAAGAATTTTCAAACATTTTCGAGTTAAACTTCCTGTTAAGGGACAATCTTTCAAAAGGGGACAAATCTATACCAATGACTCTCTAAAAAGAATGCAATTAACTCTTGATGATGAGGAGTATGGAGAACTAGAAGCGAAACTCCTCCAAAAAGAATAGAAGCTGAAGAAAGTGAGGAAACTGAGGAAGAAGAAGATGAGGCAGAAATATGGGTAAGAGAAATGAAAACAAAGAGGAGAGATGATTCAACAAGTGAGGGGGAGCAACCTCCCTCCAAAAGAAGACTCTTTGAAGAAGAGCCAACCCCTCAATCACATCCTAATGTTGGAGAAGGTCCTAGTGCTGAAGGGATTTCAAGAGGAGATACAATTCAAGAAGCATTAAACAACCACATCAAGGAGATGAAGAAAATGTACAAATTCTTTGAAACGTTTGCTCCTATGGTTCTTGGAAAATTTGACGGTTTAGAAAATAGAGTCAAGCACATTGAGAAAATATTGATGAGAAATCCTCAAAATGGTGAAGGGCCTGCTAGAACTCAAGAAGAAACGGATGATGATAAGAATGATGACAAAGACAAGAAAAATGAAGAAGACAGTGATGATGAAGATGATCATAATGATGGTGACCATGGGGATGACAATGAGCAGGCTATGGAGTCACAAAGAGGAGATCAAGGAATGCAGCAAGCTGGAATTATCCTAGAAGGAGATCAAATTGCAAGAGCTGAAGTGACAACACCATCTAATCCATTATTTGGCCAAGGAAGAGCCAAGAATGTTGCAGTCAAGAAGAAATCTAGAAAGGACTCTCCATCAACATTAAAAGACTGAGCATATCTTTACTCTCATCTCTGTTTACTGCTTTTATTTATTTGAAAGTATGAACTCTTAGTAGCTTGGTTTATGCAATTTCTCTGTTTTTGCTCTTTAAATTTCTGCACTTCGTTACTGTTCTTAATATGGCTTATGTAATAATTGTAAGACCTAAGGAGGGGGGGGGTGAATTAGGTCTTTGGCTAATTATCAAAAATCTTTTACCTTTTTGCAAATCCTTTGCCTTAATGAAAGCTCTTCTTTAAATTCACAAGCTTCAAGTTTATATGTGATTTGATAGTTAAGACAAGATTATCAAGTTATAAGACCACAATCAATCAATCAACAACTATGAACTAATAATAATAACACAAGTATGTAAACAAGTAAAGCTATAAAGAAATGAACACAAGATTTATAGTGGTTCGATCTCTCCAGGATTTATATCCACTACCTTGAGTCCACACTCAAGGATTTCAACCAATTCACTATATGCTTAATCCAAGCAATTACACAAGAGGCTCACCCTTCAATGGGTTTTACCACAACAACCTCTTTTCAATCTAATAAACAAGGTTCACCCTTATCACTAAGAGTTTTATGTCACTAGACAACTTAGACCAATCTAATCCAAGGCATACCCTCACCAATGGGTTTTACACAACAACCTTGATTAATCTAGTCTATGGCTCACCCGCCACAAGGGTTTTAAGTCTCTTGACCACCTTGTATCAATCACAATAATAATGTAAAGAGAGAGTTTGGATGTTACCAACACTTCTTGGTGGATGAATACAATTGCTAGCACCACTTCACTTCTTGCCTTTGGAATCTTGAATTTCAACCTTTGAGCACAAGGCAATTTGAGAGCTTTTCAAATAATTTTGATATAAAACAAGTTAGATCTTGAAGGATTTTGATGGTTTAAAAGTTGTTTAAAAAATATGGAGTTCATGGCTTTTATAGATTTGAAAAATAGGCTTTAACAGCCATAAAACGGCTAGTTTTTCTGAAGTTCGGACGTCTGAACTTTCTCCTATGCGTCCGAACTTTTCTAGAAAATACTATTCATTGTTATTGTTCACAAGTTCAGACGTCCGAATTTTGGCTTCTGCGTCCGAACTTCTCTAGAAAAATTGTGATATTGTTCATTGAATAGTGTGTTGTTCACGTATTGTTCACTGAACAGTATGTACTGTTCATTGATTAGTACGAACTGTTCATTAAATAGTAGTTACTTTTTATTTACATAGTGTTACTGTTCACAATGAAGGAAAAATTTCGGACGTCCAAACTTTTTCTTCTGCGTCCAAACTTTGCGTCCGAACTTTTAAAACTTTGTCAAAACATGTTCAAATCAATTCAAACATGTTGGAAAACCTTCTAGCCTATAAGATAAGTCGTTAAAGACATTTTAAGTACAAAAACCATTGATGAAAACTTGAAAATTAAGTTAAGTTCAAAACTATTGAAATCATTTAAATCAAGTTTTGTGCTCTCAAATGCAACTCATAGATTCCAAGGCTTAAGAGTGTAGGGTTTACAAAGTTTACCTATTAAGCACATGTAGCTTACACATCATGTCTTCAAAGCCTTCAATCATCTTGAACAAACTCTTCAATCTTCAATCACTTTGACATAGTTGAGTTGTTATTGCATTGTGACTCCAAGGTGATAAGACTTCATGCTTCTCAATCCATCAATCCGATCACTAAACATACAAGCACATTAGTCCTCATCAAAGTTTGCCATTATTCAAAACTAATCATAACTACATGATTTGCCCTTAGGGCTAACAATCTCCCCCTTTTTTATGATGACAAACTTTGATGCAAAATGTGATGGATTTAAACAATGTAGTACAAAGAAGCATTGATGTCAATGATGGATAATAGCCAATTTAGCACATTGACATACAAAAGGCTCAATGTGAGCCTATGACCCAACCAACCTCCATTTACCTCCATCCTTCTAATAAACAATCAGGATATGATATATAGCATTTAATCATTTAGAAAAAGTTCTAAGAGAGGTTTTAAGGTTGTAAAAGTTTGACAATGCTCCCCCTTAGATTGTGCTCATTTTTCAACAAGTTTGGACTTGTGATGCTGAGCATCCGAATTCTAACATATCAAGTCCAAAATGTAAAATAAGTGAAATGAAAGCTGCAATTTTTTAAAATAAGCTTTTCTAAGGTTGTTCAAGCATATTAGAAGAGATTAAAACATATTTGAATCAATTTGAACAACAAAAGAGCACTTTTTGTTAACAAAATATGGATGCATCCGAATTTCAGAACATGCATCCGAATTTTGAGATTTCAAGTCCAAACTGGAATAAATTCAATATAATGAATGTTTAAAGTGAAATAAAAATTTCCTAAGGTTTTTCAAACATAATGGAAGAGATTAAAACATATTTGAATCAATTTGAACAACAAAAGAGCACTTTTTGGCAACAAATATGGATGCATCCGAATTTCTGAAACACGCATCCGAATTTTAAAATTTTAAGTCCAAACTTTAAAATATGTGAGATAAAGGCTGTAATATTTAAAAATAAGCCTTCCTAAGGCTGTTCAAATATGATATGAAGAATTAAGACAGTTTTCAAATAATTTGAACAACAGAAAAATATTTTTGGCAAGAAAGTTTGGATGAGTCCGAACTTTTAGTTTGCATCCAAATTTCAAGTCCAAACTTATGAACTGTAACTTCACATATTATAACCCTTTTCAATTTATATTCCAAATGCAGAAACACAGCCAAATTTTCACATTTCTTATTTTTGCACAACAGCACATACATATCACACATTGCAGCACACATAACACATATTGCAGCCATCATTCTTTCTCCCCCTTGACATATGCATGGATTTTCAAAACATTCACACATTTTCTATTCATGCATGAGAAATTCCACTGCTATTTCACATTTTCCCACATTTTTACACATTTTGTCATCACGTTTCTTCTCCCCCTTTTGTTATCAATCAAAGACGGGGTAAGAGCACTTGGACAACAAAAGTGAGACAAAAGAAGCTTTTATCACAAGGATTTCATATATTGAGCTACAAACCATTATAATGACTAGAAAGGCACAAGTAAATTTCAATGTTAAAGCATAACATGTGCATCAAGGCATAAATTAAGATAAGCAACAAAATAGAGTTTAGGGATAGAAAGGCTTAGTCTTGGATACGCTTCATGGTCTTCACTTCCAAATTTGTTCGTTGTGATGGCCATGTTTCCTTGATCTCTATATGATGGGGTCCTTCATTTGCTTACTCCTTGCCCGTGTAGTTCGACTTTGGAAAGTTACCAATTGAGAGGATCTTTGGATCTTCTTCCTTTGAACCACATTTTCTTCCTCCCTTGGCTCTTTGTTCTTCATTCTCAAGCTCTTCTTCTTCTTGGGGTGCTTCACTGCCTTTTCCTTCATATTTGTCTTCCTTTTTTTTTTAGCAACAAATTGATAGCCATCTCATTTTTCACTGTCATAACTATCATCCTTATTACTGCCATCTCCACCCATATTATCTTCTTGATCTTCTTCATTTGGCTTTATAGGAACTTGCACCATTTAAAACCACTTGAGAAATCTTTCTCAAGTCTTCTTCTATATTCTTAACTCTAGCTTCAAAACCATCAAATTTGCCAAGAATCATTGGAGCAAAGGACTCAAAGAATTTGTCCAACTTCTTCATTTCCTTTACATGGTTGTTTAATGTCTCTTGAAACACCTTGGCAACTATGGTGTCACTTCTAGTGAGATTATTACCTTCAAATTCTTTTCCTTCAATAGATGGTATCTCTTCAACTAGTTTTCTTTTGTGGAAGGTTGCTCCCCCTCACTGGATAACTCATGCCGCATTTTGGTTTTCCTTTCTTCAGCAAGGATTTCCTCTTAATCCTCTTCTTCTTCATTTTCTTCTTCTTCATTTTCTTCTTCCTCAACCTCCTCACTTTCTTGTTAATAGTCTCCCACACTATAAGGCTTTGTTGGCTGGTTTTCTTGCACTAATCATATGCTTCAATGCCCTGAATCCAAAGTTTAGTCTTCTATGCTCATGCAAGGCAAGCATAATCACCATATGCATAGAGGTAATCATGCGATGCATTAGCCTTCTTCTAGCATCAAAGGCTTTGATTCCCTTTTCCATAAATGACTTAAATTATCTACCATTTGTAAAAGCCTCTTCAAATCTTCCATTTGTGAACAATTCATGAATAAAGTAATGCTGTCCCAATGAATAATACCTTGCCTCATTATCATCTACCCCACAAATTATGTTCACTAAGGCATCACTGAACTTAAAATCTACTTGATATACTCTAGAGGAATACCATTGAACTACATTATCCCCCTCATGTTCAATTCTCTCTTCTTTAAGATTTGCATGAAAATCATATATAATGGCAGTATAAAATTCTTCATCAATTACTAGTAAATTGCTCCAATCAATATCATCAAATAGAGATAGAACATTACCAATATTGGAGAGTTTATCCAAGTTTACTTTGTTTCCAGGAATAATTTTATTTTTTTTTTGTTCTTCTTGCTCCATTATATTCTTTAGCAATATATATCCAAAATTCGTTTTTCTATTCTTATGCATGGCTAGCATAATTACAGCATATATATTATCAATAGAAGATTTGTGCCCAAAGTATGCTCTAATCAAGGTAGTAAGCATGTGATGCAAAATTCTTTCACTAGCACCAAAAAACTTTTATCTCTCTCTCCTTTCTAGTCTTGAGGCTTCTACCAATTATATAGGCATTCTCAGTTCTTTCGTGTGAGTATGCCTCATAAAACAATGTCCCCCGGAAGAATAATGCCTAAACCCATCATCCTCAACATCACAAATTCTATTGAGCAATGCATTATCAATCTCAAAAATCAACTTGTGATATTCTTGAAGAATACCACTGAATAGCTTTATTACCAACTCGCTCAACTCTTTCTTCCTTAATATTTGCTTAAACTTCATAAACTAAGGAAGGTAATAGCATTCATCAAACACAAGCAAACTAGTCCAGCTCACATAATTTAAAAATGAGAGTATATTACCCATTTCGGATAGTTTGATGACATCCACCTTGTGGCTTGGATTTATCTTATGGTTCTTTTTTGTCCAATCATCAAATTCAGTAGTAGTTTCCACTGTAAAAAATCTATCCAGCCATGACATGCTTTGAGGAACATAAACCTTCCTTGGTTCATTGATTACTGGTCCTCCTTCTCTTTTTTGGCTGTTCCCTTTCCTTTTCCCATGCTAGGCTTCTTTGTCCTCACCTGGAGCTACACACTTGAATATACTCATTAGTTATTGAATTTTGAAATCCCTAAGCTTCTTCTAAGATTGGTCAAACCATTCTTCGGCCAGTGGCTTAGTAACGATGTCATTAATTTGTTCATGAATGCAAACATGCTTTAAATAAGTATTACACTTAGTAGAATGATCTCTAGTGAGATGAAGTTTGATCTCTAAATGCTTTGTCCTAGTTTGTTGAATAGCATGATGGTCAAATTTATTGCATTAGTGTTATCACATAACATAGCCACACATTTGAAATATAGACCATAATCACTTAGAGTATCAATAAGGTAATAGAGAATGTGTTTAACAGCAATCAAATGAGTCTCTTTAGGACAAGATGAAATCTAGCACACAAGCACATGACAAACATAATATTGGCTTTACTTGCTATCAAATAGAGTTCACTACTCCTAAGAAACCTTTTTATTCTTGTTAAGCATAGTTGATAAATTTATAGAAGTGCTTATACCTTAACTTGATTCATGAAAGTGCCATCCTTGGTTTGCTTGATTTGTAGGCCAAGAAAGAAATTGAATTCTCCTATCATGCTCATTTCAATTTTACTTTGCATTAACTTGGCAAATACATCACAAAGTGAAGTATTAAAAACACCAAAAATTGTATCATATATTTGGACAACTTATAGATCATTGTTACAAGAGGTTTTTATAAAAAGAGTAGTATCAAACTTTCATCTTGAAAATCCTTTTGAAAGAAGAAAACCACTCAATTTTTCATACCAAGCTCTAGGAGCTTGTTTTAAATCATACAAAGCTTTGGATAATTTGAAAACATGGTTAGGAAACTTTTCATGATCAAAACTGGGTGGTTGTTCCACATAAACCTCTTCCTCACTAGAACCATTTAGAAAAGCACTTTTGACATTCATTTGAAAGAGTTTGAAACCTTTAAAACATGCAAATGCCAAAAGCATTCTAATTGATTTAAATCTACTAACCGGAACTAAAGTCTCATTATAATCAATGCCTTATTCTTGATTAAATCCTTAGGCAACAAGTCTAACCTTGTTTCTAACAACTTCTCCAGATTCAATAAGTTTATTTCTAAAAACCATTTAGTTCCAATAATGGAATGATCATGAGATTTAGGAATTTCCAAATTTTGTATCTTTCAAATTTACTTAATTCCTCTTGCATAGCAATAATTCAAAAATCATCACACAATGCATCATCAATACTTTTAGGCTCATATGAGATAAAAGATTAAAGTTATTGATAAAGTACCGCCTTATTTTTACTCCTTGAGAGATATCACCAATGATTTGCTCCTTAGGCTGGCCTCTTGGATATCTTAAGTTCTTTGGGAGCTCTTGGTCACCACTAGGTTGGTCATCTTGATTTTGTTCAATCATTTCTTCCTCATTGATATGGTCCTCCAAAGATGGTGCTTGAAGATGGGTTTGATAGTCATTCATAGATGTACCTACATCATCTTCATCTTTTCTTTCCAAGTAAATGTAAGATTCATCAAAACTAACATGAATAGTTTCCTCATCATGTAAGGTTCTTTTTGTTATAAACTCCATATGCCTTTTTGTTAGAAGAATAGCTAACAGATATACTTATATCCGTCTTTCTATCACATTTAAGTAAGTTATCACAAGTATTCAAGATAAGACATTTATAACCAAACACTTTAAAATATGCAACTTGAGGAGTTATATAAAAGAGAACTTCAAAAGATGTTTTTCTTAAAAATGATGTTAAAAGAATTCTATTCATCATAGCATGTGTTGTTTATGGCTTTGGGTCAAAACATATTTTTGAAGAAGTATTTTCTCAAAGCATAGATCTAACCAATTTTTGTAAAGTGCAAAAATTTTTTTAATTAATAACACCATTGTGTTGTGGGGTTTTTACAGCTGAAACAATTATATGAAATTCAACTTTCATCACAAATTTTGTAAAGACTTGTTTGTAAAATTCTCCCATTGTCTCTTCTAATGGAAATCAATTTTCACTCAAGGGAGGTTTGAACCTTTTTGAATAGTTTTTTTTAAAACTTATGAAACACTTCATCTTTTTGAGCAAAGAAGAATGCTAAGGTGAATATCGAGAAATCATCAACTACTACTGAGGCATACTTCAAGTCATCAATACTCGAGTTCCTCATAAGTCCAAATCAATCCATATGAACATGCTCAAGATGTTTTGAGGTCCAAAAGTATTTTCATGGGTTTGAAAGATTCTTTTGTTTATTTTTCATATTGACAAGTATCTCAAAGATAATTTTCTCAAAACGCATTTTTAGAAATCTTCCAACTAAATCTTGAGAGAAAAGTTTGTTCAACAAATCCACGCTCTCGTGACCAAATCTTCTATGCCAAGAAAATCCATCATTATCATAAGCAACAAGACATTCAAGCTTATCAAGATAAAACACACATTCAAAAGTTTTGTAAGTGATTGATCAAAATCACAAAATATTATTTTGTCATACAAGTTCGAGTGACCAAACTTATGGTCTACATCCAAACTTCAAGTCCAAACATTTTGTAAAGTTTCATAAAGATGTTTTTGGCCAAGCAAATGCATAGATATTCAATCATAGTTATTTTAATCATTTTATCATGACATATAATCAATTTCAAAAACATATCAACCATGAATTCAATCTCATATCATCAATCTTACCTAATCAACTTCATAGAAGCAATTGACAAGTCATGGTTGGCAAATTTTCAAATCTTAACAAAAGGGATTCTGAACTGAAACTTCACATGTTGTCATTTAACTTTTTTTATTCATTGTCATACAATTTACTAATGCTAAGCAAGTTATTGTTCGAATCAGCACTAAACAACATTTGTTTAAAATGAAGAGAGAAACCTTTACCAACATTGGTTACTCCAAGAATTTTCCGTTTCTTCTTGTCTCAAAAGCAAATCCTTCATTGGTTGCTTCGAAATTGATTATGAATGAGATGTTTTCTGTTATTCTTTAAGCCAACATCATCAATATACCGCTTAGTGGTACTTGAGTTTGAATTGAAGAGTACCTGCAATGAAGGAGAGGAAAGTATCCTTCGGTACCCATACTTTCTTGGGTCTGTGGGGGTTAGTAATAATTCTCTTAACTCTCCAAATGGTTTTTACACCATTCTCTACTTTCCTTTTAACATAACATTTGGTGACTTTATGTCCATGTTTTCCACAATAAGTACAACAAGTATGATGCATGGAAGTAGAAGTATCTCTAACAAAGAAGTTGTTATATTTAGGCACATTATTTACATAATTATAACCAAGACCATTTTTGACAAGAGGAGATGTTTGAGCTCCAAGAATTTTATCAAGATTGTCCCTTCCTTTTGTAAATTTTTCTATACATGATGAAAGGTCATCAACCTTCTTTTTCTAAGTCTCATGATCAACAAGCATTCTTTCAAGAGACAAAATCTTTTCACAAAGAACCTTATTTTCAAGGAACATGTTTTGTAAAGAGACATTTAAAACTTCTTTTTCAATATTCAAACAATCAATAGATTCAAGAAGTCTTTTGTTTTCACAATGTAATTTTGAATTTTCATTCAATAACTCATTTATTTTGAATTTCATTTCCTTATTTCTTTTTGAAGCATTTTTCAATTCTTCATACATTTCAACAAATAATTCACTAGGATCATCAATATCATCATCACAACAAGTAGAAGTAGAAGAAGTGGATTGTACCTCATCATTTATTGCCATAAAGCACATATTGGCTCTTTCTTCATGTGTTGCTTGAAGAAGTCTCCACATATCGTGAGCGGTATCGCATTCACTCACTTGATTGTATTCATTCACATCCAATGCACAACTCAAGATGTTCATTGCTTGGTAATTTAAAGTTATCTTTCTTGAGTCGTTCTCATCAAGTTCCTCCATAGGCTTTAGTTCCCTTGTAATTCCATCAGCTTTTATTCTCATAGGCACAGAGGCACCTTTCTCAATGATGCTCCACAAATCAAAGTTAATAGAACAGATAAAAATTTTAATTCTAGATTTTCAAAATGTATAATTAGAACCATCAAACAAAGGAGGCCTATTTGCAGAGGAACCTTCCACATAAGGCAAATTTGATAAACTGGCCATATAATCTTTACTTCTAGGTTGTTATACCTTAAAAAGAAGACCTTGCTCTGATACCAATTGTAAGACCTAAGGGGGGGGTGAATTAGGTCTTTGGCTAATTATCAAAAATCTTTTACCTTTTTGCAAATCCTTTGCCTTAATGAAAGCTCTTCTTTAAATTCACAAGCTTCAAGTTTATATGTGATTTGATGGTTAAGACAAGATTATCAAGCTATAAGACCACAACCAATCAATCAACAACTATGAACAAATAATAATAACACAAGTATGTAAACAAGTAAAGCTATAAAGAAATGAACACAAGATTTATAGTGGTTCGATCTCTCCAGGATTTACATCCACTACCTTGAGTCCACACTCAAGGATTTCAACCAATTCACTATATGCTTAATCCAAGCAATTACACAAGAGGCTCACCCTTCAATGGGTTTTACCACAACAACCTCTTTTCAATCTAATAAACAAGGTTCACCCTTATCACTAAGAGTTTTATGTCACTAGACAACCTAGACCAATCTAATCCAAGGCTCTGGTGGATGAATACAATTGCTAGCATCACTTCACTTCTTGCCTTTGAAATCTTGAATTTCAACCTTTGAACACAAGGCAATTTGAGAGCTTTTCAAATAATTTTGATGTAAAACAAGTTAGATCTTGAAGGATTTTGATGATTTAAAAGTTGTTTAAAAAATCTGGAGTTCATGGCTTTTATAGATTTGAAAAATTGACTTTAATAGCCACAAAACGGCTAGTTTTTTTGAAGTTCGGAAGTTTGAAATTTCTCCTATGTGTCCGAACTTGCGTCCGAACTTTTCTAGAAAATACTGTTCATCGTTACTGTTCACAAGTTCGGACGTCCGAACTTTGCCTTCTGCGTCCCAACTTCTCTGAAAAAATAGTGATACTGTTTATTGAATAGTATTACTGATCACGTAATGTTTATTAAATAGTATCTACTATTCACGCATTGTTCATTGAACAGTGTTACTGTTCGCAATGAAGGAAAAAGTTCGGACGTCCGAACTTTTCCTTTTGTGTCCGAACTTTTAAAACTTTGTCAAAACCTATTCAAATCAATTCAAACAAGTTGGAAAACCTTCTAGCCTATAAGATATGTCATTAAAGACATTTTAACTGCAAAAACCATTGATGAAAACTTGATAATTAAGTTAAGTTCAAAACCATTGAAATCATTTAAATCAAGTTTTGTACTCTCAAATGCAACTCATAGATTCCAAGGCTTAAGAGTGTAGGGTTTACATAGTTTACCTATTAAGCACATGTAGCCTACACATCATGTCTTCAAAGCCTTCAATCATCTTGAACAAACTCTTCAATCTTCAATCACTTTGATATAGTTGAGTTGTTCTTGCATTGTGACTCCAAGGCAATAAGACTTCATGCTTCTCAATCCATCAATCCTATCACTCAACATACAAGCACATTAGTCCTCATCAATGTTTGCCATTATTCAAAACTAATCATAACTACTTGATTTGCCCTTAGGGCTAACAATAATTTTTTTTTTAATGAAGCTCAATGATGAAAAAGTTGATTTACAAAATTGTGCTAAATTCATCCTTGCTAGCTATAGTTGCATATCAGTCTCATTTTCATTACCTCATCTTTGAGTGATGACAAAAGGGGCAGAAACAATGTGTGCTGAAACAATGTGTGCAATGTGTGCTGAGAAAATGTGTGCAATGTGTACTGAAATGTGTGCTGAAATGTGCGATATGTATGTGTAATAATGAGATATTTATGCATTTGGAATATAAATTGAAAAGAGTTATAATATGTGAGGTTACAGTTTGGACTTGAAATTTGGATGCAAACCAAAAGTTCGGACGCATCCAAACTTTCTTGCCAAAAATGCTCTCTCTATTGTTCAAATTGGTTGAAAACTGTCTTAAACCTTCCTATCATATTTGAACAACCTTAGGAAGGCTTATTTTCAAACATTACAGCCTTCATCTCACATATTTTAAAGTTTGGACTTGAAATTTCAAAATTCAGATCCATGAGCCAAAAGTTCGGATGCATGTTCTGAAATTCGGATGCATCCATATTTTGTGGGCAAAAAGTGCTCTTTTGTTCTAATATGTTTGAACAACCTTAGGAAAACTTATTTTCAAAAATTGCAACTTTCATTTCACTTATTTTAAAGTTCGGACTTGATATGTCAAAATTCATGTTCACAGCATCTCAAGTCCAAACTTGTTGAAAAATGAGCACAATCTAAGGGGAAGCATTGTTAATCTTTTCTGACCTTTAATACCTCTCTTAGAAGTTTTCTTAATGCTTAAATGCTATATCCTAATTGTTTGTTGGAAGGAAGGAGGTAAATGGAGATTGATTGGGTCATAGGCTCATATTGAGCCTTTTGTATGTCAATGTGCTAAATTGGTTATTATCTATCATTGACATCAATACTTCTTTGTACTACATTGTTCAAATCTATCACATTTAGCATCAAAGTTTGTCATCATCAAAAAGGGGGAGATTGTTAGCCCTAAGGGCAAATCATTAAGCTTTAATTGAGTTTTGAATAATGACAAACATTGATGTGGACTAATCTCTTTGTTCATCGTGTGATAGGATTGTTGGATTAAAGAAGTATGAAGTCTTGTTGCCTTGAAGCCAAAATGCAAGAACAACTTCAATGAATCAAAGTGATTGAAGATTGAAGAATTTGTTCAAGATGATTGAAGGCACTGAAGACTTAAAGTGTAGGTCATATATGCTCAATAGGTATATTCTTTTGTAAACCCCACACTTGTGTGTCTTGGAATCTATTGAATGCATAAGAGAGCAACAAAAACTTGTTTTGAATCTTAAAAGGCTTTGAATGAACTTTTGAATAACAAGTATGTTTTTGAACCTCAAATGATCTTGAGTAAACTTTGTGTGATCAAAATGTTTTAGTAACGGTTTTTGAGTTTGAAAATGTTTAAATGACTTACCTACTCATACAAAATGTTTTCAATGTTATTAAGGCTGATTTTCAAATGATTTGACAAAGTTTGAGACTTCCAAACTTTGAAAATGGTTACTGTACTTCCAGAGAAATTTGGACGCAAGTTCGGAAGCATAGGATAAAGTTCAGACGTCCAAACTTTCTCTGATAACATGGTTACTGTTTTTTCAGAAAAATTCGGACGAATGTTCGGATGCATGAGGAAAAGTTCGAACGTCCAAACGTTTCTAGACAACTTGGCACAGTAATGTTCGGACGAAAGTCCGGACGTCCGAATTTCTCTGAAACTAGCCGTTACTAGCCATTTTATAGCTATTGGAACTGATTTTTGAAATCTATAAAAGCTATAAACTCAAGAATTTTTGTAAGTTTTGTATCTCTGAGAAATCTTAATATTCCAAACTCTATAGTAAACATCAAAGCTGTCTTTTGTCTTGTGCTTTAAATTGATCATTCAAGATTCCAAAGACATCAAAGTGAAAATGTGCTACATTGTGTAATTATCTACCAAGAAAGTCGTAACATCTTATTCATTCTCCTTTATTCATTTAATTGTGTTTTCTACTAGCTCATTACAAGGTTTTCTTGTAAACATAAAATCCTTTAGAAAGGTGATCCTTGAGACAGTGATTCAAGGTTGTTTGTAGATATAAAATCCTTTGGTAGGGTGAACTTTTTATGTGGAATTGCAAAAGAGGTTGTGAGTGTAAAACCATTGTGTGGTGAGCCTCTTATGTAATTGTTGAACTTGAGCATATAGTAGATTGATTGAAATCCTTGAGTGTAGACTCAAGGTAGTGGTCGTAGATCTTGAAGTGATCGAACCAGTATAAATTGGTTGTGTTTATTGATCTTAAATTATTTATTGCTTTGATATTGATTTATATATTCTCTCATTGATACAAGCACACATAATCTGCTCTAGTTAAATTTGTAAACGGAAATTGTTTTTCAAAAAATTAGCCAAAGACCTAATTCATCCCCCCCCCCCACCCCCTTAGGTCTTTCAATTATTAAGTGTAAATACTAATTATACAAAGTACCATATACATGCATTCAATTATAGGGAAAATTTGAGAAGTTAATTGATTTTTGATAATTATTTATGACAATAAGATCTTTCTCTTGAATACTTTTTTTTAGTAACTTACAAATAATTCTTTAAGTTATCTTTGATAAACATAACTTACAAATAATTTCTTGAAATTAATTATTTCTATGTAACTCCTAAATAATTATCATTTAAATGTCAAAAACTATCAAAATAACAATAATACATTTCAAACAAAATAAAAAATAATTTTATCAATGGAAATTTTAGGGCATTCAAAAAACAAAGAAACATAAAAGTTGAAATTCTCAAAAAAAGAATAGTAAAATATTTTTTTTGAAAATTTCAAATATTGTCTATTGATTTTGTAAATTTGTAAAAACATAATCAAGTTATGATTTGAGAGGTATATATGCTAATTTAATAATTACAATTAGAAAAAAATAAATAATTATTTATGATAATAAAATCTTTATATTTAATATTCTTTTTTAGTAACATAGTTTTCTCTTTAATTCTTTATTAAAACCAACTTACAACTTTTTCTCCACATTAATTGTAACTCCTAAATAATTATCATTTAAATATCAAAAACTATCAAAAAGATAATAATACATTTAAAAAAATAAAAAAAATAATTTTATCAGAGGGCATTCTAGGGCATTCAAAAAAAAAGAAACAAAACAATCACTACAAGAAATTTTCATTTTTACGATAGACTATTCCGTCGCAAATCCGTAGAAAATCATAAATTGCGACGGATTTGCGACGGAACAGTTCGTCGCAAAAATAGAAGTCGCAAATTTGCGACGGACGACGTTTCCGTCGCAGATCTGCGACGGAATACTTCTCCACATTAATTGTAACTCCTAAATAATTATCATTTAAATGTGAAAAACTATCAAAATGATAATAATACATTTAAAAAAATAAAAAAAATAATTTTATCAGAGGGCATTTTAGGGCATTAAAAAAAAAGAAACAAAACAATCACTACAAGATATTTTCATTTTTGCGACGGACTATTCTGTCGCAAATCCGTAGAAAATCATAAATTGCGACAGAACAGTTCGTCGCAAAAATAGAAGTCGCAAATTTGCGACGGACGACGTTTCCGTCGCAGATCTGCGACGGAAATATTCCGTCGCTGATTGCGACAGAAGTATGCCGTCGCAAATCTGCGACGGAAGTATTCCGTCGCTGATTTGCTACGGAATATTTCCGTCGTAAATCCGCGACGGAATATATCCCTCACAAATTTGCTACGGAATCTTCCGTCGCAACTCAATTTATAATTTAATTTTGAATTAAATATTTTAAAATTTTTAAGTGATAATTTTCAATAATTTTTAAATAATTATTCTTAAAAACTAAGCATAATCAATAGAATAATTTAAAATAAAATATTAAATTAAAATAAATATAATAAATCCGTTAAATGTCAATATTTTATGTGTACAACAATGAAAAAAATGAAACAAAATCTATGTAACTATAGAAGGCGGTGCTGCAGACGGTGGAGGAGGCGGAGGTGGATCTGGAGGGCCAGTCGTTGGAGGATGGTCGTCTGGCGGATCGATCGTGTAATCCTCACTAGCCCCGTCTGTCTGCTCTTCTGAATCTGGTATCGGAAAAGGAGGTGGAGGTGGAGAAGGCGGCGGAGGCAGATGTAGTGCCTCAGACATAACGCGCAAATACTGGTCCAAACTAGCAAAGCGTTGTTGAAAATAACCGCGCATCGACCTCTCTCTTTGAAGAGATGCGTACTCTGGATGCGATGTAATCGAGCAAGCTGTTGGTGCAGAGGGCGTCGTGGACTGACTTAACCTTCGTCGCATGTGAACTGCCTCGGAACCCAATCCAAAAATCCGATTCTTCAAAGCACCGCCAGCAACCTCCACAAATAGGGACTTCTCATCCGATGGATGCTGAGAAGTCACCGAATCCTGAGACTCCACCTGCGAATGGCGCTCCTTCAAAGCGTTGACGCTATCCTGCAAATTGTGTACGTCATAAATTTTTAATGGTGTCAAACAGTAAAATAATTAATATGAAATACAGAGTAATATAATCTGTAAACTTACCAATGTATGTTGTGATTTCTCACTGACAAATGTGCCCTTTTTTGGGCCAATCTTATATCTGTGCGTCGCCTCGTACATATCGGTGAAGTGGAAGTCATCGCCACGCTCCTTACGCTACAAGTATATTAGTATAAATACTTAGTAATTATATTAGAATTAAATAATAAGGATAAAAATAATGATTACCATCCGACGCTCGTGCTCGCTGAAAGAAATGCATCCTCCCGTGTGAGTTGGTCCAGGTGCGGCTGCTCTGTTCCGCTTGGCAGCGGCTGAAACACGCTTGAATTGTTCCGAACTCCAGTGATCCCGCCAGAGTTGGCTCCAAATGTCAGGAGATATCCACGGTGGACATTTCCCTTTACACCGAGCCTTTGAGAGCTGATCAGATAGACGACGAGTGCATTTGTCGTCCCAAATTCGTCGTATCTGATCAGCATGCTCTGGAAGCCATCGATAACGTGTCTGCAAAGTTATTTAAAAAAATCAAATATATAGAATATATATATATATATATATATATATTAATGTGGATATATATTTTATAATTTATTACTTACACTCCACATCCGCTGGGACCGCCTCAAAATTAGGAAACAGTCCAGTGAAATTCCGGTGAAATGTATCTGATATCGAATGCACCGTCCCCTCCGCTGGGAAGAAACTGTGCCATTACACAAATGAACAGGTAGTTATTGAATAAAAAATTTGAATACATTTTTGCAAAGGTAAATAGAAACTTACTCGTCGCCACTCGGGGCAATCAGAATGCGGTGTTCCTATGTTTGAGTCCCACCTGTAGAAGCAGCCGTAGAGGGTACCACAGAAGCTGTGGTCAAAGGCGTATGCTCGGACTCCGCTCCACGTGTGTCATCATCACTCGGTAAAGACATCGGGCCGGGTAAAGATGTAGAAGGAGTACGATCACTCATCCCAATCGAACGTGATCTACGTGGAGGCATCTGAAAAAGAATAAAATTTTCGTTAGCTATGTAATCATTAGTAACATGTTAAAAATAATATAAATTAAATTTTAAAGATAAATAAGTGACGTAGATAAATTAGTCACTATTTTCGTCCTCACTGGAATCATCTTCTGATTCCCATTCACTTTCAACTTCAGTATCAGAATCAGTCAGGTCATCATATTCCGTATTTCCCGGTTCATTATCATCCAGAATCTCCCCTTCACCTGTTTCATGCACAAGTTCGCCGATTATGTCATCTTCACCACGTACACTAAACGTTATCAATTCATCTACATCTTCTTGGTATGGTCTCTCAACAACAGGTGTATCGATGACATGACGCGCCTTCGATTTGCATACTCCCATCCAATCAGACTTATTTCTTTTACTTCCAGGATAAGTGGCATAGTATACTTGCTGAGCTTGCACAGCTAACATAAATGGATCATATTTGGGGTACCTTTTCTTGCAATTAACATCCACAGTTTGGTAATGTGGATGAATCCTCATGCCCCTGTTAAGCACAGGATCATACCAGTCACACTTAAATAGAATAACATCCCTAGATGGAATCCCCGGAAACTGCACTTCAACGATCTCCTTCAAAATCCCATAATAGTCGCTCCTGCTGCCAATATCTTCGTCCTTTCCCTTAACCCATACGCCACAATTAATAGTCCTCTTTCCGACTCCATGATCTTGCGTATGAAATCTGAAACCATTTATTATATATCCCTTACAAGACTTCACCTGCCTTGAAGGTCCCCACGACAAACTTTTAATATTTTCTTTTGTTACGTTATTTTGATGATCTTGCACCTGCAACATAAAAACGGTGTTATTCACTATTTATAATAATATTTCTTAACCATTGTTGTTTACTACTCGACAAACAAAACATACATAAGCCCTGAACCATATGAGAAATTCGTCTTCAAATCTCCTATCAATTTCCTCCTCCGTTGTACAGGGGTCGGCATACCGCAGTTCGGCTCTGAATTTCCTGTTTCATAGGCATTATATAAGTCGAGTGCTGTCAACCACGTATACTCAGTAAACCAACGAAAATATGGAAAAAGGACGTACGTTACCAATGGTTGTATCTCTTCACAATTGAGATATATGTAATTAACAGCTGCCTTAAATTCCTCGGGAGAAAGGTATCTGGTAACTGTGTTCCCGATCACCTTGCCTGCTGCATTACATATGGACAACCCACATCTTTCTGAACCACCTTCGTCATTGCGAGCCAGATTTGTATGTCTAGTCTGGACATGCGGCTCGAAGTAGTAAGAAAAAAACGTAGACGCCTCTTCAATCAAATATGCATTTCAAATTGATCCCTCGACCCTTGCCTTATTTTTTACTTTCAACTTCAGGCGATATAAGAACCTGCACTTGGTCATTTTAATGGTGTTAGAAATTCTACATCGAGTAGCAAAAATAAACATTTTAAATGCTCATGTCAAAAGGCCTAAACTCTCAAATGGGTACATCCATCTATATTGAACCGGACCAGCAATCCTTGCTTCATAAGGAAAGTGAATCATTAAATGCTCCATCACATCAAAAAATGCAGGAGGAAATATCCTTTCCAAGTTGCACAGTAGGATTACTATGTTCTTCTCCCACTCTCTCATACGAGATGTTGACAGTCTAGGAGCACATAAATCCCGATAGAAAAAACTTAATTCCGTTAGCACATTCCAAATAGAGGCGGGGAGGAACTCTCTAAATGCAATAGGAAGCAATCTTTCCATAAATACGTGACGCAGTTATGATCAACGTCACCGCTCAATTTTCAATTCTCCGAAGGAAGTCCTTCTGGAATGGCGACTGCATATTGGTTCTATTCAACGCTCCGAGGCTTTTATAGAAGAAGGCATGGATGAGGGTGCTTCCGGTTCAAAAATGATTCGTATTTATGAGTTTTGTACTGATTATATGAACCACGTGATGATGTTGATTCGTGCTTTGTTTAATATGTTGAGCCTCTTTTTTTTCAACATGTGCGGGAGACCCTTCATAGCCATTGGATCAGTATCTTTTGATCTAATGATTGTGAGAGACCATGGGTATTTTGGAGTAAATATTATTTTTAGACTTCCGCCTAAATCTGTCTATTCATGAAAAGAGCAATCTACTTTTTTCCCCATCTATTTCTCTCTCCCTTCTCCATTCCGATCACTCCTCTCTCTTTCATCTATCCCCTCCCCTGAAGATTGACTCTCTTGCTTTCTCATCTACCTTCTCTTTTGAATTTTTATCAAATTTTTTCTCTCTTAAATCTTTAGCAGATTGACTATTTTTCTCTCCTCCCTCTCTCTCTTCTCTATTTTGTTCGCTATTTTTCTTTTGTAATCAAGGTTAGAGTCAACGAAGGTAAAGGGAATTGTGTGAAAGATCCATTAGTCAATCTTCACAGATTCATCCATTATAGTTGCAGGCATTATGAATGGAGTTCTTGATATGAGAAGTGGGTTATCGAGAAGAGTGGTAGTTTGTTATATCTGAATAGTGAAGACAATAAATCGAGTTATCTAGAAGAGTGGTAATTTGTTGTATCTGAAGAGTGAGGACAAAAAAATTACTATTGTTGTTAGATGAATATTGTTATTTTAAATATTATTTTTTCTTGGTCTGTTCTATTTAATCTCTAAAGGTGTATTCTTGATAGTAAAAAATAATTGTGTTAATAGGAGTTTGTGTTGAATGTAAGGGATGTGTTATGTTGGGAAGAAAATTAAAAAGTAGTGATTATCTTTATAATGTTGATGAGGAGGAGAGAACAATAGTGAAATGCCTATTTTTGCTGAAAATGTTTTATATAGATTAGAGTTGTATACAATAATAAGTGTAAATTTATGTAACTAGTATGTATAATTTCTTTTATTGTACTATGCTCGAGTTTGTTCAATGCAAAATTCATATTAATGCAGTGATAAATAATTATTCATACAGTCTTGAATCATTATGAATAATTATTCATAAAGCATCCAAGCGTAGATATGGCAGTAGAGTACGGTTGAGATTGTTGAATACGGAGTGAAGTTGTTAACAGTGGGGTTGTGCTGAACATTGCAAATTAATGAGACACATGTTAAGTAAATAATTATTCACTTAGCGGAGAATAATTATTCACTCTTAAGTAAATAATTATTCACTCTTAACATACTATCCGAACAAATTAAATGTATTCAATTTCATGTAAATCGAGTCCGCTACGGTGTGGATGCCCTTTTTTCCGCAAGTGCGGAAGGGCTTTCCAGCCCTTCGATCGGTTTAAAAACTGATCCAATGGGCTGGAGCTTTCAAGGGCTGTATGGGAACAAAAAATTGAAACCGTAAAATCAGAAAAAATGAGAAAACAATTATGAAGCAGTTTGATTGGAGAAAAAAATTCTTTGTGATTGATAGTGACCGGAGTGTGGAGATAACAGAGGAGGATCTTGGGGGAGTATATGGGCTTCCGGTGGGACCAAACGAAATTGTATTTGGGGTGAAAGCAAAGCCTGCATCTAAGCATGGCTTTTATTTTGGACTCGATCGGGGGTTAGACCCTTCAGCAAAGAGCTACGTGTCCCATGATATCATATAGAAGTGGCTGACAAATTTTCAGGGTGATAGTTATACCTTCGCCAAACTGTACATACTGTTAGCAATAAGCACATTGCTTGCACCGAAAAACTCCCAGAAGATTAGCCTAACAAACTACACAAGGTATTTGGATGATATAGAAACAATCCACATGTACAATTGGGAAAGACATATCGCTGAGTTCCTGAATGCAATGGCAGATTTTTTTGCAAAGAAAATCCAAAAGAAGCCTTCCTCTTGGCCAGAAGGCAACATGCATCTTCTGCTGGTACGAACAATTCTTTAGTGTAAACATAATAATTATTCTTGTGTTTGGATAATAATTATAATTGACTATTATGGTTTGAGTGATAGCTGTGGATGTTGTGCATAATTATTATTGTGTTTGGATAATAATTATGATTGACTATTATGGTTTGAGTGATAGCCGTGGATGCTATGTATAATTATTATTGTATTTGGATAATAATTATTATTGACTATTATGGTTTGAGTGATAGTCGTGGATGCTGTGCATAATTATTCTTGTGTTTGTATAATAATTATGATTGACTATTATGGTTTGAGTGATAGCCGTGGTTGCTATGCATAATTATTCTTGTCATTGGATAATAATTATTCATTGAGTTGTGCTGAGGTTTTGCAAGGGAAACCTGATGGTGAATTGCCCTGCTCTTGGTGGAATGGGAGTAGAGGTGCTAAGGCTTGTGCCTTGCTGCCCTAGGCTAGGGCAGGGGCCGAGAAATTAGTGGAGAAGAAATAATTGATTCTCAAAAAGCCTCGGAGAGAGCGCTTCTGGTGGCCAAAAGGCAGACGTATGTGAGGTTAGATGAGCTTGATGCCGAAGACCAACCTATTTCTATGGCCTTCGCTGTAAAACAAAAAAGGAGTGCAAGAAGGCTAAGGGCTAACACATGTGAGGCGGCAGTCGCTCTGGTGCAAGATGAAAATATTGGTGTAGATATAGAGCATGACGAATCAAGGTCAGACCTCCCTGTTGATGACGAATTTGGGGTGATGAAGATCGCCAGGGAAATAAATCAAGGCTGGTTTGTGTCTTTGATAATGTGAACAAATATTCTTACTGATGTGAATAAATCATGGTTGGTTTGCCCATATGATGCAACATCTGAAGAGGCCGAAGATCCTGCACACGATCAGCTTAGCCAGGCAGTCCCTGATGAGCCTGTTTCTGCCATTGAACCAGTTGTTCAGGACTCTGAGAGTGGGGTTGCCGCGGTCGAGAATGAGCCTGCCAGTAAAGGATTACATAGGCCTATTAAGCGCCGCAGGCTGGTCAAGGCCAGTTCAAAGCTGGGTTCGCCCTATGTGATAGCAAAAGGGGACCCAAATTCCTTGACCAGCGAAGAGGAGACCCTTGTGGACTTTGCTGTGTTGGAAAACCCCTCGCATGGACTAGAGTAAGTTGGTTAACCGGTTTTGAATAAGTATTATAATGTATTTGAATAATTATTCAAAAGGACGATAATAATTATTCTTGGTCCACCTAACCATCACTGCAGTGCTTTGATAGTCCTTGATGATGAGCTCTAGCCTCCAACTCGAATAGAGATGGAAGGCATCAGGTCTACTCAATACTTCTATCACTCGACGATCGATGCATTTGGCTATCTTCTTAAACGGGAACAGGCCACCAGTGGTACCGTACGGAGGTTTTGTTTTGACTGCAGTATCGGGGTTTGTTTCAATCTGTTGCTTATACTTTATCCCTTGATTTTCGTACAATGGTTTCCATTGCCAAATTTTCCTAAGTTATGTATTGTTCAGGCTACTGCTGTCTCTGAAACTACAATAGGCAATGCCAAAAGTCCCGGAGACAAGGCTGATGAGATTGCTGCCCTTATAAATAGGCATCCATATTTCTTGCCAGATAAACCGTTCGTTCCTATCGAATGCACCCTGGTAATTTCTGCTAAATGCTAAGTACTTCATTGCGTATAATAATTATGTATGGGTACGATAATAATTATGCACAACACACTGTGTGTTAAGTGCTTCACCTCGAGTAATAATTATTCATGTGGTGGAATAATAATTATGCACAATACATTTTTGCAACACTTAATTGTTTGACTTGTGCCCTTGCAGTACTTCTTCCAAATTCTTCGAGCTGGACATTTCTTCCTTTTTGGTGTTGATATGCATGCCAAAAGGTTCCTATGTTTAAATAGTAAGCCTTGCACCGAAGTGTTTGATGACGTGCATAGGCCAATTGGCGAGACCCTGACAAGGTACTTTAGCGAATGGTGGAAAGTTTGGGGAGGAACCAGCGTAGATTTTGGAGCCTTTGTCTGGGATGTCCCAAGGGTGCTTTTGCAGTCGGACGATAATAGCTGCGGGGTGCTTGTTTGCTTGGGTTGGACACGTCCCGCAGGATTGTTATGCAGTGTGGCTCAAGCAGGACTGGCTAAACAAGGCCAAGTGCAGGATTGCAGCCAAGCTTTTATTACAGCCTGAAAATTGCGTATGAGATGAGGTCCTGGCAGCTGCCTTACAGTGGAAGGGGGACCAGCGAAGGGAAAGAGATTGATGTTCTTTTGGATTGCTTCTCTGCTTTTAAGCGATGGATTGTGAATACTTGTAGGCCTGTAAGGCCAATTATTCTGAACGATGTGCATAATTATTTTGAACATGATGTGACAATTACTCAGCACTTTGTGCATAATCATTCATATTGCCTGTGATAATAATTATTTTTATAGTGGATAATAATTATTTATTGATGCGTTGAATGTGGTCCGAATCATGATTGTTCTTGCTGTGCATAATTAGCCTTGTGTGTCAAGGGGACAAACAACGCCTAAGAAACTGAAGTGTTTGAATTAGAGACTAGTTGGCAGCTTAATTATTCTGTCGGCCTGTAGCAACTATTCATTTAATGGGGTGGGAATTATTTTTGACTTGTAGCATAAGCCAAAAGGCCTGAATGTAGATTGTGTATAATTATTCTGTTGGCCCATAACAATTAATAAGTTGACAAAAAGACCACTCGTTGAAGATAAACGGGAACGAGAACCACTGTGAAATTTGTTGATACAACTGCAACTAGATTTACACTGATAAATTCAATGTGTATGGGTTATAGATCATGTATTTGCTAAGGATTGAAGGGAAGATTCAGATGCATTTTGGCTTGAAAGTTGCCTTCTGATAGCTACTTTTTTTCTCTGTCCGGCCTTCTCCATCAAGCTTCGGCCGAGCCTTGATTATCCTTAGAGGCTCATGGCATTCACCGGGAGACCATGATTGGTCAGACACTGCATGATATACGAAAAATGATTCATACATTTCACAATAATTATTACCATTCATGTTTAATCATAATTATGCGTAAAGGGGCATAATAATTATTCTTGATATAATTTAACTGCCAACTGAAATTATCCCACAATATTATAAACTTACGTTTGTTGACTATAACATACTTGGGGATTCCATCATACCCAAGATTACTCCCAAGCATCTCCAGAGCCCTCTTGCAGAGTTCATCTAACTCATTGTCAATCATATTGTAAGTGTTATCGTCTAGGCACACACTTTTAGCCAACATAACCATTTTATGTGTAAGCGTTTGGTAGCGCTCACCGTACTCCGTTGGCCACTTACCAGCAGTCGAAGTAAATGGAAGTTGAATGTCACACTTCGCATTCTTGGTCCACCTTTTTAAAACATAGTAAGGCAGCAATGTCCTCATGTTGCAGTTACCATGAGAGCCTAGAATATTCATGACCTTAAGGATATGTCTGTAAAGAATCCACAGTGTTTCAAACAAACGGCATGAGCACTCTACCACCATTTTATCCAGCTCAACATGCACGATCTGTTCATCTAGCTTCGTCTCCGAAACATCGTCTTTGAAACTGTACACGCGGTACTTGAGCATATTTTTGTAGACATCACTGGTTTCACAGGCTTCAATGATGTACTCGAAAGTCCAGTGATAGTGTTCCTGGAACATAGCCAACATATTAGGGGTATACTGCTCTGCTGCACACCTCGCCAACGGGCTGCATATGCAACTATTGTTGCGTAACCTAGTTATTGTCAAAATAATTATTCGGGGTGATACTAATAATTATTATGTTGTATTTGAATAATTATGTAGAATATATTGAATAACTATTTAGATCACCGATCATTGGCGCAGAAATCTTGAATCTTTTCCGCCTCTCTCCGACTCTCGACCATCCGATTAAAGTGGCTGAAGAATTGAATGAGGTTGTGATCTGATTGGAGATATTCTCGAATTACCCCACTACAAGACTCGCTTAGCTAAGTGGACACCATTCCTACAGTGAGATGTTGCCTAACCCATGCCAATGACCTCTGCCGACGAAATCCATAGATCCTCTCTACCCACCTATGGGGACAATTCGGGAAATACTCCTCCATCATCATATTCCACAAAAAGTTGAACTCTTTCTCGTCGTCGACATCATACATCAAGTAGTAGAGCTTCTCAGCAAATTGTGGAGTGAACAACTGCGTTAGGTTCTTTTGGGCATTTTGCCTTATATGCCAAGTACAAAGACCATGAAATGTCTGAGGCAACACTGATTTAATTGTTGTGGCCATGGTAGGATCTTGGTCTGTGAATATGCTCTGCGAGACTTTGTCGTTTCATTGTAGAGGAGGGCAGCACTAAAAACACAGCCTTGGTGGTGGTGGTTGAATCCAACAAATAGAGCTGTCTAGTAAAGAAAATCAAACCCATAAGAATTTATTGACAATTTTGTTCAGACATTTATTCAGATGAAAGATAATAATTATTAAGGACATTACGAATAATTATTACAAACAGACCAACAGGACGAAAATTTTTATTCATTTTATACGTAGTGTCAAAGTTGATAGAATCTCCAAAGAAGCCATAATCCATCTTCATTCTACCGTCTGCCCAGAATATATTCGCAATTCGTTCTTTGTTGTCAACATCGATGTCGTAGTAAAAAGCAGGGCTGCGATACGCTTCATCGCGGAAGTATTCATACAAAGTTGTAGCCTCTCCAAGCACCATTGTCTTTTGTCTTTTTCTAGTTAGGTGATTCTTTAGATCCGTGGAAAGGAAACCAAGACTAGTCTTACCCCCTGCACCTAAAGCCATTACTTCATACGAAGATCTTAGCCGAATACCGACATCCTCCTTCAATTCAGCCACGACACCTTGAACATCACTAACGTGGCAGTTAGACCTCAGCATGGGAGAAAATTATTTTGAGTGTGGAGAATGATTATGATCCACAACCCAACCGTTTATCACATACACACCCCTAGCCTGATCAAGCTATAGTCTTATTTGGGCTTGATATCCTGTTCTCTCCTCCCATCTTCTCCTTTCGCTCACCGGTCTTGCCTCAATATGCTTAGCATTTGCTTTGCTGTTCTTGGGGTCAAATTTGCTTCCCCGTCGAAATCCCTTTTTGTTACACACATATTGCATGTATTGCACTTTGCCTGTCTTCGAATCCAATAGGTGGGCATATCTATTGTAGAATGCATGAGCATCACTGATAGTTGAGAACTCCATTTTCATCATTTCTTCCATGCTTGCTACAGCAGAACATAATAATTATTCGTTATAACTATAAATAATTATTTATTACCGTATGGATAATTATTTAATATTCGAGCATAGTTACCCTTCTCTTCGTTGAAGCTTCCAGAATACATGCAACCCATTGTTTTCTTCCTGCATGGATTGTACTTCTGCATTTTCGGATTCAAGCTTCACCATAAAAGAAGGACAGAGGGTATGTAAAGAATCATAACAAGCCAAACAACATCTTTGAGGTATAAAACAAGAAGGGTACAGAAGCTTCAAAACAAATACACGATGGACAGGAGAAGAAAAATATTGAGTTTACCTGAGATGTGATTCGAAATGCTTCCATCATGGCGAGATTTCTCACTGAGAAAAGATCACTGAGTGTAGAATGAGAGCAGAACTGAAGAAGGAAGATAGAGGAAAGGGACGTGGGGAGGAAGGAAATGGAATTCTGATCAGTATTCGAAAGAAAAGTGACGTGATATGGCTGACATAACTGATGTTGGCGGACAAATTTTAGTTTTTTATTCCCAGACTGCCCTTGAAAGCTCCAGGCCGTTGGATTAGCTTTTGACTGATCGAAGGGCTGGAAAGCCCTTTCACACAGTAAATCAACAAAGCCCAAAGTGATGTCTCTTTCCCCTTCAAGTTTGCCTACTACGGTACCACCGTGCACGTGCGAAAAAAAGGGCATCTACACCATAGCAGACCCGCATGTAAATATTCATTTAGGTCGTTATAAATAATTATTTGATATGGTAGATCTATTCACTTGATATGTTAAGTGAATAATTATTAAATCAGCGATGAATTATTCACTTTGCGGAGAATAATTATTCACTCTCAACATACCATCTGACCAAATCATATGTACTTAGTTTCATGTAAATATCCATTCAGATTGTTATGAATAATTATTTGATATAGTAGATCTGCTTGATATGTTAAGTGAATAATTATTCACTCTTAACATACCATCTGACCAAATCAGACGTATTTAGTTTCACGTAAATATCCATTCAGATTGATATGGATACTTGATTGTTGTATGTAAATATATATTCAAATTGTTATGAATAATTATTTGATATGGTGGATCTATTCACTTGATATGTAACGACCCACTCCTAGGAGTGAACCATCACTTTCCTATTTCAAAGGTGCAATGCAACCTGTAATACCACTAAATGAAACAAATATAAACTCTAATAATTTCTAAGTAATTAACAGGCGCACCGGCCATTCTATAACAAAAGGTTATATAAAATAGTTTATACAAAACATAATTGTTTTCAAAAGATTGTGACCTCTCTGTATACATACTACTTAAATTAATAACCATTTGAAATATTACAATGCATTGACAATCCAAGAACGATTACAAATGATAGACGTCTCCACAATATTAGCTGCTGCTGAGGATTTAACTATCACGTGCGATGTAGAAGAAGAACTATACTTTGAATTCAACTAAAAAATATAATGAGAGAATAATAAGCTACGAAGTCCAATGAAATTTCTAGGTACCTATACAATTTGAGAGCAAATATACTGTATTGAGTTTATAACACTTTTAAAATAGATATAAGTTATCCTTGAGTTTTTATGAGAATAACTTTGTTTAGTAAAACAAAATAATATGATTTAGAAATCACGTGAAATAGAATATATTTATATATATGTACTTTCAAGTAATAATCATTATTTTGAAAAATAACGCTAAAATCAACAAACACAATTCACACGACTCTTATGAGTCCATACAAGCATATAAAAACTTCTGCCGCCCTTCTAATGGTCATCTCACACGCGGCACAAAAGAACTCTCCACACAACAACTCCCAATGGCCTTCTCACACACAGCTCAAAGGGACTCTCCACACAAATCAGTAATCTCACCTGCAGGGAAGTCAATTCATATTCCAACGGCGGAGTTTACACATAATTCACATTTACAACTCATCAACAACCAATCAATTCTCATGGTTTAGTATATTACAAAAATATACAAGCCAAGCCCAGTGGAATATACAATGTAGACATGATGATGGCTTTGGTGGCTAAATTTGATGAACTAAACAAGAAGATTGAGAGCTTGAGTTTGTCACCTCAAACCTCCTAAGTGATGATGGCTTGTTATTTTTGCAGAGGTGGTCATCCAAATTATGAGTGTCAAACCATGGGAACTTCCAATGCATCATCAACGGAGCACGTGGATTTCCTTGGAGGAAGAAGAAGGCAACCCAACAATCATTATACTAATAATTCGGGTGGCGAAATCATCCAAACTTCTCATGGAGCAGCCAAGGGCAACAAAGACCACTTCATTTCCTCGGCTTCTAGGTTTTATCAAACTCTCGACCCCACACATCTCTTCGTTATCAACCTCAACCTCCTTCACTTCTTCAACAACCGGTGAAGCCTAGCCTTGAAGAATTAATGACAAAGTTCATTGCGGCTACCGAAACCTGGTTCCAAAATCAAGAAACATCCTTGAGGAACCAAGAGGCTTCCATTCACAACTTGGAAAATTAAATAGACCAATTGGAAAAGCTTGTTTCGGAAGGACAAATGGGAAGTTTACCTAGCAATACAGAGACCAATCCAAGAGAACATGTGAATATGGTGATTTTGGGAAGTGAAAATAAATTGAATGCTTTGGAATGCAAGGTGAAATCCCAAGGCATGGGGAAAATTTTAATTTAAAGAAATAGTTCTTGAGAAGAAGGAAGAGCATATGAAGAAGATGGTTCCAGAGTACAAGCCTAGAATTCCATACCCCACCGCACATCTAAGAGATAGAAAGGATGAGTAACTCGGTAAATTTCTTGAAGTATTCAAACAATTGCACATTAACTTACAGTTTGTTGAAATTCTTTCACAAATGCCGAGATATGCTAAGTTTCTCAAGAATTTTCTTTCGAAACAGAAGAGGCTTTGAGAGCTTTCAATGGTATCATTAAGTGAGAAATGCTCTGCCATCATTCAAAACAAGGGAAAGCTACCTCAAAAGCTAAAAAATCCAGGGAGTTTTACTATTCCTTGCACTATTGGTAGTCTTTCTTTTGATAAATCTTTGGCTGACCTAGGTGCTAGTATTAACTTGCTTCATTTATTGTTTTCAAACAGTTAGGCCTAGGTGAACCAAAGCCTACTAAGATGAGTATTCAATTTGCAGATGGTTCAGTTAGACATCCTAGGGGTATTGTTGAAGATATGCTTGTCAAAGTTGATAAATTCATATTTCTGGTTGACTCTGTGATACTTTACATGGATGAGAGTGTTAAGGTTCTTTTGATCGTAGGAAGATCATTTCTAGCTACTGCTATGGCCAATATAAATGTGAGTGAAGGAAAGCTGACCCTTAGGGTAGAAGACGAAGGGGTTGTACTTAAAAGCTTTGAAACCTTTCAAATATTCTTCAGATCCTAATCATTATCATGGTAAGATTGATGATATAGATGCTCATGTCTCTAATTCTTTACAGGAAACCTTGTTGAAAGATCTTTGAATCCATCTTTAATCCAAGGTAATGATGCAAAGAAGAAGAGTCAGTTAGTAGAAGAGATTGTGGCTGATGTGAAAGGTTCTAATAGAAATGAGGAAAACTATTTTACAAGAGATTCTTCATTAAAGGTGAAAATGAAACAAGACCAAAACATTGACCAAAATCAAGATTTCAAGTCGAGAGAGCAAGTTTTATTGAATGGCACGTGATGGAGGTTGTTCACAAGTAAATTTTAGTCTAAGTGGATTGGCCCATTTTTGGTAAGTAAGGCAGTCCCATATTAAGTGGTAGAAATCTATCATCCAGAAAAGGGAACCTTAATGGTAAGCAAACATAGACTCAAACTTCATCATACTACAGTGAGAAAGAAGTTGGGACGATCATGTTCATGCTCCCTTAACTCAGGGGATGAGTAAGCTTCCTGAAACAACATCCGTCATTTGTACATATTTTTCTTTTGTTTTAATTTTTATTTTGTGTAGTTACTTTGTTCTTGTGTTTGAGGCTTGTTGTATGATGTTTTTGTGGTGTTCATGTTTTGGCAGAGTGGGGCGATGTTTGGGCACTATGAAAAGGGAAGTTTTCTCTTTTTCATTTTTGTCCTTTTATTTATTTTATTACTGTGTTTTTATGCTTGAGTTTGAATTATGTCTTTGTTTCCAACTTTTTTTCATTTCCTTTTGCTGTGTAATATATAGAAGGTGCAGCTTACTGCTCATATGGGTTTGCCCAGCCTTCACGTACGAATTAGCCATGTTTTCAACCGTTTTTGTGTTTGGTTGTTTGGTGTGCAGTTCTTGTGTTGTTTGTGTTGTTTGCAGTAATTTTTTTAAATTAAGCTTTTATTTAGTTGCATTCAGTTGACTAGCTTTGTATTTATGCAGTCTTATGTTTATCTCTCTCCCAACATTGCAGACAATGTTGTCTTCAGTGTGGGGGAGTTGGCTTTAGTAGTATAATTTATTTTTAAGATTTTTTGTTGAATTTTCTTGTTTTTATTTTTGAAATCTTCAAGGTATTTCAAGACTTTCATGTTTAATTTTTTCTCAAAGAGTAGTTATATAAGCATTCTAAAGGTCATAACTAGTATTTTAAACTTAGATTAAATAAGCACCCCTTGTATTCTTTGCTTGTATGAAATTCGTCTTTTAAGCTCGTTTCCTCTTTGCTTTTGTTTGATGATTATGGAGTTGAATCTTGTGTTATTGGCCTTGGAATTCAACATAACTTTTGTTCTAGAACCCGCATTCACTTGCCTTGAGGCAAAATGAGTAAGTGACCTTAGTTTGATCTTGAAATGATGGTAACAATCCTTTTTTGTCCCGATTGAGCCTTTCTAGCCACCGTTCTTTATTTTATCTATAGTACCCTTTCTTGAAGCCTTTGTGCATAAAGTTTCCAATCTATATTTTTTATTTTTCATTCTTTCAAATTTTAAACTCCACTCTTTATATTTAACCCTTCTTTGCGAGAGCTAAATGCATTTTTAGCCTTAAGTCAACAAAGAGTATTGTGGAAATTGGAACAAAGGGTGGAATGGAAGATGATAGGAAAAATAGGCTCTATGGGTAGGGAAAAAGGAAAAAAAGAGGGGTGAGATGACCTTATATTATTGGGAATTGAATTATACCTCAATCAAAAAAAAAATAAGAAAATAGAAAATTTGTAATATATTTGTCTATTATTGAGTAGGCTTCTTACATTTCTTGATGCCTTCAAGAAGTATATATGTTTTCTTTATTATTGTGAATTGTGTTGTGATTGAGGTTAAATTTATGGGTTGACAAAGATGGGAGATGATGGAAAAGTTGTGCGTTGAAGCATAATGTGTGCAAGTGGTTCAATCCAAAGTGAGGGGATTTTGTAAAGAATGGGAGTTTGTGGTTGAATGTACGAGAATGGTGATATTCCTTGTGGCTAATAAGGGTTATTACTTTTGTTTTATGTCTCATTCCTTTCTCTTTAACTCTCATTTCTTTGACTTTTAATTCCTTACATTTCGTTTGGCACCCTAAACTTTGTCTGAACCTAAAGTTACAAGCATGAAAGTCCTATCTAATCGTTGAGCATTTGCATTGGCTGGACACATACACACGGATTCTTGCTTGCATTATAAGACAATGGGGCGATTGTTTAATCTTTGTGATGGATATTTGGCATGACTTTTAGATTGATTGTGTAGGTTGCTCAAGATTTCTCAAGAAGTAATGCTCTCTCTCTATTTTGCACCCCTTTCAAATGCTTCAAACACACTCTCTCTGTTTCTTACGGATTATTATTCAAATTTCTTAGTTATTTTGTAGTATTGCTTTGGGACAAGCAATGTCGAAGTATGGGGGAGTTTGATATCTCATATTTGTGGTTCATATAATGATCATTTTGAGATTAAATTTCTGTTGAATTATTGTGTTTCTATCACCATTTACACTCCCTTTATCTCTTATTTGCTTTAGGTGAGTTTATTGAAGAATTGGAATAGAATGAAGCAAACAAGAAAAATTTACACAATGAAAAAAATAGAAAAATGTAGAGCAAAACAGCATGATAGAGAATTTTCAAGTGGGATTTTGACCTCCATAGAGATTTCAAATGCGAAAGTGATCTTCTATAAAATTATATAGGACATTATGAAGTTTTCATAATGGTAAAATTTATGTAAATCCAAGTTCGTTTGGCCACCCTGCTTATGCTGTAAATTCACATGTCCTGGATTTTGTCCCAGTTTTGACACATTTTGGTAGAATCATCATATCTTGAGTTCTAGATGTCCAATTGAGGTTATTCAAATCTACGATCATGAAGACATCAGGACTTATACCAGCTAATTTCATACTCTGAATCCACCAAGAAATCAAAATAGATATCACAATTGACTGTAGAGTGACTGTAGCACAACTGTGTGTAGGCGGCGCCGTTTGCACCGAAACTGAATTTTTTGCATCTTTTCCTCTGTTTTTTGATTGGGAATATAAATACCCTTTTAAGGGCAAGAAGAGAGGGTGGCTAGGGCAATCAATCTTGCAAGAGAAATCAAGTGAGAAGATCAAATTCTTGAAGAAGGAGCAATCAATCTTGAAGATTCAAGCTCAAGAACACAACTTTTGACAACCAATTGAAGTTCTCCAACTTGGTTGTGAAAAGTTGTGTTCTTGAGCTTGAATCTTCAAGATTGATTGCTCCTTCTTCAAGAATTGAAGAAGAGAAGATTTAGACCATGAAAATGAGCAATTCTTCCTCTTTCTTTGTTGCTTTATGTTCTTTGAATTGTAATATGTTGATGAGCTAAATTCATGAATACTTGGATGGTTATGAACCCTAGATATTATCTATGTGAATGATTGGTTCTCTAGGTTGATTGAATTTTGATTTCTTATGGATTGTTTGTGCATTTGATTGCTTGAATTGATTTGGTTGATAATTGATTCATAATCTGGATTGTTCACTTGGAATTGAAAAAGGAAGGGTGAAATAGACCATGACACAAACAATGAGAGTGATTTAGGTGAGTAGAGATAGAAACCTCAACACTTTCTTGATGATTAGAGAAATCTAATTGAAAATTCACAAATCTTAATGCATTCTTGGGTTGAATTGGTTAGAAAGAGATTTCAAATAACTAATCTAAGAGTAGAGGACTTTCATCTAGAGATAAACATAAGACGGGCAATTCATTAACCAATGGACTTTTCTATCAAATAGGTAATTTTAGGGGAATTTTTCATTCAAGTATTACTTTCTCAATTGATTTTTTCTCTTGCAAATTAAATTTTAGATAAACTGAATTTTATTGGTTAAGTTAGATTTTTATTCTTAGTAATTATTTCTATTATCTCCACAAGCAAAACTTCATAGGCTAAACAATGGAATGGAAGTGAGTAATGATATTTAACCATCCTCGTGTATACGACATTTAAATTTACTTGTCATTATACTAATAATAAGAATAGGTGCACTTGCCTAGTGTTCGTATGCATATTACTAGAGATTGTAATAAAATTAAGTATAAGGCATAGAAAACACACAACAATAAATCTATTCACTATGACTTTACGGACAACAACATTTGATTGGAATGTGTCGATTAAGAAATCTCAAGAGATTATCTCATCAAAAGGATTAATAATATAAAAGAATAGTGTAATCTTTTTCTTTCATTAGAGTTTTTTTAGCTGAATTTTTTTATCTAGTAAGCTTTTAATCAAGCATATTCTTTGTGTAATAGACATCCTAGGGGAATATTTGGAAATATTATGAATGTCCATTCTTCCAAGAGATAATTCATCCAAGTTTTGGAATATTAAAGGTTAGGGGTTGCAACCAAAGTTGTAACATACATCATTTATAAATAACTTTTCTCATTACCTCTACTATATTAGAGTACATAGGATGTAGGTAATATAAATTACAGATGAGCCTACTTAGTTAAGAAATCTCAAGAGATTATCTCATCAAAAGGAGTAATAATATAAAAGAATAGTATAATCTTTTTCCGTCATTAGAGTTTTTCTTTGAATTTTTTTATATAGTAAGGTTTTAATCAAGCATATTCTTTGTGTAATAGACATCGAAGGGGGAGTATTTGGAAATATTATGAATGTCCATTATTCCAAGAGATAATTCATCCAAGTTCTGGAATATTAAAGGTTAGGGGTTGCAACCAAAGTTGCAACATACATCATTTGTAAACAACTTTTCTCATTACCTCTATTATCTTAGAGTACGTAGGATGTAGGTTATATAAATTATAGATAAGCCTACTAAATTAAGAAATATCAAGAGATTATCTCATCAAAAGGAGTAATAATATAAAAGAATAGTGTAATCTTTTTCTTTCATTCGAGTTTTTTCGCTGAATTGTTTTATATAGTAAGGTATTAATCAAGCATATTCTTTTTGTAATAGACATCCAAGGAGGAGTATTTGGAAATATTACGAATGTTTATTATTCCAAGAGATAATTCATCTAAGTTATGAAATATTAAAGGTTACAGGTTGCAACCAAAGTTGTAACTACATCATATATAAACAACTTTTCTCATTGTCTCTATTATCTTAGAGTACATAGGATGTAGGTTATGTAAATTATAGATGAGCCTACTAATGAACTATGATAGGAAATGTCACTTCTAACTCTATAAATAAGATCATATAGAGTAGCTTGTAAGAGGATGCATGGTGAAAAATTCTCAATAAAATTCTAGTTCTCTTTATTTTCTTTCTACAAGTTTTGTTATTTGTTATTTTGATTTTTTTGTACCAAATGACTACTGTGCACTAACAAATTCATAATAATATTCACGCCTTTTTTTGGTCTTTTCTCACATAACTAATAACTATTAATTCGATTTATTTTTTTTGTTAGCTTTAGTTTTTTCTTCTTTAATGAACATTGTTTGTTCCGCAGCAAATCCATCACAAATCGCAGTTTGCAACAAAAAAATCTGTAGCAGAAATATAAGTAGTAAATTTGCGACGGATTGAAGTTCTGCTGCAAATTTACAACGAAAATTTGTGATAGATTGAAGTTCCGTAGCAAATTTGAGACGGATTATAGATCCGTAACTGTACACAAATAAACTAAGAAAATAGACATTAAATTCAGAAAATTTCTACAAAATATCCCATATAGAATAGACATTTTTCAGGCAAAAAGCCATCACAATCAATTACGCACAAGCACAATTTATCATCTATAAGGCAAAGTAAAAGTTCATACACTTCAAAAAAATCACACTAAGCCCATAAACTCTAAATTGAACAAGAATATTGCATACAAATAAAGAATTAACAAAAAATTAAACATAATTAAAATTTCCCGTTTAAGCTTTTATACAAAGGGAGTCAGCTGTATGGTTTCTTTCTCTCTGATTTGAACTTGTACGGTTTCTTGATTTCAGTTTCATTTTTCCGGGCCATGCAACGTATCTTGTTATGCATAACAATTAAGGTAATTTGGTCTTCTTAATCTGTATGCGTGATTTGGCATTTTGCAGGGACAATAAATCCTTAGGAAAGTAAGAACAAGATCTGTAGCTGATTTGCAAACGAAATCATGATTAGAGCTATAAGAAGTAGACAAATGTTCTCTCTATAGCATGCTGTAAAAGTAAAAATAATAAGTAGTTCAGTTAAGTCACAATGATGTTTGCCTCCGTGGATGGCGTTGGCATTCCTGACCAATTATGTTTGGAAGAGCCATCAAGTAGATAAGAAACTATGTATAAAATTTAATAAAGATGCAATTTTTTAGGAAAAGAATAAAATGAAATAATATCTTATTAAATGAAAATAAAAAACATGCAAAATCTAATTATTATAATTTCTCCCATAAATCACAAAAAAACAGAAATTAAACAAAACCCATAAAATTTCTCCCAAAATCAACTTCCTCACTGAGAAACTAAAACTCAAACAAAATTAAACATACTATAATTAAAACAATAAAATCAAAAAAATAATAATACAACACTAAATAATTCAGGAAACTGCCAAAAACAAATCGAGTTAAAATAGCTTACCTTGCAGTGACGACGGCAGGTGGCAGTCCGGTGGTGGCGACGATGCTAGCAGCGTCGGCAACCGGAGTCTAGCAACTGTGCAGTGGCGAGAGAGAGGAGAGTGAGACAAGTAGGAGTGGGGGGGGGGGGAGGGAGAGAGAGAGAAATGAGAAGAAGAAGAAGACCCAACATAATTTATTACTAAAGGTATTAGTGACGGACATTTCCGTCGTTAACTGGCGACAGATTTGCGACGGACCTCTATTTATTTTTTAATTTTTAAAATTAATCCATGGAAAAATGTTGTAAATTAGCAATGAATTTTTGACAGATATAATTTATTTTTTAATTTCTTATTTTTTGTGACAAATTTACAGCGGTTATTCTTTATCTTTTTATTTATTTAAAACGGTTAAAAATTTGTCGCAAATTTGTGGTTAATTAGCGACAGATATCATTTTTTTTTAATTTTTTAAAATGGTTAGAAATCCATCGCAAATCTACCACCAATTTGGGATGGATTTGTGATGGAATGACATTTATTATTATTATTTTTAAAGTTTTTTAAAGTTTAAAAAATCCGTCGTAGAACCATTGCCCGTAGGCAACGGATTTGAATTTCAAAACTTTGTGACTAAAATTTCATATTTTGTCTCAAATCTATAGCTGTTTTGTGACGGATTTGCGATGACTTTAATTTCTAATTATTTTCTTTGATGATTTCCTTTTTTCTCCTAAACACCGAATAAATTTACAGGTAAGATTTATTAATAACTCGTATTATTAAATATACGCACAAAATTATCAGATATGTTAAACTAATATATGGAGTCAATTCATTATCATTTTATGTTGTATAGTATTAGATATTATAGATTGGTCATAATTAAAGCTAGTACTATTACATGCATATATATGTAATAAACTTTTACATTTTTTTGTATAATGCATTATTATAATCAATAGATATTTGATATAAAAACGATTTGTATGTTGTATAATTATGGATAATATATGTACTCAATCCATTAGTGTAATATTTATATACTATTACATATTATTGAACGATCATAGTTAAAACTATTATTATTATAAGCATCTACAATATACTTCTGTGTGTGCTGTATAAAAGGCTCAAAATAGTCAACAAATAAGTTATATCAAATCATGCACTATAAGATGTGCATTAGTTTCTTTATATTTCTCACAAGCTATATATGCATTAACAATATATGACAACATACATTACACATACACTGCATGCAGCCTATGTTTAATGAAATAGAACATTTAAGAACATCATGATGCATGATGACTCACAAATTCAACATGGGAAAACTATAAAATTAAAAAAAAGTAGCAAAACAAAAAAGGAAAATGAAATTCCGTCGCAAATCAGTTGCACTTTTGGCAACGGTTTTGCCACGGATAAAATAATAATAATTTTTTATTTTCTACAAAAATTCGTCACAAATTCATTACAATTTTACGACAGATAAAATAATAATATTTTTATTTATTTTCTACAAAAACCCGTTGCAAATCCATTGCATTATTTATTTATTTTTTATAAATTTTCAATGGATTAAATAATAATATTTTTTGTTTATTTTTCGTAAAATTTCATCGCAAATCTGTTGCAATTTTGCAACTAATTTGTGATGGTTCGAAAAAAACACTTTTTATTTATTTTCTCTAAAAATCCGTAGCAAACCCGTTGCAATTTTGAAAGCAATTTGCAATGGATAAAAATAATATTATTTATTTATTTTCTTTAAAATTCCATCACAAATCTATCACAATTTTACAATAAATTTGCTACAGATGATATAATATATTTTTTATTTATTATTTTTCTTTTTCGTTACAAATATGTAGCAAATACTTATGAATTTCTGATGGGTAACATATATATATATATATATATATATATATATATATATATTTATTTATTTATTTATTATTTCTCCTGTTCCGTAGTAAATTCGTAACAATGTAAGCATAGATTTGCGACCAAAATATTATTCGTCACTATTTTATTTTCTATTTTAATCTCTCGCAAATCTGTAACAAAATTGCAATAGACAATCCTTCACAAAAATTGTGTTTCTTGTAGTGAAAATAGTTAAACAAGCTTGACGGGAGAAGACAAATTAGTGCCATAACCATCCTCGAAGTGTACATCTGCTCGTTCCAACTTCGAGACGAACAATAATGGCAAGGAAAGAATATACTCCATCAATGAAGGAAATGAATAAGCAACTTTTAATCATTGGCTTAAAGCATATTGCCTTTCAAAATATAAGACATTTTTCACAAATTAAAGAATAAAAAAATAAGAATACTTTTATTATATTTTAAATTAATTTTATTAATATAATTAAAAATAAAAAATTTTATATTTATGATGATGATAATTTTAAAAAATTAATTTTTAAAAGATCAAACATTTTGAAAAAAGAGAAAACAAATTAGTTCTAGTTGAAAATACTGAGGAAGGATCTCTATTTTTGCTGTTGTGGTTTAGGATTTATGGACCGCAAGAAATAAACAAATTTTTTATGGCCATTACCTCTACAACGGTTTCTCTATCTGAGCAGAATTATGCATTTTCAGATGAATCTCTAGCTTCTTTTCGATCAAAAGTAGTTCGAATTCCCCCCCCCCATCCTAAGGGCCTTGAGGAGAAATGGCAGTTGCCTCCCTTTGATGCGTATTGATGATGCATGGATATTTGGACATTATGGTACTAAAAGCATAATTTGAAACCATCCAGGGACTATAGTAGCAGCTCAAACGAAGTTCATTCCTAAAATTCAATTAGCCATTCTTGCAAAAACATTGTCATTGATTTAAGTTTTGGGCTTTTGCCAAGTTCAAGTTTTCGAAGAATAATTGGGCTTGAACTTTGTTGGCTTTAATAAAATATTTTCTATTTTGTATTTCTCCATATTGAGTTAGTGATTTTATTTCTCCTTATCTCGTGGACGTGGGTCTATTGATTGAACCACATAATTTATGTGCGTTTTCTTTATTGTCTTCATATTGTTATTTTATCTGCTATATTGTTGATTTGTTTCTAGGTCTAACAAATTGGTATGAGAGCAGATGTGCCATACAAAAGGGCTACGGTCAACATCCAGCATGACATCGAGAAGCTCGGTCACTACGTGTGGATTCTTCTTTAGTAGATGAGGATGAAAGCAATCTTTACTTTGATGGATCTTGAGGACATGCTGCTCGGATTCAACAAGATGCCAACAAGCATGTCCGCTGGGGGAGAAAGTGAGAAAGAATCGCAAAGTCATTAGCAGATTCAGCTATACATCTCCAACCAAATTCTGCAAAACTTAAGCTAAGTGCTTGAAGAAGAATTTCACAAACAAACTTTGATTGAAGAAACGAATTTACACCTTTGAATTGGTGGAAGGAAGGTCTCTACCATCTCATGTTGGTGAATTCAAGTCTATTATTGTAGATTTGGAGAAGTTAGAAGTGGATTACGAAATGAAGATTCGGTACTACTATTGCTATTTTCACTGTCTCCGCCTTTCAAGCACTTTACAGACACTATGCTCCATGGCCGTGAAACAATCAAATTAGAAGATATTCAAGAAGTATTGTTGATTACAAAATCATCCGAGGACAACATTAGTGATTCAACTTAAGAAAATGAAGGCGATGGACTTGTTGCTCAAGGCAGAAGTATCAACAAAAATTTTGATAACAAAAAAAAAATGTCGAGTTCAAAGTCAAGATACAAGGATTTCATCTACAACCATTGCAAGAATAGATGTCAATTAGGAATGCTACTACAATCTCAAGCAAAGAAATCAAATTCAAGGACCAAAACATAAAAATAAAGAAGACATCTCTGAAGTAGATATTGCTTTGGAAGAAAGTGATGGAAGTGTCCTATCAGTAAGGTCTGCAAAGCCAACATAATTCACCGAGTGGATTCTAAATTCTGACTACTTTTTCTATATGTGCCCAAACAGAGATTAGTTGTAAACTTACAAACAAGTTAAAAATAGAGTTGTAGTGGTGGGCAACAATGTATCATGCAGGGTTACTGAGATAGGAACAGTCAAGACGAAGATGCAGGACAACATGATCAAACACTTAATAGATGTTTGACATGTTCTAGACTTGAAGAAAAACCTAATCTCCATAGGTGTACTTGGTGCCAAAGGATATCGATACAATGGTCATGTGATTAGAGCACAAGAGTTTGAAGGCACTTGTTGCCTGTGTTTTCTGTGCCCTTATACTCAATTTTATCACAATCTTCAATAATTTGCACACAAATACAAGGCAAGTGCACATATCATTATGATTAGTATAATGACAAGTAAATTTAAATGTCGTATCCACGAGGATGGTTAAATATTATTACTCACTTTCCATTCCATTGTTTAGCCTATGAAAATTTTCTTGTGGAGATAATAGAAATAATTACTAAGAATTAAAATCTAACTTAACCAATAAAATTCAGTTTATCTAAAATTTATTTTGCAAGAGAAAATTTCAATTGAGAAAGTAATACTTGAATGGAAAATCCCCCTAGAATTATCTATGTGATAGAAAAGTCTCTTGGTTAATGAATTGCCCTTCTTATGTTTGATGAAATTCCTCAATTAGAACTCACTCTATCTCTAGATGAAAGTCCTTTACTCTTAGATTAATTAGTTGAAATCTCTTTCTAACCAATTCAACCCAAGAATGCACTAAAATTTGTGAATTTCCAATTAGATTTCTCTAATCATCAAGAAAGTGTTGAGATTTCTATCTCTAGTCACCTAAATCACTCTCATTGTTTGTGTCATGGTCTATTTCACCCTTCCTTTCTCAATCCAAGTGAAAAATCCAAATTATGAATCAATTATCAATCAAATCAATTCAAGCAATCAAATCCACAAACAATCCATAAGAAATCGGAATTCAAGCAATCATTCACATAGATAATATCTAGGGTTCATAACCATCCACGTATTCAAGAATTTAGCTCATCAACATATTACAATTCAAAGAACATAAAGCAACAAAGAAAGAGGAAGAATTGTTCATTTTCATTATTTAAATCTTCTCTTCTTCAAGGCTTGAAGTTCTCCAACTTTGTTGTAAAAAGTTGTGTTCTTGAGCTTGAATCTTCAAGATTGATTGATCCTTCTTCAATAATTTGAACTTCTCTCTTGATTTTTCTTGCAAGATTGATGAATTGGAGGAGGATTTTGTGAGTTTTTCTCTATGTTTTTCATCTCCTTTCCAACCCTAGTCGTCCCCCTTCTTCTTGCCCTTAAAAGGGTATTTATATCCCCAGTCAAAAACATAGGAAAAAATGCAGAAAACGCTGTTTCGGTGCAAACGACCAAACATCACCGTCTACACCCAATTTTGCTACAGTAACTCTGCAAGTCGATTGTGATAGCTATTTTGACTTCCTGGTGAATTTAGAACATGAAATCGGCTGATCTAGGCCTTAATTTCTTCATGAAAGTTATAGATTATGATGCAACGACCCACTCCCGGGCATGCCCTACCTAGGAGTGAATCCTCACTTTCCTGTTTCGGAGGTGTAGTGTAACCTGTAATACCACTATATGATACAAGTATAAACTCTAATAATTTCTAAACAATTAACAGCCAAAAGGTTATATAAAATGGTTTATACAAAACATAATTGTTTTCAAAAGATTGAGATCTCTCTATATACAATTCTAATTAAATTAATAACCATTTGAAATATTACAATGCATTGACACACCAAGAATAGTTACAAATGATAGACGCCTCCACAATATTAGCTGCTGACCAGGATTCAACTATCACGTCTGACGTAGAAGAAGAACTATAAATTCAACTATAAAAATCCTAAAATATGATGAGAGGATAATGAGCTACAAAGCCTAGTGAAATTTCTAGGTAGTTGTACAGTTTGAGAGTAAATATATCGTATTGAGTTTATAACACTTTTAAAATCGATATATGTTATCCTTGACTTTTTATGAGAATAACTTCGTTTAGTACAACAAAATATTCTGATTTAGAAATCACGTGAAATTGAATATATTTATATATGTACTTTCAAGTAATAATTATCATTTTGAAAAATAACGGTAAAATCAATATACACAATTCACATGACTCTTACGAGTCCATACAAGCACATAAAAACTTCCGCCGCCTTCTAATGGCCATCTCACACAACACCTCCCAATGGCCTTCTCACACACGGCGCAAAGGGACTCTCCACACAACATCTCCCAATGGCCTTCTCACACACGGCGCAAAGGGACTCTACATACAAATCAATAATCTCACCCTGTAGGGGAGTCAATTCATATCCCGACGGCAGAGTTTACACATAATTCACATTTACAACTCATCACAATCATTTCTCATGGTTTAATATATTATATAAAAATACAAGCCGAGCTACGGCAAAACAACAATTTATATTAGTAGTATATATTTTCTCAAAAAGCCGAGCTAGATCAAAATAACAATTCAAAGTTTCCACAACATATGTTCACAAAGTCGAGCCACGGTAAAATAAATAATTTACTTAGCGTAAAATAAATAAATAAAAATATATTAAAATAACATAACTTAAAATGATAAGATTTTGTGGTCCTCGACCTCCACAAATAAGTTAGAAATCTCACCTCAAGCAAAAAGCATACCGATGCTACTCCACCCTTGGTTCTACTTCGACAATCTCAAGACCTAACATATAATTACGTAGTAACAAACAAATTAAATGTCACTCTAAAATGCTCAAATATTGACATATATATATATATATATATATATATATATATATATATATATATATATATATATAATACATGAATGAATGCATGATTAATATTAATTAGAACTAAAAATTATTGAATTTTGATAAAATTATTTTAAAATAGGAACTAACCATTTTTCAAGGGAATAAAAATATAAAAATGATTAATTATAATAAAATCCACCATTCTCCACAAAAATCTCAATTATTCTATTTTATTCCTAATATACCAATTTAGAATAATTATTCTATTTTATTCCTAATATATCAATTTAGAATAATTATTCCATTTACATATTTTGATACTCCTTTTGCATTATAATAGTCTAATAAAAACAAAATTCACAAAAATAAATAAATATGTCTAGATTTTTCAAAAATTCAGTAAATATATCAAACATTCTTAAGAATTAACGAAAGTTCTTTTAGTAGGTAGAATATGGTAACAAGAACCTTTGTTCTAAAATTGAACAAAATCAGAGCATTCAACAATTTATTAAAATTGATATACAACTACTACAGTAATTTTAAAAAATAATTAGACTCAACCATAATGAAAAAAAATTGAAGATTTTACCTTGATTTGGAGACTTTGATGTTGCTCTAAACTTGGGTTTAAAGGATTTAATTTGTGTGTGAAGAATTGGTGAAAATTAAAGTGGGAGATAGAGAAGAGAAAAGAGAGAAGAGAGAAGGGGAAATCGGGAAAAATGAGAGAGGAGATCAGCCGTGTAGCTATATATAAGAAATACCAATTCGTTAATTAATAATGAATATTGAAATGCCTATGCAATGTACGAGGCAATCATATCTAACCCTCTAAAATAAATGCTACCTCACAGGTTAGACAAAATCTGAGAAAAGATGAGGGTATTGATTTTTCATGAGCTCCTCACGTTCCCACGTAGACTTCTCTATACTATGTGAAAGACTTATGCAAGACCAGATTATATGTACTTGGTTCAATGAGAGAATATGTCAATTAATAGTAAAGCAATAAAACAATGTAAGATCAATAAACACAAGGATCTACGTCCACTACCTTGAGCCTATACTCAAGGATTTCAAACAATCTATTATATGCTCAAGTTCACAAATTACATAAGAGGCTCACCACATAATAGTTTTACACTCACAACCTCTTTAGTAATTCTACAAACAAGGTTCACCCTACTAAAGGATTTTATATCTACAAACAACCTTGAGTCAATGTCTCAAGGATCACCCTTATCTAAAGGATTTTATGTTTTTAGGATAACCTTGCAAGAGCTAGTAGAAATCACAATTGAATGAAGAAAGGAGAATGTGTAAGATGTTACCACTTGTTGGTAGATGATTACACAATGTTGCACCTTCACACTTTGTTGTATTTGGAATCTTGAATGATCAATTGAAAGCGCAAGACAAAGAGAGCTTTAATGTTTGCTAAAGACTTTGGAATGTTTAGAGTTCATAAAGATTCAAAACTTACAAAAAATTTGAAGTTTATACCTTTTATAGATTTGAAAAATCAAATGCAACAGCTATAAAACGGCTAGTTTTAGAGAAGTTCGGATATAACGGGCCATGTCTGGAAAAGTTCGGACGTCTGAACTTTTCCTTATGCGTCCGAACATTTGTTCGAAATTCTTTGGAAAAACAGTGACCATGCTATCAGAGAAAGTTTGGACGTCCGAACTTTACTCCATGCGTCTGAACTTGCGTTCGAATTTCTCTGGAAGCACAATGATCATTTTCAAAGTTTGGACGTCCAAACTTGCATCCAAACTTATCAAATTTTGTCAAATCATTTAAAAATCATCCTTAATAACATTGAATTCATTTTGTATAAATAGATAAGTCATTTAAGCACTGTTAAACACAAAAACCGTTACCAAAACATTTTAATCATCCAAAGTTTTCTTAAGATCATTTTAAACTTCAAAGAGTTCATTCAAAACCATTTCAAAAACAAGTTTTGTGCTCTCTTATGTATTCAACTAATTCCAAGACATACAATTGTAGAGTTTACAGAAAAATATACCTATTTAGCATATGAACCATACACTCTAAGTCTTCAATGCCTTCAATCATCTTGAACATACTCTTCAATCTTCAATCACATTTGGTATAATTGAGTTGTTCATGCATTGTTGCTTCACGGCAATAAGACTTCATACTTCTTAATCCACAAATCGTATCACACAATATACAAGTACATTAGTCCACATCAATGTTTGCCATTATTCAAAACTAATCATTACTATATAATTTGCCCTTAGGGCTAACAATCTCCCCCTTTTTGATGATGACAAACTTTGATGCAAAATGTGATGGATTTAAACAATGTAGTGCAAAGAAGTATTGATGCCAATGATAGATAATAACCAATTTAGCACATTGACATACAAAAGGCTCAATATGAGCTTATGACCCAACCAACCTCCATTTACCTCCTTCCTTCCAACTTAAACAACTAGGATAGAAGATATAGCATTTAAGCATTTAGAAAACTTGTAAGAGAGGTATTTAAGGTCAGAAAAGATTAACAGTGCTCCTCCTTAGATTGTTCTCATTTTTCAGTAAATTTGGAGTTGAGATACTAAGCATCCGAATTTTGACATATCAAGTCCAAACAATAAAAGAAGTGAAATGAAAGCTACAAATTTTGTAAATACACTTTCTCAAGGTTGCTCAAACATATTAGAGGAGATTAAAACGTATTTGGATCAATTTGAACAACAAAAGAGCACTTTTTGGCAACAAAATATGAATGCATCCGAATTTCAGAACATGCATCCGAACTTTAGACTTATGCATCTGAAATTTGAAATTTCAAGTCCAAACTGTTAAATATGTGAGATGGAAGCTGTAATTTTTGAAAATAATCTTTTCTAAGGTTGTTCAAATATGATAGGAAGGATTAAAATAGAAAAATCATTTTTGGCAAAACAGTTAGGATGCGTCCGAACTTTTTTGTTTGCATCCGAACTTCAAGTCCAAACTTATGAACTCTATCCTCACATATTATAACTCTTTCAATTTAAGTTTCAAATGCAGAAATACAGCCAAATATGCCACACAATCTATCAACTTTTCTCATTGTCAGCATATAATCAGCACACAATGCACAATCTATGCACAATGTTTCACACATTCTTGCACACATCAATGCCACACACATTTTTGTACTACATCTTTTCATACATCGTTCTCCCCCTTTTGTCATCACTCAAGGATGGGAACATGAAAATGAGATTGATTACTTTTTCTCCCCTTTTTATGACAACAATTAAGCTTGTGGGGGGAATTAGTATCATAAGAAGAAGCTCTCAACACTAAGGTTTCATCATTGAGCTTCATGAAAAACTATTACATAAGCCACATGAAAATAGTAATTTAAAATGCAAAAATTTAAAGAACACACACAGAAAAATTTCAAATGCTAAGCTTAAAGAAAAAAATAGTAAATAGAGTTGAAAGTGAAAATATGCTCAGTCTTTTGGAGAGTCCTTTCTAGGTTTCTTCTTGACAGCAACATGCTTGACTCTTCCTTGGCCAAATGTTGGATTAGATGGAGTTGTTATTTCAGCTCTTGCAATTTGACCTCCTTCTTGACTCATTCCAGCTTGCTGCATTCCTTGATCTTCTCTTTGTGACTCCATGACCTGCTCATTATCATCCTCTTGGTCACCATCATTATCATCATCTTCATCACCACTGTTTTCTTCAGTTTTCTTGTCATATTCATCATTCTCATCATCATCCATTTTCTCTTGAGTTCTAGAAGGTCCTTCACCATTTTGAGGATTTTTTATCAATATTTTCTCAATGTGCTTGACTCTATTCTCTAAACTGTCTAGCTTTCCAAGCACCATAGGAGCAAATGCTTCAAAGAATTTGTACATTTTCTCCATCTCCTTGATGTGGTTGTTAAGTGCTTCTTGAATTGTATCTCCTCTTGAAATCTCTTCAGCACTAGGCCCTTCTCCAACATTAGGATGTGATTGAGGGATCTTCTTCAAAAAGCCTTCATTTGGAGGGAGGTTGCTCCCCCTCACTTGTTGAATCATGCATTCTCTTGGTTTTCATCTCTCTTGCCCAAATTTCTGCCTCATCTTCTTCTTCCTCAGTTTCCTCACTTTCTTCAGCTTCTATTCTTTTTGGAGGAGTTTCTCTTCTAGTTCTCCATACTCCCTCATCATCAAGAGTTAATTACATTCTTTTGAGAGAGTCATTAATATAAATCTGACCCCTTTTGAAGGTTTGTCCCCTAACAGGAAGCTTGACTCGAAAATGTTTGAAGATTCTTGTCAAGAGTCTTCCATATGGTAAAGCTTTATTGTCAGTCTTTCTAGCCCCAAACATATGCTTTAGTGCCATATAACCAAAATTCAATGACCTATACTCATGCAAAGCAAGCACAATCACCATATGTATGTTCCCCACAAATGTTTTATGTCCAAAGTTAGGAATAATCATGGTAGTAATCATAAAATGCATAACTCTTCCCCTTGCATCTAAAGCTTTGATTTCCCTTTCTTTAATGGTCCTAAACTCTCTACCATTGGTGAAAGGCCCTTCAAATTTTTCATTTGTAAACAGCTCTCTAATATAGCAGTGTTGTCCCATAGAGAAATACTCTGCTCCATCATCACTCACTCCACATATTCTATTCACTAATGCATCATTGAATTCAAAATCTATTTGAGACACTCTAGAAGAATACCATTGAATAGCATTGTCTCCTTCATTTTCAATTCTTTCTTCTTTAAGATTTGCATAGAATTCATATATGAGTGAGGGATAATACTCTTCATCTATAACCAACAAGTTACTCCAACCAATATCACCAAATAAAGATAGGACATTATCCATGTTTGTGAGTTTGTCAAAATCAACTTTGTTTCCAGGGATGATTTTCCTTGACTTCTTGTTCCAATCTTCAAATTCTGATGCAGCTTTGATTGAGATAAATTTGTCTACTCTAGATGATGATTGAGGAACCCTAATTCTCCTTGGTTCATTGAGAATTCGTCCTCCTTCTTTGCTCCCTTAGTTCTCACCATGACAATTTTTCAATAGAAAAGCAGCGAAATTTGAGAAGTGTGTAGGGTTAGGATCCAAGTATTTTGATGTGAAAATGGTGAAATCACAGAGAGATTTAAGTTTGGACGTGAATGGGTAGAGAGAAATTTCAAAGTAGAGAGAGTTAGAATGTGATAATATGTGAGTAAAGGCTATTTTGGTCTCTTTAAAACCGCTATAACCGCAAAGTTCGGACGACCAAGCTTTTTGGTCTGCCTCCGAACATGCATCCGAACTTCTCTGTTTCTCCAGTTTTAGAAAGTTCGGATGTCTGAACTTTCTGTCATGCGTCCGAACATGCGTCCGGACTTTTCTGTCCAAAATTTTCTGACTAAGTTTGGAAGTTCCATTTTCACTCAATGCATCGAAATTGTGCATCTGAACTTTTCCTGCTTTTGTCACACTCAAATAAACACATTAGTAATTGAATTTTGAGATTTCTAAGAGCCTTCTTAAATGAGTAAACCTTTCCTCAGCCAAAGGCTTTGTGAATATATCAGCAATTTGGTCATTTGTATTTATATATTCTAAGCATATGTCTGTTTTAGCAACATGATCACAAATAAAATGATGCTTGATCTCTATATGCTTTGTTCTAGAATGTTGAATGGGATTTACGCTCAAATTGATAGCACTAGTATTGTCACATAATATTGACACATTATTGAATTTAAGACCATAATCAGGTAGAGTATGCTGCATCCATAATATTTGAGCACAACAACTACCAGCTGCAATGTATTCAGCTTCAGTAGTAGACAAAGACACACGTGCTTGTTTTTTACTATACCAAGACACAAGACAACTACCAAGAAATTGACAATGACCACTTGTACTTTTTCGTTCAACTTGCATCCAGCATAATCAACATCTGAATATCCATTTAGTTCAAAAGATAAAGATTTTGAAAACCAAAGACCATAGTCATGTGTATCAATCAAATAGCAAAAAATACGTTTGACAGAAATTAGATGAGATTCTTTAGGACAAGATTGAAAATCTAGCACATATGCACACAGCAAACATAATATCTGGTCTACTTGCTGTGAGATAGAGTAAACTTCCAATCATACCTCTATATGACTTCTCATCGACATTTTTACCTTTTTCACCTTTATCAAGTTTAGTTGATGAGCTCATTGGAGTACCAATCCCTTTTGCTTGATCCATTCCAAATCTTTTCAATAGCTCCTTGGTATACTTAGCTTGATTTATGAAGACTCCATCCTTAGTTTGCTTAATTTGCAGCCCAAGAAAGAAATTTAGTTCTCCCATCATACTCATTTCAAATTCATTTTGCATTGATTTGGAAAATTCCTCACAAAGGGATGTGTTAGCAGCACCAAAAATAATGTCATCAACATAAATTTACACAAGTAAAATATCATTATTGCTAGAGGTTTTTATAAACAATGTTGTGTCCACTTTTCCTTTTGCAAATCCTTTGAAAGAAGAAAACCGTTTAATCTTTCATACTAAGCTCTTGGAGCTTGTTTCAATCCATATAAAGCCTTGGTTAACTTGAAAACATGATTAGGAAACTTTTCATGAATGAAACCAGGTGGTTGTTCTACATACACTTCTTCTTCAATAAAACCATTTAGAAATGCACTTTTAACATCCATTTGGAATAGTTTAAAACCTTTAAAACAAGCAAACGCCAAAAGTATTCTTATGGATTATAGTCTAGCTACCGGAGCAAAAGTTTCATCATAATCAATACCTTCTTCTTGGTTGAAACCTTGAGCAACAAGCCTAGCCTTATTTCTAACAACTTCTCCTAGTTCATTTAATTTATTCCTAAATACCCATTTTGTACCAATAATAGAATGATCATGAGGTCTTGGGACAAGAGTCCATACTTTATTTCTTTCAAACTGATTTAACCCCTCTTCCATAGCAATAATCCAAAAATCATCACACAATGCATCATCAATGTTTTTAGGTTCAATATGAGATAAAAGAGCAAAGTTGTCGATAAAATACCGCCTTGTTTTAACTCCTTGAGAGACATCACTAATGATTTGCTCCTTAGGATGACCTCTTGCATATATTAGATTCTTTGGAAGTTCTTGATCATTGCTAGGTTGACCATCTTGTTCTTGCTCTATTATTTCTTCTTTTTTGGCATGTTCTTCCAATGTGGGTGCTTGATGAAGTGTTTGATTATCAAACATTGAAGAACCTACATCATCTTCATTTCTTCTTTGAAGGTAAATGTTAGATTCATCAAAAGTTACATATATGGTTTCTTCAACACATAATGTTCTTTTGTTATAAACTCTATAAGCCTTTTTATTTGATGAATACCCAAGAAATACACCTTCATCTGATTTTCTATCAAACTTTCCTAGATTATCACTGGTATTTAAGATAAAACACTTACAACCAAATACCTTAAAGTAAACAATTGAAGGAGTTTTATCAAATAGGAGTTCAAAAGGTGTTTTTCTTATGAAGGGTCTTAATAGAACTCTATTAATTACATAGCAAGCAGTGTTTACAGTTTCAACCCAAAAATATTTTGGCAAAGAGCTTTCACAAAGTATTGATCTAGCCATCTCTTGTAAGGTTCTATTTTTCCTTTCAACAACACCATTTTGTTGGGGTGTTTTATCAGCTGAAAAATTATGAGTTATACCATATTCAACACAAAATTTTGTAAAGTCTTGATTGCAAAATTCTCTTCCATTGTCACTTCTAATAGAAATCAATTTATACTCAAGAGAAGTTTGAACCTTTTTGAAAAGTTTTGCAAATTCATGAAACGTTTCATCCTTTTGAGCTAAGAAAATCACCCATGTAAATCTTGAAAAATCATCAACAATCACATAAGCATATCTTTTACCACCAAGACTAGTGGTCCTCATTGGTCCAAACAAGTCCATATGAACAAGTTCAAGAGGTTTTGAAGTAGAAACCATTTTCTTTGGTTTAAAGGATGTTTTTGATTGTTTTCCATATTGACAAGCATCACAAAGACGAGTTTTATCAAAATGCATTTTAGGTAATCTTCTAACTAGCTCTTGTGTGAAAAGTTTATTCAATAAATCCATGCTCACATGACCTAACCTTCTATGCCACAAATATCCATCATTATCATGAATGGCAAGACATTTTATATCATTTGTGATAAGTTCATCAAGATATAACACATAAACATTTCTAACTCTGTTAGCAACAAAGATGGGTTTGCTACTTGCACTATCAAAAATAGTACAAGTATCACATTTAAATTCTACTTTACATCCATTGTCACATAGTTGACTAATGCTAAGTAAATTATACTTTAAACCATCAATAAGCAATACTTGTTTAATAAGAGGAAAGGAACCTTTACCAATGTTATCTATTCCAAGTATTTTTCCTTTCTTCTTATCTCCAAATGTGACAAAACCTTCACTTGTTGCTTGAAGCTCACTAACAAGACAGGCATTTCCTATCATGTGTCTTGAACAACCACTGTCGAGAAACCATTTTGTGGCATTTGATCTTGAAGGAAAGCGAACCTACACCAAATTTGAGAAAGTGATTTTTGGTACCCATATTTTCTTGGGTCCAAGGGGGTTAGTGAAAGTTCCTTTAACTTTCCAAACAGTCTTAACACCATTTTCTATTTTTCTCTTTATATAACATTTAGATACTTTGTGTCCATGCTTGCCACAATATGTACAACAGATATGAGACCTAGTATTAAAAGTTTCTTTAGCAAAAGAGTTTTTATATATTGGAGCATAACTATCATGAGTGTAACCAAGACCATGTTTAACATATGAAGATCTTTGATAACCAAGTAATTTATTTAAATTTTCTCTTCCATTTGTAAATTTTTCAATGCACAATGTAAGATCATTAACTTTCTTTTTAAAAATTTCATGATCACTATTGTTTCAAGAGAATTAACTTTTGTGCAAAGCTCTTTATTTTCAAAAGATATGTTTTGTATGGTTACATTTAAAACTTCTTTTTCAATGTTTAGAGATAGAAGGAGTAGATTGTACCTCATTATCAATTGCCATAAAGCATATGTTGGCTTTTCTTTCATTGTCATCTTCACTTTCTTGTTGATTCCAAGTACCAACCAGTCCTTTTCCCTTCTTGGTAGATTTCTTTTTGAGTTTGTTGTCTCTTTCCCTTTCTAGAACTTTAGAACAATCAGCAACAAGATGTTCTGTGCTTTTGCATTCAAAGCATTGAGGTTTGAAGGATAATGACTGTCCACTCTTCTTGTTTGGCTTTCTCTCTTTCTTGAATTTTCTCACTGCCATAGCTATCTCTTCTTCTCCACAGTTTCCATCTTCTTCACTTGATGATTTTTCTTGTTCACTTAAGTGATTTGAGGTTTTGAGTACAACTCATTTTCTTCCCTTCTCTTCATCTTCTTTGTCATTTAGTCTTTTCATCTTCATTTCATGCATGAGGAGTGATTCAATAAGCTCTTCAAGTGGAAGAGTTTTCAAATCCTTTGATTCCTCAATTGCAAGTGTTTTTGGTTGCCAAGATTTTGGTGGAGCATCCAATATCTTTCTATTTTGCTCTCCATTTGTATAGCTCTTTCCATAAGCTTTTAAACCATTGAAAATATTAGTAAATCTTGTAAACATATCACTAACATTCTCACCTTGCTTCATGGTAAATAGCTCATAGTCCCTTACCAGCATGGCAAGCTTTGACTCTTTAACCTGATTTGTACCTTCATGTGTTATTTGGAGTAATCTCCACATGTCATGAGCAGTATCACAACCACTAACTCTATTGTATTCAGTTACATCAAATGCACAACTTAAAATGTTCATGGCCTGATAATTTAATGTCATTTTCTTTGAATCATTTTCATCAAATTCATCAATAGACTTAGGTTCTAAAGTTACTCCATCAGCTCTCATTTTCATAGGTATATAAGGACCTTTCTCAACAATATTCCACAAATCAAAATTAATAGAGAAAATATATATTTTGACTCTAGATTTCCAAAAAGTATAGTTTGTTCCATCTAACAACGGTGGTCTATTTGTGAAAGATCCTTCTAGATAAGGTAAGTTTGAAATATTAGCCATAAGATCTTAACTTCTAGGTTGCAAAACCACACAATAGGTCTTTGGATAATTTTTAAAAATAATTTCCTTATACACTTCTAAGCAAGACCAGATTATATGTACTTGGTTCAATGAGAGAATATGTCAATTAATAGCAAAGCAGTAAAACAATGTAAGATCAATAAACACAAGTAATTTATAGTGGTTCGATCTCTTCAAGATCTACGTCCACTACCTTGAGCCTATACTCAAGGATTTCAAACAATCTACTATATGCTCAAGTTCACAAATTACATAAGAGGCTCACCACACAATGGTTTTACACTCACAACCTCTTTAGTAATTCTACAAACAAGGTTCACCCTACCAAAGAATTTTATATCTACAAACAACCTTGAGTTAATGTCTCAAGGATCACCCTTATCTAAAGGATTTTATGTTTTCAAGATAACCTTGCAAGAGCTAGTAGAAATCACAATTGAATGAAGAAAGGAGAATGTGTAAGATGTTAGCACTTGTTGGTAGATGATTACACAATGTTGCACCTTCACACTTTGTTGTCTTTGGAATCTTGAATGATCAATTGAGAGCACAAGACAAAGAGAGCTTTCATGTTTGATAAAGACTTTGAAATGTTTAGAGTTCATAAAGATTCAAAACTTACAAAAAATCTGAAGTTTATAGCTTTTATAGACTTGAAAAATCAAATGCAACTGCTATAAAACGGCTAGTAACGGCTAGTTTCAGAGAAGTTCGGATATAACAGGCCACGCGTCTGAACTTTCGTCCGAACTTCACTGTGCCAAGCTGTCTGGAAAAGTTCAGACGTCTAAACGTTTCCTTATTGTCTGAACATTCATCCGAAATTCTCTGGAAAAATATTGACCATGCTATTAGAGAAAGTTTGGACGTCTAAACTTCACTCCATGCGTCCGAACTTGCGTCCGAATTTCTCTGGAACCACAGTGATCATTTTAAAAGTTTGGACGTCCAAACTTGCATCCAAACTTATCAATCATTTAAAAATCATCCTTAATAATATTGAAATCATTTTGTTTAAATAGATAAGTCATTTAAGCACTTTTAAACACAAAAACAGTTACCAAAACATTTTAATCATCCAAAGTTTTCTTAATATCATTTTAAACTTTAAAAACACATTTTTTATAAAAGAGTTCATTCAAAACCATTTCAAAAACAATTTTTGTGCTCTCTTATGCATTCAACTAATTCCAAGACATACAAGTGTAGAGTTTACAGAAAAATATACCTATTTAGCATATGAACCCTACACTCTAAGTCTTCAATGCCTTCAATCATCTTGAACATACTCTTCAATCTTCAATCACATTTGGTATAATTGAGCTGTTCATGCATTGTTGCTTCACGGAATAAGACTTCATACTTCTTAATCCACAAATTGTATCACACAATATACAAGTACATTAGTCCTCATCAATGTTTGCCATTATTCAAAACTAATCATTACTACATGATTTTCCCTTAGGACTAACACTATGGTTTCTTCAAAGTATTTTAACCATAAGAATGACTCGACTTCTTAATACTTGTACCTTTCAATCAATTATTTGCACGGGTTGCTCCATATATGTGAAATCCTCTTCCAAATTTACTGGATGTTCAATCAACACATGCGTAGGATCCACTATATACTTTCAGAGAGTAGATACATGAAAGACATCATGGATGCAGCTAAGCTCAGCAGCTAATGACAATCTATATGCAACAGGGCCAATCTTTTCAGTGATCTCGTAAGGTCCAATATAACGGGCCTTAGTTTTCCTTTACATCCAAATCTAAGAATGCCCTTCCACGATGATACTTTCAAAAATACCCAGTCTCCTAGTTGAAATTCCAATGCTCTACATCTCTTGTCCACATAACTCTTTTTCCAACTTTGTGCTACCTGGAGATGTTCTCTAATGATTGGAATGTCGGTGCTCTACTTTAACTTGCTGACATATCAAACATTTAGATACATATTCTGCTATGTTTCTCTTCATTCCTGGCCACCAAAGAGTTCACGTAAATCCCAATACATCTTTGTACTCCCTAGGGGCATGGTGTATATCGAATTATGTGCTTCTTCTATAATCTCTCTCTTAAGTTTGCATCATCTAGAACTTAAACTCTACTTCTAAAAACCAGTATCCCATCATCACGAACTGAGTACTCCGTATGTTCTTCTTTTTGCAGTTGCTCTTGAAGTTTGTCAAAGGTAGTATCCTTTTCTTGAGCCAACCAAATCCTTTCTAATAATACTGATCTGATCCTTATATGTGCAAGTAGAGCTCTATTTACTGATATTTCAAATGATACATATAACTTCCTCATTTCTTCTAATTCACCTCTACACCTATTCCTCAAACATGCCAAGGTACTAGTACCAGTCTCTTTACGGCTTAAAGCATATGCAACTATATTAGCCTTCCCTGGATGGTAGTTTATAATCAAGTCATAATCAGCAATCCCATGCATCTTCTTTGCCTCAAATTCAACTCCTTTTGTGTCTGAAAATACTTCAAACTTCTATGATCAGTAAAAACCTCACAAGTAGCTCCATATAAGTAATGTCTCCAAATCTTTAATGCAAATACAATGGCCGCCAATTCTAAGTCATGAGTAGGATAGTTTTGTTCATTCACCTTTAATTGTCTAGAGGCATATGCGACAACTTTACCAGGCTGCATTAAAACACAACCTAACCCTTTCTTTGAGGCATCACTATATATCACAAAGCCATCGGTCCCAGATATAATAGTTAAAACTGGTGCGGTAGTTAATTTCTCTGCAATATCTGGAAGCACTGTTCACACTCATCGGTCCACACAAATGATTCGTTCTTCCTAGTGAGACGAGTTAAAGGAGTTGAAATAATGGAAAATCCCTGGATGAATCTTCCATAATACCCTACCAAACCTAAGAAGCTTCGAACTTCGGTCACATTTGTGGGTTGTTTCCAATTTAGCACTGTCTCTACCTTTTGCAAGTCCACCCTAATACATTCCCCAGAAACAACATGGCCTAAGAAGACCACTTGATCCAACTAAAATTCACATTTGGACAACTTAGCATACAATTTTTCTTTTCTTACAATCTCTAACACAGCTTTCAAGTGTTGGGCTATGCTTCTTCTCATTTTTAGAGTACACCAAAATTTCATAAATAAAAACTGTTAGCCCTAAGGGCAAATCATGTAGTTATGATTAGTTTTGATTAACGACAAATATTGATGAGGACTAATATGCTTGTATGTTGTGTGATAGGATTTGTGGATTAAGAAGTTTGAAGTCTCATTGCCTTGAAGCTAAAATGCAAGAACAACTCCAATATGTCAAAATGATTGAAGATTGAAGAGTTTGTTCAAGATGATTGAAGGCTTTGAAGACATGAAGTGTAGGTTGCATGTGCTTAATAGGTAAACTTTGTAAACCCTACACTCTTAAGCCTTGGAATCTATGAATTGCAATTGAGAGCACAAAACTTGATTTAAATGGTTTCAATGGTTTTGAACTTACCTAAATTATCAAGTTTTCATAAATAGTTTTTGCACTTAAAAGGTCTTTAATGACTTATCTTTGAGGCTAGAATGTTATCCAACTTGTTTGAATTGATTTGAACATGTTTTGACAAAGTTTGAAAAATCGGATGCAAGATTCGGACGCAGGATGAAAAATTCGGTCGTCCGAATTTTCTTGCACAACGAACAGTACCACTATTCATGTGAACAGTACCGACTATTTTTCCAGAGAAATTCGGACGCAAATTCGGACGCAGTTGGAAAAATTCGGTCGTCCGAATTTTCTGAAACTAGCCGTTACTAGCCGTTTTATGACCGTTTTAACTGATTTTCAAATTCTATAAAGGCTAGAAACTCTATATTTTTGAAAGAACTTTTGAACATTCATAATCCTTGAAGCTCTAACTTGTTTTACATCAAAATTATATGAAAAGCTCTCAAATTGCCTTGTGCTCAAAGGTTGAAATTCAAGATTCCAAAGGCAAGAAGTGAAGTGGTGCTAGCAATTGTATTCATCCACCAAGAAGTGTTGGTAACATCCAAACTCTTTCTTTACACTATTATTGTGATTGATACAAGGTTATCTTGTGACGTAAAATCCTTTTGGTAAGGGTGAGCCATAGACTAGATTAATCAAGGTTGTGGTGTAAAACCCGTGTGTGGGTGAGCCTTGAATTAGATTGGTCTTTAGGTTGTCTTTAGATATAAAATCCTTGTAGAAGGGTGAGCCTTGTTTGTAGGATTACAAAGGAGGTTGTTGGTGTAAAATCCTTGTTGGATGAGCCTCTTGTGTAATTGCCTAAATTGAGCATATAGTGAATTGGTTGAAATCCTTGAGTGTGGACTCAAGGTAGTGGATGTAGATCTTGGAGAGATCAAACCACTATAAATCGTGTGTTCATTTCATTATAGCTTTACTTGTTACATACTTGTGTTATTATTATTTGTTCATAGTTGTTGATTGATTGGTTGTGATCTTATAGTTTGATAATCTTGTCTTAACCATCAAATCACATATAAACTAGAAGTTTGTGAATTTAAAGAAGAGCTTTCATTAAGGCAAAGGGTTTGCAAAAAGGGAAAATATTTTTGATAATTAGCCAAAGACTTAATTCACCCCCCCTCTTAGGTCTTTCAATTGGTATCAGAGCTAGGTCTTCTTTTTAAGGTCTAACAACCTAGAAATAAAGATTATATGGCTAGTTTATCAAATTTGCCTTATATGGAAGGTTCATCTACAAATAGACCTCCTTTATTTGATGGTTCTAATTATACACTTTGGAAATCTAGAATTAGAATTTTTATTTGTTCTATTAACTTTGATTTGTGGAGTATCATTGAGAAAGGTCCCTATGTGCCTATGAGAATAAAGGCTGATGGAATTACAAAGGAAGTAAAGCCTATGGAGGAACTTGATGAGAATGATTCAAGAAAGATAACTTTAAACTACCAAGCAATGAACATCTTGAGTTGTGCATTGGACGTGAATGAATACAATCGAGTGAGTGAATGCGACACCGCTCACGATATGTGGAGACTTCTTCAAGTAACACATGAGGAAAGAGCCAATATGTGCTTTATGGCAATAAATGATGAGGTACAATCCACTTCTTCTACTTCTACTTGTTGTGATGATGATATTGATAATCCTAATGAATTATTTGTTGAAATGTATGAAGAATTAAAAAAGGCTTCAAAAAGAAATAAGGAAATGAAATTCAAAATTAATGAGTTATTGAATGAAAATTCAAAATTATATTGTGAAAACAAAAGACTTCTTGAATCTATTGATTGTTTGAATTTGAAAAAGAAGTTTTAAATGTCTCTTTACAACACATGTCCCTTGAAAATAAGATTCTTTCTGAAAAGATTTTGTCTCTTGAAAGAATGCTTGTTGATCATGAGACTTTGAAAAAGAAGGTTGATGACCTTACATCATGTATAGAAAAATTTACAGAAGGAAGGGACAATCTTGATAAAATTCTTGGAGCTCAAAGATCTCCTCTTGTCAAAAATGGTCTTGGTTATAATTATGTAAACAATGTGCCAAAATATAACAAATTCTTTGTTAAAGCTACTTCTACTTCCATGCATCATACTTGTTGTACTTATTGTGGAAAACATGGTCATAAAGTCACCAAATGTTATGTTAAAAGAAAAGTAGAGAATGATATAAAAATCATTTGGAGAGTTAAGGAAACTATTACTAACCCCCACGGACCCAAGAAAGTATGGGTACCAAAGGATACTTCCTCTCCTTCATTGCAGGTACACTTGGTCAAAGAAACCAAAGAAGGATTTGTTTCTGAGGCAAGAAGAAAGGAAGAATTCTTGGAGTAACCAATGTTGGTAAAGGTTCCTCTCTTCTTTTTAAACAAATGTTTCTTAGTACTGATTTGAAATATAACTTGCTTAGCATTAGTCAATTGTGTGATATTAAATGCCAATATGCAAAGTTTCAGTTAATAATCCCTTTGTTAAAATTTGAAAATTTGCCAACCATGACTTGTCAATTGCTTCTATGAAGTTGATTAGGTAACATTGAGGATATGAGATTGAATTCATGGTTGATATGTTCTTGAAATTGATTATATGTCATGATAAAATAATTAAAATAGCTATGATTGAATATCTATGCATTTGCTTCGCCAAAAACATCTTTATGAAACTTTACAAAATGTTCGGATTTGAAGTTTAAATGTAAACCATAAGTTCGATCGCCCGAACTTGTATGACAAAATGATATTTTATGATTTTGATCAATTACTCACAAAATATTTCAATTTGTGTTTTATCTTGATAAGCTTGAATGTCTTGTTGCTTATGATAAAGATTGATTTTCTTGACATAGGAGATTTGATCACGTGAGCATGGATTTGTTGAACAAACTTTTCTCTCAAGATTTAGTTGGAGGATTGCTAAAAATGTGTTTTGAGAAAATTGTCTTTGACATACTTGTTAATATGGAAAACAAACAAAAGAATTTTTTCAAACCCATGAAATGCTTTTATACCTCAAAACATCTTGAGCTTGTTCATATGGATTGATTTGGACTTATGAGGAACTCTAGTATTGATGACATGAAGTATGCCTTAGTAGTAGTTTATGATTTCTCAATATTTACTTTAGTAGTCTTCTTTGCTCAAAAAGATGAAGTGTTTCATAAGTTTGTAAAACTATTTAAAAAGGTTCAAACATCTCTTGAGTGCAAAATTGATTTCCATTAGAAGTGACAATGGGATAATTTTACAACCAAGTCTTTACAAAATTTGTGATGAAAATTGAATTTCATATAATTTTTTTTAACTGCAAAAACCCTACAACAAAATGGTGTTATTGAAAGGAAAATTTGAACTTTGCAAAAATTGGTTAGATCTATGCTTTGTGAATTCTTCAAAAATTTGTTTTTGAGCCGAAGCCATAAACAACACATGCTATGACGAATAGAATTCTTTTAAGATCATTTTGAAGAAAAACATCTTTTGTAGTTCTCTTTTATATAACTTCTCAAATTGCATATTTTAAAGTGTTTGGTTATAAATGTCTTATTTGAATACTTGTGATAACTTACTTAAATTTGATAGAAAGACGGATATAGGTATATCTCTTAGCTATTCTTCTAACAAAAAGGCATATAGAGTTTATAGGAGAACCTTATATGATGAGGAAACCATTCATGTTTATTTTGATGAATCTCACATTTGCTTGGAAAGAAAAGATGAAGATGATGTAGGTACATCTATGAATGACTATCAAACCCATCTTCAAGCACCAACTTTGGAGGATTATACCAATGAGGAAGAAATGATTGAACAAAATCAAGATGACAAACCTAGTGGTGACCAAGAGCTCCCCATCAACTTAGGATATCCAAAAAGGCCACCCTAAGGAGCAAATCATTGGTGATATCTCCCAAGGAGTAAACATAAGACGGTATTTTATCGATTACTTTATTCTTTATCTCATATGAGCCTAAAAGTATTAATGATGCATTGTGTGATGATTTTTGGATTATTGCTATGCAAGAGGAATTAAGTATATTTGAAAGATACAAAATTTGGATATTCCTAAATCTCATGATCATTCCATTATTGGAACTAAATTTCTTTTTTAGAAATAAACTTATTGAATCCGGAGAAGTTGTTAGAAACAAGGTTAGATTTGTCACCTAAGGATTCAATCAAGAAGAGTGAATTGATTATGATGAAACCTTTGCTCCGAATGCTAGACTTAAGTTCATAAGAATGCTTTTGACTTTTACTTGTTTTAAAGGTTTTAAGTTATTTCAAATGAATTTCAAAAGTGCTTTTCTAAATGGTTCTATTGAGGAAGAGATTTATATGGAACAGTCATCCGGTTTTGATCATGAAAAGTTTCTTAACCATGTTTTCAAATTATCCAAAGCTTTGTATGATTTAAAACAAGCTTCTAGAGCTTGGTATAAAAAAAAATTGAGTGTTTTTCTTCTTTCAAAAGAATTTTCAAGAGAAAAGGTTGAAACAATTTTTTTATAAAAAAAAAAAAAACCTCTTGTAACAATGATCCATAACTTGTCCAAATATATGATACAATTTTTGGTGCTTCTAATACTTCACTTTGTGATGTGTTTGCCAAGTTGATGCAAAGTAAATTTGAAATGAGCATGATAGGAAAATTCAATTTCTTTCTTGGCCTACAAATCAAGAAAACCAAGGATGGCACTTTCATGAATCAAGTTAAGGAATAAGCACTTCCATAAGTTTATCAACTATGCTTGACAAGAATAAAAAGGTTTCATAGGAGTAGTCAATTCTATTTGACAGCAAGTAGAGCCAATATTATGTTTGTCATGTGCTTTTGTGCTAGATTTCATCATGTCCTAAAGAGTCTCATTTGATTGCTGTTAAACACATTCTCTATTACCTTGTTGATACTCTAAGTGATTATGGTCTATATTTTAAATGTATGACTATGTTATATGATAACACTAATGCAACAAATTTGATCATCATACTATTCAACAAACTAGGACAAAGCATATAGAGATCAAACTTGATCTCATTAGAGATCACTTTACTAAGAGTAATACTTGTTTAAAGCATGTTTGCATTAATGAGAAAATTAATGATATCGTTACTAAGCCATTGGCCGAAGAAAGGTTTGACCATTCTTAGAAGAAGCTTAGGGATTTCAAAATTCAATAACTAATGAGTGTATTCAAGTGTTGTAGCTCCAGGTGAGGACAAAGAAGCCTAGCATGAGAAAAGGAAAAGGAAAGCAAAAGATGTGAGAAGGAGGACCAGTGATCAATGAACCAAGGAAGGTTCATGTTCCTCAAAGCATGTCATGGCTAGATAGATTTGTCACATTGGAGGCTGCTACTGAATTTGATGATTGGACAAAAAGGAACCATAAGACAAATCCAAGCCACAAGGTGGATGTCATCAAACTATCCGAAATGGGTAATATACTCTCATTTTTAAATGATGTGAGATGGACTAGTTTGCTTGTGTTTGATGAATGCTATTACCTTCCTTAGTTTATGAAGTTTAAGCAAATATTAAGGAAGAAAGAGTTGAGCAAGTTGATAATAAAGCTATTCAGTGGTATTCTTCAAGAATATCACAAGTTGATTTTTTGAGATTGATTATGCATTGCTCAATAGAATTTGTGATGTTGAGGATGTTGGGTTTAGGCATTATTCTTCCGGGGGACATTGTTTTATAAGTGAGTTATACTCACATGAAAGAATTGAGAATGCCTATATAAATGGTAGAAGCCTCAAGACTAGAAAGGAGAGAGATAAAAGCTTTTTTGATGCTAGTAAAAGAATTTTTGCATCACATGCTTACTACCTTTATTATAGCATACTTTGGACACAAATCTTCTGTTCATAATATGTATGCTGTAATTATGCTAGTCATGCTTAAGAAAAGAAAAAATGAATTTTGGATATATAGTGCTAAAGAATATAATGGCAGCTAGAAGAACCGAGCATAAGGCATTGTCGTATGAAAGGTTATTAACAGGAATTTTCAAGTATCTCCAAGTGCAATTGTCTTCTAGTTGGTTTATCAATAAAGAGTGAAGAAGTCTACAGCAACAACTCACTAAAGAGAATTCCTTGGACACTTGATGATGATAATGTATGAAGGACTAGAAGAGAAACTCCTCTAAGGGGTGATAGAAGAGATGCTAGTGATGATGAAGAAAAGGAGGAAGAAAATAATGAAGAGAAGGAAGAAGAAAATGATGAAGAAGAAGAGGATGAAGAGGAAATCCTTGTTAGAGAAAGGAAAATAAAAAAAGAAGCATGAGTCACCAAGTGAGGGGGAGTAACTCCCCACAAAAAGAAGACTATTTGAAGAGGTATCTTCTATTGAAGGAAAATAAGTTGAAAGTGATAATTTCACGAGAGGTAATACCATAGTTGCCAAGGTGTTTCAAGAGACATTGAACAACCATGTAAAGGAAATGAAGAAGATGGACAAGTTCTTCGAGTTCTTTGCTCCAATGATTCTTGGCAAATTTGATGATTTAGAAACTAGAGTAAAAAATATGGAAGGAGATGGCAGCAATAAGGATGATAGTAATGACAGTGAAAATGGAGATTGCTATCAATTTGTTGCTAAAGAAGGAGACAAAGATGAATGAGAATGCGGTGAAGCACCCCAAGAAGAAGAAGAGAGTGGGAATGAAGAACAAAGAGGTAAAGCCCAAGAGAACAAGTAAGAAGAAGAAGGTGAAGGGAGTTTAACAAAGTCAAATAAAATATCCATCACCAATTTCCTTCAGCCAAGAGAGAAGGAAAATGTGGTTCAAAGGAAGAAGATCCAAAGATCCTCTCGATTGGTAACTTTCCAAAGTCGAACTACACGGGCAAGGAGTTAGCAAATAAAGGACTCCATCATATAGAGATCAAGGAAACATGGCCATCACAACAAACAAATTTGGAATTGAAGACCATGAAGCGCATCCAAGACTAAGCCTTTCTATCCCTAAACTCTATTTTGTTGCTTATTTTAGTTTATGTCTTGATGCACATATTATGCTTTGACATTGAAATTTACTTGTGTCTTTCTAGTCCTTATAATGTTTTGAAGCTCAATATGTGAAATCCTTCACTTTTGTTGTCCAAGTACTCTTACCCCATCTTTGATTGATGACAAAAGGGGGAGAAGAAACGTGATGACAAAATGTGTGGAAATGTATGAAAATGTGTAATAGCAGTGGAATTTCTCATGCATGAATAGAAAATGTGTAAATTTTCTGTAAATCCATGCCTATGTCAAGGGGGAGAAAGAATGATGGCTGCAATGTGCTATGTAATGTGAATGTGCTTGCTGTAAATGTGCTACGTATGTGTACTATAGGTCGAAATGTAAAATGAATGTGTACTGTGAAAATATTTGGCTGCATTTGAAATTTAAATTGAAAGTGTTATAATATGTGAGGTTTTAGTTTTTTTTGAGATTTTGGAATATGGTTAAGTTGAGATTGAAATCTTGAACTTGGTTCTTGACTTGACCTATGATTTTGAATTACTTCAAGAAAACAATTGAATACATGAATTTTGTGGTTTTGCAAAGCTAAACTAAGTGCTTTTGTGGACATACATGTTTGAATACTTCAACATTTCATTTTAAAAGGAAAAATCACCTTTTCAAACTTGTTGCAAAAATTTGGACTCAAAATTCGGATGCAAGGTTTAAAAATTCGGATGCATGTTCTGAAATTCGGATGCATCCATATTTGTTGTCAAAATGTGCTCCTTTGTTGTTCAAATTGATTCAAATATGTTTTATTCTCTTCCATTATGTTTGAACAACCTTAGGAAAGATTTATTTCACATTAAACTTTCATTATATTCAATTTATTGCATTTTTCCTCTAACTTGTTCTGCTCTCTTGTTGACATAAAAGGCCCAACATCAAACTTCCCAAGCAACATTCTTGGCCCAAACTATTTCCGAGGTACGCTCTAAGGTTGAAGCCTTACATCAGCAACTTTCGTTTCACCACCTTCCTCAAGACACACACAAACTAACTTAGCTATGTATGATATGCATGTGTATGTCTAAATCTTCGGATACAGTTTCAGAAACCTCTTCTGTTGAATCTATTGATCCATTAGAGCAATTTGGACTTGGAATGTCAAAATTCGGATGTATGAGTTTAAAAATTCGGACGCATAAGTTTAAAAATTTGGATGCATCCATATTTCATTGTCAAAATGTGCTCCTTTATTGTTCAAATTGATTCAAATATATTTTAATCTCTCATAATATGTTTGAACAAACTTAGGAAAGATTATTTACAGAATTTGAAGCCTTTGATTATCTTATTTTGAAGTTTGGACTTGCTATGAAAAAAATTCGGATGCATGATATCTCTAGTCCAAATGTGTTGAAAAATGAGCACAATCTAAGGGGGAGCATTGTTAAACTTTTACAACCTTAAAACCTCTCTTAGAACTTTTTCTAAATGCTTAAATGCTATATCTTCTATCCTAATTGTTGGAAGGAAGGAGGTAAATGGAGGTTGGTTGGGTCATAGGCTCATATTGAGCCTTTTGTATGTCAATGTGCTAACCTGGTTGTTTTCTATCATTGACATTAATATTTCTTTGTACTACATTGTTTAAATCCATCACATTTTGCATCAAAGTTTGTCATCATAAAAAAGGGGGAGATTGTTAGCCCTAAGGGCAAATCATGTAGTTATGATTAGTTTTGATTAATGACAAATATTGATGAGGACTAATATGCTTGTATGTTGTGTGATAGGATTTGTGGATTAAGAAGTTTGAAGTCTCATTGCCTTGAAGCTAAAATGCAAGAACAACTCCAATATGTCAAAATGATTGAAGATTGAAGAGTTTGTTCAAGATGATTGAAGGCTTTGAAGACATGAAGTGTAGGTTGCATGTGCTTAATAGGTAAACTTTGTAAACCCTACACTCTTAAGCCTTGGAATCTATGAATTGCAATTGAGAGCACAAAACTTGATTTAAATGGTTTCAATGGTTTTGAACTTACCTAAATTATCAAGTTTTCATAAATAGTTTTTGCACTTAAAAGGTCTTTAATGACTTATCTTTGAGGCTAGAATGTTATCCAACTTGTTTGAATTGATTTGAACATGTTTTGACAAAGTTTGAAAAATCGGATGCAAGATTCGGACGCAGGATGAAAAATTCGGTCGTCCGAATTTTCTTGCACAACGAACAGTACCACTATTCATGTGAACAGTACCGACTATTTTTCCAGAGAAATTCGGACGCAAATTCGGACGCAGTTGGAAAAATTCGGTCGTCCGAATTTTCCCCCGCATAGTGAACAGTACGTGAACAGTATGTCCGAAAAATTCGACCAAAAATTCGGTAGTCTGAATTTTCTGAAACTAGCCGTTTTATGACCGTTGTAACTGATTTTTAAATTCTATAAAGGCTAGAAACTCTATATTTTTGAAAGAACTTTTGAACATTTATAATCCTTGAAGCTCAAACTTGTTTTACATCAAAATTATATGAAAATCTCTCAAATTGCCTTGTGCTCAAAGGTTGAAATTTAAGATTCCAAAGGCAAGAAGTGAAGTGGTGCTAGCAATTGTATTCATCCACCAAGAAGTGTTGGTAACATCCAAACTCTTTCTTTACACTATTATTGTGATTGATACAAGGTTATCTTGTGACGTAAAATCCTTTTCGTAAGGGTGAGCCATAGACTAGATTAATCAAGGTTGTGGTGTAAACCCGTGTGTGGGTGAGCCTTGAATTAGATTGGTCTTTAGGTTGTCTTTAGATATAAAATCCTTGTAGAAGGGTGAGCCTTGTTTGTTGGATTACAAAGGAGGTTGTTGGTGTAAAATCCTTGTTGGATGAGCCTCTTGTGTAATTGCCTAAATTGAGCATATAGTGAATTGGTTGAAATCCTTGAGTGTGGACTCAAGGTAGTGGATGTAGATCTTGGAGAGATCGAACCATTATAAATCGTGTGTTCATTTCTTTATAGCTTTACTTGTTACATACTTGTGTTATTATTATTTGTCCATAGTTGTAGATTGATTGGTTGTGATCTTATAGTTTGATAATCTTGTCTTAACCATCAAATCACATATAAACTAGAAGTTTTTGAATGTAAAGAAGAGCTTTCATTAAGGCAAAGGGTTTGCAAAAAGGGAAAAGATTTTTGATAATTAACCAAAGACCTAATTCACCCCCCCCTCTTAGGTCTTTCAAAAACTACCACAAATTGGTCAAGAAAAGTTTTGAAAACTGTATTAATGAGATCTATAAAGGCAGCTGGGGCATTTATCAAACCAAAAGGCATAACCAAAAACTCCTAATATCCATATCGGATATGAAAAGCTATGTTTGGTACGTCTTCCTTTTGAATCCGCAATTGGTGATACCCCTAACGCAAATCAATTTTGGAAAACACTCTAGCTCCTCTCAGTTGATCAAACAAGTCATCAATCCGTGGAAGTGGATACTGATTTTTAATAGTAACTTTGTTCAATTGTCTGTAATTGACACATAATCTAAATGAGCCATCTTTCTTCTTAACAAATAGTACAGGTGCACCCCAAGGTGAAGTGCTCGGTTGAATAAACTTCTTACCTAAAAGTTCTTGTAATTGTATATGCAACTCCTTTAAGTCAAATGGTGACATACGATATTGTGTCAAAGAAATAAGTGATGTGCCAGGTACCACTTCTATTGCAAACTCTATATCTTGGTGAAAGACCTAAGAGGGGGGGTGAATTAGGTCTTTGGCTAATTATCAAAAATCTTTTCCCTTTTTGCAAATCCTTTGCCTTAATAAAAGCTCTTCTTTAAATTCACAAACTTCAAGTTTATATGTGATTTGATGGTTAAGACAAGATTATTAAACTAGAAGACCACAACCAATCAATCAACAACTATAAATAATAATAATAACACAAGTATGTAAAACAAGTAAAGCTATAAAGAAATGAAGACACGATTTATAGTGGTTCGATCTCTCCAAGATCTACATCCACTACCTTGAGTCCACACTCAAGGATTTCAATCAATTCACTATATGCTTAATCCAAGCAATTACACAAGAGGTTCACCCTTCAATGGGTTTTACCACAACAACCTCTTTTCAATCTAATAAACAAGGTTCACTCTTATCACAAAGAGTTTTATGTCACTAGACAACCTAGACCAATCTAATCCAAGGCTCACCCTCACCAATGGGTTTTACACAACAACCTTGATTAATCTAGTCTATGGCTCACCCTCCACAAGGGTTTTATGTCTCTTGACAACCTTATATTAATCACAACAATAGTGTAAAGATAGAGTTTAGATGTTACCAACACTTCTTGGTGGATGAATACAATTGCTAGCACCTCTTCACTTCTTGCCTTTGGAATCTTGAATTTTAATCTTTGAGCACAAGGCAATTTGAGAGCTTTTGATATAATTTTGATGTAAAACAAGTTAGAGCTTCAAGGATTTCTTTTGTGCAAAAGTTCTTTCAAAAATCTAGAGTTTCTAGCCTTTATAGAATTTGAAAATCAGTTAAAACGGCCATAAAACGGCTAGTAACGGCTAGTTTCAGAAAATTCGGACGACCGAATTTTTGGTCAAAAATTTTTGAACGCACTGTTCACTTACTGTTCACTATGCGGGGGAAAATTCGGACGAACGAATTTTTCCAGCTGCGTCCGAATCTTCTTCCGAATTTCTCTGGAAAAATAGTTGATACTGTTCATATGAATAGTGGTACTGTTCGTTGTGCAAGAAAATTCGGACGACCGAATTTTTCATCCTGCGTCCGAATTTTTCAAACTTTGTCAAAACATGTTCAAATCAATTCTAACAAGTTGGAAAACCTTCTAGCCTCAAAGATAAGTCATTAAAGACCTTTTAAGTGCAAAAACCATTTATGAAAACTTGATAATTTAGGTAAGTTCAAAACCATTGAAACCATTTAAATCAAGTTTTGTGCTCTCAATTGCAATTCATAGATTCCAAGGCTTAAGAGTGTAGGGTTTACAAAGTTACCTATTAAGCACATGCAACCTACACTTCATGTCTTCAAAGCCTTCAATCATCTTGAACAAACTCTTCAATCTTCAATCACTTTGACATATTGGAGTTGTTCTTGCATTTTAGCTTCAAGGCAATGAGACTTCAAACTTCTTAATCCACAAATCCTATCACACAACATACAAGCATATTAGTCCTCATACATATTTGTCATTAATCAAAACTATATGATTTGCCCTTAGGGCTATCACTTGGTTTAGAGGAAGCCCACGTAGATCATTGGGAAAAACATTGGAGAATTTTTTTACTATTGATATCTCTTCTAACTTAACCCTACTCATTTCGGTATCGACCACATGTGCTAAGAAACCCGTACATCCTTTTCTTAACAACCTTTTGACAGAAGTAACTGAGAAGATGTTGGAAGAAAGAATCAGTTGATCACCAAAGAAGCGAAATGATTCTTGTCCAAAAACTCTAAACATTACTTCTTCTCTATTGAAGTCAATCAAGGTATGATGATAACTAAGCCAATCCATCCCGAGTATCAAATTAAAATCCATCTAAAGTCCCCTGTTATGCTGCTCTAACCAATAAACCTAGTGCAACTCGAGTCATACGATCCGAAGGATTAACTTCTATACATTGTACCTCGACAAGTGGGAACCATTGGCAGTAACTAGTGGCTGTAGGGCAGTAGCCGCTGAAGCAACCTCAACAGGAAAACGTCGAGTCTGCTCATTATTAGGTTGGGTTGGAGAAACTGAATCGTTCAGAGGTGAGGCTACATTATTTACCCAATGTGCACGTCATGCTACACTATTCCCTCGTTAAGAACCTTCTCAACAAGGGGAACATGAAGTAGGCTACCACGGCCATGACCCCTGCCGCGTACATTTCTGCGAGCGTGTCCCCTAGCACGACCTCTCTATCCTCCCTGACCACTTGATATCCTCAGCAACCAACAAAACCAAGTCTCACACTCAAAAATTGTATGAGGCATCTCCAGTAGGGATCTCAATCACAAGACTATATGATAGGCTAGATATGTGCATTGTAGCATATCATGCAAATGATGAAGATATAAAAGAATGTGATGCTCCAAAATAAAATAATAGCTTAGCATCTCTATCAAAAGGCAAGCAAAATATTTGTGAGAACACCCTGACATGTCGTTGCTTATTGATGAGTCACTACGTAAACTTAACCTCGATCTCTGCCATTCGATGGGGCTGCTCCTATACCCTGATATAATTCACGTCCACTAGTCTGGCCTCCTCGACTCTCACGACCTCTGCCTCTGCTAGTTTGAAATCCCCTTGTCCCGTAGATGATATGGATCCGAAACTACCGTACTATCATACTACCCTGTTTCAGATTATAAAGTTTTCGGGTCATAGCAGAGAAATGTGCCTCAGAGCAATATTTTTTCTTCAACTCTTCTTTCAATTTCTCCCAACTCACAAGCTGAAGTAGATCAGGTTTCCTAGTATCCCACTAATCTCGGCCATTTGCATAAAGTCTTTAAATTACATGTATGACTCGACGATCATCAGTGATAAGCATGGCCTCAAATATGTGTTCCATATCTCTTATCCAATCCATAGGCATCGTAGGCCTCTCGGTCTCGTAGAATTTTGGAGGATCTTTCTTCAGAAAACAAACTAGTATATCTTTTCCATTTCTTGCATGTCTATTAGTGACTTGTGTAGGTGTAGTAATTGGTCTTCCTAACAATCTATCTAAAGTCCCCTGTTATGCTGCTCTAACCAACAAACCTAGTGCAACTCGAGTCATAGGATCCGGAGGACTAACTTCTATATATTGAACCTCGACAAGTGGGAACCGTTGGCAGTAACTAGTGGTTGTAGGGCAGTAGCCGCTGAAGTAACCTCAACGGGAAAACGTCGAGTCTGCTCATTATTAGGTTGGGTTGGAGAAATTGAATCGTTTATAGGTGCAGCTACACTATTTAACCTATGTGCACGTCATGCTGCACTATTCCCTCGTTAAGCACCTTCTCAATAGGGGGAGCATCAAGTAGGCTACCACGGCCATGACCCTGTCTCCTACATTTCTGCGAGCGTGTCCCCTAGCATGACCTCTGTATCCTCCCTGACAACTTGATATCCAAAGCAGCAAACAAAACCAAGTCTCACACTCAAAACTTGTATGAGGCATCTCCAGTATGGGTATCAATCAAAAGACTATATACTTGGCTAGATACGTGCATTGTAGCATGTGATGCAAATGATGAAGATATAAAAGAATGTGTTGCTCCAAAATCAAATGATAGATTAGCATCTCTAACAAAAGGCAAGCAAAATACTAGTGACAACACCCTGACATGTCGGTGCTTATTGATGAGTCACTGCATAAACCTGACCTCGACCTCTGCCATTCGATGGGGCTGCTCCTACACCCTGATATAATTCACGTCCAGTAGTCTGGCCTCCTCGACTCTCATAACCTCTGCCTCAGCTAGTTTGAAATCCCCTTGTCCCGTAGATGATATGGATCCGAATACTACCGTACTATCATACAACCCTGTTTCAGATAATAAAGTTTTCGGGTCATAGCAGAGAAATGTGCCTCAGAGCAATATTTTTTCTTCAACTCTTCTTTCAATTTCTCCCAACTCACAAGCTGAAGTAGATCAGGTTTCCTAGTATCCCACTAATCTCGGCCATTTGCATAAAGTCTTTAAATTACATGTCTGACTCGACGATCATCAGTGATAACCATGTCCTCAAATATGTGTTCCATATCTCTGATCCAATCCATAGGCATCGTAGGCCTCTCTCGTAGAATTTTGGAGGATCTTTCTTCAGAAAACAAACTAGTATATCTTTTCCATTTCTTGCCTGTCCATTAGTGACTTGTCTAGGTGTAGTAATTGGTCTTCCTAACAATCTATCTAAAGTCCGCTGTTATGCTGCTCTAACCAACAAACCTAGTGCAACTCGAGTCATAGGATCCGGAGGACTAACTTCTATATATTGTACCTCGACAAGTGGGAACCGTTGGCAGTAACTAGTGGTTGTAGGGCAGTAGCCGCTGAAGTAACCTCAACGGGAAAACGTCGAGTCTGCTCATTATTAGGTTGGGTTGGAGAAATTGAATCGTTTATAGGTGCAGCTATACTATTTAACCTATGTGCACGTCATGCTGCACTATTCCCTCGTTAAGCACCTTCTCAATAGGGGGAGCATGAAGTAGGCTACCACGGCCATGACCCCTGTCGCCTACATTTCTGCGAGCGTGTCCCCTAGCATGACCTCTAGTTTGAAATCCGCTTGTCCCGTAGATGATATGAATCCGAATACTACCGTACTGTCGTACTACCTCTTTCAGATTATAAAGTTTTCGGGTCATAGCAGATAAATTTGCCTCAGAGCAATACATCTTCTACTCTTCTATGAATTTCTCCCAACTCACAAGCTGAGGTAGATCAGGTTTCCTAGTATCCCACCAATCTCGGCCATTTGCATAAAGTCTTTAAATTACATGTCTGACTCGACGATCATCAGTGATTACCATGGCCTCAAATATGTGTTCCATATCTCTGATCCAATCCATAGGCATCGTAGGCCTCTCGGTCTCGTAGAATTTTGGAGGATCTTTCTTCAGAAAACAAACTAGTATATCAGTTCCATTTCTTGCCTGTCCATTAGTGACTTGCGTAGGTGTAGAAATTTGTCTTCCTAACAATCCATCTAAAGTCCCCTGTTCTGCTACTCTAACCGATGAAACCTAGAGCAGCTCGAGTCATAGGATCCGAAGGACTAACTTCTATACATTGTACCTTGACAAGTGGGAGCTGTTGGCATTAATCGGTGGGCTGTAGGGCAGTAGCTGCTGTAGCAACCTCAACAGGAGAACGTCGAATCTGCTCATTATTAGGTTGGGTTTTAGAAACTGAATCGTTTACAAGTGGAGCTACACTATTTACCCTATGTGCACGTCATGCTACACAATTCCCTTGTTAAGTACCTTCTCAACAAGAGAGCATGAAGTACCCTAGCACGGCAATGACCCCTTCCGCGTATATTTCTGCGAACGCGTCTCCTGGAACGACCTTTCCATCCTCCCTGACCACGTGATATCCGCAGCAGCAAACAAAACCAAGTCTCACACTCAAAACGTGTATGAGGCATCTCCAGTATGGGTCTCAATCACAAGACAATGTGCCAGGCAAGATATTGGCATTGTAGCATATGATGCAAATGATGAAGATATAAAAGAATGTTCTGCTCCAAAATCAAATAATAGATTAGCATCTCTATCAAAAGGCAAGCAAAATACTTGTGACAACACCCTGACATGTTGGTGCTTATTGATGAGTCACTGCATAAACCTGACCTTGACCTCTGCCATTCGATGGGGCTGCTCCAATACCCTGATATAATTCACGACCACTAGTCTGGCCTCCTCGACTCTCATGATCTAAGCCTCTGCTAGTTTGAAATCCCCTTGTCCCGTAGATGATATGAATCCGAATACTACCGTACTGTCGTACTACCTCTTTCAGATTATAAAGTTTTCGGGTCATAGCAGATAAATTTGCCTAAAAGCAGTACTTCTTCAACTCTTCTTTCAATTTCTCCCAACTCACAAGCTGAGGTAGGGCATTAACTGGTGGCTGTAGGGCAGTAGCTGCTGTAGCAACCTCAACAGGAGAACGTCGAATCTGCTCATTATTAGGTTGGGTTTTAGAAACTGAATCGTTTACAAGTGGAGCTACACTATTTACCCTATGTGCACGTCATGCTACACAATTCCCTTGTTAAGTACCTTCTCAACAAGAGAGCATGAAGTACCCTAGCACGGCAATGACCCCTTCCGCGTATATTTCTGCGAACGCGTCTCCTGGAACGACCTTTCCATCCTCCCTGACCACGTGATATCCGCAGCAACAAACAAAACCAAGTCTCACACTCAAAACCTGTATGAGGCATCTCCAGTATGGGTCTCAATCACAAGACTATGTGCAAGGCTAGATATTGGCATTGTCGCATATGATGCAAATGATGAAGACATAAAAGAATGTTCTACTCCAAAATCAAATAATAGATTAGCATCTCTATCAAAAGGCAAGCAAAATACTTGTGACAACACCCTGACATGTTGGTGCTTATTGATGAGTCACTGCATAAACCTGACCTTGACCTCTGCCATTCGATGGGGCTGCTCCAATACCCTGATATAATTCACGACCACTAGTCTGGCCTCCTCGACTCTCATGATCTAAGCCTCTGCTAGTTTGAAATCCCCTTGTCCCGTAGATGATATGAATCCGAATACTACCGTACTGTCGTACTACCTCTTTCAGATTATAAAGTTTTCGGGTCATAACAGATAAATTTGCCTCAGAGCAATACTTCTTCAACTCTTCTATCAATTTCTCCCAACTCACAAGCTGAGGTAGATCAGGTTTCCTAGTATCCCACCAATCTCGGCCATTTGCATAAAGTCTTTAAATTACATGTCTGACTCGACGATCATCGGTGATAACCATGGCCTCAAATATGTGTTCCATATCTCTGATCCAATCCATAGGCATCGTAGTCCTCTCGGTCTCGTAGAATTTTGGAGGATCTTTCTTCAGAAAACAAACTAGTATATCAGTTCCATTTCTTGCCTGTCCATTAGTGACTTGCGTAGGTGTAGTAATTTGTCTTCCTAACAATCCATCTAAAGTCCCCTGTTCTTCTACTCTAACCAGTAAACCTTGAGCAGCTCGAGCCATAGGATCTGAAGGACTAACTTCTATACATTGTACCTTGACAAGTGGGAACTGTTGGCATTAACTGGTGGCTGTAGGGCAGCAGCTGCCGTAGCAACCTCAACAGGAAAACGTCGAATCTACTCATTATTAGGTTGGGTTTTAGAAACTGAATCGTTTCCAAGTGGAGCTACACTATTTACCCTATGTGCACTTCATGCTACACAATTCCCTTGTTAAGTACCTTCTCAACAAGAGAGCATGAAGTACCCTAGCACGGCCATGACCCCTTCCGCGTATATTTTGCGAACGCGTCTCCTAGAACGACCTTTCCATCCTCCCTGACCACGTGATATCCGCAGCAGCAAACAAAACCAAGTCTCACACTCAAAACGTGTATGAGGCATCTCCAGTATGGGTCTCAATCACAAGACTATGTGCCAGGCTAGATATTGGCATTGTAACATATGATGCAAATGATGAAGATATAAAAGAATGTGCTGCTCCAAAATCAAATAATAGATTAGCATCTCTATCAACAGGCAAGCAAAATACTTGTGACAACACCCTGACATGTCGGTGCTTATTGATGAGTCACTGCATAAACCTGACCTCGACCTCTGCCATTCGATGGGGCTGCTCCAATACCCTGATATAATTCACGACCACTAGTCTGGCCTCCTCGACTCTCATGATCTAAGCCTCGCTAGTTTGAAATCCCCTTGTCCCAGTAGATGATATGAATCCGAATACTACTGCATCTTGTCGTACTACCTCTTTCGATTATAAAGTTTTCGGGTCATAGCAGATAAATTTGCCTCAGAGCAATACTTCTTCAACTCTTCTATCAATTTCTCCCAACTCACAAGCTGAGGTAGATCAGGTTTCCTAGTATCCCACCAATCTCGGCCATTTGCATAAAGTCTTTAAATTACATGTCTGACTCGACGATCATCGGTGATAACCATGGCCTCAAATATGTGTTCCATATCTCTGATCCAATCCATAGGCATCGTAGTCCTCTCGGTCTCGTAGAATTTTGGAGGATCTTTCTTCAGAAAACAAACTAGTATATCAGTTCCATTTCTTGCCTGTCCATTAGTGACTTGCGTAGGTGTAGTAATTTGTCTTCCTAACAATCCATCTAAAGTCCCCTGTTCTGCTACTCTAACCAGTAAACCTAGAGCAGCTCGAGTCATAGGATCTGAAGGACTAACTTCTATACATTGTACCGTGACAAGTGGGAACTGTTGGCATTAACTGGTGGCTGTAGGGCAGTAGCTGCTGTAGCAACCTCAACAGGAGAACGTCGAATCTGCTCATTATTAGGTTGAGTTTTAGAAACTAAATCGTTTACAAGTGGAGCTACACTATTTACCCTATGTGCACGTCATGTTACACAATTCCCTTGTTAAGTACCTTCTCAACAAGGGAGCATGAAGTAGCCTAGCACGGCCATGACCCCTACCGCGTATATTTCTGCGAACGCGTCTCCTAGAACGACCTTTCCATCCTCCCTGACCCCGTGATATCCGCAGCAGCAAACAAAACCAAGTCTCACACTCAAAACGTGTATGAGGCATCCCCAGTATGGGTCTCAATCACAAGACTATGTGCCAGGCTAGATATTGGCATTGTAGCATATGATGCAAATGATGAAGACATAAAAGAATGTGCTGCTCCAAAATCAAATAATGGATTAGCATCTCTATCAAAAGGCAAGCAAAATACTTGTGACAACACCCTGACATGTCGGTGCTTATTGATGAGTCACTGCATATACCTGACCTCGACCTCTGCCATTCGATGGGGCTGCTCCAATACCCTGATATAATTCACGACCACTAGTCTGGCCTCCTCGACTCTCATGATCTAAGCCTCTGCTAGTTTGAAATCCCCTTGTCCCGTAGATGATATGAATCCGAATACTACCGTACTGTCGTACTACCTCTTTCAGATTATAAAGTTTTCGGGTCATAGCAGATAGATTTGCCTCAGAGCAATACTTCTTCAACTCTTCTATCAATTTCTCCCAACTCACAAGCTGAGGTAGATCAGGTTTCCTAGTATCCCACCAATCTCGGCCATTTGCATAAAGTCTTTAAATTACATGTCTGATCCAATCCATAGGCATCGTAGGCCTCTCGGTCTCGTAGAATTTTGGAGGATCTTTCTTCAGAAAACAAACTAGTATATCAGTTCCATTTCTTGCCTATCCATTAGTGACTTGCGTAGGTGTAGTAATTTGTCTTCCTAACAATCCATCTAAAGTCCCCTGTTCTGCTACTCTAACCAGTAAACCTAGAGCAGCTCGAGTCATAGGATCTGAAGGACTAACTTCTATACATTGTACCGTGACAAGTGGGAACTGTTGGCATTAACTGGTGGCTGTAGGGCAGTAGCTGCTGTAGCAACCTCAACAGGAGAACGTCGAATCTGCTCATTATTAGGTTGAGTTTTAGAAACTAAATCGTTTACAAGAGGAGCTACACTATTTACCCTATGTGCACGTCATGCTACACAATTCCCTGGTTAAGTACCTTCTCAACAAGAGAGCATGAAGTACCCTAGCACGGCAATGACCCCTTCCGCATATATTTCTGCGAACGCGTCTCCTAGAACGACCTTTCCATCCTCCCTGACCCCGTGATATCCGCAGCAGCAAACAAAACCAAGTCTCACACTCAAAACGTGTATGAGGCATCCCCAGTATGGGTCTCAATCACAAGACTATGTGCCAGGCTAGATATTGGCATTGTAGCATATGATGCAAATGATGAAGACATAAAAGAATGTGCTGCTCCAAAATCAAATAATGGATTAGCATCTCTATCAAAAGGCAAGCAAAATACTTGTGACAACACCCTGACATGTCGGTGTTTATTGATGAGTCACTGCATAAACCTGACCTCGACCTCTGCCATTCGATGGGGCTGCTCCAATACCCTGATATAATTCACGACCACTAGTCTGGCCTCCTCGACTCTCATGATCTAAGCCTCTGCTAGTTTGAAATCCCCTTGTCCCGTAGATGATATGAATCCGAATACTACCGTCATCGTCGTACTACCTCTTTCGGATTATAAAGTTTTCGGGTCATAGTGAGATAAATTTACCTCAGAGCAATACTTCTTCAACTCTTCTATCAATTTCTCCCAACTCACAAGCTGAGGTAGATCAGGTTTCCTAGTATCCCACCAATCTCGGCCATTTGCATAAAGTCTTTAAATTACATGTCTGATCCAATCCATAGGCATCGTAGGCCTCTCGGTCTCGTAGAATTTTGGAGGATCTTTCTTCAGAAAACAAACTAGTATATCAGTTCCATTTCTTGCCTATCCATTAGTGACTTGCGTAGGTGTAGTAATTTGTCTTCCTAACAATCCATCTAAAGTCCCCTGTTCTGCTACTCTAACCAGTAAACCTAGAGCAGCTCGAGTCATAGGATCTGAAGGACTAACTTCTATACATTGTACCTTGACAAGTGGGAACTGTTGGCATTAATCGGTGGGTCAGTAGGGCGATGAGCTGCCGTAGCAACCTCAGCAGGGAGAACGTCGAATCCGCTCATTATTAGGTTGGGTTTTAGAAACTAAATCGTTTACAAGTGGAGCTACACTATTTACCCTATGTGCACGTCATGCTACACAATTCCCTGGTTAAGTACCTTCTCAACAAGAGAGCATGAAGTACCCTAGCACGGCAATGACCCCTTCCGCATATATTTCTGCGAACGCGTCTCCTAGAACGACCTTTCCATCCTCCCTGACCACGTGATATCTGCAGCAGCAAACAAAACCAAGTCTCACACTCAAAACGTGTATGAGGCATCTCCAGTATGGGTCTCAATCACAAGACTATGTGCCAGGCTAGATATTGGCATTGTAGCATACGATGCAAATGATGAAGACATATAAAAGAATGTGCTGCCCCAAAATCAAATAATGGATTAGCATCTCTATCAAAAGGCGAGCAAAATACTTGTGACAACACCCTGACATGTCGGTGCTTATTGATGAGTCACTGCATAAACCTGACCTCGACCTCTCCCATTCGATGGGGCTGCTCCAATACCCTGATATAATTCACGACCACTAGTCTGGCCTCCTCGACTCTCATGATCTAAGCCTCTGCTAGTTTGAAATCCCCTTGTCCCGTAGATGATATGAATCCGAATACTACCGTACTGTCGTACTACCTCTTTCAGATTATAAAGTTTTCGGGTCATAGCAGATAAATTTACCTCAGAGCAATACTTCTTCAACTCTTCTATCAATTTCTCCCAACTCACAAGCTGAGGTAGATCAGGTTTCCTAGTATCCCACCAATCTCGGCCATTTGCATAAAGTCTTTAAATTACATGTCTGATCCAATCCATAGGCATCGTAGGCCTCTCGGTCTCGTAGAATTTTGGAGGATCTTTCTTCAGAAAACAAACTAGTATATCAGTTCCATTTCTTGCCTATCCATTAGTGACTTGCGTAGGTGTAGTAATTTGTCTTCCTAACAATCCATCTAAAGTCCCCTGTTCTGCTACTCTAACCAGTAAACCTAGAGCAGCTCGAGTCATAGGATCTGAAGGACTAACTTCTATACATTGTACCTTGACAAGTGGGAACTGTTGGCATTAACTGGTGGCTGTAGGGCAGTAGCTGCCGTAGCAACCTCAACAGGAGAACGTCGAATCTGCTCATTATTAGGTTGGGTTTTAGAAACTAAATCGTTTACAAGTGGAGCTACACTATTTACCCTATGTGCACGTCATGCTACACAATTCCCTGGTTAAGTACCTTCTCAACAAGAGAGCATGAAGTACCCTAGCACGGCAATGACCCCTTCCGCATATATTTCTGCGAACGCGTCTCCTAGAACGACCTTTCCATCCTCCCTGACCACGTGATATCTGCAGCAGCAAACAAAACCAAGTCTCACACTCAAAACGTGTATGAGGCATCTCCAGTATGGGTCTCAATCACAAGACTATGTGCCAGGCTAGATATTGGCATTGTAGCATACGATGCAAATGATGAAGACATATAAAAAGAATGTGCTGCTCCCAAAATCAAATAATGGATTAGCATCTCTATCAAAAGGCGAGCAAAAATACTTGTGACAACACCCACGACATGTCGGTGCTTATTGATGAGTCACCCTGCATAAACCCGACCTCGACCTCTCCCATTCGATGGGGCTGCTCCAATACCCACGATATAATTCACGACCACTAGTTCGGCCTCCTCGACTCTCATGATCTAAGCCTCTGCTAGTTTGAAATCCCCTTGTCCCAGTAGATGATATGAATCAGAATACTACCGTCATTTGTCAGTACTACCTCTTTCAGATTATAAAGTTTTTCGGGTCATAGCGAGATAAATTTACCTCGAAAGCAATACTTCTTCAACTCTTCTATCAATTTCTCCCAACTCACAAGTCGAGGTAGATCGGGTTTCCTAGTATCCCACCAATCTCGGCCATTTGCATAAAGTCTTTAAATTACATGTCCGATCCAATCCATAGGCATCGTAGGCCTCTCGGTCTCGTAGAATTTTGGAGGATCTTTCTTGAAAAACAAACTAGTATATCGGTTCCCATTTCTTGCCTATCCATTAGTGACTTGCGTAGGTGTAGTAATTTGTCTTCCTAACAATCCATCTAAAGTCCCCTGTTACGCTACTCTAACCGATAAACCTAGAGCAGCTCGAGTCATAGGATACGAAGGACTAACTTCTATACATTGTACCTTGACAAGTGGGAGCTGTTGGCATTAGCTCGGTGGGCTGTAGGGGCGATGAGCTGCCAGTAGCAACCTCAACAGGAGAACGTCGAATCTGCTCATTATTAGGTTGGGTTTTAGAAACTAAATTGTTTACAAGTGGACCTACACTATTTACCCTATGTGCACGTCATGCTACACAATTCCCTTGTTAAGTACCTTCTCAACAAGAGAGCATGAAGTACCCTAGCACGGCAATGACCCCTTCCGCATATATTTCTGCGAACGCGTCTCCTAGAACGACCTTTCCATCCTCCCTGACCACGTGATATCCGCAGCAGCAAACAAAACCAAGTCTCACACTCAAAACGTGTATGAGGCATCTCCAGTATGGGTCTCAATCACAAGACTATGTGCCAGGCTAGATATTGGCATTGTCGCATATGATGCAAATGATGAAGATATAAAAGAATGTTCTGCTCCAAAATCAAATAATAGATTAGCATCTCTATCAAAAGGCAAGCAAAATACTTGTGACAACACCCTGACATGTCGGTGCTTATTGATGAGTCACTGCATAAACCTGACCTCGACCTCTGCCATTCGATGGGGCTGCTCCAATACCCTGATATAATTCACGACCACTAGTCTGGCCTCCTCGACTCTCATGATCTAAGCCTCTGCTAGTTTGAAATCCCCTTGTCCCGTAGATGATATGAATCCGAATACTACCGTACTGTCGTACTACATCTTTCAGATTATAAAGTTTTTGGGTCATAGCAGATAAATTTGCCTCAAAGCAATACTTCTTCAACTCTTCTTTCAATTTCTCCCAACTCACAAGCTGAGGTAGATCAGGTTTCCTAGTATCCCACCAATCTCGGCCATTTGCATAAAGTCTTTAAATTACATGTCTGACTCGACGATCATCAGTGATTACCATGGCCTCAAATATGTGTTCCATATCTCTGATCCAATCCATAGGCATCGTAGGCCTCTCGGTCTCGTAGAATTTTGGAGGATCTTTCTTCAGAAAACAAACTAGTATATCAGTTCCATTTCTTGCCTATCCATTAGTGACTTGCGTAGGTGTAGTAATTTGTCTTCCTAACAATCCATCTAAAGTGCCCTGTTCTGCTACTCTAACCAGTAAACCTAGAGCAGCTCGAGTCATAGGATCTGAAGGACTAACTTCTATACATTATACCTTGACAAGTGGGAACTGTTGGCATTAGCCCGGTGGGCTGTAGGGGCGGTAGGGCTGCCGTAGCAACCTCAACAGGAGAACGTCGAATCTGCTCATTATTAGGTTGGGTTTTAGAAACTAAATCGTTTACAAGTGGAGCTACACTATTTACCCTATGTGCACGTCATGCTACACAATTCCCTTGTTAAGTACCTTCTCAACAAGAGAGCATGAAGTACCCTAGCACGGCAATGACCCCTTCCGCGTATATTTCTGCGAACGCGTCTCCTAGAACGACCTTTCAATCCTCCCTGACCTCGTGATATCCGCAGCAGCAAACAAAACCAAGTCTCACACTCAAAACGTGTATGAGGCATCTCCAGTATGGGTCTCAATCACAAGACTATGTGCCAGGCTAGATATTGGCATTGTCGCATATGATGCAAATGATGAAGATATAAAAGAATGTTCTGCTCCAAAATCAAATAATAGATTAGCATCTCTATCAAAAGGCAAGCAAAATACTTGTGACAACACCCTGACATGTCGGTGCTTATTGATGAGTCACTGCATAAACCTGACCTCGACCTCTGCCATTCGATGGGGCTGCTCCAATACCCTGATATAATTCACGACCACTAGTCTGGCCTCCTCGACTCTCATGATCTAAGCCTCTGCTAGTTTGAAATTCCCTTGTCCCGTAGATGATATGAATCCGAATACTACCGTACTGTCATACTACCTCTTTCAGATTATAAAGTTTTCGGGTCATAGCAGATAAATTTGCCTCAAAGCAATACTTCTTCAACTCTTCTTTCAATTTCTCCCAACTCACAAGCTGAGGTAGATCAGGTTTCCTAGTATCCCACCAATCTCGGCCATTTGCATAAAGTCTTTAAATTACATGTCTGATCCAATCCATAGGCATCGTAGGCCTCTCGGTCTCGTAGAATTTTGGAGGATCTTTCTTCAGAAAACAAACTAGTATATCAGTTCCATTTCTTGCCTATCCATTAGTGACCTTCGTAGGTGTAGTAAGTTGTCTTCCTAACAATCCATCTAAAGTCCCTGTTACGCTTTACTCTAACCCGGTAAACCTAGAGCAGCTCGAGTCATAGGATACGAAGGACTAACTTCTATACATTGTACCTTGACAAGTGGGAGCTGTTGGCATTAGCCGGTGGGTTGTAGGGGCGATGGGCTGCCGTAGCAACCTCAACAGGAGAACGTCGAATCTGCTCATTATTAGGTTGGGTTTTAGAAACTAAATCGTTTACAAGTGGAGCTACACTATTTACCCTATGTGCACGTCATGCTACACAATTCCCTTGTTAAGTACCTTCTCAACAAGAGAGCATGAAGTACCCTAGCACGGCAATGACCCCTTCCGCGTATATTTCTGCGAACGCGTCTCCTAGAACGACCTTTCCATCCTCCCTGACCTCGTGATATCGCGGCGACAAACAAAACCAAGTCTCACACTCAAAAGCGTGTATGAGGCATCTCCAGTATGGGTCTCAATCACAAGACTATGTGCCAGGCTAGATATTGGCATTGTAGCATATGATGCAAATGATGAAGACATATAAAAGAATGTGCTGCTCCAAAATCAAATAATGGATTAGCATCTCTATCAAAAGGCAAGCAAAATACTTGTGACAACACCCTGACATGTCGGTGCTTATTGATGAGTCACTGCATAAACCTGACCTCGACCTCTGCCATTCGATGGGGCTGCTCCAATACCACGATATAATTCACGACCACTAGTACGGCCTCCCATCGACTCTCATGATCTAAGCCTCTGCTAGTTTGAAATCCCCTTGTCCCAGTAGATGATATGAATCCGAATACTACCGTCTTTGTCATTACTACCTCTTTCAGATTATAAAGTTTTTCGGGTCATAGCGAGATAAATTTGCCTCGAAAGCAATACTTCTTCAACTCTTCTTTCAATTTCTCCCAACTCACAAGCTGAGGTAGATCAGGTTTCCTAGTATCCCACCAATCTCGGCCATTTGCATAAAGTCTTTAAATTACATGTCTGATCCAATCCATAGGCATCGTAGGCCTCTCGGTCTCGTAGAATTTTGGAGGATCTTTCTTCAGAAAACAAACTAGTATATCAGTTCCATTTCTTGCCTGTCCGTTAGTGACTTGCGTAGGTGTAGTAATTTGTCTTCCTAACAATCCATCTAAAGTGCCCTGTTCTGCTACTCTAACCAGTAAACCTAGAGCAGCTCGAGTCATAGGATCTGAAGGACTAACTTCTATACATTGTACCTTGACAAGTGGGAGCTGTTGGCATTAGCCCGGTGGGTCGTAGGGCGGTGGGCTGCCGTAGCAACCTCAACAGGAGAACGTCGAATCTGCTCATTATTAGGTTGGGTTTTAGAAACTAAATCGTTTACAAGTGGAGCTACACTATTTACCCTATGTGCACGTCATGCTACACAATTCCCTTGTTAAGTACCTTCTCAACAAGAGAGCATGAAGTACCCTAGCACGGCAATGACCCCTTCCGCGTATATTTCTGCGAACGCGTCTCCTAGAACGACCTTTCCATCCTCCCTGACCTCGTGATATCCGCAGCAGCAAACAAAACCAAGTCTCACACTCAAAACGTGTATGAGGCATCTCCAGTATGGGTCTCAATCACAAGACTATGTGCCAGGCTAGATATTGGCATTGTAGCATATGATGCAAATGATGAAGACATATAAAAAGAATGTCTTTGCTCCAAAATCAAATAATGGATTAGCATCTCTATCAAAAGGCAAGCAAAATACTTGTGACAACACCACGACATGTCGGTGCTTATTGATGAGTCACTGCATAAACTGACCTCGACCTACTGCCATTCGATGGGGGCTGCTCCAATACCACGATATAATTCACGACCACTAGTGCGGCCTCCCATCGACTCTCATGATCTAAGCCTCTGCTAGTTTGAAATCCCCTTGTCCCAGTAGATGATATGAATCAGAATACTACCGTCATTTGTCAGTACTACCTCTTTCGAGTTATAAAGTTTTGGGTCATAGCGAGATAAATTTGCCTCGAGCAATACTTCTTCAACTCTTCTATCAATTTCTCCCAACTCACAAGGTGAGGTAGATCAGGTTTCCTAGTATCCCACCAATCTCGGCCATTTGCATAAAGTCTTTAAATTACATGTCTGATCCAATCCATAGGCATCGTAGGCCTCTCGGTCTCGTAGAATTTTGGAGGATCTTTCTTCAGAAAACAAACTAGTATATCAGTTCCATTTCTTGCCTATCCATTAGTGACTTGCGTAGGGTGTAGTAATTTGTCTTCCTAACAATCCATCTAAAGTCCCCATGTTACGCTACTCTAACCCGGTAAACCTAGAGCAGCTCGAGTCATAGGATACGAAGGACTAACTTCTATACATTGTACCTTGACAAGTGGGAGCTGTTGGCATTAAGCTGGTGGTTTGTAGGGCGGTAGGGCTGCCGTAGCAACTCTCAGCGGGAGAACGTCGAATCTGCTCATTATTAGGTTGGGTTTTAGAAACTAAATCGTTTACAAGTGGAGCTACACTATTTACCCTATGTGCACGTCATGCTACACAATTCCCTTGTTAAGTACCTTCTCAACAAGAGAGCATGAAGTACCCTAGCACGGCAATGACCCCTTCCGCGTATATTTACTGCGACGCGTCTCCTAGAAACGACCTTTCCATCCTCCACGACCACGTGATATCCGCGGCGACAAACAAAACCAAGTCTCACACTCAAAACGTGTATGAGGCATCTCCAGTATGGGTCTCAATCACAAGACTATGTGCCAGGCTAGATATTGGCATTGTAGCATATGATGCAAATGATGAAGACATATAAAAGAATGTGCTGCTCCAAAATCAAATAATGGATTAGCATCTCTATCAAAAGGCAAGCAAAATACTTGTGACAACACCCCACGACATGTCGGTGCTTATTGATGAGTCACTGCATAAACTGACCTCGACCTACTGCCATTCGATGGGGCTGCTCCAATACCACGATATAATTCACGACCACTAGTGCGGCCTCCTCGACTCTCGTGATCTAAGCCTCTGCTAGTTTGAAATCCCCTTGTCCCGTAGATGATATGAATCCGAATACTACCGTACTGTCATACTACCTCTTTCAGATTATAAAGTTTTCGGGTCATAGCAGATAAATTTGCCTCAAAGCAATACTTCTTCAACTCTTCTTTCAATTTCTCCCAACTCACAAGCTGAGGTAGATCAGGTTTCCTAGTATCCCACCAATCTCGGCCATTTGCATAAAGTCTTTAAATTACATGTCTGATCCAATCCATAGGCATCGTAGGCCTCTCGGTCTCGTAGAATTTTGGAGGATCTTTCTTCAGAAAACAAACTAGTATATCAGTTCCATTTCTTGCCTGTCCATTAGTGACTTGCGTAGGTGTAGTAATTTGTCTTCCTAACAATCCATCTAAAGTCCCCTGTTCTGCTACTCTAACCAGTAAACCTAGAGCAGCTCGAGTCATAGGATCTGAAGGACTAACTTCTATACATTGTACCTTGACAAGTGGGAACTGTTGGCATTAAGCGGTGGTTGTAGGGGCGGTGTTGCCGTAGCAACCTCAACAGGAGAACGTCGAATCTGCTCATTATTAGGTTGGGTTTTAGAAACTAAATCGTTTACAAGTGGAGCTACACTATTTACCCTATGTGCACGTCATGCTACACAATTCCCTTGTTAAGTACCTTCTCAACAAGAGAGCATGAAGTACCCCTAGCACGGCAATGACCCCTTCCGCGTATATTTACTGCGACGCGTCTCCTAGAAACGACCTTTCCATCCTCACCCGACCTCGTGATATCGCGGCGACAAACAAAACCAAGTCTCACACTCAAAACGTGTATGAGGCATCTCCGAGTATGGGTCTCAATCACAAGACTATGTGCCGGGCTAGATATTGGCATTGTAGCATATGATGCAAATGATGAAGACATATAAAAAGAATGTCTTTGCTCCAAAATCAAATAATGGATTAGCATCTCTATCAAAAGGCAAGCAAAATACTTGTGACAACACCCTGACATGTCGGTGCTTATTGATGAGTCACTGCATAAACCTGACCTCGACCTCTGCCATTCGATGGGGCTGCTCCAATACCCTGATATAATTCACGACCACTAGTCTGGCCTCCTCGACTCTCATGATCTAAGCCTCTGCTAGTTTGAAATCCCCTTGTCCCGTAGATGATATGAATCCGAATACTACCGTACTGTCATACTACCTCTTTCAGATTATAAAGTTTTCGGGTCATAGCAGATAAATTTGCCTCAAAGCAATACTTCTTCAACTCTTCTTTCAATTTCTCCCAACTCACAAGCTGAGGTAGATCAGGTTTCCTAGTATCCCACCAATCTCGGCCATTTGCATAAAGTCTTTAAATTACATGTCTGATCCAATCCATAGGCATCGTAGGCCTCTCGGTCTCGTAGAATTTTGGAGGATCTTTCTTCAGAAAACAAACTAGTATATCAGTTCCATTTCTTGCCTGTCCATTAGTGACTTGCGTAGGTGTAGTAATTTGTCTTCCTAACAATCCATCTAAAGTCCCCTGTTACGCTTTACTCTAACCCTGGTAAACCTAGAGCAGCTCGAGTCATAGGATCTGAAGGACTAACTTCTATACATTGTACCTTGACAAGTGGGAACTGTTGGCATTAACTGGTGGCTGTAGGGCAGTAGCTGCCGTAGCAACCTCAACAGGAGAACGTCGAATCTGCTCATTATTAGGTTGGGTTTTAGAAACTAAATCGTTTACAAGTGGAGCTACACTATTTACCCTATGTGCACGTCATGCTACACAATTCCCTTGTTAAGTACCTTCTCAACAAGAGAGCATGAAGTACCCTAGCACGGCCATGACCCCCTACCGCGTATATTTCCTGCGACGCGTCTCCTAGAACGACCTTTCCATCCTCCCTGACCACGTGATATCCGCAGCAGCAAACAAAACCAAGTCTCACACTCAAAACGTGTATGAGGCATCTCCAGTATGGGTCTCAATCACAAGACTATGTGCCAGGCTAGATATTGGCATTGTAGCATATGATGCAAATGATGAAGACATATAAAAAGAATGTCTTTGCTCCAAAATCAAATAATGGATTAGCATCTCTATCAAAAGGCAAGCAAAATACTTGTGACAACACCCACGACATGTCGGTGCTTATTGATGAGTCATCTGCATAAACCCGACCTCGACCTACTGCCATTCGATGGGGCTGCTCCAATACCACGATATAATTCACGACCACTAGTGCGGCCTCCCATCGACTCTCATGATCTAAGCCTCTGCTAGTTTGAAATCCCCTTGTCCCGTAGATGATATGAATCCGAATACTACCGTACTGTCGTACTACCTCTTTCAGATTATAAAGTTTTCGGGTCATAGCAGATAAATTTGCCTCAGAGCAATACTTCTTCAACTCTTCTATCAATTTCTCCCAACTCACAAGCTGAGGTAGATCAGGTTTCCTAGTATCCCACCAATCTCGGCCATTTGCATAAAGTCTTTAAATTACATGTCTGACTCGACGATCATCAGTGATAACCATGGCCTCAAATATGTGTTCCATATCTCTGATCCAATCCATAGGCATCGTAGGCCTCTCGATCTCGTAGAATTTTGGAGGATCTTTCTTCAGAAAACAAACTAGTATATCAGTTCCATTTCTTGCCTGTCCATTAGTGACTTGCGTAGGTGTAGTAATTTGTCTTCCTAACAATCCATCTAAAGTCCCCTGTTCTACTACTCTAACCAGTAAACCTAGAGCAGCTCGAGTCATAGCATCTGAAGGACCAACTTCTATACATTGTACCTAGACAAGTGGGAACTGTTGGCATTAACTGGTTTCTGTAGGGCAGTAGCTGCTGTAGCAACCTCAACAGGAGAACGTCGAATCTGCTCATTATTAGGTTGGGTTTTAGAAACTGAATCGTTTACAAGTGGAGCTACACTATTTACCCTATGTGCACGTCATGCTACACAATTCCCTTGTTAAGTACCTTCTCAACAAGGGAGCATGAAGTAGCCTAGCACGGCCATGACCCCTACCGCGTATATTTCTGCGAACGCGTCTCCTAGAACGACCATTCCATCCTCCCTGACCCCGTGATATCCGCAGCAGCAAACAAAACCAAGTCTCACACTCAAAACGTGTATGAGGCATCTCCAGTATGGGTCTCAATCACAAGACTATGTGCCAGGCTAGATATTGGCATTGTAGCATATGATGCAAATGATGAAGACATATAAAAGAATGTGCTGCTCCAAAATCAAATAATGGATTAGCATCTCTATCAAAAGGCAAGCAAAATACTTGTGACAACACCCTGACATGTCGGTGCTTATTGATGAGTCACTGCATAAACCTGACCTCGACCTCTGCCATTCGATGGGGCTGCTCCAATACCCTGATATAATTCACGACCACTAGTCTGGCCTCCTCGACTCTCATGATCTAAGCCTCTGCTAGTTTGAAATCCCCTTGTCCCGTAGATGATATGAATCCGAATACTACCCCAGTCTTTGTCGTACTACCTCTTTCAGATTATAAAGTTTTCGGGTCATAGCAGATAAATTTGCCTCAGAGCAATACTTCTTCAACTCTTCTATCAATTTCTCCCAACTCACAAGCTGAGGTAGATCAGGTTTCCTAGTATCCCACCAATCTCGGCCATTTGCATAAAGTCTTTAAATTACATGTCTGACTCGACGATCATCAGTGATAACCATGGCCTCAAATATGTGTTCCATATCTACAGTCCAATCCATTGGCATCGTAGGCCTCTCGGTCTCGTAGAATTTTGGAGGATCTTTCTTCAGAAAACAAACTAGTATATCAGTTCCATTTCTTGCCTGTCCATTAGTGACTTGCGTAGGTGTAGTAATTTGTCTTCCTAACAATCCATCTAAAGTCCCCTGTTCTGCTACTCTAACCAGTAAACCTAGAGCAGCTCGAGTCATAGGATCTGAAGGACTAACTTCTATACATTGTACCTTGACAAGTGGGAACTGTTGGCATTAACTGGTGGCTGTAGGGGCGGTGAGCTGCTGTAGCAACCTCAACAGGAGAACGTCGAATCTGCTCATTATTAGGTTGGGTTTTAGAAACTGAATCGTTTACAAGTGGAGCTACACTATTTACCCTATGTCCACGTCATGCTACATAATTCCCTTGTTAAGTACCTTCTCAACAAGGGAGCATGAAGTAGCCTAACACGGCCATGACCCCTACCACGTATATTTCTGCGAACGCGTCTGTTAGAACGACCTTTCCATCCTCCCTGACCACGTGATATCCGCAGCAGCAAACAAAACCAAGTCTCACACTCAAAACGTGTATGAGGCATCTCCAGTATGGGTCTCAATCACAAGACTATGTGCCAGGCTAGATATTGGCATTGTAGCATATGATGCAAATGATGAAGACATAAAAGAATGTGCTGCTCCAAAATCAAATAATGGATTAGCATCTCTATCAAAAGGCAAGCAAAATACTTGTGACAACACCTTGACATGTCGGTGCTTATTGATGAGTCACTGCATAAACCTGACCTCGACCTCTGCCATTCGATGGGGCTGCTCCAATACCCTGATATAATTCACGACCACTAGTCTGGCCTCCTCGACTCTCATGATCTAAGCGTCTGCTAGTTTGAAATCCCCTTGTCCCGTAGATGATATGAATTCGAATACTACCGTACTGTCGTACTTCCTCTTTCAGATTATAAAGTTTTCGGGTCATAGCAGATAAATTTGCCTCAGAGCAATACTTCTTCTACTCTTCTATGAATTTCTCCCAACTCACAAGCTGAGGTAGATCAGGTTTCCTAGTATCCCACCAATCTCGGCCATTTGCATAAAGTCTTTAAATTACATGTCTGACTCGACGATCATCAGTGATAACCATGGCCTCAAATATGTGTTCCATATCTCTGATCCAATCCATAGGCATCGTAGGCCTCTCGGTCTCGTAGAATTTTGGAGGATCTTTCTTCAGAAAACAAACTAGTATATCAGTTCCATTTCTTGCCTGTCCATTAGTGACTTGCGTAGGTGTAGTAATTTGTCTTCCTAACAATCCATCTAAAGTCCCCTGTTCTGCTACTCTAACCAGTAAACCTAGAGCAGCTCGAGTCATAGGATCTGAAGGACTAACTTCTATACATTGTACCTTGACAAGTGAGAACTGTTGGCATTAACTGGTGGCTGTAGGGCAGTAGCTGCCGTAGCAACCTCAACAGGATAACGTCGAATCTGCTCATTATTAGATTGGGTTTGAGAAACTGAATTGTTTACAAGTGGAGCTACACTATTTACCCTATGTGCACGTCATGTTACACAATTCCCTTGTTAAGTACCTTCTCAACAAGGGAGCATGAAGTAGCCTAACACGGCCATGACCCCTACCACGTATATTTCTGCGAACGCGTCTGTTAGAACGACCTTTCCATCCTCCCTGACCACGTGATATCCGCAGCAGCAAACAAAACCAAGTCTCACACTCAAAACGTGTATGAGGCATCTCCAGTATGGGTCTCAATCACAAGACTATGTGCCAGGCTAGATATTGGCATTGTAGCATATGATGCAAATGATGAAGACATAAAAGAATGTGCTGCTCCAAAATCAAATAATGGATTAGCATCTCTATCAAAAGGCAAGCAAAATACTTGTGACAACACCTTGACATGTCGGTGCTTATTGATGAGTCACTGCATAAACCTGACCTCGACCTCTGCCATTCGATGGGGCTGCTCCAATACCCTGATATAATTCACGACCACTAGTCTGGCCTCCTCGACTCTCATGATCTAAGCCTCTGCTAGTTTGAAATCCCCTTGTCCCGTAGATGATATGAATCCGAATACTACCGTACTGTCGTACTACCTCTTTCAGATTATAAAGTTTTCGGGTCATAGCAGATAAATTTGCCTCAGAGCAATACTTCTTCAACTCTTCTATCAATTTCTCCCAACTCACAAGCTGAGGTAGATCAGGTTTCCTAGTATCCCACCAATCTCGGCCATTTGCATAAAGTCTTTAAATTACATGTCTGACTCGACGATCATCAGTGATAACCATGGCCTCAAATATGTGTTCCATATCTCTGATCCAATCCAAAGGCATCGTAGGCCTCTCGGTCTCGTAGAATTTTCGAGGATCTTTCTTCAGAAAACAAACTAGTATATCAGTTCCATTTCTTGCCTGTCCATTAGTGACTTGCGTAGGTGTAGTAATTTGTCTTCCTAACAATCCATCTAAAGTCCCCTGTTCTGCTACTCTAACCAGTAAACCTAGAGCAGCTCGAGTCATAGGATCTGAAGGACTAACTTCTATACATTGTACCTTGACAAGTGAGAACTGTTGGCATTAACTGGTGGCCGTAGGGCAGTAGCTGCTGTAGCAACCTCAACAGGATAACGTCGAATCTGCTCATTATTAGGTTGGGTTTTAGAAACTGAATCGTTTACAAGTGGAGCTACACTATTCACCCTCTGTGTACGTCATGCTACACAATTCCCTTGTTAAGTACCTTCTCAACAAGGGAGCATGTAGTAGCCTAGCACGGCCATGACCCCTACCGCGTATATTTCTGCGAACGCGTCTCCTAGAACGACCTTTCCATCCTACCTAACCACGTGATATCCGCAGCAGCAAACAAAACCAAGTCTCACACTCAAAACGTGTATGAGGCATCTCCAGTATGGGTCTCAATCACAAGACTATGTGCCAGGCTAGATATTGGCATTGTAGCATATGATGCAAATGATGAAGACATAAAAGAATGTGCTGCTCCAAAATCAAATAATGGATTAGCATCTCTATCAAAAGGCAAGCAAAATACTTGTGACAACACCGTGACAAGTCGGTGCTTATTGATGAGTCACCGCACAAACCTGACCTCGACCTCTGCCATTCGGTGGGGCTGCTCCTATACCCTGATATAATTCACGACCACTAGTCTGGCCTCCTCGACTCTCATGATCTAAGCCTCTGCTAGTTTGAAATCCCCTTGTCCCGTAGATGATACGAATCCGAATACTACCGTACTGTCGTACTACCTCTTTCAGATTATAAAGTTTTCGGGTCATAGCAGATAAATTTGCCTCAGAGCAATACTTCTTCAACTCTTCTATCAATTTCTCCCAACTCACAAGCTGAGGTAGATCAAGTTTCCTAGTATCCCACCAATCTCGGCCATTTGCATAAAGTCTTTAAATTACATGTCTGACTCGACGATCATCAGTGATAACCATGGCCTCAAATATGTGTTCCATATCTCTGATCCAATCCATAGGCATCGTAGGCCTCTCGGTCTCGTAGAATTTTGGAGGATCTTTCTTCAGAAAACAAACTAGTATATTAGTTCCATTTCTTGCTTGTCCATTAGTGACTTGCGTAGGTGTAGTAATTTGTCTTCCTAACAATCCATCTAAAGTCCCCTGTTCTGCTACTCTAACCAGTAAACCTAGAGCAGCTCGAGTCATAGGATCTGAAGGACTAACTTCTATACATTGTACCTTGACAAGTGAGAACTGTTGGCATTAACTGGTGGCCGTAGGGCAGTAGCTGCTGTAGCAACCTCAACAGGATAACGTCGAATCTGCTCATTATTAGGTTGGGTTTTAGAAACTGAATCGTTTACAAGTGGAGCTACACTATTCACCCTCTGTGTACGTCATGCTACACAATTCCCTTGTTAAGTACCTTCTCAACAAGGGAGCATGAAGTAGCCTAGCACGGCCATGACCCCTACCGCGTATATTTCTGCGAACGCGTCTCCTAGAACGACCTTTCCATCCTCCCTGACCCCGTGATATCCGCAGCAGCAAACAAAACCAAGTCTCACACTCAAAACGTGTATGAGGCATCTCCAGTATGGGTCTCAATCACAAGACTATGTTCCAGGCTAGATATTGGCATTGTAGCATATGATGCAAATGATGAAGACATAAAAGAATGTGCTGCTCCAAAATCAAATAATGGATTAGCATCTCTATCAAAAGGCAAGCAAAATACTTGTGACAACACCGTGACATGTCGGTGCTTATTGATGAGTCACCGCACAAACCTGACCTCGACCTCTGCCATTCGGTGGGGCTGCTCCAATACCCTGATATAATTCACGTCCACTAGTCTGGCCTCCTCGACTCTCATGATCTAAGCCTCTGCTACTTTGAAATCCCCTCGTCCCGTAGATGATATGAATCCGAATACTACCGTACTGTCGTACTACCTCTTTCAGATTATAAAGTTTTCGGGTCATAGCAGATAAATGTGCCTCAGAGCAATACTTCTTCAACTCTTCTATCAATTTCTCCCAACTCACAAGCTGAGGTAGATCAAGTTTCCTAGTATCCCACCAATCTCGGCCATTTGCATAAAGTCTTTAAATTACATGTCTGACTCGACGATCATCAGTGATAACCATGGCCTCAAATATGTGTTCCATATCTCTGATCCAATCCATAGGCATCGTAGGCCTCTCGGTCTCGTAGAATTTTGGAGGATCTTTCTTCAGAAAAAAAACTAGTATATTAGTTCCATTTCTTGCTTGTCCATTAGTGACTTGCGTAGGTGTAGTAATTTGTCTTCCTAACAATCCATCAAAAGTCCCCTGTTCTGCTACTCTAACCAGTAAACCTAGAGCAGCTCGAGTCATAGGATCTGAAGGACTAAATTCTACACATTGTACCTCGACAAGTGGGAACTGTTGGTTTTAATTGGTGGTTGTAGGGCAGTAGCCACTGTAGCAACCTCAACAGGAGAACGTCGAATATTCTCATTATTAGGTTGGGTTTGAGAAACTGAATCGTTTACAAGTGGAGCTTCACTATTTACCCTATGTGCACGTCATGCTACACAATTCCCTTTTAAGTACCTTCTCAACAAGGGAGCATGAAGTAGCCTAGCACGGCCATGACCCCTACCGCGTATATTTCTGCGAACGCGTCTCCTAGAACGTCCTTTCCATCCTCCCTGACCACGTGATATCCGCAGCAGCAAACAAAACCAAGTCTCACACTCAAAACGTGTATGAGGCATCTCTAGTATGGGTCTCAATGACAAGACTATGTGCCAGGCTAGATATTGGCATTGTAGCATATGATACAAATGATGAAGACATAAAAGAATGTGCTGCTCCAAAATCAAATAATAGATTAGCATCTCTATCAAAAGGCAAGCAAAATACTTGTGACAACACCCTGACATGTCGGTGCTTATTGATGAGTAACTGCATAAACCTGACCTCGACCTCTACCATTCGATGGGGCTACTCCTATACCCTGATATATTTCACGCCCACTAGTTTGGCCTCCTCGACTCTCATGATCTAAGCCTCTGCTAGTTTAAAATCCCGTTGTCCCGTAGATGATATGAATCCGAATACTACCATACTGTCGTACTACCTCTTTCAGATTATAAAGTTTTCGGGTCATAGCAGATAAATGTGCCTCAGAGCAATACTTCTTCAACTCTTCTATCAATTTCTCCCAACTCACAAGCTGAGGTAGATCAGGTTTCCTAGTATCCCACCAATCTCGGCCATCTGCATAAAGTCTATAAATTACAAGTCAGACTCGACGATCATTAGTGATATCCCTGGCCTCGAATAGGTGCTTCATATCTCTGATCCCAATCCATAAGTATCGTAGGCCTCTCGGTCCCGTAGAATTTTGGAGGATCTTTCTTCAGAAAACAATCTAGTATATCTTTTCCATTTCCTGTCTGTCCATTAGTGACTTGTGTAGGTGTACTAATTGGTCTTCCAAACAATCCATCTAAAGTGCCCTATTATGCTGCTCTAACCAATAAACCTAGTGCAACTCGAGTCATAGGATCTGGAGGACTAACTTCTATATATTGTACCTCGACAGGTGGGAACCGTTGGCAATAACTACTGGCTGTAGGACAGTAACCGCTGAAGCAACCTCAACGGGAAAAAGTCGAGTCTGCTCATTATTAGGTTGGGTTGGAGAAACTGAATCGTTTATAGGCGCAGCTACACTATTTAACCTATGTGCACGTCATGCTGCACTATTCCCTCGTTAAGCACCTTCTCAATAGGTGGAGCATGAAGTAGGCTACTACGGCCATGGCCCCTGCCGCGTACGTTTCTGCGAGCGCGTCCCGTAGCACCAACCTCTGCATCCTTCCTGACAACTTGATATCCTCAGCAGCAAACAAAACCAAGTCTAACACTCAAAACTTGTATGAGGCATCTCCAGTATGGGTCTCAATCAAAAGACTATATACTTGGCTAGATATGTGCATTGTAGCATGTGATGAAAATGATTAAGATATAAAAGAATGTGCTGCTCCAAAATCAAATGATAGATTAGCATCTCTAACAAAAGGCAAGCAAAATACTAGTGACAACACCCTGACATGTCGGTGCTTATTGATGAGTCACTGCATAAACCTGACCTCGACCTCTGCCAGTCGATGGGGCTGCTCCTATACCCTGATATATATCACATCTACTTGTCTGGCCTCCTCGACTCTCATAACCTCTGCCTCTGCTAGTTTGAAATCCCCTTGTCCCGTAGATGATATGGATCCGAATACTACCATACTATCATACTGCCCTGTTTCAAATTATAAAGTTTTCGGGTCATAGCAGAGAAATGTGGCTCAGAGTAATATTTTTTCTTCAACTTTTCTTTCAATTTCTCCCAACTCACAAGCTGAGGTAGATCAGGTTTCCTAGTATCCCACCAATCTTGGCCATCTGCATAAAGTCTATAAATTACAAGTCAGACTCGACGATCATAGTGATATCCCTAGCCTCGAATAGGTGCTTCATATCTCTAATCCCAATCCATAAGTATTGTAGGCCTCTTGGTCCCGTAGAATTTTGGAGGATCTTTCTTCAGAAAACAATCTAGTATATCTTTTCCATTTCCTGCCTGTCCATTAGTGACTTGTGTAGGTGTAGTAATTGGTCTTCCTAACAATCCATCTAAAGTCCCCTATTATGCTGCTCTAACCAATAAACCTAGTGCAACTCGAGTCATAGGATCTGGAGGACTAACTTCTATATATTGTACCTCGACAGGTGGGAACCGTTGGCAATAACTACTGGCTGTAGGACAGTAACCGCTGAAGCAACCTCAACGGGAAAAAGTCGAGTCTGCTCATTATTAGGTTGGGTTGGAGAAACTGAATCGTTTATAGGTGCAGCTACACTATTTAACCTATGTGCACGTCATGCTGCACTATTCCCTCGTTAAGCACCTTCTCAATAGGTGGAGCATGAAGTAGGCTACTACGGCCATGGCCCCTGCCGCGTACGTTTCTGCGAGCGCGTCCCGTAGCACCAACCTCTGCATCCTTCCTGACAACTTGATATCCTCAGCAGCAAACAAAACCAAGTCTAACACTCAAAACTTGTATGAGGCATCTCCAGTATGGGTCTCAATCAAAAGACTATATACTTGGCTAGATATGTGCATTGTAGCATGTGATGAAAATGATTAAGATATAAAAGAATGTGCTGCTCCAAAATCAAATGATAGATTAGCATCTCTAACAAAAGGCAAGCAAAATACTAGTGACAACACCCTGACATGTCGGTGCTTATTGATGAGTCACTGCATAAACCTGACCTCGACCTCTGCCAGTCGATGGGGCTGCTCCTATACCCTGATATATATCACATCTACTTGTCTGGCCTCCTCGACTCTCATAACCTCTGCCTCTGCTAGTTTGAAATCCCCTTGTCCCGTAGATGATATGGATCCGAATACTACCATACTATCATACTGCCCTGTTTCAAATTATAAAGTTTTCGGGTCATAGCAGAGAAATGTGGCTCAGAGTAATATTTTTTCTTCAACTTTTCTTTCAATTTCTCCCAACTCACAAGCTGAGGTAGATCAGGTTTCCTAGTATCCCACCAATCTTGGCCATCTGCATAAAGTCTATAAATTACAAGTCAGACTCGACGATCATAGTGATATCCCTAGCCTCGAATAGGTGCTTCATATCTCTAATCCCAATCCATAAGTATTGTAGGCCTCTTGGTCCCGTAGAATTTTGGAGGATCTTTCTTCAGAAAACAATCTAGTATATCTTTTCCATTTCCTGCCTGTCCATTAGTGACTTGTGTAGGTGTAGTAATTGGTCTTCCTAACAATCCATCTAAAGTCCCCTGTTATGCTGCTCTAACCAATAAACATAGCGCAACTCGAGTCATAGGATCTAGAGGACTAACTTCTATATATTGTACCTCGACAAGTGGGAACCGTTGGCAGTAACTAGTTGCTGTAGGGCTATAGCCGCTGAAGCAACCTCCACAGGAAAACGTCGAGCCTGCTCATTATTAGGTTGGGTTGGAGAAACTGAATCGTTTATAGGTGCAGCTACACTATTTAACCTATGTGCACGTCATGCTGCACTATTCCCTCGTTAAGCATCTTTTCAATAGGGGGAGCATGAAGTAGGCTACCACGGCCATGACCCCTGCCGCGTACATTTCTGCGAGCGCGTCCCCTAGCACGACCTCTGCATCCTCCCTGACAACTTGATACCCGCAGCAGCAAACAAAACTAAGACTAAGTCTCACACTCAAAACTTGTATGAGGCATCTCCAGTATGGGTATCAATCAAAAGACTATATACTTGGCTAGATATGTGCATTGTAGCATGTGATGAAAATGATGAAGATATAAAAGAATGTGCTGCTCCAAAATCAAATGATAGATTAGCATCTCTAACAAAAGGCAAGCAAAATACTAGTGACAACACCCTGACATGTCGGTGCTTATTGATGAGTCACTGAATAAACCTGACCTCGACCTCTGCCATTCGATGGGACTGCTCCTATACCCTGATATAATTCACGTCCACTAGTCTGGCCTCCTCAACTCTCATAACCTCTGCCTCTGCTAGTTTGAAATCCCCTTGTCCCGTAGATGATATGGATCCGAATACAACCGTACTATCATACTACCCTCTTTCAGATTATAAAGTTTTTGGGTCATAGCAGAGAAATGTACCTCAGAGCAATATTTTTTCTTCAACTCTTCTTTCAACTTCTCCCAACTCACAAGCTGAGGTAGATCAGGTTTCCTAGCATCCCACTAATCTCAGCCATTTGCATAAAGTCTTTAAATTACATGTCTGACTCGACGATCATCAGTGATATTCATGGCCTCAAATATGTGTTCAATATCTCTTATCCAATCCATAGGCATCGTAGGCCTCTCGGTCCCGTAGAATTTTGGAGGATCTTTCTTAAGAAAACAAACTAGTATATCAGTTCCATTTCTTGCCTGTCCATTAGTGACTTGCGTGGGTGTAGTAATTTGTCTTCCTAACAATCCATCTAAAACCCCTGTTCTGCTACTCTAACCAGTAAACCTAGAGCAGCTCGAGTCATAGGATCTGAAGGATTAACTTCTATACATTGTACCTCGACAAGTGGGAACTGTTGGCATTAACTGGTGGCTATAGGGCAGTAGCCGCTGTAGCAACCTCAACAGGAGAACGTCGAGTCTGCTCATTATTAGGTTGGGTTTGAGAAACTGAATCGTTTACAAGTGGAGCTACACTATTTACCCTATGTGCACGTCATGCTACACAATTCCCTTGTTAAGTACCTTCTCAACAAGGGAGCATGAAGTATCCTAGCACGGCCATGACCCCTACCGCGTATATTTTTGCGAGCGCGTCTCCTAGAACGACCTTTCCATCCTCCCTGACCACGTGATATCCTTAGCAGCAAACAAAACCAAGTCTCACACTCAAAACGTGTATGAGGCATCTCCAGTATGGGTCTCAATCACAAGACTATATGCTAGGCTAGATATTGGCGATGTAGCATATGATGCAAATGATGAAGATATAAAAGAATGTGCTGCTCCAAAATCAAATGATAAATTACCATCTCTATCAAAAGGCAAGCAAAATACTTCTGACAACACCCTGACATGTAGGTGCTTATTGATGAGTCACTGCATAAACCTGACCTCGACCTCTGCCATTCGATGGGGCTGCTACTATACCCTGATATATTTCACGTCCACTAGTCTGGCCTCCTCGACTCTCATGATCTATGCCTCTGCTGATTTGAAATCCCCTTGTCCCGTGGATGATATGAATCCGAATACTACCGTACTATCATACTACATCTTTCAGATTATAAAGTTTTCGGGTCATAGCAGATAAATGTGCCTCAGAGCAATACTTCTTCAACTCTTCTATCAATTTCTCCCAACTCACAAGCTGAGGTAGATCAAGTTTCCTAGTTTCCCACCAATCTCGGCCATCTGCATAAAGTCTAAGAATTATGAGTCTGACGCGACGATCATCAGTGATATCCATGGCCTTAAATATGTGCTCCATATCTCTGATCCAATCCATAGTCATCGTAGGCCTCTCGGTCCCGTAGAATTTTGGAGGATCTTTCTTCAAAAAACAAACTATTATATCAGTTCCATTTCTTGCATGTCCATTAGTGACTTGTGTAGGTGTAGTAATTTGTCTTCATAACAATCTATCTAAAGTCCCATGTTCTGCAACTCTAACCAGTAAACCTAGAGCATCTCGAGTCATAGGATCCGACGGATTAACTTCTATGCAGTGTACCTCGACAAGTTGGAACTATTGGCAGTAACTGGTGGCTGTAGGGCAGTAGTCTCTATAGCCACCTCAACAGCAAAACGTCGACTCTACTCATTATTAGGTTGGGTTAGAGAAACTGAATCGTTTGCAAGTGGAGCTACACAATTTACCCTATGTGAATACATGCTACACAATTCCCTCGTTAAGTACCTTCTCAGCAGGGGGAGCATGAAGTAGGCAAGCACGGCCATGACCCCTACCGCGTATATTTCAGTGAGCGCGTCCCCTAGCACGACCTCTCCATCCTCCCTGATCACTTGATATCCTCAGCAGCAAACAAAACCAAGTCTCACACTCAAAACTTGCATGCAGCATCTCCAGTATGGGTCTCAATCACAAGACTATATGCTAGGCTAGATATGGGCATTGTAGCAAATGATGCAAATGATGAAGATATAAAAGAATATGCTGCTCCAAAATCAAATAATAGATTAGCATCTCTATCAAAAGGCAACCAAAATACTTGTGACAACACCCTGACATGTCAGTAATTATTGATGAGTCACTCCATAAACCTGACCTTGACCTCTGCTATTCGATGGGGCTGCTCCTATACCGTGATATATTTCACGTCCACTGGTCTGGCCTCCTCGAATCTCATGATCTCGGCCTCTGCTAGTTTGAAATCGTAGATGATATGGATCCGAATACTACCATATTATCATACTACCCTGTTTCAGATTTTAAGGTTTTTCGGGTCATAGCAGAGAAATGTGCCTCAGAGCAATGTTTCTTCAACTCTTCTATCAATTTCTCCCAACTCACAAGTTGAGGTAGATCAGGTTTCCAAGTATCCGACAAATCTCGGCCATCTGCATAAAGTCTATAAATTACGAGTCTGACTGGACGATCATCAGTGATATCCATGGCCTCAAATACGTGCTCCATATCTCTGATCCAATCCGATCCAATCCATAGGCATTGTAGGCCTCTCGGTCCCGTAGAATTGTGGAGGATCTTTCTTCAGAAAATAAACTAGTATATCAGTTCCATTTCCTGCATGTCCATTAGTGACTTGGGTAGGTGTAGTAATTGGACTTTCTAACAATCCATCTAAAGTCCTCTATTCTGCTACTCTAACCAATAAACCTAAAGCAGCTCGAGTCATAGGATCCGAGGGATTAATTTCTATACATTGTACCTCGACAAGTGGGAACTGTTTGAAGTAACTGGTGGCTGTAGGGTCGAGTCTGCTCATTATTAGGTTGGGTTGTAGAAACTGAATCGTTTACAAGTGGAGCTACACTATTTACCCTATGTGCACGTCATGCTACACAATTCCCTCATTAAGTACCTTCTCAGCAGGGGGAGCATGAAGTAGCCTAGCACGGCCATGACCCCCTACCGCGTATATTTCTGCGAGCACGTCCCCTAGCACTACCTCTCCATCCTCCCTGACCACTTGATATCCTCAGCAACAAACAAAACCAAGTCTCACACTAAAAACTTGTATGAGCCATCTCCAGTACGGGTCTCAATCACAAGACTATATGCTAGGCTAGATATGGGCATTGTAGCATATGATGCAAATGATGAAGATATAAAAGAATGTTCTGCTCCAAAATCAAATAATAGATCAGCATCTCTATCAAAAGGCAACCAAAATAATTGTGACAACACCCTGACATGTCGGTGCTTATTGATGAGTCACTGCATAAACCTGGCCTCGACCTCTGCCATTCGATGGGGCTGCTCGTATACCGTGATATATTTCACATCCACTGGTCTGGCCTTCTCGAATCTCATGATCTCGGCCTCAGCTAGTTTGAAATCCCCTTGTCCCGTAGATGATATGGATCCGAGTACTACCGTACTGTCATACCACCTTGTTTCAGATTTTAAGGTTTTTCGGGTCATAGTAGAGAAATGTGCATCAGAGCAATACTTCTTCAACTCTTCTATCAATTTCTCCCAACTCACAAGTTGAGGTAGATCAGGTTTCCAAGTATCCCACAAATCTCGGCCATCTGCATAAAGTCTATAAATTACGAGTTTGACTGCACGATCATCAGTGATATCCATGGCCTCAAATACGTGCTCCATATCTCTTATCTGATCCGATCCAATCCACAGGCATTCTAGGCCTCTCGGTCCAGTAGAATTCTGGAGGATCTTTCTTCAGAAAATAAACTAGTATATCAGTTCCATTTCCTGCATGTCCATTAGTGACTTTTGTCGGTGTAGTAATTTGTCTTGCTAACAATCCATCTAAAGTCCCTTGTCGTGCTGCTCTAACAAATAAACCTAGTGCAAATTGAGTCATAGGATCCGAAGGATTAACTTCTATGCATTGTACCTCAACAAGTGGGAACTGTTGGCAGTAACCAGTGGCTGTAAGGCAGTAGCCGCTGTAACAACCTCAATAGGAAAGCGTCGAGTCTACTCATTATTAGGTGTGGTTGGAGAAACTGAATCGTTTACAAGTGGAGCTACACTATTTACCCTATGTCCACGTCATGCTACACAATTCCCTCGTTAAGTACCTTCTCAACAGGGGGAGCATGAAGTACGCTACCGCAGCCATTACCCCTACCACATAAATTTCTGCGAGCGCGTCCCCTAGCACGACCTCTCCATCCTCCCTGACCACTTGATATCCTCACACCCAACAAAACCAAATCTCACACTTAAAATTTGTGCGAGGCATGTCTAGTGGGGGCCTCAATCACAAGACTATATGCTAGGCTATATATGGGCATTGTAGCATATCGTGCAAATTGATGAAGATATAAAAGAATGTGATGCTTCAAAATCAAATAATAGATTAGCATCTCTATGAAAAAGGCAAGAAAAATACTTGTGAGAACACTCTGACATGTCGGTGCTTATTGATGAGTCACTGCATAAACCTGACCTCGACCTCTGCCATTCGATGCTGCTGCTCCTGTACCCTGATATAATTCACGTCCACTAGTCATGCCTCCTCAACTCTCATGACCTCTACCTCTGCTAGTTTGAATTCCCCTTGTCCCGTAGAAGATATGGATCCGAATACTACCGTACTGTCATGCTACCCAGTTTCAGATTATAAAGTTTTCGGGTCATAGAAGAGAAATGTGCATGAGAGCAATACTTTTTCTTCAACTCTTCTATCAATTTCTCCTAACTCACAAGCTGAGGTAGATCAAGTTTTCTAGTATCCCACGAATCTCGACTATCTGCATAATGTCTATAAATTACGAGTCTGACTGGACGATCATCAGTGATATCCAAGTCCTCAAATATGTGCTTCATATCTTTGATCCAATCCATAAGCATCGTAGGCCTCTCCGTCCCATAGAATGTTAGAGGATCTTTCTTCAGAAAACAATCTAGTATATCTGTTCCATTTCCTACCTGTCCATTAGTGACTTGTGTAGGTGTAGTAATTTGTCTTCCTAACAATCCATCTAAAGTCCCCTGTTCTGCTGCTCTAACGAATATACCTAGTGCAACTCGAGTCATAGGATCCGAAGGATTAACTTCTATACATTGTACCTCGACAAGTGGGAACTGTTTGAAGTAACCGGTGGCTGTAGGACAGTAGCCGCTGAAGCAACCTCAACAGGAAAACGTCGAGTCTTCTCATTAGTAGGTTGGGTTGGAGAAACTGAATTGTTTAAGGGTGGAGCTACACTATTTAGCCTATGTGCACGTCATGCTACACTATTCCCTCGTTAAGTACCTTCTCAACAGGGGTAGCATGAAGTTGGCTACCACAGCCATGACCCCTACCGCGTACATTTTTGCGAGCGCATCCCCTAGCACGATGTTGTGTTTTGTTGTCTATGCCTTTATACTCAATTTTATCACAATCCTCAATAATTTGCACACAAACACAAGGCAAGTGCGCCCATCGTTTAAATTAGTATAATGGCAAGCAAGTTTAAATATCGTATCCACGGGGATGGTTAAATACCATTACTCACTTCTACTCTATTGTTTAGCCTAACAAATTTGTTTGAGAAATTGGTTGGAATAATTACTAGGAAAAGAAATCTAACTTAACTAATCTTTGTTTGCAAGAGAGAAATCAAATGAGAAAACAATACTTGAATAGTTTATCCCCCTAGACTTACCTATGTGATAGAAATGTCCATTGGTTGATAAATTTCACTTCTTATGTTTGATGAAATTCCAATGATAGAACTCACTCTATCTCTAGATGAAAGTTCTCTACTCTTAGATTAATTAGTTGAAATCTCTTTCTAACCAAATCAACCCAAGAATGCATTAAGAATTGTGAATTTCCAATTAGAGAATCAAGAAGATGTTTAGGTTTCTATCTCTAGTCACCTAAATCATCCCCATTGTTTGTGGATGGTCTATTTCACCCTTCCTTTCTCAATTCCAAGTGAAAAAATCCAGATTTTGAATTAATTATCAATCACCCTTCATTTCTCAATTCCAAGTGAACAAAAATTCCAGATTATGCATCCATAATCCACTCAATCAATTCAACCATTCAAACCCACAAACAATTCACAAGAAATTCAAATTCAATCAACCAATGAAACACTTCATTCACATAGGCAAAATCTAGGGTTCATACCCATCCAAGTATTCAAAATTTTAGCTCATCAATATACTACAAATCAAAGAATATAAACCAATAAAGAAAGAGTAAAAATTGCTCATTTTCATGGTGTAAAATCTTCTCTTCCTCAAGGTTGAAATTCGTCACTGTAGCATGGAGAAAATTGCAGCTTTTTCCATGAATCTTCAAGGTGGATGTTCTCCTTCTTCAAGGATTCAATCTTCTCTCTTGATTTCTCTTGCAAAGATGATGAATTGGGATGGGATTTGAGTGAGTTTTGATGAGTTTTTACTGTTTTTCTTTCACTCTCTCGGCTCCTCTTATTTCTGCCCTAAAGGGGTATTGAAATCTGCCCCAAAAGAGAGAGAAATGCAGCTTAAAAGCAGCTTCAGATCGACACAAACGGCGCCGCTTATATCACACCAAACGGCGCCGCTTGCCCCCAGTTTTGGTGCAAGTTTCTGCTGCCCGACTGTGACACTGTTTTGTATTCTAGGTGAATTCAGACCACCAAAGCGGCTGATCTAGGTCTTGATGTCTTCATGAAAGTTGTGTATCAGGCTCTTATATTTCTACATAGATTTGAATCACATCAATTGGGCATCTACAACGCATGATATGATCATTATACCAAACTGTGTCAAAAATGGAACCCAATGCAGAACAGGTGACTTTGCAGCATAAGTAGTGTAGGCAAATGAACTCTGATTGACACAAATTTTACCATTCTGAAAACTTCCGAATGTTCTATATAACTGTCTAGAATACCACGTTTGCATTTGAAATCTTCATGGAGGTCAAAATCCGACTTGAAATATGTCTACCAGTCTATTTTTCCTCTGCATTTCTCTGTTTTTCTTCATTGTATAAATTTCCCTTGTTTGCTTCATTTAATTCCAAAGCTTCAATAATATCACCTAAAGCAAATAAGAGATAAAGGGAGTATAAATGGTGATTAAAACACCAAAATTTAACATAAAATCAAGCTCAAAATGATAATTATATGAAGCACAAATATAGAATATTACACGACCACTCCATCCTCCCTGCCCGCTTGATATCCTCAGCAGCCAACAAAACCAAATCTCACACTCAAACCTTGTGCGAGGCATGTCTAGTAGGGGTCTCAATCACAAGACTATATGCTAGGCTAGATATGGGCACTGTAGCATATGGTGCAAATTGATGAAGATATAAAAGAATGTGATGCTCCAAAATCAAATAATAGCTTAGAATCTCTATGAAAAAGGCAAGCAAAATACTGGTGACAACACTATGACATGTCGGTGCTTATTGATGAGTCACTGCATAAACCTGACCCCGACCTCTGCCATTCGATGGTGCTGCTCCTGTACCCTGATATAATTCACGTCCACTAGTTAGGCCTCCTCAACTCTCATGACCTCTACCTCTGCTAGTTTGAATTCCCCTTGTCCCGTAGATGATATGGATCTGAATACTACCGTACTGTCATGCTACCCAATTTCAGATTATAAAGTTTTCAGGTCATAGCAGAGAAATGTGTCTGAGAGCAATACTTTTTCTTCAACTCTTTTATCAATTTCTCCCAACTCACAAGCTGAGGTAGATCAAGTTTTCTAGTATCCCACCAATCTCGGCTATCTGCATAATGTCTATAAATTACGAGTCTGGCTCGACGATCATCGTGATATCCAAGTCCTCAAATATGTGCTCCATATCTCTGATCCAATCCATAAGCATCGTAGGCCTCTCCGTCCCGTAGAATTTTAGAGGATCTTTCTTCAGAAAACAATCTAGTATATCAGTTCCATTTCCTACCTGTCCATTAGTGACTTGTGTAGGTGTAGTAATTTGTCTTCCTAACAATCCATCTAAAGTCCTCTGTCCTGCTGCTCTAACCAATAAACCAAGTGCAACTCGAGTCATAGGATCCGAAGGATTAACTTCTGTGCATTGTACCTCGACAAGTGGGAACTGTTGGCAATAACTGGTGGCTGTAGGGCTGTAGCCGCTGAAGCAACCTCAACAGGAAAATGTCGAGTCTGCTGATTATTAGGTTGGTTTGGAGAAACAAAATCGTTTACAGATGGTGCTGCACTATTTATCCTATGTGCACGTCATGCTACGCTATTCCCTCGTTAAGTGCCTTCTCAAAAAGGGGAGCATGAAGTAGGCTACCACAGGTGTGACCCCTACCGTGTACATTTCTGATAGCATGGATTAAAAAGTATTGTCTGATAGCATGGTCACTATTTTTCCAGAGAATTTCAGACGAATGTTCTGATGCATAAGGAAATGATGGGACGTCCGAACTTTTCCAGACATCTTGGCACAGTAAAGTTCGGATGAAAGTTCGAACGGATGTCCGAATTTCTCTGAAACTAGCCGTTACTAGCTATTTTATAGCTGTTGGAATTGATTTTTCTAATTTATAAAAGCTTTTAACCTCAGATTTTTTGTATGTTTTGAATTTCTAAGAACTCTAAACATTCCAAAGTCTTTAGCAAACATTAAAGCTCTCTTTGTCATGTGCTTTCAATTGATCATTCAAGATTCCAAAGACAACAAAGTGTGAAGGTGCAATATTGTGTAATCATCTACTAGCTTTTGCAAGGTTATCTTGAAAACATAAAATCCTTTAGATAAGGGTGATCCTTGAGACATTGACTCAAGGTTGTTTGTAGATATAAAATCCTTTGGTTGGGTGAACCTTGTTTGTAGAATTGCAAAAGAGGTTGTGAGTGTAAAACCATTGTGTGGTGAGCCTCTTATGTAATTGTTGAACTTGAGCATATAGTAGATTGTTTGAAATCCTTGAGTGTAGGCTCAAGGTAGTGCAAGTCGATCTTGAAGAGATCGAACCACTATAAATTGCTTATGTTTATTGATCTTACATTTTTTTACTGCTTTGCTATTAATTGACATATTCTCTCATTGAACCAAGCACATATAATCTGGTCTTGCTTAGAATTGTACAAGGAACTTATTTTCAAAAATTAGCCAAAGACCTAATTTGCCCCCCCCCCCCCTCTTATGTCTTTCAGTTTACAGTAACTGGTGGCTGTAGGGCAGTAGCCGCGAAAGCAACCTCAATAGGAAAATGTCAAGTCTGCTCATTATTAGGTTGGGTTGGAGAAACTGAATCGTTTACAGGTGGAGCTACACTATTTACCCTATGTGCACATCATGCTAGACTATTCCCTCGTTAGGTGCCTTCTCAACATGGGGAGCATGAAGTAGGCTACCACGGCCATGACCCCTACCGCGTACATTTCTGCGAGCGCGTCCCTTAGCACGACTTCTCCATCCTCCCTAATCAAAACTTGTAAGAGGCATGTAACTAAAGAGTCTACAGAATCGATAATCTAAGCTCTGATACCAAAATTGTAATGATCAACTCCTGGGCGGGCCCTACCTAGGAGTGAATCATCACTTTCATAATCTAGAGATGCAGTGCAACCTGTAATACCACTATATTATACAAGTATAAACTCTAATAATTTCTAAACAATTAACAGCCAAAAACAATATAAGGCACTCCGGCCATTCTACAACAAAAGTTTATATAAAATGGTTTATAGAAAAATTAATTGTTTTCAAAAGATTGAGATCTCTCTGTATACATACTAATTAAATTAATAACCATTTGAAATATTACAATGCATTGACGCACCAAGAATAGTTACAAATGATAGACGCCTTCACAATATTAGTTGCTGTTGATTATTCAACTGTTACGCGCGATCTAGAAGAAGAACTATACTCTAAATTCAACTATAAAAATTCTGAAATATGATGAGAGAATAATGAGCTACGAAGCCCAGTGAAATTTTTAGGTACTTGTATAGTTTGAGAGTAAATATACCGTATTGAGTTTATAACACTTTTAAAATAGATAAAAGTTATCCCTGACTTTTTATGAGAATAACTTTGTTTGGTACAACAAAATATTCTAATTTAGAAATCACGTTAATTCGAATATATTTATATATATGTACTTTCAAGTAATAATCAATATTTTGAAAAATAACGGCAAAATCAATAAACACAATTCACACCACTCTTACGAGTCCATACAAGCACATAAAAACTTTCGCCGCCCTTCTAATGGCCATCTCACACGCGTCACAGAGGAACTCTCCACACAACACCTCCTAATGGCCTTCTCACACATGACGCAAAGGGACTTTCCACACCGCATCTTCCAATGGCTTTTTCACACACGGCGCAAAGGGACTCTCCATACAAATTAATAATTTCACCCTGCATAGGAGTCAATTCATATCCCGATGGCAGAGTTTACAACTCATCAACAACCAATCATTTTTCATGGTTTCATATATTATATGAATATACAAGCTGAGCTACGGCAAAACAACAACTTATATTAATACTACATATTTTCACAAAAAGCCGAGCCACGGAAAAATAACAATTTAAAGTTTCCATAACATATATTCAAAAAGTTGAGCCACCACAAAATAAATAATTTACTTAGCATAAAATAAATAAATAAAAATATATTAAAATAACATAACTTAAAATGATAAGATTTTGTAGTTCTCAACCTCCACTAGTAAGCTAGAAATCTCACCTCAAGCAAAAAGTATAAATCTATACTACTACCCCTTAGTTCTACCTTGGGAATCTCAAGACCTAACATATAATTACGTAGTAACAAACAAATTTAATGTCACTCTAAAATGCTCTAATATTGACATATATATATAGTATATGAATGAATGCATGATTAATATTAATTAGAACTAAAAATTATTGAATTTGATAAAATTATTTTAAAATAGGAACTAGCCATTTTTCAAGGGAATAAAAATTTTAAATAATTAATTTTAATAAAATGCACCATTCTCTACAAAAATCCCAATTATTCTGTTTTATTCTTAATATACCAATTTAGAAAATTTATTCTATTTTATTCCTAATATACTAATTTAGAATAATTATTCTATTTACATATTTTGATACTCCTTTTCCATTATAACAGTCTAATAAATCTTTAAATATTCAGTATTTAACCAAAAGAAAAATTCACATAAATAAATTTGTAGGTAGAATATGATAATAAGAACCTTCATTCAAAAATTGAACAAAATCAGAGTATCCAACAATTTATTAAAATTTATATAAATTTACTGCTACAGTAAATTTCAAAAATAATTAAACAAGTCAAGCATTTGCGAATAGAAAAAGGGTTTGAGTTCTATTTTGGAAAATTCAATGGTTTCTACAAGAAGGAAGACATGAGACATCTAACAGTTATTGGCACACGTCAGTAGAATATAGTAGTTGAACGCATAAACCGTACATTGATTGAGCAAGCAAGATGCATGCTTTCAAATATGCATTCTAAAGAAATTTAGCTAGAACCTACTTCAATAGTGTCTTATTTGGTGAATCGATTCCCTTCTATAGCAATAGAGTTGAAGATCCTAGAAAAACTATGGTATAGCAACCCTTCAATTTATCCAAGGTTGACGATATTTGGATGTCTTGCATTTGAGTCATCACATTCAAATTGAGGAAGAAGACACTGCAAAGACTGATGAAGAGAAATATTGTATTGCCTAGAATCGACTAAAGAGGCAGATTAGACACCCTTAAAAATATACCGACCTAGATTTTGTTGCTTATGTTTTAGTTATTATAGAAGACACTTGTTTTGATGATGAACCTACAATATGTGATGAATTTGTAAAATCATGCAAATCAAAAGAGCGAATTGATGCGATGACTGATGAAACAAAATATCTTCATGAGAATCATACATGGAGTTCGTAAAACCTCTAATGGGTAAAAGATTTTTGGTTGTAAATGGATTTTCAAGAAGAATGCTCAAATTGTAAAGAATGAAGAGATAATATATAAAGAAAGACTTGTTACGAAAGGCTACATTTAGCGAAATGGAATGGATTTTAATCAAGTGTTTTTACTAATTGTTGACCATAGCTCTATTCGCATATTGTTGGCTTTAGTTGCAAAGTACGATCTTGAACTTGAGTAACTTGATATGAAACCAGGGTTTCATCACAAAGAGCTTGAGAAGATTATTTATATGAATCAACTTGAAGGTTTTGTGGTTCAAGAAAAATAATATTATGCTTGCTTGTTGAAGAGGTCCCTTTATATATAGGCTTAAGCAATCTCCAAGGCAATGTTACAAGTGTTTTGACGATTTTATTACCAGAATTAAGTTCAGGAGAAGTGACTCTAACACTTGTGTATGTCAGAAGAAATTTTTTGTTGGCTCTTTTGTGTACTTGTTGCTTTATGTTGATAATATGTTAATTGGTGAAAGCGTAATTGTTGTAGTCAACAAGCTGAAGACTCAACTAACACTACAAGAAAAATTAAATTTTGCGACGACAAATTGCGACGGAAATTAGCGTCGCAAATATGCGACGGATTTGCGACAAAATAGCTAGGGGCAAAATAAGTGGCTTAATTTGCGACGGAAAAATATCCGTCGCAAATCCGTCGCAGATTTGCGACGGAAATTATTTTTAATTTAAATTTTAATTTCCGTAGCAAATCCGTCGCAGATCTGCGACGGATTTGCAACGGAATTTATGCATATTTATTTTAATTCCTATATTTAAATTTCGTCAGCAAACTCGTCGCAGATCTCATGACTGATTTGCGACGGCATTTATGTATCTATTTTTTTTATTCTTATATTTAAATTCGTCAGCACATCCGTCGCCTATCTCGCGACTGGATGATGCATGTTGATTTAATGCATATATTTTTTTATTTATATATTTAAATTCCGTCGCAAATGAGTCGCAAATATGCGACTGGCTTTACTGACGAAATTTAAATATAGGAATTAAAATAAATATGCATAAATTTCAGTATAAATCCGTCAGCAGATCGCTGACTGATTTGCTACTGAAAATTAAAATTTAAATTAAAAATAATTTTAAAGTCGCAAATTTGCGACTGGATTTACTGACTGAATTTAAATATAGGAATTAAAAATAAATATGCATAAATTTCAGTAGCAAATCGTCGCAGATCTGCTGACTGATTTGCTACTAAAATTAAAATTTAAATTAAAAATAATGTTCAGTCATAAAACTCGTCGCAGATCCCATGACTGATTTGCGACTGAAATTAAATATAGGAATTAAAATAAATATGCATAAATTGTCGCAAATCCGTCGCAGATCTGCGACGGATTTGCGACGGAAATTAAATATAGGAATTAAAATTTAAATTAAAAATAATTTCCATCGCAAATCCGTCGCAGATCTGCGACGGATTTGCGACGGAAAATAAAAATCCGCAGATCTGCGATGGATTTGCGACAGAAAGGAAAAATTAAATTTAAAAAAATAATTCCCGTCGCATATTTGCTACGGATTTGCGACGGATTTATTTTTGCGACGGAATTGCAACAGATTTGCAACGGAATAATTTTCTTTCCTCCTATTCTTGCATCTTTATTTGTTTTTGGTGCGCCAAATCTCACGGTGTTCATAAATGAAGTATTTAATTAAATATGTAATAGTATTTATATAAAGACACATACGAATATATATCTTGTAATTTATTTTGATGTAACATACATATACACTATAATGACACATAATACTAAAACATAGAAAGATATATTACATATATGTGTAACGGTAATAGTTAAAGTTTTAAGTATGACTAATTTATAATATGTAATAATGTTCCACAACATATAGTCTTGATGAAGTATATAAAGTGTTGATGAAGTATATATAAATACATATACTAGCACAATTTATATAATAACTAAAATGAGAATATGTCATAATTATTCATTATTCACAAATCCCAACCATAAACTTATTGGAGCAATGGAAGAGAAAGAAAAGAATTTTAAAAAAGCATTAGAAATTAAATTTGGTCGCAATTCGCACGCAAAGCCGTTGCAAATTTGAGACGGATTTTGCGACGGTCTTATTACCGTTAATAAATATAATTCGAAAAATTCCGTCGCAAAATCCGTCACAAATCGCGACTGATTTGCGATCGCATTTGAAATTAAATTACCCGCAAAATGAGCCGCCAAATTGAAAATAAGTATTTTGCGAAGCATTTATGAACGTTAATTAAAAAAAATAAATTCAGTTAGCAAATCTAGTCGCATATTTGCGACGGATTTACGACGGAATTTTTACCGTTTAAAAAATAATAATAATAAAAAAATCTAACCGATTTTTTACCGTTTAAAAAAAATAAATAAAAATTCCGTCGCAAATCCGTCGCAAATATGCGACGGATTTGCGACAATCCATCGCAAAAAATTCTTCTTCTTCACAATATCAACACTCAAATTTTCCAAACAATCCCACTTTCCAACCAATCGGCTTGCTCGCCGCCTACCTCCCCACACCCGGGTGCCCTGCCGAGCCCCTCCCCCTCGCGCCCGTGCCTTCCCGACCCCCACGCCCGCCGCCGCCGAAGCCCACCCCGCGCCATTGCTCGCCGAGCCTCCCACGCCCACCGCGCGCTCGCCGACTGAAGCCCACCCGCCCACCGCGCTGCGTGCTCGCTATTCCCCGCCCCTGGCGCCCGACCGCCCGCCCTGCAAGCCCATCTCCAGCGCCGCCGAGCACCCTCGCCTAGCGCTCGCCGAGCATCTGCGCTGCGAGACTCGCCGAGCCCAGTCAGCGAGCGTGGGAACCGCCTGCAGAGCAACCCCGTGGCTGCCGAGGACTCGCCGAACCTAGCGCGCGCGACCGCCCTGACCCCTCGCGAGCACTCTGCGCTGCCGAGCCCGACCGCGACCGCCCGACCCCCTGCCGAAGCCCACCCCTCGCGCTCGCCGAGCACTCGCGCGAGCGCCGCGAGCTCTGCGCTGCCGAGGCTCGCCAGCGAGCGTGAACCGCCTGCTGAAAGCAACCACGACTGCCGAGCCTAGCAGGGCGACAGCACTTTGACTGCTGAGCACTCTGCTGCTGAGGGCACTGCCGAGCCCAGGCCTGCTGAGCCCACGTGCCAAAGACGCCACCGCCCGGGTAAGCTTTCTTCTCGCTTTTTCAATTCCCGCATTTTTTCGCCTGAAATTGTGTTTTTCATTTTTTTTGGTTTTTTCCAGTTTTTTTTTGTTTTGTGATTTTTTTTAATTTCTGTTTTTTTGGTTTTTTCTAGTTTTTTTCTGTTTTGTGATTTTTTTATGTTATTTCTATTTTTTTTTGGTTTTTTTTCGCTTTTTTTCGTTTTCTGATTTTTATGTTATTTCTGTTTCTATGAATTTTTTTGTTATTAATTTTTTTCTATTTTTTGGCATATGTGTTTTTCTGCTTTTTTATTGCACTATTTTTTTAAAATTTGTTAATGGAGACTGGGTATTGATGTGTTTTAATTTTTGTTAAGATGTTATTTCATTTACGAAGATGCTTATGAATTTTGGGTATATTTACGTGGATTTAATATTTGGGAGAGTTTAATTTGGATTTGGAGATTGATTATGGTGGCCTTGTGCTCGGAAAATGTCCATTTTACAGTGGAGATCGTTTGTCGAATTTTTTTACACTTGCTTAACACTTGTCTCTAAATTTTTTTTAAATTATAACAAGAAATAAAAAAATTTATAAATTTATTTGTTGAATTAGGTTTAATTTAATAGGTAATATTTTTTTGAACTTTTTTTAATTTTTTTCTCAGCTTCTTATAATATTTAGGAAGATTGCAGAGGTATTTTGGGTATACTTACGTGGATTTAATTTTTGCGAGAATTTAATTTGAATTTGAAGATTGATTGTGATGGCTCTTGCGCTCGGAAAATGTCCATTTTACAAATGGAGATCTCTGTCGAATTTTTTTACACTTGCTTAACACTTGTCTCTAAATTTTTTTTCTATTATAACAAGAAATAAAAAAATTTATAAATTTATTTGTTGAATTAGGTAAAATTTAATAGGTAATATTTTTTGAACTTTTTTTAATTTTTTTCACAGTTCTTATAATATTTAGGAAGATTGCAGAGGTATTTTGGGTATACTTACGTGGATTTAATTTTTTGCGTAGAATTTAATTTGAATTTGGAGATTGATTGTGAGTGGCCTTTGCGCTGGAAAATGTCCATTTTTACGATGGAGATGCTTGTCAATTTTTTTTACACTTGTCTCTTTGTTTTTTGATCGTATTATAACAAGAATTTAAAAATCCTAATTTTTTTGTGGAATTAGGTAAAATTTAATAGGCAATATTTTGTGTACAGCTTTTTTTCTGTTTTTTTAATTTTTTTTATGAGTGCTTTTTAATTTTTAATGTAGATGGATGATCGTAGTTGGATGTATAGCGTACATACGCAAGGGGATTAAGGGAATCACAAATGAATATAAAGATGGGGTTAAGGGTTTTATAGCTTATTGTTTGTTGAACGGGCACACTTCGTGGTTGAGATGTCCTTGTGCGAAGTGTAAGAACAAGGTGCACATTTCTCCCGATGAAGTGCAGGTGCACTTGTATCGGTTTGGATTTGTCGCCGATTATTACCGTTGGACCAGTCACGGTGAGAGTCTTACTCCGTTGCATCCGGGGACAGTTCCAACCAATTCTGAATCACAATCTATCCCTAATAATCCATTTCAACAGATGGTAATGGATGGCGTTGGTTCGGACCAGCTTTTAGACCACGCGCGTGGTGTCTGGCAATGAAGAACCTCCCAATGTTGAAGCCAAGAAATTTTATGATATGTTAAAAATCGCCGATACTCCTTTGTGGGATGGATGCACGAACCATTCGCGAGTTATCATTTGTTGCTCGCATGTTTGAATATTAAATCGAGAATAATATTTCGTAAAGATGTTTTAATCGAGTAATGCAACTAATTAAGGAGGTTCTGCCAAAGGATAATCTGCTTCCGGAGGACTTGTACCGTACCAAGAAGATGGTTTCTGGACTCGGCTTGCCTGTGGAGAAAATAGATTGTTGCCCAAACAGTTGCATGCTTTATTGGAAGGCAGATGTTGATTTGCGAGAATGTAAGTTCTGTGCGAGTCCCCGGTACATGCAGAGGAGGAAATTTCGGAAGAATAGACAGCAAAAAGATGTCCCTTTTAAGAAAATGTACTACTTTCCCTTGACTCCGAGATTGCAGAGGTTGTATGCATCAAAAACGACTGCAGAACACATGAGGTGGCACGCTGAAACTGTGCAGAATGAGGGATTGATGAGTCATCCACGGGACGGTGAAGCATGGCATCATTTTGATTGTGTGCATGTGGAATTTGCGAAAGAGGTTCGCAACGTACGTTTAGCGCTATGCACTGATGGGTTCTCACCATTTGGAATGTCGGGAAAGCAATATTCCAGTTGGCCTGTCATTATTACGCCGTACAACTTACCACCGTGGATGTGTATGAAGGATGCTGTGATGTTTTTGACAGTAATTATTCCAGGGCCGAGGAACCCGAAGCATAAGATCGATGTCTATCTACAGCCGTTGGTGGAAGAATTACAAAATTTGTGGAGCACTGGAGTGCCGACTTATGACGTCTCCAAAAAAAAGAATTTTCAAATGCGAGCTGCCCTCCTATGGACCATTAATGATTTTCCAGCTTATGGTATGTTGAGCGGTTGGAGCACTGCCGGAAGACTGGCTTGTCCCTACTGTATGGAGCAAACAAAGTCATTTCATCTACAACATGGCTCAACGCAATCTTGGTTTGACTGTCACCGCCGGTTCTTGCCGATAGATCATCAATACAGAAGAGACGGAAAATCATTTCGAAAGGATCGCGGTCGTGAGACCTCTCAACCTATTAAGCGATCTTGCGGGGATGAGATGTTGCATAGAGTCAGCGGTTTGCCGAGAATTGTCGATACTGCGGCTGAAGTTGGCAAGGATGATGGTAGAGGTGTTTACCACAACTGGGCTAAACGTAGCATCTTCTGGGACTTACCGTATTGGAAATCAAATTTAATTTGCCACAATGTTGACGTCATGCACAATGAAAAGAATGTGTTCGAAAACGTGTTTATCATCAGTAATGGACGTGAAGGGCAAGTCAAAGGATAATGTAAAGGCTCGACGAGATTTGGAGGTGTATTGTAATAGGCCGAGTTACATATTACATGTGTCGGAAATGGTAAAGTTTCTATGCCGAAAGCTAAGTACTCTCAAACGAAGCAAGAAAAAAGGGTTGTATTGGAGTGGGTTAGGGATTTGAGGCTGCCCGATGGATATGCGCTCTAACTTAGGTCGGTGTGTTGATTTGAACGGGTTGAAGATGTCGGGCATGAAGACGCATGACCATCACGTATTTATGGAAAGATTGCTTCCTATTGCATTTAGAGAGTTCCTCCCCGCACCTATTTGGAATGTGCTAACGTAATTAAGTTTATTCTATCGGGATTTATGTGCTCCAAAACTGCCAACATCTCGTATGAGAGAGTGGGAGAAGAACATAGTAATCCTACTATGAAAGTTGGAAAGGATATTTCCTCCTTCATTTTTTTGATGTGATGGAGCATTTAATGATTCACTTACCTTACGAAGCAAGGGTTGTTTGGTCCTGGGTTCAATATAGATGGATGTACCCGTTTGAGAGGTTAGGCCTTCGATATGAGCATTTAAACTGCTTTTGTTTTAACTACTCGATGTAGAATTTCTAACACCGTTAAAAATGACAAAGTGCGAGTTCTTATATCGCCCTGAAGTTGAAAGTAAAAAAATAAGGCAAGGGTCGAGGGATCAATTTGCAATGCATATTTGATTGAAGAGGCATCTACGTTTTTTTCTTACTACTGAGCCGCATGTCCGCATCTAGACATACAAATCGCTCGAAATGACGAAGGTGTTTCGTAAAGATGTGGGTTGTCCATATGTAATGCAACGAGCAAGGTGATCGGGAATACAATTACCAGATACCTTTCTCCCGAGGAATTTAAGGCAGCTGTTAATTACATATATCTCAATTGTGAAGAGATACAACCGTTGGTAACGTACGTCTTTTTTTCATATTTTCGCTGTTTTACTGATTCTTCGTGGTTTACAGCACTCGACTTATACAATGACTATGAAACAAGAAATTCGGAGTCGACTATGTCCGCACGACCCTTGTACAACTGGGAGGCGGAAATTGATAGGAGATTTGAGGGCGAGTTTCTCATATGGTTCAGGGCTTATGTAAGTTTTTTTTTGTCGAGTAGTAATCAACAAGGCTTAAGAAAAATTGTTCTAAATAGTCAATAACACCGTTTATATGTTGCAGGTGCAAGATCATCAAAATAACGTAATGTGATGAAAAATATTAAAAGTCTATCCCCTGGGACCTTCAAGGCAGTGTGAAATCTTGTAAAGGGATATATAATAAATGGTTTTCGATTTCATACGCAAGATCATGGAGTCTGAAAGAGGACTATTAATTGTGGTGTATGGAGTTAAGGGCGAGGGACGAAGATATTGGCAGCGAGGAGCGACTATTATGGGATTTTGAAGGAGATCATTGAAGTGCGCTTTAGGGGATTCCATCTAGGGATGTTATTTTATTTAAGTGTGATCGGTATGATCCCGTGCTTAACAGGGGAGCGTCGGGATTCATCCACATTACCAAATCGTAGATGTTCATTCCAGAAAAGATACCCCCAAATATGATCCATTTGTATTAGCTGTGCAAGCTCAGCAAGTATACTATGCCACTTATCCTGGAAGTAAAAGAAATAAGTCTGATTGGGTGGGAGTATGCAAATCGAAGGCTCGTCATGTCATCGATGCACCTATTGTTGAGAGACCATACCAAGAAGATGTAGATGAATCGATCACATTCAATGTACGTGGTGAAGATGACATAATCGGCGAACTTGTGCATGAAACAGGTGAAGGGGAGATTCGGATGATAATGAACCGTAATATACTGAATATGATGACTCGGATGATTCTCGATACGAAGTTGAAAGTGAATGGGAATCGAAGATGATCCGAGTGAGGACGAAAATAGTGAATAATTTATTGTATGTATGCATTTCTTACATATACTACGTCACTTATTTATTTTTAACAATTTATTATATTTATATTTTACATGTTACTAATAATTACATAGCTAACGAAAATTTTCTTCTTTTTTCGTATGCCTCACGTAGGTCACGTTCGATTGGGATGAGTGATCGTACTCCTTCTCCATCTTTACCCGATCCGATGTCTTTACCAAGTGAGGATGACACACGTGGAGCGGAGTCCGAGCATACGCCTTTGACCCCAGCTTCTGTGGTACCCTCTACGTCGCTTCTACAGTGGGACTCGCGACGGAGGAAGTGCGCATTCGATAGCCCCGAGTGGCGACGCAGTAAGTTTCTATTTTCTTGTGCGGGAATGTATTCAAATTTTTTGAAAGGATAACTAACTATTCATCTCGTGTAATGGAACAGCTTTTTTCCCCAATGGAGGGGACGGTGCATTCGATATCGGATACGTTTCACCGGCATTTCACCGGGACCGCTTTTCTAATTTTGAGACGGTCCCATTAGAGCTTCGGGACATGTGGTTCCGAGATGTGGAGTGTAAGTAACAAACTATAAAATATATATCCACATTAGTATTTTTTCTCTATATATTCTCTATATATTTAATTTTTTTTAAATAACTTTGCGATACACGTTATCGATGGCTTCCCAGAGCATGCTGATCGATATCTACGCAATTTGGGGACGACAAATGCACTCGCCGTCTCATCTGATCGCCTCTCAAAGGCTCATGTAAAGGGGAAATGTCCACCGTGGGATATCTCCCGACATTTGGAGCCAACTCGGGCGGGATCACTGGAGCACGGAACAATTCGGGGCAGAGCTTTCAGCCAGCCGCTAAGCTGAACAGAGAGCAGCCGCTACTGGACCGACTCACACGGGAGGATGTATTTCATTCAGATGAGCACGAGCGTCGGATGGTAATGATTATTTTTTTCTTATTATTTAATTCTAGTATAATTACTAAATATTTATATTAATATATTCGTAGCGTAAGGAGCGTGGAGATGACTTCCACTTCACCGATATGTACGAGGCGACACACAAATATAAGAGTGGCTCAAAAAAGGGGCACGTTTGTCGATGAGAAATCACAACATACGTTGGTAAGTTTACATATTATATTACTCCGTATTTTATATTAATTATTTTATTCTTAGAATCCATTATAAATTTACTGATGTATACAATTTACAGTGATAGCGTCAACGCTTTGAAGGAGCGCTTATTCGCAGTGGAATCCCGAGATTCGGTGACTTCTCAAAGCAACCACCGGACGAGAAGTCCCTATTTATGGAGGTTGTCTGGCGGTGCTTGAAGAATCGGATTTTTTGGATTGGGTTCCGAGGCAATTCACATGCGACTGGAGGTTATGTCGACCACGTCACCCATCTGCTTTCGACAGCCTTGCTCGATTACATTGCATCCGAGTACGCATCTCTTCACGGTCGCTGCAGAGAGAGAGGTCGATGCGCGGTTATTTTCAGCAACGCTTTGCTAGTTTGGACCAAGATTTGCGAAGTTATGTCCGAGGCATTACATCCGCCTCCGCCGCCTTCTCCACTCTCCACCTCCTTTTCCGATACCGGATTCGCAAGAGCAGACAGACGAGGTTGGTGAGGATTATACGATCGATCCGCCCGACGTACCATCCTCCAACGATCGGCCCTCCAGATCCACCTCCGCCTCCTCCACCGTCTCCGCAAAGACCGCCTTTCTATACTTATATAGATTTTGTTTCATTTTTTTCATTGTTGTACACATATAATATTGACATTTAACGGATTCATTATATTTATTTTAATTTAATATTTTATTTTTAATTATTTTATTGATTATGCTTATTTTTTAAGAATAATTATTTAAAAAATTATTAAAAATTATCACTTAAAAATTTTTAAAATATTTAATTTAAAAATTAAATAATAAATTAAATAATAAAATATTTAATTTAAAATTAAAAATTAAATAATAAATTAAATAATAAATTTAAATAATTAAATCCGTCGCAGATTTGCGACGGCTAATATCCGTCGCAAATCTGCGACGGCAATATTCCGTCGCAAATTTGCGACGGATATTATCCGTCGCAATTCAGCGACGGCAATATTCCGTCGCAAATTTGCGACGGATAATAGCCGTCGCAAATCTGCGACGGAATATATCCGTCGCAAATTTGCGACGGAAATGTTTTGCGACGGAAATGGTGTCCGTCGCAAATTTGCGACTTCTATTTTTGCGACGAACTATTTCGTCGCAAATCCGTCGCAATCTATAATTTGCTACGGATTTGCGACGGAATAGTCCGTCGCAAAAATGAAAAATTCTTGTAGTGTAAAGAGTGAGTTTAAGATGAATAATTTAGGTGCAGCAAAGAATATCTTAGGAATGGAGATTCACAGAGATCGTAAGGCGAAGAAGTTGCATTTGTCTTAGAGTTAATATATTAAGAAAGTCATTGAATGTTTTAGCATGGACAACACAAAACCTACAAGTACGTTGCTAGATGCATCCTTCAAGTTTTCTGCAAAATTATAACCTCAAACAGAGTAAGAGAAAAAGTACATGTTCGTGTTCCTTATTATGAGGCTGTTGGAAGTTTGATGCATGTTATGGTTAGCACACGCCTTGATATTGCTTATGCAATTAGTGTTGTTAGTCGATATATTGGCTAATATTTGCAAAGGACCATTGGCAGGTTATTAGGTGGATCCTACATTATCTAAAAGGTACTGTAGATTTGGGTTTGACCTATGGTGACAATTCCTCTGCTTAAGAAGGAATTATTAGTTATGTGGATTTTGATTATGCTGGTGAGTTGGACAAAAGTAGATCGATCACTGGATATATATTTACTTTGTTTTGAGGTGTCATTAATTAGGAGAGATGAGTTACAATCCACCATTGCTTTATCTACCACGGAGGTTGAGTCTATGACACTCTTTGAAGCTACAAAAGAAGCTCTATGTAAGAGAGGATTTGTTGGTAACTTTGGTTTGTATGATCAAACATCACTTGTGATAGTCAAGGTACCATTAACTTGACTAAGAATAAAATGTTTCAAGAAAGGATGAAATGCATTAACATGACATTTACATTTTGTACGAGATTACATTTCTCGCGATGACATAGCTGTTAAGAAAATTGCAATAAAAGATAATCCAGCGGATATGTTGACAAAGCCAGTTCCAATTTCCAAATTCAAACATTGTTTAGATTTGGTTGGAGTTCATAATGATTGGTGCACAATTTTACTGTTATTTGGAGAAGCTGGAGCAACCCAGAAGATGATTGAAGTGTTCTTCAAAATACAAATGAAGATGAAGATTTGCTAGAATATTGTCTTGCATTCCTGATTCCTAATTGATTAGGATTTGGTAATTTCTATGAAGGTATATGCACAAAAGTCCCACATTACCTTGTTAGAGAAACAACACTTGTATCTATCACTATGTAAGGAGCTTGGATTATAGCTTTTGTGGTGTGAAAATTATTTTAGTTTTCAGCCGTTAATTAAGTTTTGGAAGAATAACTGTAGTTAGGCTTAGGTTTTGTGTAAGAGAATATTCTTTGTTTTGTACTTGTTCATACTGAGTTAGTGATTTTGTTTCTTCTTCACTAATAGACGTAAGTTGAATGATCGAATTACGTAATGTCTGTGTGTTCTCTTTATTTCTTTTATATTATTATTGTATGTGCTATCTTGTTGATCTGTTTCTAGGTCTAACAACAGGAAGTTCCCCGTGTAATTATCTCTACTGCCGAAACATATATTTCTTAATAACATCGCTATATTCCAGTAGAAAAAAGGTAATACTTATAGTCAATGATTAGAGAGTTTTTTTCAACATAAATCAAGAAAATGATCTTCAATTAACAAATATAGTGGTCGGTATACTTCTTGCATATGAACAAATGAAGTAGTATTTAATTTTTTTTAATTGAAGTGTATAATACTGTAAATTTAAATACTTGGAAACTAACATTCATTCTAGAATTCTAATCCAGAAGCTAATTAACATTTTCTTCAAATGGTGTGTCAAAGAAATTTACCGAGGGACCAAAAATAGCTAAACAAGCTTGATGGGACGACACAAATTAGTGCCGTCCTGGAAGAACAGTAGTGGCACGGAAAGAATATACTGCATCAATTAAGGAAATGAATAAGGCACCTTTTAATCATTGCTCTATGTTTCAAAATATAAATTTTTTGAACTTTTTATATAGATTAAAAATAAAAAATTAAAAATATTTTTAATTATATTTTTAACTAATTTTATTAATATAATTAAAATTTAAAAATTATATTTATGGTAATAATAACTTTATAAAATTTGAAAAAGAACAATATTTTAAAAGGAGAAAACAAATTAGTCTTGGATAAAAATACTGAGGAAGAGAAATCTGTTTTTTCTGTTCTAGTTTGGCAGTTACAGACTGCAAGAAATAAACAATTTTTTATGGCTTACCTCTACAGCGGTTTCTCTATCGCAGCAGTTTTGTGCATTTTCGGATAAATCTCAGCTTCTTTTCGATCCAAAGTAGATTGAACTTTTCCCCCTAATTGACCTTGAGGAGAAATGGTAGCTGTCTCCCTTCGGTGCTCTAAAACTAAATATTGATACAGCACGGAAATCTTGATAGTGTGGTACTGGTAGCATAATCCGGTATTTTAAAAATGAGGCTAAGCAAGAACAAATAATTCCAAAAAAAAAAAGGAAAATGCAACTTCATTCTTTAACCAGAATTTACGTGAAATCCGCAACTTTAAGAAAATAAATAGCAAAATTGGTAAATACTTCTGGACCCCTTGTCATAGTTCGTCATTTTTGACTTATGTGCAAGCAAACATATTCCTCAAATTCTTAAAAAAGAAAAAAAGGAAAAGCTCACAAATTTCTCATTATTGGACTTTACCTACCTTTCAGCTCGGTAGACAGACCGAAAATAATACCCCTTTTATTTTAAAATATAAAACGTTTTAATTATTTTTATATTAAATAAAAGTTTTTAAATTAAAAATATTTTTATTATAATTATAATTAATTTAATTTATTTTTTAATAACATAGGAGAAAATAATAAAATTATATTTATAATAAAATTAACTTTAAAAATAATTAAATATTTAGAGAAAAAATCAAAAGGCTCAATATTTAAGATTTTTCATTCTTTGACCAATTGGTAAAAAGGAAACAAAAAGTGGAAACAGAAAAGAATATATAAATTTTTATTCAGCATTTTAGATTAATACCTAAGTTTAGTGGATAACTTGGGGCAATATATACGGGTTTTCAGTTCCGAATAGTGGCAAGAGCACAATGGCACCCTTGGTTGAAACAGTTTCGAAAATGATCATCAAACCCTCCTCTCCAACCCCTCAATCACTCAGTTGTTACATTATCTCCTCTTATGATCAACTTATACCCTCATTTGACATACCCGCAGCATTCTTTTATGCTAATCATGGCTATGAAAATTCAACAATTCGTCAGCACCTCCAGAATTCTCTTTCAAAAACTCTAGTTTCATACTATCCGTTCGCAGGTCGACTTATTGGAAATGATTACATCCATTGCAATGACGAAGGAGTTGAGTTTGTGGAGGTCCGAATTCGTTGCTCTATCTACGATATTCTGAAGGACCCAAGATCAGAGGCCAGAGACCTTGTACTTCCCTCTAGGGTAGTTGTTGGTAGCGAAGATAGTTTAGTCGTAATTCAGCTCAGCCATTTTGACTGTGGAGCAGTGGCTATTGCTTGTGGCATACCTCACAAAGTTGCAGATGCATGTACACTTGCTGCATTTATGAACGATTGGGCTGCTTCTACATGTCTATCATCTCATGCACCATCTCCGTTATTGGTTGCTGATTCCGTCTTTCCCCATCGAGATGATATATTACTTCAACCGTTTGTTCCCTCCGAAAATTGTGTAACAAGGAGATTCGTCTTCCCTGCTGCAAAGATAGAGAAGCTCAAGTCGAAGGCTGTGGAATCAGGTATTCAACGACCTACTCGAGTGGAAGTTGTGACTGCACTTCTCTATCAATTTGCCATGGTTGCAACAAGATCAGTCAATTGCGGCGCGTCTAGGCCGTCTGTGTTACTCCAACCTTTGAATATTCGTCCCATCTTGGCACTTCCACAAAATTCAGTTGGAAATATCTTTTCGTTTAATTTCTGTATTAACAGAGATGACACGAAGGATTTTTCAGCATTGGTTAGTCAACTAAGGGAAGCGAAACTGAAATCAAAGAATCTTTCCCGAGAAAAGCTTACGTACGAATCACGAATGCAAGAGTTGGAACGGTGCTTAAAGCAGCTTAACATTAGCACCTACGATGCCTACCGTTTCAGCAGCTGGTGCGGATACCCATTTCCAGATGTTGATTTTGGATGGGGAAAGCCGATATGGGTGTGCGCTTTCCAACCCCCAATAGAAGACGCAATCGTCTTGATAGATTCTCCAGGAGGTGGAATCGAAGCGTTAGTCATGCTTGAAGAAAAAAAGATGTCTGCATTTGATAACAATGAACAACTGCTTTCGTTTGCTTTTTTAGGCTCTGCGAAAATGGAAGTCGAAGCTTTAGTCATCCCTTGAAGAAGAAAATCTACCTGCATTCGACAAAAATGAGCAGCTTCTTTAACATTTGCTTGTTTGTGTTTTTTCGTCTACCTTCAAGCATTGTTTGTTTTCCATTGTCTTCTTGTAGTTGATCTATACAAAGTCTTGAAAAATAATACTATCTTCATTTGAAATTGAACGTTAACCTTTTTATGTAAAATCTATAAGATACAAGACATCTAATTTTGGACGGAAAAAGTTTATATTGGTGCATAGAATTTAATATGCTCAAAGAGAAGCACACAAAGGCGGGGGGGTTTGATTTGAAAGCAGGTGAAACCAAAATTTCCAGTCCTAAATAGTGTTCCAGAATAAAAAAGCTCCACCAATATTTTGAAATAATAAATCCCTAGATGATGTAAAGTCTTTTAACTCAATGGATTTTATTAGTAAGATTACTTGAGGTTGACCAGGGGTTAAACTTTTTAACCTTAATAATACTCTATTAAAATAAATACCATGAATTAAATTACAGCAACCTGTAATAAAAATATACAGGACATTTTGTTAGTTAAAAAAAATCATCAAAAGGAGTTTACCATAGACCACGAATATCCCATTTAAGCCAATCTCCTCTAGCGAGTGCCTTCTTACAACATATCAATATCCTATTCACTGAAAGGCAAGGGAGGACTTCTATTGTCTAAGAAATATGCAAGTTCTTGTTCAGGAAGAACTGCATCAGTTTCCTTGTCCTTTTTCTTTCTTTTTTTTGTTCTTCAGAAGAGAAAATAATATCATGGAACCACCAGTTCATCCGATTCAGCAAGGTTACTATGCACAGGTGCGCCCACTTCTCACATATTCCACAACTTTGCATCCTAGAAATTCTGTTTTCTTCTTAAAAAATTAAGGGACGAAATTACAAACCCAAGAACTCTTTTCTATTCTCAAGCTTTTAAGGGAGGAAATAAAAATTATTTCATTATATAACTCACCATTTGAGTTTACCCGAGACTTATTTATAGCTTCTTGAATTTATCCGCGATCGTTTAACCGGAAATAGTTCCTCCACATTCAACAAATCAGGTAAAAATCTCTACCTGAGTGAGAAGCGTTTGTCATGACACGACTGTTGATAGTCAATTGTTGAAATCAGGTAAAAATATCTACCTGAGTGAGAAGCGTTAGTCATGACACTACTGTTGATAGTCAATTGTTGATATCTCTCGGTTCTTTTTCCGAAAATTGGGACAACATGCTGCACCAACATTCCAACAATAGTGTTGAAATGCCCAATGAAAGACATTAATGGAGTCAACGCGCCACTCCAGAGATGCTTCTGGGTCGTCTTCATCGTAGTTCTTATCCCTTCTCAGTGTCATCTTCCGATATTAACGGTGCGGTCAAGATGTACAGAATGCACGATAAGAAATCCATATTGGAATCTCCAACAGTCAGTGACGGTAGGTTACATTATTTCCCACTATAAGTTCCATATTGAAGATATTTTCTCCAACAGTAGTTTCTGTCTGTTTTTAATGATTGATTGATGAGCTTTCGTTTGACATAAATCGTAAAATTTATCTACGATTAACAAATATAGTAGTCGGTATATTCCTTGGACATGAACAAATAAAATAGTATTAGTTCTACAATAACATAGAATATACAACATAAGTCTAAATTTCTTAAGCTAATTATGGGAATTAATTGCACAAGAAAGGACTTTCACAGTTGCTTCAGTGACAGCTAAATGTTTTTGTATTTTTAGATAGCAAAAATTCCAGCAAAAGAATTTAAGAAAAGAAAAAGAAAAAAAAAGATCAGCTCAGCCTTCTTGGATACTCTTGTTGCCAAATTCAATGGCTAAAGTAGGCGATTAGGGCCCGCAGAATTTGTCATATAGTGAGAGCACTCAACTCACCTTTTGTTTGTTTCTTGCTCAATTTTCTGCTGTTGCTCAAATATTACCTTTCGCTATCTCTAGTCCACAAACACGTCCTGCCCAAGAGAACCAAAAGTGATTTTGCGAAGGGAAAAAGTATTGTAGATAATGTTCTTATCTTCTGAAATAGTGCACTCAGTAGATGATGTTAAATCTGATATCACCAAAGCATTTGATGGGGTTTCTTGGGACTTCATAATTGTTGTTAAGGCAAGTGCACTCACAGTGTATATTTGGAGATATGAAATGAAAAACTTAATAGGAGTGAATTAGATTTTTTTGTTAATTTTGTAAATTTTTTTAAATAGAATATCTTTTTTAAAAAATTCACAATTTCTTGAATTTTAAATAGAATATCTTAAGAGAAGATAAATAATCAATAAATTCACAACTAATATTAACGACTACAAAGAATAAATAAAGATAATATAAATAAAAGTACGTAATAAATATAAAAAAATATAATGATTTATAATAACTCGATCTCTATAAGATTTACATCTACTATTTTAAGTCTACACTAAAAATTTTTTACTAATTTACTAAATATTTACGTTTAGCAAATATACAAGAGGCTCACTCTTAAAGAGTTTTACACAAATAATCTCTTTTTAATCTAACAAATAAGGTTCAGCCTTATCACAAAAAAGTTTATGTCATAAAACAACCATGAACAACAAAATCAAGATTCATCCTCATTAAAAGAGTTTTATATTTCAAGACAACTTTGAATACATAAATTAAAAGATAAGATAAAGGTAGAAATTACCAATTAAGATGACCTATATTCAACAAATTTAGCACTACTTCACTTTTACTTATGTAATATTTAGATAATCACATAAAGCACATGAACAATAAAAATTTATCTTTGATCTTTGATGTTCTCAAGATAATAGAATTTAAGTTCATCAATCTTGCTCAAAATTTAGAAATTACCAATTAAGATGACCTATATTCAACAAATTTAGCACTACTTCACTTTTACTTATGTAATATTTAGATAATCACATAAAGCACATGAACAATAAAAATTTATCTTTGATCTTTGATGTTCTCAAGATAATAGAATTTAAGTTCATCAATCTTGCTCAAAATTTAAAATTTTAACTTTTTATATAACTCAAAAATATAAATATAATGTTCAAAAAACGATTAATAAAGACTAATAATAGTAAAATTTGGCCAAAGTTAGACCTCTGTGTCTGAATTGATCGTCTAAACTTTTCTGTTTATTAGGTTGAAAGAAAAGTTTACTCGTCTGAACATTTCAAAACTTTGTTAAATTATTTAAAATTTAATCATCACAAGTTTAAAACTATTTTAAATAAAAAAAATAAATCATTTAAAAAAATTTTAAATTATAAGCCGTTATTAAACGTTTTATTTTTCAAACTGATGATGCATCATCTTGGATTTAATGATCATTTCATTAACCATTTCTTAATTGTGGTGTTTCGTTGGACCGTTCTCTATTTTGATCAACGGGAAACCTTGTGGATATTTTCCTTCTTCAAGAGAAGTCAGCAAGAAAGCGTAAACTGGAGAGCCTAATGGAGACCGAAGGGGAATATGAGGGCCTTTCGGGACAGCTTATTAATCACTCCAAAACACCTTTCTTGTGGCTCAACAACTCCTTTACAACGAAAGATAGGATTCAACAAGTGGCGGGATTTTTCCTCACAGATTTAGGCTGTCAAATCTTTTTGGGACCTAGGAAAATTTGATATCACAATAAAATCCAGGGGTGGCAACACCCAAGTCTTATCTCGTTGACGTCAGCTGGTTTTAATCAAGCATGGATCAAACTATTCCCTCGTACCCGCCTCAAGCCCCATCTCCCCAGTCCCTGGAGCTGTCTTGCGGATGGTAGAGCTGTCTTTTGCAGATGTTTTCTGGGGTTTTGTTGTGAACTCAGAAGTCAAAAACTTGTAGGTCCACAGATAGATTGAAATTGAAGCATAGATTGTGAAATTCATAAATTGACAATTACCTTAAAACTCCTTGTACCAAAAGAAATAGAAGCCTTCAGTTATGTAACCACAAATATTATAAGCACAAAGCCTTAGGTGAACACACTCAATGGTTGATTATGCCTTCGCTATAAAGCTCTAAGTTCAAACCATATATACTCAACATGAACTACGCTACAATATAAACAAGATCTTATTTAAATAAGATTTAAATAATGTAATGTTTCCTATTTATGTATCTTGATTTACCGGTAATGTCACAACTGTTTACTCTACCAATTGAATCAATGACATTTGGATGAATTAAGATAGAAGTGACTGAATTTCCAAGAAATAGAATATCAAATAATTTTAAGTCCCTTAGTTTATTTCTTTGACTCTCAACATACGACAGCACCACCTATAGTAAAAATTTAGCCAATGGTAGATAGATACTTACCTGACATAGTATTTCAATCAGCAGCACATGGACCCTCAAGCACAGCAGGATATTTATTAAAAACAAATCATAGGCTTCTGTACCAAACTGGCATTCAATGCTTTCTAAAGCATGCCATTGCTATGTGTAAGTCCCTTAGTCGATAAATTTAGCTTCTTCAAATGTGGACTGAGTCAGCTTTCATTGTAGAATTGTCAATTATAGTTCATTTCTTTGACTTTCAACGCCTTTACTGTTACGATATTCATGCCCAAGAAGACTCGTGGGATTTTGATATCAATGCGGAAGGAAGTTTTCATTATTTATACAAAACTCTTATCATGATGAGAATAAAACTTTTGGAGAGCTCATCAAGATATGTGGTGGATTTCATGGTAATCTTTCATGACGAAAAATTAAGAAAATTGATAATTTACAATTATGAAATTTCATATTAAAATTTAGAGATATCAATCTTAGTAAAGAAAAAGTTTACAGTTGTTCAAAAAATCTATATATTCAAACTTTAAGGAAATCAAAACTCATGTGGAATAACAATTGAAAAATACATGGAATAGAAGCTATAATCTTAACGAAGTATTTTGACACACCACATCTTTCTCAAATGGAATTCATGTTTTAAGTATGTTATTCTTGTTAAAAAATGCACGTTACTGATTATTTAACAGACTACTAAAGGCTCCTAAAAGCGTTCGTATTCTATTTTGCTCATACGGAAAAAGGGTAGAGTGTGATTGAAGGAGTTTAGTCTATATGATTAAGTGAAGTTTATTCCTATACCTTTTGTGATAAAAGTTTAGTAGATTATTTTTCTGAGAATGACCCTATAATTGTAGATTGTTGTGGCAAATTGCATTACCGATTTCCTTATGTCAAGCTTTATTATTTCTATCTATGTGTGTATTGTTAAACTTTCCACAATGTCTTTAACACACTATGTTTGATAAAATATAAAAATTGAACAAACTAAACCTTAGCTCCTTTGAATACCAAATTCAACCTATGATCTATTTGATTGATGTAGAAGTACAAAAACAACATTCCTCTAAAACTTTTGGTGCAAAGAAGAAAACTTATTTGTGTCATTCTCCCCCGACTTATGATCAGATGATTGTGGTTGCTCTAATTCATACTAAATTAACTAGATTTATATCAAAGGAAATATTTGATGATATTCTTACTATTTTTCTAACAAATATAATTATGTGGTTTCAAATTTAGTTTATGTCGTTCAGATCATACCAAGAAAATATACAACATTAGATCAAGAAAAATGGAACTTAATAAGTGCATCGTGTTTTCTGTGAAAGCAAAGAACAAATTTATGTCTTTACAAAAAAAAATACACTCTACCATCATTACTCATTTTGAATTGAAATTCAAAAATTCAAAATGGATTATCCGTATTATCCAAATTGGAGATTGTAAGCCCTAAGTGCAAATCTTATTATTTTGATTGACAAACATTGATATGACCTAACTTGAGTAATTGTTGTGTGATAGGATTATTGGATTGTGGAAGCTAAGAAGTCTCATTGTCTTAGAGATAAGGTGCGAAAGACAGCTCAAATGTACTGAAAGAATTGAAATTTATAGAGCATGTCCTAAGAATTGAAGGCTTTGAAGACTTTTAGTGTAGGTTTACACTTTGTTAATAGGTATATCCATAAAAACCCTACACTTGTTGTCTTTGAAATCTAAAGATTTACAAGAGAGCACAAAACTTGGTTTTCAATCTTAAAAGGTTTTCATTATATATTTTTATTAAGTTCTTGACAACATCTTGTGGTATAAAAGCTCTTAAAAAGACTATCTTAAAGTCCAAAATGATTTCAAACTTCTTGTAGATGATTTCCAAACATTTTGACAAAGATTGAATAGTTCGGACATCTAAACTGCACACCCTGGCTACTGAATTTCCCGGACGACCAATCGGATGCGTATGTCCAAATTTGGTTGACTGAATTTATCCTAGAAGCCTGTAAATAGAGATGTTCAGACAATCATTCTGACGTAGGAGTGCATGTTCGGTTGACTAAAATTTACTATTATTAGCCGTTATTTGAACGTTGAAACTAATTTTCAAACCCTATAAAAACTATAAAACTTTTTTTTTTGAGTATTGTTTTGGGCTTTTAAAAATCTTCACTCTTTCCAATCTTCTATATCAAAAAGCTCTCTGAAATACCTAAGAGGGGGGGCGAATTAGGTATTTGGCTAATTTTTTGCAAATTCAAACCTTTTATATGTATAGATCAATAACAGATGATTATGGACAAGAGAGAAAAAATTTATGGCAAAGCAATATAAGAAATGTAGATCAATGAACACAAGCAATTTATAGTGGTTCGATCCTCAAGATCTACCTCCACTACCTTAAGCCTACACTTAAGGATTTCAATAACTCTACTATGTGCTCAAGTTCACAGATTACAAGAGAGGCTCACCACACTATGGTTTTACACTTACAACCTCTTCTAGTAATTTTTACAAACAAGGCTCACCACACTATGGTTTTATATCTCAAACAACCTTGAATTACAACTTCAAGGATCACCCTTATCTAAAGGGTTTTATGTTATCAAGATAACCTTGCTAGAGCTAGTAGATCAACACAATTTAATAAGTAAAGATGAGTGTGTAGATGTTACCACTTGTTGGTAGAAATTACACAAAGTTGCACCTTCACACTTTGATGTCTTTGGATTGATCAATTGAATGCACAAGACATAAGAGAGCTTGAGAAATATTTGTAACAGACTTTAGAAAGCTTAGAGTATTCAAGGATTCAAAACTTACAAAAGATTGCACGTTTATATCTTTTATAGAATTTGAAAATCAGTTGAAACAGCTATAAAACGGTTAGTTAACGGCTATTTTCAGGAAATTCGGACGACCGAATTCTGCGTCCAAATTTTTCGGACGACCGAATTCTTCCAGCTTCGTCCGAATCTTCGTCCGAGTTTCTCTGGAAGAACAGTGACCATGCTGAAGGCCAAAATTCGGACGACCGAATTTTTCTTCATGCGTCCGAATCTTCTTCCGAATTTCTCTGGAAGAACAGTAGCAAACTTTTGCTACCAAATTTGGACGACCGAATTTCTTGGAATTATGTTCAAACTTTGTAAAATCATTTGAAATTTAACTTCCAAGGATTTGAAATACATTTGGTATATATAGAAAACTTATTTAACAAATATCAGTTTGAAAACCAAAATCAAATTCCTTTGATCATATAAAGTTTACTTAAAAACTTTTAGGACACAAAACCACATTTACTAAAAATTCATTCAAAGCCTTTTAAAATTAAGAAACCAATTTTATGCTCTCTTATGCATTCAATAGACTCCAAGACATATAAGTGTAGAGTTTACATAGATATTACCTATCATCATACCTACTCTACACTTCAAGTCTTCAATGCCTTGAGTTCATCTTTGAATAAACCTCAAAAGACTCATAGCTAATTTTGAGGTTCTTCTTGCTCTTTGGCTTGAAGGCAATGAGACTTCAAACTTCTTTCTTCACAAATCCTATCACACAATATAAACATATTAGTTCTCATCAATATTTGTCATTAATCAAAATTACATGATTTGCCCTTAGGGCTAACACTCTCTTTTCTCTTGTACTCAAAAGTTGTTCTTCATGATTCCATAGACGAAAAAGTGAAGTGGTGCTAGATTTGTCATCATCTACCAAGTTGTTGGTAATATCTTTCTCACTTACTTCATCTATTTGCTTTCTTCAAGGATTCCTTAAAGATATAAAACCCTTTTGAAAGGGTGAACCATAATTGTTGTAAGTGAAAAGAGGTTATGGAGTAAAACCCTTGTTAGGCGAGTCTCTATTGTGTCTTGTATAACTATTGGAATAGTTGAAATTGTTTGAAATGCTTGAGTGAGGGCTCAAGATAGTGGATGTAGATCTTGAGTGATTGAACTACTATAAATTGTTTGTGTAATCCTTTCTATTCTCTCTTTATTTGGGAATTCATTGGGATTAATTTGAATATCTTCTTGTGAACTTGATCTCAAATCTCTTCCAAAATATATTTACAAAAAAGGAAAAAAGTTTTGAAAATTAGTCAAAGACCTAATTTACCTCCCTCTTAGGTCTTTCAATTGGTAACAAATCTAGGGCTTCTTTGTGAGATTTTACAACCTAGAAGTTAAGATCTTATGGCTAATATTTCAAATACGCCTTATTTGGAAGGGTCTTCCACAAATAGACCTCCTTTGTTTGATGGAACAAATTATATTTTTGAAAATCTAGAATTAAAATATATGTTTGTGCTATTATCTTTGAGTTGTGGAATATCATTGAGAAATGTCCTTACGTACCAATGAGGAAGAGAGCTGATGGAGTCACTAGGGAACCAAAGCCATTGCATGAATATGACGAAAGTGATTCAAGAAAAATAATTTTGAACTACCAAGCAATGAACATTTTGAGTTGTGCATTGGATATAAAAGAATACAACCAAGTAAGTGGATGTAACACTGCTCATGACATAAGGAAACTTCTTCAAGTGACGCACGAAGGAACCAATCACGTAAAGGAGTCAAAGCTTGCAATGCTAGTGAGAGATTATGTGATCTTTACCATGAAGCAAAGAGAGAGCATTAGTGACATGTTCACTAAATTTACAAACATCTCCAATGTTTTAAAGTCATAGATAAAGAGATAAATAGAGATTTAATGAGATATTACCACTGCTTGGTAGATGATTACATAAGTTAGCACCACTTCACCTTGTTGTCTTTGGAATCTTGAATAATCACATGAAAGCACAAGACAAAAGAGAGCTCTAATGATTTCAAATGATTTTGGAATGTTTGGATTCTTCAAGTGTTAAGAACTTGTTTAAAATCTAGAGTTTATGGCTTTTATAGATTTTGAAAATCAATTCCAACAGTCATAAAATGACTAGTATCTGCTAGTTTTTGAGGAGTTCGGACGACCAAACTTTGACCCTTGCATCCGAATTTCTCTGGAAATTCAGCAGTCATGTTCACAGTTTGGGTGTCCGAACTTGTATCCAAACTATTCAAACTTTGTCAAAATATTTGAAAATCAATGTCAATAAGTTTGAAATCATTTTATACTAAAAGATAAGTCATTGAAAATCTTTTGAACTCAAAGACCGTTATCAAAGCACTTGGTAAGTCAAAGATTATTCAACGCTATTTAAAATTCAAAAACAAGTTTTGCGCTCTCTTATGCATTCAATAAGCCCTTAGCACTTTTAGCTCCAAGGCAATTAGAACTCTTTGCTTCTCAATCCAAAAATTCTATCACACAAATAGCATATGAATTAGTCCTTATCAATGTTTGTTATTAATAAAAACTACATGATTTGCCCTTAGGGCTGATAATCTCGCCATTTTTGATGATGACAAACTTTGATGCAAAATGTGATGGATTTAAACAATGTAGTGCAAAGAAGCATTGATGTCAATGATAAATAATAACCAATTTAGCACTTTGACATTCGAATGGCTCAATATGAGCCTATGGCCCAAGCAACCTCCATTTACCTCCTTCCTTCCAACAACTAGGATAAAAAATATAGCATTTAAGCATTAAGAAAGTTTCTAAGAGAGGTTTTAAAGGTCAGAAAAGATTAACAATGCTGCTCCTTAGATTGTGCTCATTTTTCCATAAGTTTGGAAAGGTGTTTTTGCATTTTTCAAATGAACTATAGAAGTACTCAAATATGTATAGCTACAATGGCATTCAATTTACTCATGCACAAAATCACAGATTGGTAAAAAATTCAATCACAACTAAACTATTATCATCAATCAATATAAATACATCAGCAGCCATATGCACAATCATATTTCATCATAATTAATAACTACAACAATATAAACTTATTTAGTCATAACTACAATTTAATATAAACATACTTCATTTGGCATAAACACATTCTGTCATCATATTTTTCTCCCCCTTTTTTCATCACTCAATGATGGGGTGAATCACAATCGTCATAGGCAAGTGTCATTATCCCATATAAGCAACATTTAGCAAACATTATGCCAAGCAAATAACATATCAACAACAATAAGCAGCATTTATCATGTTAGCACATTTTGGTAAATCAACTTCTTCTCCCCTTAATTTAACTTGGGGTGATCAAAGTATCATTAACCAAAGAAGCTCTGAACACTAATGTTTCATCATTGAGCTTCATAAAAATGTCACAAAAACTAGAAAAATTTGTAAAATGCAGAAACCATGCTAAAAGTAAAAATAGTTGTGAAGCGCATAAATTATACTAAGTACATCTAAGTTACTAAAGTACTAAAGAAACAAGATAGGATAGAAGAGATGCTTAGTCTTGTGATGTCAATGGAGAGCATTTGCTAGATCCCTTCTCAATTTTCACATGTTTAACTCTTCCTTGTTTGAATGTCAGGTTGGAGGGAGTAATAATTTCAGCTTTTGCAATCAAGCTTCCTTCCTCACTAATGCCAGCTTGCTGCTCCCCTTGATCTTCCCTTTGTGATTCGGCATCCTTTTCTTCATTCTTTTCTCTTGTTCTATCTAGTAGCTCAAAGTCATCTCCTTGGTCATCATTATCATTATCATCTTTCTCTTTCTTTTTGTCTTACTTATCTTCATCATCATCGTTTTCTTCTCTTTCTTGAGGCCTAGAGGTTCCTTCACCACTTTGAAAATTTCTCATTAATATCTCCTCTATGTGCTTCACTCTATTTTCTAAACCATCTAGTTTTCCAAGAACCATTGGAGCAAAGGATTCAAAGAACTTGTACATTTTCTCCATTTCCTTGATGTGGTTGTTCAAGGCTTCTTGGAATGCCTTAGCAACGATGGTATCACCTCTAGTAATCCCTTCACCACTAGGAGCCTCTTTACCGTTGGGATATGATTGAGGAGTAGGCACTTCTTCAAAGAGTTTTATCTTGGAGAGAGGTTGCTCCCCTTCTCCTGATGAGTCATGCCACCTCTTTGTCTTCATTTCCCTTGCTAAAGTTTCTTCTTCATCTTCTTCTTCTTCAACCTCTTCACTTTCTTCCACTTCTTCCCTTTTTAAAGGAGTTTCTCTTTTTGTTCTCCCTATTCCATCTTCATTAAGAATTAACTGCATCCTTTTGAGAGAATCATTAGTGTAGATCTCTCCACTTTTGAAAGCATGTCCTCTTCCGAGAAGTTTAACTTGGAAGTTCTTAAGGAACTTAGTAAGTAATCTTCCACAAGGCAATGCCTTATTTCCTGTATTTCTTGCTTCAATCATGTGTCTCAAAGCCATATACCCAAAATTTAACCTTCTATGTTCATGTAGAGCAAGCATTATTACAACATGTATGTTACCAACGGAAGACTTATGTCCAAAGTTTGGAATTATTATTGCAGTAATCATAGGATGCAACACTCCAATGCCTTGATTTTCATTTCCTTGAAAGCTCTAAATTGCCTACCATAAGTGAAAGCTTCTTCAAACCTTTCATTGGTAAATAATTCATGAATAAAGCAGTGTTGCCCCAAAGAGTAATACTTTGCACCACTATCATCTACTCCACAAATTTTATTTACTAGAGCATCATTGAACTCAAAATCAACTTGTGACACTCTAGATGAATACTATTGAACTACATTGTCTCCTATATGTTCAATTTTCCCTTCTTTAAGATTTGTATAAAACTCATATATAAGAGCATGATAAAATTCTTCATTAACTGTTAGTAAACTGTTCCATCCAATTTCACCAAGAGGGATAGGACATTACCCATACTGGAGAGTTTATCCAAATTGACTTTGTGTCCAGGAATGATTTTTCTGCTTCTTTTACTCCATTCTTCAAATTCAGTGGCAGACTTGATGGAAACAAATCTGTCTACTCCGGATGAGGTTTAAGGGATTCGAATTCTTCTTGGTTCATTGATGATTAATTCATCATCACTTTCCTTAGCTTTGCCCTTTCCTTTTTCAACATTTACTTTCTTTGTTCTCACTATGGTGTTTTTCTTTGAGAGAAAGTGAATTATAAGGTGTATTTAGGGCTTAGAACTCGAAAATGCTAGTGATTTGAAGTGAATATGGTGAAATCACAGAGAAATTTGGGTTTGGACACAGGTGGGTCGTGTGGGTTTTGAAGGAAGAGGGAATTCGGAAGTTAGAAATTTGGGTTTGGACGCAGGTGGGTCATGTGGGTCGTGTGGGTTTTGTTGTACCCGCACAGTTTCAGTAAATTCGGGCGACCGAATTGAAAGACTAAGAGCGGAGCGGGGTGAATTAGGTCATTGGCTAATTTTCGAAAATAATTTCCTTGTACACGTCTAAGCAAGACCAATTTATATGTACTTGGTTCAATGAGAGAATATGTCAATTAATAGCAAAGCAGTAAAAAAAATGTAAGATCAATAAACGCAAGTAATTTATAGTGGTTCGATCTCTTCAAGATCTACGTCCACTACCTTGAGCCTATACTTAAGGATTTTAAACAATCTACTATATGCTCAAGTTCACAAATTACATAAGAGGCACACCACACAATGGTTTTACACTCATAACCTCTTTAGCAATTCTACAAACAAGGTTCACCCTACCAAAGGATTTTATATCTACAAACAACCTTGAGTCAATGTCTCAAGGATTACCCTAATCTAAAGGATTTTATGTTTTCCAGATAACCTTGCAAGAGCTAGTAGAAATCACAATGGAATGAAGAAAGGAGAATGTGTAAGATGTTACCACTTGTTGGTAGATGATTACACAATGTTGCACCTTCACACTTTGTTGTCTTTGGAATCTTGAATGATCAATTGAAAGCACAAGACAAAGAGAACTTTAATGTTTGCTAAAGACTTTGGAATGTTTAGAGTTCATAAAAATTCAAAACTTGCAAAAAATCTGAAGTTTATAGCTTATATAGATTTGAAAAATCAAATGCAACAGCCATAAAACGGCTAGTTTCAGAAAAGTTCGGACGTCCGAACTTTCTGCCATGCATCCGAACTCTCGTCCAAACTTCATTGTGCCAAGCTGTAAGGAAAAATTCGGACGTCTGAACTTTTCCTTATTCGTCGTCCGAAATTCTCTTGAAAAACAGTGACCATGTATCAGAGAAACTTTGGACGTCCGAACTTTACTCCATGTGTCTGAACTTGCGTCCGAATTTCTTTGGAACCACAGTGATCACTTTCAAAGTTTGGACGTCCAAACTTGCATCCAAACTTATCAAAACTTTGTCAAATCATTTAAAAATCATCCTTAATATCATTAAAATCTTTTTGTATAAATACATAAGTCACATAAACACTTTTAAACACAAAAACCGTTACCAAAACATTTTAATCATCCAAAGTTTTCATAAGATCATTTGAGACTTCAAAAACATACTTGTTATCAAAAAGTTCATTCAAAACCATTTCAAAAGCAAGTTTTCTACTCTCTTATGCATTCAAGTAATTCCAAGACATACAAGTGTAGAGTTTATAGAAAAATATACCTATTTAGCATATGAACCCTACACTGTAAGTCTTCAATGCCTTCAATCACCTTGAACATACTTTCCAATCTTCAATCACTTTTGGCGTAATGGAGTTGTTCATGCATTGTTGCTTCACGACAATAAGACTTCATACTTCTTAATCCACAAATCCTATCACACAATATACAAGTACATTTGTCCTCACAATATTTGCCATTATTAAAAACTAATCATTACTACATGATTTGCCCTTAGGGCTAACAATCTCTCCCTTTTTGATGGTGACAAACTTTGATGTAAAATGTGATGGATTTAAACAATGTAGTACAAAGAAGTTTTGATGCCAATGATAGATAATAACCAATTGAGTACATTGACATACAAAAGGTTCAATATGAGCCTATGACCCAACTAACCTCCATTTACTTCCTTCCTTCCAACATAAACAACTAGGATAGAAGATATATCATTTAAGCATTTAGAAAACTTTTAAGAGAGGTATTTAAGGTCAGAAAAGATTAACAATGCTCCCCCTTAGATTGTGCTCATTTTTCAATAAATTTGGACTTGAGATACTAAGCATCCGAATTCTGACATATCAAGTCCAAACAATAAAATAAGTGAAATAAAAGTTACAAATTTTGTAAATAAGCTTTCCTAAGGTTGTTCAAACATATTAGAAGAGATTAAAATATATTTGGATCAATTTGAACAACAAAAGAGCACGTTTTGGCAACAAAATATGAATGCATCCGAATTTCAGAACATGCATCCGAACTTTAGACTTATGCATCCAAAATTTGAAATTTCAAGTCCAAACTATTAAATATGTGAGATGGAAGCTGTAATTTTTGAAAATAAACTTTTCTAAGGTTGTTCAAATATGATAGAAAGGATTAAAACAGTTTTCAAATAATTTGAACAACAGACAAATCATTTTTGGCAAAACAGTTTGGATGCGTCCGAACTTTTTAGTTTGCATCCAAACTTCAAGTCTAAACTTATGAACTCTATCATCACATATTATAACTCTTTTAGTTCAAGTTTCAAATGCAGAAATATAGCCAAATATGCCACACAATGTATCAACTTTTCACATTGTCAGCACACAATGCACAATTTTCACACATTCTTGCACACATCAATGCCACACACATTTTTGCACTACATTTTTGCACACATCTTTCTCCTCCTTTTGTCATCACTCAAGGATGGGAACATGAAAATTAGACTGATTATTTTTTCTCCCCTTTTTTATGATAGCAATTAAGCTTGTGGGGGGAATAAGTATCATAAGAAGAAGCTCTCAACACTAAGGTTTCATCATTGAGCTTCATGAAAAGCTATTACATAAGCCACATGAAAATAGTAATTTAAAATGAAAAAATTTAAAGAACACACACAGAGAAATTCTAAATGCTAAGCTTAAAGAAAAAAAATAGTAAATAGAGTTGAAAGTGAAGATATGCTCAATCTTTTGGAGAGTCCTTTCTATGTTTCTCTTGACAGCAACATGCTTGACTCTTCCTGGGCCAAATGTTGGATTAGATGGAGTTATTATTTCAGGTCTTGCAATTTGACCTCCTTCTTGACTCATTCCAACTTGCTGCATTCCTTGATCTCCTCTTTGTGACTCCATGACCTGCTCATTGCCATCCCCTTGGTCACCGTCATTATCATCATCTTCATCATCACTGTTTTCTTCAGTTTTCTTGTCATCTTCATCATTCTCATCATCATCCATTTTCTCTTGAGTTCTAGAAGGTCCTTCACCATTTTGAGGATTTTTTTATCAATATTTCCTCAATGTGCTTGACTCTATTCTCTAAACTGTCCAGTTTTCCAAGCACCATAGGAGCAAATGTTTCAAAGAATTTGTACATTTTCTCCATCTCCTTGATATGATTGTTCAGTGCTTCTTGTATTGTATCTCCTCTTGAAATTCCTTCAGCACTAGGTCTTTCTCCAACATTAGGAAGTGATTGAGGAGTTGGTTCTTCTTCAAAGAGCCTTCTTTTGGAGGGAGGTTGCTTCCCCTCACTTGTTGAATCATGCCTTCTCTTGGTTTTCATCTCTCTTGCCAAATTTCTGCCTCATCTTCTTCTTCCTTAATTTCCTCACTCTCCTCAGCTTCTATTCTTTTTGGAGGAGATTCTCTTCTAGTTCTCCATACTCCCTCATCATCAAGAGTTAATTGCATTCTTTCGAGAGAGTCATTAGTATAAATCTGACCCCTTTGGAAGCTTTGTCCTCTAACAGGAAGCTCTCTTAGTTCTCACTATGATGATTTTCCAATATAAAAGTAGCGAAATTTGAGAAGTGTGTAGCGTTAGGAATTCAAAAATCCAAGTATTTTGATGTGAAAATGGTGAAACCACAGAGAGAATTAAGTTTGAACGTGAATGGGTAGAGAGAAATTTCAAAGTAGAGAGAGTTCGGATGTGATAATATGTGATTAAAACCGTTGTAACCGCAAAGTTCGAATGGCCAAACTTTTTGGTCTGCGTCCGAACATGCGTCCCAACTTCTCTGTTTCTCTAGTTCTAGAAAGTTCGGACGTCTGAACTTTCTGTCATGCGTCCGAACATGCATCCGAACTTTTCTATCCAGAATTTTCTGACTAAGTTTGGACGTTCCATTTTCACTCAAATAAACACATTAGTAATTGAATTTTGAGATTCCTAAGAGCCTTCTTAAATGAGTAAACCTTCCCTCAGCGAAAGGCTTTGTGAATATATAGCAATTTGGTCATTTGTATTTATATATTCTAAGCATATGTCTCTTTTAGTAACATGATCACGAATAAAATGATGCTTGATTTCTGTACGCTTTGTTCTAGAATGCCGAATGGGATTTATGCTCAAATTGATAGCACTAGTACTGTCACATTGTTGAATTTAAAACCATAATCAAGTAAAGTATGCTGCATCCATAATATTTGAGCACAACAACTACCAGCTGCTATGTATTTAGCTTCAGCAGTAGACAAAGACATACATGCTTGTTTTTTACTATACCAAGACAAAAGACAACTACCAAGAAATTCACAATGACCACTTGTACTTTTTCGTTTAACTTTGTATCCAGCATAATCAGCATCCGAATATCCAATTAGTTCAAAAGATGAAGCTTTTGAAAACCAAATACCATAGTCATGTGTATCAATCAAATAGCGAAAAATACGTTTGACGGAAATTAGATGAGATTCTTTAGGACAGGATTGAAATCTAGCGTATATGTACACAACAAACATAATATCTGGGATACCAGCTGTGAGATAGAGTAAACTTCCAATCATACCTCTATATGACTTCTCATTAACATTTTTACCTTTTTCATCTTTATCAAGTTTAGTTGATGAGCTTATTGGAGTACCAATCCGTTTTGCATGATCCATTCCAAATCTTTTCAATAGCTCTTTGGTATACTTAGCTTGATTTATGAAGACTCCATCCTTAGTTTGCTTAATTTGCAGCACAAGAAAGAAATATAGTTCACCCATCATACTCATTTCAAATTCATTTTGCATTGATTTGACAAATTCCTCAGAAAGGGATGTGTTCGTAGCACCAAAAATAATGTCATCAACATAAATTTGCAAGAGTAAAATATCATTATTGCTAGAGGCTTTTATAAACAATGTTGTGTCCACTTTTCGTTTTGCAAATCCTTTTGAAAGAAGAAAACCACTTAATCTTTCATACCAAGCTCTTGGAGCTTGTTTCAATCCATATAGAGCCTTGGTTAACTTGAAAACATGATTAGGAAATTTTTCATGAAAGAAACCAGGTGATTGTTCTACATACATTTCTTCGTCAATAAAACCATTTAGAAATGCACTTTTACCATCCATTTGGAATAGTTTAAAACCTTTAAAACAAGCAAACGCCAAAAGTATTTTATGGATTCTAGTCTAGATACTGGAGCAAAAGTTTCATCATAATCAATACCTTCTTCTTGGTTGAAACCTTGAGCAACAAGCCTAGCCTTACTTCTAACAATTTCTCCTAGTTAATTTAATTTATTCATAAATACCCATTTTGTACCAATAATAGAATGATCATGAGGTCTTAGGACAAGAGTCCATACTTTATTTCTTTCAAACTGATTTAACTCCTCTTCCATAGCAATAATCTAAAAATTATCACACAATGCATCATCAATGTTTTTAGGTTCAATATGAGATAAAAGAGCAAAGTTGTCGATAAAATACCGACTTGTTTTAACTCATTGGGAGACATCACCAATGATTTGCTCCATAGGATGACCTCTTGCATATCTTAGATCCTTTGGAAGTTCTTGATCATTGCTAGGTTGACCAACTTGTTCTTGCTCTATTATTTCTTCTTCTTTGGCATGTTCATCCAATGTGGGTGCTTGATGAAGTGTTTGATTATCAAACATTGAAAAACCTACATCATCTTCATTTCTTCTTTCAAGGTAAATGTTAGATTCATCAAAAGTTACATGTATGGTTTCTTCAACACATAATATTCTTTTGTTATAAATATATAAGCCTTTTTATTTGATGGATACCCAAGAAATACACCTTCTTCTGATTTTCTGTCAAACTTTCCAAGATTATCACAGGTATTTAAGATAAAACACTTACAACCAAATACCTTAAAGTAAACAATTGAATGAGTTTTATCAAATGGGAGTTGAAAAGGTGTTTTTCTTATGAAGGGTCTTAATAGAACTCCATTCATTACATAGCAAGCAGTGTTTACAGCATCAGCCCAAAAATATTTTGGCAAAGAGATATCACAAAGCATTGATCTAGCCATCTCTTATAAGGTTCTATTTTTCCTTTCAACAACACCATTTTGTTGGGGTGTTTTAGCAACTAAAAAACTATGAGTTATGCCATATTCATCGCAAAATTTTGTAAAGTCTTGACTGTAAAATTCTCTTCCATTTTCTTTGAATCAATTTCATTAAATTCGTCTATAGACTTAGGTTCTAAATTTACTCCATCAGCTCTCATTTTCATAGGTATATAAGGAACTTTTTGAACAATATTCCGCAAATCAAAATTAATAGAGCAAATATATATTTTGACTCTAGATTTCCAATAAGTATAGTTTGTTCCATCAAACAAACGTGGTCTATTTGTGGGAGATCCTTCTGGATAAGGTAAGTTTAAAATATTACCCATAAGATCTTAACTTTTAGGTTGCAAAATCACACAAAGAAGCCCTTGTTCTGATACAAATTGAAAGACCTAAAAGGGGGGCGAATTAGGTCTTTGGCTAATTTTCGAAAATAATTTCCTTGTACACGTCTAAGCAAGACCAGTTTATATGTACTTGGTTCAATGAGAGAATATGTCAATTAATAGCAAAGCAGTAAAAAAATAATGTAAGATCAATAAACACAAATAATTCATAGTGGTTCGATCTCTTCAAAATCTACGTCCACTACCTTGAGCCTATACTCAAGGATTTCAAACAATCTACTATATGCTGAAGTTCAAAAATTACATAAGAGGCTCACCACACATTGGTTTTACACTCACAACCTCTTTAGCAATTCTACAAACAAAGTTCACCCTACCAAAGGATTTTAAATCTACGAACAACCTTGAGTCAATGGCTCAAGGATCACCCTTATCAAAAGGATTTTATGTTTTCAAAATAACCTTGCAAGAGCTAGTAGAAATCACAATTGGATGTAGAAAGGAGAATGTGTAAGATGTTACCACTTGTTGATAGATGATTACACAATGTTGCACCTTCACACTTTCTTGTCTTTGAATCTTGAATGATCATTTGAAAGCACAAGACAAAGAGAACTTAATGTTTGCTAAAGACTTTGGAATGTTTAGAGTTCATAAAAATTCAAAACTTGCAAAAAATATGAAGTTTATAGCTTATATAGATTTGAAAAATCAAATGCAACAGCCAAAAAAAGGCTAGTTTCAGAGAAGTTCGGACGTCCGAACTTTCTGCCATTCGTTCGACCTCTCGTCTGAACTTCACTGTGCCAAACTGTCTACAAAGGTTTGGATGCCCTAACTTTTCCTTATGCATCCCAACATTCGTCCAAAATTCTCTGGTAAAACAGTAACCATGCTTTCAGAGAAAGTTTGGACGTCAGAGCTTTACTCCACGCGTCCGAACTTGCGTCCGAATTTCTCTGGAAGCACGGTGATCATTTTTAAAGTTTGGACATCCAAACATATCAAAACTTTGTGAAATCATTTAAAAATCGTCCCTAATATCATTAAAATCTTTTTGTATAAATAGATAAGTCACATAAACACCTTTAAACACAAAAATCGTTACCAATACATTTTAATCATCCAAAGTTTTCTTAAGATCATTTGAGACTTCAAAAACATACTTGTTATCGAAAAGTTCATTCAAAACCATTTGAAAAACAAGTTTTGTACTTTTTATGCATTCATCTAATTCCAAGACATACGAGTGTAGAGTTTACATAAAAATATACCTATTTAGCATATAAACCCTACACTCTAAGTCTTCAATAAAACCATTTAAAAATGCACTTTTAGCATCCATTTAGAATAGTTTAAAACCTTTAAAAGAAGCAAATGCCAAAAGTACTTTATGGATTCTAGTCTAGCTACTGGAGCAAAAGTTTCATGATAATCAATACCTTCTTCTTGGTTGAAACCTTGAGCAATAAGCCTAGCCTTATTTCTAACAACTTCTCCTAGTTCATTTAATTTATTCCTAAATACCCATTTTGTACCAATAATAGAATGATCCTGAGGTCTTAGGACAAGAGTCCATACTTTACTTCTTTCAAACTGATTTAACTCCTCTTCCATAGCAATAATCTAAAAATCATCAAACAATGCATCATCAATGTTTTTAGGATCAATATGAGATAAAAGAGCAAAGTTGTCGATAAAATACCGACTTGTTTTAACTCATTGGGAGACATCACCAATGATTTGCTCCATAGGATGACCTCTTGCATATCTTAGATCCTTTGGAAGTTCTTGATCATTGCTAGGTTGACCAACTTGTTCTTGCTCTATTATTTCTTTTTCTTAGGCATGTTCATCCAATGTGGGTGCTTGATGAAGTGTTTGATTATCAAACATTGAAAAACCTACATCATCTTCATTTCTTCTTTCAAGGTAAATGTTAGATTCATCAAAAGTTACATGTATGGTTTCTTCAACACATAATATTCTTTTGTTATAAATATATAAGCCTTTTTATTTGATGGATACCCAAGAAATACACCTTCTTCTGATTTTCTGTCAAACTTTCCAAGATTATCACAGGTATTTAAGATAAAACACTTACAACCAAATACCTTAAAGTAAACAATTGAATGAGTTTTATCAAATGGGAGTTGAAAAGGTGTTTTTCTTATGAAGGGTCTTAATAGAACTCCATTCATTACATAGCAAGCAGTGTTTACAGCATCAGCCCAAAAATATTTTGGCAAAGAGATATCACAAAGCATTGATCTAGCCATCTCTTATAAGGTTCTATTTTTCCTTTCAACAACACCATTTTGTTGGGGTGTTTTAGCAACTAAAAAACTATGAGTTATGCCATATTCATCGCAAAATTTTGTAAAGTCTTGACTGTAAAATTCTCTTCCATTTTCTTTGAATCAATTTCATTAAATTCGTCTATAGACTTAGGTTCTAAATTTACTCCATCAGCTCTCATTTTCATAGGTATATAAGGAACTTTTTGAACAATATTCCGCAAATCAAAATTAATAGAGCAAATATATATTTTGACTCTAGATTTCCAATAAGTATAGTTTGTTCCATCAAACAAACGTGGTCTATTTGTGGAAGATCCTTCTGGATAAGGTAAGTTTAAAATATTACCCATAAGATCTTAACTTTTAGGTTGCAAAATCACACAAAGAAGCCCTTGTTCTGATACAAATTGAAAGACCTAAAAGGGGGGCGAATTAGGTCTTTGGCTAATTTTCGAAAATAATTTCCTTGTACACGTCTAAGCAAGACCAGTTTATATGTACTTGGTTCAATGAGAGAATATGTCAATTAATAGCAAAGCAGTAAAAAAATAATGTAAGATCAATAAACACAAATAATTCATAGTGGTTCGATCTCTTCAAAATCTACGTCCACTACCTTGAGCCTATACTCAAGGATTTCAAACAATCTACTATATGCTGAAGTTCAAAAATTACATAAGAGGCTCACCACACATTGGTTTTACACTCACAACCTCTTTAGCAATTCTACAAACAAAGTTCACCCTACCAAAGGATTTTAAATCTACGAACAACCTTGAGTCAATGGCTCAAGGATCACCCTTATCAAAAGGATTTTATGTTTTCAAAATAACCTTGCAAGAGCTAGTAGAAATCACAATTGGATGTAGAAAGGAGAATGTGTAAGATGTTACCACTTGTTGATAGATGATTACACAATGTTGCACCTTCACACTTTCTTGTCTTTGAATCTTGAATGATCATTTGAAAGCACAAGACAAAGAGAACTTAATGTTTGCTAAAGACTTTGGAATGTTTAGAGTTCATAAAAATTCAAAACTTGCAAAAAATATGAAGTTTATAGCTTATATAGATTTGAAAAATCAAATGCAACAGCCAAAAAAAGGCTAGTTTCAGAGAAGTTCGGACGTCCGAACTTTCTGCCATTCGTTCGACCTCTCGTCTGAACTTCACTGTGCCAAACTGTCTACAAAGGTTTGGATGCCCTAACTTTTCCTTATGCATCCCAACATTCGTCCAAAATTCTCTGGTAAAACAGTAACCATGCTTTCAGAGAAAGTTTGGACGTCAGAGCTTTACTCCACGCGTCCGAACTTGCGTCCGAATTTCTCTGGAAGCACGGTGATCATTTTTAAAGTTTGGACATCCAAACATATCAAAACTTTGTGAAATCATTTAAAAATCGTCCCTAATATCATTAAAATCTTTTTGTATAAATAGATAAGTCACATAAACACCTTTAAACACAAAAATCGTTACCAATACATTTTAATCATCCAAAGTTTTCTTAAGATCATTTGAGACTTCAAAAACATACTTGTTATCGAAAAGTTCATTCAAAACCATTTGAAAAACAAGTTTTGTACTTTTTATGCATTCATCTAATTCCAAGACATACGAGTGTAGAGTTTACATAAAAATATACCTATTTAGCATATAAACCCTACACTCTAAGTCTTCAATAAAACCATTTAAAAATGCACTTTTAGCATCCATTTAGAATAGTTTAAAACCTTTAAAAGAAGCAAATGCCAAAAGTACTTTATGGATTCTAGTCTAGCTACTGGAGCAAAAGTTTCATGATAATCAATACCTTCTTCTTGGTTGAAACCTTGAGCAATAAGCCTAGCCTTATTTCTAACAACTTCTCCTAGTTCATTTAATTTATTCCTAAATACCCATTTTGTACCAATAATAGAATGATCCTGAGGTCTTAGGACAAGAGTCCATACTTTACTTCTTTCAAACTGATTTAACTCCTCTTCCATAGCAATAATCTAAAAATCATCAAACAATGCATCATCAATGTTTTTAGGATCAATATGAGATAAAAGAGCAAAGTTGTCGATAAAATACCGACTTGTTTTAACTCATTGGGAGACATCACCAATGATTTGCTCCATAGGATGACCTCTTGCATATCTTAGATCCTTTGGAAGTTCTTGATCATTGCTAGGTTGACCAACTTGTTCTTGCTCTATTATTTCTTTTTCTTAGGCATGTTCATCCAATGTGGGTGCTTGATGAAGTGTTTGATTATCAAACATTGAAAAACCTACATCATCTTCATTTCTTCTTTCAAGGTAAATGTTAGATTCATCAAAAGTTACATGTATGGTTTCTTCAACACATAATATTCTTTTGTTATAAATATATAAGCCTTTTTATTTGATGGATACCCAAGAAATACACCTTCTTCTGATTTTTCATCCAAACTTTCCAAGATTATCACTGGGTATTTAAGATAAAACACTTACAACCAAATACCTTAAAGTAAACAATTGAATGAGTTTTATCAAATGGGAGTTGAAAAGGTGTTTTTCTTATGAAGGGTCTTAATAGAACTCCATTCATTACATAGCAAGCAGTGTTTACAGCATCAGCCCAAAAATATTTTGGCAAAGAGATATCACAAAGCATTGATCTAGCCATCTCTTATAAGGTTCTATTTTTCCTTTCAACAACACCATTTTGTTGGGGTGTTTTAGCAACTAAAAAACTATGAGTTATGCCATATTCATCGCAAAATTTTGTAAAGTCTTGACTGCAAAATTCTCTTCCATTTTCTTTGAATCATTTTCATTAAATTCGTCTATAGACTTAGGTTCTAAATTTACTCCATCAGCTCTCATTTTCATAGGTATATAAGGAACTTTTTGAACAATATTCCGCAAATCAAAATTAATAGAGCAAATATATATTTTGACTCTAGATTTCCAATAAGTATAGTTTGTTCCATCAAACAAACGTGGTCTATTTGTGGAAGATCCTTCTGGATAAGGTAAGTTTAAAATATTACCCATAAGATCTTAACTTTTAGGTTGCAAAATCACACAAAGAAGCCCTTGTTCTGATACAAATTGAAAGACCTAAGAGGGGGGCGAATTAGGTCTTTGGCTAATTTTCGAAAATAATTTCCTTGTACACGTCTAAGCAAGACCAGTTTATATGTACTTGGTTCAATGAGAGAATATGTCAATTAATAGCAAAGCAGTAAAAAAATAATGTAAGATCAATAAACACAAATAATTCATAGTGGTTCGATCTCTTCAAGATCTACGTCCACTACCTTGAGCCTATATACTCAAGGATTTCAAACAATCTACTATATGCTGAAGTTCAAAAATTACATAAGAGGCTCACCACACAATGGTTTTACACTCACAACCTCTTTAGCAATTCTACAAACAAAGTTCACCCTACCAAAGGATTTTATATCTACGAACAACCTTGAGCCAATGGCTCAAGGATCACCCTTATCTAAAGGATATTATGTTTTCAAGATAACCTTGCAAGAGCTAGTAGAAATCACAATTGAATGTAGAAAGGAGAATGTGTAAGAAGTTACCACTTGTTGGTAGATGATTACACAATGTTGTACCTTCACACTTTGTTGTCTTTGGAATCCTGAATGATCAATTGAAAGCACAAGACAAAGAGAGCTTTAATGTTTGCTAAAGACTTTGGAATGTTTAGAGTTCATAAAAATTCAAAACTTGCAAAAAATCTGAAGTTTATAGCTTATATAGATTTGAAAAATCAAATGCAACAGCCAAAAAAAGGCTAGTTTCAGAGAAGTTCGGACGTCCGAACTTTCTGCCATTCGTTCGACCTCTCGTCTGAACTTCACTGTGCCAAACTGTCTACAAAGGTTTGGATGCCCTAACTTTTCCTTATGCATCCCAACATTCGTCCAAAATTCTCTGGAAAAACAGTGACCATGCTATCAGAGAAAGTTTGGACGTTAGAGCTTTACTCCACGCGTCCGAACTTGCTTCCGAATTTCTCTGGAAGCACGGTGATCATTTTCAAAGTTTGGACATCCAAACATATCAAAACTTTGTGAAATCATTTAAAAATCGTCCTTAATATCATTAAAATCTTTTTGTATAAATAGATAAGTCACATAAACACCTTTAAACACAAAAACCGTTACCAATACATTTTAATCATCCAAAGTTTTCTTAAGATCATTTGAGACTTCAAAAACATACTTGTTATCGAAAAGTTCATTCAAAACCATTTGAAAAACAAGTTTTGTGCTCTCTTATGCATTCATCTAATTCAAAGACATACAAGTGTAGAGTTTACATAAAAATATACCTATTTAGCATATGAACCCTACACTCTAAGTCTTCAATAAAACCATTTAAAAATGCACTTTTAACATCCATTTGGAATAGTTTAAAACCTTTAAAACAAGCAAATGCCAAAAGTATTTTATGGATTCTAGTCTAGCTACTGGAGCAAAAGTTTCATCATAATCAATACCTTCTTCTTGGTTGAAACCTTGAGCAACAAGCCTAGCCTTATTTCTAACAACTTCTCCTAGTTCATTTAATTTATTCCTAAATACCCATTTTGTACCAATAATAGGATGAGCATGAGGTCTTGGGACAAGAGTCCATACTTTATTTCTTTCAAACTGATTTAACTCCTCTTCCATAGCAATAATCTAAAAATCATCAAACAATGCATCATCAATGTTTTTAGGATCAATATGAGATAAAAGAGCAAAGTTGTCGATAAAATACCGACTTGTTTTAACTCCTTGGGAGACATCACCAATGATTTGCTCCATAAGATGACCTCTTGCATATCTTAGATCCTTTGGAAGTTCTTGATCATTGCTAGGTTGACCATCTTGTTCTTGCTCTATTATTTCTTCTTCTTTTGCATGTTCATCCAATGTGGGTGCTTGATGAAGAGTTTGATTATCAAACATTGAAAAACCTACATCATCTTCATTTCTTCTTTCAAGGTAAATGTTAGATTCATCAAAAGTTACATGTATGGTTTCTTCAACACATAATATTCTTTTGCTATAAATTATAAGCCTTTTTATTTGATGGATACCCAAGAAATACACCTTCATCTGATTTTCTATCAAACTTTCCAAGATTATCACTGGTATTTAAGATAAAACACTTTCAACCAAATACCTTAAAGTAAACAATTGAATGAGTTTTATCAAATGGGAGTTGAAAAGGTGTTTTTCTTATGAAGGGTCTTAATAGAACTCCATTCATTACATAGCAAGCAGTGTTTACAGCATCAGCCCAGAAATATTTTGGTAAAGAGATATCACAAAGCATTGATCTAGCCATCTCTTATAAGGTTCTATTTTTCCTTTCAACAACACCATTTTGTTGGGGTGTTTTAGCAACTAAAAAACTATGAGTTATGCCATATTCATCGCAAAATTTTGTAAAGTCTTGACTGTAAAATTCTCTTCCATTTTCTTTGAATCAATTTCATTAAATTCGTCTATAGACTTAGGTTCTAAATTTACTCCATCAGCTCTCATTTTCATAGGTATATAAGGAACTTTTTGAACAATATTCCGCAAATCAAAATTAATAGAGCAAATATATATTTTGACTCTAGATTTCCAATAAGTATAGTTTGTTCCATCAAACAAACGTGGTCTATTTGTGGAAGATCCTTCTGGATAAGGTAAGTTTAAAATATTACCCATAAGATCTTAACTTTTAGGTTGCAAAATCACACAAAGAAGCCCTTGTTCTGATACAAATTGAAAGACCTAAGAGGGGGGCGAATTAGGTCTTTGGCTAATTTTTGAAAATAATTTCCTTGTACACGTCTAAGCAAGACCAGTTTATATGTACTTGGTTCAATGAGAGAATATGTCAATAAATAGCAAAGCAGTAAAAAAACAATGTAAGATCAATAAACACAAATAATTCATAGTGGTTCGATCTCTTCAAGATCTACGTCCATTACCTTGAGCCTATACTCAAGGATTTCAAACAATCTACTATATGCTGAAGTTCAAAAATTACATAAGAGGCTCACCACACAATGCTTTACCATCACAACCTCTTTAGCAATTCTACAAACAAAGTTCACCATACCAAAGGATTTTATATCTACGAACAACCTTGAGTCAATGGCTCAAGGATCACCCTTATCTAAAGGATTTTATGTTTTCAAGATAACCTTGCAAGAGCTAGTAGAAATCACAATTGAATGTAGAAAGGAGAATGTGTAAGATGTTACCACTTGTTGGTAGATGATTACACAATGTTGTACCTTCACACTTTGTTGTCTTTGGAATCTTGAATGATCAATTGAAAGCACAAGACAAAGAGAGCTTTAATGTTTGCTAAAGACTTTGGAATGTTTAGAGTTCATAAAAATTCAAAACTTGCAAAAATTCTGAAGTTTATAGCTTATATAGATTTGAAAAATCAAATGCAACAGCCAAAAAATGGCTAGTTTCAAAGAAGTTCGGACGTCCGAACTTTCTGCCATGCGTTCGACCTCTCGTCTGAACTTCACGCTGCCAAGATGTCTGGAATGGTTTGGATGCCCTAACTTTTCCTTATGCATCCCAACATTCGTCCAAAATTCTCTGGAAAAACAGTGACCATGCTATCAGAGAAAGTTTGGACGTCAGAACTTTACCCCACGCGTCCGAACTTGCGTTCGAATTTCTCTGGAAGCACGCTGATCATTTTCAAAGTTTGGATATCCAAACTTATCAAAACTTTGTGAAATCGTTTAAAAATCGTCCTTAATATTATTAAAATCTTTTTGTATAAATAGATAAGTCACATAAACACCTTTAACACAAAAATCGTTACCAATACATTTTAATCATCCAAAGTTTTCTTAAGATCATTTGAGACTTCAAAAACATACTTGTTATCGAAAAGTTCATTCAAAACCATTTGAAAAACAAGTTTTGTACTCTTTATGCATTCATCTAATTCCAAGACATACAAGTGTAGAGTTTACAGAAAAATATACCTATTTAGCATATGAACCCTACACTCTAAGTCTTCAATAAAACCATTTAGAAATGCACTTTTAACATCAACATCCATTTGGAATAGTTTAAAACCTTTAAAACAAGCAAATGCCAAAAGTATTTTATGGATTCTAGTCTACCTACTGGAGCAAAAGTTTCATCATAATCAATACCTTCTTCTTGGTTGAAACCTTGAGCAACAAGCCTAGAGTTATTTCTAACTTCTCCTAGTTCATTTAATTTATTCCTAAATACCCATTTTGTACCAATAATAGAATGATCATGAGGTCTTGGGACAAGAGTCCATACTTTATTTCTTTCAAAATGATTTAACTCCTCTTCCATAGCAATAATCCAAAAATCATCACACAATGCATCATCAATGTTTTTAGGTTTAATATGAGATAAAAGAGCAAAGTTGTTGATAAAATACCACTTGTTTTAACTCCTTGGGAGACATCACCAATGATTTGCTCCTTAGGATGACCTCTTGCATATCTTAGATCCTTTGGAAGTTCTTGATCATTGCAAGGTTGACCATCTTGTTCTTGCTCTATTATTTCTTCTTCTTTGGCATGTTCTTCCAATGTGGGTGCTTGACGAAGTGTTTGATTATCAAACATTGAAGTACCTACCTCATCTTCAGTTCTTCTTTCAAGGTAAATGTTAGATTCATCAAAAGTTACATGTATGGTTTCTTCAACACATAATATTCTTTTGTTATAAACTCTATAAGCCTTTTTATTTGTTGAATACCCAAGAAATACACCTTCATCTGATTTTCTATCAAACTTTCCAAGATTATCACTGGTATTTAAGATAAAACACTTACAACCAAATACCTTAAAGTAAACAATTGAATGAGTTTTATCAAATGGGAGTTGAAAAGGTGTTTTTCTTATGAAAGGTCTTAATAGAACTCCATTCATTACATAGCAAGCAGTGTTTATAGATTTAGCCCAAAAATATTTTGGCAAAGAGATTTCACAAAGCATTGATCTAGCCATCTCTTATAAGGTTCTATTTTTCCTTTCAACAACACCATTTGTTGGGGTGTTTTTGCAGGTGAAAAATTATGAGTTATGCCATATTCATCCCAAAACTTTGTAAAGTCTTGATTGCAAAATTCTCTTCCATTGTCACTTCTAATAGAAATCAATTTATACTCAAGAGAGTTTGAACCTTTTTTAAAAGTTTTGCGAATTCATGAAATGTTTCATCCCTTTTGAGCTAAGAAAATCACCCATGTAAATCTTGAAAAATCATCTACAATCACACAAGCATATCTTTTACCACCAAGACTAGTGGTCCTCATTGGTCCAAACAAGTCCGTATGAACAAGTTCAAGAGGTTTTGAAGTAGAAACCATTTTCTTTGGTTTAAAGGATGTTTTTGATTGTTTTCCATATTGACAAGCATCACAAAGACGAGTTTTATCAAAATGCATTTTAGGTAATCCTCTAACTAGCTCTTGTGTGGAAAGTTTGTTCAATAAATCCATGCTCACATGACCTAATCTTCTATTCCACAAATATCCATCATTATCATGAATGGCAAGACATTTTATATCATTTGTGATAAGTTCATCAAGATATAACACATAAACATTTCCAACGCTATTAGCAACAAAGATGGGTTTGCTACTTGCACTATCAAAAATAGTACAAGTGTCACATTTAAATTCTACTTTACATCCATTGTCACATAGTTGACTAATGCTAAGTAAATTATACTTTAAACCATCAATAAGCAGTACTTGTTTGATAAGAGGGAGGGAACCTTTACCAATGTTACCTATTCCAAGTATTTTTCCTTTCTTCTTATCTCCAAATGTGACAAAACCTTCACTTGTTGCTTAAAGCTCACTAACAAGAGAGGCACTTCTTGTCATGTGTCTTGAACAACCACTGTCAAGAAACCATTTTGTGGCATTTGATCTTGAAGCAAAGCGAACCTACACCAAATTTGAGAAAGTGATTTTTGGTACCCATATTTTCTTGGGTCCAAGGGGGTTAGTGAAAATTCCTTTAACTTTCCAAACAGTCTTAACACCATTTTCTATTTTTCTCTTTAAATAACATTTAGATACTTTGTGTCCATGCTTGCCACAATATGTACAACAGATATGAGACCTAGTGTAAAAAGTTTCTTTAGCAAAGGAGTTTTTATATTTTGGAGCATAACTATCATGAGTGTAACCAAGATCACGTTTAACATATGAAGATCTTTGATAACCAAGTAATTTATTTAAATTTTCTCTTAGATTTTTAAAATTTTCAATGCACAATGTAAGATCATTAACTTTCTTTTTAAAAATTTCATGATGATTAAGCATTGTCTCAAGAGAATTAACTTTTGTGCAAAGCTCTTTATTTTCAAAAGATATGTTTTGTATGGTTACATTTAAAACTTCTTTTTCAATGTTTAGGCAATTAAGAGTCTCAAGAAGTTTCCTATTTTCAACACATAACTTTGAATTCTCATTTAATAACTCATTGATTTTGGCTTTCAGTTCTTTATTCCTTTTTGAAGCCTTTTTTAATTCTTCATACATTTCTACAAGTAAATCACTAGGATCAACATCATCATCATAGTAATTAGAGATAGAAGGAGTAGATTGTACCTCATCATCAATTGCCATGAAGCATATGTTGGCCTTTCCTTCACTGTCATCTTCACTTTCTTGTTGATCCCAGGTTCCAGCTAGTCCTTTCCCCTTCTTGCCAGATTTCCTTTTTGATTTGTTGTCTCTTTCCCTTTCCAACACCTTAGGACAATCAGCAACAAGGTGTTCTGTGCTTTTGCATTCAAAACATTAAGGTTTGAAGGATGATGACTGCCCACTCTTCTTGGTTGGATTTCTCCCTTTCTTAAGAAATTCCTTCTTGTAGAATTTTTTGAATTTTCTTACAGCCAAGGCTATCTCCTCTTCTCCACTGTTTCCATCTTCTTCACTTGATATTTGTCTTGTTCACTCAAGTGATTTGAGGTTTTGAGTACAACTCCTTTTCTTCCCTTCTCTTCATCTTCTTTGTCATTTAGTCTTTTCATCTTCATCTCATGCGTGAGGAGTGATCCAATAAGCTCTTCAAGTGGAAGAGTTTTCAAATCCTTTGATTCCTCAATTGCAAGTGTTTTTGGTTGCCAAGATTTTGGTAGAGCATCCAATATCTTTCTATTTTGCTCTCCATTTGTATAGCTCTTTCCATAAGCTTTTAAACCATTGAAATTATTAGTAACTCTTGTAAACATATCACTAACATTCTCACCTTGCTTCATGGTAAATAGCTCATAGTCTCTTACCAGCATGGCAAGCTTTGACTCTTTAACCTGATTTATACCTTCATGTGTTATTTGGAGTAATCTGCACATGTCATGAGCAGTATCAGAACCACTAACTCTATTGTATTCAGTTACATCTAATGCACAACTTAAAATGTTCATGGCTTGATAATTTAATGTCGTTTTCTTTGAATCATTTTCATCAAATTCTTCTATAGACTTAGGTTCTAAAGTTACACCATCAGCTCTCATTTTCATAGGTATATAAGGACCTTTCTCAACAATATTCCACAAATGAAAATTAATAGGGCAAATATATATTTTGACTCTAGATTTTACAAAAGTATAGTTTGTTCCATCAAATAAAGGTGGTCTATTTGTGGAAGATCCTTCTGGATAAGGTAAGTTTGAAATATTACCCATAAGATCTTAGGTCTTTGGAAAATTTCACGTCTAAGCAAGACCAGTTTATATGTACTTGGTTCAATGAGAGAATATGTCAATTAATAGCAAAGCAGTAAAAAACAATGTAAGATCAATAAACACAAGTAATTCATAGTGGTTCGATCTCTTCAAGATCTACGTCCACTACCTTGAGCCTATACTCAAGGATTTCAAACAATCTATTATATGCTCAAGTTCACAAATTACATAAGAGGCTCACCACACAATGGTTTTACACTCACAACCTCTTTAGCAATTCTGCAAACAAAGTTTACCCTACCAAAGGATTTTATATCTACAAACAACCTTGAGTCAATGTCTCAAGGATCACCCTTATCTAAAGAATTTTATGTTTTCAAGAGAACCTTGCAAGAGCTAGAAGAAATCACAATTGAATGAAGAAAGGAGAATGTGTAAGATGTTACCACTTGTTGGTAGATGATTACACAATGTTGCACCTTCACACTTTGTTGTCTTCGGAATCTTGAATGATCAATTGAAAGCACAAGACAAAGAGAGCTTTAATGTTTACTAAAGACTTTGGAATGTTTAGAGTTCATAAAAATTCAAAACTTGCAAAAAATCTGAAGTTTATAGCTTATATAGATTTGAAAAATCAAAGCAACAGCAAAAAAATGGCTAGTTTCAGAGAAGTTCGGACGTCCGAACTTTCTGCCATGCGTCCGACCTCTCGTGTGAACTTCACTGTGTCAAGCTGTCTGGAATATTTTGGATGTCCTAACTTTTCCTTATGCATCCGAACATTCGTCCAAAATTCTCTGGAAAAACAGTGACCATGTATCAGAGAAAGTTTGGACGTCCGAACTTTACTCCATGCGTCCGAACTTGCGTCCGAATTTTTCTAGAAGCACGGTGATCCTTTTGAAAGTTTGGTCGTCCAAACTTGTATCCAAACTTATCAAAACTTTCTCAAATCCTTTAAAAATCATCCTTAATATCATTAAAATCTTTTTGTATAAATAGATAAGTCACATAAACACCTTTAAACACAAAAACCGTTACCAAAACATTTTAATCATCCAAAGTTTTCTTAAGATCATTTGAGACTTCAAAAACATACTTGTTATCAAAAAATTCATTCAAAACCATTTCAAAAACAAGTTTTGTGCTCTCTTATGCATTCAACTAATTCCAAGACATACAAGTGTAGAGTTTACAGAAAAATATACCTATTTAGCATATGAACCATACACTCTAAGTCTTCAATGCCTTCAATCATCTTGAACATACTCTTCAATCTTCAATTACTTTTGGCATAATTGAGTTGTTCATGCATTGTTGTTTCGCGGCAATAAGACTTCATACTTCTTAATCCACAAATCCTATCACACAATATACAAGCACATTAGTCCTCATCAATGTTTGCCATTATTCAAAACTAATTATTACTACATGATTTTCCTTTAGGGCTAACACGAATTTTTTGTCGTGCGTCTGAATCTTTCTGTCCAGAATTTTCTGGAGAAAGTTTGGACGTCCGAATTTTATCAATGTATCTGACTATTCCCTATTTTTACCATACTTCAACACACGCATTAGTAATTGAATTTTGAAATTCCCAAATGTCTTCTTAGATAACATAACCTTTCCTCGGCCAAAGGCTTGGTAAATATATCAGCAATTTAATCATTTGTATTCACATAATCTATGCATCTATCATCTTTAGCTACATGATCACGAATAAAATGATGTTTAATCTCTATATACTTAGTCCTAGAATGTTGAATGAGATTTATGCTTAGATTGATGGCACTGGTATTGTTATATAGAGTGGGTACACAATTAAAATTTAGACCATAAGAAAGTAGAGTGTGATTCATCCATAGCACTTGAGCACAACAACTACCGGCAGTGATACATTCAACTTCTGCAGTAGATAAGGATACATATGCTTGTTTCTTACTATACCACGATACAAGACAACTACCAAGAAATTGACAGTGGCCACTAGTACTTTTACGCTCGACTTTGCATCCTGCATATCAGCATCTGAATATCCAACAAGGTAAAAAGATGAGGATCTTGAAAATCAAAGGCCATAGTCATGTGTATCAATCAAATAACGAAAAATGCATTTTATAGAACTTAAATGGGACTCTTTAGGACAAGAGTGAAATCTAGCACATAAGCATATAGCAAACATAATATCCGGTCTACTTGTGATAAGATAAAGTAAACTCCCAATCATACCTCTACATACCTTTTCATCAACATTTTTACCTTTCTCATCTTTATCAAATTTGGTTGATGAACTCATTGGAGTGCTTATTCCTTTTGCTTGATCTATTCCTAATCTTTTCAAGAGGTCTTTGGTGCACTTTGCTTGATTTATGAAGACTCCGTCCTTGGTTTGCTTAATTTGTAGCCCAAGAAAGAAATTGAGTTCTTCTATCATGCTCATTTCGAATTCATTTTGCATTAATTTGGAAAACGCATCACAAAGAGATGTACTAGTAGCACCAAATATGATGTCATCCACATAAATTTGCACAAGTAAGAGATCATTATTGCAAGAGGTTTTTTAAATAGTGTTGTGTCAACTCTCCCTCTTGAAAATTCTTTTGAGAGAATAAAACCACTTAATCTTTCGTACCAAGCTCTAGGAGCTTGTTTCAAACCATATAAAGCCTTGGTTAGATTGAAAACAATGTTAGGATACATTTCATGAGTAAAACCGTGTGGTTGTTCCACATAAACCTCTTCCTCAGTAAAATCATTTAGGAATGCACTTTGGACATCCATTTGAAATAGTTTAAAACCTTTAAAATAGTTAAAAGCTAAAAGTATTCTTATGGATTCAAGTCTAGCTACCGGAGTAAAAGTTTCATCATAATCAATGCCTTATTCTTTATTGAATCCTTGAGCAACAAGTCTAGCCTTATTTCTAACAACTTTTCATAGTTCATTTAATTTGTTTCTAAAAACTTATTTTATACCAATGACGGAATGATCATGAGGTCTTGAGACAAGAGTCCAAACATTGTTTTTTTAAAATTAATTTAGCTCCTTTTGCATAGCAATAATCCAAAATCATCACACAAAGCATCATCAATGTTTTTAGGCTCAATATGAGATAAAAGAGCAAAGTTGTCCATGAAGTACCATCTTGTTTTAACTCCTTGGGAGACATCACCAATGATTTGCTCCTTAGAGTGGCCTCTTCTATATCTTAGTTCTTTTGGAAGCTCTAGGTCACTACTAGGCTGACCATCTTGTTCTTGTTCTATTATTTCTTCTTCATTGGCATGTTCTTCCAAAGTTGGTACTTGAGAATGAGTTTGATTTTCAATCATTGAGGTACCTATATCATCTTCATTTCTTCTTTCAAGGTAAATGTTAGATTCATCAAAGGTCACATGGATGGTTTCCTCAACACATAATGATCTTTTGTTATAAACTCTATATGCCTTTTATTTGATGAATAACCAAGAAATATGCCTTCAACCGGTTATCATGAGTATTCAAGATAAAGCACTTACACCCAAATACCTTAAAATAAACAATTGAAGGAGTTCTATCAAATAGAAGTTCAAAAGGTATTCTTCGTAGAAAAGGTCTTAAAAGAACTCTATTCATTACGTAGCAAGCAGTGTTTACAACTTCGACCCAAAAATGTTTTGGTAAAGAGTTTTCACAAAGCATTGATTTAGCCATCTCTTGTAAAGTTCTATTTTCCTTTCAACAACACCATTTTGTTTGGGTGTTTTGGCAACTGAAAAATTGTGTGTAATACCATTTTCGTAACAAAATTTTGTAAAGTCTTGATTACAAAATTTTCTTATATTGTCACTCCTAAAAGAAATCAACTTGCACTCAAGGGAGATTTGGACCTTTTTGAAAAGTTTTACAAATTCATGAAAAACTTCATCCTTTTGAGCTACAAAGATCACCCATGTAAATCTTGAGAAATCATCAACAATCACATACGCATACCCCTTACCACCAAGAGTAGTCTTTCTCATTGGTCCAAACAAATCCATATGAACTAGTTCAAGTGGTTTTGATGTAGAGATCATTTTCTTTGGTTTAAAAGATGTTTTTGTTTGTTTTCCATATTGACAAGCATCACAAAGGTGAGTTTTATCAAAATGTATTTTAGGTAGTCCTCTAACAAATTCTTGTGAGGAAAGTTTGTTCAACAAGTGCATGCTCACATGACTAATCTTCAATATCATTTAATCTCTTGACTTTCATCTCATGTGTAAGTAGTGATCCGATGAGCTCTTCAAGTGGAAGAATTTTCAAGTCTTTTGAGTCCTCAATAGCAAAAGTCTTCGGTTGCCAAGACTTTGTTAGAGCATCCAATATCTTTCTATTTTGCTCTCCAATTGTGTAATTCTTCCCATAGGCTTTTTAACCATTGGAGATGTTGATAAATCTTGTGAACATATCACTAGTATTCTCACCTTGATTCATGGTGAATAGCTCATAATCTCTTACTAGCATTGCAAGCTTTGACTCCTTTACTTGATTTGTTCCTTCATGTGTTACTTGAAGAAGTCTCCACATATCATGAGCGGTGTCGCATCCACTAACTCGATTGTACTCATTCACATCTAGTACACAGCTCAATATGTTCATGGCTTGGTAATTTAATGTCATCTTCTTAGAGTCACCCTCATCAAATTCGTCTATAGGCTTTGGTTCTTTAGTAACTCCATCAGCTCTCATTTTCATTGATATGTAAGGACCTTTCTCAACAATACTTCACAAATCAAAGTTAAAAGAAAAAATATATATCTTAATTCTAGATTTTCAAAATGTGTAATTTGTTCCATCAAACAAAAGAGGTCTATTTGTGATACATTAGCCATAAGATCTTAACTTCTAGGTTGTAAAACCACACAAAGAAGCCCTTGCTCTGATACCAATCGAAAAACCTAAGAGGGGGGTGAATTAGGTCTTTGGATAATTATCAAAAACTATTTCCTTTTTATGGACTTGGTTTGGAAAGATAATATTCAATTGCTTCAATGAGAATGTAATCAACACAATGATAAATCAATACACAAGGAAGAGCAAAGAGTACAAGCCATTTATAGTTGTTCGATCTCTTCAAGATCTACATCCACTACCTTGAGTCCACACTCAAGGATTTCAACCAATCTATTCAATACTCAAATTCAATCAATTACACAAGAGGCTCATCCCACAAGGATTTTATATCAACAACCTCTTTTGCAATACTACAAACAAGGTTCACCCTACCGCAAGGATTTTATATCTAAAGACAACCTTAAATCAATGCCTTAAGGATCACCCTTACCAAAAGGGTTTTATATCACAAGATAATCTTGTATTGAGCAAATAGATAAAGAGATAAATAGAGATTTAATGAGATACCACTTCAAAGTGTATGATTACACAAGCTAGCACCACTCCACCTTGTTGTCTTTGGAATCTTGAATAATCACATGAAAGCACAAGACAAAAGAGAGCTCTAATTATTTCAAATGATTTTGGAATGTTTGGATTCTTCAAGTGTTAGAACTTGTTTAAAATCTATAGTTTATTGTTTTTATAGATTTTGAAAACCAATTCCAACAGTCATAAAATAGCTAGCAACGGCTAGTTTTTGAGGAGTCCGGGTCCGAACATTACTGTGACATGTTGTCAGGGAAATTCGAACGACTGAACTTTGACCCTTGCATCCAAACTTGCATCCGAATTTCTCTGAAAATTCAGTAGTCATGTTCACAGTTTGGACATCCGAACTTGTGTCTAAACTGTTCAAACTTTGTCAAAATTTTTGAAAATCAACCTCAATAAGTTTGAAATCATTTTATACTAAAAGATAGGTCGTTTAAAATCTTTTGAACTAAAACACCGTTATCAAAGTACTTGGTAATTCAAAGATCATTCAACCATTTAAGATTCAAAAACAAGCTTTGTGCTCTCTTATGCATTCAATAGATTCCAAGAACAAGAAATGTACGGTTTACAAGAATATACCTATTAAGCAAGTGTAAACCTACACTAGAGTCTTCACAGCCTTCAATTCATAGGACATGCTTTATGTTCTTGATCCTTGAGCACACTTGAGTTGTCCTTAGCACTTTTAGCTCCAAGGCCATAAGAACTATTTCTTCTCAATCCAAAAATCCTATCACACAAATAGCTGTGAAATAGTCCTTATCAATGCTTGTCATTAATCAAAACTAATCAAAACTACGTGATTTGCCCATAGGGCTAACAATTTGAAATACAATTTAAATTTATTAATGTTTGTCATTAATCAAAACTAATCAAAACTACATGATTTTCCCTTAGGGCTAACAATTTGAAATACAATTTACTTAGCGTTAGCCCATTGTGTGAAAATGGATGCAAAGTTGAGTTTAAATGTAATACTTTTAGCTCCAAGGCAATAAGAACTCTTTGCTTCTCAATTAAAAAATCCTATCACTCATGAATTAGTCCTTATCAATGTTTGTCATTGATCAAAACTACATGATTTGCCCTTAGGGCTAATAATTTGAAATACGATTTACTTAGCGTTAGCCAATTGTGTGAAAATGGATGCAAAGTTGAGTTTAAATGTAATACTTGTACCATTCTTGATACTGTAAGTGGAAAAATCATTTTTGTTGCTAATATGGTTGGAAATTGTTAGCCCTAAAGGCAAATCTTGTAGTTTTGATTAATGCCAAACATTGATAAGGACTCATTCTTATGTCATTTGTGTGATAGGATTGTTGGATTAAGAAGTAAAGAGTTCTTATTGCCTCGGAGCTAAAAGTACTATGGACAACTCAAGTGTGATCAAGGATCAAGAATATAGAGCATGTCCAATGTAGGTTTGCACTTGCTATATAGATATATTCTTGTAAACCGTACACTTGTTTGTCTTGGAATCTATTGAATGCATAAGAGAGCACAAAACTTATTTTTGAATCTTAAATGGCTTTGAATAAACTTTTAATTACCAAGTGTTGTTTTTGAATCTTAAATATTTTTGAGTAAACTTTGAATGATCAAGTGCTTTGGTAACGGTCTTTGAGTTCAAAAGATTTTAAATGACTTATCTTTTAGTACAAAATGATTTCAAACTTATTGAGGTTGATTTTCAAATATTTTGATGAAGTTTGAAAAGTTTGGACGTAAGTTCGGACGTCCAAACTGTGAACATGGTTACTGTTTTTCCAGAGAAATTCGGACGCAAGTTCGGATGCAAGGGGTAAAGTTTGGTCGTCCAAACTTTCCCTAACAACATGTCACAGTAATGTTTGGATGACAGTTCAGACGCAAAGGATCATGTTCGGTCGTCCGAACTCCTCTGAAACTAGCCGTTACTGGCCATTTTATGACTGTTTGAACTAATTTTCAAAATCTATAAAAGCAGTAAACTTTAGATTTTCTGTAATTTTTGAACACTTGAAAACTTCTAACATTCCAAAATCATTTGAAATTATTAGAGCTCTCTTTTGTCTTGTGCTTTCATGTGATTAATCAAGATTCCAAAGACAACAAAGTGAAGTGGTGCTAAATTGTGCAATCATCTACCAAGCAGTGGTAATATATCATCCATTCTCTATTTAATTTTGTTATCTACTTGCTCAATATAAGGTTATCTTGTAACATAAAATCCTTTAGGTAAGGGTGATCCCTGAGTTATAGATTCAAGGTTGTTTTTAGATATAAAATCCTTTTGGTAGGGTGAACCTTGTTTGTAGAATTGCAAAAGTGGTTGTTGGTGTAAAACCATTTTGTGGTGAGCCTCTTGTGTAATTGATTAAATTTGAACATATAGTAGATTGGTTGAAATCCTTGAGTGTAGACTCAAGGTAGTAGATGTAGATCGTGAAGAGATCAAAGCACTATAAATTGCTTGTGTTCTTTGTTCTTAAATTGTTTATTGCTTTGTCATTAAGTTCATCACATTCTCATTGAAGTTATTGAATATAATCCTCTCAAACCAAGTTCATAAAATACAAAGAGTTTTCAAAAATTAGCCAAAGACCTAATTCACCCCCCCTCCTTAGGTTTTTCAGAAATGTATACATGCTATATCTTGATGGACTTGTACCCAATGATGTTAAGTGTCCAGCACAGAAGATTAGGTCATGTGAGTATGAATTTGTTGAACAAACTTTCCTCACAATATTTTGTTAGAGAATTGCCTAAAATACGTTTTGAGAAAACTATTTTTGTGATGCATGTCAATATGTAAAACAAACAAAAACTTCATTCAAACCCAATAAAATGGTTTATACTTCAAAAGCTCTTCAACTTGTTCATATGGATCTATTTGGGCCAATGAGGATCACTAGTTTTGGTGGTAAGAGGTATGCCTATGTTGTTGTAGATGATTTTTAAGATTCACTTGGGTACTCTTTTTATCACAAAAGGATGAAGCTTTTCATGATTTTGTGAAAAATTTCAAAAAAGTTCAAACCTCCCTTGATTGAAATTTAATTTGTATTAGATGTGACAATGAGAGAGAGTTTTATAATCAAGATTTTACAAAATTTTGTGATGAGAATGGAATTTTTCACAATTTTTTGGTTGTTGAGAGGAAAAATTAAACGCGGGTTGTTGAAAAGAAAAATCAAACTTTACAAGAAATGGCTCAATCTATGATTTTTGAAAGCTCTTTACCAAAATATTTTTGGGTCACAGCCATGAACACCACTTGCTATGTTATGAATAATGTTCTTCTAAGACCATTTTTGAAAAAAAACACCTTTTGAATTTCTATTTGGAAGAACTCCCTCTATTTCCTATTTCAAAGTGTTTGGTTCCAAGTGCTTTATCTTTAATATTCGTGACAACTTGAGAAAACATTTGGTAGAAAATCGCATGAATGCATCTTTCTTGGTTATTCTAACAAAAAGGCTTATATAGTTTACAATAAAAGAACTTTAAGTGTTGAGGAACTCATACATGTATGTTTTGATGAATGTAACATTAACTTGAAAAGAAGAGATAATGATGACCTAGGTACTTCAATGATTGATAATTAAACTCATCTACAAGCACTAACCTTGGAAGATCATGCCAATGAAGAAGATATGATTGAGCAAGAACATGATCACCAACCTAGTAGTGACCAAAAGCTTCCCATGGATCTAGGATATGCAAGAGGCCACCCTAAGGAGCAAATCATTTTTGATGTCTCTCAAAGTGTTAAAACAAGATAGTACTTTATTGATAACTTTGTACTTTTATCTCACATTGAGCCTGAAAATATTGATAATACTTTCTGTGCTGATTTTTGGATTGTTGCTTTGCAAGAGGAATTAAATCAATTTGAAAGAAAAAAATTTTGGATTCTTGTCCCAAGATCCCGTGATCACCCCATTATTGGTATGGGTTTTTAAAAATAAACTAAATGAATTTGGAGAAGTTGTTAGAAACAAACTAGACTTGTTGCCCAAGAATTCAATCAAGAAGAGAGCATTGACTATGATGAAACTTTTACTCTAGTAGCTAGACTTGGATCTATAAGAATGCTTTTGGGATTTGTTTGTTCTAAAGATCTTAAGTTGTTTCAAATAAATGTCAAAAGTGATTTTTTAAATGGTTTTATTGATGAAGAAGTTTATGTGGAACAACCCTCGACTTTGCTCTTGAAAATATCCTAACCTTGTTTTTCAAACTATCCAAAGCCTTATATGGTTTAAAACAAGATCCTAGAGCTTGGTATGAAAGATTAAATGGTTTCCTACTTTCAAAAAGATTTTCAAGGGGAAAGATTTATACAACTCTTTTCATAAAAACCTCTTACAATAATGATCTTTTATTTGTGCAGATTTATTCAGATGATATCATATTTGGTGCTACTAATGTCTCTCTTCCTGAGGAGTTTGCCAAGTTAATATAAAGTGAGTTTGAAATGAGCATGATACGAGAACTCAACTTCTTTCTTGGGATACAAATCAAGCAAACTAAGGATGACACTTTCATAAATTAATCTAAGTATACCAATGAGCTATTGAAGTGATTTGGAATAGACGAAGCAAAAGGTATTAGCATGCTTATGAGCTCATCAACTAAACTTGACGAAGATGAGAAAGGTAAAAATGTTGATGAAAAGGTCTATAGAGATATGATTGGTAGTTTGCTTTATCTTACTACAAGTAGACCAGACATTGTGTTTGTTGTGTGCTTATGTGCTAGATTTCAACCTTGTCAAAAAGAGTCTCATTTAATTATCGTTAAGGGTATTCTTCGTTATTTCATTGATACACAAGATTATGGCGTTTGGTTTACAAAAACATCTTCTTTTGGCCTAATTGCCCAATCGGATGCCGACTATGCTATAAGCAAAGTTGAGCGTAAGAGTACAAGTTGTTATTGTCAATTTTTTTGTAGTTGTCTTGTATCTTGGTATTGCAAGAAACAAGCTTGTATGTCATTGTCTACCACCAAGGCTAAATATATCGCCGCTGGTAGTTAATGTGCTCAAGTGCTATAGATAAAGCACACTCAGCTTGATTTTGGATTCGATTTCAAATATCTGCCTATCTTATGTGACAAGACTAGTTCCATTAATTTGAGCATAAATCCTATTCAACATTCTAGGACTAAGCATATACAGATTAAGCATCATTTTATTCAGTTCTTCTAATTCACCTCTACATCTATTCCTCAAACACGGCAAGGTACTAGTACCGGTCTCTTTACGGCCTAAAGCATCCGCAACTACATTAGTAAAAACCTCACAAGCAGTTCCATATAAGTAATGTTTCCAAATCTTTAATGCAAATACAATGGCAGCCAATTCTAAGTCATGAGCAGGATAGTTTTGTTCATGCACCTTTAACTACAGGCATATGCGACAACTTTACCATGCTGCATTAAAACACAACCTAAACCTTTCATCGAGGCATCACTGTATATCACAAAGTTATCGGTCCCAGATGGAATAGTTAAAACTGGTGCGGTAGTTAATTTCTATTTCAATAGTTGGAAGCACTGTTCACACCCATCGGTAAACACACACGATTACTTCTTCCGAGTGGGACGGGTTAAAGGAGTTGAAATAATGGAAAATCCCTGGATGAATCTTCGATAATACCTTGCCAAACCCAAGAAGCTTCAAACTTCGGTCACATTCGTGGGTTGTTTCCAATTCAGCACTGCTTTCACCTTTTGCGAGTCCACGCTAATACCTTCCCCAGAAACAACATGGCCTAAGAAGACCACTTGATCCAACCAAAATTCACATTTGGACAACTTAGCATACAATTTTTCTCTTCTTATGTTCTCTAACAATGCTTTTAAGTGTTGGCTATGCTTTTCCTCACTTTAAGAATGCACCAAGATGTCATCAATAAAAACTACCACAAATTGGTCATGAAAAGGTTTGGGAACTCTATTCATGAGATCCATAAAGGCAACTGAGACATTTGTCAAACCTAAAGGCATAACCAAAAACTCGTAATGTCCATATCTGGTATAAAAGATTTCTTTGGTACGTATTCCTTTCGAATTTACAATTGATGATACCCCGAACGCAAATCAATTTTGGAACACACTCTAGCTCCTCTCAGTTGGTCAATCAAGTCATCAATTTGTGGAAGGGGATACATATTTTTAATAGTAACTTTGTTCAACTGTCTGTAATCGACACACAATCTAAATGAGCCATCTTTCTTCTTCACAAATAGTACAAGTGCACCCCAAGGTGAAGTGCTCGGTTGAATAAACTTCTTATCCAAAAGTTCTTGTAATTCTGTATACAACTCCTTTAACTCAACTGGTGACATACGATATGGTGTCAAAGAAATAGGTGATGTGCCAGGTACCACTTCTATAGCAAACACCATATCTCGGTTTGGGGGAAGCCTAGGTATATCATTGGGAAAAACATCGGGGAATTCTGTTACTATTGATATCTCCTCTAACTTAACCCCACTCTTTTCGGGATCGATCACATGTGCTAAGAAATCCGAACATACTTTTCATCTTAGTAACTTTTTGGCAGAAATGATTGAAATGATGATGGAAGAAAGAATCTATCGATCACCAAAGAAACAAAATGGTGTATGTCGAATCATGTGCGTCCTCCATAATCTCTCTTTAAGTTTGTATCATCTGGAACTTAAACTCGACCTCTAAGCACCAATATCCAATCATCACGAATTGAGTACTCTTTATGTTCTTATTTTTGCAGTTGTTCTTGAAGTTCGTGAAAGGTAGTATCCTTTTCTTGAGCCAACCAAATCCTCTCTAATAATATTGGTCTGATCCTTATATGTGCAAGTAGAGCTCCATTTACTGACATTCTGAATGATATATATAACTTCCTCACTTCTTCTAATTCACCTGTACATCTATTCCTCAAACACGGCAAGGTACTAGTACCAGTCTCTTTACGGCTTAAAGCATCCGCAACTACATTAGTAAAAACCTCACAAGTAGTTCCATATAAGTAATGTTTCCAAATCCTTAATGCAACTACAATGGCCGCCAATTCTAAGTCATGAGCAGGATAGTTTTGTTCATGAACCTTTAACTATAGGCATATGCGACAACTTTACCGTGCTGCATTAAAACACAACCTAAACCTTTCTTCGAGGCATCACTGTACATCAAAAAGTTATCGGTCGCAGATGGAATAGTTAAAACTGGTGCGGTAGTTAATTTCTATTTCAATAGTTGGAGGCACTGTTCACACCCATCGGTAAACACAAACGATTACTTCTTCCTAGTGGGACGAGTTAAAGGAGTTGAAATAATGGAAAATCCCTAGATGAATCTTCGATAATACCCTGCCAAAACCAAGAAGCTTCAAACTTCGGTGACATTCGTGGGTTGTTTCCAATTTAGCACTGCTTTTACCTTTTACCAGTCCACACTAATACCTTCCTCAGAAACAACATGGCCTAAGAAGACCACTTGATCCAACCAAAATTCACATTTGGACAACTTAGCATACAATTTTTCTCTTCTTATGGTCTCTAACAATGCTTTTAAGTTTTGGCTATGCTTTTCCTCACTTTCAGAATGCACCAGGATGTCATCAATAAAAACTACCACAAATTGGTCATGAAAAGGTTTGGGAACTCTATTCATGAGATCCATAAAGGCAACTGAGACATTTGTCAAACCTAAAGGCATAACCAAAAACTCGTAATGTCCATATCTGGTATAAAAGATTTCTTTGGTACGTCTTCCTTTCGAATTTGCAATTGATGATACCCCGAACGCAAATCAATTTTGGAACACACTCTAGCTCCTCTCAGTTGGTCAAACAAGTCATCAATTTGTGGAAGTGGATATCGATTTTTAATCGTAACTTTGTTCAACTGTCTGTAATCGACACACAATCTAAATGAGCCATCTTTCTTCTTCACAAATAGTACAAGTGCACCCCAAGGTGAAGTGCTCGGTTGAATAAACTTCTTATCCAAAAGTTCTTGTAATTCTGTATACAACTCCTTTAACTCAACTGGTGACATACGATATGGTGTCAAAGAAATAGGTGATGTGCCAGGTACCACTTCTATAGCAAACACCATATCTCGGTTTGGGGGAAGCCTAGGTATATCATTGGGAAAAACATCGGGGAATTCTGTTACTATTGATATCTCCTCTAACTTAACCCCACTCTTTTCGGGATCGATCACATGTGCTAAGAAATCTGTACATACTTTTCTTCTTAGTAACTTTTTGGGAGAAATTATTGAAATGATGATGGAAGAAAGAATATATCGATCACCAAAGAAACAAAATGGTGTATATCGAATCATGTGCATCCTCCATAATCTCTCTCTTTATGTTTGTATCATCTGGAACTTGAACTCGACCTCTAAGCACCAATATCCAATCATTACGAAATGAGTACTCTGTATGTTCTTCTTTTTGCAGTTGTTCTCGAAGTTCGTGAAAGGTAGTATTGTTTTCTTGAACCAACCGAATCCTCTCTAATAATACTGGTCTGATCCTTATATGTGCAAGTAGAGCTCCATTTACTGATATTTTGAATGATATATATAACTTCCTCATTTCTTCTAATTCACCTCTATATCTGTTCCTCAAATATGCCAATGTACTAGTGCCAGTCTCTTTACAGCTTAAAGTATCCATAACTACATTAGCCTTCCCTGGATGATAGTTTATAATCAAGTCATAATGACCAATCAACTCTATCAATCTTCTTTGCCTCAAATTCAGCTGCTTTTGTGTCTGAAAATACTTCAAAATTTTATGATCAGTAAAAACCTTACAAGTAGCTCCATATAAGTAATCTCTCCAAATCTTTAATGCAAATACAATGGCCACCAAAATCAACAAACACCATTTTGAAAAATAACGGTAAAATTAACAAACACAATTCATATATCTTTACGAGTCCATACAAGAACATAAAAACTTCCGCCGCCCTTCTAATGGCCATCTCACACGCAGCACAAAGGAACTCGCCACACAACATCTCCCAATGGCCTTCTCATACACGACACAAAGGGACTCTCCACACAACATCTCCCAATGGCTTTCTCACACACAGCACAAAAGGACTCTCCACACAAATCAATAATCTCACCCTGTAGGAGAGTCAATTCATATCCCGGCGGCGGGGTTTACACATAATTCGCATTTACAACTCATCAACAACTAATCAATTCTCATGGTTTAGTATATTATATAAATATACAAGCCGAGCCATGGCAAATTAACAATTTATATTCCTACTACATATTTTCAAAAAAAGCCAAGCCACAACAAAATAATAATTTAAAATTAATAACACAATTATTCACAAAAGCTGAGCTACGGCAAAATAACAATTAAAGTTTAACAGGACATTTATTCACAAAAGTAGGGCCACGGTAAAATAACAATTCAATGTTAACAGCACATTTATTCACAAAGCCGCCGAGCCACGGCAAAATAAATACTTTACTTAGCGTAAAATAAATAAATAAACTATATTAAAATAACATAACATAAAATGATAAGATTTTGTGATCCTCAACCTTCACAAGTAAGTTAGAAATCTCACCTCAATCGAAAAGTATAAACCTATGTTACTCCACCCTTGGTTCTACCTCGACAATCTCGAGACCTAATATATAAATGCGTAGTAACAAACAAATTTATTGTCACTCTAAAATGCTCAGATATTGACACATATATATATAATACATGAATGAATGCATGATTAATATTAATTAGAGCTAAAAATTATTGAATTTGATAAATTTATTTTAAAATAGGAACTACCTATTTTTCTAGGGAATAAAAATATTAAAATAATTTATTTTAATAAAATTCACCATTCTCCACAAAAATTCCAATTATTCCATTTTACTCCTAATATATCAATTTAGAAAAATTATTCCAATTTATTCTTAAAATACCCATTTAAGAAATATTATTCTATTTATATATTTCATACTCCTTTTGCATTATAAAAATGTAATAAACATTTAAATACTCAATATTTAATCAAAAAAAAATTACAAAGATAAATAAATCAGTCTAAATTTTTTCAAAAATTCAGAAAAAATATCAAACATGCTTAAAAATTAACAAATATTTTCTGTAGGTAGCATGTGATGACAAGAACCTTCGTTCAAAAATTAAACAAAATCAGAGTATCCAAAAATTTATTAAAATTCCTACAAATTTAGTACTACAGTAATTCCCGAAAATAATTAATCTCAACCATAATGACAAAAATTTGAAGATTTTACCTTGATTTGGAGACTTTTGATGTAGTTCTAAACTTGAGTTTGAAGGATTTAATTTGTGTGTGAAGAATTGGAGAAACGTTTGTTAAAAATTGAAGTGAGAAATAGAGAAGAGGGAAGAGAGAAGAGAGAAGAGAGAAAAGAGAAGAGGAAATGGGGAAAATGGGAGAGGGGGAGGATCAGCCGTGGGCTGATCTGCTGTGCTTTTTTTTTTCAAAATCAACCTTCAACTCTTTTATAATTATAGATTTACCCTAAAACTTATAATGTATATATTTCTCTTCATTATTTATAGTTATCATATATATATATATATATATATATATATATATATATATATATATATATATATATATATATATATACACATGCTAAAGTAGAACCTCTTGAAAAATATATTTAGTAAAACTAAAATTTATGGTTTTACACATTTGTGTGGTATGGAGCTACAAAAGCTCCTAAGGAACATTTTCTCTCCTTGATTGAGTCTTTTTGTCATGCCATTAGTTTGTGGGTAGTATGCAGTTGATAAATTTAGTTTAGTGCCCAATTTCTGAAAAAGTATTTGCCAAAATTGACTTGTGATGATTTTATCCCTATATGATATAGTGCTTTCAAGAAGCCCATGGAGCTTGTAGATGGTCTCCATAAAAGCTTTAGAGACCTTCTATGTTGTGAAGGGATGAGCCAATACCAGAAAATGTCCATACCTGATCATTCTAACCACCACAACCATAACAGTATATTTTCCCCCAGACTTACGTAAGCCTTCAATGAAGTCCATGGAAATGTGACTCCATGACTTGTTAGGGATAGGCAGAGACTGCAATAGTAAGGTAGCCTTTCATCTTTATTTTCCTAGCAGGTGTACCACTCACTGATATACTCTTGAATTTGTTTCTTCATTGCAGGCCAATAGAAATGTTGTTTAATTCTTAGATAGCAGGCATGGATTCCATAGTGTCCCCCTTGTTGGGTTGCATGTAGCTTATCCATTAATTTGTGTCTAATTCCTTTTCCTGGTCCTACATAAATCTTCCCTTTACAGTAAAGAATCCTATTCTTGCAATCTATCTCCTCTTTTGATTTTCCTCCCACTAAACATTCAGCCACCAATTACTGCACCTCCTGATCTTTCATAACTATCAACTATTTCTGTCACCCACATTGGAGTCATTGTAGTCATTGCATTCACTTCTTTCCTCCTGGATAATGCATCTACCATTTTATTCTCAATTCCCCCTTTGTATTGGACTTCATAGTCTAGTCCCATTATCTTGGAGATCCACTTCTGTTGTGAGTACTGACTCTTTGCTCCACTAAGTGTTTGACGCTTTGATGGTCTGTTTTGATAAGAAAGTGTCTACCTTCTAAATAATGCCTCCATTTGGCTAGAGCTTAAGCCAAAGCTAGCATTTGTACAAACATTCTCAATCCTTTCATGTGAGTATAACTTACTTATAAAACAATGTCCCTCGGAAGAATAATGCCTAAACCCAACATCCTCAACATCAAAAATTCTATTGAGCAATGCATTATCAATCTCAAAAATCAATTTGTGATATTCTTGAAGAATACCACTGAGTAGTTTTAATACCAATTTGCTCAACCCCTTTTTTTTATATTTAATATAAACTTCAAAACTAAGGAAGGTAATAGCATTCATCAAACACAAGCAAACTAGTCCAGCTCACATCATTTAAAAATGAGAGTATATTACCCATTTCGGATAGTCTTATAGTTCCTTTTTGTCCAATCATCAAATTCAGTAGCAGCCTTCCATGTCACAAATCTATCAAGCCTTGATATGCTTTGCAGAACATGAACCTTACTTGGTTCATTGATCACTGGTCCTCCTTCTCTTTTTTTGGCTTTTCCCTTTCCTTTTCCCATGCTAGGCTTCTTTGTCCTCACCTGGAGCTACAACACTTGAATACACTCATTAGTTATTGAATTCTGAAATCCCTATGCTTCTTCTAAGATTGGTCAAACCTTTCTTCGACCAATGGCTTAGTAACGATATCATTAATTTGTTCATGAATGCAAATATACTTTAAATAAGTATTACCCTTAGTAGAATGATCTCTAATGATATGAAGTTTGATCTCTATATGCTTTGTCATAGTTTGTTGAGTAGTATGATGGTCAAATTTATTGCATTAGTGTTATCACATAACATAGCCACACATTTGAAATATAGACCATAATCACTTAGAGTATCAATAAGGTAATAGAAAATGTGTTTAATAGCAATCAAATGAGACTCTTTAGGACAAGATGAAATCTAGCACACAAGCACATGACAAATATAATATTGACTCTACTTGCAGTCAAATAGAGTTGACTACTCCTATGACACCTTTTTATTCTTGTCAAGCATAGTTGATAAACTTATGGAAGTGCTTATACCTTAACTTGATTCATGAAAGTGTCGTCCTTGGTTTGCTTGATTTGTAGGCCAATAAAGAAATTTAGTTTTCCTATCATGCTCATTTCAAATTTACTTTACATTAACTTGGTAAACACATCACAAAGTGCAGTATTAAAAGCACCAAAAATTGTATGATATATTTAGACAACTTATAGATCATTGTTGCAAGAGGTTTTTGTGAAAAGAGTAGTATCGACCTTTCCTCTTGAAATCCTTTTGAAAGAAGAAAACCACCCAATTTTTTTTTTATACCAAGCTCTGGGAGCTTGTTTTAAATCATACAAAACTTTGGATAATTTGAAAATATGGTTAGGAAACTTTCATGATCAAAACTGGGTGATTGTTCCACATAAACCTCTTCCTCAATAGAACTATTTAGAAAAGTACTTTTGACATTAATTTGAAATAACTTAAAACTTTAAAGCAAGTAAAAGTCAAAAGCATTCTTATGGACTTAAATCTAGCATTCGGAGCAAAGGTTTCATCATATTCAATTCCCTCTTCTTGATTGAATCCTTAGGTGGCAAATCTAGATTTATTTCTTACACCTTCCCCGGATTCATTGAGTTTATTTCTAAAAACCATTTAGTTCCAATAATGGAATGATCATGAGATTTAGGAATTTCCAAATTTTGTATCTTTCAAATTAATTTTATTCCTCCTGCATAGTAATAATCCAAAAAATCATCACAAAATACATCATTAATACTTTTAGGCTCATATATAACAAAAGAATAAAGTTATTGATAAAGTACCGCCTTATTTTTACTCCTTGGGAGATATCACCAATGATTTGCTCCTTAGAGTGGCCTTTTTGGATATCCTAAGTTCTTTGGGAGCTCTTGGTCACTAGGTTGGTCATCTTGATTTTGTTCAATCATTTCTTCCTCATTGGTATGATCCCCCAAAGTTGGTGCTCGAAGATGGGTTTGATAGTCATTCATAGATGTACCTACATCATCTTCATCCTTTCTTTCCAAATAAATGTAAGATTCATCAAAACTAACATGAATAGTTTCCTCATCATGTAAGGTTCTTTTTGTTATAAACTCTATAAGCCTTGTTGTTAGAGGAATAACCAAGGAATATCCCGTCATTCGATTTTCTATCAAATTTTCCAAGTTATCGCACATATTCAATATAAGGCACTTGCAATCAAATACTTTGAAATAGGCAATACAGGCTAGTAGTATTCAATATAAAGTACTTTGTTACGCATACTCATGTATATTTGATACAACCTGTCATGTATGTTTAAATTTTAGAGTATTCTATCAAATAGAAGTTCAAAAGATATTTTTTAAAAAAAAATGGCCTCAAAAGAACTCTATTCAAAAACATAACAAAGCAGTGTTTTTAGCTTTGTCCCAAAAATATTTTAGTAAAGAATTTTCTCCAAGTATAGACTTAACCATTTCTTGTGAGGTACGATTTTTCTTTTCAGTAACTCCATTTTGTTGAGGTGTTTTGACAACCAAAAAGTTTGTGAGCAATCCCATTCTCATCACAAAGTTTTGTAAAATCTTGATTGTAAAATTCTCTCCCATTGTGACTGCTAATAGAAATTAGTTTGGACTCAAGAGAGATTTGGACCCTTTTGAAAAGTCTTACAAATTTATGAAAAGAACTTCATCCTTTTGAGCTAGAAAGATCACCCATGTAAATCTAGAAAAATCATCAACAATCACATATGAATACCTCTTACCATCAAGAGTAGTGATCATCATTTGTTCAAACAATCCATATAAATAATTTTTATGAGGTTTTGAAGTGAAAATCATTTTCTTAGGTTTGGAAGATTCTTTTGTTTGTTTTCCATATTGACAAGTATCTCAAAGACAACTTTCTCAAAACACATTTTTAGCAATCCTCCAACTAAATCTTGAGAGGAAAGTTTGTTCAACAAATCCATGCTCACATGACCAAATATTCTATGTCAAGAAAATCAATCATTATCATAAGCAACAAGACATTCAAGCTTATCAAGGTAAAACACACATTGAAACATTTTGTGAGTAATTGATCAAAATCACAAAATCATTTTGTCATACAAGTTAGGGCGACCGAACTTATGGTCTACATTCAAACTTCAAGTCCGAACATTTTGTAAAGTTTCATAAAGATGTTTTTGGCCAAGCAAATGCATAGATATTCAATCATAGCTATTTTAATCAATTTATCATGACATATAATCAATTTCAAAAACATATCAACCATGAGTTCAATCTCATATCATCAATCTTACCTAATCAGCTTCATAGAAGCAATTGACAAGTCATGGTTGGAAAGTTTTCAAATCTTAACAAAACGGATTCTCAACTAAAACTTCGCATGTTGTCATTTAACTTTTTATTCATTGTCACACAATTGACTAATGCTAAGCAAGTTATAGCTCAAATCAGCACTAAGCAACATTTGTTTAAAAAGAAGAGAGGAACCTTTACCAACATTGGTTACTTCAAGATTTCTTCCTTTCTTCTTGTCTCAAAAGCAAATCCTTTATTGGATGCTTCGGCCTTGATTATGAATGAGGTGTTTTCTGTTATTCTTTAAGCCAACATCATCAATGTACCGCTTAGTGGTGCTTGAGTTTGAATTGAAGAGTACCTGCAATGAAGGAGAGGAAGTATCCTTTGGTACCCATACTTTCTTGGGTCCGTGAGGGTTAGTAATAATTCTCTTAACTCTCCAAATGGTTTTTACACCATTCACTACTTTTCTTTTAACATAATATTTGGTGACTTTATGTCCATGTTTTTCACAATAAGTACAACAAGTATGATGCATGGAAGTAGAAGTATCTCTAACAAAGAAATTCAAAAACCGTTACTAAAACACTTTGATCATACAAAGTTTACTCAAGATCATTTGAGGTTCGAAAACATACTTGTCATTCAAAAGTTCATTCAAAGCCATATAAGATTCAAAACAAGTTTTTGTTGCTCTCTTATGCATTCAATAGTTTCCAAGACATGCAAGTATAGGGTTTACAAAACAATATACCTATTTAGCATTTATGGCCTACATTTTAAGTCTTCAATGCCTTCAATCATCTTGAACAAACTCTCCAATCTTCAATCACTTTGACATATTGGAGTTGTTCTTACATTGTGGCTTCAAGGCAATGAGACTTGCTTCCTTCTTAATCCACAAATCCTATCACATAAACTACAGGCATATTAGTCATTATCAATATTTGTCATTAATCAAAACTAATTATAACTACATGATTTGCCCTTAGGGCTAACATATATATATCTATACTTAGAGTAAAAAATATAATCTAATGTATTATGAGTTTATTATTATATATAAATCATAATAAAATAATTACCTATTATTAGTATAATAATAAACTAATAATAATAATAATAAAATAATACAATTATCGTAGGATTTTATTTATGTATATAAATTATATTAACTATTATTAGTATAATAATAAAATAATAATAATAATAATAAAATAATACAAATATCGTAAGATTTTATTTATATATATAAATTATACTAAAATAATTATTCATTATAATAAATTAACAGAATAGTATTGATTTATTTTATTTATTCTATCTTCAAATATATGGTGTAGATAATAAAAATATCATAAACACCATAAATATCAACTCTATTCGAATAGTTATATATTTAATAAAATTGACAAGGTTCACAGATATCATATTATTTTTTTTCAATCATCAACTATCACAGTTCCACAAATATTGAATCTATTTCAAATTTTAAAATAGATAAATATTATATTATAACAATAAATAATTTCTACTAAATGAACAAGTTATAATATAAAGGTTAAAGAAATTATAAACAACAAGAAAATCAAACAAAGAAGACAATGAGAGTTAGTACCTTAATGATAGAGTGAATTCAAGCCAAGAAGAGAAGGAAGAAAACGGTCTGTCCGAGAGCAAAGAAGAAAGGAGAAATTGGAGACGAAATTGAGGAAAAGAAATGGCAAAGAAATAGCAAGCAAAGCATTTTATACGGTGACAGCGGTCACCGTCTTCAATTCTCATTAGTCAGCCGCCACTTGATGGTGATTTTACTATTTCACCTCTTTTTTTTTTTTTAAGAAAAATTCAAAATATCTCAAATCTAATTTACTCTTTCCAAAGTTATATATTCTATCACATAATAAACACACATAAAATTTGGGATGTTACAGTGTTCATAAATGTATTATTTGATTAAACATATATAGCATACAATACACTTATAATATGTATTACTAAATATTGTTAATGTATAGTTAATATTCTTTGTATAAGGATATGAATATGCATTTCATAATTTGTTTTGATATAACATATTTATTGACTATAATAACACATGATAGAAAACATATAAAAGTATGTTACATATGTATACGATACTAATAGTTTTGAGTATGACCAATTTATAATATGTAATATTATACATGATATAGTGTTAGTAGGGTTAATACATGTATTAGCACAACATATATGATAATTACATACGTATATTTAATAAATATGAATTATTAACAAATCTTAACCAGAAACTTATTAGAGGAATAGAAGAGAAAAAAAAATACTTAAACAATATATTAGAAATTAACTACCGTCGCAAATCGTCGCAAATTTGTGACAAAATTGTGATGTTATTTGAAATTTTCAGCAGCGAAAAATAGCCGCTGTATTGAAATTGAGATCTATCGCAAGTTCGTCGCATATGAGAATACTGTCACAATTTTGTCGCAAATTTGCGACGAATATTTTTACTGTTATTGTAACTATGGCTGTCAATGGGTCGAGTTTTACCTGGACCCGGCTCGATAACATCGGGTCTAGTATACCATTTATACCCGTGTACCCGGACCCGATAATACATAACGTAATCGGTTATGGCTACGGTACGCAATGTTTCGGACCCGATAGACCCGTGACCCGATTAAATTTTTGGATCCAACGATTATTTAAATTTTTTTATGTATTAGATTTTTTTTTATTTTTAAATTTTTTATCGAATATACTCGGACCGAGTCGAGACCCTATAGGGTCGGATCTGGATCTATCGTATTTGGAACTACCGGGTAAACAGGCCGGGTCCAGTACCGATAGGTGTCAATTGGATCCGGGTCCGAGATAAAGTGCCTCGAACCCGTTTAGACCCGTTGACACCTAATTGTAATAAATTTTTGACAAATCTGTAACCATTATTAAATAAAATAGAAAAAAATATTAATCACAAACCCGTCACTATTCGGCTACATGGGATGGATTTTTTTTTTATTTGTCTGATATTCGTGGGTCATACTTGAGTATCATATCGTCGACCCCTACCCCAAATCTTCTTTCTTTCGAGGCGAGCAATAGTGAGTGCTTCCAGCGGAACTTCTATTCTATATCCAAGCCGAGCTCAGACCCTCCTCAGTCACGAGTACTTCTTATTAACCTATTCACAGTAATGAAGCGGCTAGATCTCAGACTTCAATCAACCCTTTCGTACTTCGATCCAATCAATCGATCGGTCTAGATATCCTTCTGCCCTGTATGAAATCTCTCTTGATATCAGAAAGGAGCACCAGCCGAGTGCCATGAATGAATAACAAATCGACAGCAGAGGGATGAAATGATTGCTCTTTGTAATCAAGTCTTCTTCAATGGCTCACTTCCCAGGTACAGTTCTGTCTTCTTCCTATGTTGTTCGTTGTTCGGATCTTGACCGGACCCGCGTCCCAAGAAAAAAGTTACAAATGTCTCCTTTTTTCTTGTTTTTGAGGGATAAAAATCTCCTTTAAACCAAAGAATTTATGATAAAGCTTCTTGTAAGCAGTAGCTTTAGGATTGGACATGTGCTAAAGTAATGGACGCCATTCCGGTCTGCTCCATAAAGCTCTTTTCCAAGACAATTTTGAAGTGTTTAATATTCTGTGAACGGAGTCTCTTTTATCATTCACGTTTTTGAGTCATCATAATAGAAGGAAGCATGCGAAAATTCAGTTCAAAAATAGAGAAAAAAGTCGGATGAATTATGGCTCGCCCTCAACGACTTTGGAGTGATAGACAGACAGGCCCTCAAAGGATTGTTCATGGAACTACCATCGAGATTCTTTGGACGATATTTCCTAGTATCTTCCTGAGTTGCTGCTTTATTTTTAAATTAAATTTTCTATAATATAAGGTAAGCTTTGCTTAACGCCCTAGTAATTTGCATCATCACATTAGTTGAATGAGTGTATTTCTACCTGTGAATGGTCCTTGAGATTCTTGAATATACTTAAAATTTCGTGACAAGTAATACTGCCACATGTGGAAGTTATTGAAACAGCATTCCTTGTGTAACATATCGTGGGCATCATAGAATCCAATTAGAGATTTGCCTGCTAGTCAAGATACCTATTGTTAGTTTGAATTTTAAGCAGGATAAAATCAAATTGCCTGTAGAGTGCCATTGTGACAAAACTTTCAAGGCTTTTTTCTGGATAGATGCCTTTTTGCGTTCACTGAAGCCCATCTATGTGGGTTTAATTTCCTCACTAAAGAAAGCCCAAGAGTGTCAGATTGCAGAACCTATATATACTTTCTGCGATTACCACCATATTAATGCACGACAACTTTCTTTTAATTAATTTTTACAACTAATTAATGACTACATAACCCATTAATGTTTTTGTTAGCCCTAAGGGCAAATTATGAGGTTATGATTAGTTTTGATTAATGACAAACATTAATAAGGACTAACATGCTTGTATGTTGTATGATAGAATTTTTGGATTTAGAAGAAAGCAAGTCTCATTGACTTGAAGTCACAATGCAAGAATAATTCAAATATGTCAAAGTGATTGAAGATTGAAGAGTTTGTTCAAGATGATTAAAATTTTTGAAGATATGAAGTGTAGGTTACATGCGCTTAATAGGTAAATTTTATAAACCCTAAACTCTTAAGTCTTGAAATCTATGAGTTGTAATTGAGAGCACAAAACTTAACTTGAATGGTTTCAATGGTTTTGAAATTACCTTAATTATCAAGTTTTCATCAATGAGTTTTGCATTTAAAAGGTCTTTAATGACTATCTTTGAGGGTAAAATATTTTCCAACTTGTTTGAATTGATTTGAATATTTTTTGACAAAGTTTAAAAATTCGGATGCAAATTCGGACTTCTGAACTTCTCAGAAACTAGCCGTTACTAGTCGTTTTATAACTGTTAAAACTGATTTTTAAAATTTATAAAAGCCATAAACTCCAAATTTTTGAGAGAACTTTTGAACTTTAAAAATCCTTCAAGCTCTAACTTTTTTTACATCAAAATTATTTAAAAACCTCTCAAATTGCTTTGCTATTGTATTCATCCACCAAGAAGGGTTGGTAAAATTCAAACTCTATATTTACATTATTATTATGATTGATACAAGGTTGTCAAGAGATTTAAAACCCTTGTGGAGGGTGATCCATAGACTAGATTAATCAAGGTTGCAGTGTAAAACCCCGTGTGTGAGTGAGCCTTGGATTAGATTAGTCTAGGTTGTCTAGTGACATAAAACTCTTTGTGATAAGGGTGAACCTTGTTTATTAGATTGAATAGAGGTTGTTGTGGTAAAACCCATTGAAGGGTGAGTCTCTTGTGTAATTGCTTGGATTGAGTATTTAGTGAATTGGTTAAAATCCTTGAGTGTGGACTCAAGGTAGTGGATGTAGATCTTGGAGAGATCGAACCACTATAAATCGTGTGTTTATTTCCTTATAGCTTTACTTGTTTACACACTTTTGTTATTATTAGTTGTTCTTAGTTGTTGATTGATTGGTTGTGGTCTTATTGTTTGATCATCTTGTCTCAACCATCAAATCACATATAAACTTGGAGTTTGTGAATTTAAAGAAGAGCTTTTATTAAGGCAAACGATTTGCAAAAAGAGAAAAGTTTTTTATAATTAGCCAAAGACCTAATTCACCCCCTTTTTAGGTCTTTCAATTTTATTACTTTTCAGATGCCTTGACGTAGATCACATTCAATATCATCGCTTGGGATGGGTGATCGTAGTCCTTCTCCTTTTTTACCCGGACCAATGCCTTTACCGAGTGAGGATGACACTCGATCAGAAGAGTCTGAGCATACGCCTTTGAACACAACTTTTGTGGTACCCTCCACGACCGCTTTTACGGGTGGGGTTCAGACAGAGGATACCCGTATTTGAATAATGGAACAGTTTCTTTCCATCAAAGGGGATGGTGCATTTGATATCGGATACGATCCACCACTATTTCACTAGACCATACCTTAATTTTGAGGCGGTCCAATTGGAGCTTCGAGATATGTGGTTTCAGATGTGGAGTGTATATATATATATATATATACATATTTGACATTCGTTTTTATGACCTTGCAGAGCCGTTATCAGCGGCTCCAAGAGCATGCTGATCAGATATGACGTATTTGAAATGACATATGCACTCATCATCTATCGGATCAGCTATCAAAGACTAGATGTAAGGAAAAATATCCAACGTGGATATCTCCCGAAATTTGGATCCAACTTTGGCGTGATCATTAGAGCATGGAGCAATTCAAACATGTTTCAGCTGTTGCTAAGCGGAACAGAGCAGCCGCTCCTGAACCTACTCACACGGGAGGATGCATCCCCTTTAGCGAGCACGAGCGTCGGATAGTAATTATTATTTTTATAATTGTTATTTAAATATAATATAATTACTTAATATTTATATTAATATAACTGCAGCGTAAGGAGCGCAGAGATGACTTCCAGTTCACCGATATGTACGAGGCAACACATACATATAAAAATGGCACAAAAAAAGGCACATTTATCAGTGAGAAATCACAACATACGCTAGTAAGTTTAAAGATTATATTAAAAATATTTTATACCAATTATTTCTATATTATGCACTATCCCAAATTTATGATGTATATAATTTATAGGATAGTGTCAATGCTTTGAAGGAACGCTATTCGCAGTTAGAGTCTTAGGATTCCATGACTTCTCAACAGCTACCGTGACTTCTCGATCAGTTCGAATCTAGAGGATGTATTTCTGCATAGTCAGTTGCAGACGGAGAGGTCGATGTGCGATTATTTTCAATAATGATTTGCTAGCCTGGATCAGTATTTGCAAGAAATGTCTGAGACGCTGCATCTGCCTCTGCCGTCTTCTCCACCTCCTTATTCGATACCAGATTCTGAAGACCGATGAAGATTATACGATCAATCTGCCAGACGGCCATCCTCCAACGACTAGCCCTCCGGATCTACCTCTGCCCTCTCCACCATCTGCAGTGCCGCATTCTATAGTGACATAAATTTTGTATAATATTTTTTAATATTGTACGCATAAAATATTGACATTTAATGGTTGAATTATATTTATTTTAATTTATATTTTTTATTTTTAATTATTTTATTATTATGATTATTTCTAAAATAATTAACAAATTTAAATTAAATATTTAATTTCAAATTAAGAGTTAAAATTTCAAATTATATTGTATTTATAATACAAAAGTGTGATGAAATTTTGACAATAACTATATTAATTAATATTTTGTGGACCAATTTTCGTATCAAAATTGTTAACATTTTATGATGTATCTGTGACAAAATTAATAATTATTTTTAATAATTACAATAAAAATAGTCACAAAATAATCACAAATTTGTAATGAATTTGTGATAGATTGCGACAGAAATAAATTTTTAATATTTTAAATTAAATAATTCTGTCGCTAAATAATCACAAAATTGCTACCAAAATAGTGACATAATTTATTTAAAAAATTTTTGAATTTACGTCGCAAAATTGTTACAAAATTTTGACTATTCTATGATGAAAATATATTTTATTTTTAAAAATATAAAAAATCCATTTCAAAATCATCGTAATTTTGCGATAGATTTGCAACGGCTTTATATTTTCTTTTTAAAAATTAAAAATCTATCGCAAAATTGCGACAAATTTTTAATTTTTTTCCGTTGCAAATTTATTGCAAGAAGTTGACTAATTTGGCCAAAGAGATTTCGTTACAAATCTATCGCAAAGTTGTGACAGAAACATATTCCGTCGCAATTTATGCGACGGATTGCTAATCCGTCGTAAATTTGGGACTTGAAATTTTGCGACGACTATTTCTGTTGCAAATTCTTCATAAATATTTTTTTGCCGCGGATTGGCGAGTAAATAGTCCATCGGAAAAACTCAGTTTTCCATTAGTTTCAATTGAATTTTTTCTCTTGCAAATTAAATTTTAGATAAACTGAATTTTATTGGTTAAGTTAGATTTTTATTCTTAGTAATTATTTCTATTATCTCCACAACAAATTTAATAGGCTAAACAATGGAGTGGAAAGTGAGTAATGATATTTGACCATCCCCGTGGATATGATATTTAAAATTACTTGCCATTATACTGATCATAACGATAGGTGCACTTGTCTTTTGTTGGTGTGCAAATTGTTGAAGATTGAAATAGAATTGAGTATAAGGGCACAGAAAATACACACAACAGTTTACAACACTTTTACTTAGATACCCTTAACATATAGAACGTTCTCGTTAAAATCTTATCACAGAAAAAATTATTGAAAAAATTTATACATTAATTATTTCTCCCCTTTTCTCAATTACACAATAATGTTATCGGTTTTCTTAAATAAATTTTTTTACTAAACTTCAATGAATAAAATGATTTGACCAATTTTATAAATTTTGAGAGAAGAAAATATGTTATATATGCCCAAAAACTATTTATACTTTTCTACTTTTAACAAAATATTTTTGTTGCTTTTAATGTACATGAACTATTTTCAAGTGGCTATATGTGTTGAATTTTGAATGCTACAATAGAATCTGATGAGGTTATGTTGTAGAAAAGTGCCACCATTTTCAAGGGTAATTTTATTTGCTGATGGCATTCTCTTTATTCTTTAATGTCCAACTCAATTTATAAGGCTTAAAAGATTTTTCTATCCATAACACATTTGAAACCCACCTCAAGTAACTACAAAGTTCCAATCTTTCAAAAGTCCCAAAATTAATTTTGAATCCAAAATTGCATAGGTGAACAGTAGCATGTGTTTTCATTATGACTATTCTTGCAGGGTTCCACAGTGACATTAAAATTGATAGATATAATTACTTAAAAATAGTTTGTGCATATTAAGTTACAAGAGGAAAGTGTTTTTACTGAAACGAAAAGCATAAATAGCTTTTGGGTATTTTATGATCAATTTCTCTTTGAGAGAAAATGAATACATTAAAAATATTACAAAATTGACACACAAAATATAAGAAGTAGGAGATATAAAATAACACTACATGCATTCATTTTTTTCTTTCTCTTGCGAAGGTAATGTTTTATGTTTTCTCAAAACTCCTCAAAGCAGTGCCTTTTTGGCTCCTCTTGCATTTATCTTCGTGCAATAAAGTTTTGGAGCTTTGCCCTTTATTTATTTATTTTTTAAAATGTTTTCATGAATTTGATTATTTCACATAACAAATTCGTTATATTTTTTATTGGCACATTATATGATACTTTTATGCACAAGTAACAAATTAGCGGCATCTAACCATGTGCCATATTTGGACAGCATTATTTGATGTATTTGATTTCGTGCCATATTTTGATCGTATTATTGGTGGCATTTTCTCAAATATCCATAATTTTGTGGCTGTTTTATGCGGTAGTTAAAAAAATATCATAAAATTTAATGGCATTTAATAAAGCGAAACTAAAATGTGGCGTTCTATCATAAATATCGTAAATGTTATGAAATAATATGTAGATGTTTATATTAATCAGTTTCTTGAAGAGAACTGAACTCCTGAAATATGACTCCTAATCGAATTTGATTTCCTTTCCCCATTAGATTTTGGGTTTCCATAAACTTTTGTATTATGAGCCTATATATAGGGCCATATGATGACATTAATATGATATACATTTTAGTCTTGATTTTTGAGTTCTACTTTCTCTCTCTATATTCTATCTAATCTTTTTCTTAGTTTTATATTATTATCCAAACATATTGGGTGACATTTTGCTATAATTCTGCCACTGCATCTTTGAAATTTATATGAGGGCAAGAAAGCACGAGTCTTTGCCACCGAAGTAAAGAGTTTAATTAAGAAAAAAAAAGGTATTTTTTCTATCTTTGAATTCCCATGACAAACCTTTCAAAACTCAGTTTTTTTACTCTTGATATTTATAGAAAGAAGTATATGTTATAGACACTAGATGCTTAAATTTATTGAGATGTAATGGGTCTAGCAGACACCATAGTTGAAAATAATGCATCATCATCTCAAAATCGTATAAAACCCATGATTTTTCTCTGTCATTATTTCCATGAGAATCTAAAGGCGAAATATCTTACCGTAATAAATCCACTTATTTTGTGGAAGGATCTAAAAGAATGATTTGACCACTAGAAGATGGTCATTCTACCAAAAACACAGTTTGCTTTAAATCTGTGAGTGAATGCATTAGAACCAATAGTTATGGCCCTGGAAGAGGTCGTAGTCATGGTCGAAGTCGTCGACATAGACGCGGATATGGTAAGAATAATTATACATATAATCATGGCGACTAGAATATATGCATCTGGATGTTGTGGGTCCTGAAGACACCATTTAAGAAATACAAAGCATCAAAGTCACTTGATTACTAGCGAATTGTAAATGAAATATACAATCACCAGAAGATGATTGTTATATAAATGCTAGTTATAATTTGCTATAAGTGTGCCTAAAAGATTGTATGTTATCAGTATATAGAAATTTTATTTGCTTTTAGAATTTCTCCTCAATTAAAGTTATAAGGAGAAATATCACTAGTAATATGATGGATAAAAGACTTTTCCTTTCTATATTTCTAACATGCTCCTGTAGTAGCAATATTTAGAAAAAGTTTTTCAGAAGTATTTTGAATTTATATCTTCTGAAACTAAATGAGTCCTAGAAAAAATATTTAGTTTGGTCATGGCTAGTAGAAATTATAATTTTTATGTCATTTCCTAAAGTGAATGACATTAGAAATTATAATTTTTTATGTACAAGACTTTGGTCATGACTAGTAGAAATACACTTTGTTCTTATAGTATAAAAATGACTCATCAAATCCCCAGTGAATAGATACTCACCAGAAGTGAGAAAATAATGAGAAGGAGAAAGGGAAAGTAATAATTCTAATATGTTATTGATGCACTATAAAAATTTGTCACGTACCTGTACTATGTCAAGCATGTTATGAATCTCTATTAATTATTGATAATTCTTTACTATTCTAAATTATGCTACTGATAGTAATGATACTTGTGTCGATAATATTGATATAACATATGTGAACGTAGCCAGTTCTTTTGAATATTCAGAAAGATTTTTTTGCATTTTTGAATGTTAATCAAAATTTTAAATTATCGAATTGTTACTTTTCTATTTTGTCATTTTGTGATTATTATTGTAAAGTTTTAAATACTATATTCTAGTGTTTGCATATTATTTTAGTTTATTTTGGATCAATAATGGTGAAGATACAATTTCTCTAAACAATATTTGTGTTTATTTGGACAAAATTTAAAATATATGTCCAAAGTATAAATGGTAGTGCAAGGTTCCTGAAGAACTAATTGATCAAATAACTCTAAAAGAGTTAATTGATTAAAAGCTCTAGAAGAGCTACCAGATCATCACTTAATGATCAATGGTTGTAATATATCATTCTCTATATAGTCTCGTAAAAATTTTGTGCCTTATCAGTATATCGAGACATTAGATGAATGAACTTTTGAGGCATATGCATTACCATTATGACATGAAATATATGTCAATTATAGATACCACTATTCGTCTCTCTTGATTTATATTGCATAGAATTATGAATTTGAGATGCAATATTGAGTAAACTTGAAGTTTACTGATAAATAATTTATTAGTTGGTATGACCGGTTGGACCATACCGGATAATTAAAATACAAAGAATGACTATATATTTATTATGGAATCAGAAGTTTCTTAATATGACGAGTTTATATGTATTGCTTGTTTTATTTAAAAGTTACTAGTATTACTTGGGGTTGAATGTGTTATTTTGGGATGAATATGAAGAAATTATTAGTTGATGCATCAACAAATAGTCGTATGAATATTGTTGTTCTGCAACCTGTAGTTTCCACAATTTATTGATAATGAGCTAATGTTTTAACATTATCACAAAGACACAATTTATCCTAATAATACTGGTTGTATTGAGATAAATATTGAACATCATGTAGAATATTCATGACTGCGATATATTAGCACTTATTTCGTATTTTACCAACACATTGTAATTCTCCTCATAGTAGTTGGTTTGTGGTCAGAAACTAAATATTTCTCATCCTAAATTTAGAAATGCATTATGTATATTGCACCACCACAAAGGTAATGAGATGGGGCTCTAAAAGAGATTATTAAATCTCAAGGGAGAGATTCGTATTTTATTAATTTTGAATATGTTGCCCCAACATAAAGAGGAGAAATCATGAGGCTGGATAAAGATATTAGTATGTGTCTCATCTTGATCTTCTATTTTGATCCTCATAGAAGATACCTTGAACCAGAAGTTCAAAGGATAATTTATATATATAGGTATATTAATTGACCAACATCTAGTAAGGAATGCTCCTATTTGATATCCCTGAAGGATACTCTACCACTACAAATAAATTTGAGACACAACTGAAATGTGGTAGACAAGTAGTTTCCAAAGATACAAACTCCTCACTGGAGCAAAGGCTTAAGATGGTCATATATGTTAAGTTGAGGAGATTTAAATTCTAGCAGAATTTTTCCCAAACATGATTGATATATTATTTCCAAAAGAAATTCAGGTGCTTGAAAACTGTGATAAATGATGAGATCTTAACAGGATTGGGAACTATTAGAACAGCACAAGTATATGACTTTAAACATATTAATGTGCATAATATATTGAAGATTTTCAAATTGAGGTCTGCAGGCTCGAAATGATAAAGTTCGCATGAGAAATATGAAAAGTTTAAACTATTTACAAATACACTTGATGTGTACATGTATTCCCAGCATGAATAATACACTTAAAGTGTAATCTCAATGAGATAGCAATTAATATTTACTTATAAAATGCGAACTATAAAAGTGAATATTTGCCATGAGTTATGGCATATGATTCTTCGTAAGACCTGGCACTGATAACGAAGAAATATATTTCTAGTGGTGAATATAATAGTGAATGATAACACTTAATGCATGTTTATATTTGTTATCATTTGATAATAGTATTTGTATTTGAAATCCCTGATGGACTCGATATGCTTGAAGAAAATAATTGTTCTTGTATAGTATAATGAGATTGTCTTAGTGAATTTTTATTGTAAGAATGATTTAGTATGTCCATATATGAAGAAATTCTATATGTAGCTATACTTACTATATGTATTTCTTTATTAGAAGATATCCTCATTGTACAATCTATTGATTGGCATAGTGTTCTCCACATTAGGGGAGTAAAACATCAATTAAAGAAGATATCATTTATGACTTTCATTATCTTGATCTATGCACAAGTATTAATGAATAAGAAGTTTAAAATATTGTTTATTTGCATAATATTGCATATTGATTGTTTGTCTGACTCTTGTAGAGTTAGTCAATATAACATTCTACTTATAGATATTCCTATTTGGATAAATGTCCTATCAGGACAAATATATAAATTCTATAGTTATATGATTTTGATACACTCCTGAAGCGTGATTGATCTCTTGATTTTGAAAATAAAATCCTCAAAAGAGAAAATAATTTGATGATTAAGATATTTTTCTCGAAGAATTTAGAGGAGCAAGTATTATGATCAACATTTTGAAAAGTCAACATTTTGTTTTGATTGAACATCCTGAAGATGTTTTACATGGACATAGCACATCAATGGTCATTGGGTTATTATATGTGAGATCCTTTATATCTATTAAAGGATATTGAAGAACTCTTTGGTCTTGAAGTATCACAATTCTGTAATAGAGTGCATGAATACACTTGTCCGTGTGCAAGTAGATATCTATTCTAGTTCTTCTCTATCCTATGAATTTTGAAACAGCATTAAGCTTGCTTTCTGAATCTCCTTGAGATAGTTTATCTCGAATATTGAGAAAATTCAACTCCTGTTGAGATGAATATGCAAGGTATGCATTACCTATATGATCTACATAAATCATACATTTATATGCATGTGTTGATTATAATAGCCACATCTTCGACTGATAGAACTTCATGATGTTGGTTGAAAGTGTATGTGATCATGATTAATGTATTCGAGCTACTATGGTGTCACCTCTAGTTACTCCTTCACCACTTAAACCAATTCCAGTTTTTTCTTCAAACAATCTCCTTTTTGTTGGAGGTTGCTCCCCCTCACTTGAGGTGTCATGCTTCCTCTTTGTCTTCATTTCTCTAGCAAGGGTTTCCTCTTCATCCTCTTCTTCTTCCTCCTCTTCACTTTCTATCATTTCTTCTCTTTCTATTCTTTTTGGAGGGGTTTCTCTTTTTGTCCTCCATACATTATCCTCATCAAGAACTAATTGCATTCTCCTAAGAGTTTCATTAGTGTAAATCTCCCCACTCTTAAAAGCTTGCCCTCTTCCCGGAAGTTTAATCTTAAAATGCTTAAAGATTCTTGTCAACAACCTTCCAAATGGGAATGCCTTGGTTACTGTTTTTCTTGCAGTAATCATGTGTTTCAAGGCTATATAACCAAAGTTCATTCTCCTATGCTCATGCAAGGCTAACATGGTTACCATATGCATATTTCCAATTGATGACTTATGTCCAAAATTAGGAACAATCACAGTAGTTACCATGTGATGCATCACTCTACCTCTAGCATCCAAGTTCTTGATTTCCCTCTCCTTTATAGATCTAAACTCTCTTCCATTGGTAAATGCTTATTCAAATCTAACATATGTAAAGAGTTCACGATCATAGCAATGCATGGAAGGTGAATAATATCTAGCTCCATTGTCACCCACTCCACAAAATTCTGTTTATCAATCCTTCACTAAATTCAATGTCAAGTTGGGATACTCTAGATGAATACCATTGTATCACATTATCCCCTACCATCTCAATTCTTTCCTCTTTCAAGTTTGCATAGAATTCATATATCAAGGTAGGATAGAATTCTTCATCAATGAATAACAAACTACTCCAACCAATATCATTGAAATAAGATAGAACAATATCCATACTAGACAATTTATCAATATCCACCTTATATCCAGGAATAATCTTTCTACTACTTTTATTCCATTCATCAAATTCATGAGTAGCTTTAATTGAGACAAACCTGTCAACCCCAGATAATGTTTGAGGGATTCGAATTCTTCTTGGTTGGTTGAGGATTGAGTCTCCATCTCCTTCCTTAGCCTTTCCTTTCCCTTTCTCAACATTTGGCTTCTTCGTTCTCACCATTGATGTTTTCTGTTGAGAAGTATTGATTTTCTGTATGAATTTAGGGTTAGAAGTTTAAAAGTGAAGGCAAATCGGGATGAGAATGTGTGGTTTTGAAGGGATTTTGATTCGGATGTGAATGGGTATGAGAGGCTTTAAAAAGGATGTGAAATTCGGAAGTTGAAGTGTTGAGAAGACTGTTTAATCTTCCTTTAAATAGTCACGTCCGTAAAATTCAGACGACCGAATTCTCAGGTCTGCATCTGAATTTTTGGTCGAAAGTTTCTGTTTCTTCAGTTCAGAAAATTCGGTCGATCGAATTTTCAGACCTGCGTCCGAATTCTTGATCAAAAGTCTCTGTTTCCTTTCACTCAGAAAATTCGGTCGACCGAATTTTCTGTAGTGCATCCGAATTTTGGATAGAAAATTTCCTGTTTTCATCAAAACTTCAATACACACATTAGTCATTGAATCTTAAAATTCCTAAGAGTCTTCTTAGGTGATTGAACCTTTCCTCAGCCAAAGGCTTTGTAAATATGTCAGCAATTTGATCATTTGTATTTATATATTCTAAGCATATATCTTTCTTAATCACATGATCACAAATGAAATGATGTTTTATCTCTATATGCTTAGTCCTAGAATGTTGTATGGGATTTATGCTCAAGTTAATGGCACTAGTATTATCACATAGTATAGGCACACAATTGAATTTAAGACCATAATCAAGTAAGGTATGCTGCATTCATAGCAATTGTGCACAACAACTACCTGCAGCTATGTATTCAGCTTCTGCAGTGGATAAAGACACACAAGCTTGCTTTTTACTAAACCAAGATACAAGACAACTACCAAGAAATTGACAATGACCACTTGTGCTTTTACGTTCAACTTTACATCCAGCATAGCCAGTATCAGAGTATCCAATAAGTTCAAAAGATGAAGTTTTTGAAAACCAAAGGCCATAGTCATGTGTATCAATTAAATAATGAAAAATGCGTTTGACAGAAATTAGATGAGATTCGTAAAGACATGATTGGAATCTAGCACACAGCATACAGCAAACATAATATCTGGTCTACTGGCTGTGAGATAGAGTAAACTTCCGATCATACCTCTATATAATTTCTCATCAATACTTTTACCTTTCTCATCTTTGTCAAGTTTAGTTGATGAACTTATTGGAGTACCTATTCTTTTTGCTTGATCCATTCCAAATCTTTTCAGTAGCTCCTTGGTATACTTTGCTTGATTGATGAAGACTCCATCTTTGGTTTGCTTAATTTGCAGCCCAAGGAAGAAACTTAGTTCTCCCATCATGCTCATCTCAAATTCATTTTGCATGGATTTAGCAAACTCTTCACAAAGGGAAGTATTAGTAGCACCAAAAATGATATCATCAACATAAATTTGCACAAGTAAAATATCATTTTTAGAAGATATTTTTATAAAAAGAGTTGTATCTACTTTTCCTTTTGTAAAACTTTTTGAAAGAAGAAAACCACTTAATCTTTCATACCAAGCTCTTGGAGCTTGTTTCAGTCCATATAGAGCTTTGGTTAACTTGAAAACATGATTTGGAAATTTTTCATGAATAAAAGCAGGAGGTTGTTCTACATAAACCTCTTCTTCAATAACACCATTTAGAAAAGCACTTTTGACATCCATTTGAAATAGTTTAAAATCTTTAAAACAAGCAAATGCCAAAAGTATTCTAATAGACTCTAATCTGGCCACTGGAGCAAAAGTTTCATCATAATCAATGCCTTCTTCTTGGTTGAAACCTTCAGCAACAAGTCTAGCTTTATTTCTAACAACTTCTCCTAGTTCATTTAACTTATTTCTAAAGACCGATTTTGTACCAATAACAGAATGATCATGAGGTCTAGGAACAAGAGTTCAAACTTTATTTCTCTCAAACTGATTTAACTCTTCTTCCATAGCAATAATCTAGAAATTATCACACAATGCATCATCAATATTTTTCGGTTCAATATGAGATAAAAGGGCAAAATTATCAATAAAGTACCGCCTTGTTTTAACTCCTTGGGAGACATCACCAATGATTTGCTCCTTAGGATGACTTCTTGCATATGTGAGATCCTTTGGAAATTCTTGATTATTGCTTGATTGACCATCTTGTTCTTACTCCATTATTTCTTCTTCTTTGGCATGATCTTCCAATGTAGGTACTTGGTGTTGAGTTTGATTTTCAACCATTGAGGAACCTGCATCATCTTCATTTCTTCTTTGAAGATAAATGTTAAATTCATCAAAAGTTACATGAATAGTTTCTTCAACACATAATGTCCTTTTGTTATAGACTTTATATGCCTTTTTATTTGATGAATAGCCAAGAAATATGCCTTCATCTGATTTTCTATCAAACATACCAAGATTGTCACTAGTGTTTAAAATAAAGCACTTACAACCAAAAACTTTAAAATAGACAATTGATGGAGTTTTGTCAAATAGAAGTTCAAAAGGTATTTTTCTTATAAAAAGTCTTAGTAAAACTCTATTCATTACATAGCAAGCTGTATTTACAGTTTCAGCCCAAAAATATTTTGGTAAGGAATTTTCACAAAGCATTGATCTAGCCATTTCTTGTAATGTTCTGTTTTTCCTCTCAACAACACCATTTTGTTGAGGTGTTTTGGCAGCTGAAAAATTATGAGTGATGCCATACTCATCACAGAATTTTGTAAAATCTTGGTTACAAAACTCTCTTCCATTATCACTTCTAATAGAAATCAGTTTGCAATCAAGAGAAATTTGAAACTTTTTGAAAAGTTTTGAAAATTCAAAAAATGTTTCATCTTTTTGTGATAAGAAGATTACCCATGTAAATCTTTAAAAATCATCAACAATCACATAAGCATATCTTTTACTACCAAGACTAGTAGTCCTCATAGGTCCAAATAAATCCATGTGAACTAGTTCAAGAGGTTTTGAGGTAGAAACCATTTTCTTTGGTTTAAAAGATGTTTTTGTTTGTTTTCCATACTGACAAGCATCACAAAGACGGGTTTTATCAAAATGCATTTTTGGTAATCCTCTAACTAGTTCTTGTGTAGAAAGTTTGTTCAATAAATCCATGCTCACATGTCCTAATCTTCTATGCCATAAAAATCCATCATTGTCATGAATGGCAAGACATTTAATATCATTAGTAATAAGCTCATCAAGATATAACACATATACATTACTAACTTTTTTAGCAACAAAAATAGTTTTATTACTTGCACTGTCAAGAATAGTACAAGTATCACATTTAAACTCAACTTTGCAACCATTGTCACATAATTGACTAATACTAAGTAAATTGTACTTTAAACCATCGATAAGTAAAACTTTCTTGATAAGAGGGAAAGAACCTTTACCAATGTTACCTATTCCAAGTATTTTCCCTTTCTTCTTATCTCCAAATGTGACAAAACCTTCACTTGTAGCTTGAAGCTCACTAACAAGTGATGCATTTCCAGTCATGTGCCTTGAGCAGCCACTGTCAAGAAACCATTTAGTAGCACTTGATCTTGAGGCAAATTGTACCTATACCAAATTAGAAAGAGTGATTTTTGGTACCCATATCTTCTTGGGTCCAAGGGGGTTAGTAATAGTTCCTTTGACTTTCCAAATGGTCTTAACACCATTTTCTATCTTTCTTTTTATAAAACACTTAGAAACCTTGTGTCCATGCCTACCACAATATGTGCAACAAGTATGAGACCTATAATGAGAAGATTCTTTAACAATCATGTGTAAAACCAAGACCGTGCTTTACAAATGAAGATCTTTGATAACCAAGTAGTTTATTTAAATTTTCTCTTCCATTAGTAAATCTCTCAATGCATAAAGTAAGATCATTAACTTTCCTTTTTAAAGACTCATGATCTTTTAGCATTGATTCAAGAGAAATAATTCTTGTACAAAGCTTTTTGTTTTCAAAAGATACGTTTTGTGTGGTTGTATTGAAAACTTCTTTTTCAATGGTAAGGCAATTAATGGTCTCAAGAAGTTTATCATTTTCAACACATAATTTTGAATTCTCATTTGATAAATCATTGATTTTGAATTTTATTTCTTTGTTTCTTTTTGAAGCTTTTTTCAACTCTTCATACAGTTCTACAATCAAATCACTAGAATCAATATCATCATCATAGAAATTTAAAATAGAAGGTGAAGATTGTACCTCATCATCAATGGCCATAAAGCATATGTTGGCATTCCCTTCACTGTCATCCTCGCTTTCTTGTTGATCCCATGTTCCAGATAATCCTTTTCCTTTCTTGGCAGATTTCTTTCTGTTTTTGCTGTCTTTTTCCCTCTCTAACACTTTGGGATAGTCAGCAATAAGATGCTCTGTGCTCTTGCATTCAAAGCATTGAGGTTTATAGGATGAGGATTGTCCACTCTTCTTGACTGGCTTTCTTCCTTTCTTTAGAAACTCCTTTTTGTAGAATCGCTTGAACTTCCTCACTGCCATTGCAATCTCTTCTTCTCCACTGTTTCCTCCTTCTTCTTCACTTGAAGATTGTTCTTGTTCACTCAAGTGATTTGAAGCATTGAGTACAACTCCTTTTCTTCCCTTTTCTTCATCTTCCTTATCATTCAACTGTTTCATCTTCATTTCATGTGTGAGTAGTGATCCGATAAGCTCTTCAAGAGGAAGAGTTTTTAAATCTTTGGACTCCTCAATAGCAAGCATTTTTGGCTGCCAGGATTTTGGTAGAGCATCCAAAATCTTCCTGTTTTGCTCTCCTATAGTATAGCTTTTACCATAAGCTTTCAAGCCATTAAAAATGTTAGTAAACCTTGTAAACATATCACTAATATTTTCACCTTGTTTCATAGTAAACAGTTCATAATCTCTAACAAGTATAGCAAGTTTGGATTCTTTAACTTGATTAGTACCTTCATGTGTAATTTGGAGTAATCTCCACATATCATGAGCAGAATCACACCCACTAACTCTATTGTATTCAGTAACATCTAATGCACAACTTAATATGTTCATGGCCTGATAGTTTAATGTCATTTTCCTTGAATCATGCTCATCAAATTCATCCGTGGATTTGGGTTCTGAGGTTACTCCATCTGCTCTCATTTTCATTGGGACATAGGGACCTTTCTCAACTATGTTCCATAAATCAAAATTGATAGAACAAATATATATTTTAACTCTAGACTTCCAAAAAGTGTAATTTGTTCCATCAAACAACTTTGGTCTGTTTGTAGATGATCCTTCTAGGTAAGGTAGGTTAGAAATATTAGCCATAGGATCTTTGTCTTCTAGGTTGTAAAATCACACACAGAAGTTCTAGCTCTGATACCAATTGAAATACCTAAGAGGGGGGGGGTGAATTAGATATTTGGCTAATTTTTGCAAAATCAAACCTTTTATGTGTTTAGACCAATAACAGATTATATGAGCAAAATAGAGACAATTTATAGCAAAGCAATATAAGAAAGTAAGATCAAAGAACACAAGCAATTTATAGCGGTTCGATCCTCAAGATCTACCTCCACTACCTTAAGCCTACACTTAAGGATTTCAATCACTTTACTATATGCTCAGGTTTACAAATTACAAGAGAGGCTCACCACACTATGGTTTTATACTCACAACCTCTTCTAGTAACTTTTTACAATACAAGGCTCACCAAACACAATGGTTTTATATCTCAAACAACCTTGAATCACAACTTCAAGGATCACCCTTATCTAAAGGATTTTATGTTATCAAGATAACCTTGCTAGAGCTAGTAGACAAACACAATTTAATAAATAAAGAAGAGTGTGTTGATGTTACCACTTGTTGGTAGATATTACACAAAGTTGCACCTTCATACTTTGATGTGTTTGGATTGATCAATTGAATGCACAAGACATAAGAGAGCTTAAGGGATGTTTGTAAAAGGCTTTAGAATGCTTAGAGTTTTCAAGAATTCAAAACTTACAAAAGATTGCACGTTTATAGCTTTTATAGAATTTGAAAATCAGTTATAACAGCTATAAAACGGCTAGTTAACGGCTATTTTCAGGAAATTCGGACGACCGAATTCTGCGTCTGAATTTTTCGGACGACCGAATTCTTCCTGCTGCGTCCGAATCTTCGTCCGAATTTTTCTGGAAAAATAGTGACCACGCTGAAGGCCAAAATTCGGACGACCGAATTTGTTTCTTTATGCGTCCGAATCTTCTTTCGAACTTTTCTGGAAGAACAGTAGCAAACTTTTGCTACAAAATTCGGACGACCGAATTTTTTGAAAGCATATTCAAACTTTGTAAAATCATTTGAGATTTAACTTCCAAAGGTTTGAAAAATATTTGGTATATACAGAAAACTTATTTAGACATATATAAGTTTGAAAACCAAAATCAAATTCCTTTGATTATATAAAGTTTACTTTAAAACTTTTAGGACACAAAACCACATTCATCAAGAAATCTTATTCAAATCCTTTTATGATTAAGAAACCTATTTTATACTCTCTTATGAATTCAATAGACTCCAAGACATACAAGTGTAGAGTTTACATAGATATTACCTATTATCATATCTACTCTACACTTCAAGTCTTCAATGCCTTAAGTTCATCTTTGAATAACCTTCAAAAGACTTCATAGTTTATTGAGGTTGTTCTTGCACTTTGTCTTGAAGACAATGAGACTTCATACTTCTTAGTTCATAAAACCTATCACACAACATACAAGCATATTAGTCCTCATCAATATTTGTCATTAATCAAAACTACATGATTTGCCCTTAGGGCTAACAAGTTTTTATATTGTTTAGTAACATAAGATCGTGATATACAATGGTCATGAACACATGAAGACCTATATCATCCGTTTTCATGCTCTGAATTCACCAAGACTTCAAACAATTGAAATAGTCATAGAACATAGCAGAACAGAGTATCACTGTTGCAAAACTAAGCTAAGGTGGCGTTGGCTGGGCCACCCTAGGTGGTGCCTCTTGGGCCACAACAGCTTTTTCTGCTTTTCTCGTCTCCATTTAAGGGCATCAAGAAGGGAGGCGGCTAGGGTTTGGAAGCGACCAAAAAGGGGAGACTTTTGAGAGAAAAATCAGATCCCAAATCCTCATTCTTCGCAAGAGAAATCAAGAGAGGCGATGGAATCTTTGAGAAAGAAGCAATTAATCTTGGAGATTCAAGCTCAAGAACTCAAATTTTCACAACCAAGTTGAAGAACTCTAAGTTTTGAAGAAGAGAAGATTTGAAGACATGAGAATGAGCAATTCTTCCTCTTTCTTTGTTGCTTTATTTTCTTTGATTTGTAATATAATGAGCTAAACATTTGAATACTTGGATGGCCATGAACTATAGTTATTATCTATCTAAATGAATTTATTTTCTTCGTTGATTGAGCTCCAATTTCTTATGTATTATTTGTGGATTTGATTTCTTGAATGAACTTGATTGTTGGTTTATTCACAAGTTGGATTTTTCGCTTGGAATTGAGAAAGGAATGGTGGAATAGACCATACACAAACAATGGGGGTGATTTAGGTGACTAGAGATAGGAACCTCAGCATCTTCTTTGTAATTAGAGAAATCTAATTGGAAATTCAATAAATTAAATGCATTCTTAGGTCAAATTAGTTAGAAAGAGATTTCAACTAATTAGTCTAAGGGTTGAGAACTCTCATTTAGAGATAGTGTCAGCCCCAATGTAGGAATTTCACCAACTATAAGAACAAAAAGATAACAAAGCAAGAGATTTTTCTATCACATAGGTAATTCTAGGGAGATTTTCCATTCAAGTATTATTTTCTCAATTGACTTCCCTCTTGCAAGCACAATTAGTTAAGTTAGATTACTTGTCCTAGTAGTTATTTCAATCATTTTCACAATTGAATTGATAGACTAAACAATAGAGCAAAGTTGAGTAATGGTATTTGATCATCCGTGAGGATACGACAATTGAAGTACTTACCATTATACAATCATAACAATACGTGTGCTTGTCCTGTGTTTGGGTGCAAATTATTGGAGATTGTGATATAATTAAGTATAAGGGTACGAGAATCATACCAAGTTTTTGTCACCGTTGCCAGGGACAAGATTGGTCAATATTGGAAAACTGAAATTCTGTTGATTTAGTTTTTTTATCTATGAGTTGTTATAATACTTGCCCCTAGTGTTAGTTATACGTGAATTGAATTGTTTAGCTTGTATTGTTGTGTGTTTGTTTTAGCATGAATTCTTTGGGTTGAATTTTTGTTTGTATTTGTGGTGAAGGTGTGAACTTTTTGGTTTATGACCTCAAGTAACCCGAAGGAATTGGTTGAACTTAATTTCGAGGTTGAGTAGACTTTCCTTAGGGTTCGAAGGGGTATGAATCTTGAAGTGATACTTGATGTAGTTGAAATTGAAAGTGAAAATCCTCAACAAACAAACAACATGGCGCATAAAGGAAATGGTGGTAAGGGTAATGGAAACAGAAATGCAAGGCAAAGGACAATGGAAGACTCTACATGACCTTCTATGTCAGGGGTAGAGTCGGGCATCACTAGGCCAAGAGATGAAGCCAACAATTTTGAGATCAAGCCAAATATTATACAAATGGTTCAACAATTGGTGCAATTTGATGGTTTGTTAGACGAAGCCCCGAATGCTCATATTGCCAATTTCTAGAGATATGTGATACATTCAAGATCAAAGGGGCTTCCGAAGATGTGATCTGCCTTCGATTGTTCCCATTCTCATTATGGGATCGAGTTAAGTCATGGTTGAAATCACTTCCACCAGGTTCCATTACTACATGGAATGACCTCGCCAAGAAGTTCCTCGCTTAATACTTCCCTCCGGCAAGAAATGACATCTTCTTATTTCAACAAATGAAGTGTGTGTTAGCCCTAAGGGCAAATCATGAGGTTATGATTAGTTTTGATTAATGACAAACATTGATGAGGACTAATCTTTATGTCATTTGTGTGATAGGATTGTTGGATTAAGAAGTATGAAGTCTCATTGCCTTGAAGCCAAAATGCAAGAACAACTCCAATAAGATTAAAGAGTTTGTTCAAGATGATAGAAGGCTTTGAAGACATGAAGTGTAGGTTACATGTGCTTAATAGGTATATCTTTTGTAAACCCTACACTTGTTTGTCTTGGAATATGTTGAAAGCATAAGAGAGCAGAAAACTTGTTTTTGAATCTTAAATGGCTTTGAATGAACTTTTATTAATAAGTGTGTTTTTGAGTCTTCAAATGATTTTGAGTAAACTTTGTATGATCAAAGAGTTTTGCTAACAGTTTCTGAATTTAAAAGTGTCTAAATGACTTATCTATTCATACAAAATGTTTTCAAACTTATTGAGGTTTGAATAGTTCGGACACAAGTTCGGTCGTCCGAATTTTCTCTAACAGCATGGTTATTATTTTTCCAGAGAAATTCTCACGCAAGTTCGAATGCACTGGAAAAATTTGGTCGACAGCATGTAACAGTAAAGTTCGGACGACAATTTGGATGCACAAGAAAAAATTCGGTCGTTCGAACTTTTAGAAACTACCCTTTTTATGACTATTAAAACTGATTTTTGAAATCTATAAAAACCATAAACTCCAGATTTTTTGTAAGGTTTGAATCTCTGAGAAGTCTTAACATTCTAAAATCTTTTGTAAACATCAATGCTCTCCTTTGTCTTGTGCTTACAAGTGATTATTCAAGATTCCAAAGACAACAAAGTGAAGTGGTACAACATTATGTAATTATCTACCAAGAAGTGGTAACATCTCATCCATTCTCCATTTAATTTTGTTTTCTACTAGCTCATTATAAGGTTTTCTTGTAAACATAAAATCCTTTAGGTAAGGGTAATCCTTCAAATTTTGATCCAAGGTTGTTTGTAGATATAAAATCCTTTTATTAGGGTGAGCCTTGTGTGTAGAATTACTAAAGAGATTGTTGGTGCAAAACCATTGTGTGGTGAGCCTCTTATGTAATTATTGAACTTGAGCATATAGTAGATTGGTTGAAATTCTTGAGTATAGACTCAAGGTAGTGGATGTAGATCTTAAAGAGATCGAATTTCTATAAATTGCTTGTGTTCATTGTTCTTAGATTGTTTATTGCTTTATCATTTATTTAATTATTCTCTCATTGAAACAAGTAATCATAATCTCATCTAACTCAATTTATAAAAGGAAATAGTTTTCAAAAATTAGCTAGAGACCTAATTCACCCCCCTCTTAGGTCTTTCAGAGTGAAAGTTTATATGATTCTTCAGAGAGGTGGAAGGAGCTCCTGTGGAAATATCCACATCACGGTCTAGATTTGGGACTTCAAAAGTAAATATTCTATAATGGGTTGAACTTCCCTTCCAAGCAACTCATTGGTGCTTCTTCGAGAGGGACCACAAGTTTGAAGACACCAGAAGAGTTACAGACCTCATTGAAAAACATTGCCATGAACAACTACCAATGGGTGAATCCTAGAGTGAAAGCCAAGGCTAGTGGAGTACACAATGTAGATATGATGACGGATTTGGAGGCTAAGTTTGATTCCCTAAACAAGTAGATCAAGAGTTTGAATTTGTAACCTCAAACCTCCCAAGTGATGATGGGTTATGACTTTTGGTGAAGGTGGTCATCCAAATCATGAGTGCCAAACCATGGAAACTTCTAATGCATTGTCAATGAAGCATGTAGATTATCTTGGAGGAGGAAAGCAACTTAGTAATCCCTATAGCAATACTTATAACTCGGGGTAGCAAAATCATCCAAACTTCTCATGCAGCAATAAAGGGCAACAAAGACCGATACATCCTTCACGCTTCCCACCTTCATCAAGTTCCTAACCCCAAGCATCTCTTCCTTACCGACGTCCACCTCCTCCACCTCCTTAACCACTGGTGAAGTCTAGCCTCAAAGATTTAATGGAAAACTTTGTAGCGACGACCGAAACCAGATTTGAAACTCAAGAGAGGCTTTCAAGGTATTGAAGTGTCTCTGACAAACGAGGCCTCAGTACATAACTTGGAGAATCAAATAGGCTAATTGGCAAAGCTCATCTTAGAAAGAAAAATGAGAAGCATACCTAGCAATACAAAGCCCAATCCGAGAGAGCATGTGAATATGGTGACTTTTGGAAGTGGAAATAAATCGAATGTTTCAGAGTGCAAGGTGAAGTCCCATGGCATGGAGAAAAGTGGAAATCAAGTTGAAAAAATGGTTCTTGAGAATAAGGAAGAGCATAAGAAGAAGGCGGTTTTGGGGTACAAGCCTAGAATTTCATACCCTGTAGCACTTCTAAGGGATAGAAAAGATGAGCAACTTGATAAATTTCTTGAAATATTTAAACAATTGCACATTAATTTACCCTTTGTTGAAGAGAGCTTTCGAAATTGAAGAGGCCTTAAAAGCTTTCAACAATAACGTCCAATGAGGAGTGCTCTAATATTCTTCAGAACAAAAACAAGCTACCCAAAAAGCTAAAGAATCCAAGGAGTTTCACTATCCCTTGTACTATTGGTAGTTTATCAATTGGAAAAGCATTAGCAGATTTAGGGGCTAGCTTCAATTTGTTGCCGTGGGATATGTTTAAAATGGTGGGGTTTTGGTGAACCTAAACCTAATAGGATGGCCATTCAATTGGCGGACAGATTGGTGAAGTATCCTAGGGGTATTATTGAGGATGTGTTTGTAAAAGTTGATAAATTTATATTTACAGCTGACTTTGTGATACTTGACATGGATGAGAATATTGAGGTTCCTTTGATTTTAGAAAGACCTTTTCTAGTTACTGCTAAGGCCAATATATATGTGAATGAATGAAAACTAATCCTTAGGGTAGAAGATGAGGAGGTCGTATTTAAAGCTTTGAAACCTTTCAAGTATTCTTTAGAACCTAATCTCTGTTGTGGCAAGATTGATGACGTAGATGCTCATGTTCCTAATTCTTTGCAGAAAACCTTGGTGAAAGACTCTTTGAATCCAGCTTTAATCTAACACAATAATGCAAAGAAGAAGAAGAATCAATTAGTAGAGAAGATTGTAGCTTATGTGCAGGTCTCCAGTGGAAATGACGGAAACTATTCTACAATAGATTCTTCAACAAAGGTGAAAATGAAGCATGACCAAAATCAAGATTTTAGGTCAGAAGAGCAGTGCTATTGAATGACTCTCAATAGAGGTTGTTCATGAGCACGTTTAAGTCTAAGTGGACATGCCCATTCTTGGTAAGTAAGGTACTCCCATATGAATTGGTGGAAATCTATCATCTGCAAAAGGAAACATTAATGGTAAGTAATCATAGACTCAAACATCATAATGCTGGAGTGAGAAATAAGTCAGGAAGATTGTCTCCATGCCCCCCTAACCCAGGGGATGAATAAGCTTCATGAAACAATGTCTCTCATTTGCACATAGTTTTCTTTGTTTTGATTTGTATTTTGTGTGGTTAGTTTGTTCTTGTGTGGTGTGGTTGGTTGTATGATTCTATTGTGGTGTTTTCATATATTTAGGTTTTTATGTTTGGTGAATTGTTGGTATTATAGTGTTATTTTGTTATTTCGGTGAAAAATGGATTGAAGGAGGATTTGAGATCTTATTTTAGATGTTTCTCTATTTTTGTACTTCATGCTTTACTTTTCATGGTTGGATGGAGTTTTAATTTTGTAGATTCTCTCTTTCTTTTCTTAATACATTTTCCCTCTCTCCCTCTCTCTCTCTCTCGGCTTTCTCTCTTTCTCTCTTATCCCAAGCACTTTCTCCCAAACTCCCTCAATTTTCCACCCAAACACCATCTTTCAACTTCTAATTTTTGTAGATTCAACTTCTCTGGTCAACTTTGGGGCTTCACAGTTCGAGAGGTTTCAAGAACTCAACCTAGGGCTTGTTTGTTCTCTCACACTGTGTCTTAAATACTTGATTTCCCTTGTTTTATTTGTCACAATGTTGATGATTAATGGCTTAAATTTTGTTTTTTGAGTTTGTTTGTGTTGTGGTGGCTAGAATCTATATCAATTTTCATGTTCCTTCGTATTTCATTTTATGCCTACCATGTGTTTGATGAAATGCCTCAATGAACTTTAATTGTTAAATTTGTGAATTTTCTTACTATTTGTGGCATTTGTGTTTAATCTTTGGTAGAGTATCTGTTCTTAACCTCAATTGTGGGAACCGAAACATGCCTAAGAAATTCATCAAGCCCAACAAGAACATAAATTTTTGGGCCAACAATGTACCAACCGAGCCACTCTCATGGGACACTTCTGTCAAATCAACACCAATTTATAAGAGTACCATCGCACTACATTGTTTTGCCCCAACTATTTTATTCTTTCCTCTTTGAGATTTGCATAAAATTCATAAATAAGTGCAGGATAAAATTCATCAGCAATTACTAACAGATTACTCCAACCAATATCACCAACAAGAGATAACATATTACCCATGTTGGAGAGCCTTTCCATGTTCACCTTGTATCAGGAATCATTTTTCTGCTTTTCTTATTCCAATCTTCAAATTCAGAGGCTGCTTTAATAGAGATGAATTTATCTAATCCAGATGATTGAGGAACCCTTATTCTCCTTGGTTCGTTCATAATCAGTCCACCATCCTTTGCCTTTCCTTTTCCTTTCTCAACACTTGCTTTCTTAGTTCTCACCATTTTAGATTGCAAGAGAGTAATTTTTATGAAGTGTTTAGGGCTTGGAACTCAAAAATTCAATCAGTTTCAAGTGAAAGATGTGAAATTTTAGAGAAATTTAGGTTTGGACGCAAGAGGGTTGAGTGGGTTTTGAGAGAAAAGGAAGTTTGGCAGTTATAGACATGAAATATGACTCTTTGGATTCATTTAAATTGCTGCAACCGCTTAGTTCAGACGACTGAATTTTCAGGTCTGCGTCCGAACCTGCGTCCGAAAATCTCTGTTTCTTCAGTTTTAGAAAATTCGGACGACCGAATTTTCTATCATGCGTCCGAACGTGCGTCCGAATCTTTCTGTCCAGAATATTTTGGAGAAAATTTGGACGTCCGATTTTCTCTCAATGCATCCAAATCATGCATCCGAATATTCCCTGTTCTTATCACACTTCAACATACAAATTAGTAATTGAATTTTGAGACACCTAAGAGCCTTCTTGGGTGATTAAACCTTTCCTCAGCCAAAGGCTTTGTAAATATATTAGTAATTTGATCATTTGTATTCACATAAATCATCACACAATGCATCATCAATGTTTTCAGGCTCAATATGAGATAAAAGAGCAATGTTGTCAATAAAGTACCGCCTTGTTTTAACTCCTTGGAGACATCACCAATGATTTGCTCCTTAGTGTGACCTCTAGCATATCTTAGATCCTTTGGAAGCTCTTGATCATTGCTAGATTGGCCATCTTGTTCTTGCTTTGTTATTTCTTCTTCTTTGGCATGTTCTTCCAATGTGGGTGCTTGATGATGAGTTTGATTATCCATTATTGAGGAACCTACATCATCTTCATTTCTTCTTTCAAGATAAATGTTAGACTCATCAAAGATCACATTGATAGTTTCTTCAACACACAATGTTCTTTTGTTATAAACTCTATAGGCCTTTTTATTTGATGAATAACCAAGAAATATACTTTCATCCGATTTTCTATCAAACTTTCCCAGATTGTCATGAGTATTTAAGATAAAACACTTTCATCCAAATACGATAAAATAAATAATTAAAGGAGTTTTATCAAATAGGAGTTCAAAGGATGTTTTTTGTATTAAAGGTCTTAAGAGAACTCTATTCATTACATAGCAAGCAGTATTTACAGCTGCAGCCCAAAAATATTTTGGCAAAGAATTTTCACAAAGAATTGATGTAGCCATCTCTTGTAAGGTTCTATTTTTCCTTTCAACAACACCATTTTGTAGGGGTGTTTTGCCAGCTGAAAATTTATGAGTTATACCATATTCATCACAAAATTTTATAAAGTCTTGATTACAAAATTCTCTTCCATTGTCACTTCTAATAGAGATCAGTTTATACTCAAGGGAGGTTTCAACCTTTTTGAAAAGTTTTACAAATTCATGAAACGTTTCATCCTTTTGAGCTAAGAAGATCACCCATGTAAATCTAGAGAAATCATTAACAATCACATAAGCATATCTTTTACCACCAAGACTAGTAGTCCTCATTGGTCCAAACAAGTCCACATGAACAAGTTCAAGAGGTTTTGAGGTAGAAACCATTTTCTTTGGTTTAAAAGATGTTTTTGATTGTTTTTCATATTGACAAGCATCACAAAGACTAGTTTTATCAAAATGCATTTTAGGTAATCCTCTAACTAACTCTTGTGTGGAAAGTTTATTCAATAAATCCATGCTCACATGACCTAATCTGCTATGCCATAAATATCCATCATTATCATGAATGGCAAGACACTTGATATCATGTGTAATAAGTTCATCAAGATATAATACATATACATTTCCAACTCTATTAGCAACTCTATCAAAAATAGTACAAGTGTCACATTTAAATTCTACTTTACATCCATTATCACATAATTGACTAATACTAAGTAGGTTATACTTCAAACCATCAATAAGTAACACTTGCTTAATGACAGGGAAAGAACCTTTACCAATGTTACCGATTCTAAGTATTCTTCCCTTCTTCTTATCACCAAATGTGACAAAACCTTCACTTGTTGCTTGAAGTTCACTAACAAGTGAGGCATTTCCTGTCATGTGTCTTGAACAGCCACTGTCAAGAAACCACTTAGTGGCACTTGATCTTGAAGCAAAATGAACCTCATCATCAATTGCCATTAAGCATATGTTGGCTTTTCATTCACAGTCATCTTCATTTTCTTGTTGATCCCAAGTGTTAGCCAGTCCCTTTCCTTTCTCGGTAGATTTCTTTTTGAGTCTGTTGTCTCTTTCCCTTTCCAAAAATTTAGGACAATCAGCAACAAGATGTTCTGTGCTTTTGCATTCAAAGCATTGAGATTTGAAGGATGATGACTATCCACTCTTCTTGGTTGGCTTTTCCCCTTTCTTGAGAAATTCATTTTTATAGAATCTCTTGAATTTTCTTACTGCCATAGCTATCTCTTCTTCTCCACTGTTTCCATCTTCTTCACTTGATGATTTTTCTTGTTCACTAAAATGATTGGAAGTTTTGAGTACAACTCCTTCATCTTCAATATCATACAATCATTTCACCTTCATCTCATGTGTAAACAGGGATCCAATAAGCTCTTCAAGTGGGAGAGTTTTTAAATCTTTTGACTCCTCAATAGCAAGTGTTCGGTTGCCAAGATTTTGGTAAAGCATCCAATATCTTTCTGTTTTCCTCTCCAAGTGTATAGTTCTTCCCATAAGCTTTTAAACCATTAAAAATGTTAGTAAATCTTGTAAATATATCACTAACATTCTCACCTTGCTTCATGGTGAATAGCTCATAATCCCTTAGTAGCATGGAAAGCTTTGACTCTTTTACCTGGTTTGTACCTTCATGTATTACTTGAAGTAATCTCCACATATCATGAGCAGTGTCACATCCACTAACTCGATTATATTCAGTTACATCTAGTGCACAACTTAAAATGTTCATGGCTTGATAATTCAAAGTCATTTTCTTTGAATCCTTCTCATCAAATTTGTCTATAGGCTTTGGCTCTCAAGTCACTCCGTCAGCTCTCATTTTCATTGGTATGTAAGGACCTTTCTCAACAATGTTCCACAAATCAAAGTTAATAAAACAAATATATATCTTAACTCGAGATTTCCAAAATGTATAATTTGTTTCATCAAACAAAGGTGATCTATTTGTGGAAGATCCTTCCAAATAAGGTAAGTTTGAAATATTATCCATAAGGTAAATTCTAGGTTGTAAAACCACACAAAGAAGCCCTTGCTCTGATACCAATTTAAAGACCTAAGAGGGGGGGTGAATTAGGTTTATGGTTAATTTTCAAAAACTATTTCCTTTTATAAATTGAGTTAGATCAGATTATGATTACTTGTTTCAATGAGAGAATCATTAAATCAATGACAAAGCGATAAACAATCTAAGAACAATGAACACAAGCAATCTATAGAGATTCGATCTCTTTAAATTTATAGTAATTTAATGAGCTAGTAAAAAACAAAATTAAATGGAGAATGGATGAGATGTTACCACTTCTTGGTAGATAATTACACAATGTTGTACCACTTCACTTTGTTGTCTTTGGAATCTTGAATGGTCACTTGTAAGCACAAGACAAAAGAGAGCGTTGATGTTTGCAAAAGATTTTAGAATGTTAAGACTTCTCAGAGATTCAAACCTTACAAAAAATCTGGAGTTTATGGTTTTTATAGATTTTAAAAATCAGTTTTAACAGTCATAAAACGGCTAGTAACGGCTAGTTTTTGAAGAGTTCGGACGACCGAATTTTTTCTTGTGTGTCCGAACTGTCGTTCGAACTTTACTGTTACATGCTATCTGGAAAAATTCGGACGACCGAATTTTTCCTAGTGCATTCGAACTTGCATCCAAATTTCTCTGGAAATACAGTAACCATGCTGGCAGGGAAAATTCGGATGACCGAATTTTCCCCCTTGCATCCGAATTTCTCTGGAAGTACAATAGCCATTTTCAAAGTTTGGTCGTCCGAACATGCGTCCGAACTATTCAAACTTTGTGAAATCATTTGAAATTCAACCTCAAAAAGTTTGAAAACATTTTGTATGAATAGATAAGTCATTTAGACACTTTTAAATTCAAAAACCGTTACCAAAACTCTTTGATCATACAAAGTTTACTCAAAATCATTTAAGACTCAAAAACACACTTATTAAATAAAAGTTCATTTGAAGCCATTTAAGATTCAAAAATAAATTTTGCAGTCTCTTATGCATTCAACAGATTCCAAGACAAGCAAGTGTAGAGTTTACAAAAGATATGCCTATTAAGCACATGTAACCTACACTTCATGTCTTCAAAACCTTCAATCATCTTGAACAAACTCTTCAATCTTCAATCACTTTGATATATTGGAGTTGTTATTGCATTTTGGCTTCAAGGCAATGAGACTTCATACTTCTTAATACAACAATTCTATTGCACAAACGACATAAAGATTAGTCTTCATCAATGCTTGTCATTAGTCAAAAGTAATCATAACCTCATGTTTTTCCCTTAAGGCTAACAATAGCATTTTCAAGTGGGATTTTAACTTCTTTAACAGTTTCAAATGTAGACGTAGCCTTCTTGACAATTATAGATGAAATTTTGAAGTTTCCGCAATCATAAAATTCATGTCAATCCAAACTCCTTTGGCCTCTCTAATTATGGTGACCATATATTGAGTTTTAGACATCCAATTAAGGTGATTCAAAGTTATATGGAAAGCTAAGAGAATGATCTACAACTCTGATGAAGGAATCAAGGCCTATATCATCGATTTGATGCTCTGAATTCACCAAAAAGTCAAATAATTATCACAGTCATAGAATAGAGCAAAATAGAGCATCATTGTGGCAACATTGAGCTGAGGCGGCGGCGCCTGGTCCACCCTAGCTGTCACCACTTCAGCTGCAGTAGATTTTTTTGCTTTTTCCCTCTCTATTTTGGGAGATATATATATCGTTTTTAAGGGCATCAAGAAGGGAGGAGGCTAGGGTTTGGAAGTGGCCAAAATAGGAAGAATTTTGAGAGAAAAATCTCATCCCAAATCCTCATTCTTTGCAACTGTAACCTAGTATAGTTACTAGTTTGCTGAAGAGTGGGTTTCAACAAGTAACTTTTTGGAATACAAGATGATTCAAATGGAAAATTTGTCTCGCAAAATTTTTACATCCCTTGAAACAAAAGATTTCTTGGTGTCCAAGTCATACAGTTTCCACCCCTCCTTACCATAAGGATATCTCAAAAATATACATCTTTGGCTTCCAACAAGAAACATATCAGTAGACTTTGTGTGTGCGAAATACAAACATCCAAACCAATAACATCCAAAAATTTTGTGATTGTGTGTGGAGAGGAGCTAGAGAGAAGATTGGAGAGAAATAGTAGAGAGGTTAGAAGAGTGAGAAGATAAAAGATTTGATAGGAATTAGGAATTGACCAAGAGGGGTAATTTTGTCCATTTAGTAAAAATTACTCTGGTAGGAAGGAAATTGCTCTGACAATATCGCCAGTCTATCCCTAACAGATCCCTAACTAGAATGCATCATGTCTTGTACAAGATTATCAACATACATTACAAGATATTACAATATTTAAAATATATATTCCTAGCATAATAAAGAAAAGTGGGTGTAGAGTTGATATACATACGACATTGTTTAACATGTTTTTAAATTAGAAATATCAAAAGCCATTATCATAAGAATAGTAATTTGTTTTAAATTTCGGAAATAAAATATTTTGAACATTTGACAAGGTCTTCCAGTCCTCATTGTACTATCCTTTTGATTTAGTTTAATAAAAGATTCGAATCAGCTCCTTAAAGAAAAAAAAAAAAACTGTCCTCAGTTGAGATTTTGTAATGCATGTTGGAATAAGATATGACTAAGTTATTTGTCAAAAATTTGTTTCTTCTTTTGAGGAGAAGAGCTGTTTGTGCTCCAACTAACACAACGAATAGAAAACACCAAAATAAATGCTCAAAGACAAGATGAAAAAATACTAGTACTAATATCCATGATGAAGTCTTTCTTTTATACACATATTGAAGTGTAACAATCGCTAGTTAATCATGCACCAAGTATCACAACTGAACTAATCTTCATGACTAATTTTAGGTTTCGTGATTAATAAGTATGCCAACGCAAGAGTCCCGTACGTCGTAACCCACTATGGAACTCATTGGTTAGGGGAGTTAAAACCCGTGAAAACCGAAAAACTTCTTCAAATTGCTGTGGAACAATTCATGTCAAAGAGGCATTTATTTTGGAGAATTTAAAAAAGAAAACAAAAACACTTCAACTTCGGAGAAAAGCTGCAGATTACAGATATAGCATTGCTGCTTTCTGAAGAATAAGAACAAATTAAAGATCCAACGCTGGGCCCCTATTCTTCATCTGAAAATTTTGTCGTGATTTGAAGGCCCTCATTTCCTAGGTCCCGTTGTTCTGAAACGATCTCGGACAAAGAATTAGCAACTTTGTGGCACTGAAAAACCTTCATCACTTTGAGGGTAGGTAGCACTCCGAATCTAGAAGGAATTTCAGTCAGATAATAGCAGCGCCTCAGAATGAGTTGTTGAAGTTGGGGGAAGGCATCTGTGGAGACATTCCATTCTTCAACGTTTGAGCACCGTAACTCTAGGTACTTTAGGTTAAAAAATTCTTCATCTTCCACATCCCATGTTTGGTCTTCCAGCTCAGAATCTAACAATTTCAAAACCTCAAGATTCCGTAGCTAGCCAATTGCAGAAATCACACTTGCTGGTAGAGAACCTTCAACAATTGTCAGTCTTTTAAGAGTGGATGGAATGTCAAATTTTGGGACAGAAAGCTTTACATTGACCCACATATTTAATGCTTCGAACTTACTTAGAAAATCTGATAACCGTACACAAAACTGTAAATAGATTTTCAATTTTCGAACATTTGGTATCCTTTTCAACTGCCATTTGAACTCTTCTTCAGAAGAGGTATGCCATGAGGAAAAAGTCTCCAGATTATCCAATTGAAAAGACTCATGAACCCAATTATCCATACCATCAAATTGACTTTTAGTCATCAGGTATAAATATCGTAAGTTTCTCATATTTCATATAGTTTTTGGCAATGAATAACCGTAGACATGGAGCTGGAGAAATTCCAATCTAGAAAGATTGACAACTGATGATGGAACATAGAACGTACCCCGAAGCGCCAGATACCGCAAATGAACAAGTTTCGTGATAATGTCAGCATTAGAATATATATTGGCGCAATCCAACTGCAATACCCGCAGAAACTTGAACCAAATGAAGAAGAATGGGGCACAAACATATTTTGGAGACTCATGAAAGAGTAAAGTCCGAACAATTGGTGCTGTTGGTTTTGACTCAAGAAACGGCCAGTATTTCATATGCAAGCATAGACGATATGACTGGAGCATTGGGTCAAAGAACCGATTATCAGATATATTTTGCACCAGCAGAAAGTTTTCTTTCTTAGCCATTTCCATACACAGCTCCCGCACCAAGTTATGAACAACACATTTCCATATATTTCATGTGGCACATACATCCATACTATCATAACATCGTATATCATCATATTTCATATATACAACACACACAAGTTAAACTCCAAATGTAGCCAATTTAAACTTCAAAATGCAGTTATAAATCCAAATCATATATGCACAATCAATAATCATCTGCAATATAAACTTATTTAGTAATATCATAACTGCAATATGATTAAAATAAACATACTTCATTTGGCATAAACATATTTTGTCATCATATTTTTCTCCCCCTTTTGTCATCACTCAAAGATGGGGTAAATGAAAATGGTACAGCATTATCACAATCAACATGAGTAAGCTTCATATAAGCAGTGTATCAATCAATTCTCATTCGGTAATTTTTAACTATTAGCAACATTTAGCAAATTTGAAGTCAAATAATTAACATCTCAACTGATCAACAATAAGAAACATGTAACAATTTAGAACATTTTGGCAAATCTCAAGTCAAATAATTAACATCTTAACTGAGCAACAATAAGCAACATGTAACAGTTTTAGCACATTCTTGTAAATCAACTTCTTTTCCGCTTTCTAGCATCAATTAAACTTGGGTTGATCAAAGTATCATTAACCAAAGAAGCTCTCAACGCTAATGTTTCATGATTGAGCTTCACAAAAACTAGAAAAGCAGTGAAATTACAGAAACCATGCTAGAAATAAAAATAGTTGTGAAGCACATAAGTCATACTAAGCACATCTAAGTAAATAAAACAGTAAAGAGAGATAGGATTAAAGAAATGCTTAGTCTTTGATTTTGGTCATCCTCTTCATTCCATATTTGTTGGTAGTGATTGCCATATCTCCTTTGAGCTTGATGTGAAGTAGCCCCTCACTTGCTTTCTCTTTGCCAGTGTAGTTTGGCTTAGGAATAGTAGTCAAACGGGAGGATTTCCTTGTTACCTAGTTTTTTATCACGTGCTTGACTCTTCCTTTGCTAAAAGAGATAGTAGATGGTGAGGTGATTTCGGCTCTCTCTATTAATGTCCCTTCTTGGCTTCCTCTTTCTTGTGGCACCTCTTGTACATCTTCATTTCTTTCTTCTTGTCTAGCCACGAATTCGTTGTTGCCTCCTTGATCATCATCCCCATTATCATCTTCATTACCACTATCATCATCTTCATCCTCTTTCTTTTTCTTGCCTTTCTCATCTCCTTTATCATCCTTGTCATCCTTAGCTTGACGCCTAGAGGATCCTTCACCACTTTGTGCAGTTTTCAACAATAATTCTTCAATCTTCTTAACTCTAGTTTCCAAGTGATAATCCATCACTTTCACATGGTTGTTTAAAACATCTTGGAACACCTTGGCTACTATAGTGTTACCTCTAATAATTTCCTCCTTACTAGGCATATTTCAAACGTTTTCATTAGATTGAGGAGTGGGTTGTTCTTCAAATAGTCTTCTTTTGATGTGAGGTTGCTCCCCCTCGCTTGATGAATCATGTCTTTTCTTGCTTTTTCTTTCTCTAGCCAAAGTCTCCTCCTCATTCTCTTCTTCTTCTTCCACTTCTTTCTCATCTTCTTCAAGACAACTTGTTTCTACCCTCTCAGCTCTTAGAGGTGTTTCTCTTTTTGTTCTCCATATACCATCCTCATCAAGTGTTAACTGCATTCTATTGAGAGACTCATTGGTATAGATTTCTCCACTTTTCATTGGATTTCCTCTTCCCGGAAATTGAACGTTGAAGTGCTTGAAGAACTTAGTAAGTAATCTTCCATAAGGCAAGGCCTTATTTCCTGTATTTCTTGCTTCTATCATGTGTCTCAAAGCCATATACCAAAAATTTAACCATCTATGTTCATGTAGAGCAAGCATTATTACAACATGAATGTTACCAACAGAAGATTTATGTCCAAAGTTTGTAATTATCATTGTAGTAATCATATGATGCAACACTCTTCCCCTAGCATCAAATGCCTTGATTTCTTTTTTCTTGATGCATCTAAATTGCCTACCATTAGTGAAAAATTCTTCAAACCTTTCATTGGTAAATAATTCATGAATAAAGCTGAAACACCTAAGAGGAGGGGTAAATTAGGTCTTTGGCTAATTTTCAAATACTCTTTCTATTTTATGAAGTTGGTTAGAAAGGATTATAATTGATTGTTTCAATGAAAATGTGATGAACTTAATAACAAAGCAGTAAACAATTGAAGAGCAAAGAACACAATCAATTTATAGTGGTTCTCTTCAAGATCTACATCCACTACCTTGAGTCCACACTCAAGGATTTCAACCTATCTACTATATGCTCAAGTTCAATCAATTACATAAGAGGCTCACCACAAAATAGTTTTACACCAACAACCTCTTTAGCAATTCTACAAATAAGGTTCACCCTACCAAAAGGATTTTATGTATACAAACAACCTTGAATCAATATCTCAAGGATCACCCTGACCTAAAGGATTTTATGTTACAAGATAACCTTGTATTGAGAAAGTAGATAACAAAATTAAATAGAGAATGGATAAGATATTACCACTGCTTGGTAGATGATTGCCAATTTAGCAGCACTTCACTTTGTTGTCTTTGGAATCTTGAATAATCACATGAAAGCACAAGACAAGAAAGAGCTCTAATAATTTCAAATGATTTTAGAACCGACTGGACCTTTATGGCAATGCTCCAAGATGTCCATATTCTCGGGGTATGTTACACATCTCCTTATGATTTGATCTGCACAAATTCGAAACAGATATGGATCCTCCCAAAGATAGTACTTTAACTACGAAAAGAATTTCTTCTTTTGTTAAGGAGTCAAGTTCTTCGGTAAGATCCAACCTACAATATAGTTAGCATAATCTGCAAACCAAGGAGTGTGATCATTGTGACCTACGACCGAGTATAACCTCTCATTAGGGAATGTATCATTGATGTCTTCCTCATTCAATCGCTCCAAATGTGGGTTCTCCAACCGTGATAGATGATCGGCAGCAAGATTTTCTACTCCTTTTTTGTCCCTTATCTCCAAATCAAATTCCTGCAATAAAAGTACCCACCGAATTAGTCTAGGCTTTGCATCATGTTTGTTAAGAAGATATTTGAGTGCCGAATGGTCAGCATAAACAATGACATTAGACAAAATGAGATAAGGACGAAATTTTTCAAAAGCAAAAACTATAGCAAGCAGCTCCTAATTGCCTTCACTGGAGGTGGTGGTGGTAATTTCTCTATGGTTTCTATCTTGGCTTTATCCACCTCTATGCCCTGGCTAGAAATCTTATGCCCCAAAACAATACCTTCTTTAACCATAAAATGACATTTCTCCCAATTCCAAACTAAATTGGTTTCTTCACATCTTTGCAAAACCTTTTCAAGATTTTTCAAACAAAGTTCAAAGGAATCACCAAAGACAGAGAAATCATCCATAAAGACTTCCATGATATCCTCCACTAGACCTTCAAAAATAGCTAACATGCATCTTTGAAAGTAGCAGGAGCATTACAAAGACCAAATGGCATACAACGGTAAGCAAAAGTACCATAAGGACAAGTAAAAGTAGTTTTCTCTTGATCCTCCGGGGCTATTGGAATTTGAAAATACCCCGAAAAACCATCAAGAAAAAAATAATACCTATGACCCGCGAGTCTCTCAAGCATTTGATCAATGAAAGCAGTGGAAAATGATCCTTCTGAGTGCAATCATTGAACTTCCGGTAATCGATGCATACCCTCCTTCCCGTCACAGTCCTCATGGGAATCAGCTCGTTTTTCTCATTGGGTATCACGGTCATCCCTCCTTTCTTGGGGACTACTTGGACAGGACTAACCCATGGACTATCTGAGATAGGATAAATAAGACCGGCATCAAGAAGCTTGATTACCTCTGCTTTTACTGCTTCCTTCATGTTTCGAGTTAACCTTCTTTGGGGTTGCACCACTGGTTTGAAGTCTTCTTCCATCAATATTTTGTGGGTGCAAAATGAAGGACTAACACCATCGATGTCGGAGATTTTCCATGCCATTGCCTTTGTATGCTTCTTTAACACTTTAATGAGCTCTTGTTTCTGAGCTTCTTGCAAATCGGTTGCAATGATCACCGGGAGATTAGAATTATGTGCAAGAAAAGCATACTCCAAATGATCCGGCAATTTTTTCAACTCTAGCTCCGAGGGTTCTTCGATGGAAGATTTCATTTTACTCCCTTTTTCCCTTTCCATCTTCTCAAACATTGTCCCTTTGGTTGTCAATGGGGATGACTCCAAATGTGCTACACTTTTGTCAACTTCATGCTGCCCCTCCTTTATTTCTTCACTTTGAAGCAGAGATATTTTCAAAGGGTCATCAATCAATAATTCCTACAAATGATCGGAGATAATGTTACCAATAACATCTATCCTATAACAAAAATCATCATGATCAATAGAATGTTTCATAGCCTCGGGAATTTTAAAAATAACCTCTTCTTCTCCTACCCTAAGGGTCAATTTTCCTTCACATATATCTATATTAGCCTTAGCGGTAGCTAGAAAAGGTCTCCCTAAAATTAATGGTACATCAATATCCTCATTCATATCAAGTATCACAAAATCAATAGGAAATATGAATTTATCAACTTTCACAAGCACATCTTCAATAATTCCCCTAGGATACTTTTCCTTCACATATATCTATATTAGCCTTAGCGGTAGCTAGAAAAGGTCTCCCTAAAATTAATGGTACATCAATATCCTCATTCATATCAAGTATCACAAAATCAATAGGAAATATGAATTTATCAACTTTCACAAGCACATCTTCAATAATTCCCCTAGGATACTTAACCGATCTATCTGCCAATTGAATGCTCATCCTAGTAGTAGGTTTAGGTTCACCCAACCCCAACTTTTTAAACATGTCATATGGCAACAAATTAATGCTAGCTCTTAAATCTGCTAATGCTCTACCAATTGACAAACTACCAATAATGCAAGGGATAGTGAAACTCCCTGGATCCTTTAGCTTTTGGGGTAACTTGTTTTTGTTCTGAAGAATGGTTGAACATTCCTCGTTCAATGTCATCATTGAGAACTCTTCTAGCTTTATTTTCTTGGAAAGGATCTCCTTTAAGAATTTACCATATCTTGGCATTTGTGAAAGAGCTTCAACAAACGGTAAGTTGATATGCAATTGCTTAAAGAGTTCAAGAAATTTACCAAATTGTTCGTCCTTTTTCTCTTGTTGAAGTCGGGTAGGATATAGAATTTTTTGCTTGTATTCTGGAATTTCCTTTTTCTTTTGTGCTTCTTTCTTCTCAATCCTTTCTTCATCATCAACATGCAATGGTTCTTCCATCTTCCCTTTCTCTCTTTCTTGCTCCTTTTGCTTTGGAACCTCCAATTCCTTCCCACTCCTCAAAGTGATGGCTTTAGCATGTTCTCTCGGATTTGGCTCGGTATTACTTGGGAGGGTTCCAACTTGCCTTTCCGAAACAAGCTTCTCCAATTGGCCTATTTGATTTTCCAAGTTGTGAATAGAAGCCTCTTGGTTCCTTAGGGATGCTTCTTGAATTTGGAACCGATTTTCGGTTGCCGCAATAAACTTTGTCATTAATTCCTCAAGGCTAGACTTCACCAGTGGTTGAGGAGGTGGAGGAGGTTGATGTTCATAAGGAAGAGATGGTTGGGGTCGAGAGCTTGATGAAGATTGGAAACCGGCAGGATGTAGCGGTCTTTGTTGCCCTTGATTACTCCATGAAAAGTTTGGATGATTCCGCCACCCCGGATTATAAGTATTGCTATAAGGTTTGTTGGGCTGCCTCCCTCCTCCAAGATAGTCCACATGCTCTGATGATGATGTATTAGAAGTTCCCATGATTTGGCATTCATGATTTGGGTGACTATCTCCGCAAAAGTCACAAGCCATCATCACTTGGGAAATTGAAGGTGACCGACTTAAGCTCTCGATCTTCTTGTTTAGGGCATCAAACTTAGCCTCCAAAGCCATCATCATATCTACATTGTGTACTTCATTAGCCTTGGCTTTCGGTCTAGGATTCCCCCATTGGTCATTGTTCATTGCAATATTTTCAATAAGGTCATGTAACTCTTCTGGTGTCTTCAAATTTGTAATTCCTCCCGAAGAAGCATCAATGAGTTGCTTGGAAGGGAAATTTAACCCACTATGGAATGTTTGCATTTGTAGCCCCAAATCTAGACCATGATGTGGGCATTTTCTCAATAGCTCCTTCCACCTTTCCCAAGAATCATATAAGCTCTCACTCTCCATTTGTTGAAAAGAGAATATGTCATTCCTTAGCTTGGTTGTCCTTGTTGGAGGGAAGTATTTAGCGAGAAACTTCTCGGCAAGATCATTCCATGTAGTAATAGAGCCCGGTGGAAGTGACTTCAACCATGACTTGGCTCGATCCCTCAATGAAAATGGAAATAGCCGAAGGTGGATGACATCTTCGGAAGCGCTATTAATCTTGAAAGTATCACATATTTCCAAGAAGTTGGCAATGTGAGCATTTGGGTCTTCGTCCGGCAAACCATTGAATTGCACCAATTGTTGAACCAGTTGGATAATATTTGGCTTGATCTCAAAATTGTTTGCTTCAACTCTTGGCCGAGCAATGCTTGACTCCGTTCCTAACAAAGAAGGTCGTGCATAATCTCCCATAGTTCTTTGCCTTTCCTTCCCATTGTGTGCCATATTGTTCACTTGTTGAATATTTTCACCTTCAATTTCAACTCCCTCAAGTACTACTTCAAGATTGATACCCCTTGGATCCTAATGAAAAATCTGTTCAGCTAGGGAATTAAGTTGAGGAAATTCCTCCAAATCACTTGAGATCATAAACCAAAACAAATTCACACTTTCACTACAAATACAAGTAATGGTTAAAGCAAGAAATTTTTGTTTTTTCTTCACTAAAACATAACAAAAACAGAAAAATAGCTTAAACACGATCAACGAGTTCCGCCTTGTCTCGGCCATCTGTCTTGGTCCAACCTATGAATATTCATCCATTTTTGGCACTGCCACAAAATTTTGTTGGAAACATCTTTTCATTTAATTTTTGTGTTAGCGAAGATGACAGAACAGAGTTTTCAGCATTGGTTGGTCAGCTTAGGAAAGCAAAACTGAAATCAAAGAATCTTTCCCAAGAAAAGCTTACTTATGAATCACAAATGGAAGAGCTGGGACAGTGTTTGAAGCAGCTTAATATTAGCAGCTTCGATGTCTGCCGATGCAGCAGCTGGTGTGGATTCCCATTTTATGATATTGACTTTGGATGGGGAAAGCCGATATGGGTGTGTACGTTCGAACCCCTAATAAAGGACATAATCGTCCTGATAGATTATCCAGGAGGTGGAATCGAAGCATTAGTCGTCCTCGAAGAAGAAAAGATGTCTGCAGTTTTGAAGAATAAACAGCTCCTTCTATTTGCATCTTTAGACTCCGCCAAAATGGAAGCTTTAGTCATCCCTTGAAACACAAAAATGATCTGCAATGTGTCTGAGTTGTTTTATTCTTTATGTTTGTATCCCTATTTAAGAGTTGAGGTTCTTTTTTAGTTAGAATGATTGTTGGAGCCAGTTGACCTACCATACAAATACAAAGTACACTCTTAATATAAGTAATAAGTCATCAATGATATTTATACTAATAACACACTACTTACACTGTTAGTATATTTCAATCATAGTATACCAACGGTTCATATTACTTGTTGACTTTAGCATTAAAACTTTCTAATTTTGATGACTAAAAAAACATGTTTCAACTAATCTAATCAATGTCTATTAAGATGATTTTAGAATATGGCTCGAGTGATCACGATCAAGCCACACAAGTTCAAGTATCAAGTAGTGTGCTTTCACAGAGATAATTTTTAAATTTTTGTTAAGAATTGGTTTGAGATAATATTTCTCAATGTATGATTTGGTCAAATTCAAAATTTCAATCCTTAAAAATGTGCCTCAAAAAAGTTTATCTCAAAACTACATCTAGAAACCTTTCAAGAAAAAGGTAAAGTGCTCCTGCTTTAATATTTGTGTCAAACTACTTTTAGCAGACTACGAAATCTCAAGGTGAGTCAGCTTGATAGTGACTAATCACTCTTTAACTGACACTACATCAGCATGACTTTACAACTAGTTAGAATACTTTTTTCAACTTTACACCTAACTGGTGTAAAACCACAAATTTTATTTTTACTAAATACTCTAGCATATGTATATATATATATATATATATATGATAACTGTAAATTGCTAAAAATCTATTTTTTACATATTTTAAAATGAAGAAAAATACATACATTATAAGTTTTAGGGTAAATCTATAATTATAAAAAAAGTTGAAGGTTGATTTTGCAAGTTGATAAAAAAAAAAACAGAGGATCAGCCGGCTAATCATCCCCTTCCCCATTTTCCCCCATTTCCCATTCTCTCTTCTCTCTTATTTATTTCCCGCTTTAATTTTTAACCAATTCTTCACACACAGATTAAAGCCTTTAAATTGAAGTTTAGAGCTACATCAAAAGTCTCCAAATCAAGGTAAAATCCTCAAAAGTCTCCAAATTGTAGCAGTAAATTTTTATGTATTTTAATAAATTGTTGGATGCTCCGATTTTTTTCAATTTTTTAACTAAGGTTCTTGTTGTCATATTCTACCTACAAAACATTTTCATTAATTTTTAAGCATGTTTGATATATTTACTGAATTTTTTAAAAAATATGGACAGATTTATTTATTTTTTGTAAATTTTTGTTTTAATTAAATATTGAGTATTTAAAGGTTTATTAGACTGTTATAATACAAAATGAGTATGAAAATATGTAAATGAAATAATTTTTCTTAAATTGGTATATTTGGAATAAAATAGAACAATTTTCATAAATTCGTATATTAGGAATAAAATGGAATAATTGAGATTTTGTGGAGAATGGTGGATTTTATTAGAATTAATCATTTTAATAATTTTTATTCCCTTGAAAAATAGTTAGTTCCAATTTTAAAATAATTTTATCAAATTCAATAATTTTTAGTTCTAATTAATATTAATCATGCATTCATTCATGTATTATATATATATATATATATATATATATATATATATATATATATATATATATATATATATCAATAGTTGAGCATTTTTGAGTGGCATTAAATTTGTTTCTTACTACGTAATTATATGTTAGGTCCTGAGATTGCCGAGGTAGAACCAAGGGTGGAGTAGCATATGTTTATGCTTTTCACTTGAGGTGAGATTTCTATCTTACTTGTGGAGGTTAAGGAACACAAAATCATATCATTTTAAGTTATGTTATTTTAATATATTTTATTTATTTATTTTACGCTAAGTAAAGCATTTATTTTGTCGCGGCTCGACTTTGTGAATACATGTTATGGAAACTTTGAATTTGTTATTTTGTCGTGGGTCGGCTTTGTGATTAGATGTTCTGAAATGTTTGAATTTGTTAATTTTTCGTTGCTCGGCTTTGTGAATAAATATGTTGTTAACCTTGAATGTTATTTTGTTGAAAGACCTAAGAGGGGGGGTGAATTAGGACTTTGGCTAATTATCAAAAATCTTTTTCCTTTTTGCAAATCCTTTGCCTTAATAGAAGCTTTTCTTTAAATTCATAAATTTCAAGTTTATATGTGATTTGATGGTTGTGACAAGGGTTATAAGTCTCTAGACAACCTTGTATCAATCACAACAATAATGTAAAGAGAGAATTTGGATGTTACCAACACTTCTTGGTGGATGAATACAATAGCTAGCACCACTTCACTTCTTGCCTTTGGAATATCGAATTTCAACCTTTGAGCACAAGGAAATTTGAGAGTTTTTCAAATAATTTTGATGTAAAACAAGTTAGAGCTTGAAGGATTTTCAAGGTTCAAAAGTTCTACAAAAAATCTGGAGTTTTTAGCTTTTATAGATTTGAAAAATTGGCTTTAACAGTCATAAAACGGCTAGTTTCTGAGAATTTCGGACGTCCGAACTTTCTCCGCTGCGTTCAAACTTGCGTACGAACTTTTCTTGAAAATACTGGTCACGTGAACAGTGTACTGTTCCCAAGTTCTGATGACCAAACTTGGCCTTCTGCGTCTGAACTGCGTCCGAATTTCTCTGGAAAAATAGTGGTACTGTTCATTGAAATGTTCAAGAAATGTTCAGGAAACTTGGCCATTTGCGTCCGAATTTCACAGTTCAGGAAATGTTCGGACGACCGAATTTTTTCTTATGTGTCCGAACTTGCGTCCGAACTTTTTCAAACTTTGTCAAAACATATTCAAATCAATTCAAACAAGTTGAAAAAACTTCTAGCCTATAAGATAAGTCATTAAAGACCTTTTGTTAGCACTAAGGGTAAATCATATAGATATGATTAGTTTTGATTAATGACAACATTGATAAGGACTAATATGCTTGTATGTTGTGTGATAAGATTTGTGAATTAAGAAGTATGAAGTCTCATTGCCTTGAAGCCACAATGCAAGAACAACTCCAATATGTCAAAGTGATTGAAGATTGAAGAGTTCGTTTAAGATGATCGAAGGCTTTGAAGAAATGAAGTGTAGGTTACATGTGCTTCATAGGTAAACTTTGTAAACCCTACACTCTTAAGCCTTGGAATCTATGAGTTGCATTTGAGAGCACAAAACTTGATTTAAATGGTTTTGAACTTACCTTAATTATCAAGTTTTCATCTATGGTTTTTGCACTTAAAAGGCCTTTATAGACTTATCTTATAGGCTAGAAGGTTTTCCAACTTGTTTGAATTGATTTGAATATGTTTTGACAAAGTTTGAAAAAATTCAGACGCAAGTTCGGATGCATAAGAAAAAATTCGGTCGTCTGAACTTTTTCTGCACTGTGAACAGTGCCACTATTTTTCCAGAGAAATTCGAATGCAAGTTCGGACGCAGAAGTTCACGTGAACAGCATTTTCCAGAAAAGTTCGGACGCAAGTTCAGATGCAGAGGAGAAAGTTTGGACGTCCGAACTTCTCTGAAACTAGCCGTTACTAGCCGTTTTATGACTGTTAAAGCCAATTTTTTAAATCTATAAAAGGCATAAACTCCAGATTTTTTGTAGAACTTTCTAACCTTCAAAATCCTTCAAGCTCTAACTTGTTTTACATCAAAATTATTTGAAAAGCTCTCAAATTTCCTTGTGCTCAAAGGTTAAAATTCAAGATTCCAAAGGCAAGAACTGAAGTGGTGCTAGCTATTGTATTCATCCACCAAGAAGTATTGGTAACATCCAAACTCTCTCTTTACATTTTTTTTGTGATTGATACAAGGTTGTCAAGAGACTTAAAACCCTTGTGGAGGGTGATCCATAGGATAGATTAATCAAGTTTGTTGTGTAAAACCCATTCGTGAGTGTGAGCCTTGGATTAGATTAGTCTAGGTTGTCTAGTAACATAAAACTCTTTGTGATAAGGGTAAATCTTGTTTATTTGATTGAATAGAGGTTGTTGTAGTAAAACCCTTTGAAGGGTGAGCCTCTTGTGTTGTTGTTTGGATTGACCATTTAGTGAATTGGTTAAAATCCTTGAGTGTGGACTCAAGGTAGTGGATGTAGATCTTGGAGAGATCGAACCACTATAAATCGTGTGTTCATTTTCGTGCCTTACTTGTTTACATACTTATATTATTATTATTAATTCTTAGTTGTTGATTGATTCGTTGTAGTCTCATCTTGTCTAAACCATCAAATCACATATAAACTTGAAGTTTATGAATTTAAAGAAGAGCTTTTATTAAGGCAAAGGATTTACAAAAAAGAGAAAAGTTTTTTGATAATTAGCCAAAGACCTAATTCACCCCCCCCCCCTCTTAGGTCTTTCACCTTTTAAGTACAAAACCATTGATGAAAACTTGATAATTAAGGTAAGTTCAAAATCATTGAAACTTTTCAAATCAAGTTTGTGCTCTCAACTGCAACTCATAGATTCAAAGGCTTAAGAGTGTAGGGTTTACAAAGTTTACCTATTAAGAACATGTAACCTACACTTCATGTCTTCAAAGCCTTCAATCATCTTGAACAAACTATTCAATCTTCAATCACTTTGACATATTGGAGTTGTTCTTGCATTGTGGCTTCAAGGCAATGAGATTTCATATTTCTTAATTCACAAATCTTATCACACAACATACAAGCATATTAGTCCTTATCAATGTTTGTCATTAATCAAAACTAATCATAACTACATGATTCGTCCTTAGGGCTAACATTTGTCATGGCTCGGCTTTTGTGGATAAATGTGTTATTAACTTTAAATTATTATTTTGCCGTGGCTCCGCTTTTTGTGAAAATATGTAGTAGTAATATGAGTTGTTATTTTTCCGTGGCTCGGCTTGTATATTTATATAATATACTAAACCATTAGAATTGATTGGTTGTTGATGAGTTGTAAATGTGAATTATGTGTAAACTTCACCATCGAGATATGAATTGACTCCCCTGCAGGGTAAGATTATTGATTTGTGTGGAGAGCCCATTTGTGCCGTGTGTGAGAAGGCCATTGGGAGATGTTGCTTGTAGAGTCCCTTTGCGCCGTGTGTGAGAAGGCCATTGGGAGGTATTGTGTGGAGAGCTCCTTTGTGCCGCGTGTGAGATGGCTACTAGAAGGGATAGACTCGTAAAAGTTGTGTGAATTGTGTTTATTGATTTTACCGTTATTTTCAAAATGATGATTATTACTTGAAAGTACATATATATAAATGTATCCTATTTCACATGATTTCTAAATCAGACTATCTTGTCATACTAAACGGAGATATTTTCATAAAAAGTCAAGAATAAATTATATCTATTTTAAAAGTGTTATAAACTCAATTATACTCTCAAATTGTACAGGTACCTAGAACTTTCACTGGGCTTCGTAGCTCATTATTCTCTCATCATATTTCAAGATTTTGATAGTTGAATTCAAAGTATAGTTCTTCTTCTACGTCGCACGTGACAGTTGAATCCTCAACAATAGCTAATATCGTAGAGGCATCTACCATTTGTAATTAATCTTGGTCTGTCAATGCATTGTAACATTTCTGTAAGACCTAAGAGGGAGGGGTGAATTAGGTCATTGGCTAATTATCAAAAATATTTTCCCTTTTTGCAAATCCTTTCCCGTAATGAAAGCTCTTCTTCAAATTCACAAGCTCTAAGTTTATATGTGATTTAATGGTTGAGACAAGATGATCAAATAATAAAACCACAACCAATCAATCAACCACTAAGAACAAACAATAATAACACAAGTATGTAAACAAGTAAAGCTATAAATAAATGAACACACGATTTATAGTGGTTCGATCTTTCCAAGATCTACATCCACTACCTTGACTCCACACTCAAGGATTTCAACCAATTCACTATATGCTTAATCCAAGCAATTACACAAGAGGCTCTTCTTCCTTTCTTGAGAAATTCCTTTTTGTAGAATCTCTTGAATTTCTTCACTGCCATTGCAATCTCTTCTTCTCCACTGTTTCCTCCTTCTTCTTCACTTGAAGATTGTTCTTGTTCACTCAAGTTATTTGAGGCATTAAGAACTACTCCTTTTCTTCCCTTCTCCTCATCTTCCTTATCATTCAACCGTTTCATCTTCATTTCATGTGTAAGTAGTGATCCAGTAAGCTCTTCAAGAGGAAGAGTTTTTAGATCTTTGGACTCCTCAATAGCAAACGTCTTTGGCTGCCAAGATTTTGGTAGAGCATCCAAAATCTTTCTGTTTTGCTCTCCCATAGTATAGGTTTTACCATAAGCTTTCAAGCCGTTGAAAATATTAGTAAACCTTGTAAACATATCACTAATATTTTCACCTTGTTTCATAGTAAACAGTTCATAATCTCTAACAAGCATAGCAAGTTTAGATTCTTTAACTTGATTAGTACCTTCATGTGTAATTTGGAGTAATCTCCACATATCATGAGCAGAATCACACCCACTAACTCTATTAAATTCAGTAACATCTAATGCACAACTTAATATATTCATGGCCTGATAATTTAATGTCATTTTCCTTGAATCATGCTCATCAAATTCATCAGTGGATTTGGGTTCTGAGGTTACTCCATCTGCTCTCATTTTCATTGGGACATAGGGACCTTTCTCAACTATGTTCCATAAATCAAAATTGATAGAACAAATATATATTTTAACTCTCGACTTCCAAAAAGTGTAATTTGTTCCATCAAACAATGGAGGTCTGTTTGTAGAAGATCCTTCTAGGTAAGGTAGGTTTGAAATATTAGCCATAGGATCTTTGTCTTCTAGGTTGTAAAACCACACAAAGAAGTTCTAGCTCTGATACCAATTGAAATACCTAAGAGGGGGGGTGAATTAGGTATTTGGCTAATTTTTGCAAATTCAAACCTTTTATGTATAGATCAATATCTGTTGATATGGACAAGAGAGAAACAATTTATGGCAAAGCAATATAAGAAATGTAGACCAATGAACACAAGCAATTTATAGTGGTTCGATCCTCAAGATCTACCTCCACTACCTTAAGCCTACACTTAAGGATTTCAATAACTCTACTATGTGCTCAAGTTCACAGATTACAAGAGAGGCTCGCCACACTATGGTTTTACACTTACAACCTCTTGTAGTAATTTTTACAAACAAGGCTCACCACACTATGGTTTTATATCTCAAACAACCTTGAATTACAACTTCAAGGATCACCCTTATCTAAAGGGTTTTATGTTATCAAGATAACCTTGCTAGAGCCAGTAGATCAACACAATTTAAAAAGTAAAGATGACTGTGTAGATGTTACCACTTGTTGGTAGAAATTACACAAAGTTGCACCTTCACACTTTGATGTCTTTGGATTGATCAATTGAATGCACAAGACATAAGAGAGCTTGAGAAATGTTTGTAATAGACTTTAGAAAGCTTAGAGTATTCAAGAATTCAAAACTTACAAAAGATTGCACGTTTATAACTTTTATAGAATTTGAAAATCAGTTGAAACAGCTATAAAACGGCTAGTTAACGGCTATTTTCAGGAAATTCGGACGACCGAATTTTGCGTCCGAATTTTTCGGACGACCGAATTCTTCCTGCTTCGTCCGAATCTTCGTTCGAATTTCTCTGGAAGAACAGTAGCAAACTTTTGCTACCAAATTTGGACGACCGAATTTCTTGGAATCATGTTCAAACTTTGTAAAATCATTTGAGATTTAACTTCCAAGGATTTGAAATACATTTGGTATATATAGAAAACTTATTTAGACAAATATAAGTTTGAAGACCAAAATCAAATTCCTTTGATCATATAAAGTTTACTTAAAAACTTTTAGGACACAAAACCACATTTACTAAGAATTTATTCAAAGCCTTTTAAAATTAAAAAACCAATTTTATGCTCTCTTATGCATTCAATAGACTCCAAGACATACAAGTGTAGAGTTTACATAGATATTACCTGTCATCATACCTACTCTACACTTCAAGTCTTCATTGCCTTGAGTTCATCTTTGAATAAATCTCAAAAGACTCATAGCTTATTGAGGTTGTTCTTGCTCTTTGGCTTGAAGGCAATGAGACTTCAAACTTCTTTCTTCACAAATCCTATCACACAATATAAATATATTAGTTCTCATCAATATTTGTCATTAATCAAAATTACATGATTTGCCCTTAGGGCTAACAATCTCCGCATTTTTGATGATGACAAACTTTGATGCAAGATGTGATGGATTTAAATAGAGTAGCACAAAGAAGTATTCATGTCTATGATAGAAAACAACCCATTTAGCACATTGACATACAGAAGGCTCAATATGTGCCTATGACCTAACCAACCTCCATTTACCTCCTTCCTTCCAACAATTAGGATATAAGATATAGCATTTAAGCATTTAGAAAAAGTTCTAAGAGAGGTTTTAAGGTTGTAAAAGTTTAACAATGCTCCCCCTTAGATTGTGCTCATTTTTCAACACATTTGGACTAGAGATATCATGCTTCCGAATTTTTTGCATAGTAAGTCCAAACTTAAAAATAAGTAAAATAAAAGCTGCAAATTTTGTAAATAAGCTTTCCTAAGGTTGTTCAAACATATTAGAAGAGATTAAAACATATTTGAATCAATTTGAACAACAAAGGAGCACATTTTGATAGTGAAATATGAATGCATCCAAATTTTATAGCATGCATCCGAATTTTGAACCACATGCATCCGAATTTTTAAACTCATGTCCAAACTGCAATAGATTCAATATAATTGAAGGTTAAAGTGACACAAAGGTTTCATAATGTTGTTCAAACATAATGGAAGAGATTAAGACAGATTTGAATCAATTTGAACAACAAAAGAATACATTTTGACCATAGATATGGATGCATCCAATTCTATAAAGCTTGCATCCGAATTTTAAAGCATAAAGATTCATATTGCAGGTTGCAGCATCATTAAAGACTAAGTTCACATATTGCAGGTTGCAGCATCATTAAAGACTAAGTTTACATATTGCAGCATATTGTTCTCCCCCTTTTGTCATCATTAAAAAAAATAAAGGGATCAATGAAAATGAGACTTTCAAGTTAGCATATAAAAGAAGCTCTCATCACTGGGATTTCATCATTGAGCTTCACTATTACATAAAATGCAGCAAAATACTTAACAAGTTTAGAATAGAAAAGGCAGCAACATGCTTAATAAGATAAATGAACAAAATACAGTAAAGAGATTAGAAAAGAAGGCTTAGTCTTGTGATGTTGAGGTTGATGGGGAGGCTCGGCTCACTCCTTTCTTGATGGCCAAGTGCTTAACTCTTCCTTGACTGAAAGAGATTGTTGCTGGAGATACAATTGCAGCTTGAGCTACTTGACTTGCTGCCACTGGTGGATCTTCATGAGCATGTTCTTGCTCTTCTTCTTCTGCTACAGTCTCTTCATTTCCACCCTGATCATCATCTTCATCACTGCTGTCCTTATTGTCTCCTTTCTTTGCTTCTCTATCTCTTTCTTCCTCATTTCCATCTTGAGGCTTAGAGGGTCCTTCACCACTTTGAATGTTTCTCATAAGGATTTCTTCAATGCGCTTTACTCTATTCTCCAGTCCATCTAATTTTCCAAGAACCATTGGAGCAAATGACTCAAAGAACTTATACATTTTCTCCATTTCCTTGACATGATTGTTCAAGGCTTCTTGGAATGCATTGGCTATAATGGTGTCACCTCTAGTTACTCCTTTACCACTTGACCCAATTCCAGTTTCTTCTTCAAACAGTCTCCTTTTTGTTGGAGGTTGCTCCCCCTCACTTGAGGTGTCATGCTTCCTTTTTGTTTTCATTTCCCTAGCAAGGGTTTCCTCTTCATCCTCTTCTTCTTCCTCCTCTTCACTTTCTATGATTCTCTCTCTTTCTATTCTTTTCGGAGGGGTTTCTCTTTTTGTTCTCCATACATTATCCTCATCATGAACTAATTGCATTCTCCTAAGAGTTTCATTAGTGTAAATTTCACCACTCTTAAAGGCTTGCCCTCTTCCCGGAAGTTTGATCTTAAAATGCTTAAAGATTCTAGTTAATAACCTTCCAAATGGGAATGCCTTGGTTACTGCTTTTCTTGCTACAATCATGTATGTCAAGGCTATATACCCAAAGTTCATTCTTCTATGCTCATGCAGGGCTAACATGATTACCATATGCATGTTTCCAACTGATGACTTGTGTCCAAAATTAGGAACAATCATTGTAGTTACCATGTGATGCAACACTCTACCTCTAGCATCCAAGTTCTTGATTTCCCTTTCCTTTATAGCTCTAAACTCTCTTCCATTGGTAAATGCTTCTTCAAATCTAACATATGTGAAGAGTTTACGATCATAGCAATGCATGGACGGTGAATAATATCTAGCTCCATCGTCACCCACTCCACAAATTCTATTTATCAATCCTTCATTGAATTCAATGTCTATTTGTGATACTCTAGATGAATACCATTGTATCACATTATCCCCTATCATCTCAATTCTCTCCTCTTTCAAGTTTGCATAGAATTCATATATCAAAGTAGGATAGTATTCTTCATCAATGAATAGCAAACTACTCCAACCAATATCATTGAAATAAGATATGACAATATCCATGCTTGACAGTTTATCAATATCCACCTTATATCCAGGAATGATCTTCCTACTATTCTTATTCCATTCATCAAATTCATGAGTAGCTTTAATTGAGACAAACCTGTCAACCCCACATAGTGTTTGAGGAATTCGAATTCTTCTTGGTTGGTTGAGGATTGAGTCTCCATCTCCTTCCTTAGCCTTTCCTTTTCCTTTCTCAACATTTGGCTTCTTTGTTCTCACCATGATGTTTTCTTTTGAGAAGTATTGGTTTTCTGTATGAAACTAGGGTTAGAAGTTTAAAAGTGAAAGAAAATTGAGATGAGAATGTGTGATTTTGAAGGGATTTTGATTCGGATGTGAATGGGTATGAGAGGCTTTAAAAAGGATGTGAAATTCGAAAGTTGAAGTGTTGAGAAGACTGATTAATCTTCATTTAAATGGTCACGTCCGTAAAATTCGAACGACCAAATTTTCAGGTCTGCGTCCGAATTTTCGATCGAAAGTTTCTGTTTCTTCAGTTCAGACCGAATTTTCTGACCTGCATCCGAATTCTTGATCAAAAGTCTCTGTTTCTTGTCACTCAGAAAATTCGGTCGACCGAATTTTCTGTAGTGCATCCGAATTTTGGATCGAAAATTTCCTGTTTTCATCAAAACTTCAATACACACATTAGTCATTGAATCTTGAAATTCCGAAGAGTCTTCTTAGGTGATTGAACCTTTCCTCAGCCAAAGGCTTTGTAAATATGTCAGCAATTTGATCATTTGTATTTATATATTCTAAGCATATATCTTTCTTAATCACATGATCACGAATGAAATGATGTTTTATCTCTATATGCTTAGTCCTAGAATGTTGAATGGGATTTATGCTCAAGTTAATGGCACTAGTATTATCACATAGTATGGGCACACAATTGAATTTAAGACCATAATCAAGTAAGGTATCTGCATCCATAGCAATTGTGCACAACAACTACTGCTGACTATGTATTCAACCTGCGATGGATAAAGACACACAAGCTTGCTTTTTACTAAACCAAGATCCAAGACAACTACCAAGAAATTGACAATGACCACTTGTGCTTTTACGTTCAACTTTACAACCAGCATAATCCGCATCATAATATCCAATAAGTTCAAAAGATGAAGTTTTTGAAAACCAAAGGCCATAGTCATGAGTATCAATCAAATAACGAAAAATTCGTTTGATGGGAAATTAGATGAGATTCTTTAGGACATGATTGGAATCTAGCACATAAGCATACAGCAAACATAATATCTGGTCTACTAGCTGTGAGATAGAGTAAGCTTCCGATCATACCTCTATATAATTTCTCATCAATACTCTTACCTTCTCATCTTTATCAAGTTTAGTTGATGAACTCATTGGAGTACTTATTCCTTTTGCTTGATCCATTCCAAACCTTTTCAATAGCTCCTTAGTATACTTTGCTTGATTGATGAAGACTCCATCCTTGGTTTGCTTAATTTGCAGCCCAAGGAAGAAACTTAGTTCTCCCATCATGCTCATCTCAAATTCATTTTGCATAGTTTTAGCAAACTTTTCACAAAGGGAAGTATTAGTAGCACCAAAAATGATATCATCAACATAGATTTGCACAAGTAAAATATCATTTTTAGAAGACGTTTTTATAAAAAGAGTTGTATCTACTTTTCCTTTTGTAAAACCTTTGGAAAGAAGAAAACCACTTAATCTTTCATACCAAGATCTTGGAGCTTGTTTCAGTCCATATAGAGCTTTAGTTAATTTGAAAACATGATTTGGAAATTTTTCATGAATAAAGCCAGGAGGTTGTTCTACATAAACCTCTTCTTTAATAAAACCATTTAGAAAAGCACTTTTGACATCCATTTGAAATAGTTTAAAGTCTTTAAAACAAGCAAATACCAAGAGTATTCTAATAGACTCTAATCTGGCCACTGGAGCAAAAGTTTCATCATAATCAATACCTTCTTCTTGATTGAAGCCTTGAGCAACAAGTCTAGCTTTATTTCTAACAACTTCTCCTAGTTCATTTAACTTATTTCTAAATATCCATTTAGTACCAATAACTGAATGATCATGAGGTCTAGGAACAAGAGTCCAAACTTTATTTCTCTCAAACTGATTTAACTCTTCTTCAATAGCAATAATCCAGAAATTATCACACAATGCATCATCAATATTTTTAGGTTCAATATGAGATAAAAGGGCAAAATTATCAATAAAGTACCGTCTTGTTTTGACTCCTTGAGAGACAACACCAATGATTTGCTCCTTAGGATGACTTCTTGCATATGTGAGATCCTTTGGAAGTTCTTGATTATTGCTTGATTGACCATCATGTTCTTGCTCCATTATTTCTTCTTCTTTAGCATGATCTTCCAATGTGGGTACTAGGTGTTGAGTTTGATTTTCAACTATTGAGGAACCTGCATCATCTTCATTTCTTCTTTGAAGATAAATATTAGATTCATCAAAAGTTACATGAATAGTTTCTTCAACACATAATGTCCTTTTGTTATAGACTCTATATGCCTTTTTATTTGATGAATAACCTAGAAATATGCCTTCATCAGATTTTCTATCCAACTTACCAAGATTGTCACTAGTGTTTAAAATAAAGCACTTACAACCAAACACTTTAAAATAGACAATTGATTGAGTTTTATCAAATAGAAGTTCAAAAGGTGTTTTTCTTATAAAAGGTCTTAGTAAAACTCTATTCATTACATAGCATGCTTTGTATTTACAGACTTCACTCAAAAGTATTTAGGTAAAGAATTTTTCACAAAGCATTGATCTAGCCATTTCTTGTAATGTTCTGTTTTTCCTCTCAACAACACCACTTTGTTGAGGTGTTTTGGCAGTTGAAAAATTATGAGTGATACCATACTCATCACAGAATTTTGTAAAATATTGGTTGCAAAACTCTCTTCCATTATCACTTCTAATAGAGATTAGGTTGCAATTGAGAGAAATTTGAACCTTCTTGAAAAGTTTTGAAAATTCATAAAATGTTTCATCTTTTTGTGATAAAAAGATTACCCATGTAAATCTTGAAAAATCATCAACAATCACATAAGCATATCTTTTACCACCAAGACTAGTAGTCCTCATAGGTCCAAATAAGTCTATGTGAACTAGTTCAAGAGGCTTTGAGGTAGAAACCATTTTCTTTGGTTTGAAAGATGTTTTTGATTGTTTTCCATATTGACAAGCATCACAAATACGGGTTTTATCAAAATGCATTTTTGGTAATCCTCTAACTAGTTCTTGAGTAGAAAGTTTGTTCAATAAATCCATACTCACATGTCCTAATCTTGTATGCCATAAAAATCCATCATTGTCATGAATGGCAAGACATTTAATATCATTAGTGATAAGCTCATCAAGATATAGCACATATACATTACTAACTTTTTTAGCAACAAAAATAGTTTTATTACTTGCACTATCAAGAATAGTACAAGTATCACATTTAAACTCTACTTTGCAACCATTGTCACAAAATTGACTAATGCTAAGTAAATTATACTTTAAACCATCAATAAGTAGAACTTGCTTGATAAGAGGGAAGGAACCTGTTAGCCCTAAGGGCAAATCATGTAGTTTTGATTAATGACAAATATTGATGAGGACTAATATGCTTGTATGTTGTGTGATAGGTTTTGTGGATTAAGAAGTTTGAAGTCTCATTGCCTTGAAGCTAAAATGCAAGAACAACTCCAATATGTCAAAGTGATTGAAGATTGAAGAGTTCGTTCAAGATGTTAGAAGGCTTTGAAGACATGAAGTGTAGGTTGCATGTGCTTAATAGGTAACCTTTGTAAACCCTACACTCTTAAGCCTTGGAATCTATGAGTTGCAATTGAGAGCACAAAACTTGATTTAAATGGTTTTAATGGTTTTGAACTTATCTAAATTATCAAGTTTTCATAAATGGTTTTTGCACTTAAAAGGTCTTTAACGACTTATATTTGAGGCTAGAAGGTTTTCTAACTTGTTAGAATTGATTTGAACATGTTTTGACAAAGTTTGAAAAATTCGGATGCAAGATTCGGACGCAGGATGAAAAATTCGGTCGTCCGAATTTTCTTGCACAATGAACAGTACCCACTATTCATGCAAACAGTAACACTATTTATGTGAACAGTAACGACTGTTTTTCCAGAGAAATTCGGAAGAAGATTCGGACGCAGCTGGAAAAATTCGGTCGTCCGAATTTTCCCCCGCATAGTGAACAGTAAGTGAACAGCAAGTGAACAGTGCGTCCAAAAATTTTCGACCAAAAATTCGGTCGTCCGAAAAATTCGGACGCAGAATTCGGTCGTCCGAATTTTGCTGAAACTAGCCGTTACTAGCCGTTTTATGGCCGTTTTAACTGATTTTCAAATTCTATAAAGGCTAGAAACTCTAGATTTTTGAAAGAACTTTTGAACATTCAAAATCCTTGAAGCTCTAACTTATTTTACATCAAAATTATACCAAAAGCTCTCATATTGCCTTGTGCTCAAAGATTAAAATTCAAGATTCCAAAGGCAAGAAGTGAAGTGGTGCTAGCAATTGTATTCATCCACCAAGAAGTGTTGGTAACATCTAAACTCTATCTTTACACTATTGTTGTGATTAATACAAGGTTGTCAAGAGACATAAAACCCTTGTGAAGGGTGAGCCATAGACTAGATTAATCAAGGTTGTTGTGTAAAACCCATTGGTGAGGGTGAGCCTTGGATTAGATTGGTCTAGGTTGTCTAGTGACATAAAACTCTTTGTGATAAGAGTAAACCTTGCTTATTAGATTGAAAAGAGGTTGTTGTGGTAAAAACCATTGAAGGGTGAGCCTCTTGTGTAATTGATTGGATTAAGCATATAGTGAATTGGTTGAAATCCTTGAGTGTGGACTCAAGGTAGTGGATGTAGATCTTGGAGAGATCGAACCACTATAAATCGTGTGTTCATTTTTTTATAACTTTACTTGTTTACATACTTGTATTATTATTATTTGCTCATAATTGTTGATTGATTGGTTGTGGTCTTATAATTTGATAATCTTGTCTTAACCATCAAATCATATATAAACTTGAAGTTTGTGATTTTAAAGAAGAGCTTTTATTAAGGCAAAGGATTTGCAAAAAGGGAAAAGATTTTCGATAATTAGCCAAAGACCTAATTCACCCCCCCCCCTCTTAGGTCTTTCAATTGGTATCAGAGCTAGGTCTTCTTTTTAAGGTTTAACAACCTAGAAGTAAAGATTATATGGCTAGTTTATCAAATTTGCCTTATACGGAAGGTTCCTCCACTAATAGACCTCCATTGTTTGATGGTTCTAATTATATTTTTTGGAAGTCTAGGATTGAGATTTACATTTGTTCTATTAACTATGAATTGTGGAATATTATTGAGAAAGGTCCCTATGTGCCATTGAGAATGAAAGCCGATGGAGTTACAAGGGAACCAAAGCCGATGAAGGAATATGATGAGAGCGATTCAAGGAAGATGACATTAAACTACCAAGCGATGAACATTCTTTGTTGTGCGTTGGTTGTCAATGAATACAATAGAGTGATGGAATGTGATTCCGCTCATGAAATGTGGAAGCTACTTCAAGTCACTCATGAAGAAGAAAGAGCAAATGTGTGCTTCATGGCAATGGAAGATGAGGTACAACCTACTCTATCTACCTCTACTTCTTATGATGATGATATTGATGATCCTAGTGAATTACTTGTTGAAATGTATGGAGAATTAAAAAAGGCTTCGAAAAGGAATAAGGAAATGAAACTCAAAATTAATGAGTTATTAAATGAAAATTCAAAATTATTTTGTGAGAACAAAAAACTTCTTGAATCTATTGATTGTTTAAATATTGAAAAAGAAGTTTTAAATGTTTCTTTGCAAAACATATCGCTTGAAAATAAATCTCTTTGTACAAAAGTTTCTTCTCTTAAAAAAAATGCTTAGTGATCATGAATTTTTGAAAAAGAAAGTTGATCTTATGTTATGTGTTGAAAAATTTACAAATGGAAGAGACAATCTTGACAAACTACTTGGATCTCAAAGATCTTCTCTTGTCAAAAATGGTCTTGGTTACAATTATGTAAACAATGTGCCTAAATATAACAAATTCTTTGTTAAAGCTACTTCTACTTCCATGCATCATACTTGTTGTACTTATTGTGGAAAACATGGTGTAAGCCCTAAGGGCAAATCATGTAATTTTGATTCATGACAAATATTGATGAGAACTAATATGTTTATATTGTGTGATAGGATTTATGAAGAAAGAAGTTTGAAGTCTCATTGCCTTCAAGACAAAGAGCAAGAACAACCTCAGTAAGCTATGAGTCTTTTGAGGTTTATTCAAAGATGAACTCAAGGCATTGAAGACTTGAAGTGTAGAGTAGGTATGATGATAGGTAATATCTATGTAAACTCTACACTTGTATGTCTTGGAGTCTATTGAATGCATAAGAGAGCATAAAATTGGTTTCTTAAGTTTAAAAGTTTTTTGAATGAATTCTTAGTAAATGTGGTTTTGTGTCCTAAAAGTTTTTAAGTTAACTTTATATGATCAAATGAGTTTAATTTTGGTTTTCAAACTTATGTTTGTCTAAATAAGTTATCTATATATATCAAATGTATTTCAAATACTTGGAAGATTGATTTCAAATGATTTTACAAAGTTTGAACACAATTCCATAAAATTGGTCGTCCGAATTTGGTAGCAAAAGTTTGCTACTGTTCTTCCAGAGAAATTCGGAAGAAGATTCGGACGCATGAAGAAAAATTCGGTCGTCCGAATTTTGGTCTTCAGCATGGTTACTGTTCTTCCAGAGAAATTCGGAAGAAGATTCGGACGTAGCAGGAAGAATTCGGTCGTCCGAAAAATTCGGACGCAGAAATTCGGTCGTCCCAATTTCTGAAAAGTAGTCAGATTAACTAGCCGTTTTATAGCTGTTTCAACTGATTTTCAAATTCTATAAAAGCTATAAACGTGCAATCTTTTACAATAACTTACAATTTGAATATTCTAAGCTTACAAAAGTCAATTACAAACATTTCTCAAGCTCTCTTACATCTTGTGCATTAAATTGATCAATCCAAAGACATCAAAGTGTGAAGGTGCAATTTTGTGTAAATTCTACCAACCAGTGGTAACATCTACACACTCTTCTTTACTTAATCAATTGTATTGTTCTACTAGCTCTAGCAAGGTTATCTTGATAACATAAAACCCTTTAGATAAGGGTGATCCTTGAAGTTGTGATTCAAGGTTGTTTGAGATATAAAACCATAGGTTGGTGAGCCTTGTTTGTAAAAAATTACAAGTAGAGGTTGTATGTGTAAAAACCAAAGTGTGGTGAACCTCTCCCTGTAATCTGTGAACTTGAGCACATAGTAGAGTTATTGAAATCCTTAAGTGTATGCTTAAGGTAGTGGAGGTAGATCTTGAGGATCGAACCACTATAAATTGTTTGTGTTTATTTGTTCACATTTCTTATACTGCTTTGTCATAAACTGTGGTTTATTCTCATTCACTTAATCTGAAATAGGTCTGCTCATCTATAAAGTTTTAATTTGTGAAAATTAGCCAAATACCTAATTCACACCCCCTCTTAGGTATTTCAATTGGTATCAGAGCGGGAACTTCTTTGTGTGGCTTTACAACCTAGAAGACAAAGATCCTATGGCTAATATGTCAAATCTACCTTATCTAGAAGGATCATCTACAAACAGACCTCCATTGTTTGATGGAACAAATTATACATTTTGGAAGTCTAGAGTTAAAATATATATTTGTTCTATTAACTTTGATTTATGGAACATAATTGAGAAAGGTCCCTATGTCCCAATGAAAATGAGAGCAGATGGAGTAACTTCTGAACCCAAATCTACTGATGAATTTGATGAGCATGATTCAAGGAAAATGACTCTAAATTATCAAGCCATGAATATATTGAGTATGTGCTCTAGATGTTACTGAGTATAATAGAGTTAGTGGGTGTGATTACGCACATGATATGTGGAGATTACTTCAAATTACACATGAAGGTACTAATCAAGTTAAAGAATCTAAACTTGCTATGCTTGTTAGAGATTATGAATTGTTTACTATGAAGCAAGGTGAAAATATTAGTGATATGTTTACTAGGTTTACTAACATTTTCAATGGCTTTAAAGCTTATGGTAAAGGCTATACTATGGGAGAGCAAAACAGAAAGATCTTGGATGCTCTACCAAAATCTTGGCAGCCAAAGACACTAGCTATTGAGGAGTCCAAAGATCTAAAAACTCTTCCTCTTGAAGAACTCATTGGATCGCTACTTACTCATGAAATGAAGATGAAAAGGTTGAATGATAAGGAAGATGAGGAAAAGGGGAGAAAAGGAGTAGTGCTAAATGCCTCAAACAACTTGAGTGAACAAGAACAATCTTCAAGTGAAGAAGAAGGTGGAAACAGTGGAGAAGAAGAAATTGCAATGGCAGTGAAGAAGTTCAAGAGATTCTACAAAAAGGAATTTCTCAAGAAAGGAAGAAAACCAGTCAAGAAGAGTGGACAATCATCATCATATAAACCTCGGTGCTTTGAATGCAAAAAAGTACTCGAGCATCTTATCGTTGATCGTCCCGAGTGTTGGAAAGGGAAAGAGAAAGCAAAAACGAAAGAAATCGCCAAGAAAGGAAAAGGACTAGGCTGGAACATGGGATCAACAGGAAAGTGAAGATGAAAGTGAAGGAAAGGCCAACTTATGCTTCATGGCCATTGATGATGAGGTACAATCTTCTCCTTCTATTTCAAATTTGTGTGATGATGATATTGATTCTAGTGATTTAATTCTAGAATTGTATGAAGAACTAAAAAAAGGCTTCAAGAAGAAATAAAGAAATAAAATCCAAAATTAGTGATCTTTCAAATGAAAATTCAAAATTATGTCTTGAAAATGATAGACTTCTTGAGACAATAAATTCTCTTACTATTGAAAAGGAAGTTTTGAACACTACCATACAAGATGTATCTTTTGAAAACAAAAAGTCTGTGTTCAAAAAATTATTTCTCTTGAATCAATGCTAAAAGATCATGAGGTTTTAAAAAGGAAAGTTAATGATCTTACTTTATGCATTGAGAAATTTACAAATGGAAGAAACAATTTAAATAAATTACTTGGGTATCAAAGATCCTCATTTGTAAAGCATGGTCTAGGTTTTACACATGATTGCCTTCATTCAAAACCAAAAGAGACATTTGTTAAAGAATCTTCTCATTATAGATCTCATACTTGTCTGTACATATTGTGGTAAGCATGGACACAAAGTGTTTAAATGTATTATAAAAAGAAAGATAGAAAGCTGGAGTAAAGACTATATGGAAAGTTAAAGGAAGCTGTCACTAACCCTCTTGGACCCAAGAAGATATGGGTACCAAAAATCACTCTTTCTAATTTGGTATAGGTACAATTTGCTTCAAGATCAAATGCCACAAAATGGTTTCTTGATAGTGGCTGTTCAAGACACATGATCTGAAATGCATCACTTGTTAGTGAGCTTCAAGCTACAAGTGAAGGCTTTGTCACTTTTGGTGATAAGAAGAAAGGGAAAATACTTGGAATAGGTAACATTGGTAAAGGTTCATTCCCTCTTATCAAACAAGTTTTACTTATTGATGGTTTAAAATATAATTTACTTAGCATTAGCCAATTATGTGATAATGGTTGCAAAGTAGAGTTTAAATGTGATACTTGTACTATTCTTGATAATGCAAGCAATAAAACTATCTTTGTAGCTAAAAGAGTAAGTAATGTATATGTGTTATATCTTGATGAGCTTATTACTAATGACATTAAATGTCTTGCAATACATGACAATGATGGATTTTTATGGCATAGAAGATTAGGACATGTGAGCATGGATTTATTGAACAAACTTTCTACTCAAGAACTAGTTAGAGGATTACCAAAAATGCATTTTGACAAAACTCGGATTTGTGATGCTTGTCAATATGGAAAACAATCAAAAACATCCTTCAAACCAAAGAAAATGGTGTCTACCTCAAAACCTCTTGAACTAGTTCACATGGACTTATTTGGACCTATGAGGACTACTAGTCTTGGTGGTAAAAGATATGCTTATGTGATTGTTGATGATTTTTCAGATTTACATGGGTAATATTTTTATCACAAAAAGATGAAACATTTTATGAATTTTCAAAACTTTTTAAGAAGATTCAAATTTCTCTTAATTGCAATCTAATATCTATTAGAAGTGATAATGGAAGAGAGTTTTGCAATCAAGATTTTACAAAATTTTGTGATGAGTATGGTATCACTCATAATTTTTTCAGCGACCAAAACACCTCAACAAAATGGAGTTGTTGAGAGGAAAAACATAACATTACAAGAAATGGCTAGATCAATGCTTTGTGAAAACTCTTTACCTAAGTACTTTTTGGGTTGAAGTTTGTAAATACAGACATGCTATGTAATGAATAGAGTTTTACTAAGACCTTTTATAAGAAAAACACCTTTTGAACTTCTATTTGATAAAACTCCATCAATTGTTTATTTTAAAGTATTTGGTTGTAAATGCTTTATTTTAAATACTAGTGACAATCTTGGTAAGTTTGACAGAAATCGATGAAGGTATATTTCTAGGCTATTCATCTAATAAAAAAGGCTTATAGAGTCTATAATAAAAAGGACATTGTGTGTTGAAGAAACTATTCATGTAACTTTTGATGAATCTAATATTTATCTTCAAAGAAGAAATGAAGATGATACGAGGTTCGTCAATGGTTGAAAATCAAACTCAACACCAAGTACCTACATTGGAAGATCATGCTAAAGAAGAAGAAATAATGGAGCAAGAACATGATGGTCAATCAAGCAATAATCAAGAGCTTCCAAAGGATCTCACATATGCAAGAAGTCATCCTAAGGAGCAAATCATTGCTGATGTCTCTCAAGGAGTTAAAACAAGACGGTACTTTATTGATAATTTTGCACTTTTATCACATATTGAACCTAAAAAATATTGATGATGCATTGTGTGATAATTTACGGATTATTGCTATGGAAGAAGAGTTAAATCGGTTTGAGAGAAATAAAGTTTGGAATCTTGTTCCTAGACCTCATGATCATTCTGTTATTGGTACAAAATGGATATTTAGAAATAAGTTAAATGAACTAGGAGAAGTAGTTAGAAGTAAAGCTAGACTTGTTGCTCAAAGCTTCAATCAAGAAGAAGGTATTGATTATGATGAAACTTTTGCTCCAATGAGCTTGATTAGAGTCTATCAGAATACTCTTGGCATTTGCTTGTTTTAAAGACTTTAAACTATTTCAAATGGATGTCAAAAGTGCTTTTCTAAATGGTTTTATTAAAGAAGAAGTTTATGTAGAACAACCTCCTGGATTTATTCATGAAAAAATTTCCAAATCATGTTTTCAAATTATCTAAAGCTCTATATGAGCTGAAACAAGCTCCAAGATCTTGGTATGAAAGATTAAGTGGTTTTCTTCTCTCAAAAGGTTTTACCAAAGGAAAAGTAGACACAACTCTTTTTATTAAAACATCTTCTAAAACTGATATTTTGCTTGTACAAATATATGTTGATGATATCATTTTTGGTTCTACTAATACTTCTCTTTGTGAAGAGTTTGCTAAAACTATGCAAAATGAATTTGAGATGAGCATGATGGGAGAACTAAGTTTCTTCCTTGGACTACAAATTAAGCAAACCAAGGATGGAGTCTTCATCAACCAAGCAAAATATACTAAGGAGCTATTGAAAAGGTTTGGAATGGACCATGCAAAAGGAATTAGTACTCCAATGAGTTCATCAACTAAACTTGACAAAGATGAAAAAAGGTAAAAGTATTGATGAAAAAATTATATAGAGGTATGATAGGAAGTTTACTCTATCTCACTTTGCTAGTAGACCGAGATATTATGTTTCTTGTATGCTTGTGTGCTAGATTCCAATCTTGTCCTAAAGAATCTCATCTAATTTACATTAAACGAATTTTTTCGTTACTTGATTGATACTCATGATTATGGCCTTTGGTTTTCGAAAACTTCATCTTTTGAACTTATTGGATATTCGATGCGGATTATCTTTGGATGTAAAGTTGAACGTAAAAGCACAAGTGGGCATTGTCAATTTCTTGGTAGTTGTCTTGTATCTTGGTTTAGTAAAAAGCAAGCTTGTGTGTCTTTATCCACTGCAGAAGCTGAATACATAGCTGCAGGTAGTTGTTGTGCACAATTGTTATGGATGCAGCATACTTTACTTGATTATGGTCTTAAATTCAATTGTGTTCCCATATTATGTGATAATACTAGTGCCATTAACTTGAGCATAAATCCTATTCAACATTCTAGGACTAAGCATATAGAGATAAAACATCATTTTATTCGTGACCATGTGATTAAGAAAGATATATGCTTAGAATATATAAATACAAATGATCAAATTGCTGACATATTTACAAAGCCTTTGGCTGAGAAAGGTTTAATCACCTAAGAAGACTCTTAGGAATTTCAAGATTCAATGACTAATGTGTTTGTTGAAGTCATGATGAATGCAGGAAATTTTTGATTCAAAATTCGGATGCACTGCAGGAAAATTCGGTCGACCGAATTTTCGAGTGTCAAGAAACAGAGACTTTTGATCAAGAATTCGGACGCAAGTCAGAAAATTCGGTCGACCGAATTTTCTGAACTGAAGAAACGTAAACTTTCGCTCGAAAATTCGGACGCTGGAACTGAAAAATCGGTCGATCGAATTTTACTGGACGAGACTTTTTAAATAAAGTGAAACAATCTCTTCAACATTACTACTTCGAATTTCACATCCTTTTTTAAAACATCTCACACCCATTCACATCCGAATCAAAATCCCTTCAAAATCCCACACTCTCATCCCGATTTTTCCTTCATTTTTAAACGTCTAAGCCCTAATTTCATACGAGAAAACAAATCCTTCTCAAGAGAAAACATCATGGTGAGAACAAAGATCCCCCAATGTTGAGAAAGGAAAAGGAAAGGCTAAGGAAGGAGATAGAGATCCAATCCTCAATCGATCAAGAAAGATTCGCATTCCTCAAGCACAAGGAGTTGACAGGTTTATCTCTATCAAATCTACTCATGAATTTGATGAATGGAATAAGAATAATAGAAAAATCATTCCTGGATACAAGGTAGATATTGATAAGCTATCAAATATGGATATTGTCCTATCTCATTTCAATGATATTGGTTGGAGTAGTTTGCTCTTCATTGATGAAGAATTTTATCCCACTTTGATATATGAATTCTATGCAAATCTGAAAGAGGATAGAATTGAGATGATAGGGGATAATGTGATACAATGGTATTCATCTAGAGTATCACAAATGGACATTGAATTCAATGAAGGATTGATAAATAGAATATGTGGAGTAGGAGATGAGGGAGCTAGATATTATTCAGCATCCATGCATTGCTATGATCGTGAACTATTCACACATGTTAGATTTGAAGATGCATTTACAAATGGAAGAGAGTTTAGGGCCATAAAGGAAAGGGAAATTAAGAATTTGGATGCTAGAGGTAGAGTTTTACATCACATGGTGACCACAATGATTGTTCCTAATTTTGGACATAAGTCATCGATTGGAAATATGCATATGGTAATCATGTTAGCCCCTGCATGAAAATAGAAGGATGAATTTTGGGTATATAGCATTGAAACATATGATTGCAGACGAAAAAAAGCGATTACCAAGGCATTCCCATTTGGAAGGTTATTAACTGAGAATATTCAAGCATTTTAAGATCAAACTTCACGGAAGAGGGCAAACTTTTAAGAGTGGTGAAATTTATACAAATGAAACTCTTAAGAGAATGCAATTAGTTCATGATGAGGATAATGTATGGAGGACAAAAGAGAAACTCCTCCGAAAAGGATAGAAAGAGAGAAAGCTATAGAAAGTGAAGAGGAAGAAGAAGAAGAGGATGAAGAGGAAACCCTTGCTAGGGAAATGAAAACAAAAAAGAAAACATGACACCTCAAGTGAGGGGGAGCAACCCCCCAACAAAAAGGAGATTATTTGAAGAAGAAGCTGGAGTTAAGTCTAGCGAGTAAAAGGAGTATCTAGAGGGGGACACCATTATAGCAAAACATTCCAAGAAGCCTTGAACAATCATGTCAAGGAAATGGAGAAAATGTATAAATTCTTTGAGTCATTTGCTCCAATGGTTCTTGGAAAATTAGATGGATTGAAAAACAGAGTAAAACACATTGAAGATATCCTTATGAGAAATACTCAAAGTGGTGAAGGAACCTCTAAACCTCAAGATGGAAAGGAGGAGGAAAGAAAAAAGAGAAGCGAGAGAAAGAAGATAATCAAGATAGCAGTGATGAAGATGATAATAAGGGTGGAAATGAAGAGACTATAGCAGAAGAAGAAGAACAAGAACATGCTCTTGAAGATCCACCAGTGGTCGGGGAGCCAAGTAGCTCAAGCTGCAATTGTATCTCCAACAACAATCTCTTTCGATCAAGGAAGAGTCAAGCACTTGGCGAGTCAAGAAAGGAGTGAGCCGAGCCTCTCCATCAACCTCATCATCACAAGACTAAGCCTTCTCTTCTAATCTCTTTACTGTATTTTGTTCAGTTTTCTAAGCATTTTGTTGCATTTTCTATTCTAAACTTGTTAAATATTTTTTATGTAATAGTGAAGCTCAATGATGAAATCATAGTGATGAGAGCTTCTTTTATATGCTAATTTGAACATCTCATTTTCATTGATCCCTTTAAATTTTTTTTATGATGACAAAAGGGGGAGAAAAATATGATGCAATATGATGCAATACATGTGAAACCTTAGTCATTATGTGAACTCAGTCATTAATCAAATTCGGATGCAAGGTTTTAAGATTGGATGCATTTATATTTATGGTCAAAATTTTTTTTCTGTTTATTCAAATTGGTTCCAATCTGTTTTACTCTACTCCATTATGTTTGAACAACAGTATGAAACCTTTATATCATTTCAAATCTTCAATTATATTGAATCTGTTGCAGTTTGGACATGAGTTTAAAAATTTGGATGCATGTGATTCAAAATTCGGACGCATGAGATTCAAAATTCGGATGCATGATATAAAATTCGGATGCATCCATATTGTGTTGTCAAAATGTGCTCTTTTGTTATTCAAATTGATTCAAATGTGTTTTAATCTCTTCTAATATGTTTGAACAACCTTAGGAAAGCTTATTTACAAAATTTGTAGCTTTCACTTTACTTATTTTAAAGTTTGGACTTACTATGCACAAAATTCGGATGCATGATATCTCTAGTCCAAATGTATTGAAAAATGAGCACAATCTAAGGGGGAGCATTGATAAGCTTTTAACAACCTTAAAACCTCTCTTAGAAGTTTCTAAATACTTAAATGCTATATCTTCTATCCTAATTGTTGGAAGGAAGGAGGCAAATGGAGGATGGTTGGGTCATAGGCTCATAATGAGCCTTTTGCATGTCAATATGCTAAATTGGTTAATTTCTGTCATTGACATCCATACTTCTCTGTGCTAATCTGTTTAAATCCATCACATATTGCATCAAAGTTTGTCATCATCAAAAAGGGGGAGATTGTAAGCCCTAAGGGCAAATCATGTAATTTTGATTCATGACAAATATTGATGAGAACTAATATGTTTATATTGTGTGATAGGATTTATGAAGAAAGAAGTTTGAAGTCTCATTGCCTTCAAGACAAAGAGCAAGAACAACCTCAGTAAGCTATGAGTCTTTTGAGGTTTATTCAAAGATGAACTCAAGGCATTGAAGACTTGAAGTGTAGAGTAGGTATGATGATAGGTAATATCTATGTAAACTCTACACTTGTATGTCTTGGAGTCTATTGAATGCATAAGAGAGCATAAAATTGGTTTCTTAAGTTTAAAAAGACTTTTGAATGAATCTCTAGAAAATATGGTTTTGTGTTCCAAAAGTTTTTAAGTTAACTTTATATGATCAAATGAGTTTAATTTTGGTTTTCAAACTTATGTTTGTCTAAATAAGTTATCTATATATATCAAATGTATTTCAAATACTTGGAAGATTGATTTCAAATGATTTTACAAAGTTTGAACACAATTCCATAAAATTCGGTCGTCCGAATTTGGTAGCAAAAGTTTGCTACTGTTCTTCCAGAGAAATTCGGAAGAAGATTCGGACGCATGAAGAAAAATTCGGTCGTCCGAATTTTGGTCTGCAGCATGGTTACTGTTCTTCCAGAGAAATTCGGAAGAAGATTCGGACGCAGAATTCGGTCGTCCGAATTTCCTGAAAGTAGCCGTTAACTAGCCGTTTTATAACTGTTTCAACTGATTTTCAAATTCTATAAAAGCTATAAACGTGCAATCTTTTACAATAACTTACAATTTGAATATTCTAAGCTTACAAAAGTCAATTACAAACATTTCTCAAGCTCTCTTACATCTTGTGCATTAAATTGATCAATCCAAAGACATCAAAGTGTGAAGGTGCAATTTTGTGTAAATTCTACCAACCAGTGGTAACATCTACACACTCTTCTTTACTTAATCAATTGTATTGTTCTACTAGCTCTAGCAAGGTTATCTTGATAACATAAAACCCTTTAGATAAGGGTGATCCTTGAAGTTGTGATTCAAGGTTGTTTGAGATATAAAACCATAGGTTGGTGAGCCTTGTTTGTAAAAATTACAAGTAGAGGTTGTATGTGTAAAACCAAAGTGTGGTGAACCTCTCCTGTAATCTGTGAACTTGAGCACATAGTAGAGTTATTGAAATCCTTAAGTGTATGCTTAAGGTAGTGGAGGTAGATCTTGAGGATCGAACCACTATAAATTGTTTGTGTTTATTTGTTTACATTTTTTATACTGCTTTGTCATAAACTGTGGTTTATTCTCATTCACTTAATCTGAAATAGGTCTACTCATCTATAAAGTTTTAATTTGTGAAAATTAGCCAAATACCTAATTCACCCCCCCTCTTAGGTATTTCACATGGACATAAAGTCACCAAATGTTATGTTAAAAGAAAAGTAGAGAATGGTGTAAAAACCATTTGGAGAGTTAAGGGAACTATTACTAACCCCCACGGACCCAAGAAAGTATGGGTACCAAAGGATACTTCCTCTCCTTTATTGCAGGTACACTTCAATTCAAACTCAAGCACCACTAAGAGGTATATTGATGATGTTGGCTTAAAGAATAACGGAAAACACCTTATTCACAATCAAGGTCAAAGCAACCAATGATGGACTTGTTTTTGAGACAAGAAGAAAGGAAAAATTCTTGGAGTAACCAATGTTGGTAAAGGTTCCTCTCTTCTTTTTAAACTAATGTTGCTTAGTGCTGATTTGAACAATAACTTGCTTAGCATTAATCAATTATGTGACAATGATTGAAAAGTTGAATTTAAATGTAATACTTGCACTATACTTGATGGTGTCAATGGTATAACTATTTTTGTTGCAAATTGTATTAGTAATGGTTATGTGCCTTGCCTTGATGAACTTGTTGCTTATAAAGTTAGATGATTTTCCACTCATGATAATGACGTTTATTTACGGCATAATAAACTTGATCATGTTAGCATGGACTTGTTGAATATTGTTTTTACTTGTTAAAGGATTATCAAAAATTCGTTTTGAGAAAAATCATCCTTGTAATTCTCGTCAATATAAAAAAAAAAAAACAAAACAAAATTTTCTTTCAAACCTAAGAAAGTGATTTCACCTCAAAACTTTTTGAAATTGATTATTTGTCATGATAAAATGATTAAAATAGCTATGATGGAATATCTATGCATTTGCATGGCCAAAAACATCTTTATGAAACTTTACAAAATGTTTGGACTTGAAGTTTGAATGTAGACCATAAGTTCGGTCGCCCGAACTTGTATGACAAAATGATATTTTGTGATTTTGATCCATTACTCACAAAATGTTTTAATGTGTGTTTTATCTTAAAAAGCTTGAATGTCTTGTTGCCTATGATAATGATTGATTTTCTTGACATAGAAGATTTGATCACGTGAGCATGAACTTGTTGACTTTCTTCTCAAGATTTAGTTGGAGGATTGATAAAATGTGTTTTGAGAAAATTGTCTTTCACATACTTGTCAATATGGAAAACAAACAAAAGAATCTTCCAAACCTAAGAAAATGACTTTCACTTCAAAACCTCTTAAAAATAGTTTATATGGATTGTTTGGACCAATGAGGATCACTAGTCTTGATGGTAAGAGGAATTCATATATGATTGTTGATGATTTCTCTAGATTTACATGGGTGATCTTTCTAGCTCAAAAAGATGAAGTTCTTTCATGAATTTGTAAGACTTTTCAAATGGGTCCAAATCTCTCTTGAGTGCAAATTGATTCCCATTAGAAGTGACAATGGGAGAATTTGACAACCAAGTCTTTACAAAATTTGTGATGAAAATTGAATTTCATATAATTGTTTCAACTGCAAATACCCCACAACAAAATGGTATTATTGAAAGGAAAATTTGAACTTTGCAAAAATTGGTTAGATCTATGCTTTGTGAAAATTCCTTAAAAAAAATTTGTTTTGAGCCGAAACCATAAACAACACATGCTATGATATATAGAATTCTTTTAAGATCATTTTAAAGAAAAACATATTTTGAAGTTCTCTTTTATATAACTTCTCAAGTTGCATATTTTAAAGTGTTTTATCTCGAATACTTGTGATAACTTACTTAAATTTGATAGAAGATATAGGTATATCTCTTAACCATTGTTCTAATACAAGGCTTATAGAGTTTCTAAGAAAAAGAACCTTACATGATGAGGAAACTATTCATGTTAGTTTTGATGAATCTTACATTTACTTGGAAAGAAAAGATGAAGATGATGTAGGTACATCTATGAATGACTATCAAACCCATCTTCAAGCACCAACTTTGGAGGATCACACCAATGAGGAAGAAATGATTGAACAAAATCAAGATTACCAACATAGTGGTGACCAAGAGCTCTCAAAGAACTTAAGATATTCAAGAGGGCACCCTAAGGAGCAAATCATTGGTGATATCTCCCAAGGAGTAAAAATAAGGCGGTACTTTATCAATAACTTTATTCTTTTATTGCATATTAGCCTAAAAGTATTAATGATGTATTGTGTGATGATTTTTGGATTATTACTATGCAAGAGGAATTAAATCAATTTGAAAGATACAAAATTTACAAATTCCTAAATCTCCTGAGCATTCCATTATTGGAACTAAATGGTTTTTAGAAATAAACTTTTGAATCCGGAGAAGTTATTAGAAATAAGGTTAAACTTGTTGCCCAAGGATTCAATCAAAAAGAGGGCATTGATTATAATGAGACTTTAGTTCCGGTTAGTAGATTTAAATCAATTAGAATGATTTTGGCATTTGCATGTTTAAAGGTTTCAAACTCTTTCAAATGAATGTCAAAAGTGCTTTTTTAAATGGTTCTATTGAAGAAAAAGTTTATGTGGAACAACCACTCGGTTTTGATCATGAAAAGTTTCCTAAACATGTTTTCAAAATTATCCAAAGCTTTGTATGATTTAAAACAAGCTCCTAGAGCTTAGTATGAAAAATTGAGTGATTTTTTTTTCTTTCAAAAGGATTTTCAAGAGGAAAGGTTAACACTACTATTTTCATAAAAAAAACCTCTTGTAACAACGATCTATAAGTTGTCCAAATATATGATACAATTTTTGGTGCTTCTAATACTTCACTTTGTGATGTGTTTTCCAAGTTAATGAAAAGTAAATTTGAAATGAGCATGATAGGAAAACTCAATTTCTTTCTTGGCCTACAAATCAAGCAAACCAAGGATGGCACTTTCAAGAATGAAGTTAAGGTATAAGCACTTCCATAAGTTTGTCAACCATGCTTGACAAGAATAAAAAGGTTTCATAGGAGTGGTCAACTCTATTTGATAGCAAGTAGAAACAATATTATGTTTGTCATGTGCTTGTGTGCTAGATTTCATCTTGTCCTATAGAATCTCAATTGATTGTTGTTAAACACATTCTCTATTACCTTATTAATACTCTAAGTGATTATGGTTTATATTTCAAATGTGTGGCTATGTTATGTGATAACATTAATGCAATAGATTTGACCATCATACTATTCAACAAACTAGGACAAAGCATATAGAGATCAAACTTCATCTCATTAGATATAATTCTACTAAGGATAATACTTATTTAAAGCATGTTTGCATTCGCGAACAAATTTATGATATCGTTACTACGTCATTGGCCGAAGAAAAGTTTGACCAATCTTAGAAGAAGCTTAGGGATTTCAAAATTCAATAACTAACGAGTATATTCAAGTGTGTAGCTCCAGGTGAGGACAAAGAAGCCTAGCATGAGAAAAGGAAAGGGAAAAGCCAAAGATAGAGAAGGAGGACTAGTAATCAACGAACCAAGGAAGGTTTATGTTTCTCAAATCATGTCATGGCTGGATAGATTTGTCATAGTGGAGGCTGCTACTGAATTTGATGATTGGAACAAAAGGATCCATAAGACAAATCCAAGCCACAAGGTGGATGTCATCAAACTATCCGAAATGGGTAATATACTCTCATTTTTTAAATAATATGAGCTGGACTAGTTTGCTTGTGTTTGATGCTATTACCTTACTTAGTTTATGGAGTTTAAGCAAATAGTAAGGAAGAAAGAGGTGAGCGAGTTGGTGATAAATCTATTCAGTGGTATTCTTTAAGAATATCACAAGTTGATTTTGGATATTGATAATGCATTGCTCAATAGAATTCGTGATGTTGAGAATGTTGGGTTTAGGCATTATTCTTCCGGGGGACATTGTTTTATAAGTGAGTTATACTCACATGAAAGAATTGAGAATGCCTATATAAATGAAGAAGCCTCAAGACTAGAAAGACGAGAGAGATAAAAGCTTTTTGATACTAGTAAAAGAATTTTGCATCACATGCTTACTACCTTTATTATAGCATACTTTGGGCAAAAATCTTCTGTTGATAATATGTATGCTGTAATTATGCTAGTCATGCTTAAAAAAAAATGAATTTTGGATATATAGTGCTAAAGAATAAAATGGTAGCTAAAAGATCCGAGCATAAGGCATTGTCGTATGGAAGGTTATTAATAGGATTTTTCAAGCATCTCCAAGTGCAATTGTCTTCTAGTGGTTTACCAATAAAGAGTGAAGAAGTCTACACCAACAACTCACTAAAGGGAATTCCTTGGACACTTGATGATGATAATGTATGAAGGACTAGAAGAGAAACTCCTCTAAGGGGTGATAGAAGAGTTGCTTGTGATAATGAAGAGAAGGAAGAAGAAAATGAACAAGAAGAAGAGGATGAAGAGGAAATCCTTGCTAGAGAAAGAAATATAAAAAGGAAGCATGAGTCACCAAGTGAGGGGGAGCAACTCCCCACAAAAAGAAGACCATTTGAGGAGGTATCCTTCATTGAAGGAAAATAAGTTGAAGGTGATAATCTCACTAGAGTTAATACCATAGTTGCCAAGGTATTTCAAGAGGCATTGAACAACCATGTAAAGGAAATGAAAAAGATGGACAAATTCTTCGAGTTCTTGGCTCCAATGATTCTTGGCAAATTTGATGGTTTAAAAGATAGAGTCAAGAGTATGGAAGAAGACTTGAGAAAGATTTCTCAAGTGGTTTTAAATGGTGCAAGTTCCTATAAAGCCAAATGAAGAAGATCAAGAGGATAATATGGGTGAAGATGGCAGCAATAAGGATGATAGTTATGACAGTGACAATTGAGATGGATATTAATTTGTTGCTAAAGAAGAAAGAAGATGAAGAAAAAGGCAGTGAAGCACCCCAAGACGGAGAAGAGCATGAGAATGAAGAGCAAAGAACAAGCAAGAAGAAGGAGGTGAAGGAAGTCTAACAAAGTCAAATCACAAATCCATCACCAATTTCCTTCAGCCAAGAGATCAAGGGAACCATGGTCATCATAACAAACAGATTTGGAAGTGAAGACCATAAAGCACATTCAAGACTAAGCCTTTCTATCCCTAAACTCTATTTTGTTGCTTATTTTAGTTTATGCCTTGATGCACATGTTATGCTCTAACATTAAAATTTACTTGTGCTTGCTTATTTTAGTTTATGCCTTGATGCACATGTTATGCTTTAACATTGAAATTTACTTGTGCCTTTCTAGTCATTATACTGTTTTGAAGCTCAATATATGAAATCCTTGTGATAAGAGCTTCTTTTGTTTCACTTTTGTTGTCCAAGTACTCTTACCCCACCTTTGATTGATGACAAAAGGGGGAGAAGAAATGTGATGACAAAATGTGCGAAAATATGAAGTAGCAGTGGAATTCCTCATGCATGAAGAGAAAATGTATGAATTTTTTGAAAATCCATGCATATGTCAAGGGGGAGAAAGAATGACTACAAAATGTGCTATGTGCTTGTTATAATATAAATCATGCTGCAATGTGTGCTAATGTGTGCTATGTATATGTTGATGTGCAATAGATAATGAGTAATGTGAAAATATTTGACTGCATTTCTGCATTTGAAATTTAAATTGAATATTTTATGATATGTGAGGTTTTGGTTATTTTCTGAGATTTTGTAATATGGTTAAGTTGAGATTGAAATCTTGAACTTGGTTCTTGACTTGACCTATGATTTTTAATTACTTCATGAAAACAATTGAATACATGAATTTTGTGGTTTTGCAAAGCTAAACTAAGTGCCTTTGTGGACATACAAGTTTGAATACTTCAACATTTCATTTTAAAAGGAAAAATCACCTTTTCAAACTTGTTGCAAAAATTTGGACTCAAAATTCGGATGCAAGGTTAAAAAATTCGGATGCATGTTTCAGAAATTCGGATGCATGCATATTTGTTGCCAAAAAGTGCTTCTTTGTTGTTCAAATTGATTCAAATATGTTTTATTCTCTTCCATTATGTTTGAACAACCTTAGGAAAGATTTATTTCACATTAAATATTCATTATATTGAATTTATTGCAATTTGGACTTGGAATGTCAAAATTCGGATGCATGAGTTTAAAAATTCGGATGCATGTTCTAAAATTCGGATGCATCCATATTGTGTTGTCAAAATGTGCTCCTTTGTTGTTCAAAATGATTCAAATTTGTTTTAATCTCTTCTAATAAGTTTGAACAACCTTAGGAAAGCTTATTTACAAAATTTGCAGCTTTCATTTTACTTATTTTGAAGTTTGGACTTGCTATGCAAAAAATTCGGATGCATGATATCTCTAGTCCAAATGTGTTGAAAAATGAGCACAATCTAAGGGGGAGCATTGTTAAACTTTTAAAACCTTAAAACCTCTCTTAGAACTTTTTCTAAATGCTTAAATGCTATATCTTCTATCCTAATTGTTGGAAGGAAGGAGGTAAATGGAGGTTGGTTGGGTCATAGGCTCATATTGAGCCTTTTGTATGTCAATGTGCTAAATTGGTTGTTTTCTATCATTGACATTAATACTTCTTTGTACTACATTGTTTAAATCCATCACATTTTGCATCAAAGTTTATCATCATCAAAAAGGGGGAGATTGTTAGCCCTAAGGGCAAATCATGTAGTTTTGATTAATGACAAATATTGATGAGGACTAATATGCTTGTATGTTGTGTGATAGGTTTTGTGGATTAAGAAGTTTGAAGTCTCATTGCCTTGAAGCTAAAATGCAAGAACAACTCCAATATGTCAAAAGTGATTGAAGATTGAAGAGTTCGTTCAAGATGTTAGAAGGCTTTGAAGACATGAAGTGTAGGTTGCATGTGCTTAATAGGTAACCTTTGTAAACCCTACACTCTTAAGCCTTGGAATCTATGAGTTACAATTGAGAGCACAAAACTTGATTTAAATGGTTTTAATGGTTTTGAACTTATCTAAATTATCAAGTTTTCATAAATGGTTTTTGCACTTAAAAGGTCTTTAATGACTTATCTTTGAGGCTAGAAGGTTTTCCAACTTGTTAGAATTGATTTGAACATGTTTTGACAAAGTTTGAAAAATTCGGATGCAAGATTCGGACGCAGGATGAAAAATTCGGTCGTCCGAATTTTCCCCCGCATAGTGAACAGTAAGTGAACAGCAAGTGAACAGTGCGTCCGAAAATTTTCGACCAAAAATTCGGTCGTCCGAAAAATTCGGACGCAGAATTCGGTCGTCCGAATTTTGCTGAAACTAGCCATTACTAGCCGTTTTATGGCCGTTTTAACTGATTTTCAAATTCTATAAAGGTTAGAAACTCTAGATTTTTGAAAGAACTTTTGAACATTCAAAATCCTTGAAGCTCTAACTTATTTTACATCAAAATTATACCAAAAGCTCTCATATTGCCTTGTGCTCAAAGATTAAAATTCAAGATTCCAAAGGCAAGAAGTGAAGTGGTGCTAGCAATTGTATTCATCCACCAAGAAGTGTTGGTAACATCTAAACTCTATCTTTACACTATTGTTGTGATTAATACAAGGTTGTCAAGAGACATAAAACCCTTGTGGAGGGTGAGCCATAGACTAGATTAATCAAGGTTGTTGCGTAAAACCCATTGGTGAGGGTGAGCCTTGGATTAGATTGGTCTAGGTTGTCTAGTGACATAAAACTCTTTGTGATAAGAGTAAACCTTACTTATTAGATTGAAAAGAGGTTGTTGTGGTAAAACCCATTGAAGGGTGAGCCTCTTGTGTAATTGATTGGATTAAGCATATAGTGAATTGGTTGAAATCCTTGAGTGTGGACTCAAGGTAGTGGATGTAGATCTTGGAGAGATCGAACCACTATAAATCGTGTGTTCATTTCTTTATAACTTTACTTGTTTACATACTTGTATTATTATTATTTGCTCATAATTGTTGATTGATTGGTTGTGGTCTTATAATTTGATAATCTTGTCTTAACCATCAAATCATATATAAACTTGAAGTTTGTGATTTTAAAGAAGAGCTTTTATTAAGGCAAAGGATTTGCAAAAAGGGAAAAGATTTTCGATAATTAGCCAAAGACCTAATTCACCCCCCCTCTTAGGTCTTTCAGAACCTTTACCAATGTTACCTATTCCTAGTATTTTCCCTTTCTTCTTATCTCCAAAAGTGACAAAACCTTCGCTTGTAGCTTGATGCTCACTAACAAGTGATGCATTTCCAGTCATGTGCCTTGAGCAGCCACTGTCAAGAAACCATTTAGTGGCACTTGATCTTGAGGCAAATTGTACCTATACCAAATTGGAAAGTGTGATTTTTGGTACCCATATCTTCTTGGGTCCAAGAGGGTTAGTAATAGTTCCTTTGACTTTCCGAATGGTCTTTACCCCATTTTCTATCTTTCTTTTTATAAAGCACTTAGAAACTTTGTGTCCATGCTTACCACAATATGTACAACAAGTATGAGACCTATAATGAGAAGATTCTTTAACAAATAACCCTTTTGGTTTTGGATCAAAACAATCATGTGTAAAACCGAGACCATGCTTTACAAATGAGGATCTTTGATAACCAAGTAATTTATTTAAATTTTCTCTTCCATTTGTAAATCTCTCAATGCATAAAGTAAGATCATTTACTTTCCTTTTTAAAAGCTCATGATCTTTTAGCATTGATTCAAGAGAAACAATTCTTGAACAAAGCTTTTTGTTTTCAAAAGATACATGTTGTATGGTAGTATTCAAAACTTCTTTTTCAATGGTAAGAGAATTAATGGTCTCAAGATGTCTATCATTTTCAATACATAATTTTGAATAATCAATTGAAAGATCATTAATTTTGGATTTCATTTCTTTATTTCTTCTTGAAGCCTTTTTCAGTTCTTCATACAATTCTACAATTAAATCACTAGAATCAATATCATCATCACACAAATTTGAAATAGAGGGTGAAGATTGTACCTCATCATCAATGGCCATAAAGCATATGTTGGCCTTCCCTTCACTTTCATCCTCACTTTCTTGTTGATCCCATGTTCCAGCTAGTCCTTTTCCTTTCTTGGCAGATGTCTTTTTGTTTTTGCTTTCTCTTTCCCTTTCTAACACTTTGGGACAATCAGCAATAATATACTCTGTACTCTTGCATTCAAAACATTGAGGTTTATATGATGAGGATTGTCCTCTCTTCTTGACTGGCTTTCTTCCTTTCTTTGGAAATTCCTTTTTGTAGAATCTCTTGAACTTCTTCACTGCCATTGCAATCTCTTCTTCTCCACTATTTCCTCCTTCTTCTTCACTTGAAGATTGTTCTTGTTCACTCAAGTTATTTGAGGCATTAAGAACTACTCCTTTTCTTCCCTTTTCCTCATCTTCCTTATCATTCAACCGTTTCATCTTCATTTCATGTGTAAGTAGTGATCCAATAAGCTCTTCAAGAGCAAGAATTTTTAGATCTTTGGACTCCTCAATAGCAAACGTCTTTGGCTGCCAAGATTTTGGTAGAGCATCCAAAATCTTTCTGTTTTGCTCTCCCATAGTATAGCTTTTACAATAAGCTTTCAAGCCATTGAAAATATTAGTAAACCTTGTAAACATATCACTAATATTTTCACCTTGTTTCATAGTAAACAGTTCATAATCTCTAACAAGCATAGCAAGTTTAGATTCTTTAACTTGATTAGTAACTTCATGTGTAATTTGGAGTAATCTCCACATATCATGAGCAGAATCACACCCACTAACTCAATTATATTCAGTAACATCTACTGCACAACTTAATGTATTCATGGCCTGATAATTTAATGTCATTTTCCTTGAATCATGCTCATCAAATTCATCAGTGGATTTGGGTTCTGAGGTTACTCCATCTGCTCTCATTTTCATTGGGACATAGGGACCTTTCTCAATTATGTTCCATAAATCAAAATTGATAAAACAAATATATATTTTAACTCTAGACTTCCAAAAAGTGTAATTTGTTCCATCAAACAATGGAGGTCTGTTTGTAGAAGATCCTTCTAGGTAAGGTAGGTTTGAAATATTAGCCATAGGATCTTTGTCTTCTAGGTTGTAAAACCACACAAAGAAGTTCTAGCTCAGATACCAATTGAAATACCTAAGAGGGGGGGTGAATTAGGTATTTGGATAATTTTTGCAAATTCAAACCTTTTATGTATAGATCAATAACTGATGATATGGACAAGAGAGAAACAATTTATGGCAAAGCAATATAAGAAATGTAGACCAATGAACACAAGCAATTTATAGTGGTTCGATCCTCAAGATCTACCTCCACTACCTTAAGCCTACACTTAAGGATTTCAATAACTCTACTATGTGCTGAAGTTCACAGATTACAAGAGAGGCTCACCACACTATGGTTTTACACTTACAACCTCTTGTAGTAATTTTTACAAACAAGGCTCACCACACTATGGTTTTATATCTCAAACAACCTTGAATTACAACTTCAAGGATCACCCTTATCTAAAGGGTTTTATGTTATCAAGATAACCCTGCTAGAGCTAGTAGATCAACACACTTTAATAAGTAAAGATGAGTGTGTAGATGTTACCACTTGTTGGTAGAAATTACACAAAGTTGCACCTTCACACTTTGATGTCTTTGGATTGATCAATTGAATGCACAAGACATAAGAGAGCTTGAGAAATGTTTGTAATAGACTTTAGAAAGCTTAGAGTATTCAAGAATTCAAAACTTACAAAAGTTTGCACGTTTATAGCTTTTATAGAATTTGAAAATCAGTTGAAACAGCTATAAAACGGCTAGTTAACGGCTATTTTCAGGAAATTCGGACGACCGAATTCTGCGTCTGAATTTTTCGGACGACCGAATTCTTCCTGCTTTGTCCGAATCTTCGTCCGAATTTCTCTGGAAGAACAGTGACCTTGCTAAAGGCCAAAATTCAGACGACCGAATTTTTCTTCATGCGTCCGAATCTTCTTCCGAATTTCTCTAGAAGAACAGTAGCAAACTTTTGCTACCAAATTTGGACGACCGAATTTCTTGGAATCATGTTCAAACTTTGTAAAATCATTTGAGATTTAACTTCCAAGGATTTGAAATACATTTGGTATATATAGAAAACTTATTTAGACAAATATAAGTTTGAAAACCAAAATCAAATTCCTTTGATCATATAAAGTTTACTTAAAAACTTTTAGGACACAAAACCACATTTACTAAGAATTTATTCAAAGCCTTTTAAAATTAAGAAACCAATTTTATGCTCTCTTATGCATTCAATAGACTCCAAGACATACAAGTGTAGAGTTTAAATAGATATTACCTATCATCATACCTACTCTACACTTCAAGTCTTCAATGCCTTGAGTTCATCTTTAAATAAACCTCAAAAGACTCATAGCTTATTGAGGTTGTTCTTGCTCTTTGGCTTGAAGGCAATGAGACTTCAAACTTCTTTCTTCACAAATCCTATCACACAATATAAATATATTAGTTCTCATCAATATTTGTCATTAATCAAAATTACATGATTTGCCCTTAGGGCTAACAATGGGGTCCTTCATTTGCTGACTCCTTGCCCATGTAGTTTGACTTTGAAAAGTTAACAATCGAGAGGATCCTTGGATCTTGTTCCTTTGAACCATATTTTCCTCCTCTCTTGGCTGAAGGAAATTGGTGATGGATTTGTGATTTGACTTTGTTAAACTCCCTTCGCCTTCTTTTTCTTGCTTGTTCTCCTAGGCTTTACCTCTTTGTTCTTCATTCTCACGCTCTTCTTCTTCTTGTGATGCTTCACTGCATTCTCATTCATCTTTTTCTTCTTCTTTAGCAACAAATTGATAGCCATCTCAATTTTCACTGTCACTACTATCATCCTTATTGCTACCATCTCCTTCCATATTTTTTACTCTAGTTTCTAAATCATCAAATTTTCCAAGAATCATTGGAGCAAAGGACTCAAAGAATTTGTCCATCTTCTGCATTTCCTTTACATGGTTGTTCAACGTCTCTTGAAACACCTTGGCAACTATGGTATTACCTCTCGTGAGATTATCACCTTCAACTTATTTTCTTTCAATAGAAGATACCTCTTCAAATAGTCGTCTTTTTGTGGGGAGTTACTCCCCCTCACTTGGTGACTCATGTTACTTTTTTATTTTTCTTTCTCTAGCAAGGATTTCCTCTTCATCCTCTTCTTCTTCATCATTTTCTTCTTCCTCCTCTACATTATTTTCTTCCTCCTTTTCTTCATCATCACTAGCATCTCTTCTATCACCCCTTAGAGGAGTTTCTCTTCTAGTCCTTCATACATTATCATCATCAAGTATCCAAGGAATTCTCTTTAGTGAGTTGTTGGTGTAGACTTCTTCACTCTTTATTGGTAAACCACTAGAAGACAATTGCACTTGGAGATACGTAAAAATTCCTGTTAATAACCTTCCATACGACAATGCCTTATGCTCGGTTCTTCTAGCTGCCATTACATTATTTAGCACTATATATCCAAAATTCATTTTTTTATGCATGGCTAGCATAATTACAGCATACATATTATCAACAGAAGATTTGTGCCCAAAGTATGCTATAATCAAGGTAGTAAGTATGTGATGCAAAACTCTTTCACTAGCATCAAAAGCCTTTTATCTCTCTCTCCTTTCTAGTCTTGAGGGTTCTACGATTTATATAGGCATTCTCAATTCTTTCGTGTGAGTATAACTCACTTATAAAACAATGTCCCCCGGATGAATAACGCCTAAACCCAACATCCTCAACATCACAAATTCTATTTAGCAATGCATTATTAATCTCAAAAATCAACTTGTGATATTCTTGAAGAAAACCACTGAATAGCTTTATTACCAACTCGCTCAACTCTTTCTTCCTTAATATTTGCTTAAACTTCATAAACTAAGGAAGGTAATAGCCTTCATCAAACACAGGCAAACTAGTCCAGCTCATATCATTTAAAAAATGAGAGTATATTACCCATTTCGGATAGTTTGATGACATCCACCTTTTAGCTTGGATTTATCTTATGGTTCCTTTTTGTCCAATCATCAAATTCAGTAGCAGCCTCCACTGTGTCAAATCTATCCAGCCATGACAATCTTTGAGGAACATGAACCTTCCTTGTTTCATTAATCACTGGTCCTCCTTCTCTTTCTTTGGCTTTTCCCTTTCCTTTTCTTATGCCAGCTTCTTTGTCCTCACCTGGAGCTACAACACTTGAATACACTCATTAGTTATTGAATTTTAAAATTCCTAAGCTTCTTTTAAGATTGGTCAAACCTTTCTTCGGCCAATGGCTTAGTAACAATATCATTAATTTGTTCATTAATGCAAATATGCTTTAAATAAGTATTACCCTTAGTAGAATGATCTCTAATGAGATGAAGTTTGATCTCTATATGCTTTGTCCTAGTTTGTTGAATAGTATGATGGTCAAATTTATTGCATTAGTGTTATCACATAACATAGCCACATATTTGAAATATACACCATAATCACTTAGAGTATCAATAAGGTAATAGAGAATGTGTTTAATAGCAAACAAATGAGACTCTTTAGGACAAGATGAAATCTAGCACACAAGCACATGGCAAACATAATATTGGATTTACTTGCTATCAAATAGAGTTGACTTTTCCTATGAAACCTTTTTATTCTTGTTAAGCATCGTTGATAAACTTATGAAAGTGCTTATACCTTAACTTGATTCATGAAAGTGCCATCCTTGTTTTGCTTGATTTGTAGGCCAAGAAAGAAATTGAGTTTTCCTATCATGCTCATTTCAAATTTACTTTGCATTAACTTGGCAAACACATCACAAAGTGAAGTATTAAAAGCACCAAAAATTGTATCATATATTTAGACAACTTATAGATCATTATTACAAGAGGTTTTTATGAAAAGAGTAGTATCAACCTTTCATCTTGAAAATCCTTTTGAAAGAAGAAAACCACTCAATTTTTCATACCAAGCTCCAGGAGCTTGTTTTAAATCATACAAAGCTTTGGATAATTTGAAAACATGGTTAGGAAACCTTTCATGATCAAAACCGGGTAGTTGTTGCACATAAGCCTTTTCCTCAATAGAAGCATTTAGAAAAGCACTTTTGACATTAATTTGAAAGAGTTTGAAAACTTTAAAACATGCAAATGCCAAAAGCATTCTAATTGATTTAAATCTACTAACCGGAACTAAAGTCTCATCATAATCAATGCCCTCTTCTTCATTGAATCCTTGGGCGACAAGTCTAACCTTATTTCTAATAACTTCTCTGGATTCATTGAGTTTATTTCTAAAAAACCATTTAGTTCCAATAATGGAATGATCATGAGATTTAGGAATTTTCAAATTTTGTATCTTTCAAATTGATTTAATTCTTCTTGCATAGTAATAATCCAAAAATCATCACACAATACATCATTAATACTTTTATGCTCATATGAGATAAAAGAATAAAGTTATTGATAAAGTACCGCCTTATTTTTACTCATTGGGAGATATCACCAATGATTTTCTCCTTAGGGTGGCCTCTTGGATATCTTAAGTTCTTTGGGAGCTCTTGGTCACCACTAGGTTGGTCATCTTGATTTTGTTCAATCATTTCTTCCTCATTGGTATGATCCTCCAAAGTTGGTGCTTGAAGATGAGTTTGATAGTCATTCATAGATGTACCTACATCATCTTCATCTTTTCTTTCCAAGTAAATGTAAGATTCATCAAAACTAACATGAATGGTTTCCTCATCATGCAAGGTTCTTTTTGTTATAAACTCTATATGCCTTTTTGTTAGAAGAATAGCTAAGAGATATACCTATATCCATCTTTCTATCAAATTTAAGTAAGTTATGACAAGTATTCAAGATAATAAATTGATCCTCCAAACACTTTAAAATATGCAACTTGAGGAGCTATATAAAAGAGAACTTCAAAAGATGTTTTTCTTCAAAATGATCTTAAAAGAATTCTATTCATCATAGCATGTCTTGTTTATGGCTTCGGCTCAAAACATATTTTTGAAGAAGAATTTTCACAAAGCATAGATCTAACAAATTTTTGTAAAGTTCAAAATTTCCTTTTAATAACACCATTTTGTTGTGGGGTTTTTGTAGTTGAAACAATTATATGAAATTCAATTTTCATTACAAATTTTGTAAAGACTTGGTTGTAAAATTCTCCCATTGTCACTTCTAATGGAAATCAATTTTGCACTCAAGAGAAGTTTGAATCTTTTTGAATGGTTTTACAAATTTATGAAACACTTCATCTTTTTGAGCAAAGAAGACTACTAAAGTAAATATTGAGAAATCATAAACTACTACTAAGGCATACTTCATGTCATCAATACTAGAGTTCTTCATAAGTCCAAATCAATCCATATGAACAAGCTCAAGATGTTTTGAGGTATAAAAGCATTTCATGGGTTTGAAAAATTCTTTTGTTTGTTTTCCATATTGACAAGTATCTCAAAGAAAATTTTCTCAAAACACATTTTTAGCAATCCTCCAACTAAATCTTGATAGAAAAGTTTGTTCAATAAATCCATGTTCACGTGACCAAATCTTCTATGCCAATAAAATCATTATCATAAGCAACAAGACATTCAAGCTTATCAAGTTAAAGCGCACATTGAAGCATTTTGTGAGTAATTGATCAAAATCAAAAAATATCATTTTGTCATACAAGTTCGGGCGACCATAAAAAATATTTTTCCATACGAAATATGCATCAAACTTCAAGTCCGAACATTTTGTAAAGTTTCATAAAGATGTTTCATGACATATAATCAATTTCAAGAAGTTATGAGATGAAAGTCATTTTCTTAGGTTTGAAAGAAAATTTTGTTTGTTTTTCATATTGGCGAGAATTACAAGGATGAATTTTCTTAAAACAAAATTTTCATAATCCTTTAACAAGTAAAAACAATATTCAACAAGTCCATGCTAACATGATCAAGTTTACTATGCCGTAAATAACCATCATTATCATGAGTGGAAAATCATCTAACTTGATAAGCAACAAGTCCATCAAGGCAAGGCACATAACCGTTACTAATACAATTTGCAGCAAAAATAGTTCTACCATTGACACCATCAAGTATAGTGCAAGAATTACATTTAAATTAAACTTTTCAATCATTGTCAAATAATTGACTAATGCTAAGCAAGTTATAGTTCAAATCAGCACTAAGCAACCTTAGTTTAAAAAGAAGAGAGGAATCTTTACCAACATTGGTTACTCCAAGAATTCTTCCTTTCTTCTTGTCTAAAAAAAAAATCCTTCATTGGTTGCTTTGACCTTGCTTATGAATGAGGTGTGTTCCTTCATTCTTTAAGTCAACATCATCAATATACCTCTTAGTGGTGTTTGAGTTTGAATTAAAGTGTACCTGCAATAAAGGAGAGGAAGTATCCTTTGGTACCAATACTTTCTTGGGTTCGTGGGGGTTAGTAACAGTTCCCTTAACTCTCCAAATGGTTTTTATACCATTCTCTACTTTTCTTTTAACATAACATTTGGTGACTTTATGTCCATGTTTTCCACAATAAGTACAGCAAGTATGATACATGGAAGTAGAAGTAGCTTTAACAATGAATTTGTTATATTTAGGCACATTGTTTACATAATTGTAACCAAGACCATTTTTGACAAGAGGAGATCTTTGAGCTCCAAGAATTTTATCAAGATTGTCCCTTCCTTTTGTAAACTTTTTTATACATGATGTAAGGTCATCAACCTTCTTTTTCAAAGTCTCATGATCAACAAGCATTCTTTCAAGAGACAAAATCTTTTCACAAAGAATCTTATTTTCAAGGGACATGTTTGGTAAAGAGACATTTAAAACTTCTTTTTCAATATTCAAACAATCAATAGATTGAAGAAGTCTTTTGTTTTCACAATATAATTTTGAATTTTCACTCAATAACTCATTAATTTTGAATTTCATTTCCTTATTCTTTTTCGAAGCCTTTTTTAATTCTCAACAAGTAATTCACTAGGATCATCAATATCATCATCATAAGAAGTAGAGGTAGATGGAATAGGTTGTACCTCATCTTCCATTGCCATGAAGCACATATTTGCTCTTTCTTCTTCATGAGTGACTTGAAGTAGCTTCCCCATTTCATGAGCAGAATCACATTCCATCACTCTATTGTATTCATTGACAACCAATGCACAACAAAGAATGTTCATTGCTTGGTAGTTTAATGTCATCTTCCTTGAATCGCTCTCATCATACTCCTTCATGGGCTTTGGTTCCCTTGTAACTCCATCGACTTTCAATCTCAATGGCACATAGGGACCTTTCTCAATAATATTCCACAATTCATAGTTAATAGAACAAATGTAAATCTCAATCCTAGACTTCCAAAAAGTATAATTAGAACCATCAAACAAAGGAGGTCTATTTGTAGAGGAACCTTCCACATAAGGCAAATTTGATAAACTAGCCATATAATCTTTACTTCTAGGTTGTTAGACCTTAAAAAGAAGACCTAGCTCTGATGCCAACTGTAAGACCTAAGAGGGGGGTGAATTAGGTCTTTGGCTAATTATCAAAAATCTTTTCCCTTTTTGCAAATCCTTTCCCGTAATAAAAGCTCTTCTTCAAATTCACAAGCTCTAAGTTTATATGTGATTTAATGGTTGAGACAAGATGATCAAATAATAAAACCACAACCAATCAATCAACAACTAAGGACAAACAATAATAACACAAGTATGTAAACAAGTAAAGCTATAAATAAATGAACACACGATTTATAGTGGTTCGATCTTTCCAAGATCTACATCCAATACCTTGAGTCCACACTCAAGGATTTCAACCAATTCACTATATGCTTAATCCAAGCAATTACACAAGAGGCTCACCCTTCAATGGGTTTTACCACAACAACCTCTTTTCAATCTAATAAACAAGGTTCACCCTTATCACTAAGAGTTTTATGTCACTAGACAACCTAGACCAATCTAATCCAAGGCTCACCCTCACCAATGGGTTTTACACCACAACCTTGATTAATCTAGTCTATGGTTCACCCTCCACAAGGGTTTTAAGTCTCTTGACAACCTTATATCAATCACAACAATAATGTAAAGAAAGAGTTTGAATGTTACCAACACTTCTTGGTGGATGAATACAATTGCTAGCACCACTTAACTTCTTGCCTTTGGAATCTTGAGTTTTAACCTTTCAGCACAAGGCAATTTGAGAGCTTTGCAAATAATTTTGATGTAAAACAAGTTAGAGCTTGAAGGATTTTGAATGTTCAAAATTTCTTTCAAAAATTTGGAGTTTGTGACTTTTATAGAATTCAAAAATCAGTTTTAACAGCCATAAAACGGCTAGTTTCAGAAAATTCGGACAACCAAATTTTTGGTCGAATTTTTCAGACGTTACTGTTTACAGTACTGTTCACAATGTAGGGAAAATTCGGACGACCGAATTTCATCCCGCGTCCGAATTTCTCTGGAAAAATAGTGGTACTGTTCATTGTCCAGTATTGTTCACGTACTGTTCACAGTACCGTTTAAAATTCGGACGACTGAATTTTTCCAGGTGCATCCGAACGTGTGTCCGAATTTCTCTGGAAAAATAGTCGGTATTGTTCATAATGCAGAAAAAATTCGGACGACCGAATTTTTCCAGGTGCGTTCAAATTTTGTGACCGAACTTTTTAAACTTTGTCAAAACATATTCAAATCAATTCAAACAAGTTGGAAAACTTGATAATTAAGTTAAGTTCAACACTGTTGAAACTTTTCAAATCAAGTTTTGTGCTCTCAATTGCAACTCATAGATTCCAAGGCTTAAGAGTGTATGGTTTACAAAGTTTACCTATTAAGCACATGTAACCTACACTTCATGTCTTCAAAGCCTTCAATCATCTTAAACAAACTCTTCAATCTTCAATCACTTTGACATATTGGAGTTGTTCTTGCATTATGGCTTCAAGGCAATGAGACTTCATAGTTCTTAATCCACAAATCCTATCACACAACATACAAGCATATTAGTTCTCATCAATATTTGTCATTAATCAAAAACTACATGATTTGCCCTTAGGGCTAACAATTTCAAATGGTTATTAATTGAATAGTATGTATACAGAGAGATCTCAATCCTCCAAAAACAATTATGTTTTGTATAAACCATTTTATATAATCTTTTGCTATAAAACGGCTGGTGCGCCTTATGTTATTTTTGGCTGTTATTTGTTTAGAAATTATTAGACTTTATACTTGTATCATATAGTGGTATTATAGATTGCATTGCACCTCTGGACAGGAAAGTGATAATTCACTCCTAGGTCGGACTGGCCCGGGAGCGGGTCTTTACAATTTTGGTACCGGAGCTTAGGTTATAGATTCTGTAGACTCTTTGGTTACATGCATCATACAGGTTTTGAGAGTGAGTCTTGGTTTTGTAGGCTATTGAGGATGTCACGTGGTCAAGGAGGACGGAGAGGTCGTTCTAGGGGATGCGCTCACGAAAATATACGCGGTAGGGGTCATGGCCGTAGTAGCCTACCTCATGCTCTCCCTGTTGAGGAGGTACTTGACCGAGGGAACGGTGTAGCACGACGCGTGCGTAGGGTAAATAGTATTGCTCCACTAGTAAATGTTTCAATTCCTCCAACCCAACCTAATACTGAGCAGATTCGACATTCTCCTGATAAGGTTGCTTCAGCGGCTACTGCCCTACAGCCACCTGTTACTGCCCAATAGTTCCCACCTGCCGAGGTACCAGGTATAGAAGTTAATCCTTCGGATCCAATGACTACAGTTGCAGTAGGTTTATTGGTTAGAGCAGCAGAACAGGGGACTTTAGATGGATTGTTAGGAAGACCAATTACTATACCTACACAAGTTACTAATGGACGGGCAGGAAATGGAACAGATATATTAGATCATTTTCTGAAGAAAGATCCTCTGAAATTCTACGGGACCTAGAGGCCTACGATGCTTATAGATTGGATCAGAGATATAGAGCACATATTTCAGGCCATGGATATCACTGATGATCGTCGAGTCAGACTTGCATTTTATAAACTTTATGCATATGCCCGAGATTGGTGGGATACTAGGAAATGTGATCTACCTCAACCTCTGACTTGGGAAAAATTGATAGAAGTGTTGAAGAAAAAGTTTTGCTTTGAGGCACATTTGTATGCTATGACCCGAGAACTTCATAATCTGAGATAGGGTAGCATGACAGTACAGTAGTATGAGCGACGCTTTTCAAAGTTAGCAAGGATGCTGCCACACCGAATTCCAGAGGAGGAGAGGATATGCACCGACTTTTATAATGGATTATCAATGGATATTAGGCATGGACTATCTAATATTTCTTATGACGGGTTCTCAGGCTATGTAAGTAAAACACTTAAGGTGGAGGCTAACATATTTGAGAGAGGAGGATATCAGCCACATTCTAAGAGGATTAGGACTGATTTTAGTGGAGAAATTGGCCAGAAACTGAGTAGTCAGTTTACCAGTTCAAGTAAGAGAGATGGTAGTTCATTAAGAGGATTCTATGGTCAAAGGCCGTTCTTATCAGATAGACAAAGTGGACATTCAAGATATATTACTCAGAGTATAGTTGTATTTTCTCAGAGATAGCTAGGTAAAATAGCAACTAACAGTAATACTGGAGCACCCCTAGCTAGTGGATTATGTTTTAAGTGTGGGAGACCCGGACATATAGCAGCTAATTGTCATAAGGGTGGTATCATGTACTATATATGCCGCCAGACAGGACATATAGCTAGAGATTGCCCTCAGAGTCAGATAGGAATTGCTGCACAGGAGGGACAAAGGACAGCAATATTCGGATCCATACCGTATACGGGATGAGGGGGATTTCAAACTAGTAGAGGTAGAGTTCATGAGAGTTGAGGAGGCCAGACTAGTGGACGTGGATTATATCCGGGTAGAGGAATAGACCCATCGAATGGCCGAGGTCGAGGTTTGTGCAGTTACTCATCAACAAGCACAGACATGTTAGGGTGTTGTCACAGGTATTGTTTGCCTTTTTGATAGCGATGCTAAGCTATTGTTCGATTCTGGAGCATCACATTCTTTTATATCTTCATCATTTGCATCATATGCTACAATGCCCATATCTAGCCTACCGTATAGTCTTGTGATTGAAACCCCTACTGGCGCTGAATTTGTTATTAAAGGTTGCGAGATTTGTTTTGGAGATCGTGTACTATTTGCTGACTTGATGCCTTTTGTGATGGTTGATTTTGATTTGATACTCGGGATAGATTGGTTTAGTCAAGGTTGCGAGATTTGTTTTGGAGATCGTGTACTATTTGCTGACTTGATGCCTTTTGTGATGGTTGATTTTGATTTGATACTCCAGATAGATTGGTTTAGTCATCATCATGCCTTAATTGACTGCAATAGAAAAGAAGTAATGTTTAGAGTTGCTGGACAAGAACCATTTCACTTCTTTGGTGATCGAAAAATTCTTCCTTCCAGCATCATCTCAGTTATTTTTGCTAAAAAGTTGTTAAGAAAAGGATGTACGGGTTTCTTAGCACATGTGGTCGATATCGAAATGAGTGGGGTGAAGTTAGACGAGATATGGACATTACGAGTTTTTGGTTATACCTTTTGGTTTGACAAATGCCCCAGCTGCCTTTAGGGATCTCATGAATAGCGTTCTCAAACCTTTTCTTGAGCAATTTGTGGTAGTTTTTATTGATGACATATTGGTGTACTGTGAAAGTGATGAGAAGCATAGCCAACACTTGAAAGCCGTGTTAGAGATGCTAAGAAGAGAAATATTGTATGCTAAGCTGTCCAAAATTAAATTTTGGTTGGATCAAGTGGTCTTCTTAGGCCATGTTGTTTATGGGGAAGGTATTAGTGTGGACTCGCAAAAGGTGCAAGCAGTACTAATCTTCAAGGATATGTTACGTGCTTATGTTATGAGTTATTCCACTATTGGGATGATGACTTGCCGCTCATTGAATTTGCCTACAACAATAGCTTTCGAACTAGTTTGGGTACAACACCATTTGAGGCTTTATATGGGAGGAGATACAGGATTCTAGTATGTTGGATGGAGGTGGGAGAAGCCAAGATATCCAGTGTAGAGTTAGTACAGTGCACCACAGAAAAGATTTCAATCATTAGAGAACACCTCTGGGCAGCACAAAGTCGGCAAAAGAGTATTGGAATTTCAACTAGAAGACTGGGTATTTTTGAAAGTATCACTGTGGAAGGGCATTCTTAGATTTGGACGTAAAGAAAAACTAGAGCCGTGTTACATTGGACCTTACGAGATCACTGAAAAGGTTGGCCCTGTTGCATATAGATTGTCGTTACTTGTGGAGCTTAGCCGCATCCATGATATCTTTTATGTACCTACTCTCTGAAAGTATATCCTTCGCATGTGTTGATTGAAAATCCGGTAAATTTGGAAGAGGATTTGACTTGTGTGGAGCAGCCGGTGCAAATAATTGATCAGAAGGTGCAAGTATTAAGAAGTTGACTCATTCTTATGGTTAAAGTACTTTGGAGAAACATGATAGAGAGGAGTCTATGCGAGAACTTGAGGAGCTTATGAGAAATCAATACCCTCATCTTATCTCGGTTTTTACCTAACCTGTGAGGTAGCATTTGCTTTAGAGGGTTAGATATGATTTCCTCATACATTGCATAGCATTTCAACATTCGTTATTATTTAACAAATCATCATTTCTTATATACATATGCATTAGTTTAAAAAATATTTTTATACATGTGTACTCCTTTTTCTTTGAAATTTCGGGGACGAAATTTATTTTAGAGGGTTAGAATTGTAAAACAAAAAATTTAACTTTTACTAAATAAATTTTTGAAAAGATTTTACTCTAGCATGTGTATATCTATATATGATAACTATAAATTGCTAAAAATCTATTTTTTACACATTCTAAAATGAAAAAAAATACATACATTATAATTTTTGGGGTAAATCTATAATTAAAAAAGTTAAAGGCTGATTTTGCAAGTTGGAAAAAAAAAACAGAGGATCAGCCTCCCCTCTCCCATTTTCCTCCATTTCCCATTCTCTCTTCTCTCTTCTCTCTTCTCTCTTTATATTTCTCCCTTCAAATTTTAACCAACTCTTCACCAATTCTTCATACACAAATTAAATCCTTTAAACTCAAATTTAGAAATGCATCAAAAGTCTCCAAATCAAGGAAAAATCTTCAATGTTTTTTCATTATAGTTGAGTTTAATTATTTTTGAAAATTAATGTAGTAGTAAATTTGTATGAATTTTAATAAATTGCTGGTTCTTGTTGTCATATTCTACCTACAGAAAAAGTTTCGTTAATTTTTTAAGTATGTTTGATATATTTGCTGAAATTTTTAAAAAATGTGGACAGATTTATTTATTTTTGTAAATGTTTGTTTTAATTAAATATTGACTATTTAAAGGTTTATTAGACTATTACAATGTAAAAGAAGTATGAAAATATATAAATGAAATAATTTTTCTTAAATTGGTATATTTAGAATAAAATGGAATAATTTTCGTAAATTGGTATATTAGGAATAAAATGGAATAATTGGGATTTGTGTGGAGAATGGTGGATTTTATTATAATTAATCATTTTAATATTTTTAATCCCTTGAAAAATAGTTAGTTCCTATTTTAAAATAATTTTATCAAATTCAATAATTTTTAGTTCTAATTAATATTAATCATGCATTTATTCGTGTATTATATATATATATATATATATATATGTCTATATTTGAGTATTTTAGAGTGACATTAAATTTGCTTGTTACTACGTAATTATATATTAGGTCCTAAGATTGCCAAGGTAGAACCAAGGGTGGACTAGCATAGGTTTGTACTTTTGCTTGAGGTGGGATTTCTAACCTACTTGTGGAGGTTAAGGACCGCAAAATCTTATCATTTTAAGTTATGTTGTTTTAATATATTTTATTTATTTATTTTATGCAAATTATTTAGTCTACTGTGGCTCGACTTTGTGAATATAGTTGTGCAAACTTTGAATTTGTTATTTTGCCGTCGCTTGGCTTTGTGAATATATGTTGTGGAAACTTTGAATTTGTTTCTTTGCCGTAGCTCGGCTTTGTGAATCAATGTGTTAACCTTGAATTATTATTTTGCCGTGGCTTGGCTTTTTGTGAAAAAATGTAGTAGTAATATGAGTTGTTGTTTAGCCGTGGCTTGGCTTGTATATTTATATAATATAGTAAACCATGATAATTGATTGGTTGTTGATTAGTTATAAACGTGAATTATGTGTAAGCTCCGCCATCAGGATAGGAATTGACTCCCGTGCAGGTTGAGATTATTGATTTGTGTGGAGACTCCCTTTACGCCGTGTGTGAGAAAGCCATTGGATGATGTTGTGTGGAGAGTTCCTTTGTGCCGTGTGTGAGATGGCCATTGGAAAGGCGACGGAAGTTTTTATGTGCTTGTATGGACTCGTAAGAGTCGTGCGAATCGTGTTTATTGATTTTGCTGTTATTTTCAAAATAATGATTATTACTTGAAAGTTAATATATATAAATATATCCTATTTCACGTGATTTCTAAATCAGACTATTTTGTTATACTAAAAGGACATATTTTCATAAAAAGTCAAGAATAACTTATATCTATTTTAAAAGTGTTATAAACTCAGTACGGTATATTTACTCTCAAACTGTACATGTACCTAGAAATTTCACTTTGCTTCGTTGCTCATTATTCTCTCATCATATTTCAGGATTTTTATAATTGAATTCAGAGTATAGTTCTTCTTCTACGTTGCACGTGACAATTGAATCCTCAACAGCAGCTAATACCATAGAGGCGTCTATCATTTGTAATTTATCTTGGTCTGTCAATGTTATTAATTGAATTAGTATGTATACAGAGAGATCTCAATCCTTCGAAAACAATTATGTTTTATATAATCTTTTGCTATAGAACGACCGGTGTGCCTTATGTTATTTTTTGCTGTTATTTGTTTAGAAGTTATTAGATCCATACTTATATCATATAGTGGTATTACAAGTTGCATTGCACCACTGCAACAGGAAAGTGATGATTTACTCCTAGGTAAGGCCCGCCCGGGAGTGGGTCGTTACAACTGGAATTACTTTTTCAACTTTACAACTATTTAGAATCATTTTTTCAAAAATAATCAACCTTCACCTCTTTAGACTTGAATAAAATTGGAAAAAAGGGCTGATTTTTTTTTTGAAATAATCAAGTTAGGATGACTGGAAATCATATGACCACCTATGCTCTTACAAAATTTGATTGAAAGACCTAAGAAGGGAGTCAATTAGGTCTTTGACTAATTTTTGAAAACTTTTTCCTTTTTTGCAAACTTAGTTTGGAAGTGATAAGAATTCAAGTTCACAAGATGATTTTTAAATCAGCATAATAAATGAACAAGTAAGGGACAAAGAGCAATGAACAGACAAGCAATTTATAGTGGTTTAATCTACTAAAGATCTATATCCACTATTTTGAGTTCACATTCGAGGATTTCAAACACTCTACTACTGAAAGAGTTAAACAGGATACAAGAGAGTCTCATCCAATAAGGGTTTTACTCTAAAAACTCTTTTCAACGCAATAATCAAGGTTCACTCTGTAAAAAGGGTTTTATATCCTCAAGAAAACCTTGAAGAAAGTAAGTAGATAAAGTAAGAGAATAAGATATTACCATCAACTTGGTAGATGATAACAAATCTTGCTCCACTTTAACTTTTTGCCTATGGAATCCTGAATAGTCACTTGTAGCACAAGAGAAAAGAGAGGTTTTTGGTATTCAAACGATTTGGAAGTATAAAGGTTTTTGAAGTGCTCAAAACTACTGAAAAAATATAAAGTTTGTGGCTTTTATAATGTTTGAAATTCAATTAGAACGTTTAATATAGTCTAGTAAAAGTAAAGTTTGGTTCACCAAAGATGGATAACTGTGTCTAAATGATCGTCTGAACTTCTCTATTTACTAGGCTGCTAGGATAAATTTAGTTGACCAAACTTGAATATATGCATCCAAATGGTCGTCCAAATTTCTCTGAAAATTCAACAGCTAATATGAGTCCGAACATAGGTAATTCTGGAGGGATTTTTCATTCAAGTATTACTTTTTCAATTGAAATTTTCTCTTGAAAATTAAATTTTAGATAAACTGAATTTTATTGGTTAAGTTAGATTTTTGTTGTTAGTAATTATTTCTATTATCTCCACAAGCAAATTTCATAGGCTAAATAATGGAATGAAAAGTGAGTAATGATATTTGATGATCCCTGAGGATACGACATTTGAAATACTTGCCATTATATTAATCATAACGACAGCTGTGCTTGCCTAGTGTTTATGTGAAAATTGTTATAGATTGTGATAAAATTAAGTATAAGGGCATGAAAAACACACAACATATATCTTTAATATTAAAAAAATCAAACTCGAAGTAACAAAATGTTAAGAAAGAATGATGGAAGCTCCCAAAAGAAGCTAAAACAAAAAGGTGTAAAGAAAAAAAAAAGAAAGGTTGCTCAGAGGAGGATCAATCCTTTGTACAGTTTACGTCTGCAATCAACATTCAATAGACAATAGCACACGGTTCACACCAGCACCATTGCACTACTATGAAAAAGCGGAATAATTCAAACCACAAAACCTTCATCTTCTTCTATTGATGGTAAGAGCTTCGTCCATTTATGCGTATTTAGAATCTTCTCATTTAGAAAGATTAGTTTAAAAATATAATTATTTTTCAGTTATCTTGATTCAATCAATTTCCCAGGTGCATGTATTCTTTTAAAATTGTAGCATTTTGTTTCCAAGTTATCTTTTAAATTCAAAAGATATGGTTCATCATAGAATCGATTCACTGATAGTTAAAGGTTTCAAGAGTTTAAACAAAGTTAATCTTATAAAACCATCTCATACCATAATCACCAGTTAATATCTTAATGTCAAATGTAAGAGAGATAAAATCACTACTACCTTGGACGAAACGAAAAGTCTACTTCTTAAATAGAAGCTCTTTGAAATTGTTCTTTCTCAAAGTTTGTAAAAAATAGCCGAGGAATAAGTATTCTTGACAAGCATCATCTCAACTTTGTGTCAACTTTTTGAAGTTCATCATTAAATTTGTGCCTTTTCTCAAGTTTTGAGCTACAATATTATCGGTTATTTTACATAATTGATCTAGATTTTCTTTGACGCGATTGACAAACATGTATATTATGCAATCCAATCCCAAAACCTGTTTGTCTGCACTTCTTCTTTTTCTCTTATTGGATTTTCCCTCATCTCTTCCTTCAGCTGGAGAAGATTCCTCATTGTTTAACAGGGTTAAGATTCTCTATGTCAAAAGCCTCGGGATCATCCTCATTTTGATTTTCTTCCCTTTCTAAATTTTCAAGTATATCAATATATCTCCAGGTTCTCCGGTATCATTCCCAATAGTGGTCTATCGGATCCCCAAATGATATCCAATTAATGATAGTATTTAAAAGGCATGTTTCTCACACAGAAACTAGCTTCTTGGATGACTCTACAAATTCACAAGACACATGAATCATATACCAGTTCTACGTTAAGGAAAAAAGGAAACAATGCAATGAAATCTTCAGTAGTTTGCCTTTAACTATTCATCCCATACGTCTACAATCGCTGTTACACATTTTTTCTCGTCATCCGAGCCAAAACCAATTCCTTCACTGTTATGTGCGTCGCAGATAGCATGGTATTGCTTCTCAAGCAACTTGCATGGAAATTCAACACATGGTTATTCTTTCAAATCATGTCCCAGTAACTTTTCCTGAAGTTTTTTTTTGGATTCCTTTTTGATGTCCTTTCCTGAGGCTGTTACCATTTTCACCATTAAATGTTTCTTTTCTCTTTTAGTTAAAGTAAGGTCTCGATAAACTTTTTATCTTCTTCAAAAATTCATATATGGTTGCTTCCTTAACCTCCAGTAGCCATACCTTTAAATAATATTAGAATAAAGTATAACATAAAAAATTTTAAAAATATGATGTTTCTAATAAATATAATAACATTGCAAAATAGTGAGGATAGCATTCTTACAGAGTATAAATAATATTTCACGGCAAACTCTAAACATGCTTACCAAACTTACTCAAAATAGAAGGAACCTTACAAAATTATTTAGTTACTAAAAAGCATATTTTGTATCCATTCGTTAAACATTTCACAAGTTAAATTTTGCTTCCAATTAGTCCATTCTTCAGAGCGTTTGATAGTGGCGATTTCTTTACTTTCTAACTCAACATTCTCAATCTCTTCATCTTCCAAATCAGCTTCTAATTGATCCACAGGCATTTCTTTTTTTATGTGGTTATAGAGAAGACAACAAGCCATCATGTTCTATTTTTTGTTTTAATTGGATACTAAAATGGACTTCTATGAATGACCTAGCGTATCTTTAGCAATCCAAAACTTTCATTCATGTTCCTAACTGAAGAATGAATCATATTAAAACATTCTAGTGGGGTAGTCGGTTGATGCCTCAACCTCCAATTATTAAAGTGATATCTTTAACCTCTAAATAGTGCTAAAGCCTTTTCAGTTTTGTATACCTTGCGTTCACTAGACAAAAATATCGTAAAATAAAAAAAGTAATAAGTTTAAAAAATTGTTAAAAGGATGCTTAGTACCACTTACAGTTCCAAATACCGTACAACGAATTATTTTCGAACCATCGAATTTACTTGTGCAGCATAGTAGGCAGAGAAGTTCAGACGACTAACTCGGACGCAGTAAACCTGATTTGGGTATCTAATGGCACTATTACTAGTAGTTTTTGGAACATTGTATTTGAAGTTTTGAGTTATATAAAAGGAAAGAAACTCAGAATCTGAAGTAGATTGATGAACTTTATATGCTATTATCTTGAGAACATAAATGATCAAAGAAAAGCTTTCATCGTTCATGTGTTTCACATGATTATCCAAGGATTCCAAAAAAACAAAAGTGAAGTGGTACTAGAATTGTTGAATATCTAGCATCTTGTTTGGTAATTTCTGTCCTTGTCTCATCTTTACTTTGTTTAATCAAGGTTATTTGGGACTTAAAACCCTTGTTGGTGAGGCTGAGCCTTGATGCGTGAGCCTCATGTGTATTTGCTTAATTGAGCATTTGATGGATTGGTTAAAATCCTTGAGTGTAGAAATCAAGGTAGTGGATGTAGATCTTTGAGAGATCAAACCACTATAAACTATTATATTTATTTCTCTATATCTATTACTTGTTTTTATTTGTACTATCTTCATTTGTTCTTTGTCGTTGTTAATATTTGTTAAGGACTTGTTGATTACTCTTCTTCTTTCAACCACTCTTTTCCAAACACATAAAATCTTGGAATTAGTGAATTTGGAAAAGAATATTTCCAATCCATACTCTAGAAATATAATTCACCCCTCTATGATTTTTCAGTAAGATATTTCCAATCCATACTCTAGAAAAATGCTCGCGGTAGGGATCCAACCTCCTCTCTCTAAGTATAACAACAAGTTTCGAAATCTCGACCATGATGCTTGTGTCTGAGTATAATAAACATGGAACTTCTCTATGAGGGAATCAAGTAACTTACTCCAAGTTCCCTTCAAAAACTTTTAGGTTGTTACTTTATCATTGTATGCCTTATAACAGCGATGCTCAACATTTTTTACAATGTGACACCTACACAACATATGATCAGAATTGGGAAAGATGTCAGATACGACCTATATTAGTCCAAGCTCACCATCTATCACAATAGCTTGTGGGCTGCAATCTCTGTTGAAGATAGTCTAAACACACTCCAAGACCCATAGGCAAGTGTCCATCTACTTTTTTTATAGATTAATAAATTGGTTTCAAATCGGTTTCTAAATCATTTTTTTAAAAATTTTTTGATGAATTATATAATCGGTTTCTTAGGTTTGGCAGGGTATTATCGAAGATTCATCCATGGATTTTTCATTATTTCAGCTCCTTTAACTCGTCTCACTCTAAAGAACGAATCATTTGTGTGAATCGATAAGTGTGAACAGTGTTTCCAGATATTGAAAGAGAAATTAACGACCGCCAAGTTTTAACTATTCCATCTGGGACCGATGGCTTTGTGGTGTACAATGATGCCTCGAAGAAAGGGTTAGGTTGTATCCGGGACCGAACAGCTCTCGAAGTTCGTGAAAGGTAGTATCATTTTCTTGAGCAAACCGAATCCTCTGTAATAATACTGGTCTAATCCTTATGTTTGCAAGTAGAGCTCTTTTTACCGACATTTCGAATTGTTAGCCCTAAGGGCAAATCATGAGGTTATGATTAGTTTTTATTAACGACAAACATTGATGAGGACTAATCTTTATGTCATTTGTGGGCTAGGATTGTTGGATTAAGAAGTATGAAGTCTCATTGTCTTGAAGCCAAAATGCAAGAACAACTCCAATATGTCAAAGTGTTTGAAGATTGAAGAGTTTGTTCAAGATGATTGAAGGCTTTGAAGACATGAAGTGTAGGTTACATGTGCTTAATAGGTATATCTTTTGTTAGCCCTACACTTGTTTTGTCTTGGAATTTGTTGAATGCATAAGAGAGCACAAAACTTATTTTTGAATCTTAAATGGCTTTGAATGAACTTTTGATTAATAAGTGTGTTTTTGAGTCTTAAATGATTTCGAGTAAACTTTGTATGATCAAAGAGTTTTAGTAACGGTTTTTGAATTTAAAAGTGTCTAAATAACTTATCTATTCATACAAAATATTTCAAACTTATTCTGACGTCCAAACTTTGAAAATGGCTACTGCACTACCAGATAAATTCGGACGCAAATTTGGATACAAAGAAAAAAATTCGGTCGTCCAAATTTTTCCTGCCGGCATGGTTACTGTTTCGGACGCATAAGAAAATATTCGGTTGTCCGAACACATCTGAAACTAGCCGTTACTAGTGTTTTATGACTGTTAAAACTGATTTTTGGAATCTATAAAAGCCATAAACTCCAGGTTTTTTGTAAGTTTTGAATCTCTGAGAAATATTAACATTTTAAAATCTTTTGCAAACATCAAAGCTCTCTTTTGTCTTATACTTAGAAGTGATCATTCAAAATTCCAAAGATAACAAAGTGAAGTGGTGCAACATTGTGTAATTATCTACCAAGAAGTGGTAACATCTTATCCATTCTCCATTTAATCTTGTTTTCTAGTAGCTCATTACAAGGTTTTATTGTAAACATAAAATCCTTTAGGTAAGGGTGATCCTTGAAATTTTGATTCAAGGTTGTTTGTAGATAAAAAAATCCTTTTAGTAGGGTAAGCCTCTTATGTGGTGTAAAACCATTGTGTGGTGAGCCCCTTATGTAATTATTGAACTTGAGCATATAGTAGATTGGTTGAAATCTTTGAGTGTAGACTCAAGGTAGTAGATGTAGATTGTGAAGAGATCGAACCACTATAAATTGTTTGTGTTCATTGTTCTTAGATTGTTTATTGCTTTGTCATTGATTTAATTATTCTCTCATTGAAACAAGTAATCATAATCTGATCTAACTCAATTTATGAAAGGAAATAGTTTTCAAAAATTAGACAAAGACCTAATTCATTCCCTCCCCCCCCTTAGGTCTTTCAATTGGTATCAGAGCAAGGGCTTCTTTATGTGGTTTTGTAACCTAGAAGTTAAGATCTTATGGCTAATATTTCAAACTTACGTTATTTGGAAGGATCTTTCACAAATAGACCACCTTTATTTGATGGAACAAATTATACATTTTGGAAATCTAGAGTTAAGATATATATTTGTTCTATTAACTTTGATTTGTGAAACATTGTTGAGAAACATCCTTACATACCAATGGAGTGACTTTAGAGCCAAATCCTATAGACGCATTTGAAGAGAATGATTCAAAGAAAATGACTTTGATTTTTCAAGCTATGAACATTTTATGCTGTGCACTAGATGTTACTGAATATAATCGAGTTTGATGATGTGACACTGTCCATGATATGTAGAGATTATTTCAAGTGACACATAAAGGTACAAACCAAGTAAAGCAGTCAAAGCTTGCCATGCTAGTAAGAGATTATGAGCTATTCATCATGAAGCAAGGTGAGAACATTAGTGATATGTTTACAAGATTTACTAACATTTTCAATGGTTTAAAAGTTTATGGGAAGAACTATACAATTGGAGAGCAAAACAGAAAGATATTGGATGCTTTAACAAAATCTCGGTAATCGAAAACACTTCCTATTGAGGAATCAAAAGATTTAAAAACTCTACCACTTGAAGAGCTTATTGGATCACTGCTTACACATGAGATGAAGGTGAAAAGATTGAATGATATTGAAGATCAAGAGAAGGGAAGAAAAGGAGTTGTACTCTAAACTTCCAATCATTTTAGTGAACAAGAAAAATCATCAAGTAAAGAAGATGGAAACAGTGGAGAAGAAGAGATAGCTATGGCTATAAGAAAATTCAAGAGATTCTATAAAAAGGAATTTCTCAAGAAAGGGAGAAAGCCAACAAAGAAGAGTGGACAGTCATCATCCTTCAAACCTCAATGTTTTGAATGCAAAAGCACAGAACATCTTGTTGTTGATTGTCCTAAAGTTTTGGAAAGGGAAAGAGACAACAAACTCAAAAAGAAATCTACCAAGAAGGGAAAGGGACTGGCTGGCATTTGGGATCAACAAGAAAGTGAAGATGACAGCGAAGGAAAAGGCAACATATGCTTTATGGCAATTGATGATGAGGTACAATCCACTCCTTCTATTTCTACTTACTATGATGATGATATTGATCCTAGTGATTTACTTATTGAAATGTATGAAGAACTGAAAAAGGCTTCAAAAAGGAATAAGGAAATGAAGACCAAAATTAATGAGTTATTAAATGAGAATTCAAAGTTATGTTTTGAAAATGGAAAACTTCTTGAATCTATTAATTTTCTATACATTGAAAAAGAAATTTTAAATGTAACTATATAAAATATATCTCTCGAAAATAAAGATCTCTGCACAAAAGTCATTTCTCTAGAAACAATGCTTAGTGATCATGAGATACTGAAAAAGAAAGTTAATGGTCTTACATTATGCATTGAAAAATTTACAAATAGAAGAGAAAATTTAAATAAACTACTTGGCTATCAACGATCTTCATATGCAAAAAATGGTCTTGGTTACACTCATGAAAGTAATGCTCCAAAATATAAAAACTTCTTAGCTAAAGAAACTTCTATTTCAATGCCTAACACCTGTTGTACGTATTGTGGTAGGGATGGACACAAAGTTTCAAAATGTTATGTGAAAAGAAAAATAGAAAATGGTATTAAAACTATTTGGAGAGTTAAAGGAATTTTTACTAACCTCCTTGAACCCAAGAAAATGTGGGTACCAAAAGTTACTTTCTCAAGACACATGATAGGAAATACCTCACTTGTTAGTAAACTTCAAGCATCAAGTGAAAGTTTTGTCACATTTGGTGATAAGAAGAAGGGAAGAATACTTGAATCGGTAACATTGGTAAATGTTCTTTCCCTCTCATTAAGCAAGTATTACTTATTGATGGTTTAAAGATAATCTTCTTAGTATTAGTCAATTATGTCATAATGGATGTAAAGTAGAATTTGAATGTGACACTTGTACTAGTTTTGATAGTGCAAGTAGAAAAACTATCGTTGTCGCTAATAGAGTTGGAAATGTATTCGTATTATATCTTGATGAACTTATTACAAACGATATCAAGTGTCTTGCCATTCATGATAATGATGGATATTTATGGCATAGAAGATTAGGTCATGTGAGCATGGATCTATTGAATAAACTTTCCACACAAGAGTTAGTTAGAGGATTACCTAAAATGCATTTTGATAAAACTCGCCTTTGTGATGCTTGTCAATATTGAAAATAATTAAAAACATCTTTTAAACCAAAGAAAATGATTTCTACCTCAAAACCTCTTGAACTTGTTCATATGGACTTGTTTGGACCAATGAGGACTACTAGTCTTGGTGGTAAAAGATATGCTTATGTGATTGTTGATGATTTCTCTAGATTTACATGGTTGAAACGTTTCTTGAATTTGTAAAAGTTTTCAAAAAGGTTGAAACCTCCCTTGAGTATAAACTAATCTCTATTAGAAGTGACAATGGAAGAGAATTTTGTAATCAAGACTTTACAAAATTTTGTGATGAATATGGTATAACTCATAAATTTTCAGCTACTAAAACACCACAACAAAATGGTGTTGTTGAAAGGAAAAATAGAACCTTACAAGAGAAGGTTAGATCAATGCTTTGTAAAAATTCTTTTCCAAAATATTTTTGGGCTGAAGCTTTAAATACTGCTTGCTATGTAATGAATAGAATTCTCTTAAGACCTTTTATACGAAAAATACCTTTTGAACTCCTATTTGATAAAACTCCTTCAATTATTTATTTTAAGGTACTTGGCTGTAAGTATCTTATCTTAAAAAACTCGTGACAATCTGGGAAATTTTGATAGAAAGGCCTATAGAGTTTATAACAGAATAACATTATGTGTTGAAGAAACTATCAATGTGACCTTTGATGAATCTAACATTTATCTTGAAAGAAGAAATGAAGATGATATAGGTTCCTCAGTAATGGATAATCAAACGCATTATCATGCACCCACTTTGGAAGAACACACCAAAGAAGAAGAAATAATAGAGCAAGAACAAGATGGCCAACCTAGCAATGATCAAGAGCTTCCAAAGGATCTAACATATGCAAGAGGTCATCCTAAGGAGCAAATCGTTGGTGATGTCTCTCAAGGAGTTAAAACAAGGAGGTACTTTATTGATAACTTTGCTCTTTTATCTCATATTGAGCCTAAAAACATTGATGATGCATTGTGTTTTGATTTTTTTATTATTGCTATGCAGGAGGAGCTAAATCAATTTGAAAGAAATAAAGTTTGGACTCTTGTCCCAAGACCTCATGATCATTCCATTATTGGTACAAAATGGGTCTTTAGAAATAAATTAAATGAACTAGGAGAAGTTGTTAGAAATAAGGTTAGGCTTGTTGCTCAAGGTTTCAACCAAGAAGAAGGCATTGATTATGATAAAAATTTTGCTCCGATTGGTAGACTTGAATCCATAAGAATACTTTTGGCTTTTGCTTGTTTTAAAGGTTTTAACATATTCCAAATGGATGTCAAAAGTGCATTTCTAAATGGTTTTATTGAAGAAGAGGTTTATGTAGAACAACCAGCTGGTTTTATTCACCAAAACTTTCCTCATTATTTTTCAAGTTAACCAAGGCTCTCTATGGATTGAAACAAGCTCCAAGAGCTTGGTATGAAAGATTAAGTGGATTTTTTCAAAAGAATTTTCAAAAGGAAAAGTGGACACAACACTATTTATAAAAACATCTAGTAATAATGATATTTTACTTGTGTAAATTTACGTTGATGACATTATTTTTGGTGCTACTAATACATCTCTTTGTGATGAGTTTGCCAAATCAATGCAAAATGAATTTGAAATGAGCATGATGGGAGAACTAAATTTCTTTCTTGGGCTACAAATCAAGCAAACTAAGGATGGAGTCTTCATAAATCATGCAAAGTATACCAAGGAGCTATTGAAAATATTTGGAATGGATCAAGCAAAAGGAATAGGCACTCTAATGAGTTAATCAACTAAACTTGATAAAGATGAAAAAGGTAAAAATGTTGATGAAAAGTCATATAGAGGTATGATTGGAAGTTTACTCTATCTCACAGCAAGTAGACCAGATATTATGTTTGCTATGTGCTTATGTGCTAGATTCCAATCTTGTCCTAAAGAGTCTCATCTAATTTCTGTCAAATGTATTTTTTGTTATTTAATTGATACACATGACTATGGCCTTTGGTTTTCAAAATCTTCATCTTTTGATCTTGTTGGATATTCGGATGCTGATTTTTTCGGATGTAAAGTTGAGCGTAAAAGTACTAGTGGTCATTGTCAATTTCTTGGTAGTTGTCTTGTATCTTGGTATAATAAGAAACAAGCATGTGTATCTTTATCTACCGCTGAGGCTGAATATATCACCGCCGGTAGTTGTTGTGCTCAAGTGGTATGGATGAACCACACTCTACTTGATTATGGTCTACAATTCAACTGTGTTCCTATATTATGTGATAATACAATTGCTATCAATTTAAGCAGTAATCCCATTCAACATTCTCGGACTAAGCATATAGAAACTAAACATCATTTTATTCGTGATCATGTGGCTAAAAGAGATATATGCTTGGAATATGTGAATACAAATGATCAAATTACTGATATATTTACAAAGCCTTTATCTGAGGAAAGGTTTAATCACCCAAGAAGGCTCTTAGGTATCTCAAAATTCAATTACTAATTTGTATGTTGAAGTGTGATAAGAACAGGGAATATTTGGATGCATGATTTGGATGCATTGAGAGAAATTCAGACATCCAAACTTTCGAACGTAGGTTCGGACACAGACCTGAAAATTTGGTCATCCGAACTGAACGGTTGCAATGATTTAAATGAATCCGAACAGTCATATTTCATATCTATAACTTCCAAACTTTATTTTATCTCAAAACCCACTCAACCCTCTTGCGTCCAAACGTAAATTTCTCTGAAATTTCACACCTTTCACTTCAAACTGATTGAATTTTTGAGTTCCAAGCCCTAAACACTTCCTACAAATCACTCTATTGCAATCTAAAATGGTGAGAACTAAGAGAGAAAGTGTTGAGAAATGAAAGGGAAAAGCAAAGGATGGTGGACTGATTATGAATGAACCAAGAAGAATAAGAATTCCTTAATCACCTGGATTGGACAAATTCATCTCTATCAAGGCAGCATCTGAATTTGAGGACTGGAATAAGAAAAGAAGAAAATCGTTCCTGGTTACATGGTAAATTTGGAAAGGCTCTCCAACATTGGTAATGTTTTATCTCTTTTTGGTGATATTGGTTGGAGTAATCTGTTGGCAATTGATGAGGAATTTTACCGTGCACTTATTTATGAATTTTATGCAAATCTCAAAGAGGAAAGAATAGAACAATTGGGGGAAAACAGTGTAGTACAATGGTACTCTTCTAGAGTATCTCAAGTAGATTTTGAGTTAAATGATGCATTGGTGAATAGAATTTGTGGAGTAGATGATAGTGGGGTAAAGTATTGCTCACCTAGAATGCATTGTCATATACGCAAACTCTTCACAAAAGAAAGATTTAAAGAGGCCTTCACTAATGGCAGAGAATTTAGGTCCATTAGGGAGAGAAAAATTAAGGCATTTGATGCTAGAGGAAGAGTATTGCATCACATGATCACTACTATGAATATCCCCAATTTTGGGCATAAGTCATCTGTTGGTAACATGCATATGGTAATTATGTTAGCCTGGCATGAGAATAGAAGATTGAATTTTGGATATATGGCCTTAAAGCATATGATTAGTGCTAGGAGAACAGTCAACAAGGCTTTGTCATATGGGAGATTGTTAACAAGAGTCTTTAAACATTTTCAAGTTAAACTTTCCAGTGAGAGGACAAGCATTTAAGAGTGGAGAGATTTATACTAATGACACTCTTAAAAGGGTGCAATTAGTTCTTGATGATGATGGCATATGAAGAACAAAAAGAGAAACTCCTCCAAGAAAAGAAGAGGTTGAAGAAAGTGAGGAAGTTGAGGAAGAGGAGGAAGAGGAAGAAACTCTTGATAAGGAGATGAAAACAAAAAGAAAACATGACACTTCAAGTGAGGGGGAGCAACCTCCCTCAAAAAGAAGACTACTTGAAGAAGTCCCAACTCCTAAATCTCAACCAAATGTTGTAGATGAGTCTAGTGGTGAAGGAATAACTAGAGGTGACACCATAGTAGCTAAGGCATTCCAAGAAGCCTTGAATAATCATGTCAAGGAAATGGAGAAAAGCATCCAATTTCCAAAAAAAAAAAACCCTATTGTGTCGAACTTTCCATGGAATATTTACGAAATCTCCATGAATAGGATCAACCCTTATTCCATGGTATTTACATGAGGTTCCTCTTTAAGAAAGTCCCCGAGAGGGCTTAGTTGATCCATGATTTAGATTTATGTTTTATCTTTCGTTTGTTTCGAGAAATCTATCGATCAATTCCGATTCTTTCTTTTTCTCTTGATTCTTTTCCGATCGAGATGTATAGATCCTGTTCATGGATTAACGAAAATGTGCCAAAGCTCTATTTGTATAAGTTCTTTGAATCCTTTGCTCCAATGGTTCTTGGAAAACTGGATGGATTAGAAAATAGAGTGAAGCACATTGAAGAAATCTTGATGAAAAATACACAAAGTAGTGAAGGACCCTCTAGGCATCAAGATAGGGATGATGAGGATGATAGGGATGAGGAAGGTAAGTGTAAGACCTAAGAGGGCGGGGTGAATTAGGTCTTAGGATAATTATCAAAAATCTTTTCCCTTTTTCCAAATCCTTTGCCGTAATAAAAGCTCTTCTTCAAATAATAAAACCACAACCAATCAATCAACAACTAAGAACAAACAATAATAACACAAGTATGTAAACAAGTAAAGCTATAAATAAATGAACACACAATTTATAGTGGTTCGATCTTTCCAAGATCTACATCCACTACCTTGACTCCAAACTCAAGGATTTCAACCAATTCACTATATGCTTAATCCAAGCAATTACACAAGAGGCTCACCCTTCAATGGGTTTTACCACAACAACCTCTTTTGAATCTAATAAACAAGGTTCACCCTTATCACTAAGAGTTTTATGTCACTAGATAACCTAGACCAATTTAATCGAAGGCTCACACTCACCAATGGGTTTTACACAACAACCTTGATTAATCTAGTCTATGGCTCACCCTCCACAAGGGTTTTAAGTCTCTTGACAACCTTGTATTAATCACAACAATAATGTAAAGATAGAGTTTGAATGTTACCAACACTTCTTGGTGGATGAATACAATAGCTAGCACCACTTCACTTATTGCCTTTGGAATCTTGAATTTCAACCTTTGAGCACAAGGCAATTTGAGAGCTTTTCAAATAATTTTGATATAAAAAAAGTTAGATCTTGAAGGATTTTGAAGGTTTAAAAGTTCTGCAAAAAATTTGGAGTTTATGGCTTTTATAGATTTGAAAAATTGTCTTTAACAGCCATAAAACGGCTAGTTTTAGAGAAGAGTGAACGTCCGAACTTTCTGCCATGCGTCCGAACTTTACTATGCCAAACTGTCAGGAAATGTTCGGACGTCCGAACTTTTCCTTATGCGTCCGAACTTGCGTTCGAAATTCTTTGGAAAAATAGTGACCATGCTATCAGAGAAAGTTTGGACGTCTGAACTTTACTCCATACGTCCGAACTTGCGTCCGAACTTCTCTGGAAGCACAGTGATCATTTTCAAAGTTTGGACGACCAAACTTGCATCCAAACTTATCAAATTTTGTCAAATCATTTAAAAATCATCCTTAATAACACTGAAATCATTTTGTATGAATAGATAAGTCATTTGACCACTTTTAAGCACAAAAACCGTTACCAAAACATTTTAATCATCCAAAGTTTACTTCAGATCATTTGAGACTTTGAAAACATACTTGTTGTTGAGAAGTTCATTAAAAATCATTTCAAAAACAAGTTTTGTGCTCTCTCATGCATTCAACTAATTCCAAGACATTCAACTAATATACCTATTTAGCATAAGAAATCTACACTCTAAGTCTTCAATGCCTTCAATCATCTTGAACATACTCTTCAATCTTCAATCACCTTTGGCATAGTTGAGTTGTTCTTGCATTGTGACTCCAAGGAAATAAGACTTCATGCTTCTCAATCTATCAATCCTATCACTCAACATACAAGCACATTAGTCCTCATCAATGTTTGCCATTATTCAAAACTAAGCATAACTACATGATTTGCCCTTAGGGCTAACAGTAAGAAAGAAGATGAAGATGATGACAGTGATGATGGGGATGATGATCAAGGAGGCAGCAGTGAGTATGTGGCAAGACAAGAAGAAGAAAATGAACCTATACATGAAAATCCACAAGAAGGAGGAAGTCAAATTGAAAGAGCAGAAATCGTCTCACCATTATCCATCTCCTTCAGCCAAGGAAGAGTGAAGCATTTGGCAATCAAGAAAGGATTTAGCAAAGCCTCTCCATCAACATCACAAGACTGAGCATCTCTTCAACCTTATCTTGTTACTGTTTTTAAATTCCTTATTTGCACTTAGTATAACTTAAATGTTTTTAAATTTCCAACTTGGCCTATGAACTCTTTATGCTTTTCTTTAAATTTCTGCAAATTCTAGTGAAGCTTAATGATGAAACCTTAGTATTGAGAGCTTCTTTTATTAATGATACTTTGGCCCTAGGTATATGTGCAAAACTGTTAGTCTCATTTTCGTTAACCCTATCTTTGAGTGATTACAAAAGGGGGAGAAAGAATGATGACTGCAAAACTATAATCTGTAATTGTGCTATGTGCTATATGTGTAAATGATGACCGCAAATTGTACTATGTGCAATGAATGTGCTATGTGAAACTATTTGACTGCATTTGAAGCTTGAGATCTTGGTTGTTTTCTGAGATTATTATGGAATTTGGTTAAGTTGTTGGTTCTTGACTTGACCTACGATTTTAAATAATCTCAATGAAAATAATTGGATGCATGAGTTTTGTAGTTTTGCAAAGCTAAACTGAGTGTCATTATGGACATACATATTTGAGTACTTCTACAACTCATTTGAAAATGCAAAATCATAATTTTCAACTTCTTGTAAAAAACTTTGGACTTGAAATTCGGATGCAGACCAAAAATTCGAATGCATATAAAATTTTCTTACCAAAAATGTTTGTCTATTATTCAAATTGTTTGAAAACTGTTTCAATCCTTCCTATCATATTTGAACAACCTTAGGATAGCTGATTTTAAAAAATTACAGCTTTCATCTCACATGTTTTAAAGTTTGGACTTGAAATCTCAAAATTCGAATGCATGTTTCAGAAATTCGGATGCATCTATATTTTGTTGCCAAAAAGTGCTCTTTTGCTGTTCAAATTGAATCAAATATGTTTTAATCTCTTCTACTATGTTTGAACAACCTTAGGAAGGCCTTATTTTACTTTAAACATTCATTATGTTGAATTTATTGTAGTTTGGACGAATAGTCCTCAGTTCAAATATTTACTGAAAATAAGCACAATCTAAAAGGGCGCACTGTTACACTTTTACAACCTTCAAAACCTCTCTTAGAATCTTTTCTAAATGATTAAATGATATACATCCTATCCTAGTTGTAAGTTGGAAGGAAGGAGGTAAATGGAAGTTCATTGGGCCATAGGCTCATATTGAGCCTTTTGAATGTCAATATGCTAAATTGGTTATTACCTATCATTGACATCAATACTTCTCTGTTTTACATTGTTTAAATCCATCACATTTTGCATCAAAGTTTGTCATCATCAAAAAGGGGGAGATTGTTAGCCCTAAGGGAAAATCAAGAGGAGATAGATGAGGACAAATCTTTATGTCATTTGTGTGATAGAATTGTTGGATTAAGAAGTACGAAGTCTCATTGCCTTGAAGACAAAATGCAAGAACAACTTCAATATGTCAAAGTGATTGAAGATTGAAGAGTTTGTTCAAGATGATTGAAGACGTTGAAGACATGAAGTGTAGGTTACATGTGCTTAATAGGTATATCTTTTGAAAACCCTACACTTGTTTTGTCTTTTGAAAATCTATATGTCAAAGAGTTTTGGTAACGGTTTTTGAATTTAAAAGTGTCTAAATGACTTATCTATTCATACAAAATATTTTCAAACTTATTGAGGTTGAATTTCAAATGATTTCACAAAGTTCGAACAGTTTGGATGCAAGTTCGGACGTCCAAACTTTGAAAATGGCTACTGTACTTCGAGAGAAATTCAGACGCAATTTCGAATGCAAAGAAAAAAATTCGGTAGTCTGAATTTTCCCTGCTGGCATGGTTAATGTTTTTCCAGAGGAATTCGGACGCAAGTTCGGATGCACTGGACAAAATTCGGTCGTTCAAATTTTTCCAGAAAGCATGAAATAGTAAAGTTCGTACGACAGTTCGGACGCACAAGAAAATATTTGGTCATCCGAACTCTTCTGAAACTATCCATTACTAGCTGTTTTATGACTATTAAAACTGATTTTGAAATCTATAAAAGATATAAACTCCAGATTTTTTGTAAGTTTTGAATCTCTGAGAAATCTTAACATTCTAAAATCTTTTGCTAACATCAAAGCTCTCTTTTTTATTGTGCTTACAAGTGATCATTCAAGATTCCAAAGACAACAACGTGTTGTGGTGCAACATGTGTAATTATCTACCAAGAAGTGGTAACATCTCAACCATTCTCCATTTAATCTTGTTTTCTACGAGCTCATTACAAGGTTTTCTTGTAAACATAAAATCCTTTAGGTAAGGGTGATCCTTGAAATATTGATTCAAGGTTGTTTGTAGATACAAATCCTTTTAGTAGAGTGAGCCTTGTGTGAAGAATTACTAAAGAGGTTGTTGATGTAAAACCATTGTGTGGTTAGCCTCTTATGTAATTATTGAACTTGACCATATAGTAGATTGGTTGAAATCCTTGAGTGTAGACTCAAGGTAGTGGACGTAGATCTTGAAGAGATCGAACCACTATAAATTGCCTGTGTTCATTGTTCTTCGATTGTTTATTGCTTTGTCATTGACTTAATTATTCTCTCATTGAAACAAGTAATCATAATCTTATCTAACTCAATTTATAAAAGGAAAAAGTTTTTGAAAATTAGCCAAAGACCTAATTCACTCCCCCCTCTCTTAGGTCTTTCACGAATGATAAATATAACTTCCTCATTTCTTCTAATTCACCTCTACACCTGTTCCTCAAACAAGCCAAGGTACTAGTACCAGTCTCTTTATGGCTTAAAGCATCTGCAACTACATTAGCCTTCCCTAGATAGTAGTTTATAATGAAGTCATAATCAACAATCAACTCCATCCATACTCTTTGCCTCAAATTCAAATCCTTTTGTGTCTTCAAATTACTATGATCAGTAAAAACCTCACAAGTAGCTTCATATAAGTAATGTCTCCAAATCTTTAATGCAAATACAATGCCCGCCAATTTTAAGTCATGAGTGGGATAGTTTTGTTCAAGCACCTTTAACTATCTAGTGGCATATGCGATAACTTTACCATGTTGCATTAAAACACAACCTAACCTTTCCTTGAGGCATCACTGTATACCACAAAGCCATCGGTCCCATATGGAATAGTTAAAACTTGTACGGTAGTTAATTTCTCATTCAATGTCTGGAAACACTGTGCACACTTATCGATCCACACAAATGATTCGTTCTTTCGAGTGACACGAGTTAAAGGAGCTGAAATAATGAAAAATCCCTAGATGAATATTTGATAATACCATGCCAAACCTAAGAAACCAATTATATAATTCATCTAAAAATTAAAAAAAATGATTTAGAAATCGATTTGAAACCAATTTATTAATCTATAAAAAAATAAAAATTTTAATTTAGAAACCGATTTTGTTTGGAATCGATTAGAAACTGAATTTTGAAATCGAATATCAAATTCATCAAAAATTAAAAAATATGATTTGGAAACCGATTTCATAATGTATAAAAAATAAAAAATTTTAATTTAGAAACTGATTTTGTTTGAAACCGATTAGAAACCATTTAAAAATTGAATTTTAAAATTGATCAAAAAATTTTAAAAAAATATGATTTGAAACTGATTTTTTAATCTATAAAAAATTTAAAAAATTAAATTTAGAAAACAATTAGTAATGGAATTTGTTTGAAATGGATTTTAATCAGTTTCTAATTCGAAACTGAAATACCTAAGGGGGGGGGGGGTGAATTAGGTATTTGGCTAATTTTTGCAAACAAAGTCCTTTTATAATTCTAAGCAAAAACAGATTGTGTGAGCTTGGTTCAATAATAGAATTAAACTATTAAGAGCAAAGCTGTTAAACAATGTAAGAGCAATGAACACAAATAATTTATAGTGGTTCGATCTCTTCAAGATCTACGTCTACTACCTTAAACCTACACTTAAGGATTTCAAACAATCTACTATATGCTCAAGTTCACAAATTACATAAGAGGCTCACCACACAATGGTTTTACACTCACAACCTCTTTAGCAATTCTATAAACAAGGTTCACCCTACCAAAGGATTTTATATCTACAAAAAACCTTGAATCACAATTTCAAGGATCACCCTTATCTAAAGGATTTTATGTTATCAAGATAACCTTGCAATGAGCTAGTAGAAAACACAATTTAATAAAGAGAGGAGAATGTGTAGATGTTACCACTTGTTGGTAGATGATTACACAATGTTTCACCTTCACACTTTGTTGTCTTTGGAATCTTGAATCATCAATTGAAAACACAAGACAAAAGAGAGCTTAAAATGTTTGCTAAAGGCTTTGGAATGTTTAGAGTTCTCAAGATTCAAAACTTGCAAAAGATTTCAAGTTTATAACTTTTATAGAATTTGAAAATAAGTTTTAACAGCTATAAAACGGCTAGTAATGGCTAGTTTCAGAAAATTCGGACGACCGAATTTTTCTTGTGCGTCCAAATTTATCGTCCGAATTTTACTGTTGCACGTTTCTGAAAAAATTCGGACGACCTAATTTCTCTAGAAAAACAGTAACCATTTTTTGCTACAAAAATCGGACGATCGAATTTTTCGGAAACACTTTCAAACTTTGTAAAATCATTTGAGATATAACTTCAATAATTTTGAAAACATTTTCTATCTATAGATAAGTTATTTAGACATATAATTGAGAACCATAATCAAATTTCTTTGATCATGCAAAGTTTACTCAAAATCTTTTAAGATACAAAAACACATTCATCAAAAGGTTCATTCAAAGCCATTTAAGATTAAGAAAACTAATTTTGTGCTCTCTTATTCATTCAATAGATTCCAAGACATACAAGTGTAGAGTTTACATAGAGATTTACCTATTTAGCATATATACCCAGCACTTCGAGTCTTCAATGCCTTTAGATCATCTTTGAACAACCTTTTTCAAACTTCAATCACTTTGGCTTATTGAAGTTGTTCTTGCACTTTGGCTTGAAGGCAATGAGACTTCATACTTCTTAGTTCACCAATCCTATCACACAATATATAAGCATATTAGTCCTCATCAATATTTGTCATTAATAAAAAACTACATGATTTGCCCTTAGGGCTAACAGAAACCGATTTGAAACTAATTGTAAAATTTATTAAAAAAATATTTGAAACCTATTTAAACTTATATGGAAGTGATTTGAAACTGTTTTCTTAGCGGTTCCAAATTTTGGGTTAAAAATTGCTTTTTTCTTGTAGTGATTCTTTTGAGAGATTCATTTGTGTAGATGCTTCAACTCTTGAAAGACAAGCCTATTATGGGGAGTTGAGCTTGGAAGCGTTTGAAAAGATTTTTCAGCAACCTTCCATATGGTAATGCCTTATTCTCTGTTTTCCTTGCCCCCATCATATGTCTCAAGGCAATTTACCCAAAGTGCATCTTTCTGTGTTCATGAAGTGCAAGCATGACAATGATATGGAAATTTCTCAGAAGATTTGTGTCCAAAATTTGGGATGATCATGGTAGTAACCATATGATGCATAACGCGGCCATTAGCATCTAATTCTTTGATTTCCCTAGCTTTCACCTTTGTAAACCTTCTTTCATTTGTAATGGCTTTCCAAATATTTCATAAGTGAACTGTTAGCCCTAAGGGCAAATCATAAGTTCTAATTAAGTTTTGAATAATGACAAACATTGATATGGACTAATTTGTGTGTCAATTGTGTGATAGGATTGTTGGAGTAAGAAGCATGAAGTCTTAATACCCTTGAAGCTACAATGCTAGAACAACTTCAATGAGTCAAAGTGATTGAAGATTGAAGAAATTTTGTTCAAGAATGACTTAAGACATTAAAGACTTGAAGTGTAGGTCAAATATGCTAAATAGGTATATTCTTTTGTAAATCCTACACTTGTGTGTCTTGGAATCTATTGAATGCATAAGAGAGCAACAAAAAACTTGTTTTGAATCTTATATGTCTGTGAATGAACTTTTGAATAATTAGTATGTTTTTGAACCTCAAATGATCTTAAGTAAACTTTGTATGACGAAAGTGTTTTAGTAACGGTTTTTAAGTTTGAAAATGTTTAAATGACTTATCTATTTATAGAAAATGTTTTCAAAGTTTTTAAAGCTGATTTTCAAATGATTTGACAAAGTTTGATGAGTTCGGACGTCCAAACATTGAAAATGGTTACTGTACTTCCAGAGAAATTCGGAAGCAAGTTCGGAAGGATGGAGCAAAGTTCGGACATACAAACTTTCTCTGATAGCATGGTTATTATTTTTCCAAAGAATTTTGGACGAATATTCGGACGCATAGCAAAAAGTTCGGACGTCCGAACTTCTCTGAAACTAGCCGTTACTAGCCGTTTTATAGTTGTTGAAACTGATTTTTTGAAATCTATAAAAGCTATAATCTCAAAAATTTTTGTAAGTTTTGAATCTTTAAGAACTCTAAACATTCCAAAGTCTTTAGCAAACATTAAAGCTCTCTTTGTCTTGTGCTTTCAATTGATCATTCAAGATTCCAAAGACAACAAAGTGTGAAGGTGCAACATTGTGTAATCATCTACCAACAAGTGGTAATCTCTTACACATTCTCCTCTCTTTATTCAATTGTGTTTTCTACTAGCTCTTGCAAGGTTATCTTGAAAACATAAAATCATTTAGATGAGGGTGATCCTTGAGACATTTACTCAAGGTTGTTTGTAGATATAAAATCCTTTGGTAGGGTGAACCTTGTTTGTAGAATTGCAAAAGAGGTTGTGAGTGTAAAACCATTGTGTGGTGAGCCTCTTATGTAATTGTTGGACTTGAGCATATAGTGGATTGTTTGAAATCCTTGACTGTAGGTTCAAGGTAGTGGACGTAGATCTTCAAGAGATCGAACCACTATAAATTGCTTGTGTTTATTGTTCTTATATTGTTTATTGCTTTGACATTGATTGATATATTCTCTTATTGAAACAAACACTCATACTCTGGTCTAGCTTAAAATTGTAAAAAGAATTATCTTTGAAAATTAGCCAAAGGCCTAATTCACCCCCTCCCACCTCTTAGGTCTTTCATGAACAATTTATGAACATGGAATGTTGTCCTGAAGAATAATATTTAACCACTTCATCATCTGCCGCACATATTCTATTCACAAAACATTCATTAATTTTGAAATCAATTTGTGATACTGTAGATGACTACTATTGCACAACCTCATTTCCAATATGTTCAGCATTTTCTTCCTTAAGATTCACATAAAATTCATATACTAGGGAAGAGTAATAATCATCGTCAATAATCAACAAATTACTCCATCCTATAGAACCAAAAAGGGAAAGCACGTTACCCATTCTTGAGAATTTTGTGTATCCACCTTGTGCCTTGGGATTATCTTCCGATTTTATTTACTGCAATCATCAAATTCAACTCTGGCATTGGCTGACAAATGTATCAAATCCGGATGATGCTTGAGAAACCCGAATTCTTCTTGGTTCATCAATAATCTGCCCACTGCTAATTTGCTTCTCTTTCCCTCTTCCTTTTCTAGTAGCAGCTCTCTTTGTCCTCACTATGATCAGTTTTAAATGAAATAGAGACTGTAGAACACAACGATGAAGGAGATATCAACAGAGAATGGTAAAGTAAGGATGAAATTTGAGTTTAGACGAAGGTAGATTTTAAGGGTTTTGAGAGGAGAGAAGAGTTCAGATGTAGGAATTTGGAAGAAATGAGGAATATGATTATGTAAACCCTTTTAAAAATGTTGAAATCGCATAGTTCAAATGACCAAATTTTCTAGTAAGCGTCCGAACTTCTTTTACCCTTCTCAACTTCAGCAAATTTGGACTACCAAATTTTTTATCTTGCATCCGAATTTTTCTATCTGGAATCCTTAATGTTAGCCCTAAAGGCAAATCATGTAATTTTGATTAGTTTTGATTAATGACAAACATTGATAAGGACTAATTCATATACCATTTATGTGATAGGATTTTTGGGCTAAGAAGCAAAGAGTTCTTATTGCCTTGGAGCTAAAAGTGCTAAAAGTTCTAATTTCCTATGGATTGAAGGCTTTAAAGACTCTAGTGCAAGTTTACACTTGCTAAATAGGTATACTCTTGTAAACCTTACACTTCTTGTTCTTGGAATCTATCGAATGCATAAGAGAGCACAAAACTTGTTTTTGAATCTTAAATGGCTTTGAATAAACTTTGAATTACCAAGTGTTGTTTTTGAATCTTAAATGGTTTTGAGTAAACTTTGAATCATCAAGTGCTTTGGTAACGGTCTTTGAGTTCAAAAGATTTTAAATGACTTATCTTTTAGTACAAAATGATTTCAAACTTATTGAGGTTGATTTTCAAATGTTTTGACAAAGTTTGAACAGTTCGGACGCAAGTTCGGACGTCCAAACTGTGAACATGACAACTGTATTTCCAGAGAAATTCGGACGCAAGTTTGATTGCAGGGACAAAGTTTGGTCGTCTGAACTTTCCCAAACAGTATGTAACAGTACTGTTCGGACGCAGAGGATAAAGTTCGGTCGTCCGAACTCCTCAAAAACTTGCCGTTACTAGTCTTTTTATGACTGTTGGAACCAATTTTCAAAATCTATAAAAGCCATAAATTTCATATTTTTAAAAAATTTTGAACACTTGAAGAATCCTTACATTCAAAATCATTTGGAAACATCAAAGCTCGCTTTTTTCTTGTGCTCTCATGTGATTATTCAGGATTTCAAAGACAACTAGATGAAGTGGTGCTAACTTGTGTAATTCTCTACCAAGCAGTGATAATATCTCATTAAATCTCTATTTATCTCTTTATCTATTTGCTCAATACAAGGTTATCTTGTGACATAAAATCCTTTTGGTAAGGGTGATCCGTAAGGAATTGATTTAAGGTTGTCTTTAGATATAAAATCCTTGTGGCAAGGTGAACCTTATTTGTAGGATTGCAAAGGAAGTTGTTGGCGTAAAACTCTTGTTGGGTGAGCCTCTTGTGTAATTGCCTAAATTGAGCATATAGTGAATTGGTTGAAATCCTTGAGTGTGGACTCGAGGTAGTGGATGTAGATCTTGAAGAGATCGAGCCACTATAAATTGCTTGTGCTCTTTGTTCTTCTTTATGTGGTTTTACAACCTAGAAGTTAAGATCTTATGGCTAATGCTTCAAACTTACCTTATTTGGAAGGATCTTCCACAAATAGACCTCCTTTATTTGATGGAACAAATTACACATTTTGAAAATTTAGAGTTCAAATATATAGTTGTTCTATTAACTTTGACTTGTGGAATATTGTTGAGAAAGGTCCTTACATACCAATGAGAATAAGAGCAGATAGAATTACTAGAGAGCCAAAGCCAATGGACGAATATGATGAATATGACTTGAAGAAGATGATATTGAATTACCAAGCCATGAATATCTTGAGTTGTGCATTGGATATGAATGAGTACAATCGAGTGAGTGAATGTGACACCGCTCATGATATGTGGAAACTACTTCAAGCCACTGATGAAGAAGAAAGAGTCGATGTATGCTTTATGGCAATAAATGATGAGGTGCAATCCACTCCTTCTACCTCTACTTGTTGTGATGATGATGTTGATGATCCTAGTGAATTACTTGTTGAAATGTATGAACAATTAAAAAAGGCTTCAAAAAGAAATAAGGAAATGAAATTCAAAATTAATGAGTTATTGAATGAAAATTCAAAATTATATTATGAAAACAAAAAGCTTCTTGAATCTATTGATTGTTTAAATATTGAAAAAGAAGTTTTAAATGTTCCTTTACAAAACATATCTTTTGAAAATAAAGCTCTTTGTACAAAAGTTTCTTCTCTTGAAATAATGCTTAGTGACCATGAAATTTTGAAAAGGAAAGTTGATGATCTTACATTATGTAGTGAAAAATTTACAAATGGAAGAGACAATCTTGACTAACTACTTGGATCTCAAAGATCTTCTTTTATTAGAAATGGTCGTAGTTAAAATCATGTAAATAATGGGCCTAAATATAAAAATTTCTTTGTTTGAGCTACTCCTAGTTCAATGCCTCCTACTTGTTGTACATATTGTGGAAAACATGGATACAAAGCCATTAGGTGCTCCGTTAAAAGAAAAATAGAAAATGGTGTTAAAACCATTTGGAGAATAAAAGGAATCATCACTAACCCTCATGGACCCAAGAAAATGTGGGTACCAAAAGTCTCTTCATCTCATTTGGTGTAGGTACATTTTCCTCCAAGACCAAGTGCCACTAAATGGTTTCTTGATAGTGGCTGCTCAAGATACATGACAGAAAATGCATCACTAATTAGTGAGCTTTAAGCTACAAACGAAGAATTCATTACATTCGATGACAAGAAGAAAGGAAGAATTATTGGTATAGGTAACATTGGTAAAGATTCTTCCTCCCTCATTAAACAAGTTTTGCTCATTGATGATTTGAAATATAACTTGCCTAACATTAGTCAATTATGTGAGAATGATTAAAAAGTTGAATTTAAATGTAATACTTGCACTATACTTGATGATGTCAATGGTAGAACTATTTTTGTTGCAAATTGTATTAGTAATGGTTATGTGCCTTGCCTTGATGAACTTGTTGCTTATGAAGTTAGATGATTTTCCATTCATGGTAATGACGGTTATTTATAGCATAGTAAAATTGATCATGTTAGCATGGACTTGTTGAATATTTTTTTAAGAACTTGTTAAAGGATTACCAGAAATTCATTTTGAGAAAAATCATCCTTGTAATACTCGCCAATATGGAAAACAAACAAAATCATCTTTCAAACCATAGAAAATGATCTCTACATCAAAACCTCTTGAACTAGTTCATATGAATTTGTTCAGACCAATGAGAACCACTAGTCGTGGTGGTAAGAGGTATGCATATGTAATTTTTGATTACATGGGTGATCTTTCTAGCCCAAAAGGATGAAGTTTTTCATGAATTTGTAAAACTTTTCAAAAAGGTCCAAATTCCCCTTGAATGCAAATTGATTTCAGTTAGGAATGACGATGGAAGAGAATTTTGTAATCAAGACTTTACAAAATTTTGTGATGAAAATGGTATTACACATAATTTTTTAGTTGCCAAAACACCCCAACAAAATGGTATTGTTGAAAGGAAAAATAGAACTTTACAAGAGATGGCTAAATCAATGCTTTGTGAAAATTCTTTACCAAAATATTTTTGGGCCGAAGCTATAAACACTACTTGGTACGTAATGAATAGAGTTCTTTTAAGACTTTTCTATGAAAATAATCTTTCGAACTTCTACTTGATAAAACTCCTTCAATTGTTTATTTTAAGGTGTTATCTCTAAGGGCAAATCATGAAGTTTTGATTAATTTTGATTAATGACAAACATTGATGAGGACTAATCTTTATGTCATTTGTGTGATAGGATTGTTGGATTAAGAATATGAAGTCTTATTGCCTTGAAGCCAAAATGCAAGAACTCCAATATGTCAAAGTGATTGAAGATTGAAGAGTTTGTTCAAGATGATTGAAGGCTTTGAAGGCATGAAATGTAGGTTACATGTGCTTAATAGGTATATCTTTTGTAAACCCTACACTTGTTTGTCTTCGAATCTGTTGAATGCATAAGAGAGCACAAAACTTGTTTTTGAATCTTAAATGGCTTTGAATGAACTTTTGATTAACAAGTGTGTTTTTAAGATTAAAGAGTTTTGGTAACGGTTTTTGAGTCTAAAAGTGTCTAAATGACTTATCTATTCATACAAAATGTTTTCAAACTTATTGAGGTTGAATTTCAAATGATTTCACGAAGTTTGAACAGTTCGGACGTAAGTTCAGATGTCCAAACTTTGAAAATGGCTACTGCACTTTCAGAGAAATTCGGACGTAAGTTCGGATGCAAGGAAAAAATTTGGCCGTCCGAATTTTCCTTGCCAGCATGGTTACTGTTTTTCCAGAGAAATATAGACGCAAGTTCGGATGCAGTAGACAAAATTCGGTCATCCGAATTTTTCTAGACAACATGTAACAGTAAAGTTCAGACGACAGTTCGGACGTAGAGAAGAAAATTTGTTCGTCCGAACTCCTCAGAAACTAGCCGTTACTAGCCGTTTTACGACGGTTAAAACTGATTTTTGAAATCTACAAAAACCATGAACTCCAGATTTTTTGTAAGTTTTGAATCTCTGAGAAATCTTAACATTCTAAAATCTTTTGCAAACATCAAATCTCTCTTTTGTCTTGTGCTTACAAGTGATCATTCAAGATTCCAAAGACAACAAAGTGATGTGGTGCAACATTGTGTAATTATCTACCAAGAAGTGGTAACATCTCATCTATTCTCCATTTAATTTTGTTTCTACTAGCTCATTACAAGGTTTTCTTGTAAACATAAAATCCTTTAGGTAAGGGTGATCCTTCAAATATTGATTCAAGGTTGTTTGTAGATACAAAATCCTTTGGTAGGGAGAACCTTCTGTGTGGCATTACTAAGAGGTTGTTGATGTAAAACCATTGTGTGGTGAGCCTCTTATGTAATTATTGAACTTGAGCATATAGTAGATTGATTGAAATCCTTGAGTGTAGACTCAAGGTAGTGGACGTAGATCTTGAAGAGATTGAACCATTATAAATTGCTTGTGTTCATTACTCCTAAATTGGTAATTGCTTTGTCATTGAATTATTCAATTTTTCATTAAGACAAGTAATCATAATCTAACCAAACTCAATTTATAAAAGGAAATAGTTTTCGAAAATTAGCCAAAGACCTAATTCACCCCCCCCCCCTTAGGTCTTTCAATTGGTATCAGAGCAAGGGCTTCTTTGTGTGGTTTTACAACCTAGAAGTTAAGATCTTATGGCTAATATTTCAAACTTACCTTATTTGGAAGGATCTTCCATAAATAGACAACCTTTGTTTGATGAAACAAATTACACATTTTGGAAACCTAGGGTTAAGATATATATTTTTTCTATTAACTTTGATTTGTGGAACATTGTTGAGAAAGGTCCTTACATACCAATGAAAATGAGAGTTGATGGAGTAACTTTAGAGCCAAAGCCTATAGACGAATTTGATGAGAATGATTCAAAGAAAATGACATTGAATTATCAAGCCATTAATATTTTAAGTTGTGCACTAGACGTAACTGAATATAATCAAGTTAGTAGATGTGACACTGCCCATGATATGTGGAGATTACTTCAAGTAACACATGAAGGTACCAACCGTGTAAAGGAGTCAAAGCTTGCTATGCTAGTAAGGGATTATGAGCTATTCACCATGAAGTAAGGTGAGAATATTAGTGCTATGTTTACAAGATTTACTAACATTTCCAATGGTTTAAAATCTTATGGGAAGAACCACACAATTGGAGAGCAAAAAAGAAAGATATTGGATGCTTTGCCAAAATCTTGGCAACTGAAAATACTTGCTATTGAGGAATCAAAAGATTTAAAAACTCTCCCATTGAAGAGCTTATTGGATCACTGCTTACACATGAGATGAAAGTGAAAAGATTGAATGATATTGAAGATGAAAAGAAGGGAAGAAAGGGACTTGTAATCAAAACTTCCAATCATTTTAGTGAACAAGAAAAATCATCAAGTGAAGAAGATGGAAATAGTGGAGATGAAGAGATAGCTATGGCAGTAAGAAAATTCAAGAGATTCTATAAAAATGAATTTCTCAAGAAATGGAGAAGGCCAACCAAAAAAAGTAGAAAGTCATCATCTTTCAAACCGCAATGCTTTGAATGCAAAAGCAATGAACATCTTGTTGTTGATTGTCCCAAATTTTTAGAAAGGGAAAGAGACAACAAACTCAAAAAGAAATCTACCAAGAAGGGAAAGGGACTGGCTGGCACTTGGGATCAACAAGAAGGTGAAGATGACAGTGAAGGAAAAGCCAACATATGCTTTATGGCAATTGATGATGAGGTACAATTACTCCTTCTATTTCCACTTACTATGATGATGATATTGATCTTAGTGATTTACTTGTTGAAATGTATGGAGAACTGAAAAAGGCTTCAAGAAGGAATAAGGAAATGAAGACCAAAATTAATGAGTTATTAAATGAGAATTCAAAGTTATGTTTTGCAAATGGAAAACTTCTTGAATCTATTAATTGTCTACACATTGAAAAAGAAATTTTAAATGTAACTATACAAAACATATCTCTCGAAAATAAAGATATTTGCTCAAAAGTCATTTCTCTAGAAACAATGCTTAGTGATCATGAGATATTGAAAAAGAAAGTTAATGTTCTTACATTATGCATTGAAAAATTTACAAATGGAAGAGAAAATTTAAATAAACTACTTGGCTATCAAAGATCTTCATATGCAAAAAATGGTCTTGGTTACACTCATGAAAGTAATGCTCCAAAATATAAAAACTTCTTAGCTAAAGAAACTTCTATTTCAGTGCCTCATACTTGTTGTACATATTGTGGTAGGCATGGACACAAAGTTTCAAAATTTTATGTGAAAAGAAAAATAGAAAATGGCGTTGAAACTATTTGGAGAGTCAAATGAATTTTTACTAACCCCCTTGGACACAAGAAAATGTGGGTACCAAAAGTAACTTTCTCAAATTTGGTGTAGGTTCATTTTGCTTCAAGATCAAGTGCCACTAAGTGGTTTCTTAACAGTGGCTGTTGAAGACACATGACAGGAAATGCCTCACTTGTTAGTGAACTTCAAGCAACAAGTGAAGGTTTTGTCACATTTGGTGATAAGAAGAAGGGAAGAATACTTGGAATCAGTAACATTGGTAAAGGTTCTTTCCCTCTTATTAAGCAAGTATTACTTATTGATGGTTTGAAGTATACGTATTATATCTTGATGAACTTATTACAAATGATATCAAATGTCTTGCCATTCATGATAATGATGGATATTTATGGCATAGAAGATTGGGTCATGTGAGCATGGATCTATTGAATAAACTTTCCACACAAGAGTTAGTTAAAGGATTGCCTAAAATGCATTTTGATAAAACTCGCCTTTGTGATGCTTGTCAATATTATGTATTTTGATAAAACTCGCCTTTTTTATGCTTATCAATATTGAAAACAATCAAAAACATCTTTTAAACCAAAGAAAATGTTTCTACCTCAAAACCTCTTGAACTTGTTCATATGGACTTGTTTGGACCAATGAGGACTACTAGTCTTGGTGGTAAAAGATATGCTTATCTGATTGTTGATGATTTCTCTAGATTTACATGGGTGATCTTTTTAGCTCAAAAGGATGAAACGTTTTATGAATTTGTAAAAGTTTTCAAAAAGATTCAAACCTCCCTTAAGTATAAACTAATCTCTATTAGAAGTGACAATGGAAGAGAATTTACAAAATTCTGTGATGAATATGGTATAACTCATAATTTTTCAGCTGCTAAAACACCCCAACAAATTGGAGTTGTTGAAAGGAAAAGTAGAACCTTACAAGAGATGGCTAGATCAATGCTTTGTGAAAATTTCTTGCCAAAATATTTTTGGTTTGAAGCTGTAAATACTACTTGCTATGTAATGAATAAAATTCTCTTAAGACCTTTCATACGAAAAACACCTTTTGAACTCCTATTTGATAAAACTCCTTCAACTGTTTATTTTAAGGTATTTGGCTGTAAGTGTTTTATCTTAAATACTCATGACAATCTGGGAAAGTTCGATAGAAAATCGGATGAAGGTATATTTCTTGGTTATTCATCAAATAAAAAGGCCTATAGAGTTTATAACTAAAGAACATGTGTGTTGAAGAAAGTATCCATGTGACCTTTGATGAATCTAACATTTATCTTGAAAGAAGAAATGAAGATGATGTAGGTTCCTCAATAATGGATAATCAAACGCATCATCAAGCACCCACTTTGGAAGAACACGCCAAAGAAGAAGAAATAATAGATCAAGAACAAGATGGCCAACCTAGCAATGATCAAGAGTTTCCAAAGGATCTAAGATATGCAAGAGGTCATCCTTGTCAAGATGATGACATTATTTTTGGTGCTACTAATACATCTCTTTGTGAAGAGTTTGCCAAATCAATGCAAAATGAATTTGAAATGAGCATGATGGGAGAACTAAATTTCTTTCTTGGGCTGCAAATCAAGCAAACTAAGGATGGAGTCTTCATAAATCAAGCAAAGTATACCAAGGAGCTATTGAAAAGATTTGGAATGGATCAAGCAAAAGGGATAAGCACTCCAATGAGTTCATCAACTAAACTTGATAAAGATGAAAAAGCCAAAAATGTTGATGAAAAGTCATATAGAGGTATGATTGGAAGTTTACTCTATCTCATAGCTAGTAGACCAGATATTATGTTTGTTGTGTGGTTATATGCTAGATTCCAATCTTGTCCTAAAGTGTCTCATCTAATTTCTGTCCAACGCATTTTTCGTTATTTGATTGATACACATGACTATGGACTTTGGTCAATTTCTTGGTAGTTGTCTTGTATCTTAGTGTAGTAAAAAACAAGCATGTGTATCTTTATCTACCGCTGAGGCTGAATATATCGCCGCTGGTAGTTGTGCTCAACTGTTTGATTATGGTCTAGAATTCAACTGCGTGCCTATATTATGTGATAATACCAGTACTATCAATTTAAGCATAAATCCCATTCGACATTTTAGGACTAAGCATATATTAAACATCATTTTATTCACGATCATGTGGTTGAAAGAGATATATGCTTGGAATATGTGAATACGAATCACCAAATTGCTAATATATTTACAATGCCTTTGGCTGAGGAAAGGTTTAATTACCTAAGAAGGCTCTTAAGTATCTCAAAATTCAATTACTAATTTGTGTGTTGAAATGTGGTAAGAATAGGGAATATTCGGACGCATAATTTGAATGCATTGAGAGAAATTTAGACGTCCAAACTTTCTCTAAAAAATTCTGGACAGAAAGATTTGGATGCATGTTCGGACGCAAGACAGAAAATTCGGTCGTTCGAATTTTCTGAAATTGAAGAAATAGTTTCGGACGGAGGTTCAGACATAAACGTGAAAATTCGGTCGTCCGAACAATCATATTTCATATCTATAACTTCGAAACTTCTTTGTCTCTCAAAACCCACATAACTCTCGTGTCCAAACCTAAATTTCTCTGAAATTTCACATCTTTCACTTCAAATCGATTGAATTTTTTAGTTCCAAGCCATAAATACTTCCTACAAATCACTCTCTTGCAATCTAAAATGGTGAGAACTAAGAGAACAAGTGTTGAGAAAGGAAAGGGAAAGGCGAAGGATGGTGGACTGATTATGAACGAACCAAGGAGAATAAGAGCTCTTCAATCATCTGGATTAGACAAATTCATCTCTATCAAGGCAGCATCTGAATTTGAGGATTGGAATAACAAGAGCAGAAAAATCATTCCTGGTTACAAGGTGATATTTTATCTCTTTTTGGTGATATTGGTTGAAGTAATTTGTTAGCAATTGATGAGGAATTTTATGCAAATCTCGAAAAGGAAAGAATAGAACAATTGGGGGAACACAATGTAATGCAATGGTTTTCTTCAAGAGTATCTCAAGTAGATTTTGAATTCAATGATGCATTGGTCAATAGAATTTGGGGAGTAGATGATAGTGGGGCAAAGTATTACTCACCTGGAATGCATTGTTACATACATGAACTCTTCACAAAAGAAAGATTTGAAGAGGCCTTCACTAATGGCAGAGAATTTAGGTCCATTAGGGAGAGGGAAATTAAGGCATTTGATGCTAGAGGAAGAGTATTGCATCACATGATTATTACTATGATTATCCCTAATTTTGGAAATAAGTCATCTGTTGGTAACATGCATATGGTAATTATGTTAGCCTTGCATAAGCATAGAAGATTGAATTTTGGATGTATGGCCTTAAAGAGCATGATTAGTGCAAGGAAAACAGTGAACAAGGCTTTACCATATGGGAGGCTGTTAACAAGAATCTTTAAGCATTATCAAGTTAAACATCCAGTGATAGGACAAGCATTTAAGAGTGGAGAGATTTATACTAATGACTCTCTTAAAAGAATGCAATTAGTTCTTGATGAAGATGGCATATGGAGAACTAAAAGAGAAACTCCCCAAAGAAGAGAAGAGATTGAAGAAAGTGAGGAAGTTGAGGAAGAGAAGGATAAAGAAGAAACTGTTGCTAAAGAGATGAAAACAAAACGAAAACATGGTACTTCAACTGAGGGAGAGCAACCTCCCTAAAAAAGAAGACTATTTGAAGAAGTCCCAACTCCTAAATTTCAACCAAATGTTGGAGATTAATCTAGTGGTGAAGGTATTACAAGAGGTGACACCATAGTAGTTAACGCATTCCAAGAAACCTTGAATAATCATATCAAGGAAATGGAGAAAATGTACAAATTTTTCGAATCCTTTGCTCCAAAGGTTCTTGGAAAACTGGATGGATTAGACAATAGAGTAAAGCACATTTAAGAAATCTTGATGAGAAATACACGAAGTGGTGAAGGACCCTCTAGGCATCAAGATAGAGATGATAAGGATGATAGGTATGAAAAAGGTAAGAAAGAAGATGAAGATGATGAGAGTGATGATGGGAGTGATAATGGGGATGATGATCAAGGAGGCAATAGTGAGAATGTGGTAGGACAAGAAGAAGAAAATGAACCTCTACAAGAAGAGCCACAAGAAGGAGGAAGTCATATTGAAAGAGCAGAAATCATCTCACCAACAACCATCTCCTTCAGCCAAGGAAGAGTGAAGCATTTGGCAATCAAGAAAGGATTTAACAAAGCCTCTTCATCATAAGACGGACCATCTCTTCAACCTTATCTCCTTTCTATTTCTTAATTACTTTTTTGTACTTAGCATAACTTAGTATAAGTTATTTGTTTTAAATTTCCAACTTGGTCTATGAACTTTTTATGCTTCTCTTGAAATTTCTGCAATTTCTGTAATAGTGAAGCTCAATGATGAAACCTTAGTGTTGAGAGCATCTATTATTAATGATACTTTTGCCCTAGTTGTATGTGCTAAACTGTTAGACTCATTTTCATTAACCCCATCTTTGAGTGATGACAAAAGGGCAAGAAAGAATGATAACTACAAAACTGTAATATGTAATTGTGCTATGTGTGTAAATGATGACTGCTGTACTATGTGTGTAAATGATGACTACTAATGAGTATGTTAAGTGAAACTATTTGACTACATTTGGAGTTTGAGATCAGACTTGTGTCAGGTTCTTCATCTTAAAATTTCCTTAGTGGTTTACGATTGATATCTCAATTCTGAAGAGGTTTCGGGCTTAGTATCTGAGGGTGAGATAGGTTCAGAAGAGGCTGGTAGGTTTGTAACTGTTCTTTGGGTATTTGTCTGGGAACAAAGGTACAGTGTCTCCTGGATCTATGTGAGGGGATATTTGGTTCATGAATTGCTGTCTTTTGGATCTCTTCGGGCAAGCAATTCACCACCTTCCTCTATGCTATGTGCTATGTGCATTTGGAGTTTGAGATCTTGATTGAGATTATTATGGAATTTGGTTAAGTTCTTGACTTGACCTATGATTTTGAATTACCTCATGAAAACAATTGGATGTATGAGTTTTGTGGTTTTGCAAAGCTAAGTTGAGTGTCATTATGGACACACATATTTCAGTGCCTCTACAGCTCATTTGAAAATGGAAAATCATCTTTTTCAACTTCTTGTCAAAAATTCAGACTTGAAATTTCGATGCAGACCAAAAATTCGGATGCATAAAAATTTTCTTACAAATATGTTTGTCTATTGTTCAAATTGTTTGAAAACTGTTTCAATCCTTCCTATCATATTTGAACAACTTTAGGAAAGTTTATTTTCAAAAATTACGGCTTTCATCTCACATGTTTTAAAGTTTAGACTTGAAATCTCAAAATTCGAATGCATGATTTAAAAATTCGGATGCATGTTTCATAAATTCAGATGCATCTATATTTTGTTGCCAAAAAGTGCTCTTTTCCTGTTCAAATGATTCAAATATGTTTTAATCTCTTCTAGTATGTTTGAACAACCTTAGGAAAGCTTTATTTCACTTTAAACATTCATTATGTTTGATTTATTACAGTTTGGACAAATAGTCCTCAGTTCAATTATTTTCTAAAAAATGAGCACAATCCAAGGGGGAGCATTGTTAAACTCTTACAACCTCTAAAACCTCTCTTAGAATCTTTTCTTAATGCTTGAATACTATATATCCTATCCTTGATAGTTGGAAGGAAGGAGGTTAATGGAGGTTGGTTAGGCCATAGGTTCATATTGAGTCTTTTTTGTATGTCAATGTGCTAAATTGGTTATTATCTATCCTTTATCTTGAAAGAAGAAATGAAGATGATATAGGTTCCTCAATGATTGATAATCAAACTCATCATCAAGCACCTACTTTGAAAAAACACGCCAAAGAAGAAGAAATAATAGAGCAAGAACAGGTTGGCCAACCTAGCAATGACCAAGAGCTTCCAAAGGATCTAAGATATGCAGGAGGTCACCCTAAGGAGCAAATCATTGGTGATGTCTCCCAAGGAGTTAAAACAAGGCAGTACTTTATTGACAACTTTGCTCTTTTATCTCATATTGAGCCTAAAAACATTGATGATGCCTTGTGTGATGATTTTAGGATTATTGCTATGCAAGAGGAACTAAATCAATTTGAAAGAAATAAAGTTTGGACTCTTGTCCCAAGACCTCATGACCACACCATTATTGGTACAAAATGGGTATTTAGAAATAAATTAAATGAATTAGGAGAAGTTGTTAGAAATAAGGCTAGGCTTGTTGCTCAAGGATTCAATCAAGAAGAAGGCATTGATTATGATGAAACTTTTGCTCGGGTAGCTAGACTTGAATCCATAGGAATACTTTTAGCTTTTGCCTATTTTAAAGGTTTTAAACTATTCCAAATGGATGTCAAAAGTACATTTTTAAATGGTTTTATTGAAGAAGAGGTCTATGTAGAACAACCTCCCGGTTTTATTTACAAAAAGTTTCCTAATCATGTTTTCAAGCTAACTAAGGCTTTATATGGATTGATACAAGCTCCTAGAGCTTGGTATGAAAGACTAAGGGGATTTCTTCTTCCAAAAGGATTTTCAAAAGAAAAAGAGGGCACAACACTGTTTATAAAAACATCTAGCAATAATGATATTTTGCTTGTGCAAATTTATGTGGATGACATTATTTTTGGTGCTACTAATACATCTCTTTGTGAAGAGTTTGCCAAATCAATGCAAAATGAATTTGAAATGAGCATGATGGGAGAACTGAATTTCTTTCTTAGGCTGCAAGGGTGAAGAATTATTGATGAAAAATGCACAAAGTGGTGAAGGACCCTCTAGGCCTCAAGCTAAGGATGACAAGGATGATAAAGAAGATGAGAAAGGCAAGGAAAAGAAAGAGGATGAAGATGATGACAGTGATAATAAAGATGATAATGAAGATGATGATCAAAGAGACAACAATGAATTCGTGGCAAGACAAGAAGGAAGAAATGAAGATATACAAGAGAAGGCACAAGAAAGAGGAAGCCAAGAAAGGAAATTAATAGAGAGAGCCGAAATCACCTCACCCTTTACTATGTCTTTTAGCAAATGAAGAGTCAAGCACGTGATAAAAAAGAAGGGTACAAGGAGATTCTCCCGTTTGATTTGATATTTGATATATTACAGATATTTTATTTATCTATTTGTATTTTAGGAGCTACACTTTTATTGCTTATTTATATGCATGCAATATTTGCAGAGCTTTTAATATTCAAAATTTAAAGGACAATTATATATATTTATTTTAAATATTTTTTAACATTTTCAGTGACGAAAAAATTTTAAAAATAACAAATAGGAAAATTTCATCGTAACAGTCATCGCAAATCACTTTTGCAATAGACTATTTTATTTCTATTTTAAAATTCAAACTATTCGTTGCCAGTCCCTAACTACTTAGTGATGGACTTGAGAAAAAATAAATTTAAATATATAAGAAAATAAAGAATTCATCACAAATCTCTAGGCATAGAAATAAAATATAAAGATATTTAGAAACTAAATATTTGTTGCTAATCCCTCGTAAACTAGCGACGAATTTGCAGTGGAAATAAAATATAAAGATATTAAGAAAAAATATGTCAGAAATCTGTCCCTAATTTTCAAGGAATTATCAATAGAATTTTATTTTTAAAATTTTATTTAATTATTGTAAGCCCTAAGGGCAAATCCTATACTTTTGATTATGACAAACATTGATATAGGCTAACTTGGTAATTGTTGTGTGATAGGATTCTTGGATTGTGGAAGCAAAGAAGTCCCACTGCCTTCAAGATAAAGTGCTAAGGACAACTCAAATGTATTCAAAGAACTAAATAATATAGAGCATGTCCTAAGGATTGAAGGCTTTGAAGACTTAGTGCAGGTTTACACTTGGTTAATAAGTATTCTCTTGTAAACACTACGCTTGTTGTCTTTAGAATCTAAAGAATTTATAAGAGAGCACAAAACTTGGTTTTCAATCTTAGAAGGTTTTCACAATACTTGTTTTACCAAGTTCATGATAATGGCTCTTAAAAGATCTATCTTATAGTCCAAAATGATTTCAAACTTGTTGTAGTTGATTTTCAAAGATTTTGAGAAAATTTGAATAGTTCAAACTCCGGTTTGGACATTTGAACTAAAACCATGGCTTCTGAATTTCAAGATAAATTTGGACGACCATTCGGACGCATATGTCCAAATTTGGTCGACCGAATTTATCCTGATAGCATGGTAAACAGGATAGTTCGAACAATCATTTAGACGCAGGAGTCCATGTTTGGTAGACCAATCTTTGTTGTTATTAGCTATTATTTGAATGTGAATTTCAAACACTCTAAAAGCCATAAAATTTAGATTTTTGAGTAGTTTTTGAGACATTAAGAATCTTTATACTTCCCAATCATTTGAATATCAAAAAGCTCTCTTTTGTCTTGCGCTTCAAAGTTGCTTTTCAAGATTCCATAGACACTAAGGTGAAGTGGTGCTAGATTTGTCTTCATCTACCAAGTTGTTGGTAATATCCTACTCTCTTACTTCATCTAATTGCTTTCTTCAAGGTTCTTTTAAGGATATAAAACCTTTTTGAGAGGATGAACCTTGGTTGTTGTAATTGAAAAGAGGTTGGGGAGTAAAAGCATTATTGGGTGAGCCTCTATTGTATCTTGCTTAACTATTTTTATAGTTGAAATTATTTGAAATCCTTGAGTGAGGGCTCAAGATAGTGGATATAGATCTTGTGTGGTTGAACCACTATAAATTGCTTGTGTGATCTTTTCTCTTCTTTCTTTACTTGGTAATTCATTGTGTTTACTTGAATAGCTTCTTGTGAACTTGATTTAAAATCTCTTCCAAACTATATTTACAAAAAAGAAAAAAGTTTTTATAAATTAGCCAAAGACCTAATTCACTCCCTCTTAAATTTTTCAATTAAGTTTCCACGTAAATCCATCACTAAATGGCTCGTGTTGTAGCTTTGACCAATTCTTTCTCTGATTCAAATGTGTCGCTAATTGAGATAGAAAAATGATTTTGTTGCAATTAAGGATGGATAGTTTGTTGACAGACAAATCCGTCACTAACCATCACTAAACTGGAGTCTAAATTTTTCAAGATGTTTGGAAATAAACTACAACAAATTTGAAATCATTTTGGACTAGAAGATAAGTCATTAAAAACCTTTTGAACTACAAGCCATTATCAAATACTTGGTAATTCAACAATGATCAAAGCCTTTTAAGATTCAAAAACCAAGTTTTATGCATCCTTACATATTCAAAAACTAAGGACAGGAGGTGTAGGGTTTACAAGAAGAAACCTATAAAGCCATTAGACCCACAAGTTTTATGCACCCTTACATATTGGCTTTGTAAACAATAATTATCTTTCTGATAGCATCTAATGTTTGTTGAATAGGCCATTGGACGCACAATAAAAAATGAAAAGTTCAAACAAGGATTGGGATTCCTAATCCATTAGTGGATGTACTTACACCCTATTTATAAATCCATGAAATGTTGAATTCTGCAAAATAATGCAATATGCATTTACTAGATACAATTTTATCTTGGAACTGAAGAAATGGATGATATTCAAATAATTTTTCATATTTTTCTTCAATAGTTTTCTTGCAAAAGAGATAAATTTGACCCAAATTTTCTCTGCCTTTGGTAGAACCAATTTAGAATTGTCCTGGTACAAGGAAAAAAATTCTTTTTCGATTTGAAAGAACCAAGAGTGTTTCTTCTTGGGATTTTCATACTAAAATGCATAAGTCCATGCATCCACATAATCCTAATAATTATAATTGTAATAACATTCATTTCTGCTTATTGTTCTTATGCAGTTATTACATATTTTTTAATTATCCGCTTCGTAGTACTACAGTCAATTCTTAATAAGAATTTCTGATTAAGCAGATCGTCATACATTTTATTAATGTACTTCACAATAGAAAGAATTTGTTTCCTTATTGTGGAATATTTCTATTGTTTGAGATTCCACTTTCCGGAAACAAACCTAACCATTTCTTCTTGATTAGTATAAGGCTTTTTTTGTTTCCAGATCCCTCCACAGCCTATATTAGAGGCTTCCATTTTCACAATTTTTGAATAATGAGGATTTACAAGCTTTAAACTTCGTAACATTTTTTCTTCTGTTTAATTCTCTTAACTGCTTAGCCTTGCATACAGGATTGCTATATCCTTGGCTAAGTCGTTATAATAGGAAGAAACATAATTGAAGCTTCCCAAGAGTCTTTGTAGTTGCTTTATATCAGTTGTCTCATCTGGAAATTTAGAAGCAAATTTAGTACTTCTTTCTATAGGGATTATTTCTCCCCATAAATTTTATGACCTGAAAAATGAATAGAAGTCTAAAATAATTTCATTTTAGGGGCAGAAATTACTAAACCATTTTTTAATAGTCAACACTTCAATATATTTAAGTGTTTGAAATGTTGATCAATATTCTATGAAAATAAATGAATATCAAGACCACAATGAAGGTCTGATATGGAGTGAATATTTCATCCATAATATGTCGAAATTCTGAAGGTGCATCATATTTCATTCGTAATGTCCATTAGGAACAACAAAAGCATTTCATAACTGTCTTTGGATGAATTTGAATTTGCTAGTAACCAGATTTCAAATAAAACTTGGAGAATATTATTTCTCTATGTAATTTGACGAACAAGCCATTTTTATTAGGAATAGGATATCAAATCCATATTCGAATCCTATTCAATGGTTTATGAATTACAACCAATCTAGGAACTCCTCATTCCTTTTTCGCATTTTTATTTACATAAGAAGCTGTACAACTCCAAGGAGAGTTGGAGGCTCATATTAAGCCTTTTTTTAGTAAGGATGATATTTGCTTCTGCCAAAGATCAAGATATTCTTCATTCATCTGACAAGGTGTTGCCGTAGTTAGGATATTCGTTTCACTAAACCTAGATTGATAAGGTAGTTGTACCATATGAGTCTTTCTTTCTTAATAATCATTTGGCAGATTACAGAAAATTTCTTTATGGAAAGCCTCTTCCATTTTTAGGATCTTTCTTGAACCTCAAAGTTAGATAACTTTTTCTGGGTATTAGGCATTTGTACTCCTTAATTCAAAAAAATTATTTGATTTTGTTTCAAGAGAATTTCTTACAGTTCAGAACAATATTATTGTCTGGGGATCAGAAATGAACTCAAAAAAGAGTTTGATCCCATTACAACTAGCTTATATGCCAGTATTATTAGCTGTAACAAACATTATCACTCATTTATAAATAGAGTGCCTAAAACTACATATTGTTAAAAGTAAGATTGAAGTTGAGATATAGGGTTCAGCTTTAGAAACACATGCATTTGTGAGCTTGTACTTAATTGGCATTTTATCATCACCGGTGGAGGTTAACTTTGAACTCTTTTTTCAAAAGTATCTAAAAGGTACTATTCCTTCTCTGAAGTAGTTCATAACTTCAAACAGATTAAATTAGGAATAATATATCATTGATTTATTTAAATGGTAAGTTTAACATACCATTTTCAGGGGAAGTAACTGCTTAATCATAATGAGATAATCAGGAGTTCTTCCAGGAGTTTTTCCAGGTGGTCAATTACAACTGGGTTTCTTTCCTTTTTCTAATTGAGATAATCTATTATTCATTTTATAATTTTTGAGTTTTAAATAAGTTATTTTTATTTTAAATTATTAATTTCCCTTTCTAAAATCACCAATTGTGACTGAAAAACTCACTTTTATTCTTGAGTCTAGAATAAACTTCATTGATTTTAAAACCCTCATAAGGCTGAAATGAAGTTTTCTTCTCATTCCCAATTTTCAAGCAATTTTCTATTAATTCTTTTCAATTTTTGAGTTGTTGACTTGGTCAATTAATTTGATCAAGTCTTCCTTAGAATGAGAAAGTATAGAGATTGCTCGGCTCATTTCTGTTATTTGTGTGAAGTATTCAATTCTTCATAATAATTATTCTTAGAATCTGAACTATCATAAGATGAAAAATCGTTTGGTTCTGAAGGCATATTTTCTTGAATTTGTAGATATTTGGCCCGTAAAGTGTTTAAGGATTGTGCGCGTAAGTCTATAGGCACAATCCTCAACTTCTATGTGCAGTATTCTAGCAGAAGTTCCAGTGTCGATTCTGACAATTTTCCTTGCATTATGGACTTCATTTCTTTGAAGTTGGTTAAGAGTATCATCCCACCATTTTCAAAGAGTGCCAGTAAAACCATATATTATCATTTCTATGATTGATCTTTCAGAATTTTTAGCTTGTTTACAAATAGTAGAATACATAAGCATCCTATGAAGCAAATTATGTATTTGTCTATTTAAAAGACCATCCAAATTTTATTCATAGATGGTTTTGGGGTGATAAGAATTAGTAAATCACTCCCATTAAGGAAGGTTTCCAATCCAAGCATCTAGCATCTTTGAAAGTTGTCAGGATTAAAGAGTTTAAACCTCCCAAAGTTAGCAATTTGAAAGCAATTTGGACTAAACCAATATGAATGTATTTATAGTCCTGATGCCGATAATGTTGCAAATAAGCAAATGAAAGTAACTTAAGATCCTAGATTTTATTATCCATTGTTACAGTTTGTTCCATTAATTTAATGTACTGTTTGGATTTAAAATCAAAAGAACCAAATTTGTTAGGATCTACAAACAAAATTGTCCATCTGTTGAAAGCCACTTTAGAATTAGAGATTTCAATTATTTCAGTATTCCAAAGTAACTGGAGTATTCACTATTTGAAGAAAGTAGAATAATCGAACCAATGCAAATTTTAATTTAGTTTTCGGTTCGAATTTTCTCCTAAAACATTTGGTTTGGTTTGGGTTATTTTCTCCAAATAATATTTTGGTTCGATTTTTGGATTGGTAATCTCCCAACCCAAGCCAAACCGAAAATCGAATTTCAATTTTCTTTTTTTAAAAAATAATTAATCTTAGTTGACTTTTAGCCAAAATAAAAAAGATTTTTTTTTTCACTTCATAATTTGGACAAGCTTTTTTCCCCAGAAATTTAGTTTTAGTATGTATTAGCTTTGGTTTGGTTTCTGAAAAAAATTAAAAATCGAAGTTTATCCAAATTATCAAACTTATTTTTATCCATTCCAAACAGATGAACAGTGTCGGTTCTGACAGTTTTCCTTGCATTAAGGACTTCATTTCTTTGAAGTTGGTTAAGAGTATCATCCCACCATTTTCAAAGAGTGCCAGCAAAACCATATATTATCATTTCTATGATTGGAATTTTTAGCTTGTTTGCAATCAGTAGAATACATAAGCATCCTATGAAGCAAATTATGTATTTTTCTATTGAAAAGACCATCCAAATTCTATAAATAGATGGTTTTTGGGTGACAAGAATTAGTGATTAAATTACCACCTTCTTCATTTAGGACATCGACAGGGATTGGACTTTTATATTAATGATGGTCCAGCCTTCTTTTTTCAAACTTCATTTTGTTAGTTCAGAGAATATTTCCATGATCCTATCTATCTCATCATCATAATCTTACTGCTCAGTTTCCGAATTAGAAATAGAAGATTCTTCCATTGATGAGAATTCCTCTTCATAGTTTCCAGTCATGCAATTTGCAATACTGTGTTCTCCCTGAGAACTATTCTTCTCATTCTCGGATGAGTTGATTTTTATATTCATTACTTGAGATACAAGGGTTATCTTTTAATGTTTTGGAACTAGAACCAAAATAAAATCCAGACACCTCAATTAGTGGCTTGATTATAGGTTCTTTTGACTAATTCAGAGATACTATCTCCTTCTTGTTTATATTGGATGGAAGCTTAATTAAATACGCTTCAAGGGACTCAACCAAAATACTAAAGATACAAATTAGTATAATTCAATAGTTTATATATGTTAAAAATCTATTTTAAAGAATTTTCCATGTTCTCTTTTACTTTCATAAAAGAAGAGCCTTCCAAAGTCTCATTATACCTAGTGCGAAATAAAGGCTCCGTAGGAGGATAAACAAATTTTATTACTCTTCCTCCTTTGGTTTTCCATGATCTTGTAATCATGTTTAGCTTTTGTTATTGTGAGTACACATAATAAGTTGTGAACCTAGGTGTAAAATGCAACATAGTTCTGTATTTTTCCAAATGATTGTAGTAATCATCCTTCCATTTCTTTATGACGTAAGAATCAAACATTGAAAGGTCCCAATCCCAAAGAGGTTTGTTCTTCTCTTGGTTAAATTCCTCAGACAATAATAGTCTAAGTGGACTTGCTAGTGAGAAATCACATATTTCTCCCTTCTTGAAGTTATAAACAAATAAATAAGGATATGGTAAAGAAGTAACCCATACCTTTGATTGTTTAGGGTCTATTGGACAAGGATCTAGATAGTCTGATCCTATTATGTGGAGTGAAGGATATTGCTACATCTCCATCTTTGTGCTGAACTATTTGTTCAACACCAAAATTAATTATTGGCCTAGGTTCTATTGCATCAAGCAATAACCAAGATTCCATAAAGTTTATTTCTTCCCATTTTAACAACTTATTGGTTGTTGTGTTTGATGTCAACAGGTTGGATTCAACCATGACTGTTTGTCCATCTTCAAGTCTAGTATGTCTAGATTTTGGACAAAAAGTATTCATCACTCTGAAATGGATTCTATAGATTATTTCTAGTCTCCAAATGAGGGATAAAATTGTATCCATAGGTCTATGTTTAGAGGGATATTGCCTCATACACATTTTTGTCAGATAATGACATACTTAAATTGGAGTACACATCAAAATATATTGGTCCATAACATAGGCATATCTAGACCACTCCCATTAAGGAAGGTTTCCAATCCAAGAATCTAGCATCTTGGAAAGTGGTTAGGAATAAAGCATTTAAACCTCCCAAGGTTTAACAATTTGAAAGCAATTTGCACTAAACCAGTATGAATGTATTTATAGTACTGATGCATATAATGTTTCAAATTAGCAAATGAAAGTAACTTAAGATCTTAGATTTTATTATCCATAGTTACAGTTTGTTCCATTAATTTAATGCGCTGTTTTGATTTAAAATCAAAAGAACCAAATTTGTTAGGATCTACAAATGAAATAGTCCATCTGTTGAAAGCCGCTTTAGAATTAGATATTTCAGTTAGTTCAGTATTATTAAGGAACTGTGAATAGGGGTATTCACTATTTGAATAAACTAGAATAATCGAACCAATGCAAATTTTAATTCGGTTATCGGTTCACATTTTCTCCCAAAAAAATTGGTTTGGGTTATTTTCTCCAAATAATATTTTTGTTCGGTTTCGGATTGGCAATCTCCCGACCCAAGCCAAACCGAAAATCGATTTTAAATTTTCTTTTTTTAAAAATAATTATTCTTTGTTGACTTTCAGCCGAAAAAAAGTTTTTTTTTCACTTCAGAATTAAGTGTGTATTAGCTTTGGTTTGGTTTCTGAAAAAAATTAAAAACCGAAGTTTCTCCAAATTATCAAACCTATTTTTATCCATTCCAAACCGATGAACAGGTCTAACTGTGAAAAATCAACATTAGAAGACAATATTCTTCTAAACATGTTAACAAGAATAAGCATATTCTGTAAAACATAATAAACAAATTATGTTCTATAAATAACTACTTGTAATGAGATTATATCATGCTTCTATTGTTATAGTTAGCTATTTGTTCTTAACACTTCTCATAATATTATGATTAAAAAATGGATAAACACGTGTGTCAACACTTTACTTGGGAAAAATTGAATACTTACAGCTCATTGCCTCTTCGTACCCAAACGTGACTTAAAATGACGTTTCAGTTATGCATAATATAAGTCACATATTATGATACTAATTCATTTTTAGCAAACTAAACACAAGCGCAAATTATGATTCTAATCTATTCCTAACAAGTTATTTATCTAACATAATTTTTTATTATATTCTATAGAATATCAGATTCAAGCTAACATATATTTATATATATATATATATATATATATATATATATATATATAGCCAACGGGGGAAGCCTACTCAATCCATGGAGCCATCATTGTCTCCATACTTTTGCATAACCGTTTCACTCTCGAAAGGTTCAAAAATGCAGGCAGCCATGATAGACAGTGAACTGGGTTCAGAGGACCTGCACGATGAACGGTGCCAACATTTAGAAAAACAAAAAATGCAGGCAGGCAACATTGAATGGGATTTTTTCTGTTTCTTTTAATATTCTGATCAATTTAGTCCACATGCTTGATTCTTAGCTGATCGGACAAACGCGACTTTCTCCTCGTCTTATTTCATTTTTGATCGTAAATCATTTCTGAGTTAACAAAGTACTCATTCTTTGACCAATTTAGTAAAAAGAAATGGAAAGTAGTAATGGCACTTACTTTATTTATTTTTCTTTCCTTCTAATCTGGAACTTTGGTCTATATAAACATCTTCATGTCCGAGCAATGGCATAAGCAAAATGGCAGCCAATGTTGAAACAGTTTCCAAAATCTTCATCAAACCCTCTTCTCCTACTCCTCAAACACTCACTCGTTATGATCTTTCCTCTTATGATCAAGTAATACCCTCATTTTATGTATCTTCTGCATTCTTTTATGCGAATCCGGGCCTTGAAATTTCAATAATTCGTCGGCAACTTCAGAATTCCCTCTCGAAAACTCTAGTTTCATACTATCCATTTGCAGGTAGGCTTGTCGGAAATGATTATATCAATTGCAATGACGAAGGAGTCGAGTTTGTGGAGGTTCGAATTCACTGCCCCATTTAAGATATTGTGAAGCGTGCAAGATCACATGCAAAAGAACTAGCCCTTCCCTCTCGGGATGTTGCTCACGGTGAAGATAGTTTAGCCGTCATTCAGCTCAGCCATTTTGACTGCGGGGGAGTGGCTGTTGCTTATGGCATATCTCACAAAGTTGCTGACGCATGTACACTGATTACGTTTATGAAGGACTGGGCCGCTTCGACATGTCTATCATCTCATGCACCATCTCCGCTATTGGTTGCTGATTCAATCTTTCCGCATCAAGATGAAATATCATGTGAACCGTATGTTCCAGCCAAGAATTGTGTTAGAAGGAGATTTATCTTCCCTGCTGCAGAGATAGACAAGCTCAAATCGAAGGCCGTAGTGTTAAAAACAATGAATTGAAGAATTCAATCCAATGCAAGAATCAGTGAAGATGAAAAATGATTGAGAAATGATTGAATGATGAACTCAATCCTCTGTTCATGATACTCGAGAGAACAAAATCAATAGAAAGAGAAATATTGCAATAGAAAGAGAAATATTGCATTTAGAAGAAAAACTTGAATTGAATTCTCTACTCTGTACAAGATGATAAAAGATATATATACACTGATCAACCTCTCCTTTCCTACACTAAACATAAATAACCGACTATCTCCATGTCAGCAAACTAATTCCAAGTTCCCAGCTGGCAATTCATGTATATTAGCTGGCAGCTGGTAGACTGCTAGGCTTGCTAATTTACTCTGCATTGCAGCTCCATCAACTTTCATTGCAGCTGCGTGTTGTGCACTTACGTGTGCATGCTGCATAATTTCTTCATTCTGCATTATGCATGCCTTCACTTCAAATTCCTCCAGCATTCTGTTTCCTACTTGTCTGCCTGTTTGTTTGTCTGCTCAGTCTGCTCATCTGCATATTTCAATATCTGCTCATCTGCCTCTGCTTGTTTCAATTCATCTGCATCTGCATGTTTCAATACCCCACGCAAGCTGGACTAGGATAGATATTCTGTAAACCAAGACTAGCCACCAAATGAGAGAACTGAGGAAAAGCCAAAGCCTTGGTGAAAATATCAGCTAACTGAAGAGAAGAAGAGATAGGTAAAGGTTTGACTAGGTCAGCTTGATACTTCTCTCTGGTAAAATGACAATCAAGCTCAATATGCTTAGTTCTTTCATGGAACACAGGATTTTTCACAATATGCACAGCTGCTTGGTTATCACAATAAAGAGGAACAGCACCAGGAATAGAAACATGCAAGTCTTGCAGAAGATCGGACAGCCATTGTAATTCACACACTGCATGAGCTAAAGCTCGATATTCTGCTTCTGCAGAACTCCTGGATACTGTGGATTGTTTCTTGGATTTCCAAGAAATCAAGGCACCTCCTAAGAAGAAACAGAAACCAGTAACAGATCTTCTGGTTTGTATACAACCAGCCCAATCAGAATCAGCAAATGCCTGCAATTGTAAAACAGAATTGGCTTGAAAAAATAATCCTTGACCTGGAGTTTTCTTCAAATATCTCAGAACTCTATGAGCTGCCCTTAAATGATTCACAGTAGGCTGATCAAGAAATTGACTTAACTGTTGAACAGCAAAACAAATATCAGGTCGAGTAATGGTCAAATACAACAATTTGCCAATACGACTTCTGTAATCAGTGGAAGTAGGCAAAACAGTAGAATCATGATGCTCTAACTTAAGATGAGCTTCCATAGGAGTAGCAATTGGTTTGCTTCCCAGAAAACCAAATTCAGTGAGCAAAATCAATAGAAAGAGAAATATTGCATTTAGAAGAAAAACTTGAATTGAATTCTCTACTCTGTACAAGATGATAAAAGATATATATACACTGATCAACCTCTCCTTTCCTACACTAAACATAAATAACCGACTATCTCCATGTCAGCAAACTAATTCCAAGTTCCCAGCTGGCAATTCATGTATATTAGTGGCAAACATGTGGCGATCGCTAGGCTTGCTAATTTACTCTGCATTTCAGCTCCATCAACTTTCATTGCAGCTGCGTGTTGTGCACTTACGTGTGCATGCTGCATAATTTCTTCATTCTGCATTGTGCATGCCTTCACTTCAAATTCCTCCAGCATTCTGTTTCCTACTTGTCTGCCTGTTTGCTTGTCTGCTCAGTCTGCTCATCTGCATATTTCAATATCTGCTTATCTGCCTCTGCTTGTTTCAATTTTGCCAATAAGACTTCTGTAATCAGTGGAAGTAGGCAAAACAGTAGAATCATGATGCTCTAACTTAAGATGAGCTTCCATAGGAGTAGCAATTGGTTTGCTTCCCAGAAAACCAAATTCAGTGAGCAAATCAAGAGTATATTTCCTTTGACACAAATTCAATCCTGTGTTGCTTCTAGCCATTTTACGATATTGACTTTGGATGGGGAAAGCCGATATGGGTGTGTACGTTCGAACCCCTAATAAAGGACAAAATCGTCCTGATAGATTCTCCAGGAGGTGGAATCGAAGCATTAGTCGTCCTTGAAGAAGAAATGATGTCTGCAGTTTTGAAGAATAAACAACTCCTTCCATTTGCATCTTTAGACACCGCCAAAATGGAAGCTTTAGTCATCCCCTGAACAACAAAAATTATCTGCATTGTGTCTGAGTTGTTATATTCTTTATGTATGTATCCCTATTTAAGAGTTGAGGTTCTTTTTTTGTTAGAATGATTGTTGGAGCCAGTTGATCGTACCATACAAATACAAAGTACACTGTTAATATAAGTAATACATCACCAATGATATTTATACTAATGCCACACTACTTACACTGTTAGTATATTTCAATCATAGTATATCAACGGTTCATATTTACTTGTTGACTTAGCAATACAACTTCCAAATTTTGATGACTAAAAAACATGTTTCAACAAATCTAATCAATGTCTATTAGGACGATTTTAGAATATGCTTTGAGTGATCACGATCAAGCCACACAAGTTCAAGTATCAAGTAGTGTGCTTTCACACATATAATTTTTAAAGTTTTGTTAAGAATTGATTTGAGATCATATTTCTCAATGTATGCTTTGGTCAAATTCAAATTTCAATCCTTAAAAATGTGCCTCAAAATATTTTATCCCAAAACTACATCTAGAAACCTTTCAAGAAAATGGTAAAGTGCTCCTGCTTTAATATTTGTGTCAAACATTCTTTACCAGACTACAAAATCTCAAGGTGAGTCAGCTTGACAGTAACTAATAACTGTTTAATTAACACTACATCAGCATGACTTCACAATTAGCTAGAACAATTTTTTCAACTTTACACCTAACCGAAATGTCTTTTTTAACTTTACAACTAGTTAGAATCACTTTTTCAAAAGTAATCAACCTTCACCTTTTTAGACTTGCACAGAATTAGAAAAAAAGTAGTTTGAACCACTGTTTGAGGCAAAAGAAATGAGCTGAATTTTTGTGAAAGAATCAAGTTAGGACGAGTGGAAATAATATGACAACCTATGCTTTTATAAAATTTAATTGAAAGACCTAAGAAGGGAGTCAATTAGGTCTTTGGCTAATTTTCGAAAATTTTTTACCTTTTTACAAACTTAGTTTGGAAGTGATAAGAATTCAAGTTCACAAGATGATTTTTAAATCAGCACAATAAATGAACAAGTAAGGGACGAAGAGCAATGAACACACAAGCAATTTATAGTGGTTTAATCTGCTCAAGATCTACTTCATCTATCTTGAGTCCACATTCAAGGATTTCAAACACTCTACTACAGAAAGAGTTAAACAAGATACAAGAGAGTCTCATCCAATAAGGATTATACTCTAAAAACTCTTTTCAACGCAACAATCAAGGTTCACTCTCTGAAAAGGGTTTTATATCCTCAAAAAAACATTGAAGAAAGTAGTAGATGAAGTAAGAGAATAAGATATTACCATCAACTTGGTAGATGATAACAAATCTAGCTCCACTTTAACTTTTTGTCTATGGAACCTTGAATAATCACTTGTAGCACAAGACAAAAGAGAATTTTTTAATATTCAAATGATTTGGAAGTATAAAGGTTTTTAAAGTACTCAAAACTACTAAAAAATTTAAAGTTTGTGGCTTTTATAAGGTTTTAAAATCAATTATAATGATTAATATAGTCTAGTAACAGTAAAGTTTGGTTTACCAAAGAGGGATAACTGCGTCTAAATGATCGTCTAAACTTCTCTATTTACTAAGCTACTAGGATAAATTTGGTCGACCAAACTTGAATATATGCATCCAAATGGTCGTCTAAATTTCTCTGAAAATTCAACAGCCAATATTCTAGTTCGAACTTCTAAACTAAAGTCCGAAATTTACAAGATGTTTGGAAACAAACTACTATAAGTTTGAAATTATTTTGGACTAGAAGATAAGTCATTAAAAACCTTTTGAACTACAAGCCATTATCAAATACTTGGTAATTCAACAATGATCAAAGCCTTTTAAGATTCAAAAACCAAGTTTTATGCACCCTTACATATTCAAAAACTGAGGACAGGAGGTGTAGGGTTTACAAGAAGATACCTGTTAAGCAAAGCCAAACCAAACCATGGGAACTTCTAATGCATGGTCAACGGAGCTTGTGCACTATTTTGGAGATGGGGAGCAACTCTACAATTCGTACAACAATATTTATAATTCGGGGTGGCAGAATCATCTGAACTTCTCATGGAGCAATCAAGGACAACAAAGACGAACACATTTTCCCTGTTTCCAAACTTCATCAAGTTCCCGACCCCAAGTATTCTTATTTGAATCTTCTGGGTCTTCGTAGTGCTTCCAACCCCTTTGATATATTTGAACTGACTCACATTATTAAACTTTTCCTTTGCCCTTTCATTAGTGTCAAGCTTTGCTGAAGCAATATTTTTTTCAAGCTGTTCAAATGGGTCAAACTAAGAGTCACTGCTGATTGGGATCTTGTGCATCTTGTATAGCGGATCTTCTTTTCATCCGAGGCTATTGTCATTGACATCTTCAATGGAAGGTTTCCTTGAAAGGCTTTACAGAACTATATCTTCATTTATTCTGCACATTTGAACATGATTATTCTATGCTCAAATTATGATATTTTCTTTCTAGATATATTTTGACCTTATTAAAATCAATCAAACTAGTACTCGGCCTATGAGACGTTTTAGAAAATTGCTTAGCTTTGTAAACAATAATTTTCTTTCTGATAGCATCTAATGTTTGTTGAATAGGCCATTGGACCCACAATCAAAAATGAAAAGTTCAAACAAGGATTTTGATTCCTAATCCATTAGTGGATGTACTTACACCCTATTTATAAATCCATGAAATGTTGAATTCAGCAAAATAATGCGATATGCATTTACTAGATACAATTTTATCTTGGAACTGAAGAAATGGATGATATTCAAATAATTTTTCATATTTTTCTTCAGTAATTTTCTTGCAAAAGAGATAAATTTGACCCAAATTTTCTCTGTCATTGGTAGAACCAATTTAGAATTGTCCTGGTACAAGGAAAAAAATCTTTTTTGATTTGAAAGAACCAAGAGTTTTTCTTCTTGGGATTTTCATACTAAAATGGATAAGTCCATGCAACCACATAATCCTAATAATTATAATTGTAATAACATTAATTTATGGTGATTGTTCTTATGCATTTATTACATCTTTTTTAATTATCTGCTTCGTAGTACTACAGTCAATTATTAATAAGAATTTCTGATTAAGCAGATCGTCTTACATTTTATTAATGTACATCACAATAGAAATTTGTTTCCTTATTGTGGAATGTTTCAATTGTTTTAGATTCCACTTTCCAGAAACATACTTAACCATTTCTTCTTGATTAGTATAAGGCTTTTTTTGTTTCAAGATCCCTCCGTGGCCTATATTAGAGGCTACGATTTCCACAATTTTGGAATAATGAGGATTTACAAGCATTAAACATCGTAACATTTTTGCTTCTGTTTAATTCTCTTAACTGCTTAGCCTTGCATACAGGACTGCTATATCTTAGACTAAGTCCTTATAATAGGAAGAAGCATAATTGAAGCTTCCCAAGAGTCTTTGTAGCTGCTTTATATCAGTTGTCTCATCTGGAAATTTAGAAGCAAATTCAATATTTCTTTCTATAGGGATTATTTCTCCCCAGAAATATTATGACCCAAAAAATGAATAGAAGTATAAAATAATTTCATTTTTGGGGCAGAAATTACTAAACCATTTTTTAATAGTCAACACTTCAATATATTTAAGTGTTTGAAATGTTGATCAATATTCCATGAAAATAAAAGAATATCAAGACCACAATGAATGTCTGATATGGAGTGAATATTTCATCTATACTATGTCAAAAATCGAAAGGTGCATTATATTTCATTCGTAATGTCCATTAGGAACAACAAAAGCATTTCATATCTGCCTTTGGATGAATTTGAATTTGCTAGTAACCAGATTTCAAATCAAACTTGGAGAATATTATTACTCTATGTAATTTGTCAAACAAGTCATTTTTATTAGGAATAGGATATCAAATCCATATTAGAACCCTATTCAATGGTTTACGAATTACAACCAATCTAGGAACTCCTCATTCCCTTTTCGTATTTTTAGTTACATAAGAAGCTGTACAATTCCAAGGAGAGTTGGAGGCTTATATTAAGCCTTTTTTTAGTAAGGATGATATTTGCTTCTCCCAAAGATCAGGATATACTTCATTCATCTGACAAGGTATTGCCGTAGTTAGAATATTCGTTTCACTAAACACAGATTGATAGGGTAGTTGTACCATATGAGTCTTTATTTCTTAATAATCATTTGGAATATTACTGTAAATTTCTTTATGGAAAGCTTCTTCCATTTTTAGGATCTTTCTTGAACCTCAAAGTTAGATAATTTTTTCTGGGTATCAAGCATTTGTACTCCTTAATTAAGAAAAATTATTTGATTTTGTTTCAAGAGAATTTCTTGCAGTTCAGAACAATATTTCTGGGATCAGAAATGAACTCAAAAAAGAGTTTGATCCATTACAACTAGCATATATGCCAGTATTATCAGCTATAACAGACATTATCACTCATTTATAAATGGAATGCCTAAAACTACATATTGTTAAAAGTAAGAATGAAGTTGAGATACAGGGTTCAGCTTTAGATACACACGCATTTGTGAGCTTGAACTTAATTGGCATTTTATCATCACTGGTGGAGGTTAAACTTTGAACTATTTTTTCAAAAGTATCTAGAAGGTACTATTCATTCTCTCAAATAGTTCAAAACTTCAAAGAGATTAATTTAGGAATAATATATCGTTGATTTCTTAAAATGGTAAGTTTATCATACCATTTTCGGGGGAAGTAAATGCTTAGTCATATTGAGATATTCAGGAGTTCTTCCAGGAGTTTTTGCCGGGAGTTCAATTACAACCGGGTTTCTTCCTTTTTCTAATTGAGATAATTTATTATTCATTTTATAATTTTTGAGTTTTAAATAAGTTATTTTTATTTTAAACTACTAATTTCCCTTTCTAAAATCACCAATTGTGACTAAAAAACTCACTTTTATTCTTCAGTCTAGAATAAACTTCATTGATTTTAAAAGCCTCATAAGGCTGAAATGAAGTTTTCTTCTCATTACCAATTTTCAAGCATTTTTCTATTAATTCTTTTCAATTTTTGAGTCGTTGTCTTGGTCAGTTAATTTGATCAAGTCTTCCTTAGAATGAGAAAGTATAGAGATTGCTCGGCTCACTTCAGTTATTTGCGTGAAGTATTCCAATTCTTCAGAAAGTTCTTCAGAATGATTATTCTTAGAATCAGAACAATCATAAGATGAACAATCTTTTGGTTCTGAAGGCATATTTTCTTGAATTTGTCAGATATTTGTCCTGTAAAGTGTTCAAGGATTGTGCACTTAAGTGTATAGGCACAATCCTCAACTTCTATTTGCAGTATTCTAGCAAAAGTTCCAGTGTCGGTTCTGACAATTTTCCTTGCATTAAGGACTTCATTTTTTTGAAGTTGGTTAAGAGTATCATCCCACCATTTTCAAAGAGTGCCAGCAAAACCATATATTATCATTTCTATGATTGGTCTTTTAGAATTTTTAGCTTGTTTGCAAACAGTAGAATACATAAGCATCCTATGAAGCAAATTATGTATTTTTCTATTGAAAAGACCATCCAAATTCTATAAATAGATGGTTTTTGGGTGATAAGAATTAGTGATTAAATTACCACCTTCTTCATTTAGGACATCGACAGGGATTGGACTTTTATACTAATGATGGTCCAGCCTTCATTTTTCAAACTTCATTTTGTTAGTTCAGAGAATTTTTCCATGATCCTATCTATCTCATCATCATAATCTTACTGCTCAGTTTCCGAATTAGAAATAGAAGATTCTTCCATTGATGAGAATTCCTCTTCATAAGGTTTTAAATTCAATTATAATGATTAATATAGTCTAGTAACAGTAAAGTTTGGTTTACCAAAGAGGGATAACTGCGTTTAAATGATCGTCTAAACTTCTCTGTTTACTAAGATACTAGGATAAATTTGGTCGACCAAACTTGAATATATGCATCCAAATGGTCATCTGAATTTCTCTGAAAATTCAACAGCCAAGATTCTAGTTCGAACGTCTAAACTAAAGTCCAAACATTACAAGATGTTTGGAAACAAACTACTATAAGTTTGAAATTATTTTGGACTAGAAGATAAGTCATTAAAAACCTTTTGAACTACAAGCCATTATCAAATACTTGGTAATTCAACAATGATCAAAGCCTTTTAAGATTCAAAAACCAAGTTTTATGCACCCTTACATATTCAAAAACTGAGGACAGGAGGTGTAGGGTTTACAAGAAGATACCTGTTAAGCAAAGCCAAACCAAACCATGGGAACTTCTAATGCATGGTCAACGGAGCTTGTGCACTATTTTGGAGATGGGGAGCAACTCTACAATTCGTACAACAATATTTATAATTCGGGGTGGCAGAATCATCTGAACTTCTCATGGAGCAATCAAGGACAACAAAGACGAACACATTTTCCCTGTTTCCAAACTTCATCAAGTTCCCGACCCCAAGTATTCTTATTTGAATCTTCTGGGTCTTCGTAGTGCTTCCAACCCCTTTGATATATTTGAACTGACTCACATTATTAAACTTTTCCTTTGCCCTTTCATTAGTGTCAAGCTTTCCTGAAGCAATATTTTTTTCAAGCTGTTCAAATGGGTCAAACTAAGAGTCTGCCTGATTGGGATCTTGTGCATCTTGTATAGGCAGATCTTCTTTTCATCTGAGGCTATTGTCATTGACATCTTCAATGGAAGGTTTCCTTGAAAGGCTTTACAGAACTATATCTTCATTTATTCTGCACATTTGAACATGATTATTCTATGCTCAAATTATGATATTTTCTTTCTAGATATATTTTGACCTTATTAAAATCAATCAAACTAGTACTCGGCCTATGAGACGTTTTAGAAAATTGCTTAGCTTTGTAAACAATAATTTTCTTTCTGATAGCATCTAATGTTTGTTGAATAGGCCATTGGACCCACAATCAAAAATGAAAAGTTCAAACAAGGATTTTGATTCCTAATCCATTAGTGGATGTACTTACACCCTATTTATAAATCCATGAAATGTTGAATTCAGCAAAATAATGCGATATGCATTTACTAGATACAATTTTATCTTGGAACTGAAGAAATGGATGATATTCAAATAATTTTTCATATTTTTCTTCAGTAATTTTCTTGCAAAAGAGATAAATTTGACCCAAATTTTCTCTGTCATTGGTAGAACCAATTTAGAATTGTCCTGGTACAAGGAAAAAAATCTTTTTTGATTTGAAAGAACCAAGAGTTTTTCTTCTTGGGATTTTCATACTAAAATGGATAAGTCCATGCAACCACATAATCCTAATAATTATAATTGTAATAACATTAATTTATGGTGATTGTTCTTATGCATTTATTACATCTTTTTTAATTATCTGCTTCGTAGTACTACAGTCAATTATTAATAAGAATTTCTGATTAAGCAGATCGTCTTACATTTTATTAATGTACATCACAATAGAAATTTGTTTCCTTATTGTGGAATGTTTCAATTGTTTTAGATTCCACTTTCCAGAAACATACTTAACCATTTCTTCTTGATTAGTATAAGGCTTTTTTTGTTTCAAGATCCCTCCGTGGCCTATATTAGAGGCTACGATTTCCACAATTTTGGAATAATGAGGATTTACAAGCATTAAACATCGTAACATTTTTGCTTCTGTTTAATTCTCTTAACTGCTTAGCCTTGCATACAGGACTGCTATATCTTAGACTAAGTCCTTATAATAGGAAGAAGCATAATTGAAGCTTCCCAAGAGTCTTTGTAGCTGCTTTATATCAGTTGTCTCATCTGGAAATTTAGAAGCAAATTCAATATTTCTTTCTATAGGGATTATTTCTCCCCAGAAATATTATGACCCAAAAAATGAATAGAAGTATAAAATAATTTCATTTTTGGGGCAGAAATTACTAAACCATTTTTTAATAGTCAACACTTCAATATATTTAAGTGTTTGAAATGTTGATCAATATTCCATGAAAATAAAAGAATATCAAGACCACAATGAATGTCTGATATGGAGTGAATATTTCATCTATACTATGTCAAAAATCGAAAGGTGCATTATATTTCATTCGTAATGTCCATTAGGAACAACAAAAGCATTTCATATCTGCCTTTGGATGAATTTGAATTTGCTAGTAACCAGATTTCAAATCAAACTTGGAGAATATTATTACTCTATGTAATTTGTCAAACAAGTCATTTTTATTAGGAATAGGATATCAAATCCATATTAGAACCCTATTCAATGGTTTACGAATTACAACCAATCTAGGAACTCCTCATTCCCTTTTCGTATTTTTAGTTACATAAGAAGCTGTACAATTCCAAGGAGAGTTGGAGGCTTATATTAAGCCTTTTTTTAGTAAGGATGATATTTGCTTCTCCCAAAGATCAGGATATACTTCATTCATCTGACAAGGTATTGCCGTAGTTAGAATATTCGTTTCACTAAACACAGATTGATAGGGTAGTTGTACCATATGAGTCTTTATTTCTTAATAATCATTTGGAATATTACTGTAAATTTCTTTATGGAAAGCTTCTTCCATTTTTAGGATCTTTCTTGAACCTCAAAGTTAGATAATTTTTTCTGGGTATCAAGCATTTGTACTCCTTAATTAAGAAAAATTATTTGATTTTGTTTCAAGAGAATTTCTTGCAGTTCAGAACAATATTTCTGGGATCAGAAATGAACTCAAAAAAGAGTTTGATCCATTACAACTAGCATATATGCCAGTATTATCAGCTATAACAGACATTATCACTCATTTATAAATGGAATGCCTAAAACTACATATTGTTAAAAGTAAGAATGAAGTTGAGATACAGGGTTCAGCTTTAGATACACACGCATTTGTGAGCTTGAACTTAATTGGCATTTTATCATCACTGGTGGAGGTTAAACTTTGAACTATTTTTTCAAAAGTATCTAGAAGGTACTATTCATTCTCTCAAATAGTTCAAAACTTCAAAGAGATTAATTTAGGAATAATATATCGTTGATTTCTTAAAATGGTAAGTTTATCATACCATTTTCGGGGGAAGTAAATGCTTAGTCATATTGAGATATTCAGGAGTTCTTCCAGGAGTTTTTGCCGGGAGTTCAATTACAACCGGGTTTCTTCCCTTTTTCTAATTGAGATAATTTATTATTCATTTTATAATTTTTGAGTTTTAAATAAGTTATTTTTATTTTAAACTACTAATTTCCCTTTCTAAAATCACCAATTGTGACTAAAAAACTCACTTTTATTCTTCAGTCTAGAATAAACTTCATTGATTTTAAAAGCCTCATAAGGCTGAAATGAAGTTTTCTTCTCATTACCAATTTTCAAGCATTTTTCTATTAATTCTTTTCAATTTTTGAGTCGTTGTCTTGGTCAGTTAATTTGATCAAGTCTTCCTTAGAATGAGAAAGTATAGAGATTGCTCGGCTCACTTCAGTTATTTGCGTGAAGTATTCCAATTCTTCAGAAAGTTCTTCAGAATGATTATTCTTAGAATCAGAACAATCATAAGATGAACAATCTTTTGGTTCTGAAGGCATATTTTCTTGAATTTGTCAGATATTTGTCCTGTAAAGTGTTCAAGGATTGTGCACTTAAGTGTATAGGCACAATCCTCAACTTCTATTTGCAGTATTCTAGCAAAAGTTCCAGTGTCGGTTCTGACAATTTTCCTTGCATTAAGGACTTCATTTTTTTGAAGTTGGTTAAGAGTATCATCCCACCATTTTCAAAGAGTGCCAGCAAAACCATATATTATCATTTCTATGATTGGTCTTTTAGAATTTTTAGCTTGTTTGCAAACAGTAGAATACATAAGCATCCTATGAAGCAAATTATGTATTTTTCTATTGAAAAGACCATCCAAATTCTATAAATAGATGGTTTTTGGGTGATAAGAATTAGTGATTAAATTACCACCTTCTTCATTTAGGACATCGACAGGGATTGGACTTTTATACTAATGATGGTCCAGCCTTCATTTTTCAAACTTCATTTTGTTAGTTCAGAGAATTTTTCCATGATCCTATCTATCTCATCATCATAATCTTACTGCTCAGTTTCCGAATTAGAAATAGAAGATTCTTCCATTGATGAGAATTCCTCTTCATAAGGTTTTAAATTCAATTATAATGATTAATATAGTCTAGTAACAGTAAAGTTTGGTTTACCAAAGAGGGATAACTGCGTTTAAATGATCGTCTAAACTTCTCTGTTTACTAAGATACTAGGATAAATTTGGTCGACCAAACTTGAATATATGCATCCAAATGGTCATCTGAATTTCTCTGAAAATTCAACAGCCAAGATTCTAGTTCGAACGTCTAAACTAAAGTTCGAACATTACAAGATGTTTGGAAACAAACTACAATAAGTTTGAAATTATTTTGGACTAGAAGATAAGTCATTAAAAACCTTTTAAACTACAAGCCATTATCAAATACTTGGTAATTCAACTATGATCAAAGCCTTTTAAGATTCAAAAACCAAGTTTTATGCACCCTTACATATTCAAAAACTGAGGACAGGAGGTGTAGGGTTTACAAGAAGATACCTATTAAGCAAAGCCAAACCAAACCATGGGAACTTCTAATGCATGGTCAACGGAGCTTGTGCACTATTTTGGAGATGGGGAGCAACTGTACAATTCGTACAACAATATTTATAATTCGGAGTGGCAGAATCATCTGAACTTCTCATCGAGCAATCAAGGACAACAAAGACAAACACATTTTCCCTGTTTCCAAACTTCATCAAGTTCCCGACCCCAAGTATTCTTATTTGAATCTTCTGGGTCTTCGTAGTGCTTCCAACCCCTTTGATATATTTGAACTGACTCACATTATTAAACTTTTCCTTTGCCCTTTCATTAGTGTCAAGCTTTGCTGAAGCAATATTTTTTTCAAGCTGTTCAAATGGGTCAAACTAAGAGTCTGCCTGATTGCGATGTTGTGCATCTTCTATAGGCAGATCTTCTTTTCATCTAAGGCTATTGTCATTGACATCTTCAGTGGAAGGTTTCCTTGAAAGGCTTTATAGAACTATATCTTCATTTATTCTGCACATTTGAGCATGATTATTCTACGCTCAAATTATGATATTTTCTTTCTAGATATATTTTGACCTTATTAAAATCAATCAAACTAGTACTCGGCCTATGAGACGTTTTAGAAAATTGCTTAGCTTTGTAAACAATAATTTTCTTTCTGATAGCATCTAATGTTTGTTGAATAGGCCATTGGACCCACAATGAAACTTTTCCAGACAGTTTGGTACAGTAAAGTCCGAACTTTTCTGAAACTAGCCGTTACTAGTCGTTTTATAGTCCGAACTTCTCTGAAACTAGTCTTTACTAGCCGTTTTATAGCTGTTGCATTTGAATTTTCACATCTATAAAAGCTATAAACGTTATATTTTTTGTAAGTTTTGAGTCTTTACAAACTCTAAGCATTCCAAAGCCTTTAGCAAACATTTTTAAAGCTCTCTTGTGTCTTGTGCATTCAATTGATCAATCCAAAGGCATCAAAGTGTGAAGGTGCAAATATTGTGTAAACATCTATAAACAAGTGGTAACATCTACACACTCTTTTCTTCTTATCAAATTTTGTTTTCTACTAGCTCTTGCAAGGTTATCTTAATAACATAAAACCCTTTAGTTAAGGGTGATCCTTGAAGTTGTAATTCAAGGTTGTTTGTAGATATAAAACCATTGTGTGGTGAGCCTTGTTTGTAAAAGTTACTAGAAGAGGTTGTGAGTGTAAAACCATAGTGTGGTGAGCCTCTCATGTAATTTGTGACCTTGAGCATATAGTAGATTGGTTGAAATCCTTAAGCATAGGCTTAAGGTAGTGGACGTAGATCTTGACGATCGAACCACTATAAATTGCTTGAGTTCTTTGCTCTTACATTCCTTATTGCTTTGCTATTAACTGTCTTTAACTTGATATATAGAATCTGTTCTTTGGTTAAATTAATAAAAGGTTTTTGTTTGCGAAAATTAGCCAAATACCTAATTCACCCCCCCTCTTAGGTATTTCAATTGGTATCAGAGCAGGAACTTCTTTGTGTGGTTTTACAACCTAGAAGTTAAAGATCTTATGGCTAATATCTCAAACTTACGTTACCAAGAAGGATCTTCCACAAATAGACCACCTTTGTTTGATGGAATAAATTACACTTTTTGGAAATCTAGAGTTAAGATATACATTTGTTCTATCAATTTTGATTTGTGGAATATTATTGAAAAAGGTCCTTATGTTCCTATGAAAATGAAAGCAGATGGTGTGACCTTATAGCCAAAATCTGCTGATGAATTTGATGAGCATGATTCAAAGAAAATGACTTTAAATTATCAAGCCATGAACATCTTGAGTTGTGCATTAGATGTTACTGAATATAATAGAGTTAGTGGTTGTGACTCTACTCATGATATGTGGAGATTACTCCAAATAACTCATGAAGGTACAAATCAAGTAAAAGAATCTATACTTGCTATGCTTGTTAGAGATTATGAACTGTTTACCATGAAACAAGGTGAAAATGTTAGTGATATGTTTACTCGTTTTACTAACATTTTTAATGGCTTAAAAGCTTATGGTATAAGCTATACTATGGGAGAGCACAACAGGAAGATTTTGGATGCTCTACCAAAATCTTGGCAGCCAAAGACACTTGCTTGAGGAGTCCAAGGATTTGAAAACTCTTCCACTTGAAGAGCTTATTGGATCTCTGCTTACACATGAAATGAAGATGAAGAGATTAAATGACAAGGAAGATGAAGAAAAGGTAAGAAAAGGAGTTGTACTCAAGGCTTCTAATCATTTGAGTGAACAAGAAAAATCTTCAAGTGAAGAAGAAGAATGTAACAGTGGTGAAGAGGAAATTGCCATGGCAGTTAGGAAGTTCAAGGGATTCTACAAAAAGGAGTTTCTCAAAAAGGGAAGAAAGCCAGCCAAGAAGAGTGGACAGTCTTCCTCATTCAAACCTCAATGTTTTGAATGCAAGCGTACAGAGCATCTTGTTGCTGATTGTCCCAGAGTTTTGGAAAGGGAAAGAGATAGCAAGAACAAAAAGAAATCTGCCAAGAAAGGAAAAGGACTGGCTGGAACGTGGGATCAACAAGAAAGCGAAGATGAAAGTGAAGGAAAGGCCAACATATGTTTTATGGCTATTGATGATGAGGTACATTCTTCTCCGTCCATTTCTAATCTTTATGATGATGATGTTGATCCTAGTGAATTGCTTATAGAAATGTATGAAGAGTTGAAAAAGGCTTCAAAAAGAAATAAAGATATGAAATCAAAAATAAATGGTTTGTCAAATGAGAATTCGAAATTATGTGCTGAAAATGGTAAACTTCTTAAGACCATTAATTGTCTTAATATTGAAAAAGAAGTTTTAAATGCAACCATACAAAACACATCATTTGAAAACTAAGAGCTCTGCATAAAAGTTACTTCTCTTGAAAAAATGCTCATTGATCATGAGATTTTGAAAAGAAAAGTTAATGATCTTACTTCGTGCATTGAAAAATTTACAAATGGAAGAGAAACTTAAATAAATTACTTGGTTATCAAAGATCTTCATTTACAAAACATGATCTTGGTTTTACTCATGATAGCTATGTTCCTAAATATAAAAACACTTTTGCTAAAGAAACTCTTAATTCTAGGCATCATATTTGTTGTACATATTGTGGCAAGCATGGGCACAAGGTATCAAAATCTTTTGTAAAAAGAAAGATAGAAAATGGTGTTAAGACCATTTGGAAAGTCAAAGGAACTATCACTAACCCCCTTGGACCCAAGAAAATATGGGTACCAAAAATCAATCTTTCTAATTTGGAGTAGGTCCAATTTGCTTCAAGATCAAGTGCCACAAAATGGTTTCTTGACAGTGGGTGCTGAAGACATATGACAAGAAATGCCTCACTTGTTAGTGAGCTTCAAGCTACAAGTGAAGGCTTTGTCACATTTGGTGATAAGAAGAAAGGAAAAATCCTTGGTATAGGTAACATTGGTAAAGGCTCCTTTCCTCTTATTAAGCAAGTATTACTTATTGATGGTTTGAAGTATAATTTACTTAGCATTAGTCAATTATGTGACAATGGATGTAAAGTATAATTTAAATGTGATACTTGTACTATTCTTGATAGTGAAAGTAGCAAAACCATTTTTGTTGCTAAAAGAGTTGGTAATGTATATGTTTTATATCTTGATGAACTTATCACAAATGATATAAAATGTCTTGCTATTCATGATAATGATGGTTTTCTGTGGCATAGAAGATTAGGACATGTTAGCATGGATTTATTGAATAAACTCTCTACACAAGAGCTTGTTAGAGGTTTACCCAAAATGCATTTTGATAAAACTCAACTTTGTGATGCTTGTCAATATGGAAAACAATCAAAAACATCTTTTAAACCAAAGAAAATGGTTTCTACTTCAAAACCTCTTGAATTAGTTCACATGGACTTATTTGGCCCAATGAGGACCACTAGTCTTGGTGGTAAAAGATATGCTTATGTGATTGTAGATGATTTTTCAACATTTACTTGGGTGCTTTTCCTAGCCCAAAAGGATGAAACATTTCAGGAATTTGAAAAACGTTTCAAAAAGGTTCAAACATCCCTTAAATATAAACTGATCTCTATTAGGAGTGACAATGGAAGAGAGTTTTGTAACCAAGATTTTACAAAATTTTGTGATGAGTATGGTATAACTCATAATTTTTCTGCTGCCAAAACACCTCAACAAAATGGTGTTGTTGAGAGGAAAAACAGAACTTTACAAGAGATGGCTAGATCAATGCTTTGTGAAAATTCTTTGCCAAAATACTTTTGGGCTGAAGCTGTAAGTACTGCTTGCTATGTAATGAATAGAGTTTTATTAAGACCTTTCATAAGAAAAATACCTTTTGAACTTTTATTTGATAAAACCCCTTCAATTGTCTGTTTTAAAGTTTTTGGTTGTAAGTGTTTTATCTTAAACACTAGTGATTATCTTGGTAAGTTTGATAGAAAATCTGATGAAGGTATATTTCTTGGCTATTCTTCAAATAAAAAGGCATATAGAGTCTACAATAAAAGAACATTATGTGTTGAAGAAACCATACATGTAACTTTTGATGAATCTAACATTTATCTTCAAAGAAGAAATGAAGATGATGCAGGTTCCTCAATGATTGAAAATCAAACCCATCATCAAGTACCTACATTGGAAGAACATGCCAAGGAAGAATAAATAATGGAGCAAGAACAAGATGGTCAATCAAGCAATGATCAAGAGTTTCCAAAGGATCTAACATATGCAAGAAGTCATCCTAAGGAGCAAATCATTGGTGATGTCTCCCAAGGAGTAAAAACAAGGCGGTACTTTATTGATAATTTTGCTCTTTTATCTCATTTAGAACCTAAAAACATTGATGATGCATTGAGTGATAATTTCTGGATTATTGCTATGGAAGAAGAATTAAATCAGTTTGAAAGGAATAAAGTTTGGACTCTTGTTCCAAGACCCCATGATCATTCCATTATAGGTACAAAATGGATTTTTAGAAATAAATTAAATGAACTAGGAGAAGTTGTTAGAAATAAAGCTAGACTTGTTGCTCAAGGTTTCAACTAAGAAGAAGGTATTGACTATGATGAAACTTTTGCTCCTGTAGCCAGATTGGAATCTATAAGAATACTTTTGGCTTTTGCTTGTTTTAAAGGATTTAAGATATTTCAAATGGATGTCAAAAGTGCTTTTCTAAATGGCTTTATTGAAGAATAGGTCTATGTAGAGCAACCTCTTGGTTTTATTCATGAAAAATTTCCAAATCATATCTTTAAGTAAACCAAAGCTCTCTATGGATTGAAACAAGCCCCAAGAGCTTGGTATGAAAGATTAAGTGGATTTCTTCTTTTAAAAGGTTTTGCAAAAGGAAAAGTAGACACAACTCTTTTTATAACAACATCTACCAATAATGATATTTTACTTGTACAAATTTATGTTGATGATATTATCTTTGGTGCTACTAACATATCTCTTTGTGAAGACTTTTCCAAATCTATGCAAAATGAATTTGAAATGAGCATGATGGGAGAATTGAATTTCTTTCTTGGGCTGCAAATTAAGCAAACCAAGGATGGATTTTTTATCTATCAATCTAAGTATACCAAGGAGCTTTTGAAAAGATTTGGAATGGATCAAGCAAAAGGGATAGGTACTCCAATGAGCTCATCGACTAAACTTGACAAAGATGAAAAAGGTAAAAATATGGATGAGAAGTCATATAGAGGTATGATTTTCTTGAATTTGTCAGATATTTGTCCTGTAAAGTGTTCAAGGATTGTGCACGTAAGTGTATAGGCACAATCCTCAACTTCTATTTGCAGTATTCTAGCAGAAGTTCCAGTGTCGGTTCTGACAATTTTCCTTGCATTAAGGACTTCATTTCTTTGAAGTTGGTTAAGAGTATCATCCCACCATTTTCAAAGAGTGCCAGCAAAACCATATATTATCATTTCTATGATTGGTCTTTCAGAATTTTTAGCTTGTTTGCAAACAGTAGAATACATAAGCATCCTATGAAGCAAATTATGTATTTTTCTATTGAAAAGACCATCCAAATTCTATAAATAGATGGTTTTTGGGTGATAAGAATTAGTGATTAAATTACCACCTTCTTCATTTAGGACATCGACAGGGATTGGACTTTTATACTAATGATGGTCCAGCCTTCTTTTTTCAAACTTCATTTTGTTAGTTCAGAGAATATTTCCATGATCCTATCTATCTCATCATCATAATCTTACTGCTCAGTTTTCGAATTAGAAATAGAAGATTCTTCCATTGATGAGAATTCCTCTTCATAGTTTCCAGTCATGTAATTTGCAATACTGTGTTCTCCATGAGAACTATTCTTCTCATTCTCGGATGAGTTGATTTTTATATTCATTAGTTGAGATACAAGGGTTGTCTTTTAATGTTTTGGAACTAGAACCAAAATAAAATCCAGACACCTCATTAGTGGCTTGATTATAGGTTCTTTTGACTAATTCAGAGATACTATCTCCTTCTTGTTTATATTGGATGGAAGCTTAATTAAATACGCTTCAAGGGACTCAACCAAAATACTAAAGATACAAATTAGTATAATTCAATAGTTTATATATGTTAAAAATCTATTTTAAAGAATTTTCCATGTTCTCTTTTACTTTCATAAAAGAAGAGCCTTCCAAAGTCTCATTATACCTAGTGCGAAACAAAGGCTCCGTAGGAGGATAAACAAATTTTATTACTCTTCCTCCTTTGGTTTTCCATGATCTTGTAATCATGTTTAGCTTTTGTTATTGTGAGTACACATAATAAGTTGTGAACCTAGGTATAAAATGCAACATAGTTCTGTATTTTTCCAAATGATTGTAGTAATCATCCTTCCATTTCTTTATGAAGTAAGAATCAAACATTGAAAGGTACCAATCCCAAAGAGGTTTGTTCTTCTCTCTTCTTGAAGTCTAAGTAGTCTAAGTAGACTTGCTAGTGAGAAATCACATATTTCTCCCTTCTTGAAGTTATAAACAAATAAATAAGGATATGGTAAAGAAGTAACCCATACCTTTGATTGTTTAGGGTCTATTGGACAAGGATCTAGATAGTCTGATCCTATTATGTGGAGTGAAGGATATTGCTACATCTCCATCTTCGTACTGAACTATTTGTTCAACATCAAAATTAATTATTGGCCTAGGTTCTATTGCATCGAGCAATAACCAAGATTCCATAAAGTTTATTTCTTCCCATTTTAACAACTTATTGGTTGTTGTGTTTGACGTCAACAGGTTGGATTCAACCATGACTGTTTGTCCATCTTCAAGTCTAGTATGTCTAGATTTTGGACAAAAAGTATTCATCACTCTGAAATGGATTCTATAGATTATTTCTAGTCTCCAAATGAGGGATAAAATTGTATCGATGGGTCTATGTTTAGAGGGATATTGCCTCATACACATTTTTGTCAGATAATGACATACTTAAATTGGAGTACACATTAAAATATATTGGTCCATAACATAGGCATATCTAGACCACTCCCATTAAGGAAGGTTTCCAATCCAAGCATCTAGCATCTTGGAAAGTGGTTAGGAATAAAGCGTTTAAACCTCCCAAGGTTAGCAATTTGAAAGCAATTTGCACTAAACCAATATGAATGTATTTATAGTACTGATGCCTATAATGTTGCAAATCAGCAAATGAAAGTAACTTAAGATCTTAGATTTTATTATCCATAGTTACAGTTTGTTCCATTAATTTAATGCGCTGTTTCGATTTAAAATCAAAAGAACCAAATTTGTTAGGATCTACAAATGAAATAGTCCATCTGTTGAAAGCCGCTTTAGAATTAGATATTTCAGTGAGTTCAGAATTATTAAGTAACTGTGAATAGGGGTATTCACTATTTGAATAAACTAGAATAATTGAACCAATGCAAATTTTAATTCGGTTATCGGTTCACATTTTCTCCCAAAAAAATTGGTTTGGTTTGGGTTATTTTCTCCAAATAATATTTTTGTTCGGTTTCGGATTGGCAATCTCCCAACCCAAGCCAAATCCAAAATTGATTTTAAATTTTCTTTTTTTAAAATAATTATTCTTAGTTGACTTTCTGCCAAAAAAAAGCTTCTTTTTTCACTTCAGAATTTGGACAAGCTATTTTCCCCAGAAATTTGGTTTAAGTGTGTATTAGCTTTGGTTTGGTTTCTGAAAAAAATTAAAAACCGAAGTTTCTCCAAATTATCAAACCTATTTTTATCCATTCCAAACCGATGAACAGGTCTAACTGTGAAAAATCAAAATTAGAAGACAATATTCTTCTAAACATGTTAACAAGAATAAGAATATTCTGTAAAACATAATAAACAAATTATGTTCTATAAATAACTGCTTGTAATGAGATTATATCATGCTTCTATGTTTATAGTTAGTTATTTGTTCTTAACACTTCTCATAATATTATGATTAAAAAATGGATAAACACGTGTGTCAACAGTTTACTTGGGAAAAATTGAATACTTACAGCCCATTGCCTCTTCGTACCCAAACGTGACTTAAAATGACGTTTCATTTATGCATAATATAAGTCAAATCTATCTTCCTTTCTGTTGACTCACCAAACACCCCTCACTGTACCTTTGTTCCCAGACAAATACCCAAAGAACAGTTACAAGCCTTGCTACCTACCTCTTGGACCACCAGTTACGAAAAACACCAATCCACAACCACCAAACCCATCCAAAACACAGAACTCCATTTATCTCCATCCATAACGGAGAATTCCGTAGGGAAGACAGTTGAGACTTTCATACTTCTTCCGTAAGGCTTTCTGAGTAGATCTGTCAGGAAGATCCTGATCTTCTGCAATGGATTCAGCCAGGCAGTCTGAACATGAACAGACATCATACCTAATTCTTCTGTGGCTAAACGATAGTGGTCTGGAGACATTCCACTATGGCTAGCTTTCTGTGGGGTACTCTCATACTCTAACTTAAATGGAAGCTGTATGTAAAAGTCTGTATTCTTCCAGAGAGGGTTTGGACAAACATGCTGTAATTGGGACAGTCCAGACTACCCTTAATTCTGGTACCATCTTCATCACCCTCTTTCCCAATTTCACATATTATGATACTAATTCATTTTTAGCAAACTAAACACAAGCGCAAATTATGATTCTAATCTATTCCTAACAAGTTATTTATCTAACATAATTTTTTATTATATTCTATAGAATATCAGATTCAAGCTAACATATATTTATATATATATATATATAGCTAACGGGGGAAGCCTAATCAATCCATGAAGCCATCATTGTCTCCATATTTTTGCATAACCGTTTCACTCTCGAAAGGTTCAAAAATGCAGGCAGCCAAGATAGACAGTGAAGTGGGTTCAGAGGACCTGCACGATGAACGGTGCCAACATTTAGAAAAACAAAAAATGGAGGCAGCCAACATTGAATGGGATTTTTTCTGTTTCTTTTAATATTCTGATCAATTTAGTCCACATGCTTGATTCTTAGCTGATCGGACAAACGCGACTTTCTCCTCGTCTTATTTAATTTTTTATAGTAAATCATTTCTGAGTTAACAAAGTACTCATTCTTTGACCAATTTAGTAAAAAGAAATGGAAAGTGGTTATGGCACGCACTTTATTTATTTTTCTTTCCTTCTAATCGGGAACTTTGGTCTATATAAACATCTTCATGTCCGAGCAATGGCATGAGCAAAATGGCAGCCAATGTTGAAACAGTTTCCAAAATCTTCATCAAACCCTCTTCTCCTACTCCTCAAACACTCACTCGTTATGATCTTTCCTCTTATGATCAAGTAAGACCCTCATTTTATGTATCTTCTGCATTCTTTTATGCGAATCCGGGCCTTGAAATTTCAATAATTCGTCGGCAACTTCAGAATTCCCTCTCGAAAACTCTAGTTTCATACTATCCATTTGCGGAGGAGTGGCTGTTGCTTGTGGCATATCTCACAAAGTTGCTGACGCATGTACACTGATTACGTTTATGAAGGACTGCGCCGCTTCGACATGTCTATCATCTCATGCACCATCTCCACTATTGGTTGCTGATTCAATCTTTCCGCATCAAGATGAAATATCATGTGAACCGTATGTTCCAGCCAAGAATTGTGTTAGAAGGAGATTTATCTTCCCTGCTGCAGAGATAGACAAGCTCAAATCGAAGGCCGTAGAGTCAGGTATTCAGCAACCGACTCGCGTGGAATTTGTGACTGCACTTCTCTATCAGTCCCTCATGCTTGCAACAAGATCAACCAGTTCCGGCTTGTCTCGGCCATCTGTGTTGCTCCAACCCATGAATATTCGTCCCTTTTTGGCACTGCCACAAAATTCTGTTGGAAATATCTTTTCATTTAATTTCTGTGTTAGCGAAGATGACAGAACAGATTTTTCAGCATTGGTTGGTCAGCTAAGGAAAGCAAAACTGAAATCAAAGAATCTTTCCCAAGAAAAGCTTACTTATGAATCACAAATGGAAGAGCTGGGACAGTGTTTGAAGCAGCTTAACATTAGCAGCTTCGATGTCTACCGATGCAGCAGCTGGTGTGGATTCCCATTTTACGATATTGACTTTGGATGGGGAAAGCCGATATGGGTGTGTACGTTCGAACCCCTAATAAAGGACATAATCGTCCTGATAGATTCTCCAGGAGGTGGAATCGAAGCATTAGTCGTCCTTGAAGAAGAAACGATGTCTGCAGTTTTGAAGAATAAACAACTCCTTCCATTTGCATCTTTAGACACCGCCAAAATGGAAGCTTTAGTCATTCCCTGAACAACAAAAATTATCTGCATCGTGTCTGAGTTGTTTTATTCTATATGTATATATCCCTATTTAAGAGTTGAGGTTCTTTTTTTGTAAGAATGATTGTTGGAGCCAGTTGACGTACCATACAAATACAAAGTACACTGTTAATATAAGTAATACATCATCAATGACTAGTTAGAATCACTTTTTCAAAAGTAATCAACCTTCACCTTTTTAGACTTGCACAGAATTAGAAAAAAAGTAGTTTGAACCACTGTTTGAGGCAAAAAAAATGAGCTAAATTTTTGTGAAAGAATCAAGTTAGGACGAGTGGAAATAATATGACCACCTATGCTTTTACAAAATTTGATTGAAAGACCTAAGAAGGGAGTCAATTAGGTCTTTGGCTAATTTTCGAAAAAAATTTCCCTTTTTACAAACTTAGTTTGGAAGTGATAGGAATTCAAGTTCACAAGATGATTTTTAAATCAACACAATAAATGAACAAGTAAGGGACGAAGAGCAATGAACACACAAGTAATTTATAGTGGTTTAATTTGCTCAAAATCTACTTCAACTATCTTGAGTCCACATTCAAGGATTTCAAACACTCTGCTGCAGAAAGAGTTAAACAGGATACAAGAGAGTCTCATCCAATAAGGATTTTACTCTAAAAACACTTTTCAACGCAACAATCAAGGTTCACTCTCTGAAAAGGGTTTTATATCCTCAAAAAAACATTGAAGAAAGTAGTAGATGAAGTAAGAGAATAAGACATTACCATCAACTTGGTAGATGATAACAAATCTAGCTCCACTTTAACTTTTTGTCTATAGAATCTTGAATAATCACTTGTAGCACAAGACAAAAGAGAATTTTTTAATATTCAAATGATTTGGAAGTATAAAGGTTTTTAAAGTACTCAAAACTACTACAAAATATAAAGTTTGTGGCTTTTATAAGGTTTTAAATTCAATTATAATGATTAATATAGTCTAGTAACAGTAAAGTTTGGTTTACCAAAGAGGGATAACTGCGTCTAAATGATCGTCTAAACTTCTCTGTTTACTAAGCTACTAGGATAAATTTGGTCGACCAAACTTGAATATATGCATCCAAATAGTCATCTGAATTTCTCTGAAAATTTAACAGCCAAGATTCTAGTTCGAACGTCTAAACTAAAGTCCAAACATTACAAGATGTTTGGAAACAAACTACAATAAGTTTGCAATTATTTTGGACTAGAAGATAAGTCATTAAAAACCTTTTGAACTACAAGCCATTATCAAATACTTGGTAATTCAACAATGATCAAAGCCTTTTAAGATTCAAAAACCAAGTTTTATGCACCCTTACATATTCAAAAACTAAGGACAGGAGGTGTAGGGTTTACAAGAAGATACCATCTAAACCATGGGTCTATGTTTTGAGGGATATTGCCTCATACACATTTTTGTCAGATAATGACATACTGAAATTGGAGTACACATTAAAATATATTGGTCCATAACATAGGCATATCTAGACCACTCCCATTAAGGAAGGTTTCCAATCCAAGCATCTAGCATCTTGGAAAGTGGTTAGGAATAGAGCGCTTAAACCTCCCAAAGTTACCAATTTGAAAGCAATTTGCACTAAACCAATATGAATGTACTTATAGTACTGATGACTATAATGTTGCAAATCAGCAAATGAAAGTAACTTAAGATCTTAGATTTTATTATCCATAGTTACAGTTTGTTCCATTAATTTAATGCGCTGTTTTGATTTAAAATGAAAAGAACCAAATTTGTTAGGATCTACAAATGAAATAGTCCATTTGTTGAAAGCCGCTTTAGAATTAGAGATTTCAGTTAGTTCAATATTATTAAGTAACTGTGAATAGGGGTATTCACTATTTGAATAAATTAGAATAATCAAACCAATGCAAATTTTAATTCGGTTATCGATTCATATTTTCTCCCAAAAAAATTGGTTTGGTTTGGGTTATTTTCTCCAAATAATATTTTTGTTCGGTTTCGGATTGGCAATCTCCCAACCCAAGCCAAACCGAAAATTGATTTTCAATTTTCCTTTTTTTAAAATAATTATTCTTAGTTGACTTTCAGCTGGTGTGGATTCCCATTTTACAATATTGACTTTGGATGGGGAAAGCCGATATGGGTGTGTACGTTCGAACCCCTAATAAAGGACATAATCGTCCTGATAGATTCTCCAGGAGGTGGAATCGAAGCATTAGTCGTCCTTGAAGAAGAAACGATGTCTGCAGTTTTGAAGAATAAACAACTCCTTCCATTTGCATCTTTAGACTCCGCCAAAATGGAATCTTTAGTCATCCCCTGAACAACAAAAATTATCTGCATTGTGTCTGAGTTGTTTTATTCTTTATGTATGTATCCCTATTTAAGAGTTGAGGTTCTTTTTTTGTAAGAATGATTGTTGGAGCCTGTTGACGTACCATACAAATACAAAGTACACTGTTAATATAAGTAATACATCATCAATGATATTTATATTAATACCACACTACTTACACTGTTAGTAAATTTCAATCATAGTATATCAACGGTTCATATTTATTTGTTGACTTAGCAATACAACTTCCTAATTTTGATGACTAAAAAACATGTTTCAACTAATCTAATCAATGTCTATTAGGAAGATTTTAGAATATGCTTTGAGTGATCACGATCAAGCCATACAAGTTCAGGTATCAAGTAGTGTGCTTTCACACATATAATTCTTAAATTTTTGTTAAGAATTGATTTGAGATCATATTTCTCAATGTATGCATTGGTCAAATTCAAATTTCAATCCTTAAAAATGTGCCTCAAAATATTTTATCCCAAAACTACATCTAGAAACCTTTCAAGAAAAAGGTAAAGTGTTCCTGCTTTAATATTTGTGTCAAACATTCTTTACCAGACTACAAAATTTCAAGGTGAGTCAGCTTGACAGTAACTGAATTAGGTATTTGGCTAATTTTCTCAAATTATAACCTTTTATACGTCTAAGCAAAGAATAGATTATATGAGTCAAGTTATAAGCAATTTATAGCACAACAATACAAGAAAGTAAGATCAAAGAACACAAGCAATTTATAGTGGTTCGATCCTCAAGATCTACGTCCACTACCTTAAGCCTACACTTAAGGATTTCAATCAATCTACTATATGCTCAGGTTTACAAATTACAAGAGAGGCTCACCACACTATGGTTTTACACTCACAACCTCTTCTAGTAACTTTTACAAACAAGGCTCACCACACACAATGGTTTTATATCTCAAACAACCTTGAATCACAACTTCTAGGATCACCCTTATCTAAAGGGTTTTATGTTATCAAGATAACCTTGCAAGAGCTAGTAGAAAAACACAATTTGATAAAAAGATAAGAGTGTGTAGATGTTACCACTTGTTGGTAGATTTTTACACAAACTTGCACCTTCACACTTTGATGTCTTTTCGATTGATCAATTGAATGCACAAGACATAAGAGAGCTTAAGAAATGTTTGTAAAAGGATTTAGAATGCTTAGAGTTCTCAAGAATTCAAAACTTACAAAAGATTATACGTTTATAGCTTTTATAGAATTTGAAAATCAGTTTTAACAGTTATAAAACGGCTATTTAACGGCTATTTTCAGGAAATTCGGACGACCGAATTCTGCGTCCAAATTTTTCGGACGACCGAATTCTTCCTGCTGCGTTCAAATCTTCGTCCGAATTTCTCCGGAAAAACAGTGACCATGCTGAATGCCAAAATTCGGACTACCGAATTTTTTTTCATGCGTCCGAATCTTCTTCCGAATTTCTCTGGAAGAACAGTAGCAAACTTTTGCTACAAAATTCGGACGACCGAATTTTTTGGAAGCATATTCAAACTTTGTAAAATCATTTGAGATTTAACTTAAATAAGTTTGAAAAACATTTGGTATGTATAGAAAACTTATTTAGACATATATAAGTTTGAAAACCAAAATCAAATTCCTTTGATCATATAAAAGTTTACTTAAAAACTTTTAGGACACAAAACCACATTCATCAAAAAATTCATTCAAAACCTTTTAAGATCATAAGACTCATTTTATGCTCTCTTATGCATTCAATGATAATCAAGACATACAAGTGTAGAGTTTACATAGAGATTTACCTACTAAGTATATACACTCTACGCTTCAAGTCTTCAATGCCTTTAGATCATCTAAGAACAACCTTCTTCAAACTTCAATCACTTTGCGTTACTGAAGTTGTTCTTGCACTTTGGCTTCAAAGCAATGAGACTTCATACTTCTTAGTTCACAAAACCCGTCACACAACATACAAGAATATTAGTCCTCATCAATATTTGTCATTAATCAAAACTACATGATTTGCCCTTAGGGCTAACAATCTCTCCCTTTTTGATGATGACAAACTTTGATGCAAAATGTGATAGATTAAAACAATGTAATACATAGAAGTATTAATGTCAATGATAGAAAATAACCAATTTAGCACATTGACATACAAAAGGCTCAATATCAGAACCAACCTCCATTTACCTCCTTCCTTCCAACTACTAGGATAGAAGATACAACATTTAAACATTTAGAAAAGATTCTAAGAGAGGTTTTAAAGGTTATAAATGTTTAACAATGCTCCCCCTTAGATTGTGCTCATTTTTCAACACATTTGGACTATAGATATCATGCATCCGAATTTTAGCATAGCAAGTCCAAACTTTAAAATAAGATAAATAAAAGCCTTAAAATCTGTAAATAAGCTTTCTTAATATTGTTCAAACATATTATGAGAGATTAAAACATATTTGAATTAATTTGAACAACAAAGGAGCACATTTTGACAATGAAATATCGATGCATCCGAATTTTGAAATTTCAAGCCCAAACTGCAATAAATTCAATATAATGAATGTTTAAAGTGAAATAAAGCTTTCCTAACATTGTTCAAACATAATGGAAGAGATTAAAACATATTTGAATCAATTTGAACAACAAAAGATCACTTTTTGGCCACAAATATGGATGCATCCAAATTTTTAAACCTTGCATCCGAATTTTGAATCCAAAGTTTTTGCAACTCAGTTTAGCTTTACAAAATTTCAAGACTCATGCATTCATTTGTAAAAAAAAAAATTCAAGCATAGATGCAAAGCAAAATGCATTTTGCATAATCGAGTTCATCACAGAATCATCATTGCAGTCATCATATCATCATTCACAGAATCATCATTGTAGTCATCATATCATCATGCATTTTGCATAATCGAGTTCATCACAGAATCATCATTGCAGTCGTCATATCATCATTCACAGAATCATCATTGCAGTCATCATATCATCATTCATCATTTTTGCATAATCGAGTTCATCACAGAATCATCATTGCAGTCATCATATCATCATTCACAGAATCATCATTGCAGTCATCATATCATCATTCATCATTTTTCTCCCCCTTTTGTCATCACTCAAAAAAATGGGATCAATGAAAATGAGAGTAGCAATTTAACACATAATAGAAGCTCTCATCACTGAGATTTCATCATTGAGCTTCACTATTACATAAAATGCAGCAAAATACTTAACAAGTTCAGAATACATAACAACAGTAAATACATAACAGATAAAAAATTCAGTACAGATAAGCAACTTAAAAGCAGTAAATAGAATAAAGGGAAAGAAAGCTTAGTCTTGTGATGCTGAAGTTGATGGAGAGGCTCGGCTCACTCCTTTCTTGATGGCCAAGTGCTTCACTCTTCCGTGACTGAAAGGGATTGTTGACGGAGAGACTATTTCAGCTTGAGCTACTTGGCTGCCTGCTATTTGTGGCTCTTCATGAGCACGTTCTTCCTCTTCTTCTTCTGCCACAGTCTCTTCATTTCCACCTTGATCATCATCTTCATTATTACTGTCATTATCAACTCCTTTCTTTTCTTCCCTATCTCCTTCTTCCTTATTTCCATCTTGAGGCTTAGAGGGTCCTTCACCACTTTGAGCATTTCTCATAAGGATTTCTTCAATGTGCTTTACTCTACTCTCCAGTCCATCTAACTTTCCAAGAACCATTGGAGCAAATGATTCAAAAAACTTATACATCTTCTCCATTTCCTTGACATGATTGTTCAAGGCTTCTTGGAATGCTTTGGCCACTATGGTGTCACCTCTAGTTACTCCTTCACCACTTGAACCAATTCCAGTTTCTTCTTCAAACAATCTCCTTTTTGTTGGAGGTTGCTCCCCCTCACTTGAGGTGTCATGCTTCCTCTTTGTCTTCATTTCTCTAGCAAGAGTTTCTTCTTCATCTTCTTCTTCTTCCTCTTCTTCACTTTCTATCTTTTCTTCTCTTCCTATTCTTTTTGGAGGGGTTTCTCTTTTTGTCCTCCATGCATTATCCTCATCAAGAACTAATTGCATTCTCTTAAGAGTTTCATTGGTGTAAATTTCCCCACTCTTAAAAGCTTGCCCTCTTCCTGGAAGTTTAATCTTAAAATGCTTAAAGATTCTTGTCAACAACCTTCCAAATGGGAATGCCTTGGTTACTGTTTTTCTGGCAGTAATCATGTGTTTCAAGGCTATATAACCAAAGTTCAATCTCCTCTGCTCATGCAAGGCTAACATGATTACCATATGCATATTTCCAACTGATGACTTATGTCCAAAATTAGGAACAATCAGAGTAGTTACCATATGATGCAACACTCTACCTCTAGCATCCAAGTTCTTGATTTCCCTCTCTTTTATAGATCATAACTCTCTTCCATTGGTAAATGCCTCTTCAAATCTAACATATGTAAAGAGTTCACGATCATAGCAATGCATGGAAGGTGAATAATATCTAGCTCCATTGTCACCTACTCCACAAATTTTGTTTATCAATGCTTCACTAAATTCAATGTCAACTTGGGATACTCTAGATGAATACCATTGTATCACATTATCCCCTACAATCTCAATTCTTTCCTCTTTTAGGTTTGCATAGAATTCATATATCAAGGTAGGATAAAATTCTTCATCAATGAACAACAAACCACTCCAACCAACATCATTGAAACAAGATAGAACAATATCCATGCTAGAGAATTTATCAACATCCACCTTATATCCAGGGATAATCTTTCTGCTATTTTTATTCCATTCATCAAATTCATGAGTAGCCTTGATCGAGACAAACCTGTCAACTCCAGATAATGTTTGAGGGATTCGAATTCTTCTTGGTTGGTTGAGGATTGAGTCTCTATCTCCTTCCTTAGCCTTTCCTTTCCCTTTCTCAACATTTGGCTTCTCTGTTCTCACCATTGATAATTTTCTGTTGAAAAGTACTGATTTTTGGTATGAATTTAGGGTTAGAAGTTCACAAGTGAAGGCAAATCGGGATGAGAATGTGTGGTTTTGAAGAGATTTTGATTCGGATGTGAATGGGTACGAGAGCCTTTTCAAAGGATGTGAAATTCGGAAGTTGAAGTGTTGAGAAAACTGTTTGATTTTCATTTAAACAGTCGCATCTGTAAAATTCGGACGAACGAATTCTCAGGTCTGCGTCCGAATTTTCGGTCGAAAGTTTTTGTTTCTTCAGTTCAAAAAATTTGGTCGAAAGTTTTTGATCAAAAGTCTTTGTTTCCTTTCACTCAGAAAATTCGGTCTTTCTGTACTGCATCCGAATTCTGGATCTGAAAATTTCCTGTTTTCATCAAAACTTCAATACACACATTAGTCATTGAATTTTGAAATTCCTAAGAGTCTTCTTAGGTGATTGACCTTTCCTCAGCCAAAGGCTTTGTAAATATGTCAGCAATTTGATCATTTGTATTTATATATTCTAAGCATATATCTTTCTTAATCATATGATCACAAATGAAATGATGTTTTATCTCTATATGCTTAGTCCTAGAATGTTTAATGGGATTTATGCTCAAATTGATAGCACTAGTATTATTACATAGTATAGGCACACAATTGAATTTAAGATATAATCAAGTAAGGTATATTGCATCCATAACAATTGTGTACAACAAATACCTGCAGCTATGTATTCAGCTTCTGCAGTGGATAAAGACACACAAGCTTGCTTTTTACTAAACCAAGATACAAGACAACTACGAAGAAATTGACAATGACCACTTATACTTTTACGTTCAACTTTGCATCCAGCATAGTCAGCATCAGAGTATCCAATAAGTTCAAAAGATGAAGTTTTTGAAAACCAAAGGCCATAGTCATGGGTATCAATCAAATAGCAAAAAATACGTTTGACAGAAATTAGATGAGATTCTTTAGGACATGATTGGAATCTAGCACACAAGCATACAGCAAACATAATATATGGTCTACTAGCTGTGAGATAGAGTAAACTTCCAATCATACCTCTATATAATTTCTCATCAATATTTTTACCTTTCTCATCTTTGTCAAGTTTAGTTGATGAAATCATTGGAGTACCTATTCCTTTTGCTTGATCCATTTCAAATCTTTTCAGTAGCTCCTTGGTATACTTTGCTTGATTAATGAAGACTCCATCCTTGGTTTGCTTAATTTGCAGCCCAAGGAAGAAATTTAGTTCTCCCATCATGCTCATCTAAAATTCATTTTGCATAGATTTGGCAAAATCTTCACAAAGAGAAGTATTAGTAGTGAAATACCTAAGAGCGGGGGTGAATTAGGTATTTGGCTAATTTTTACAAAATTAAACCTTTTATGTGTATAGATCAATAACAGATTATATGGACAAGATAGAAATAATTTATGGCAGAGCAATATAAGAAATGTAGACCAAGAAACACAAGCAATTTATAGTGGTTCGATCCTCAAGATCTACCTCCACTACCTTAAGCCTACACTTAAGGATTTCAATTACTCTACTATGTGCTCAAGTTCACAGATTACAAAAGAGGCTCACCAAACAACCTCTTCTAGTAACTTTTACAAACAAGGCTCACCACACACAATGGTTTATATCTCAAACAACCTTGAATTAAAACATCAAGGATCACCCTTATCTAAAGGGTTTTATGTTATCAAGATAACCTTGCTAGAGCTAGTAGACCAACACAATTTAATAAGTAAAGATGAGTGTGTAGATGTTACCACTTGTTGGTAGATATTACACAAAGTTGCACCTTCACACTTTGATGTCTTTGGATTGATCAATTGAATGCACAAGACATAAGAGAGCTTGAGAAATGTTTGTAAAAGAATTTAGAAAGCTTAGAGTATTCAAGGATTCAAAACATACAAAAGATTGCACGTTTATAGCTTTTATAGAGTTTGAAAATCAGTTAAAACAGCTATAAAACGGCTAGTTAACGGCTATTTTCAGGAAATTCGGACGACCGAATTCTGCGTCCGAATTTTTCGGACGACCGAATTCTTCCTGCTGCGTCCGAATCTTCGTCCGAATTTCTCTGGAAGAACAGTGACCATTCTGAGGGTGAAAATTCGGACGATCGAATTTTTCTTCATGCGTCCGAATCTTCCTCCGAATTTCTCTGGAAGAACAGTAGCAAACTTTTGCTACCAAATTTGAACGACAGATTTTCTTGGAATCATGTTCAAACTTTGTAAAATCATTTGAGATTTAGCTTCCAAAGATTTGAAACTCATTTGGTATATATAGAAAACTTATTTGGACATATATAAGTTTGAAGACCAAAATCAAATTCCTTTGATCATATAAAGTTTACTTAAAAACTTTTAGGACACAAAACCACATTCATTAAGAAATTTATTCAAAGCTTTTTAAAATTAAGAAACCTATTTTATGCTCTCTTATGCATTCAATAAACTCCAAGACATACGAGTGTAGAGTTTACATAGATATTACCTATCATCATACCTACTCTACACTTCAAATCTTCAATGCATCGAGTCATCTTTGAATAAACCTCAGAAGACGCATAGCTTATTGAGGTTGTTCTTGCTCTTTGGCTTGAAGGCAATGAGACTTCAAACTTCTTAGTTCACAAATCCTATCACACAATATAAACATATTAGTTCTCATCAATATTTGTCATTAATCAAAATTACATGATTTGCCCTTAGGGCTAACAAGTAGCACCAAAAATAATATCATCAACATAAATTTACACAAGTAAAATATCAGTTTTAGAAGATGTTTTTATAAAAAGAGTTGTATCCACTTTTCCTTTTGTAAAACCTTTTGAAAGAAGAAAACCACTTAATCTTTCATACCAAGCTCTTGGAGCTTGTTTCAATCCATATAGAGCTTTGGTTAACTTGAAAACATGATTTGGAAATTTTTCATGAATAAAACCAGGAGGTTGTTCTACATAAACCTCTTCTTCAATAAAACTATTTAGAAAAGCACTTTTGACTTCCATTTGAAATAGTTGAAAATCTTTAAAACAAACAAATGCCAAAAGTATTCTTATAGACTCTTATCTGGCCACTAGAGCAAAAGTCTCATCATAATCAATGCATTCTTCTTGGTTGAAACCTTGAGCAACAAGTCTAGCTTTATTTCTAACAACTTCTCCTAGGTCATTTAACTTATTTCTAAAGACCCACTTTGTACCAATAACATAATGATCATGAGGTCTAGGAACAAGAGTCCAAACTTTATTTCTCTCAAGCTGATTTAACTCTTCTTCCATAGCAATAATCCAGAAATTATCACACAATGCATCATCAATATTTTTCGGTTCAATATGAGATAAAAGGGCAATATTATCAATAAAGTACCGCCTTGTTTTAACTCTTTGGGAGACATCACCAACGATTTGCTCCTTAGGATGACTTCTTGCATATGTGAGATCATTTGGAAGTTCTTGATCATTGCTTGATTGACCATCTTGTTCTTGCTCCATTATTTCTTCTTCTTTGGCATGATCTTCCAATGTGGGTACTTGGTGTTGAGTTTGATTTTCAACCATTGAGGAACCTGCATCATCTTCATTTCTTCTTTGAAGATAAATATTAGATTCATCGAAAGTTACATGAATAGTTTCTTCAACACATAATGTCCTTTTGTTATAGACTCTATATGCCTTTTTATTTGATGAATAGCCAAGAAATATGCCTTCATCTGATTTTCTATCAAACTTACCAAGATTGTCACTAGTGTTTAAAATAAAGCATTTACAACCAAAAACTTTAAAATAGACAATTGATGGAGTTTTATCAAATAGAAGTTCAAAAGGTGTTTTTCTTATAAAAGGTCTTAGTAAAACTCTATTTATTACATAGCAAGCTGTATTTACAGCTTCAGCCCAAAAATATTTTGGTAAGGAATTTTCACAAAGCATTGATCTAGCCATTTCCTGTAAAGTTCTATTTTTCCTTTCAACAACACCATTTTGTTGAGGTGTTTTGGCAGCTGAAAAATTATGAGTGATGCCATACTCATCACAAAATTTTGTAAAATCTTGGTTACAAAACTCTCTTCCATTGTCACTTCTAATAGAAATAAGTTTGCAATCAAGAGAATTTTGAACCCTTTTGAAAAGTTTTGAAAATTCATAAAATGTTTCATCTTTTTGTGATAAGAAGACTACCCATGTAAATCTTGAAAAGTCATCAACAATCACATAAGCATATCTTTTACCACCAAGACTAGTAGTCCTCATAGGTCCAAATAAATCCATGTGAACTAGTTCAAGAGGTTTTGAGGTAGAAACCATTTTCTTTGGTTTAAAAGATGTTTTTGATTGTTTTCCATATTGACAAGCATCACAAAGACAGGTTTTATCAAAATGTATTTTTGGTAATCCTCTAACTAGTTCTTGTGTAGAAAGGTTGTACAATAAATCCATGCTCACATGTCCTAATCTTCTATGCCATAAAAATCCATCATTGTCATGAATGGTAAGACATTTAATATCATTAGTAATAAGCTCATCAAGATAAAACACATATACATTACTAACTCTTTTAGCAACAAAAACAGTTTTATTACTTGGACTATCAAGAATAGTACAAGTATCACATTTAAACTCAACTTTGCAACCATTGTCACATAATTGACTAATACTAAGTAAATTATCTTTAAACCATCAATAAGTAAAACTTGCTTGATAAGAGGGAAAGAACCTTTACCAATGTTACCTATTCCAAGTATTTTCCCTTTCTTCTTATCTCCAAATATGACAAAACCTTCACTTGTAGCTTGAAGCTCACTAACAAGTGATGCATTTCCAGTCATGTGCCTTGAGCAGCCACTGTCAAGAAACCATTTAGTGGCACTTGATCTTGAGGCAAATTGTACCTATACCAAATTAGAAAGAGTGATTTTTGGTACCCATATCTTCTTGGGTCCAAGGGGGTCAGTAATAGTTCCTTTGACTTTCCAAATGGTCTTAACACCATTTTCTATCTTTCTTTTTATAAAACATCTAGAAACCTTGTGTCCATGCTTACCACAATATGTGCAACAAATATGAGACCTAGAATGAGAAGATTCTTTAACAAATAACTTTTTTTGTTTTGGATCAAAACAATCATGTGTAAAACCAAGACCATGTTTTACAAATGAAGATCTTTGATAACCAAGTAGTTTATTTAAATTTTCTCTTCCATTTGTAAATCTCTCAATGCATAAAGTAAGATCATTAACTTTCCTTTTTAAAGACTCATGATCTTTTAGCATTGATTCAAGAGAAATAATTCTTGTACAAAGCTTTTTGTTTTCAAAAGATACGTTTTGTATGGTTGTATTTAAAAATTCTTTTTCAATGGTAAGGCAATTAATGGTCTCAAGAAGTTTATCATTTTCAACACATAATTTTGAATTCTCATTTGATAAATCATTGATTTTTGTAAGCCCTAAGGGCAAATCATGTAATTTTGATTCATGACAAATATTGATGAGAACTAATATGTTTATATTGTGTGACAGGATTTGTGAAGAAAGAAGTTTGAAGTTTCATTGCCTTCAAAAGGAAGAGCAAAGAACAACCTCATTAAGCTATGAGTCTTTTGAGGTGTATTCAAAGATAAACTCAAGGCATTGAAGACTTGAAGTGTAGAGTAGGTATGATGATAGGTAATATCTATGTGAACTCTACACTTGTATGTCCTGGAGTCTATTGAATGCATAAGAGAGCATAAAAATTGGTTTCTTAAGTTTAAAAAGACTTTTGAATGAATCTTTAGAAAATGTGGTTTTGTGTTCTAAAAGTTTTTAAGTAAGCTTTAAATGATCAAATGAGTTTGATGATGGTTTTCAAACTTATATTTGTCTAAATAAGTTATCTATATATATCAAATGTATTTCAAATATTTGGAAGATTAGTTTCAAATGGTTTTACAAAGTTTGAACACAATTCCATGAAATTCAGTCGTCCGAATTTGGTAGCAAAAATTTGCTACTGTTCTTCCAGAGAAATTCGGAAGAAGATTCGGACGCATGAAGAAAAATTCGGTCGTCCGAATTTTGGTCTTCAGCATGGTTACTGTTCTTCCAGAGAAATTTGGAAGAAGATTCGGACGCAGCAGGAAGAATTCGGTCGTCCGAAAAATTCATACGCAGAATTCGGTCGTCCGAATTTCCTGAAAGTAGCCGTTAACTAGCCGTTTTATAGCTGTTTCAACTGATTTTCAAATTCTATAAAAGCTATAAACGTGTAATCTTTTGTAACAACTTACAATTTGAATATTCTAAGCTTTCAAAAGTCAATTACAAACATTTCTCAAGCTCTCTTACATCTTGTGCATTAAATTGATCAATCCAAAGATATCAAAGTGTGAAGGTGCAATTTTGTGTAAATTCTACCAACCAGCGGTAACATCTACACACTCTTCTATACTTATTCATTTGTATTGTTCTACTAGCTCTAGCAAGGTTATCTTGATAACATAAAACCCTTTAGATAAGGGTGATCCTTGAAGTTGTGATTCAAGGTTGTTTGAGATATAAAACCATAGGTTGGTGAGCCTTGTTTGTAAAAATTACAAGTAGAGGTTGTATGTGTAAAACCAAAGTGTGGTGAACCTCTCCTGTAATTTGTGAACTTGAGCACATAGTAGAGTTATTGAAATCCTTAAGTGTATACTTAAGGTAGTGGAGGTAGATCTTGAGGATCGAACCACTATAAATTGTTTGTGTTCATTTGTTTACATTTCTTATACTGCTTTGCCATTAACTGTGGTTTATTCTCATTCACTTAATCTGCAATAGGTCTGCTCATCTATAAAGTTTGAATTTGTGAAAATTAGCCAAATACCTAATTCACCCCCCCTCTTAGGTATTTCAATTGGTATCAGAGCCGGAACTTCATTATGTGGTTTTACAACCTAGAAGACAAAGATCCTATGGCTAATATGTCAAATCTACCTTATCTAGAAGGATCTTCTACAAACAGACCTCCATTGTTTGATGGAACAAATTATACATTTTGGAAGTCTAGAGTTAAAATATATATTTGTTCTATTAACTTTGATTTATGGAACATAATTGAGAAAGGTCCCTATGTCCCAATGAAAATGAGAGCAGATGGAGTAACTCCTGAACCCAAATCTACTGATGAATTTGATGAGCATGATTCAAGGAAAATGACTCTAAATTATCAAGCCATGAATATATTGAGCTGTGCTCTAGATGTTACTGAATATAATAGAGTTAGTGGGTGTGATTCTGCACATGATATGTGGAGATTACTTCAAATTACACATGAAGGTACTAATCAAGTTAAAGAATCTAAACTTGCTATGCTTGTTAGAGATTATGAATTGTTTACTATGAAACAAGGTGAAAATATTAGTGATATGTTTACTAGGTTTACTAACATTTTCAATGGCTTGAAAGCTTATGGTAAAGGCTATACTATGGGAGAGCAAAACAGAAAGATCTTGGATGCTCTACCAAAATCTTGGCAGCCAAAGACACTAGCTATTGAGGAGTCCAAAGATCTAAAAACTCTTCCTCTTGAAGAACTCATTGGATCGCTACTTACTCATGAAATGAAGATGAAGAGGTTGAATGATAAGGAAGATGAGGAAAAGGGGAGAAAAGGAGTAGTGCTAAATGCCTCAAACAACTTGAGTGAACAAGAACAATCTTCAAGTGAAGAAGAAGGTGGAAACAGTGGAGAAGAAGAAATTGCAATGGCAGTGAAGAAGAGTGGACAATCTTCATCATATAAACCTCAGTGCTTTGAATGCAAAAGTACTGAGCATCTTATTGCTGACTGTCCCAGAGTGTTGGAAAGGGAAAGAGAAAGCAAAAACAGGAAGAAATCTGCCAAGAAAGGAAAAGGACTAGCTGGAACATGGGATCAACAGAAAAGTGAGGATGAAAGTGAAGGAAAGGCCAACTTATGCTTCATGGCCATTGATGATGAGGTACAATCTTCTCCCTCTATTTCAAATTTGTGTGATGATGATATTGATTCTAGTGATTTAATTCTAGAATTGTATGAAGAACTAAAAAAGGCTTCAAGAAGAAATAAAGAAATAAAATCCAAAATTAGTGATCTTTCAAATGAAAATTCAAAATTATGTTTTGAAAATAATAGACTTCTTGAGACCATAAATTCTCTTACTATTGAAAAGGAAGTTTTGAACACTACCTTACAAGATGTATTTTTTGAAAACAAAAAGCTGTGTTCTAAAATTATTTCTCTTGAATCAATGATAAAAGATCATGAGGTTTTAAAAAGGAAAGTAAATGATCTTACTTTATGCATTGAGAAATTTACAAATGGAAGAAACAATTTAAATAAATTACTCGGGTATCAAAGATCCTCATTTGTAAAGCATGGTCTAGGTTTTACACATGATTGCATTCATTCAAAACCAAAAGAGACATTTGTTAAAGAATCTTCTCATTATAGGTTTCATACTTGCTGTACATATTGTGGTAAGCATGGACACAAAGTGTCTAAGTGCATTATAAAAAGAAAGATAGAAACTGGAGTAAAGACTATATGGAAAGTTAAAGGAACTGTCACTAACCCTCTTGGACCCAAGAAGATATGGGTACCAAAAATCACTCTTTCCAATTTGGTATAGGTACAATTTGCTTCAAGATCAAGTGCCACAAAATGGTTTCTTGATAGTGGTTGTTCAAGGCACATGACTGGAAATGCATCACTTGTTAGTGAGCTTCAAGCTACAAGTGAAGGCTTTGTCACTTTTGGCGATAAGAAGAAAGGGAAAATACTTGGAATAGGTAACATTGGTAAAGGTTCATTCCCTCTTATCAAACAAGTTTTACTTATTGATGGTTTAAAATATAATTTACTTAGCATTAGCCAATTATGTGATAATGGTTGCAAAGTAGAGTTTAAATGTGATACTTGTACTATTCTTGATAATGCAAGCAATAAAACTATCTTTGTAGCTAAAAGAGTAAGTAATGTATATGTGTTATATCTTGATGAGCTTATTACTAGTGACATTAAATGTCTTGCAATACATGACAATGATGGATTTTTATGGCATAGAAGATTAGGACATGTGAGCATGGATTTATTGAACAAACTTTCTACTCAAGAACTAGTTAGAGGATTACCAAAAATGCATTTTGACAAAACTCGGATTTGTGATGCTTGTCAATATGGAAAACAATCAAAAACATCTTTCAAACCAAAGAAAATGGTGTCTCACCTCAAAGCCTCTTGAACTAGTTCACATGGACTTATTTGGACCTATGAGGACTACTAGTCTTGGTGGTAAAAGATATGCTTATGTGATTGTTGATGATTTTTCCAGATTTACATGGGTAATATTTTTATCACAAAAAGATGAAACATTTTATGAATTTTCAAAACTTTTTTAAGAAGGTTCAAATTTCTCTTAATTGCAATCTAATATCTATTAGAAGTGATAATGGAAGAGAGTTTTGCAATCAAGATTTTACAAAAATTTTGTGATGAGTTTGGTATCACTCATAATTTTTCAAATAGCCAAAACACCTCAACAAAATGGAGTTGTTGAGAGGAAAAACAGAACATTACAAGAAATGGCTAGATCAATGCTTTGTGAAAACTCTTTACCTAAGTACTTTTAGGGCTGAAGTCTGTAAATACAAAGATGCTATGTAATGAAAAGAGTTTTACTAAGACCTTTTATAAGAAAAAACACCTTTTGAACTTCTATTTGATAAAACTCCATCAATTGTCTATTTTAAAGTATTTGGTTGTAAATGCTTTATTTTTAAATACTAGTGACAATCTTGGTAAGTTTGACAGAAATTTGATGAAGGTATATTTCTAGGCTATTCATCTAATAAAAAAGGCTTATAGAGTCTATAATAAAAGGACATTATGTGTTAAAGAAACTATTCATGTAACTTTTTGATGAATCTAATATTTATCTTCAAAGAAGAAATGAAGATGATACAGGTTCGCCAATGGTTGAAAATCAAACTCAACACCAAGTACCTACATTGGAAGATCATGGTAAAGAAGAAGAAATAATGGAGCAAGAACATGATGGTCAATCAAGCAATAATCAAGAGCTTCCAAAGGATCTCACATATGCAAGAAGTCATCCTAAGGAGCAAATCATTGGTGATGTCTCTCAAGGAGTTAAAACAAGACGGTACTTTATTGATAATTTTGCACTTTTATCACATATTGAACCTAAAAAATATTGATGATGCATTGTGTGATAATTTCGGATTATTGCTATGGAAGAAGAGTTAAATCGGTTTGAGAGAAATAAAGTTTGGACTCTTGTTCCTAGACCTCATGATCATTCTGTTATTGGTACAAAATGGATATTTAGAAATAAGTTAAATGAACTAGGAGAAGTAGTTAGAAATAAAGCTAGACTTGTTGCTCAAGGCTTCAATCAAGAAGAAGGTATTGATTATGATGAAACTTTTGCTCCCAAAGTGGCAGATTAGAGTCTATCGAATACTCTTGGCATTTGCTTGTTTTAAAGACTTTAAACTATTTCAAATGGATGTAAAAAGTGCTTTTCTAAATGGTTTTATTGAAGAAGAAGTTTATGTAGAACAACCTCCTGGATTTATTCATGAAAAATTTCCAAATCATGTTTTCAAATTATCTAAAGCTCTATATGGACTGAAACAAGCTCCAAGATCTTGGTATGAAAGATTAAGTGGTTTTCTTCTCTCAAAAGGTTTTACTAGAGGAAAAAGTAGACACAACTCTTTTTTATTAAAACATCTTCTAAAACTGATATTTTGCTTGTACAAATCTATGTTGATGATATCATTTTTGGCTCTACTAATACTTCTCTTTGTGAAGAGTTTACTAAAACTATGCAAAATGAATTTGAGATGAGCATGATGGGAGAACTAAGTTTCTTCCTTGGACTACAAATTAAGCAAACCAAGGATGGAGTCTTCATCAACCAAGCAAAATATACTAAGGAGCTATTGAAAAAGGTTTGGAATGGACCAAGCAAAAGGAATAAGTACTCCAATGAGTTCATCAACTAAACTTGACAAAGATGAGAAAGGTAAAAGTATTGATGAGAAATTATATAGAGGTATGATAGGAAGTTTACTCTATCTCACAGACTAGTAGACCGAGATATTATGTTTGTCTGTATGCTTGTGTGCTAGATTCCAATCTTGTCCTAAAGAATCTCATCTAATGTCCCGTTAAACAAAATTTTCGTTACTTGATTGATACTCATGATTATGGCCTTTGGTTTTCGAAAACTTCATCTTTTGAACTTATTGGATATTCTGATGCGGATTATGCTGGTTGTAAAGTTGAACGTAAAAGCACAAGTGGGCATTGCCAATTTCTTGGTAGTTGTCTTGTATCTTGGTTTAGTAAAAAGCAAGCTTGTGTGTCTTTATCCACTGCAGAAGCTGAATACATAGCTGCAGGAAGTTGTTGTGCACAATTGTTATGGATGCAGACATACTTTACTTGATTATGGTCTTAAATTCAATTGTGTGCCCATATTATGTGATAATACTAGTGCCATTAACTTGAGCATAAATCCTATTCAACATTCTAGGACTAAGCATATAGAGATAAAACATCATTTTATTCGTGACCATGTGATTAAGAAAGATATATGCTTAGAATATATAAATACAAATGATCAAATTGTCGACATATTTACAAAGCCTTTGGGCTGAGGAAAGGTTCAATCACCTAAGAAGACTCTTAGGAATTTCAAGATTCAATGACTAATGTGTTTATTGAAGTCATGATGAATGCAGGAAATTTTTGATTCAAAATTCGGATGCACTGCAGAAGATTCGGTCGACCGAATTTTCTGAGTGTCAAGAAACAGAGACTTTTGATCAAGAATTCGGACACGAGTCGAAAATTCGATCGACCGAATTTTCTGAATCAAGAAATGAAAACTTTCGTACGAAAAAATTCGGACGCAGACTTTGAAAAATTGGTCGACCGAATTTTACTGACTGAGACTTTTTAAATAAAGTCGAAAACAATCTCTTCAACATTACTACTTCCGAATTTCACATCCTTTTTAAAACCTCTCATACCCATTCACATCCGAATCAAAATCCCTTCAAAATCCCACACTATCATCCCGATTTTCCTTCATTTTTAAACTTCTAAGCCCTAATTTCATACAGAAAACAAATCCTTCTCAAGAGAAAACATCATGGTGAGAACAAAGAAGCCAAATATTGAGAAAGGAAAAGGAAAGGCTAAGGAAGGAGACGGAGACCCAATCCTCAATCAACCAAGAAAGATTCGTATTCCTCAAACACAATCTGGGGTTGACAAGTTTATCTCTATCAAATCTACTCATGAATTTGATGAATGGAATAAGAATAGTAGAAAAATTATTCCTGGATATAAGGTGGATATTGATAAACTGTCAAATATGGATATTGTCTTATCTCATTTCAATGATATTGGTTGGAGTAGTTTGCTCTTCATTGATGAAGAATTTTATCCCACTTTGATATATGAATTCTATGCAAATTTGAAAGAGGATAGAATTAAAATGATAGGGGATAATGTGATACAATGGTATTCATCTAGAGTATCACAAATGGACATTGAATTCAATGAAGGATTGATAAATAGAATATGTGGAGTAGGAGATGAGGGAGCTAGATATTATTCAGCATCCATGCATTGCTATGATCGTGAACTCTTCACACATGTTAGATTTGAAGATGCATTTACAAATGGAAGAGAGTTTAGGGCCATAAAGGAAAGGGAAATTAAGAATTTGGATGCTAGAGGTAGAGTTTTACATCACATGGTGACCACAATGATTGTTCCTAATTTTGGACACAAGTCATCAGTTGGAAATATGCATATGGTGATCATGTTAGCCCTGCATGAGAATAGAAGGATGAATTTTGGGTATATAGCATTGAAACATATGATAGCAGCCAGAAAAACAGTAACCAAGGCATTCCCATTTGGAAGGTTATTAACCAGAATATTCAAACATTTTAAGATCAAACTTCCTGGAAGAGGGCAAACTTTTAAGAGTGGTGAAATTTATACAAATGAAACTCTTAAGAGAATGCAATTAGTTCATGATGAGGATAATGTATGGAGGACAAAAAGAGAAACTCCCCCGAAAAGGATAGAAAGAGAGAAAGTTATAGAGAGTGAAGAGGAAGAAGAAGAAGAGGATGAAGAGGAAACCCTTGCTAGGGAAATGAAAACAAAAAGAAAACATGACACCTCAAGTGAGGGGGAGCAACCCCAACAAAAAGGAGATTATTTGAAGAAGAAACTGGAGTTAGGTCTAGTAGTAAAGGAGTATCTAGAGGGGACATCATTATAGCCAAAACATTCCAAGAAGCCTTGAACAATCATGTCAAGGAAATGGAGAAAATGTATAAGTTCTTTGAGTCATTTGCTCCAATGGTTCTTGGAAAATTGGATGGACTGGAAAACAGAGTAAAACACATTGAAGATATCCTTATGAGAAATACTCAAAGTGGTGAAGGAACCTCTAAACCTCAAGATGGAAAGGAGGAGGAAAGAAATAGAGAAGCAGAGAAAGAAGATAATCAAGATAGCAGTAATGAAGAGGATGATCAGGGTGGAAATGATAAGAACACAGCAGAGGAGAAAGAACACAAACAGGCTCATGAAGATCTACCAGTGGCAGGAAGCCAAGTAGCTCAAGCTGCAATTGTATCTCCAACAACAATCTCTTTCAGTCAAGGAAGAGTCAAGCACTTGGCAGTCAAGAAAGGAGTGAGCCGAGCCTCCCCATCAACCTCATCATCACAAGACTAAGCCTTCTCTTCTAATCTCTTTACTGTATTTTGTTCAGTTTTCTAAGCATGTTGTTGCATTTTCTATTCTGAACTTGTTAAATATTTTTTATGTAATAGAATATTCTGAAGCTCAATGATGAAATCCTAGTGATGAGAGCTTCTTTTATATGCTAACTTGAACATCTCATTTTCATTGATCCCTTTAAATTTTTTTATGATGACAAAAGGGGGAGAAAAATATGATGCAATATGATGCAATACATGTGAAACCTTAGTCATTATGTGAACTCAGTCCTTAATCAAATTCGGATGCAAGGTTTTAAGATTGGATGCATTTATATTTATGGTCAAAATTTTTTCTGTTTATCCAAATTGGTTCCAATCTGTTTTACTCTACTCCATTATGTTTGAACAACAGTATGAAACCTTTATATCATTTCAAACCTTCAATTATATTGAATTTGTTGCAGTTTGGACATGAGTTTAAAAAATTCGGATGCATATGATTCAAAATTCGGACGCATGTGATTCAAAATTCGGATGCATGATATAAAATTCGGATGCATCCATATTGTGTTGTCAAAATGTGCTCTTTTGTTGTTCAAATTGATTCAAATATGTTTTAATCTCTTCTTATAAGTTTGAACAACCTTAGGAAAGCTTATTTACAAAATGTGCAGCTTTCATTTTACTTATTTTGAAGTTTGGACTTGTTATGCAAAAAATTCGGATGCATGATATCTCTTGTCCAAATGTGTTGAAAAATGAGCACAATCTAAGGGGGAGCTTTGATAAGCTTTTAACAACCTTAAAATCTCTCTTAGAAGTTTTCTAAATGCTTATATGCTATATCTTATATCCTAATTGTTGGAAGGAAGGAGGCAAAAGGAGGTTGGTTGGGTCATAGGCTCATAATGAGCCTTTTGCTTGTCAATGTGCTAAATTAGTTAATTTCTATCATAGACATCAATACTTCTTTGTGCTAATCTGTTTAAATCCATCACATATTGCATCAAAGTTTGTCATCATCAAAAAGGGGGAGATTGTAAGCCCTAAGGGCAAATCATGTAATTTTGATTCATGACAAATATTGATGAGAACTAATATGTTTATATTGTGTGACAGGATTTGTGAAGAAAGAAGTTTGAAGTCTCATTGCCTTCAAAAGGAAGAGCAAAGAACAACCTCATTAAGCTATGAGTCTTTTGAGGTGTATTCAAAGATAAACTCAAGGCATTGAAGACTTGAAGTGTAGAGTAGGTATGATGATAGGTAATATCTATGTGAACTCTACACTTGTATGTCTTGGAGTCTATTGAATGAATAAGAGAGCATAAAAATTGGTTTCTTAAGTTTAAAAAGACTTTTGAATGAATCTTTAGAAAATGTGGTTTTGTGTTTTAAAAGTTTTTAAGTAAGCTTTAAATGATCAAATGAGTTTGATGATGGTTTTCAAACTTATATTTGTCTAAATAAGTTATCTATATATATCAAATGTATTTCAAATATTTGGAAGATTAGTTTCAAATGGTTTTACAAAGTTTGAACACAATTCCATGAAATTCGGTCGTCCGAATTTGGTAGCAAAAATTTGCTACTGTTCTTCCAGAGAAATTCGGAAGAAGATTCGGACGCATGAAGAAAAATTCGGTCGTCCGAATTTTGGTCATCAGCATGGTTACTGTTCTTCCAGAGAAATTCGGAAGAAGATTCGGACGCAGCAGGAAGAATTCGGTCGTCCGAAAAATTCGGACGCAGAATTCGGTCGTCCGAATTTCCTGAAAGTAGCCGTTTTATAGCTGTTTCAACTGATTTTCAAATTCTATAAAAGCTATAAACGTGCAATCTTTTGTAACAACTTACAATTTGAATATTCTAAGCTTTCAAAAGTCAATTACAAACATTTCTCAAGCTCTCTTACATCTTGTGCATTAAATTGATCAATCCAAAGACATCAAAGTGTGAAGGTGCAATTTTGTGTAAATTCTACCAACCAGCGGTAACATCTACACACTCTTCTATACTTATTCATTTGTATTGTTCTACTAGCTCTAGCAAGGTTATCTTGATAACATAAAACCCTTTAGATAAGGGTGATCCTTGAAGTTGTGATTCAAGGTTGTTTGAGATATAAAACCATAGGTTGGTGAGCCTTGTTTGTAAAAATTACAAGTAGAGGTTGCATGTGTAAAACCAAAGTGTGGTGAACCTCTCCTGTAATCTGTGAACTTGAGCACATAGTAGAGTTGTTGAAATCCTTAAGTGTATACTTAAGGTAGTGGAGGTAGATCTTGAGGATCGAACCACTATAAATTGTTTGTGTTCATTTGTTTACATTTCTTATACTGCTTTGCCATTAACTGTGGTTTATTCTCATTCACTTAATCTGCAATAGGTCTGCTCATCTATAAAGTTTGAATTTGTGAAAATTAGCCAAATACCTAATTCACCCCCCCTCTTAGGTATTTCAATTTTGAATTTCATTTCTTTGTTTCTCTTTTTTGAAGAATTTTTCAACTCTTCATACAGTTCTACAATCAAATCACTAGAATCAATATCATCATCACAGAAATTTGAAATAGAAGGTGAAGATTGTATCTCATCATCAATGGCCATAAAGCATATGTTTGTCTTCCCTTCACTGTCATCCTCGCTTTCTTGTTGATCCCACGTTCCAGCTAATCCTTTTCCTTTCTTGGCAGATTTCTTTCTGTTTTTGCTGTCTCTTTCCCTCTCTAACACTCTGGGACAGTCAGCAATAAGATACTCTGTGCTCTTGCATTCAAAACATTGAAGTTTATAGGATGAGGATTGTCCACTCTTCTTGACTGGCTTTCTTCCTTTCTTGAGAAACTCCTTTTTGTAGAATCTCTTGAACTTCCTCACTGCCATTGCAATCTCTTCTTCTCCACTGTTTCCTCCTTCTTCTTCACTTGAAGATAGTTCTTGTCCACTCAAGTGATTTGAAGCATTGAGTACAACTCCTTTTCTTCCCTTTTCTTCATCTTCCATGTCATTCAACCGTTTCATCTTCATTTCATGTGTGAGTAGTGATCCGATAAGCTCTTCAAGAGGAAGAGTTTTTAGATCTTTGGACTCTTCAATAGCAAGTGTCTTTGGCTGCCAGGATTTTGGTAGAGCATCCAAAATCTTTCTGTTTTGCTCTCCCATAGTATAGCTTTTACCATAAGCTTTCAAGCCATTAAAAATGTTAGTAAACCTTGTAAACATACACTAATATTTTCAACTTGTTTCATGGTAAACAGCTCATAATCTCTAACAAGCATAGCAAGTTTAGATTCTTTAACTTGATTAGTACCTTCATGTGTAATTTGGAGTAATCTCCACATATCATGAGCAGAATCACACCCACTAACTCTATTGTATTCAGTAACATCTAATGCACAACTTAATATGTTGATGGCCTGATAGTTTAATGTCATTTTTCTTGAATCATGCTCATCAAATTCATCAGTGGATTTGGGTTCTGAGGTTACTCCATCTGCTCTCATTTTCATTGGGACATAAGGACCTTTCTCAACTATGTTCCACAAATCAAAATTGATAGAACAAATATATATTTTAACTCTGGACTTCCAAAAAATGTAATTTGTTCCATCAAACAACGGTAGTCTATTTGTAGATGATCCTTCTAGGTAAGGTAGGTTTGAAATATTAGCCATAGGATCTTTGTCTTCAAGGTTGTCAACCCACACAAAGAAGTTCTAGCTATGATACCAATTGAAATACCTAAAAGGGGCGGTGAATTAGGTATTTGGCTAATTTTCGCAAATTAAAACCTTTTATACGTTTAAGCAAAGAACAGATTATATGAGTCGAGTTATAAGCAATTTATAGCACAGCAATACAAGAAAGTAAGATCAAAGAACACAAGCAATTTATAGTGGTTCGATCCTCAAGATCTACGTCCACTACCTTGAGCCTACACTTAAGGATTTCAATCAATCTACTATATGCTCAGGTTTACAAATTACAAGAGAGGCTCACCACACTATGATTTTACACTCACAACCTCTTCTAGTAACTTTTACCAACAAGGCTCACCACACACAATGTTTTTATATCTCAAACAACCTTGAATCACAACTTCAAGGATCACCCTTATCTAAAGGGTTTTATGTTATCAAGATAACCTTGCAAGAGCTAGTAGAAAAACACAATTTGATAAAAAGATAAGAGTTTATAGATGTTACCACTTGTTGGTAGACTTTTACACAAACTTGCACTTTCACACTTTGATGTCTTTTGGATTGATCAATTGAATGCACAAGACATAAGAGAGCTTAAGAAATATTTGTAAAAGGCTTTAGAATGCTTAGAGTTCTCAAGAATTCAAAACTTACAAAAGATTACACGTTTATAGCTTTTATAGAATTTGAAAATAAGTTTTAACAGCTATAAAATGGCTAGTTAACGGTTATTTTCAGGAAATTCGGACGACCGAATTCTTCCTGCTACGTCCGAATTTCTCTGGAAAAACAGTGACCATGCTGAAGGCCAAAATTCGGACGACCGAAATTTTCTTCATGCGTCCGAATCTTCTTCCGAATTTCTCTGGAAGAACAGTAGCAAACTTTTGCTACAAAATTCGGACGACCGAATTTTTTGGAAGCATATTCAAACTTTGTAAAATCATGTGAGATTTAACTTAAATAAGTTTGAAAAACATTTGTTATGTATAGAAAACTTATTTAGACATGTATAAGTTTGAAAACCAAAATCAAATTCCTTTGATGATATAAAGTTTACTTAAAAACTTTTAGGACACAATACCACATTCATCAAAAAATTCATTCAAAACCTTTTAAGATCATAATACTCATTTTATGCTCTCTTATGCATTCAATGATAATCAAGACATACAAGTGTAGAGTTTACATAGAGATTTACCTACTAAGTATATACACTCTACGCTTCAAGTCTTCAATGCCTTTAGATCATCTAAGAACAACCTTCTTCAAACTTCAATCACTTTGCGTTACTGAAGTTGTTCTTGCACTTTGGCTCCAAAGCAATGAGACTTCATACTTCTTAGTTCACAAAACCTATCACACAACATACAAGAATATTAGTCCTCATCAATATTTGTCATTAATCAAAACTACATGATTTTCCCTTAGGGCTAACAGTAACTAATCACTGTTTAATTGACACTACATCAGCATGATTTCACAATTAGCTAGAACAATTTTTTCAACTTTACACCTAACCGAAATGACTTTTTTAGCTTTACAACTAGTTAGAATCACTTTTTCAAAAGTAATCAACCTTCACCTTTTTAGACTTGCACAGAATTGGAAAAAAAGTAGTTTGAACCACTGTTTGAGACAAAAGAAATGAGCTGAATTTTTGTGAAAGAATCAAGTTAGGACGACTTGAAATAATATGACAACCTATGCTTTTACAAAATTTGATTGAAAGACCTAAGAAGGGAGTCAATTAGGTCTTTGGCTAATTTTCGAAAAAAATTTCCCTTTTTACAAACTTAGTTTGGAAGTGATAGGAATTCAAGTTCACAAGATGATTTTTAAATCAACACAATAAATGAACAAGTAAGGGACGAAGAGCAATGAACACACAAGTAATTTATAGTGGTTTAATTTGCTCAAGATCTACTTCAACTATCTTGAGTCCACATTCAAGGATTTCAAACACTCTGCTGCAGAAAGAGTTAAACAGGATACAAGAGAGTCTCATCCAATAAGGATTTTACTCTAAAAACACTTTTCAACGCAACAATCAAGGTTCACTCTCTGAAAAGGGTTTTATATCCTCAAAAAAACATTGAAGAAAGTAGTAGATGAAGTAAGAGAATAAGACATTACCATCAACTTGGTAGATGATAACAAATCTAGCTCCACTTTAACTTTTTGTCTATAGAATCTTGAATAATCACTTGTAGCACAAGACAAAAGAGAATTGTTTAATATTCAAATGATTTGGAAGTATAAAGGTTTTTAAAGTACTCAAAACTACTACAAAATATAAAGTTTGTGGCTTTTATAAGGTTTTAAATTCAATTATAATGATTAATATAGTCTAGTAACAGTAAAGTTTGGTTTACCAAAGAGGGATAACTGTGTCTAAATGATCGTCTAAACTTCTCTATTTACTAAGCTACTAGGATAAATTTGGTCGACCAAACTTGAATATATGCATCCAAATGGTCGTCTGGATTTCTCTGAAAATTCAACAGCCAAGATTCTAGTTAAAACGTCTAAACTAAAGTCCGACCTTTTCAAGATGTTTGGAAATAAGCTACAATAAGTTTGAAATTATTTTGGACTAGAAGATAAGTCATTAACAACCTTTTGAACTACAAGCCATTATCAAATACTTGGTAATTCAACAATGATCAAAGCCTTTTAAGATTCAAAAACCAAGTTTTATGCACCCTTACATATTCAGAGACTAAGGACAGTAGGTGTAGGGTTTACAAGAAGATACCTATTAAGCAAAGCCAAACCAAACCATGGGAACTTCTAATGCATGGTCAACGGAGCTTGTGCACTATTTTGGAGATGGGGAGCAACTCTACAATTCGTACAACAATATTTATAATTTGGGGTGCCAGAATCATCTGAACTTCTCATGGAGCAATCAAGGACAACAAAGACGAACACATTTTCCCTGTTTCCAAACTTCATCAAGTTCCCGACCCCAAGTATTCTTATTTGAATCTTCTGGGTCTTCGTAGTGCTTCCAACCCCTTTGATATATTTGAACTGACTCACATTATTAAACTTTTCCTTTGCCCTTTCATTAGTGTCAACCTTTGCTGAAGCAATATTTTTTTCAAGCTATTCAAATGGGTCAAACTAAGAGTCTGCCTGATTGGGATCTTGTGCATCTTCTATAAGCAAATCTTCTTTTCATCTGAGGCTATTGTCATTGACATCTTCAATGGAAGGTTTCCTTGAAAGGGTTTACAGAACTATATCTTCATTTATTCTGCACATTTGAGCATGATTATTCTACGCTCAGATTATAATATTTTCTTTCTAGATATATTTTGACCTTATTAAAATCAATCAAACTAGTACTCGACCTAAGAGACGTTTCAGAAAATTGCTTAGCTTTGTAAACAATAATTTTCTTTTTGATAGCATCTAATTTTTGTTGAATAGGCCATTGGACCCACAATCAAAAATGAAAAGTTCAAACAAGGATTGGGATTCCTAATCCATTAGTGGATGTACTTACACACTTTTTATAAATCCATGAAATGTTGAATTCAGCAAAATAATGCGATATGCATCTACTATATACAATTTTATCTTGGAACTGAAGAAATGGATGATATTCAAAATAATTTTTCATATTTTTCTTCAATATTTTTCTTGCAAAAGAGATAAATTTGACCCAAATTTTCTCTGCCATTGGTAGAACCAATTTAGAATTGTCCTGGTACAAGGAAAAAAATTCTTTTTTGAATTGAAAGAACCAAGAGTGTTTCTTCTTGGGATTTTCATGCTAAAATGCATAAGTCCATGCATCCACATAATCCTAATAATTATAATTGTAATAACATTAATTTCTGCTGATTGTTCTTATGCATTTATTACATCTTTTTTAATTATCTGCTTCGTAGCACTACTGTCAATTATTAATAAGAATTTTTGATTAAGCAGATCGTCTTACAGTTTTGATATTCTATATTTGTGCTTCATATAATTATCATTTTGAGCTTGATTTTATGTTAAATTTTGGTGTTTTAATCACCATTTATACTCCCTTTATCTCTTATTTGCTTTAGGTGATATTATTGAAGATTTGGAATTAAATGAAGCAAATAAGGGAAATTTACACAATGAAGATCAATAGAGAAATGCAGAGGAAAAACAGACTGGTAGACATATTTCAAGTTGGATTTTGACCTCTATGAAGATTTCAAATGCAAAAGTGGTATTCTCGATAATTATAGAGGACATTCTGAAGATTTCAGAATGGTAAAATGTGTGTCATGCGGAGTTCATTTGCCTAACCTAATTATGCTGCAAAGTCACCTGTTCTGCATTGGGTTCCATTTTTGACACAGTTTGGTATAATGATCATATATTGCCTTCTAGATGCCCAATTGATGTGATTCAAATCTCTGTGGACAGCAAAGAGCCTGATCGACAACTTTAATGAAGACATCAAGACCTAGATCAGCCGATTTGGGGGTCTGAATTCACCTAGAAATCAAAACAGTGTCACAGTCGGGCAGCAGAAACTTGCACCAAAACTGGGGACAAGCGGCGCCGTTTGGTGTGATATAAGCGGCGCCGTTTGTGCCGATCTGAAGCTGCTTTTAAGCTGCATTTATATCTCTTTTGGGGCAGATTTGGATACCCCTTTAGGGCAAAAACGAGAGAGAGGTCTGGAGTGGACAGAAAACAGCAAAACACCAAGAAAACACACCAAATTCTTCTTCCAATCCATCAATCTTGCAAGAGAAATCAAGAGAGAAGATTGAATCCTTGAAGAAGGAGAACATCAACCTTGAAGATCCATGGAAAAAGCTGCAACGTTCTCAACAAAATCGTGAAGAACTTCAACCTTGAAGAAGAGAGGAGATTTCAACCATGAAAATGAGCAATTCTTCCTCCTTCTTTGTTGTTTTAGTTCTTTGATTTCTAATATGTTGATGAACTAAAATTTTGAATACTTGGATGGGTATGAACCCTAGATTTTGCCTATGTGAATGAATTGTTTCCTTGGTTGATTTAATTCGAATTTCTTGTGGATTGTTTGTGGGTTTGAATGGGTGAATTGATTGAATGGATTATTGATGCATAATCTGGAATTTTTGTTCACTTGGAATTGAGAAAGGAAGGGTGATATATAATTGATTCATAATCTGGAAATTTTCACTTGGAATTGAGAAAGGAAGGGTGAAATAGACCATACACAAACAATGGGGATGATTTAGGTGACTAGAGATAGAAACGTAAATATCTTCTTGATAATTAGAGAAATCTAATTGGAAATTCACAATTCTTAATGCATTCTTGGGTTGAATTGGTTAGAAAGAGATTTCAACTAATTAATCTAAGAGTAGAGAACTTTCATCTAGAGATAGAGTGAGTTCTATCATTGGAATTTCATCAAACACAAGAAGTGAAATTTATCAACCAAGGGACATTTATATCACATAGGTAATTCTAGGGGGATTAACCATCCAAGTATTGTTTTCTCTATTGAATTCTCTCTTACAAGCAAGATTTAAGTTGGTTTAACTAGTTAAGTTAGATTCTTTTTCCTAGTAGTTATTCAAAACATTTTCACAAACAAAATTTGTTAGGCTAAATAATAGAGTATAAAGTGAGTAATGGTATTTAACCACCCCCGTGGATACGACATTTGAATTCACTTGCCATTGTACTACTCATAACGATAGGTGCACTTGCCTAGTGTTTGTGCGCAAATTGTTAGAGATTGTAATAAAATTGAGTATAAAGGCATAGAAATAAAACACAACAAGTTTTTGGCGCCGTTGCCGGGGAGCTTTGGTTAATATTAGGAAAGCTTGAAATCTATTGATTTAGTCATTTTTCTTATTTGTTGTTATAATACCTATTTCTAGTGTTAGTATTTGTTATCTTGTTTGTAATTTTGTAAGTCATTAGTGAATTGGAGTTCTTAGCTTATGTTTCTCTGTTTTTGTTTTGTTTTAAGGAAGTATTCGTTGAGCTAAACTTTTACTTTATTTGTGGTAAAGGTGTGAATTCTCTTGGTTTATGACCTCAAGTAATTCGGGAGAATTGAATCAACTTAATTCTAAAGTTGAGCAGATTTTTTAATGGGATCCAAGGGGCATAAACCTAGAGGTGATACTTGAAGGAATTGAAGTTGAAGGTGAGAATCCTCAAATTGAGAACAATATGGCACATGACGGAAATGCAAGGCCAAGGACAATGGGAGACTATGCGCGACCTTCGTTGTTAGGAGCGGAGTCAAGTATTGCCCGACCAAGAGTTGAAGCCAACAATTTTGAGATCAAACCGAATATCATCCAAATGGTTCAACAATTGGTGCAATTTGATGGTTTACCGGATGAAGACCCGAATGCTCATATTGCCAACTTTTTGAAGATATGTGATACTTTCAAGATAAATGGGGCTTCCGAAGATGCCATCCCCCTTCGGCTATTTCCATTTTCATTGAGGGATCGAGCCAAGTCATGGTTGAAATCACTTCCATCGGGTTCCATCACTACATGGAACAATCTTGCCGAGAAGTTCCTTGCTAGATATTTCCCTCTGGCAAGGACTGCAAAGCTAAGAAATGATATCTTCTCTTTCCAACAAATGGAGAGTGAGAGCTTATATGATTCTTGGGAGAGATGGAAGGAGCTATTGAGGAAATGTCCACATCATGGTCTAGATTTGGGGCTTCAAATGCAAACATTCCATAGTGGATTAAATTTCCCTTCCAAGCAACTCATTGATGCTTCTTCGGGAGGTACCACTAGTTTGAAGACACCGGAAGAGTTACAAGACCTCATTGAAAACATTGCTATGAACAACTACCAATGGGGGAATCCTAGACCGAAAGCCAAGCCTACTGGACTACACAATGTAGACATGATGATGGCTTTGGAGGAAAAATTCGATGCCTTAAATAAGAAGATTGAGAGCTTGAGTTTGTCACCTCAAACCTCCCAAGTGATGATGGCTTGTGATTTTCGTGGAGGTGGTCATCCAAACCATGAGTGCCAAACCATGGGAACTTCTAATGCATCATCAACGGAGCATGTGGATTTTCTCGGAGGAGGAAGGCAACCCAACAATCCTTATAGTAATACTTATAATCCGGGGTGGCGGAATCATCCAAACTTCTCATGGAGCAACCAAAGGGCAACAAAGACCGTTTCATCCTCCCGGCTTCCAATTTTCATCAAATCGTCGCGCCCAACCATCTCTTCCTTATCAACATCAACCACCTCCACCTCTTCAACAACCGGTGAAGCCTAGCCTTGAAGAATTAATGACAAAGTTCATTGAGACTACCGAAACCCGGTTCCAACATCAAGAAGCATCCTTGAGGAACCAACAGGCTTCCATTCACAACTTGGAAAATCAAGTAGGCAAACTAGCAAAGCTTTTTTCCGAAAGGCAAGCTGGAACTCTCCCAAGCAACACCGAGCCGAATCCAAGGGAACATGCTAAAGCTATTACCTTGAGAAGTGGAAAGGAATTGGAAATTCCGAAGCAAAAGATGCCAGAAAAAGAAGAATAAAGATGAGCCAGTGTATGTTGAGGATGAAGAAAGGGTTGAGAAGAAAGAAACACAAAAGAATAAGGAAACTCAAGAATATAAGCCAAAGATTCCATATCTTGCAAGACTTCAACAAGAGAAAAAGGATGAACAATTTGGTAAGTTTCTTGAACTTTTTAAGTAATTGCATATCAACTTACCATTTGTTGAAGCTCTTTCGCAGATGCCAAGATATGCTAAATTCCTAAAGGAGATCCTTTCCAAGAAAAGAAAGCTGGAGGAGTTCTCAATGGTAACATTGAATGAGGAGTGTTCAGCCATTCTTCAAAACAAGGACAAGCTACCGCAAAAACTAAAGGATCCAGGGAGTTTTACTATTGGTAGTTTGTCAATTGGAAGGGCATTAGCAGATTTGGGTGCTAGCATTAATTTGTTGCCATATGAGATGTTTAAAAAATTGGGATTAGGTGAACCTAAACCAACTAGAATGAGCATTCAATTGGCCGATACATCGGTGAAGTATCCTAGGGGAATTATTGAGGATGTACTTGTGAAAGTTGATAAATTCATATTCCCTGTTGATTTCGTGATACTTGATATGAGTGAGGATGTGGAGGTGCCTTTGATTTTAGGAAGACCTTTTCTAGCTACCGCTAAGGCCAATATAGATGTATGTGAAGGGAAGTTAACCCTTAGGGTAGGGGAAGAGGAAGTTATTTTTAAAGTTCCTGAGGCTATGAAATATTCTCTTGATCATGATGATTCTTGTTTTAGGAAAGATATTATTGATGACATTGTCTCCAACCATGTGCAGGGATTATTGAATGATGATCATTTAGAGATATCCTTGTTGCAAGATGAAGAAGCAAAGAAGGAGTGTCATGAAAATGGTGAAGTCATAGCACATATTGAGTCATCTCCAATCACAACCGAAGGGATGGAGTTCGAAAAAATTGGGAAGGAAAAAGGGGGTAGAATGAAGTCCTCCATTGAAGAACCCCCGGAGCTAGAGTTGAAAAAATTGCCTGATCATTTGGAATATGTTTTTCTTGCAGATAATTCTAAACTCCCGGTGATCATTGCAACCGATTTGCAAGAAGAACAGAAAGAAGAGCTCATAAAGGTGTTAAAGAAGCATACAAAGGCAATGGCATGGAAGATATCCGACATCAATGGTATTAGCCCTTCATTTTGCGCCCATAAAATATTGATGGAAGAAGATTTCAAACCGGTGGTACAACCCCAAAGAAGGCTAAACCCAAACATGAAGGAAGTGGTCAAAGCAGAGGTAATCAAACTTCTTGATGCCCGTCTCATATATCCTATCTCGGATAGTCTGTGGGTGAGTCCCATCCAAGTAGTTCCCAAGAAAGGAGGGATGACCGTCGTGCCTAATGAGAAAAACGAGTTGATTCCCATGAGGACCGTGACCGGCTGGAGAGTATGTATAGATTATCGGAAGCTTAATGGTGTCACTCGAAAGGATCACTTTCCACTGCCTTTCATTGATGTTTTCTTGATGGTTTTTCAGGGTACTTTCAAATTCCAATAGCCCCGGAAGATCAAGAGAAAACTACATTTACCTGTCCCTATGGTACTTTTGCTTATCGTCGCATGCCTTTTGGTTTGTGTAATGCTCCTGCAACTTTTCAAAGGTGCATGATAGCTATTTTTGAGGGTTTTGTGGAGGATATTATGGAGGTTTTTATGGATGATTTCTCTGTTTTTGGTGATTCTTTTGAGTTTTGTTTGAGAAATCTTGAAAAAGTTTTGCAAAGATGTGAAGAAACTAATTTGGTTTTGAATTGGGAGAAATGTCATTTTATGGTTAAAGAAGGCATTGTATTGGGGCATAAGATCTCTAGCAAGGGCATAGAAGTTGATAGAGCCAAGGTAGAGACCATAGAAAAATTGCCACCACCAACTTCGGTAAAGGCAATTAGAAGTTTTCTTTGTCATGCAGGGTTCTATAGAAGGTTTATAAAAGATTTTTCTAAAATTGCTAAACCTCTTACAAATTTGCTTGAAAAAGATGCACCCTTTGTTTTTGATGATACATGCTTAATTGCTTTCACTATGTTGAAGCAAAAATTGATTGACTCCCCCATATTGGTTGCCCCCGATTGGTCCAGTCCCTTTGAACTAATGTGTGATGCAAGTGAGTTTGCAGTAGGGGCAGTGCTTGGACAAAGGAAAGAAAGGCATTTTCAACCGATATACTATGCAAGCAAGACCTTGACGGAAGCACAAGAAAACTACACCACAACCGAGAAGGAGCTTCTTGCCATAGTTTTTGCTTTTGATAAATTCCGCTCCTATCTTGTTTTGTCTAAAGTCATTGTTTATACCGATCATTCAAAGCACTCAAATATCTTTTTTAACAAAAAATGATGCAAAGCCTAGACTAATTAGGTGGGTACTTTTATTGCAGGAATTTGATTTAGAGATAAGAGATAAGAAGGGAGCGGAGAATCTTGCCGCTGATCATCTATCAAGGTTGGAGAATCCACATTTGGAGCAATTGAACGAGGAAGACATCAATGACACATTCCCTGATGAGAGGTTATACTTGGTTATGGGTAATGATGATCACACCCCCTTGGTTTGCAGATTATGCTAATTATATTATGGGTCTGGATCTTACCAAAGAATTTAACCCCTCAACAAAAGAAGAAATTCTTTTCGGAATTAAAGTACTATCTTTGGGAAGATCCGTTTTTGTTCCGAATTTGTGCAGATCAAATCATAAGGAGATAGGTAGCCTACCCTGAGAACATGAGCATATTAGAGCATTGCCACAAAGGTCCGGCTGGTGGTCATTATCACGCCAATGGGACAGCAAGAAAGGTACTTGAGTCGGGATTTTATTGGCCGACTTTGTTTAGAGATGCCCAAAGGTATGTAGAACAATGTGACAATTGCCAACGGACAGGTAATATTTCAAAAAGGCATGAAATGCCCCTCTCTACATTTCAAGTATGTGAGGTCTTTGATTGTTGGGGAATTGATTTCATGGGTCCTTTTCCAAACTCTTTTGGCAATGCATACATCTTGGTTGCAGTTGATTATGTCTCTAGATGGGTGAAGCTCAAGCTTTGCCAACAAATGATGCTAGAGTGGTTGTTAAATTTTTAAAAAAATTGTTTACTCGCTTTGGCATTCCTAGAGCCATAATTAGTGATCGGGGAACTCATTTTTGTAACCAACAACTTGAGAAGGTCTTGCTTCGATTGGGTGTTACACACAAGATGGCAACCCCTTATCACCCTCAAACTAGTGGCCAAGTGGAAGTGGTTAATAGAGAAATCAAAAGAATTTTGGAAAAGATAGTTGAACATACTAGGAAGGATTGGAGTGTTAAGCTTGATGATGCTTTGTGGGCATATAGGACTGCATACAAGACCCCTACTGGGTTTACTCCATATAGATTAGTCTATGGGAAGTCTTGTCATTTACCGGTTGAGGTTGAGCATAAGGCATATTGGGCAATTAAATTGATTAATTTTAATTGTGATCTTGCAGGGAAAACCAGACTACTCCAAATTAATGAACTTGATGAGTGGAGGAGAGATGCCTATGAGAACTCACGAATCTACAAGGAAAAAGTGAAGCAATGGCATGACAAGCACATATTGTCGAATCGGGAATTTAAGGAGGGAGATCAAGTGCTATTATTTAATTCTCGGTTGAAGCTTTTTCCTGGAAAGCTCAAGTCACGATGGTCCGGACCATTCGTAGTCCACAAAGTTTACCCTTATGGGGTAGTAGAAGTTGCACATCCGGATAAGGGAGTTTTCAAGGTTAACGGCCATCGTCTCAAACACTATCACGGAGGAGATCCCAGAGAACTTGAAAAAGTCTCTTTAATCCTCCAAGATCCAAGAGATAAGTGATCTTTTATGTTTATTTAGTTAATTGTACATAATTTTACTTAATGTGATTTTTAGTTTGAAAATTTTAATTTTCTTTAATTGTGAAGAGCTTCATAATATGCTATTTGGTGTGTTATATTTTAGTTTGTAGTTAATTAAGTTTTTGTTAAATGTTGTAGCTGAATATGTAAAAAAAAAAAAAAAAAAAAAAAAAAAACCAAAACGGCGTCGTTTGGACTGAAACAAACGGCGCAAGGTCACTGTGGAGCAACTCCAGTTCTGCCGAACTGGGGTAAAACGGCGCCGCTTGGTGCCTTCCAGGAGGCGCCGTTTTACTGTACAAAAAAAAACTTCGCGTTCTGCTCCAGTTTCCAAACTGGATTGAAACGGCGCCGCTTGGTGCGTTCCAGGCGGCGCCGTTTCACTGTTCACATCAAAAAAAAAAAAAGCCTTCTGATCCAGTTTCAGAACTGGATTGAAACGGCGCCGCTTGGTGCATTCCAGGCGCCGCCGTTTCACTGTTCACCCTTAAAAAAAAAAAAAAAAACAGGAGACGCAAGCCGCGTTCTGTCAAACGACGCTGTTTGGACTTAACCAAACGGCGCCGTTTTGACTGCATAAAAAAAAAAAAAAAAAAAAACACAAAACCCACAACTGGAACCTCTTCTTCTTCCTCTCTTTTCTCTCTTCTTCCTTCCCCCTTCACTCGGTTCTCTCTTTCCATTTTCTTTGTTCAAGAAATTCCATCCTTCTCACATTTTTCTTACTCCTCACTTCATCCTCCCACTTCAACTTTGAGGCACAAGAGTTTTCAAGCACTCCATTAGTTTGTCTCTTTAACCTTTCCTCTTGCAATATTTTTTTTTTTCTTTCTTTGGGTTAAATGCTTGGGTAATTTATGATTGTGGTGCATTTGTTTGTTGTTGGCTTGCAATTCTTCTCTAATGTTGTTGGTTATCTCTTGTTTTTCTTTATGCCCACCATGTGTTTGATGAAATGCCACAATGAAAATTAATGGTTAAATTTGTGATATTCTTTACTACTTTGCATTCTATTAGTAATATAGACTTATTCTTATTAATTTTTTTTATATAGTTAGTTTATTTAATTTTATTACTTAATATAGTTACTAATTATTTCACCTTTGTCTAACATTTTTAGTGCAATTTATCTTATTATTATTTTTTTCTTTCTTTTCTTTTTCTTTTTCTCTTTCTTTCTTTTCTTGTTTAGCTAATTTGCAATTTTCATTTTTTATGTGTATTCCTTGTACAGTTATTTGTGGCATTTGTATTTTCGCATAGGTAGTCTAATTTCTCTTTAAGGGTTCATTTTGGAACAGAAAGCATGACGAGAAAAACCACCGCCCAACCCAAAAAGCCTAAACGCACAAGGGATGTGGCTTCCTCTTCGGGCGCCGGCCCTTCCTCACCATTACCCCAAGTACCTCCCTCCAATATTTCCTACCTCCATCCTACTCGTTTCACCGATGATCAACATCGGGAATGGTACGCTTCACGTCAACAAAACTCTATGATCATTGAGCGTACCATTTCCGCTGAGGTGAATGAGCTGTTTACTATTTCTGGTTTATTCCACGCCATAGGATGGAGGCCTATCCTTAACCTCTCCGGTACTTACTATCCTGTCCTTGTCAAAGAATTTTATGCCAATATTAGGGATAAATTTGACAAATTTGGCAAGGTCCTTCATACTCAGGTTAAGGGTCAATCAATTGTCGTCACCCGTCCCCTTCTCGCTGAACTTCTTCATATTCCTGATGAAGGGAATTGGGTTCGGATAGACAATAAAAAGAAAGAGGTACTCTCGGACCGGGAGTGGGATTTTACGACAGCTTGGCGAGCATTAAATTTAACATATAGCAGAATGGGTACAAGTTATGGTTTTAATGCCAATACCCTTTCCCCTAGGCTTCGTTTAGTGGTCTATTTACTTGCTTTTAATGTTCTGCCTAGGGTGAGTGGGTTCAATGAGGTTCGATGCTCGGACATTTATATTACCCACAAACTGCTTACTCGATCACCCATTCCATTAGCTTCCATTTTACTAACACAAATGAATGAGGTGGTTGCTTCCAGTTTTACCACGAAAGCGTTTGTTTTTCCTCTTCTTATCACACAGATTCTCCGACGCTTTAACGTGGATTTTCACGGAGAGGTTGCTCTTTCCACATCGGCTTGTGAGGTGCTCACCACAAGAACACTACAAAACTGCGGCTACCAATATGATGATGAGAGCAGTGAATGGATCACTAGATTTGACGCTGAACTTCGGCAAGGCATCCATCCTACAGGCGGCATGCATGTAGATCCAGAAAGTGTCCGCCGACCTCGTCCTAACATCGCCTCATCCTCCACCGCAGATTTTCAAGCCGAAATGCGCACAACATTTGCTGAAATCCAGATTCAATTGGGCCACCTTTCTATAGCAGACCATACTCGCCAAGAACAGCTCGCCGAACTCCATCGAGGCCAACAACAAATCCTCGAACAACAGCAACTTTTGGGCCAACAGTACGCCGGCCTCGCTGAATCACAAGCAACGTTCCTTCAAAATCAAGAGCAACTTATGCACACAATGCAACGACAGGAAGCGTATCTCACCGGGCTTTGGCGACAACTTTTTCCAGGAGCTGGCCCTGGGTCGAGTGATGGTACCGGCAATATATGAAAAAAGGGGAGTTCTTTCTTTTCTATTTTGGTCCTTTTATTTATTTATTTTATTGGTATGTTTTTATACTTCTACTTTCATTATGTCATTGTTTCTAGCTTTGTTTCATTTCTTTTTGCTGTAAAGTATATAGAAGGTGCAGCTTGCTGCTCATATGGTTTTGCCCAGCCTTCACGTACGAAACAACCATGTTTCACTGTTTGTGTGTTTGGTCAATCTGTTGTTTCTCTTCCTCCCAACATTGCGGACAATGTTGTCTTAAGTGTGGGGGAGTTTAGTTGGCTTTAGTAGTATAGTATTTTCATGATTTTTTTTTGATTGAATTTGCTTGTTTTTATTTTTATTTCAAGACTTGCATGTGTTATCTTTTCTCAAGGAGTAGTTATACAAGCATTCTAAAGGTCATGACTAGTACCTTAAACTTAGATTAAGTAAGCACCTCTTGTATTCCTTGCTTGTATGGAATTCATCGTTTAAGCACATTCCACTTTGCTTTTGTTGTGATGATTATGAAATTGAATCTTGTGCTATTGGCCTTAGAATTCAACATAATTCTATATTTGTGCTTCATATAATTATCATTTTGAGCTTGATTTTATGTTAAATTTTGGTGTTTTAATCACCATTTATACTCCCTTTATCTCTTATTTGCTTTAGGTGATATTATTGAAGATTTGGAATTAAATGAAGCAAATAAGGGAAATTTACACAATGAAGATCAATAGAGAAATGCAGAGGAAAAACAGACTGGTAGACATATTTCAAGTTGGATTTTGACCTCTATGAAGATTTCAAATGCAAAAGTGGTATTCTCGACAATTATAGAGGACATTCTAAAGATTTCAGAATGGTAAAATGTGTGTCAAGCGGAGTTCATTTGCCTAACCTAATTATGCTGCAAATTCACCTGTTCTGCATTGGGTTCCATTTTTGATACAGTTTGGTATAATGATCATATCTTGCGTTCTATATGCCCAATTGATGTGATTCAAATCTCTGTGGATATCTAAGATCCTGATTGACAACTTTCATGAAGACATCAAGACCTAGATCAGCCGATTTGGGGGTCTGAATTCACCTAGAAGTCAAAACAGTGTCACAGTCGGGCAGCAGAAACTTGCACCAAAACTGGGGACAAGCGGCGCCGTTTGGTGTGATATAAGCGGCGCCGTTTGTGACAATCTGAAGCTGCTTCTACGCTGCATTTATCTCTCTTTTGGGGCAGATTTTGATACCCCTTTAGGGCAAAAACGAGAGAGAGGTCTGGAGTGGACAGAAAACAGCAAAACACCAAGAAAACACACCAAATTCTTCTTCCAATCCATCAATCTTGCAAGAGAAATCAAGAGAGAAGATTGAATCCTTGAAGAAGGAGAACATCAACCTTGAAGATCCATGGAAAAAGCTGCAACGTTCTCAACAAAATCGTGAAGAACTTCAACCTTGAAGAAGAGAGGAGATTTCAACCATGAAAATGAGCAATTCTTCCTCCTTCTTTGTTGTTTTAGTTCTTTGATTTCTACTATGTTGATGAACTAAAATTTTGAATACTTGGATGGGTATGAACCCTAGATTTTGCCTATGTGAATGAATTGTTTCCTTGGTTGATTTAATTCGAATTTCTTGTGGATTGTTTGTGGGTTTGAATGGGTGAATTGATTGAATGGATTATTGATGCATAATCTGGAATTTTTGTTCACTTGGAATTGAGAAAGGAAGGGTGATATATAATTGATTCATAATCTGGAAATTTTCACTTGGAATTGAGAAAGGAAGGGTGAAATAGACCATACACAAACAATGGGGATGATTTAGGTGACTAGAGATAGAAACGTAAATATCTTCTTGATAATTAGAGAAATCTAATTGGAAATTCACAATTCTTAATGCATTCTTGGGTTGAATTGGTTAGAAAGAGATTTCAACTAATTAATCTAAGAGTAGAGAACTTTCATCTAGAGATAGAGTGAGTTCTATCATTGGAATTTCATCAAACACAAGAAGTGAAATTTATCAACCAAGGGACATTTATATCACATAGGTAATTCTAGGGGGATTAACCATCCAAGTATTGTTTTCTCTATTGAATTCTCTCTTACAAGCAAGATTTAAGTTGGTTTAACTAGTTAAGTTAGATTCTTTTTCCTAGTAGTTATTCAAAACATTTTCACAAACAAAATTTGTTAGGCTAAATAATAGAGTATAAAGTGAGTAATGGTATTTAACCACCCCCGTGGATACGACATTTGAATTCACTTGCCATTGTACTACTCATAACGATAGGTGCACTTGCCTAGTGTTTGTGCGCAAATTGTTAGAGATTGTAATAAAATTGAGTATAAAGGCATAGAAATAAAACACAACAAGTTTATTAATGTACATCACAATAGAAAGAATTTGTTTCCTTATTGTGGAATGTTTCAATTGTTTTAGATTCCACTTTCCAGAAACAAACTTAACCATTTCTTCTTGATTAGTATAAGGCTTTTTTTTTGTTTCAAGATCCCTCATAGCCTATATTAGAGGCTTCCATTTCCACAATTTTGGAATAATGAGGATTTACAAGCTTTAAACATCGTAACATTTTTGCTTCTGTTTAATTCTCTTAACTGCTTAGCCTTGCATACAGGATTGCTATATCTTAGGCTAAGTCCTTATAATAGGAAGAAACATAATTGAAGCTTCCCAAGAGTCTTTGTAGCTGCTTTATATCAGTTGTCTCATCTGGAAATTTAGAAGCAAAGTCAATACTTCTTTCTATAGGGATTATTTCTCCCCAGAAATGTTATGACCCGAAAAATGAATAAAAGTCTAAAATAATTTCATTTTTGGGGCAGAAATTACTAAACCATTTTTTAATAGTCAACACTTCAATATATTTAAGTGTTTGAAATGTTGATCAATATTCCATGAAAATAAAAGAATATCAAGACCACAATGAAGGTCTGATATGGAGTGAATATTTCATCCATAATATGTCAAAATTCGAAAGGTGCACTATATTTCATTCGTAATGTCAATTAGGAACAACAAAAGCATTTCATATCTGCCTTTGGATGAACTTGAATTTGCTAATAACCAGATTTCAAATCAAACTTGGAGAATATTATTACTCTATGTAATTTGTCTAACAAGTCATTTTTATTAGGAATAGGATATCAAATCCATACTAGAACCCTATTCAATGATTTATGAAACAAGTCATTTTTATTAGGAATAGGATATCAAATCCATATTAGAACCCTATTCATTGGTTTATGAATTACAACCAATCTAGGAACTCCTCATTCTTTTTTTTGCATTTTTATTTACATAAGATGTAAAACCACACATTTTAGTTTTACCAAGTAATTTTTCAAGTGGTTTTATGATAACTATAAATTGCTAAAAATCTATTTTATACATTCTTAAAATAAAGAGAAAATATACATTATAAGTTTTAGGGTAAATCTATAATGAAAAACAAATTGAAGGATGGTTTTGCAAATTATTTTGTATAAAAAAAAAAAAAAGAGGATCAGCAATATGGCTGATCCCCCTTCCCCAATTTCCCCCATTTTCCCATTTCCTTCTCTTTTCTCTCTTCTCTTCTCTCTTCTCTCTTCTCTCTTCAATTCTTCACCAAATCTTTACACAAAAATTCAAATCCTTCAAACCCAGGTTTAGAACAACATCAAAGTCTCCAAATCTAGGTAAAATCTTCAATTTTTCTTATTATTGTTGAGTTTAATTATTTTCGGGAATTACTGTAGCAATAAATTTGTATGAATTTTAATAAATATTTAGATGCTCCGATTTTATTCAATTTTTGAACGAAGGATCTTGTTGTCATATTCAATTTTAATAAATAATTGAGATTTTTGTGGAGAATGGTGAATTTTATTAAAATTAATATTTTAATATTTTATTCCCTAAAAAAAAAAGGTAGTTTCTAATTTAAAATAATTTAATCAAATGGAATAATTTTTAGCTATAATTAATATTAATCATGCATTCATTCATGTATTATATATATATGTCAATATTTGAGTATTTTAGAATGACATTAAATTTGTTTGTTACTACGTAATTATATATTAGGTCCCGAGAGTGTCGAGGTAGAACCAAAGGTGGAGTAGCGTAGGTTTATGCTTTTCGCTTGAGGTGAGATTTCTAACTTACTTATGGAGGTTGAGGACCACAAAATCCTAACATTTTAAGTTATATTTTTTTATATATTTTATTTATTTAATTTACGCTAAGTAAAATATTTATTTTGCCGTGACTCGGCGTTGTGAATATATGTTGTGAAAACTTTGAATTTGTTATTTTGCCGTGGCTCGGCTTTGTGAATAAATGTGTTGCTATCCTCGATTTGTTATTTTGCCGTGGCTCGGCTTTTATGAATAAATGTGTTGTTGAGCTTCAATTGTTATTTTGCCGTGGCTCGACTTTTGTGAATCAATGTGTTGTTAATTTGAAATTATTATTTTGCCGTGGCTCGGTTTTTGTAAAAATATGTAGTAGTAATATATTTTGTTGTTTTGTCGTGGCTCGGTTTGTATATTTATATAATATACTAAACCATGAGAATTGCTTGGTTGTTGATGAGTTGTAAATGTGAATTATGTGTAAGCTCCGCTGTCGGGATATGAATTGACTCCCCTGCAGGGTGAGATTATTGATTTGTGTGGAGAGTCCGTTTGTGCCGTATGTGAGAAGGCCATTGGGAGATGTTGTGTGGAGAGTCCCTTTGCGCCGTGTGTGAGAAGGCCATTGGGAGGTGTTGTGTGGAGAGTTCCTTTGTGCCGCGTGTGAGATAGCCATTGGAAGGGCGGCGGAAGTTTTTATGTGCGTATATGGACTCGAAAGAGTCGTGTGAATTGTGGTTGTTGATTTGAACATTATTTTCAAAATGGTGATTATTACTTGAATGTATATATATATATAAATATATTTTATTTTACGTGATTTTCAAATCAAACTATTATGTTGTACTAAATGAAGTTATTCTCATAAAAAAAGTCAAAGATAACTTATATCTATTTTAAAAAATGTTATAAATTCAATACGGTATATTTGCTTTCAAACTGTACAAGTACCTAGAAATTTCACTGGGCTTCGTAGCTCATTATTCTCTCATTATATTTCAGGAGTTTCATAGTGGAATTGAGAGTATAGTTCTCTTTTTACATCGCACGTGACAGTTGAATCCTCAGCAGCAGCTAATATTGTAGAGGTCTTTATCATTTGTAATTATTTTGGTTTATCAATGCATTATAACATTTCACGTGGTTATTAATTTAATTAGTATATGTACAGAGAGATCTCAACCTTTCGCAATAATTATGTTTTGTATAAACCATTTTATGTATTCTTTTGCTATAGAATGGCCAGTGCGCCCTATATTATTTTTGTCGTTATTTGTTTAAATACTATTAGAATTTACATTCGTATCATATATTGGTACTACAGGTTCCATTGCACCTCTGGAACAGGAAAGTGATGATTCACTCCAAGGTAGGGCCTGCCCAAGAGTAGGTTGTTACATAAGAAGCTGTACAACTCCAAGGAGAGTTGGAGGCTTATATTAAGCCTTTTTTTAGTAAGGATGATATTTGCATTTGCTTCTGCTAAAGATCAAGATATTCTTCTTTCATCTGACAAGGTGTTGCCGTAGTTAGAATATTCGTTTCACTAAACACAGATTGATAGGATAGTTGTACCATATGAGTCTTTCTTTCTTAGAAATCATTTGGCAGATCACTGTAAATTTCTTTATGGAAAGCTTCTTCCATTTTTAGGATCTTTCTTGAACCTCAAAGTTAGATAATTTTTTCTGGGTAAAAGGCATTTGTACTCCCTAATTCAGAAAAATTATTTGATTTTATTTCAAGAAAATTTCTTGTAGTTCAAAACAATATTATTGTTTGGGGATTAGAAATGAACTTAAAAAAGAATTGGATCCCATTACAAAGAGCATATATGCCATTATTATCAGCTGTAACAGACATTATCACTCATTTATTAATGGAGTGCCTAAAACTACATATTGTTAAAAGTAAGAATGAAGTTGAGATACAGGGCTCAGCTTTAGAAACATACTCATTTGTGAGCTTGTATTTAATTGGCATTTTATCATCACTGGTGGAGGTTAAACTTTGAACTATTTTTTCAAAAGTATCTAGAAGGTACTATTCCTTCTCTTAAGTAGTTCATAACTTCAAAGAGATTAAATTAAGATTAATATATCGTTGATTTATTAAAATGGTAAGTTTAACATACCATTTTCAGGGGAAGTAACAGCTTAATCATACTGAGATATTCAGGAGTTGTTCCAGGAATTTTTGCCAGGTGTTCAATTACAACCGGGTTTCTGCCTTTTTCTAATTGAGATAATCTATTATTCATTTTATAAACTTCATTGATTTTAAAAGCCTCATAAGGCTGAATTGAAGTTTTCTTCTCATTCCCAAATTTCAAGCATGTTTCTATTAATTCTTTTCAATTTTTGAGTCGTTGACTTGGTCAATTAATTTGATCAAGTCTTCCTTAGAATGAGAAAGTATGGAGATTGCTTGGCTCACTTTCTTTATTTTCGTGAACTATTCCAATTCTTTAGAATGATTATTCTTAGAATCTAAACAATCATAAGATGAACAATCTTTTGGTTCTGAAGGCATATTTTCTTGAATTTGTCAGATATTTGACCTGTAAAGTGTTCAAGGATTGTGCATGTAAGTGTATAGGCACAATCCTCTACTTCTATTTGCAGTATTTTAACAGAAGTTCCAGTGTCAATTTTGACAATTTTCCTTGCATTAAGACTTCATTTCTTTGAAGTTGGTTAAGAGTATTATCCCACCATGTTCAAAGAGTGCCAGAAAACCATATATTATTATTTCTATGATTCGTCTTTCAGAATTTATAGCTTGTTTGCAAACAGTAGAATACATAAGCATCCTATGAAGCAAATTATGTATTTTTCTATTCAAAAGACCATCCAAGTTTTATTCATAGATGGTTTTTGGGTGATAAGAAGTAGTGATTAAATTACCACCTTCTTCATATAGGACATCAACAGGGATTGGACTTTATAATAATGATGGTCCAGCCTTCTTTTTTCAAACTTCATTTTGTTAGTTCAGAGAATTTTTCCATGATCCTATCTATCTCATCATCATAATCTGATAGCTCAGTTTCTGAATTAGAAATAGAAGATTCTTCCATTGATGAAAATTCATCTTCATTGTTTCCAGTCTTGCAATTTGCAATACTAGGTTCTCAATGAGAACTATTCTTCTCATTCTCAGATGAGTTCATTTTTATATTCATTAGTTGATCTTCCAAAATATCTCCTTCTTGTTTATATTGGATGGAAGCTTAATTAAATACGCTTCAAGGGACTCAACCCAAATGCTAAAGATACAAATTAGTATAATTCAATTGTTCATATATATTAAAAATCTCTTTCAAAGAATTTCCCATGTTCTCTTTTACTTTCATAAAAGAAGAGGCTTCCAAAGTCTCATTATACCTAGTGCGGAACAAAGGCTCCGTAGGAGGATAAACAGAGTTTAATACTCTTGCTCCTTTGGTTTTCAATTATCTAGTAATCATGTTTAGATTTTGTTATTGTGAGTACACATAATAAGTTTTGAACCAAGGTATAAAATGTAACATAGTTCTGTATTTTTCCAAATGATTGTAGTAATCATCCTTCCATTTCTTTATGAAGTAAGAATCAAACATTGAAAGGTACCAATCCCTAAAATGTTTGTTCTTCTCTTGGTTAAATTCCTCAGACAATAATAGTCTAAGTGGACTTGCCAGTGAGAAATCACGTATTTCTCCCTTCTTGAAGTTATAAGCAAATAAATAAGGATATGGTAAAGAAGTAACCCATACCTTTGATTGTTTAGGGTCTATTGGGCTATATCCATTAATTAACATGGAAGCTCATCTCTGATTCATGGAGTTTTGCTAGACAAGGATCTAGATAGTCTGATCCTATTATGTGGAGTGAAGGATATTGCTATATCTCCATCTTCGTGTTGAACTGTTTGTTCAACATCAAAATTAATTATTGGCCTAGGTTCTATTGCATCAAGCAATAACCAAGACTCTATAAAGTTTATTTCTTCCCATTTTAACAACTTATTGGTTGTTGTGTTTGAAGTCAATAGGTTGGATTCAGCAAATGAAAGTAACTTAATATCTTGGATTTTATTATCCATAGTTACAATTTGTTCCATTAATTTAATGCACTGTTTTGATTTAAAATCAAAAGAACCAAATTTGTTAGGATCTACAAACGAAATAGTCCATCTGTTTAAAGCCACTTTAGAATTAGAGATTTCAGTTAGTTCAGTATTCTTAAGTAACTGTGAATAGGGGAATTCACTATTTGAAGAAACTAGAATAATCGAACTAAAGCAAATTTTAATTCGGTTTTCGGTTTGGGTTTTCTCCCAAAAAATTTGGTTTAGTTCGGGTTATTTTCTCCAAATAATATTTTGGTTCGGTTTTCGGATTGGCAATCTCTCCACCCAAGCCAAACTGAAAACCGAATTTCAATTTTCTTTTTTAAAAATAATCATTCTTAGTTGACTTTTAGCCAAAATAAAAAAGCTTTTTTTTTCACTTCAGAATTTGGAAAGCTTTTTTCCCCAGAAATGTGGTTTTAGTGTGTATTAGGTTTGGTTTGGTTTCTGAAAAAAAATTAAAAAATCGAAGTTTCTCCAAATTATCAAACCGATTTTTATCCATTCCAAACCGATGAACAGGTCTAACTGTGAAATATCAAAATTAGAAGACAATATTCTTCTAAACATGTTAACAAGAATAATCATATTCTGTAAAACAAAATATACAAATTATGTTCTATAAATAACTGCTTCTATGTTTATAGTTAGTTATTTGTTCTTAACACTTCTCATAATATTATGATTAAAAAATGGATGAACACGTGTGTCAACAATTTACTGGGAAAAATTGAATACTTACTACTGATTGCCTCTTCGTACCCAAACGTGACTTAAAATGACGTTTCATTTATGGATAATATAAGTCACATATTATGATACTAATTCATTTTTAGCAAACTAAACACATGCGCAAATTATGATTCTAATCTATTCCTAACAAGTTATTTATCTAACATAATTTTTTATTATATTCTATAGAATATCAGATTCAAGCTAACATATATTTATATATATATATATATAGCCAACGGGGGAAGCCTAATCAATCCATGAAGCCATCATTGTCTCCATATTTTTGCATAACCGTTTCACTCTCGAAAGGTTCAAAAATGCAGACAGCCAAGATAGACAGTGAAGTGGGTTCAGAGGACCTGCACGATGAACGGTGCCAACATTTAGAAAAACAAAAAATGCAGGCAGCCAACATTGAATGGGATTTTTTCTGTTTCTTTTAATATTCTGATCAATTTAGTCCACATGCTTGATTCTTAGCGGGTCGGACAAACGCCACTTTCTCCTCGTCTTGTTTCATTTTTTATAGTAAATCATTTCTGAGTTAACAAAGTTCTCATTCTTTGACCAATTTAGTAAAAAGAAATGGAAAGTAGTAATGGCACTTACCCTTTTTATTTTTCTTTCCTTCTAATCGGGAACTTTGGTCTATATAAACATCTCCATGTCCGAGTAATGGCATGAGCAAAATGGCATCCATGGTTGAAACTTTTCCAAAATCTTCATCAAACCCTCTTCTCCTACTCCTCAAACACTCACTCTGATCTTTCCTCTTATGATCAAGTAATACCCTCATTTTATGTTAAAAATCAATGAGTTGATGAGTTCAATCCAATGCAAGAATCAAAGAAGAAGAAATGACTGTGAGAATCAATCAAATGATGATCACAATGCTCTGCTCATTATGCTCGAGAGAGCTTCTAGACAGAAGAACAATAGAAAGAGAAATATTGCATTTGGAAGAAAAGTTTGAATTGAATTCTCTACTCTGTACAAGATGCTCAAAGATATATATACACTAATCAACCTCTCCTCTCCTACACTAAGTAATGTTACATAAATAACCGACTATCTCCATGTCAGCAACCAACTTCAAATTCCCAACTGGCAATTCATTTATCTTAGCTGGCAGATTGCTATGCTTGCTATTCTACTCTGCATTGCAGCTTCATCAACTTTGTTGTAGCTGCATGTTGTTCACTTTGACTTCAATAACTTCCATTACGTATGCATGCAACTTAATTCATCATTAGTAACTTTCATTCTGCATTCTGCATGTCTGCAATTTCCTGCAATACTACTTCCTGCAATGCTGCCTAACCTGACTTCACTTCAAGTCCAGCATTCTGTTTTTACAATTCTGCTAATTGTCTGCTTAATCTGCATGTTTCAATACCCCCCCTCCCCACCGCAAGCTGGACTAGGATAGATATTCTGCAGACCAAGACTAGCAATCAAATGGGAAAACTGAGGAAAAGCCAAAGCCCTGGTGAAAATATCAGCTAACTAGAGGGAAGAAGAAATAGGTAAAGGCTTGACTAGGCCCGCTTGATATTTCTCTCTGCTAAAATGACAATCAAGTTCAATATGCTTAGTTCTTTCATGAAACACAGGATTTTCCACGATATGCACAGCTGCTTGGTTATCACAATAAAGAGGAACATCACCAGAAATCGAAACATGCAAGTCTTGCAAAATGTAGGACAGCCATTGCAATTCACAAACTGCATGAGCCAAAGCTCTATATTCTACTTCTGCAGAACTTCTGGACACTGTGGATTGTTTCTGGGATTTCCAAAAAATCAAGGCACCCCTTAAGAAGAAACAGAAACCAGTAACAGATCTTCTGGTTTCTATACAACCAGCCCAATCAGAATCTGCAAAGGCCTTCAACTATAAAGCAGAATTTGCTAGGAAAAACAATCCTTGACCTGGAGCTTTCTTCAAATTTCTCAAGACTCTATGAGCTGCCTTTAAATGATTCACAGTAGGCTGATCAAGAAATTGACTTAGCTGTTCAACTGCAAAACAAATATCAGGCCGTGTAATAGTCAAATACAACAATTTGCCAACAAAACTTCTGTAACCAGTATGAGTAGACAAAACAGTGGAATCATTATGCTCCAACTTAATATGAACTTCCATCGGAGTAGCAATTGGTTTACTACCCAAAAAACCAAATTCTATTAGCAGATCAAGAGTATATTTTCTTTGACACAAATTCAATCCTTTGCTGCTTCTTGCCACTTCCTATCCCAGGAAGTATTTCAATTCCCCCAAGTCTTTGATCTTGAATTGATCATGAAGAAAAGCTTTGACACCTTTGATAGCAGTTAAGTCATTACTGGTAAGCGAAATATCATCCACGTAAACTAGTAAGTCAATGAAAATCTTGTCATTTGCTTTTACAAATAAAGAGTAATCACTCTTAGATTGAGTAAAACCAAGACCAAGCAATGCTGAAGTTAGCTTGGCATTCCACTGCCTACTAGCCTGCTTAAGTCCATAAAGGGACTTATTTAACTTGCAGACTAAGGACTTATTTCCAGCATCAAATCCGAGAGGAAGAGCCATATAAACCTCATCTTCAAGATCACCATGCAGAAAAGCATTATTGATATCACATTGATGTAAAAACCATCCCTTTGCTTCTGCAATAGCTAACACAGTTCTAATTGTAGTCATTTTTGCCACTGGTGAAAATGTCTCTATGTAATCCACCCCAAGCTGTTGAGTATAACCCTTGGCTACTAACCTAGCTTTGTGTCTCTCCACTGTACCATTAGAATGAAATTTAGTTTTGTATACAACCTATACGTTGTTTACCAGGAGGTAAATGAACCAGAGACCAGGTATTGGTACCTTTAACTGCTTCAATTTCCTTTTTCATTGCCTCCTGCCAAACTGGGATTCTTGCTGGTTCTTCATAACATTTAGGTTCAATATTCAAGGAAACATTCAATGCAAAAGATTTGTAAGCAGGAGATAACAGATCATAGGAAAATACTCTGTCAAGGGTATGTAGAGTAGTAATGATTGTATTGCAATCATAATCTTGGAGATAGATTGGTGTAGTTTTGGATCTTTGAGATCTTCTAAGAACAGGAGTACTAAGTGAGGATGTGGGAGTAGAAATGCTATCAGAAGACATACCAACTTCAACTGGTATTGAATCTGAAGCTGTTGGAGAAGGTGCTAAATGAACAGAAGGAAGTACAGGATTGGAAGAATCTAAAGGAAAAGATGCAAACTGATTATTGAAAGGAAAGACATCTTCATGAAAAATAACATTTCTAGACACAAAAACAGACCTGGAAGTCCAGTCTAGAAGTATATAGCCCTTGCTGGTGGAAGAAAGACCCGACAGAATAGCCTTTCTAGATCGAGGATCAAATTTTAATCTGCCTTGTTCCAGTGTTGAAGCAAAAGCTAAACAACCAAAAGCTCTGAGATTGATGAAAGAAGGATTTCTACCATAAAGAAGGGAATAAGGAGTTTTGTTGTGTAATATAGGTGTAGAAAGTCTGTTTATTAGATAAACAGCATGCTAAACACAAAATCCCCAGTAAGAAATGGGAAGATTAGACTGCAATTTTAGAGCTCTACCAACATTCAAAATATGCTGATGCTTTCTTTCAACTAATCCATTCTGTTGTGGTGTTTCAACACAGGAAGTTTGATGAATAATGCCCTTTGATTGAAAGAATATAGACATATGAAACTCAGAACCATTATCAGTTCTGATGATTTTGACAGATTTGGAGAATTGAGTTGAAACAAAAACACATAAATCTTGAACAATTTTCCTAGCTTTTGATTTATCTCTCATCAAGAAAAGCCAGGTATATCTACTGAAATCATGAACAATACTCAAGAAATATCTTTGTTTGTATATAGTTGCATGCTTATAAGGACCCAAAATGTCCATATGAAGCATTTCAAAACATCTGGTGGTAGTAGATTTTTTTAAAAGAAAAGAGAGTTTTTTCTGTTTTGCTAAAGGGCAAACAGTACACTTGCAATCATTGGATACAGAAACATCAAGCCAAATGCTTTTCAATAATTATAATCTTTGATCAGATGGATGACCTAGTCTAAAATGCCAATTGACTTGTTTGGCAGAACTAGAAAAAGAATGAAAAACAGAAACAGAAGAATCAGGGAAAGAAACATCAGAAACTTGACTCGTTGGAAAAGGTTGATGAAGCTGATGTCTTGGAATATCACAAGTAACTTCAAAATGATATAAACCTTTGCAGCATTTAGCTGAACCAATCTTCTTCAGGGTTATATTGTCCGGTATAAGACAACCAGCAGAATGGAAAAGAATGTTGCAATGATTCTGTTGAATCAATTTATCAATTGAGATTAAATTGTACTTGAAGGAAGGGATGTAAAGAACTTCTAACAACTGTAATATGTTAGAGAGAATAACATGACCTTTATGAGTAACAGAAATAGACCAATTATTTGGCAGCTTAACAAACACATTTTGAAATATAGGTTACATGTGCTTAATAGGTATATCTTTTGTAAACCCTACACTTGTTTGTCTTCAAATCTGTTGAATGCATAAGAGAGCACAAAACTTGTTTTTGAATCTTAAATGGCTTTGAATGAACTTTTGATTAACAAGTGTGTTTTTAAGATTAAAGAGTTTTGGTAACGGTTTTTGAGTCTAAAAGTGTCTAAATGACTTATCTATTCATACAAAATATTTTCAAACTTATTGAGGTTGAATTTCAAATGATTTCACAAAGTTTGAACAGTTCGGACGTAAGTTCAGACGTCCAAACTTTGAAAATGGCTACTGCACTTTCAGAGAAATTCGGGCGTAAGTTCGGATGCAAGGAAAAAATTTGGCCGTCCGAATTTTCCTTGCCAGCATGGTTACTGTTTTTTTCCAGAGAAATTTAGACGCAAGTTCGGATGCACTTGACAAAATTCGGTCATCCGAATTTTTCCAGAAAACATGTAACAGTAAAGTTTAGACGACAGTTCGGACGTAGAGAAGAAAATTTCTTCGTCCGAACTCCTCAGAAACTAGCCGTTACTAGCCGTTTTACGACGGTTAAAACTGATTTTTGAAATCTACAAAAACCATGAACTCCAGATTTTTTGTAAGTTTTGAATCTCTAAGAAATCTTAACATTCTAAAATCTTTTGCAAACATCAAATCTCTCTTTTGTCTTGTGCTTACAAGTGATCATTCAAGATTCCAAAGACAACAAAGTGATGTGGTGCAACATTGTGTAATTATCTACCAAGAAGTGGTAACATCTCATCTATTCTCCATTTAATTTTGTTTCTACTAGCCCATTACAAGGTTTTCTTGTAAACATAAAATCCTTTAGGTAAGGGTGATCCTTGAGATATTGATTCAAGGTTGTTTGTAGATACAAAATCCTTTGGTAGGGAGAACCTTCTGTGTGGCATTACTAAGAGGTTGTTGATGTAAAACCATTGTGTGGTGAGCCTCTTATGTAATTATTGAACTTGAGCATATAGTAGATTGATTGAAATCCTTGAGTGTAGACTCAAGGTACTGGACGTAGATCTTGAAGAGATTGAACCATTATAAATTGCTTGTGTTCATTACTCCTAAATTGGTAATTGCTTTGTCATTGAATTATTCAATTTTTCATTAAGACAAGTAATCATAATCTAACCAAACTCAATTTATAAAAGGAAATAGTTTTCGAAAATTAGCCAAAGACCTAATTCACCCCCCCTTAGGTCTTTCAATTGGTATCAGAGCAAGGACTTCTTTGTGTGGTTTTACAACCTAGAAGTTAAGATCTTATGGCTAATATTTCAAACTTACCTTATTTGGAAGGATCTTCCATAAATAGACAACCTTTGTTTGATGAAACAAATTACACATTTTGGAAACCTAGGGTTAAGATATATATTTGTTCTATTAACTTTGATTTGTGGAACATTGTTGAGAAAGGTCCTTACATACCAATGAAAATGAGAGCTGATGGAGTAACTTTAGAGCCAAAGCCTATAGACGAATTTGATGAGAATGATTCAAAGAAAATGACATTGAATTATCAAGCCAGTAATATTTTAAGTTGTGCACTAGACGTAACTGAATATAATCAAGTTAGTAGATGTGACACTGCCCATGATATGTGGAGATTACTTCAAGTAACATATGAAGGTACCAACCGTGTAAAGGAGTCAAAGCTTGCTATGCTAGTAAGGGATTATGAGATATTCACCATGAAGTAAGGTGAGAATATTAGTGCTATGTTTACATAATTTACTAACATTTCCAATGGTTTAAAATCTTATGGGAAGAACCACACAATTGGAGAGCAAAAAAGAAAGATATTGGATGCTTTGCCAAAATCTTGGCAACTGAAAATACTTGCTATTGAGGAATCAAAAGATTTAAAAACTCTCCCATTGAAGAGCTTATTGGATCACTGCTTACACATGAGATGAAAGTGAAAAGATTGAATGATATTGAAGATGAAAAGAAGGGAAGAAAGGGAGTTGTAATCAAAACTTCCAATCATTTTAGTGAACAAGAAAAATCATCAAGTGAAGAAGATGGAAATAGTGGAGACGAAGAGATAGCTATGACAGTAAGAAAATTCAAGAGATTCTATAAAAATGAATTTCTCAAGAAAAGGAGAAGGCCAACCAAAAAAAGTAGAAAGTCATCATCTTTCAAACCGCAATGCTTTGAATGCAAAAGCAATGAACATCTTGTTGTTGATTGTCCCAAATTTTTAGAAAGGGAAAGAGACAATAAACTCAAAAAGAAATCTACCAAGAAGGGAAAGGGACTGGCTGGCACTTGGGATGAACAAGAAGGTGAAGATGACAGTGAAAGAAAAGCCAACATATGCTTTATGGTAATTGATGATGAGGTACAATCTACTCCTTCTATTTCCACTTACTATGATGATGATATTGATCTTAGTGATTTACTTGTTGAAATGTATGGAGAACTAAAAAAGACTTCAAAAAGGAATAAGGAAATGAAGACCAAAATTAATGAGTTATTAAATGAGAATTCAAAGTTATGTTTTGAAAATGGAAAACTTCTTGAATCTATTAATTGTCTTAACATTGAAAAAGAAATTTTAAATGTAACTATACAAAACATATCTCTCGAAAATAAAGATCTTTGCACAAAAGTCATTTCTCTAGAAACAATGCTTAGTGATCATGAGATATTGAAAAAGAAAGTTAATGTTCTTACATTATGCATTGAAAAATTTACAAATGGAAGAGAAAATTTAAATAAACTACTTGGCTATCAAAGATCTTCATATGCAAAAAATGGTCTTGATTACACTCATGAAAGTAATGCTCCAAAATATAAAAACTTCTTAGCTAAAGAAACTTCTATTTCAATGCCTCATACTTGTTGTACATATTGTGGTAGGCATGGACACAAAGTTTCAAAATGTTATGTGAAAAGAAAAATAGAAAATGGCGTTGAAACTATTTGGAGAGTCAAATGAATTTTTACTAACCCCCTTGGACACAAGAAAATGTGGGTACCAAAAGTCACTTTCTCAAATTTGGTGTAGGTTCATTTTGCTTCAAGATCAAGTGCCACTAAGTGGTTTCTTGACAGTGGCTGTTGAAGACACATGACAGGAAATGCCTCACTTGTTAGTGAACTTCAAGCAACAAGTGAAGGTTTTGTCACATTTGGTGATAAGAAGAAGGGAAGAATACTTGGAATCGGTAACATTGGTAAAGGTTCTTTCCCTCTTATTAAGCAAGTATTACTTATTGATGGTTTGAAGTATACGTATTATATCTTGATGAACTTATTACAAATGATATCAAATGTCTTGCCATTCATGATAATGATGGATATTTATGGCATGGAAGATTGGGTCATGTGAGCATGGATCTATTGAATAAACTTTCCACACAAGAGTTAGTTAAAGGATTGCCTAAAATGCATTTTGATAAAACTCGCCTTTGTGATGCTTGTCAATATTATGTATTTTGATAAAACTCGCCTTTTTTATGCTTGTCAATATTGAAAACAATCAAAAACATCTTTTAAACCAAAGAAAATGGTTTCTACCACAAAACCTCTTGAACTTGTTCATATGGACTTGTTTGGACCAATGAGGACTACTAGTCTTGGTGGTAAAAGATATGCTTATGTGATTGTTGATGATTTCTCTAGATTTACATGGGTGATCTTTTTAGCTCAAAAAGATGAAACGTTTTATGAATTTGTAAAAGTTTTCAAAAAGATTCAAACCTCCCTTAAGTATAAACTAATCTCTATTAGAAGTGACAATGGAAGAGAATTTACAGAATTTTGTGATAAATATGGTATAACTCATAATTTTTCAGCTGCTAAAACACCCCCAACAAATTGGAGTTGTTGAAAGGAAAAGTAGAACCTTACAAGAGATGGCTAGATCAATGCTTTGTGAAATTTTCTTGCCAAAATATTTTTGGTTTGAAGCTGTAAATACTGCTTGCTATGTAATGAATAGAATTCTCTTAAGACCTTTCATACGAAAAACACCTTTTGAACTCCTATTTGATAAAACTCCTTCAACTGTTTATTTTAAGGTATTTGGATGTAAGTGTTTTATCTTAAATACTCATGACAATCTGGGAAAGTTCGATAGAAAATCGGATGAAGGTATATTTCTTGGTTATTCATCAAATAAAAAGGCCTATAGAGTTTATAACTAAAGAACATGTGTGTTGAAGAAAGTATCCATGTGACCTTTGATGAATCTAACATTTATCTTGAAAGAAGAAATGAAGATGATGTAGGTTCCTCAATAATGGATAATCAAACGCATCATCAAGCACCCACTTTGGAAGAACACGCCAAAGAAGAAGAAATAATAGATCAAGAACAAGATGGCCAACCTAGCAATGATCAAGAGCTTCCAAAGGATCTAAGATATGCAAGAGGTCATCCTTTTCAAGATGATGACATTATTTTTGGTGCTACTAATACATCTCTTTGTGAAGAGTTTGCTAAATCAATGCAAAATGAATTTGAAATGAGCATGATGGGAGAACTAAATTTCTTTCTTGGGCTGCAAATCAAGCAAACTAAGGATGGAGTCTTCATAAATCAAGCAAAGTATACCAAGGAGCTATTGAAAAGATTTGGAATGGATCAAGCAAAAGGGATAAGCACTCCAATGAGTTCATCAACTAAACCTGATAAAGATGAAAATGGCAAAAATGTTGATGAAAAGTCATATAGAGGTATGATTGGAAGTTTACTCTATCTCATAGCTAGTAGACCAGATATTATGTTTGTTGTGTGGTTATATGCTAGATTTCAATCTTGTCCTAAAGTGTCTCATCTAATTTCTGTCCAACGCATTTTTCGTTATTTGATTGATACACATGACTATGGACTTTTGTCAATTTCTTGGTAGTTGTCTTGTATCTTAGTGTAGTAAAAAAACAAGCATGTGTATCTTTATCTACCGCTGAGGCTGAATATATCGCCGCTGGTAGTTGTGCTCAACTGTTTGATTATGGTCTAGAATTCAACTGCCTGCCTATATTATGTGATAATACCAGTACTATCAATTTAAACATAAATCCCATTCGATATTTTAGGACTAAGCATATATTAAACATCATTTTATTCACGATCATGTGGCTGAAAGAGATATATGCTTGGAATATGTGAATACGAATCACCAAATTGCTAATATATTTACAAAGCCTTTGGGTGAGGAAAGGTTTAATTACCTAAGAAGGCTCTTAAGTATCTCAAAATTCAATTACTAATTTGTGTGTTGAAGTGTGGTAAGAATAGGGAATATTCGAACGCATAATTTGGATGCATTGAGAGAAATTTAGACGTCCAAACTTTCTCTAAAAAATTCTGGACAGAAAGATTCAGATGCATGTTCGGACGCAAGACAGAAAATTCGGTCCTTCGAATTTTCTAAAACTGAAGAAACAGTTTCGGACGGAGGTTCAGACATAAACCTGAAAATTCGATCGTCCGAACAATCATATTTCATATCTATAACTTCCAAACTTCTTTTTCTCTCAAAACCCACATAACTCTCTTGTGTCCAAACCTAAATTTCTCTGAAATTTCACATCTTTCACTTCAAATTGATTGAATTTTTTAGTTCCAAGCCGTAAATACTTCCTACAAATCATTCTCTTGCAATCTAAAATGGTGAGAACTAAGAGAACAAGTGTTGAGAAAGGAAAGGGAAAGGCGAAGGATGGTGGACTGATTATGAACGAACCAAGGAGAATAAGAGCTCTTCAATCATCTGGATTAGACAAATTCATCTCTATCAAGGCAGCATCTGAATTTGAGGATTGGAATAAGAAGAGCAGAAAAATCATTCCTGGTTACAAGGTGATATTTTATCTCTTTTTGGTGATATTGGTTGGAGAATTTGTTAGCAATTGATGAGGAATTTTACGCAAATCTCGAAAAGGAAAGAATAGAACAATTGGGGGAACACAATGTAATGCAATGGTTTTCTTCAAGAGTATCTCAAGTAGATTTTGAATTCAATGATGCATTGGTCAATAGAATTTGGGGAGTAGATGATAGTGGGGCAAAGTATTACTCACCTGGAATGCATTGTTACATACATGAACTCTTCACAAAAGAAAGATTTGAAGAGGCCTTCACTAATGGCAGAGAATTTAGGTCCATTAGGGAGAGAGAAATTAAGGCATTTGATGCTAGAGGAAGAGTATTGCATCACATGATTATTACTATGATTATCCCTAATTTTGAAAATAAGTCATCTGTTGGTAACATGCATATGGTAATTATGTTAGCCTTGCATAAGCATAGAAGATTGAATTTTGGATGTATGGCCTTAAAGAACATGATTAGTGCAAGGAAAATAGTGAACAAGGCTTTACCATATAGGAGGCTGTTAACAAGAATCTTTAAGCATTTTCAAGTTAAACATCCAGTGATAGGACAAGCAATTAAGAGTGGAGAGATTTATACTAATGACTCTCTTAAAAGAATGCAATTAGTTCTTGATGAAGATGGCATATGGAGAACTAAAAGAGAAACTCCCCCAAGAAGAGAAGAGATTGAAGAAAGTGAGGAAGTTGAGGAAGAAACTGTTGCTAGAGAGATGAAAACAAAAAGAAAACATGGCACTTCGAGTGAGAGGGAGCAACCTCCCTAAAAAAGATGACTATTTGAAGAAGTCCCAACTCCTAAATTTCAACCAAATGTTGGAGATTAATCTAGTGGTGAAGGTATTACAAGAGGTGACACCATAGTAGTTAAGGCATTCCAAGAAACCTTGAATAATCATATCAAGGAAATGGAGAAAATGTACAAATTTTTCGAATCCTTTGCTCCAAAGGTTCTTGGAAAACTGGATGGATTAGACAATAGAGTAAAGCACATTGAAGAAATCTTGATGAGAAATACACGAAGTGGTGAAGGATCCTCTAGGCATCAAGATAGAGATGATAAGGATGATAGGTATGAAAAAGGTAAGAAAGAAGATGAAGATGATGACAGTGATGATGGGAGTGATAATGGGGATGATGATCAAGGAGGCAATAGTGAGAACGTGGTAGGACAAGAAGAAGAAAATGAACCTCTACAAGAAGAGCCACAAGAAGGAGGAAGTCATATTGAAAGAGCAGAAATCATCTCACCAACAACCATCTCCTTCAGCCAAGGAAGAGTGAAGCATTTGGCAATCAAGAAAGGATTTAACAAAGCCTCTTCATCATAAGACTGACCATCTCTTCAACCTTATCTCCTTTCTATTTCTCTATTACTTTTTTGTACTTAGCATAACTTAGTATAAGTTATTTGTTTTAAATTTCCAACTTGGTCTATGAACTTTTTATGCTTCTCTTGAAATTTCTGCAATTTCTGTAATAGTGAAGCTCAATGATGAAACCTTAGTGTTGAGAGCATCTATTATTAATGATACTTTGGCCCTAGTTGTATGTGCTAAACTGTTAGACTCATTTTCATTAACCCCATCTTTGAGTGATGACAAAAGGGGAAGAAAGAATGATAACTACAAAACTGTAATCTGTAATTGTGCTATGTGTGTAAATGATGACTGCTGTACTATGTGTGTAAATGATGACTACTAATGAGTATGTTAAGTGAAACTATTTGACTACATTTGGAGTTTGAGATCTATGCTATGTGCTATGTGCTATGTGCATTTGGAGTTTGAGATCTTGATTGAGATTATTATGGAATTTGGTTAAGTTCTTGACTTGACCTATGATTTTGAATTACCTCATGAAAACAATTGGATGTATGAGTTTTGTGGTTTTGCAAAGCTAAACTGAGTGTCATTATGGACACACATATTTCAGTGCCTCTACAGCTCATTTGAAAATGGAAAATCATCTTTTTCAACTTCTTGTCAAAAATTCAGACTTGAAATTTGGATGCAGACCAAAAATTCAGATGCATAAAAATTTTCTTACAAATATGTTTGTCTATTGTTCAAATTGTTTGAAAACTATTTCAATCCTTCCTATCATATTTGAACAACCTTAGGAAGAGTTTATTTTCAAAAATTACGGCTTTCATCTCACATGTTTTAAAGTTTAGACTTAAAATCTCAAAATTCGAATGCATGATTTAAAAATTCGGATGCATGTTTCATAAATTCAGATGCATCTATATTTTGTTGCCAAAAAGTGCTCCTTTCCTGTTCAAATGATTCAAATATGTTTTAATCTCTTCTACTATGTTTGAACAACCTTAGGAAAGCTTTATTTCACTTTAAACATTCATTATGTTTGATTTATTGCAGTTTGGACAAATAGTCCTCAGTTCAATTATTTTCTAAAAAATGAGCACAATCCAAGGGGGAGCATTGTTAAACTCTTACAACCTCTAGAACCTCTCTTAGAATCTTTTCTTAATGCTTGAATACTATATATCCTATCCTTGATAGTTGGAAGGAAGGAGGTTAATGGAGGTTGGTTAGGCCATAGGCTCATATTGAGTCTTTTGTATGTCAATGTGCTAAATTGGTTATTATCTATCCTTTATCTTGAAAGAAGAAATGAAGATGATGTAGGTTCCTCAATGATTGATAATCAAACTCATCATCAAGCACCTACTTTGAAAAAACACGCCAAAGAAGAAGAAATAATAGAGCAAGAACAAGTTGGCCAACCTAGCAATGACCAAGAGCTTCCAAAGGATCTAAGATATGCAGGAGGTCACCCTAAGGAGAAAATCATTGGTGATGTTTCCCAAGGAGTTAAAACAAGGCGGTACTTTATTGACAACTTTGCTCTTTTATCTCATATTGAGCCTAAAAACATTGATGGTGCCTTGTGTGATGATTTTAGGATTATTGCTATGCAAGAGGAACTAAATCAATTTGAAAGAAATAAAGTTTGGACTCTTGTCCCAAGACCTCGTGACCACACCATTATTGGTACAAAATGGGTATTTAGAAATAAATTAAATGAATTAGGAGAAGTTGTTAGAAATAAGGCTAGGCTTGTTGCTCGATGATTCAATCAAGAAGAAGGCATTGATTATGATGAAACTTTTGCTCCGGTAGCTAGACTTGAATCCATAGGAATACTTTTAGCTTTTGCCTATTTTAAAGGTTTTAAACTATTCCAAATGGATGTCAAAAGTACATTTTTAAATGGTTTTATTGAAGAAGAGGTCTATGTAGAACAACCTCCCGGTTTTATTCGCAAAAAGTTTCCTAATGATGTTTTCAAGCTAACTAAGGCTTTATATGGATTGATACAAGCTCCTAGAGCTTGGTATGAAAGACTAAGGGGATTTCTTCATCCAAAAGGATTTTCAAAAGAAAAAGAGGGCACAACACTGTTTATAAAAACATCTAGCAATAATGATATTTTACTTGTGCAAATTTATGTGGATGACATTATTTTTGGTGCTACTAATACATCTCTTTGTGAAGAGTTTGCCAAATCAATGCAAAATGAATTTGAAATGACCATGATGGGAGAACTGAATTTCTTTCTTAGGCTGCAAGGGTGAAGAATTATTGATGAAAAATGCACAAAGTGGTGAAGAACCCTCTAGGCCTCAAGCTAAGGATGACAAGGATGATAAAGAAGATAAGAAAGGCGAGGAAAAGAAAGAGGATGAAGATGATGACAGTGATAATAAAGATGATAATGAGGATGATGATCAAAGCGACAACAATGAATTCGTGGCAAGACAAGAAGGAAGAAATGAAGATGTACAAGAGGAGGCACAAGAAAGAGGAAGCCAAGAAAGGAAATTAATAGAGAGAGCCGAAATCACATCACCATCTACTATGTCTTTTAGCAAATGAAGAGTCAAGCACGTGATAAAAAAAAAGGGTACAAGGAGATTCTCCCGTTTGATTTGATATTTGATATATTACAGATATTTTATTTATCTATTTGTATTTTAGGAGCTACACTTTTATTGCTTATTTATACGCATGCAATATTTGCAGAGCTTTTAATATTCAAAATTTAAAGGGCAATTATATATATTTATTTTAAATATTTTTTAACATTTTCAGTGACGAAAAAATTTTAAAAATAAAAAATAGGAAAATTTCATCGTAACAGTCATCGCAAATCACTTTTGCAATAGACTATTTTATTTCTATTTTAAAATTCAAACTATTCGTTGCCAGTCCCTAACTACTTAGTGATGGACTTGAGAAAAAATAAATTTAAATATATAAGAAAATAAAGAATTCATCACAAATCTCTAGTCATAGAAATAAAATATAAAGATATTTAGAAACTAAATATTTGTTGCTAATCCCTCGTAAACTAGCGACGAATTTGCATTGGAAATAAAATATAAAGATATTAAGAAAAAATATGTCAGAAATCTGTCCCTAATTTTCAAGGAATTATCAATAGAATTTTATTTTTAAAATTTTATTTAATTATTGTAAGCCCTAAGGGCAAATCCTATACTTTTGATTATGACAAACATTGATATAGGCTGACTTGAGTAATTGTTGTGTGATAGGATTCTTGGATTGTGGAAGCAAAGAAGTCCCACTGCCTTCAAGATAAAGTGCTAAGGACAACTCAAATGTATTCAAAGAACTAAATAATATAGAGCATGTCCTAAGGATTGAAGGCTTTGAAGACTTAGTGCAGGTTTACACTTGGTTAATAAGTATTCTCTTGTAAACACTACGCTTGTTGTCTTTAGAATCTAAAGAATTTATAATAGAGCACAAAACTTGGTTTTCAATCTTAGAAGGTTTTCACAATACTTGTTTTACCAAGTTCATGATAATGGCTCTTAAAAGATCTATCTTATAGTCCAAAATGATTTCAAACTTGTTGTAGTTGATTTTCAAAGATTATGAGAAAGTTTGAATAGTTCGAACTCCGGTTTGGACATTTGAACTAAAACCATGGCTTCTGAATTTCAAGAGAAATTTGGACGACCATTCGGACGCATATGTCCAAATTTGGTCGACCGAATTTATCCTGATAGCATGGTAAACAGGAAAGTTCGAACAATCATTTAGACGCAGGAGTCCATGTTTGGTAGACCAATCTTTGTTGTTATTAGCTATTATTTGAATGTGAATTTCAAACACTCTAAAAGCCATAAAATTTAGATTTTTGAGTAGTTTTTGAGACATTAAGAATCTTTATACTTCCCAATCATTTGAATATCAAAAAGCTCTCTTTTGTCTTGTGCTTCAAAGTTGCTTTTCAAGATTCCATTGACACTAAGGTGAAGTGGTGCTAGATTTGTCTTCATCTACCAAGTTGTTGGTAATATCCTACTCTCTTACTTCATCTAATTGCTTTCTTCAAGGTTCTTTTAAGGATATAAAACCTTTTTGAGAGGATGAACCTTGGTTGTTGTAATTGAAAAGAGGTTGGGGAGTAAAAGCATTATTGGGTGAGCCTCTATTGTATCTTTCTTAACTTTTTTAATAGTTGAAATTATTTGAAATCCTTGAGTGAGGGCTCAAGATAGTGGATATAGATCTTGTGTGGTTGAACCACTATAAATTGCTTGTGTGATCTTTTCTCTTCTTTCTTTACTTGGTAATTCATTGTGTTTACTTGAATAGCTTCTTGTGAACTTGATTTAAAATCTCTTCCAAACTATATTTACAAAAAAGGAAAAAGTTTTTATAAATTAGCCAAAGACCTAATTCACTCCCTCTTAAAATTTTCAATTAAGTTTTCACGTAAATCCATCACTAAATGGCTCGTATTGTAGCTTTGACCAATTCTTTCACTGATTCAAATGTGTCGCTAATTGAGATAGAAAAATGATTTTGTTGCAATTAAGGATGGATAGTTTGTTAACAGACAAATCCGTCACTAACCATCACTAAACTGGAGTCTGAATTTTTCAAGATGTTTGGAAATAAACTACAACAAATTTGAAATCATTTTGGACTAGAAGATAAGTCATTAAAAACCTTTTGAACTACAAGCCATTATCAAATACTTGGTAATTCAACAATGATCAAAGCCTTTTAAGATTCAAAAACCAAGTTTTATGCACCCTTACGTATTCAAAAACTAAGGACAGGAGGTGTAGGGTTTACAAGAAGAAACCTATAAAGCCATTGGACCCACAAAAAGTTTTATGCACCCTTACATATTGGCTTTGTAAACAATAATTTTCTTTCTGATAGCATCTAATGTTTGTTGAATAGGCCATTGGACCGACAATAAAAAATGAAAAGTTCAAACAAGGATTGGGATTCCTAATCCATTAGTGGATGTACTTACACCCTATTTATAAATCCATGAAATATTGAATTATGCAAAATAATGCAATATGCATTTACTAGATACAATTTTATCTTGGAACTGACGAAATGGATGATATTCAAATAATTTTTCATATTTTTCTTCAATAGTTTTCTTGTAAAAGAGATAAATTTGACCCAAATTTTCTCTGCCTTTGGTAGAACCAATTTAGAATTGTCCTGGTACAAGGAAAAAAATTCTTTTTCGATTTGAAAGAACCAAGAGTGTTTCTTCTTGGGATTTTCATACTAAAATGCATAAGTCCATGCATCCACATAATCCTAATAATTATAATTGTAATAACATTCATTTCTGCTTATTGTTCTTATGCAGTTATTACATATTTTTTAATTATCCGCTTCGTAGTACTACAGTCAATTCTTAATAAGAATTTCTGATTAAGCAGATCGTCATACATTTTATTAATGTACTTCACAATAGAAAGAATTTGTTTCCTTATTGTGGAATATTTCTATTGTTTGAGATTCCACTTTCTGGAAACAAACCTAACCATTTCTTCTTGATTAATATAAGGCTTTTTTTTTGCTTCAAGATCCCTCCACAGCCTATATTAGAGGCTTCCATTTTAACAATTTTTTAATAATGAGGATTTACAAGCTTTAAACATCGTAACATTTTTTCTTCTGTTTAATTCTCTTAACTGCTTAGCCTTGCATACAGGATTGCTATATCCTTGGCTAAGTCGTTATAATAGGAAGAAACATAATTGAAGCTTCCCAAGAGTCTTTGTAGTTGCTTTATATCAGTTGTCTCATCTGGAAATTTAGAAGCAAATTTAGTACTTCTTTCTATAGGGATTATTTCTCCCCATAAATTTTATGACCTGAAAAATGAATAGAAGTCTAAAATAATTTCATTTTAGGGGCAGAAATTACTAAACCATTTTTTAATAGTCAACACTTCAATATATTTAAGTGTTTGAAATGTTGATCAATATTCTATGAAAATAAATGAATATCAAGACCACAATGAAGGTCTGATATGGAGTGAATATTTCATCCATAATATGTCGAAATTCTGAAGGTGCATCATATTTCATTCGTAATGTCCATTAGGAACAACAAAAGCATTTCATAACTGTCTTTGGATGAATTTGAATTTGCTAGTAACCAGATTTCAAATAAAACTTGGAGAATATTATTTCTCTATGTAATTTGACGAACAAGTCATTTTTATTTGGAATAGGATACCAAATCCATATTCGAACTATTCAATGGTTTATGAATTACAACCAATCTAGGAACTCCTCATTCCTTTTTCGCATTTTTATTTACATAAGAAGCTGTACAACTCCAAGGAGAGTTGGAGGCTCATATTAAGACTTTTTTTAATAAGGATGATATTTGCTTCTGCCAAAGATCAAGATATTCTTCATTCACCTGACAAGGTGTTGCCGTAGTTAGGATATTCGTTTCACTAAACCTAGATTGATAAGGTAGTTGTACCATATGAGTCTTTCTTTCTTAAGAATCATTTGGCAGATTACAGAAAATTTCTTTATGGAAAGCCTCTTCCATTTTTAGGATCTTTCTTGAACCTCAAAGTTAGATAACTTTTCTGGGTATTAGGCATTTGTACTCCTTAATTCAGAAAAATTATTTGATTTTGTTTCAATAGAATTTCTTACAGTTCAGAACAATATTATTGTCTGGGGATCAGAAATGAACTCAAAAAAGAGTTTGATCCCATTACAACTAGCTTATATGCCAGTATTATTAGCTGTAACAAACATTATCACTCATTTATAAATAGAGTGCCTAAAACTACATATTGTTAAAAGTAAGAATGAAGTTGAGATATAGGGTTCAGCTTTAGAAACACATGCATTTGTGAGCTTGTACTTAATTGGCATTTTATCATCACTGGTGGAGGTTAACTTTGAACTCTTTTTTCAAAAGTATCTAAAAGGTACTATTCCTTCTCTGAAGTAGTTCATAACTTCAAACAGATTAAATTAGGAATAATATATCATTGATTTATTAAAATGGTAAGTTTAACATACCATTTTCGGGGGAAGTAACTGCTTAATCATAATGAGATAATCAGGAGTTCTTCCAGGAGTTTTTTTCCAGGTGGTCAATTACAACTGGGTTTCTTTCCTTTTTCTAATTGAGATAATCTATTATTCATTTTATAATTTTTGAGTTTTGAATAAGTTATTTTTATTTTAAATTATTAATTTCCCTTTCTAAAATCACCAATTGTGACTGAAAAACTCACTTTTATTCTTGAGTCTAGAATAAACTTCATTGATTTTAAAAGCCTCATAAGGCTGAAATGAAGTTTTCTTCTCATTCCCAATTTTCAAGCAATTTTCTATTAATTCTTTTCAATTTTTGAGTTGTTGACTTGGTCAATTAATTTGATCAAGTCTTCCTTGGAATGAGAAAGTATAGAGATTGCTCATTTCAGTTATTTGTGTGAAGTATTCAATTCTTCATAATGATTATTCTTAGAATCTGAACTATCATAAGATGAAAAATCGTTTGGTTCTGAAGGCATATTTTCTTGAATTTGTAGATATTTGGCCCGTAAAGTGTTTAAGGATTGTGCGCGTAAGTGTATAGGCACAATCCTCAACTTCTATGTGCAGTATTCTAGCAGAAGTTCCAGTGTCGATTCTGACAATTTTCCTTGCATTATGGACTTCATTTCTTTGAAGTTGGTTAAGAGTATCATCCCACCATTTTCAAAGAGTGCCAGTAAAACCATATATTATCATTTCTATGATTGATCTTTCAGAATTTTTAGCTTGTTTGCAAATAGTAGAATACATAAGCATCCTATGAAGCAAATTATGTATTTGTCTATTTAAAAGACCATCCAAATTTTATTCATAGATGGTTTTCGGGTGATAAGAATTAGTAAATCACTCCCATTAAGGAAGGTTTCCAATCCAAGCATCTAGCATCTTTGAAAGTTGTCAGGATTAAAGAGTTTATACCTCCCAAAGTTAGCAATTTGAAAGCAATTTGGACTAAACCAATATGAATGTATTTATAGTCCTGATGCCTATAATGTTGCAAATAAGCAAATGAAAGTAACTTAAGATCCTAGATTTTATTATCCATTGTTACAGTTTGTTCTATTAATTTAATGTACTGTTTGGATTTAAAATCAAAAGAACCAAATTTGTTAGGATCAACAAACGAAATAGTCCATCTGTTGAAAGCCACTTTAGAATTAGAGATTTCAATTATTTCAGTATTCCTGTATTCCTAAGTAACTGGAGTATTCACTATTTGAAGAAAGTAGAATAATCGAACCAATGCAAATTTTAATTTAGTTTTCGGTTCGAATTTTCTCCTAAAAAATTTGGTTTGGTTTGGGTTATTTTCTCCAAATAATATTTTGGTTCGATTTTCGGATTGGTAATCTCCCAACCCAAGCCAAACCGAAAATCGAATTTCAATTTTCTTTTTTTAAAAAATAATTATTCTTAGTTGACTTTTAGCCAAAATAAAAAAGCTTTTTTTTTCACTTCATAATTTGGACAAGCTTTTTTCCCTAGAAATTTAGTTTTAGTATGTATTAGCTTTAGTTTGGTTTCTGAAAAAAATTAAAAACCGAAGTTTCTCCAAATTATCAAACCTATTTTTATCCATTCCAAACCGATGAACAGTGTCGGTTCTGACAGTTTTCCTTGCATTAAGGACTTCATTTCTTTGAAGTTGGTTAAGAGTATCATCCCACCATTTTCAAAGAGTGCCAGCAAAACCATATATTATCATTTCTATGATTGGTCTTTCAGAATTTTTAGCTTGTTTGCAAACAGTAGAATACATAAGCATCCTATGAAGCAAATTATGTATTTTTCTATTGAAAAGACCATCCAAATTCTATAAATAGATGGTTTTTGGGTGATAAGAATTAGTGATTAAATTACCACCTTCTTCATTTAGGACATCGACAGGGATTGGACTTTTATACTAATGATGGTCCAGCCTTCTTTTTTCAAACGTCATTTTGTTAGTTCAGAGAATATTTCCATGATCCTATCTATCTCATCATCATAATCTTACTGCTCAGTTTCCGAATTAGAAATAGAAGATTCTTCCATTGATTAGAATTCCTCTTCATAGTTTCCAGTCATGCAATTTGCAATACTGTGTTCTCCATGAGAACTATTCTTCTCATTCTCGGATGAGTTGATTTTTATATTCATTAGTTGAGATACAAGGGTTGTCTTTTAATGTTTTGGAACTAGAACCAAAATAAAATCCAGACACCTCAATTAGTTGCTTGATTATAGGTTCTTTTGACTAATTCAGAGATACTATCTCCTTCCTGTTTATATTGGATGGAAGCTTAATTAAATACCCTTCAAGGGACTCAACCAAAATACTAAAGATACAAATTAGTATAATTCAATAGTTTATATCTGTTAAAAATCTATTTTAAAGAATTTTCCATGTTCTCTTTTACTTTCATAAAAGAAGAGCCTTCCAAAGTCTCATTATACCTAGTGCGAAACAAAGGCTCCGTAGGAGGATAAACAAATTTTATTACTCTTCCTCCTTTGGTTTTCCATGATCTTGTAATCATGTTTAGCTTTTGTTATTGTGAGTACACATAATAAGTTGTGAACCTAGGTATAAAATGCATCATAGTTCTGTATTTTTCCAAATGATTGTAGTAATCATCCTTCCATTTCTTTATGAAGTAAGAATCAAACATTGAAAGGTCCCAATCCCAAAGAGGTTTGTTCTTCTCTTGGTTAAATTCCTCAGACAATAATAGTCTAAGTGGACTTGCTAGTGAGAAATCACATATTTCTCCCTTCTTGAAGTTATAAACAAATAAATAAGGATATGGTAAAGAAGTAACCCATACCTTTGATTGTTTAGGGTCTATTGGACAAGGATCTAGATAGTCTGATCCTATTATGTGGAGTGAAGGATATTGCTACATCTCCATCTTCGTGCTGAACTATTTGTTCAACATCAAAATTAATTATTGGCCTAGGTTCTATTGCATCAAGCAATAACCAAGATTTCATAAAGTTTATTTCTTCCCATTTTAACAACTTATTGGTTGTTGTGTTTGATGTCAACAGGTTGGATTCAACCACGACTGTTTGTCCATCTTCAAGTCTAGTATGTCTAGATTTTGGACAAAAAGTATTCATCACTCTGAAATGGATTCTATAGATTATTTCTAGTCTCCAAATGAGGGATAAAATTGTATCCATAGGTCTATGTTTAGAGGGATATTGCCTCATACACATTTTTGTCAGACAATGACATACTTAAATTGGAGTACACATCAAAATATATTGGTCCATAACATAGGCATATCTAGACCACTCCCATTAAGGAAGGTTTCCAATCCAGGCATCTAGCATCTTGGAAAGTGGTTAGGAATAAAGCGTTTAAACCTCCCAAGGTTTAACAATTTGAAAGCAATTTGCACTAAACCAGTATGAATGTATTTATAGTACTGATGCCTATAATGTTGCAAATTAGCAAATGAAAGTAACTTAAGATCTTAGATTTTATTATCCATAGTTACAGTTTGTTCCATTAATTTAATGCGTTGTTTTGATTTAAAATCAAAAGAACCAAATTTGTTAGGATCTACAAATGAAATAGTTCATCTGTTGAAAGCCGCTTTAGAATTAGATATTTCAGTTAGTTCAGTATTATTAAGTAACTGTGAACAGGGGTATTCACTATTTGAATAAACTAGAATAATCGAACCAATGCAAATTTTAATTCGGTTATCGGTTCACATTTTCTCCCAAAAAAATTGGTTTGGGTTACTTTCTCCAAATAATATTTTTGTTCGGTTTCGGATTGGCAATCTCCCGACCCAAGCCAAATCGAAAATCGATTTTAAATTTTCTTTTTTTAAAAATAATTATTCTTAGTTGACTTTCAGCCGAAAAAAAGCTTTGTTTTTCACTTCAGAATTTGGACAAGCTATTTTCCCCAGAAATTTGGTTTAAGTGTGTATTAGCTTTGGTTTGGTTTCTGAAAAAAATTAAAAACCAAAGTTTCTCCAAATTATCAAACCTATTTTTATCCATTCCAAACCGATGAACAGGTCTAACTGTGAAAAATCAAAATTAGAAGACAATATTCTTCTAAACATGTTAACAAGAATAAGAATATTCTGTAAAACATAATAACAAATTATGTTCTATAAATAACTGCTTGTAATGAGATTATATCATGCTTCTATTGTTATATTTAGCTATTTGTTCTTAACACTTCTCATAATATTATGATTATAAAATGGACAAACACGTGTGTCAACAGTTTACTTGGGAAAAATTGAATACTTACAGCTCATTGCCTCTTCGTACCCAAACGTGACTTAAAATGACGTTTCATTTATGCATAATATAAGTCACATATTATGATACTAATTCATTTTTAGCAAACTAAACACAAGCGCAAATTATGATTCTAATCTATTACAAACAAGTTATTTATCTAACATAATTTTTTATTATATTCTATAGAATATCAGATTCAAGCTAACATATATTTATATATATATATATAGCCAACGGGGAAAGCCTACTCAATCCATGAAGCCATCATTGTCTCCATATTTTTGCATAACCGTTTCACTCTCGAAAGGTTCAAAAATGCAGGCAGCCAAGATAGACAGTGAACTGGGTTCAGAGGACCTGCACGATGAACGGTGCCAACATTTAGAAAAACAAAAAATGCAGGCAGCCAACATTGAATGGGATTTTTTCGGTTTCTTTTAATATTCTGATCAATTTAGTCCACATGCTTGATTCTTAGCTGATCGGACAAACGCGACTTTCTCCTCGTCTTATTTCATTTTTTATCGTAAATCATTTCTGAGTTAACAAAGTACTCATTGTTTGACCAATTTAGTAAAAAGAAATGGAAAGTAGTAATGGCACTTACTTTATTTATTTTTCTTTCCTTCTAATCGGGAACTTTGGTCTATATAAACATCTTCATGTCCGAGCAATGGCATGAGCAAAATGGCAGCCAATGTTGAAACAGTTTCCAAAATCTTCATCAAACCCTCTTCTCCTACTCCTCAAACACTCACTCGTTATGATCTTTCCTCTTATGATCAAGTAATACCCTCATTTTATGTATCTTCTGCATTCTTTTATGCGAATCCGGGCCTTGAAATTTCAATAATTCGTCGGCAACTTCACAATTCCCTCTCGAAAACTCTAGTTTCATACTATCCATTTGCAGGTAGGCTTGTCGGAAATGATATTATGAATTGTAATGACGAAGGAGTCGAGTTTGTGGAGGTTCGAATTCACTGCCCCATCTACGATATTGTGAAGCGTGCAAGATCACATGCAAAAGAACTAGCCTTTCCCTCTCGGGAAGTTGCTCACGGTGAAGATAGTTTAGCCGTCATTCAGCTCAGCCATTTTGACTGCGGAGGAGTGGCTGTTGCTTGTGGCATATCTCACAAAGTTGCTGACGCATGTACACTGATTACGTTTATGAAGGACTGGGCCGCTTCGACATGTCTATCATCTCATGCACCATCTCCACTATTGGTTGCCGATTCAATCTTTCCGCATCAAGATGAAATATCATGTGAACCGTATGTTCCAGCCAAGAATTGTGTTAGAAGGAGATTTATCTTCCCTGCTGCAGAGATAGACAAGCTCAAATCGAAGGCCGTAGAGTAAGGTATTCAGCAACCGACTCGCGTGGAAGTTGTGACTGCACTTCTCTATCAGTCCCTCATGCTTGCAACAAGATCAACCAGTTCCGGCTTGTCTCGGCCATCTGTGTTGCTCCAACCCATGAATATTCGTCCCTTTTTGGCACTGCCACAAAATTCTGTTGGAAATATCTTTTCATTTAATTTCTGTGTTAGCGAAGATGACAGAACAGATTTTTCAGCATTGGTTGGTCAGCTAAGGAAAGCAAAACTGAAATCAAAGAATCTTTCCCAAGAAATGCTTACTTATGAATCACAAATGGAAGAGCTGGGAGAGTGTTTGAAGCAGCTTAACATTAGCAGCTTCGATGTCTACCGATGCAGCAGCTGGTGTGGATTCCCATTTTACGATATTGACTTTGGATGGGGAAAGCCGATATGGGTGTGTACGTTCGAACCCCTAATAAAGGACATAATCGTCCTGATAGATTCTCCAGGAGGTGGAATCGAAGCATTAGTCGTCCTTGAAGAAGAAAAGATGTCTGCAGTTTTGAAGAATAAACAACTCCTTCCATTTGCATCTTTAGACTCCGCCAAAATGGAAGCTTTAGTCATCCCCTGAACAACAAAAATTATCTGCATTGTGTCTGAGTTGTTTTATTCTTTATGTATGTATCCCTATTTAAGAGTTGAGGTTCTTTTTTTGTTAGAATGATTGTTGGAGCCAGTTGACGTACCATACAAATACAAAGTACGCTGTTAAGATAAGTAATACATCATCAATGATATTTATACTAATGCCACACTACTTACACTGTTAGTATATTTCAATCATAGTATATCAACGGTTCATATTTACTTGTTGACTTAGCAATACAACTTCCTAATTTTGATGACTAAAAAACATGTTTCAACTAATCTAATCAATGTCTATTAGGAGGATTTTAGAATATGCTTTGAGTGATCACGATCAAGCCACACAAGTTCAAGTATCAAGTAGTGTGCTTTCACACATATAATTTTTAAAGTTTTGTTAAGAATTGATTTGAGATCATATTTCTCAATGTATGCTTTGGTCAAATTCAAATTTCAATCCTTAAAAATGTGCCTCAAAATATTTTATCCCAAAAATACATCTAGAAACCTTTCAAGAAAAAGGCAAAGTGTTCCTGCTTTAATATTTGTGTCAAACATTTTTTACCAGACTACAAAATCTCAAGGTGAGTCAGCTTGACAGTAACTAATAACTGTTTAATTGACACTACGTCAGCATGACTTCACAATTAGGTAGAACAATTTTTTCAACTTTACACCTAACCAAAATGACTTTTTTAACTTTACAACTAGTTAGAATCACTTTTTCAAAAGTAATCAACCTTCACCTTTTTAGACTTGCACAGAATTAAAAAAAAAGTAGTTTGAACCACTGTTTGAGGCAAAAGAAATGAGCTGAATTTTTGTGGAAGAATCAAGTTAGGACGAGTGGAAATAATATGACAACCTATGCTTTTATAAAATTTGATTGAAAGACCTAAGAAGGGAGTCAATTTGGTCTTTGGCTAATTTTCGAAAACTTTTTCCCTTTTTACTAACTTAGTTTGGAAGTGATAAGAATTCAAGTTCACAAGATGATTTTTAAATCAACACAATAAATGAACAAGTAAGGGACGAAGAGCAATGAACACACAAGCAATTTATAGTGGTTTAATCTGCTCAAGATCTACTTCAACTATCTTGAGTCCACATTCAAGGATTTCAAACACTCTACTACAGAAAGAATTAAACAAGATACAAGAGAGTCTCATCCAATAAGGATTATACTCTAAAAACTCTTTTCAACGCAACAATCAAGGTTCACTCTCTGAAAAGGGTTTTATATCCTCAAAAAAACATTGAAGAAAGCAGTATATGAAGTAAGAGAATAAGATATTACCATCAACTTGGTAGATGATAACAAATCTAGCTCCACTTTAACATTTTGTCTACGGAACCTTGAATAATCGCTTGTAGTACAAGACAAAAGAGAATTTTTTAATATTCAAATGATTTGGAAGTATAAAGGTTTTTAAAGTACTCAAAACTACTAAAAAATATAAAGTTTGTGGCTTTTATAAGGTTTTAAATTCAATTATAATGATTAATATAGTCTAGTAACAGTAAAGTTTGGTTTACCAAAGAGGGATAACTGCGTCTAAATGATCGTCTAAACTTCTCTGTTTACTAAGCTACTAGGATAAATTTAGTCGACCAAACTTGAATATATGCATCCAAATGGTCGGCTGAATTTCTCTAAAAATTCAACAGCCAAGATTCTAGTTCGGACTTAACGTCTAAACTAAAGTCCGAACTTTACAAGATGTTTGGAAACAAACTACAATAAGTTTGAAATTATTTTGGACTAGAAGATAAGTCATTAAAAACCTTTTGAACTACAAGCCATTATCAAATACTTGGTAATTCAAGAATGATCAAAGCCTTTTAAGATTCAAAAACCAAGTTTTATGCACCCTTACATATTCAAAAACGGAGGACAGGAGGTGTAGGGTTTACAAGAAGATACCTATTAAGCAAAGCCAAACCAAACCATGAGAACTTCTAATGCATGGTCAACGGAACTTGTGCACTATTTTGGAGTTGGGGAGCAACTTTACAATTCGTACAACAATATTTATAATTCGGGGTGGCAGAATCATCTGAACTTCTCATGGAGCAATCAAGGACAACAAAGACGAACACATTTTCCCTGTTTCCAAACTTCATCAAGTTCCCGACCCCAAGTATTCTTATTTGAATCTTCTGGGTCTTCGTGGTGCTTCCAACCCCTTTGATATATTTGAACTGACTCACATTATTAAACTTTTCCTTTGCCCTTTCATTAGTGTCAAGCTTTGCTGAAGCAATATTTTTTTCAAGCTGTTCAAATGGGTCAAACTAAGAGTCTGCCTGATTGGGATCTTGTTCATCTTCTATATGCAGACCTTCTTTTCATCTGAGGCTATTGTCATTGACATCTTCCACGGAAGGTTTCCTTGAAAGGCTTTACAGAACTATATCTTCATTTATTATGCACATTTGAACATGATTATTCTACGCTCAAATTATGATATTTTCTTTCTAGATATATTTTGACCTTATTAAAATCAATCAAACTAGTACTCGGCCTATGAGACGTTTCAGAAAATTACTTAGCTTTGTAAACAATAATTTTCTTTCTGATAGCATATAATGTTTGTTGAATAGGCCATTGGACCCACAATCAAAAATGAAAAGTTCAAACAAGGATTTGGATTCCTAATCCATTAGTGGATGTACTTACACCCTATTTATAAATCCATGAAATGTTGAATTCAGCAAAATAATGCGATATGCATTTACTAGATACAATTTTATCTTAGAACTGAAGAAATGGATGATATTCAAATAATTTTTCATATTTTTCTTCAATAAATTTCTTGTAAAAGAGATCAATTTGACCAAAATTTTCTCTCTCATTGGTAGAACCAATTTAGAATTGTCCTGGTACAAGGAAAAAAATCTTTTTTGATTTGAAAGAACCAAGAGTGTTTCTTCTTGGGATTTTCATACTAAAATGCAGAAGTCCATGCAACCACATAATCCTAATAATTATAATTGTAATAACATTAATTTCTGCTGATTGTTCTTATGCATTTATTACATCTTTTTTAATTATCTGCTTCGTAGTACTACAGTCAATTATTAATAAGAATTTCTGATTAAGCAGATCGTCTTACATTTTATTAATGTACATCACAATAGAAAGAATTTGTTTCCTTATTGTGGAATGTTTCAGTTGTTTTAGATTCCACTTTCCAGAAACAAACTTAACCATTTCTTCTTGATTAGTATAAGGCTTTTTTTGTTTCAAGATCCCTCCGTGGCCTATATTAGAGGCTTCCATTTCCACAATTTTGGAATAATGAGGATTTACAAGCATTAAACATCGTAACATTTTTGCTTCTGTTTAATTCTCTTAACTGTTTAGCCTTGCATACAGGACTGCTATATCTTAGGCTAAGTCCTTATAATAGGAAGAAACATAATTGAAGCTTCCCAAGAGTCTTTGTAGCTGCTTTATATCAGTTGTCTCATCTGGAAATTTAGAAGCAAATTCAATACTTCTTTCTATAGGGATTATTTCTCCCCAGAAATATTATGACCCAAAAAATGAATAGAAGTCTAAAATAATTTCATTTTTGGGGCAGAAATTACTAAACCATTTTTTAATAGTCAATACTTCAATATATTTAAGTGTTTGAAATGTTGATCAATATTCCATGAAAATAAAAGAATATCAAGACCACAATGAATGTCTGATATGGAATGAATATTTCATCCACACTATGTCAAAAATCGAAAGGTGCATTATATTTCATTCGTAATGTCCATTAGGAACAACAAAAGCATTTCATATCTGCCTTTGGATGAACTTGAATTTGCTAGTAACCAGATTTCAAATCAAACTTGGAGAATATTATTACTCTATGTAATTTGTCAAACAAGTCATTTTTATTAGGAATAGGATATCAAATCCATATTAGAACCCTATTCAATGGTTTACGAATTACAACTAATCTAGGAACTCCTCATTCCTTTTTCGCATTTTTATTTACATAAGAAGCTGTACAATTCCAAGGAGAGTTGGAGGCTTATATTAAGCCTTTTTTTAGTAAGGATGATATTTGCTTCTCCCAAAGATCAAGATATACTTCATTCATCTGACAAGGTATTGCCGTATTTAGAATATTCGTTTCACTAAACACAGATTGATAGGGTAGTACCATATGAGTCTTTCTTTCTTAGAAATCATTTGGAAGATTACTGTAAATTTCTTTATGGAAAGCTTCTTCTATTTTTAGGATCTTTCTTGAACCTCAAAGTTAGATAATTTTTTCTAGGTATCAGGCATTTGTACTCCTTAATTCGGAAAATTTATTTGATTTTGTTTCAAAAGAATTTCTTGTAGTTCAGAACAATATTTATGGGATCAGAAATGAACTCAAAAAAGAGTTTGATCCATTACAACTAGCATATATGCCAGTATTATCAGCTATAACAGACATTATCACTCATTTATAAATGGAATGCCTAAAACTACATATTGTTAAAAGTAAGAATGAAGTTTAGATACAGGGTTCAGCTTTAGATACACACGCATTTGTGAGCTTGAACTTAATTGGCATTTTATCATCACTGGTGGAGGTTAAACTTTGAACTATTTTTTCAAAAGTATCTAGAAGGTACTATTCATTCTCTCAAATAGTTCATAACTTCAAAGAGATTAAATTAGAAATAATATATCGTTGATTTCTTAAAATGGTAAGTTTATCATACCATTTTCGAGGGAAGTAAATGCTTAGTCATATTGAGATATTCAGGAGTTCTTCCAGGAGTTTTCGCCGGGAGTTCAATTACAACCGGGTTTCTTCCTTTTTCTAATTGAGATAATTTATTATTCATTTTATAATTTTTGAGTTTTAAATAAGTTATTTTTATTTTAAACTACTAATTTCCCTTTCTAAAATCACCAATTGTGATTGAAAAACTCACTTTTATTCTTCAGTCTAGAATAAACTTCATTGATTTTAAAATCCTCGTAAGGCTAAAATGAAGTTTTCTTCTCATTACCAATTTTCAAGCATTTTTCTATTAATTCTTTTCAATTTTTGAGTCGTTGTCTTGGTCAATTAATTTCATCAAGTCTTCCTTAGAATGAGAAAGTATAGAGATTGCTCGACTCACTTCAGTTATTTGCGTGAAGTATTCCAGTTCTTCAGAATGATTATTCTTAGAATCAGAACAATCATAAGATGAACAATCTTTTGGTTCTTGAATTTGTCAGATATTTGTCCTGTAAAGTGTTCAAGGATTGTGCACGTAAGTGTATAGGCACAATCCTCAACTTCTATTTGCAGTATTCTAGCAGAAGTTCCAGTGTCGGTTCTGACAATTTTCCTTGCATTAAGGACTTCATTTCTTTGAAGTTGGTTAAGAGTATCATCCCACCATTTTCAAAGAGTGCCAGCAAAACCATATATTATCATTTCTATGATTGGTCTTTCAGAATTTTTAGCTTGTTTGCAAACAGTAGAATACATATGCATCCTATGAAGCAAATTATGTATTTTTCTATTGAAAAGACCATCCAAATTCTATAAATAGATGGTTTTTGGGTGATAAGAATTCGTGATTAAATTACCACCTTCTTCATTTAGGACATCGACAGGGATTGGACTTTTATACTAATGATGGTCCAGCCTTCTTTTTTCAAACTTCATTTTGTTAGTTCAGAGAATTTTTCCATGATCCTATCTATCTCATCATCATAATCTTACTGCTCAGTTTCCGAATTAGAAATAGAAGATTCTTCCATTAATGAGAATTCCTCTTCATAGTTTCCAGTCATGCAATTTGCAATAGTGTGTTCTCCATGAGAACTATTCTTCTCATTCTCAGATAAGTTGATTTTTATATTCATTAGTTGAGATACAAGGGTGCCTTTTAATGTTTTGGAACTAGAACCAAAATTAAATCCAGACACCTCAATTAGTGGCTTGATTATAGGTTCTTTTGACTAATTCAGAGATACTATCTCCTTCTTGTTTATATTGGATGGAAGCTTAATTAAATGCGCTTCAAGGGACTCAACCAAAATGCTAAAGATACAAACTAGTATAATTCAATAGTTTATATATGTTAAAAATCTCTTTTAAAGAATTTTCCATGTTCTCTTTTACTTTCATAAAAGAAGAGCCTTCCAAAGTCTCATTATACCTAGTGCGAAACAAAGGCTCCGTAGGAGGATAAACAAATTTTATTACTCTTCCTCCTTTGGTTTTCCATGATCTCGTAATCATGTTTAGCTTTTGTTATTGTGAATACACATAATAAGTTGTGAACCTAGGTATAAAATGCAACATAGTTCTGTATTTTTCCAAATGATTGTAGTAATCATCCTTCCATTTCTTTATGAAGTAAGAATCAAAAATTGAAAGGTACCAATCCCAAAGAGGTTTGTTCTTCTCTCGGTTACATTCCTCAGACAATAATAGTCTAAGTAGACTTGCTAGTGAGAAATCACATATTTCTCCCTTCTTGAAGTTATAAACAAATAAATAAGGATATGGTAAAGAAGTAACCCATACCTTTGATTGTTTAGGGTCTATTGGACAAGGATCTAGATAGTCTGATCCTATTATGTGGAGTGAAGGATATTGCTACATCGCCATCTTCGTGCTGAACTATTTGTTCAACATCAAAATTAATTATTGGCCTAGGTTCTATTGCATCGAGCAATAACCAAGATTCCATAAAGTTTATTTCTTCCCATTTTAACAACTTATTGGTTGTTGTGTTTGACGTCAACAGGTTGGATTCAACCATGACTATTTGTCCATCTTCAAGTCTAGTATGTCTAGATTTTGGACAAAAAGTATTCATCACTCTGAAATGGATTCTATAGATTATTTCTAGTCTCCAAATGAGGGATAAAATTGTATCCATGGGTCTATGTTTAGAGGGATATTGCCTCATACACATTTTTGTCAGATAATGACATACTTAAATTGGAGTACACATTAAAATATATTGGTCCATAACATAGGCATATCTAGACCACTCCCATTAAGGAAGGTTTCCAATCCAAGCATCTAGCATCTTGGAAAGTGGTTCGGAATAAAGCGTTTAAACCTCCCAAGGTTAGCAATTTGAAAGCAATTTGCACTAAACCAATATGAATGTATTTATAGTACTGATGCCTATAATGTTGCAAATCAGCAAATGAAAGTAACTTCAGATCTTAGATTTTATTATCCATAGTTACAGTTTGTTCCATTAATTTAATGCGCTGTTTTGATTTGAAATCAAAAGAACCAAATTTGTTAGGATCTACAAATGAAATAGTCCATTTGTTGAAAGCCGCTTTAGAATTAGATATTTCAGTGAGTTTTAGTATTATTAAGTAACTGTGAATAGGGGTATTCACTATTTGAATAAACTAGAATAATCGAACCAATGCAATTCGGTTATCGGTTCACATTTTCTCGCAAAAAAATTGGTTTGGTTTGGGTTATTTTCTCCAAATAATATTTTTGTTCGGTTTCGGATTGGCAATCTCCCAACCCAAGCCAAATCGAAAATTGATTTTAAATTTTCTTTTTTTAAAATAATTATTCTTAGTTGACTTTCAGGCAAAAAAAAGCTTTTTTTTTCACTTCAGAATTTGGACAAGCTATTTTCCCCAGAAATTTGGTTTAAGTGTGTATTAGCTTTGGTTTGGTTTCTGAAAAAAATTAAAAACCGAAGTTTCTCCAAATTATCAAACCTATTTTTATCCATTCCAAACCGATGAACAGTTCTAACTGTGAAAAATCAAAATTAGAAGACAATATTCTTCTAAACATGTTAACAAGAATAAGAATATTCTGTAAAACATAATAAACAAATTATGTTCTATAAATAACTGCTTGTAATGAGATTATATCATGCTTCTATGTTTATAGTTAGTTATTTGTTCGTAACACATCTCATAATATTATGATTAAAAAATGGATAAACACGTTTGTCAACAGTTTACTTGGGAAAAATTGAATACTTATAGCCCATTGCCTCTTCGTACCCAAACGTGACTTAAAATGACGTTTCATTTATGCATAATATAAGTCACATATTATGATACTAATTCATTTTTAGCAAACTAAACACAAGCGCAAATTATGATTCTAATCTATTCCTAACAAGTTATTTATCTAACATAATTTTTTATTATATTCTATAGAATATCAGATTCAAGCTAACATATATTTATATACATATATATATAGCCAACGGGGGAAGCCTAATCAATCCATGAAGCCATCATTGCTCCATATTTTTGCATAACCGTTTCACTCTCGAAAGGTTCAAAAATGCAGGCGGCCAACATTTAGAAAAACAAAAAATGGAGGCAGCCAACATTGAATGGGATTTTTTCTGTTTCTTTTAATATTCTGATCAATTTAGTCCACATGCTTGATTCTTAGCTGATCGGACAAACGCGACTTTCTCCTCGTCTTATTTCATTTTTTATAGTAAATCATTTCTGAGTTAACAAAGTACTCATTCTTTGACCAATTTAGTAAAAAGAAATGGAAAGTAGCTATGGCACGCACTTTATTTATTTTTCTTTCCTTCTAATCGGGAACTTTGGTCTATATAAACATCTTCATGTCCAAGCAATGGCATGAGCAAAATGGCAGCCAATGTTGAAACAGTTTCCAAAATCTTCATCAAACCCTCTTCTCCTACTCCTCAAACACTCACTCGTTATGATCTTTCCTCTCATGATCAAGTAATACCCTCATTTTATGTATCTTCTGCATTCTTTTATGCGAATCCGGGCCTTGAAATTTCAATAATTCGTCGGCAACTTCAGAATTCCCTCTCGAAAACTCTAGTTTCATAGTATCCATTTGCAGGTAGGCTTGTCGGAAATGATTATATCAATTGCAATGACGAAGGAGTCGAGTTTGTGGAGGTTCGAATTCACTGCCCCATCTACGATATTGTGAAGCGTGCAAGATCACATGCAAAAGAACTAGTCCTTCCCTCTCGGGAAGTTGCTCACGGTGAAGATAGTTTAGCCGTCATTCAGCTCAGCCATTTTGACTGCGGAGGAGTGGCTGTTGCTTGTGGCATATCTCACAAAGTTGCTGACGCATGTACACTGATTACGTTTATGAAGGACTGGGCCGCTTCGACATGTCTATCATCTCATGCACCATCTCCACTATTGGTTGCCGATTCAATCTTTCCGCATCAAGATGAAATATCATGTGAACCGTATGTTCCAGCCAAGAATTGTGTTAGAAGGAGATTTATCTTCCCTGCTGCAGAGATAGACAAGCTCAAATCGAAGGCCGTAGAGTCAGGTATTCAGCAACCGACTCGCGTGGATGTTGTGACTACACTTCTCTATCAGTCCCTCATGCTTGCAACAAGATCAACCAGTTCCGGCTTGTCTCGGCCATCTGTGTTGCTCCAACCCATGAATATTCGTCCCTTTTTGGCACTGCCACAAAATTCTGTTGGAAATATCTTTTCATTTAATTTCTGTGTTAGCGAAGATGACAGAACAGATTTTTCAGCATTGGTTGGTCAGCTAAGGAAAGCAAAACTGAAATCAAAGAATCTTTCCCAAGAAAAGCTTACTTATGAATCACAAATGGAAGAGCTGGGACAGTGTTTGAAGCAGCTTAACATTAGCAGCTTCGATGTCTACCGATGCAGCAGCTGGTGTGGATTCCCATTTTACGCTATTGACTTTGGATGGGGAAAGCCGATATAGGTGTGTACGTTCGAACCCCTAATAAAGGACATAATCGTCCTGATAGATTCTCCAGGAGGTGGAATCGAAGCATTAGTCGTCCTTGAAGAAGAAATGATGTCTGCAGTTTTGAAGAATAAACAACTCCTTCCATTTGCATCTTTAGACACCGCCAAAATGGAAGCTTTAGTCATCCCCTGAACAACAAAAATTATCTGCATTGTGTCTGAGTTGTTTTATTCTTTATGTATGTATCCCTATTTAAGAGTTGAGGTTCTTTTTTGGTTAGAATGATTGTTGGAGCCAGTTGACGTACCATACAAATACAAAGTACACAGTTAATATAAGTAATACATCGTCAATGACATTTATATTAATACCACACTACTTACACTGTTAGTATATTTCAATCATAGTATATCAACGGTTCATATTTACTTGTTGACTTAGCAATACAACTTCCTAATTTTGATGACTAAAAAACATGTTTCAACTAATCTAATCAATGTCTATTAGGACGATTTTAGAATATGCTTTGAGTGATCACGATCAAGCCACACAAGTTCAAGTATCAAGTAGTGTGCTTTCACACATAATTTTTAAAGTTTTGTTAAGAATTGATTTGAGATCATATTTCTCAATGTATGCTTTGGTCAAATTCAAATTTCAATCCTTAAAAATGTGCCTCAAAATATTTTATCCCAAAACTACATCTAGAAACCTTGCAAGAAAAAGGTAAAGTGTTCCTGCTTTAATATTTGGGTCAAACTGTAACAACCCACTCCCGGGCGGGCCCTACCTAGGAGTGAATCATCACTTTCCTGTTCCAGAGGTGCAATGCAACTGTAGTACCACTATATGATACGAGTGTAAATTCTAATAGTGTCTAAGCAAATAACAACAAAAATAATATAAGGCGCACCGGCCGTTCTATAGCAAAAAGTACTTAAAATAAATTATACAAAACATAATTGTTTCAAAATATTGAGATCTCTCCATACACATACTAATTAAATCAATAACCCCTTGAAATGTTACAATGCATTGACAAACCAAAATAATTACAAATGATAAAGACCTCTACATTATTAGCTGCTGCTGAGGATTCAACTGTCACGTGCGACGTAAAAAGAGAACTATACTCTCAATTCCACTATGAAACTCCTGAAATATAATGAGAGAATAATGAGCTACAAAGCCCAGTGAAATTTCTAGGTACTTGTACAGTTTGAAAGCAAATATACTGTAGTAAATTTATAACACTTTTAAAATAGATATAAGTTATCCTTGACTTGATTTTTATGAGAATAACTTCATTTAGTACAACATAATAGTCTGATTTGAAAATCAGATAAAATAAAATATATTTATATATATGTACATTCAAGTAATAATCACCATTTTGAAAATAATGTTCAAATCAACAACCACAATTCACACGACTCTTTCGAATCCATATACGCACATAAAAACTTCCGCCGCCCTTCCAATGGCCATCTCACACGCGGCACAAAGGAACTCTCCACACAACACCTCCCAATGGCCTTCTCACACACGGCGCAAAGGGACTCTCCACACAACATCTCCCAATGGCCTTCTCACATACGGCACAAAGGAACTCTCCACACAAATCAATAATCTCACCCTGCAGGGGAGTCAATTCATATCCCGACGGCGGAGTTTACACATAATTCACATTTACAACTCATTAACAACCAATCAATTCTCATGGTTTAATATATTGTATAAATATACAAGTCAAGTCATGACAAAACAACAACTTATATTACTACTATATATTTTTACAAAAGTCGAGCTCACTGTAAAATAATAATTTCAAATTAACAACACATTTATTCACAAAAAGCCGAGCCACTGCAAAATAACAATTTCAAATTAACAAAGACATTGATTCACAAAAGCTGAGCTACAGCAAAAATAACAATTGAAGCTTAACAACACATTTATTCATAAAAGCCGAGCCACGGCAAAACAACAAATCAAGGATAGCAACACATTTATTCACAAAGCCGAGCCACGGCAAAATAAATATTTTACTTAGCGTAAATTAAATAAATAAAATATCTAAAAAATATATAACTTAAAATGTTAGGATTTTTTGGTCCTCAACCTCCACAAGTAAGATAGAAATCTCACCTCAAGTGAAAAGCATAAATCTACGCTACTCCACCCTTGGTTCTACCTTGACAATCTCGGGACCTAATATATAATTACGTAGCAATAAACGAATTTAATATCACTCTAAAATACTCAAATATTGACACACATATATATACATGAATGAATGCATGATTAATATTAATTAGAACTATAAATTATTGAATTTCATAAAATTATTTTAAAATAGAAACTACCCTGCTTTTCTTGGGAATAAAAAATATTAAAATATTAATTTTAATAAAATCCACCATTCTCCACAAAAATCTCAATTATTTCATTTTATTCCTAATATACTAATTTAGGGAAATTAAAATAATTTATTTTAATAAAATTTACAATTCAGAAAAATATTCTGTTTTATTATTTTTATATATTTCTATACTCTTTTTGCATTATAACAATCTAATAAACATTTAAATACTCAATATTTAATCAAAACAAAAATTTACAAAAATAAATAAATCTGTCCAGATTTTTCAAAAATTCAGAAAAATATCAAACACGCTTAAAAATTAACGAAAGTTTTTCTGTAGGTAGAATATGACAACAAGAACCTTCGTTCAAAAAATTGAACCAAATCGGAGTATTCAACAATTTATTAAAATTCGTACAAAAATTACTGCTATGAAATTCCCGAAAATAATTACATTTAACCATAATGAGAAACAATGGAAGATTTTACCTTGATTTGGAGACTTTTGATGTAGTTTTAAACATGGGTTTGAAGGATTTAATTTTTTGTGAAGATTTGGTGAAGAATTGAAGAGAGAAGAGAGAAGAGAGAAGAGAAGAGAGAAAAGAGAAGGAAATGGGAAAATGGGGAAAATTGGGGAAGGGGATCAGCCGCATGGCTGATCTTTTTACAAATAATTTGCAAAACCATCCTTCAATGTTTTTATAATTATAGATTTACCTTAAAACTTATAATGTATATTTTTCTCTTTATTTTTTTTTTCAAAAATGGGTAAAATAAAATTTTTAGCAATTTATAGTTATCATAAAACCACTTGAAAAATTTATTCGGTAAAAGTAAAATTTGTGGTTTTACAATTCTAGCCCTCTAAAATAAATTTCGTCCCCGAAATTTTAGAGAAAACGGAGTATACATGCATAAAAATATTTTTGTAACTGATGCATATGTATAAAAGAAATCTCGATTCGTTAAATAATAATAAATATTGAAATGCCTATGAAATGTATGAGGCAATCATATCTAACCCTCTAAAATAAATACTACCTCACAGGTTAGGCAAAATCCTAGAAAAGATGAGGGTATTGATTTCACATAAGCTCCTCACGTTCCCACGTAGACTCCTCTATGCCATGTTTTCTCCAAAGTACTTTAACCATAGGAATGACTCGACTTCTTAATACTTGCACATTCCGATCAATTATTTGCACCGGTTGCTCCACATAAGTCAAGTCCTCTTCCAAATTTACCGGTTGTTCAATCAACATATGCGAAGGATCCGCTATGTACTTTCGAAGAGTAGATACGTGAAATATATCATGGATGCGACTAAGCTCCGTAGGTAATGACAATCTATAAGCAACAGGGCCAACCTTTTCAGTGATCTCGTAAGGTCCAATGTAACGCGGCCCTAGTTTTTCTTTACGTCCAAATCTAAGAATGCCCTTCCACGGTGATACTTTCAAAAATACCCAATCTCCTAGTTAAAATTCCAATGCTCTATGTCTCTTGTCCGTATAATTCTTTTGCCGAGTTTGTGTTAATCGGAGATGTCCTCTAATGATTGGAATCTCTTTTCTTTTTGTGGTGCGCTACACTAACTCTACACTGGATATCTAGACTTCTCCAACCTCCATCCAACATATTGGAGTCCTATACCTTGTCCTATACAAAGCCTCAAACGGTGCCGTACCTAAACTAGTTTGAAAGCTATTGTTGTAGGCAAATTCAATGAGCGACAAATCATCATCCCAACTAGTGAAATAACTCATAACATAAGCACGCAGCATATCCTACAAGATTTCTATAACTCTTTATGATTGCCCATCTATCTGTGAATGAAAGACTATACTTATATTAAGTTTTGTCCCAATTACTAGTTGAAAACTTCTCAAAAATCTGGAAGTAGCGAGGATCCCGATCTGATACTATGCTGACCAGTACTCTATGCAATCTCAATATGTTCTTGACATAAATTTCTACCAATTTTTCTAGTGAATAGATGAAATACAAAATTGTTCCGACGGAACCTTCTGATGTACCCTAGATTGGCTATAGATACACAACTCCAGCCATTATTCTTTTTATTACTAAATCTATTACTAAATCAAATGAATGCGCCAAATCAAAGAAGGTAGTGAAAGGAATGACTCCCTTCTTAGGAATCAGTAAATCCTATAAATGATTTCAATGATTGTTCTGATGTATTGTGGAAATTCTTTGAAAAGGAAGAATCAACTAATTTGAAAGGCAAGAATCAACTAAGGTGAAATAAAATATCTCTCATTTTCCCCTCGAATAGTTTTTTTTTTTCAAAGAAATCTTGTTATGTTGTTTTGATTTTGAAGGGGGCACTAATCCTTTGAACCTAGTCCCGACAGGTATCATCCCCCCAAAACAACGTTCTCTTTCAGACCTTTCAACCAATCTGCCTTTGGTAAAACTCAAGCAGTTTCTTGAAAACTTGCTTCAGATATGAAACTTTGAGTATTAAGAGATGTTTTTTTTTTATTCCTAATAAGATGGATCTTATTGACTAAAGAGATACAACTTTGCACTATAGTTAGCTCAGCACCAATGACTTGATGTATATAGTGTTATTGGAACCCCGTCATTCAATATCTGCAAAAATGGTTTGAAAATACATATTTTTTTCAAATAATTACTCTAAATATAGAAAAAGATTTTTAATACAAATTAAACGATAAGTTTAAACAACTTTTGGATTTATCAAAGAAAGCTTTATTCTTTTAGATGTAAACTAAAACTTAATTTAATTTTAATTGGAAATTTTTTTTTGAATCGAGAAGTTTAGCAATTTTTTTTTTGAGGTGAATTCGAAATTGTTCGAATGGTGTAATAATCAACTACTGATGTTGGTAACCGATCCAAAGCAATTTGATTATAATTGAATCCGTGACGATCATAACTTGAAAGTTCGTATTCTACAATCATTGATAAATAATTTGTTGGACAATACTCAACGCAATTACATAAAATATACAGATTCCATTATAGGTAATGTATTTAGGTTCAAAGCCCTACGCGCTCTGCGTTTGGAAGATCTGCTAATCCTTTCGGCTTATATTAAAACTTTCCAAGGCCCGTCTCATCGCACTCAGGTTGAGAGATAAATTGAACAAATACGGTCGTCCCCTCTTGGGATGTACTATTAAACCTAACGTAACCTGATCCAGAGCATCTATTATTATACCAACAATGGTTATATAACAGATCGCATGGTTGGCCACAAATTGGGAGAATATGAATGATGGTCAACAAACAATACGAGCTGCCAGGTACATCGATCAAGGTTTTACGATTACTCTATTTCAAGAAAATCGTTTACCTATAACTGTTCAATACCCCTACAAAAAACTAATCACATCAAAACGTTTTCGAGGCCGAATCCACTTTGAATTTGATAAATGTACTGCCGTTCTTTTTGGGGCAGCACGGGCTGTGCTCTATTCAAAGAAAATTGTGATTTTTTATTCAATTGAAAATTGAAATATGATAATTTTCTAAGGATTACTTAATTAATTTTAATTACTTATAGGCAACATATATAAATAAAATAATAAATATCTGTGCAACAAATTCTGCTTTGGGGTTTACATATACTCAGAATTATTGTTAAAATTGAAATAGAGAAGAATACTGATGTATCAATTTGTATTTGTTTTTTCATGTCATTAGGAAAGAAAATCCAATTTGAAAATTCAAATGGTTCATGAATTCGTAGTAAGCAATCAATAGTTAATTGTTCTAATTTTTCATAAATTTTGACTTTTGCGAATGAAAACCCACATTTGATTTTTCAATACAATAGAAAGTGAGAGGAATCGGCTATTTTGAGATACTCAATTTTAGGATACTAAATAGGGGTGGATCCAATCTAATCAAAACAGTCCTACATTTTGTCTCTGTGGACCGAGGAGAAAAGGGGCTCGGCGAGAAGAGGAGTGTGCCATGAGAGAAGCAAGAAGGTCCACCTCTTTGAAATATACAACATGGATTCTGACAATGTAATGTCGTTGGACTCTCATGTCGATCTGAATGAAGAATGAATCGTCCTTTCTACAAAGGTCAATCTTCGCCTTCTAGACAAGACGATAGTAAGTTACAAATTCTGTCTTGGTAGGACATGTATTTCTATTACTATGAAATTCATGAATGAAGTAGTTAGGGGTTACCATTATCCATTTTGTAGGGACCCTTTTTTTTTTTTTTTAAATAACTTTTTGACAGAAATAATTGAGATGGCGCTGGAAGGAAGAATCCGTTGATCACCAAAGAAGCAAAATGGTTCTTGTCTAGGAACTCTAAACATTACTTCTTTTCTATTGCGGTCAATCAAGACATGATGATGACTAAGCCAATCCATCCGAGTATCAAATTATAATCAACAATCGCAAAATGTATCAAGTCAGCAAATAGTACACTATCTCCAAGACAATTTTTACAACCTCGATACAAATCTTTAATAACAAATTTAATGTTTTTAAGATCTCAATCACAAGACGATATGCTAGGCTAGATATGGGTAAAGTAGCATACGATGCAAATGATGAAGATATAAAAGAATTTGATTATCCAGAATCGAATAATAGCTTAGTATCTCTATAAAAAAAATGAGCAATACTAGTGATAACGCCTTGACATATCTGTGCTTGTTGACAAATCACTGCATAAACCTGACCTCAACCTCTGCCATTCAATAGGGCAGCTCCTCTACCCTAATATAATTTGTGTCAGCTAGTCTGGCTTCCTCGACTCTGATGACCTCTGCCTCAATTAGTTTGCCATGGGACGAGTATGGATCTGAATACTGATGTATTTTGTCCCTTATGTGCAACAATTTTCTATCTAACTCTAAGGGCAATATCTAGATGTATGTCCTACCTAGCGGCATATATAGCACACAATACCACCCTCACAATAATTAGCTACTGTATATCCGGGTTTCCCAAACTTAAAACATAATCCACTAGCTCGAAGTGCTCCAGTACTACTACTAGTTGCTGTTTTACCTAGTTGTCTCTGAGGAAATGCGGCTCTACCCTAAGTAATAAATCATGGATGTCCACTTTATATATTAGATAAGAACAGTCTTTGATCAGAAAACCCTCTTGATGGACTACCACCTCTCTAATTTGAACTGCCAAACTGACTGCTCTGTTTCTGCCCAATTTCTCTCCTAAAATCAGTCATAATCCTCTTAGAATCTGACTCGTATCCTCCTCTCTCAAATATGTTAGTTTCCACCTTCAGTGCTTTACTTGCCAAGTCTAAGAAACCATTATAAGAAATATTACATAGTCAATATCTAATATTTATTGATAGTCCGTTATAAAAGTCAGTGTATATCCTCAATAGAGGAACATGCGGTAGGCTACCAATGCAAAGAACCCTATCGTGTACATTTTCGCGAATGCGTCCCCTAGCACGACCTTTCCGTCCACCCTCACCACATGACATCCTCAGCAGCTTACAAAACCGAGACTCACTATCAAAATTTGCATGGTGCATGTAACTAAAGAGTCTACAGAATCTATAACCTAACCTCTGATACCAAAATTGTAACAACCCACTCCCGGGCGGGCCCTACCTAGGAGTGAATCATCACTTTCCTGTTCCAGAGGTGCAATGCAACTGTAGTACCACTATATGATACGAGTGTAAATTCTAATAGTGTCTAAGCAAATAACAACAAAAATAATATAAGGCGCACCGGCCGTTCTATAGCAAAAAGTACTTAAAATAAATTATACAAAACATAATTGTTTCAAAATATTGAGATCTCTCCATACACATACTAATTAAATCAATAACCCCTTGAAATGTTACAATGCATTGACAAACCAAAATAATTACAAATGATAAAGACCTCTACATTATTAGCTGCTGCTGAGGATTCAACTATCACGTGCGACGTAAAAAGAGAACTATACTCTCAATTCCACTATGAAACTCCCTGAAATATAATGAGAGAATAATGAGCTACAAAGCCCAAAGTGAAATTTCTAGGTACTTTATGACAGTTTGAAAGCAAATATCATCGTAGTAAATTTATAACACTTTTAAAATAGATATAAGTTATCCTTGACTTGATTTTTATGAGAATAACTTCATTTAGTACAACATAATAGTCTGATTTGAAAATCAGATAAAATAAAATATATTTATATATATGTACATTCAAGTAATAATCACCATTTTGAAAATAATGTTCAAATCAACAACCACAATTCACACGACTCTTTCGAATCCATATACGCACATAAAAACTTCCGCCGCCCTTCCAATGGCCATCTCACACGCGGCACAAAGGAACTCTCCACACAACACCTCCCAATGGCCTTCTCACACACGGCGCAAAGGGACTCTCCACACAACATCTCCCAATGGCCTTCTCACATACGGCACAAAGGAACTCTCCACACAAATCAATAATCTCACCCTGCAGGGGAGTCAATTCATATCCCGACGGCGGAGTTTACACATAATTCACATTTACAACTCATTAACAACCAATCAATTCTCATGGTTTAATATATTGTATAAATATACAAGTCAAGTCATGACAAAACAACAACTTATATTACTACTATATATTTTTACAAAAGTCGAGCCACGACAAAATAATAATTTCAAATTAACAACACATTTATTCACAAAAGCCGAGCCACGGCAAAATAACAATTTCAAATTAACAAGACATTGATTCACAAAAAGCTGAGCCACTGCAAAATAACAATTGAAGCTTAACAACACATTTATTCATAAAAAGCCGAGCCACGGCAAAAACAACAAATCAAGGATAGCAACACATTTATTCACAAAACCGAGCCACGGCAAAATAAATATTTTACTTAGCGTAAATTAAATAAATAAAATATCTAAAAAATATATAACTTAAAATGTTAGGATTTTTTGGTCCTCAACCTCCACAAGTAAGATAGAAATCTCACCTCAAGTGAAAAGCATAAATCTACGCTACTCCACCCTTGGTTCTACCTTGACAATCTCGGGACCTAATATATAATTACGTAGCAATAAACGAATTTAATATCACTCTAAAATACTCAAATATTGACACACATATATATACATGAATGAATGCATGATTAATATTAATTAGAACTATAAATTATTGAATTTCATAAAATTATTTTAAAATAGAAACTACCTGCTTTTCTTGGGAATAAAAATATTAAAATATTAATTTTAATAAAATCCACCATTCTCCACAAAAATCTCAATTATTTCATTTTATTCCTAATATACCAATTTAGGGAAATTAAAATAATTTATTTTAATAAAATTTACAATTCAGAAAAATATTCTGTTTTATTATTTTTATATATTTCTATACTCTTTTTGCATTATAACAATCTAATAAACATTTAAATACTCAATATTTAATCAAAACAAAAATTTACAAAAATAAATAAATCTGTCCAGATTTTTCAAAAATTCAGAAAAATATCAAACACGCTTAAAAATTAACGAAAGTTTTTCTGTAGGTAGAATATGACAACAAGAACCTTCGTTCAAAAATTGAACCAAATCGGAGTATTCAACAATTTATTAAAATTCGTACAAAATTACTGCTACAGAAATTCCCGAAAATAATTACATTTAACCATAATGAGAAACAATGGAAGATTTTACCTTGATTTGGAGACTTTTGATGTAGTTTTAAACATGGGTTTGAAGGATTTAATTTTTGTGTGAAGATTTGGTGAAGAATTGAAGAGAGAAGAGAGAAGAGAGAAGAGAAGAGAGAAAAGAGAAGGAAATGGGAAAATGGGGAAAATTGGGGAAGGGGATCAGCCGCATGGCTGATCTTTTTACAAATAATTTGCAAAACCATCCTTCAATGTTTTTATAATTATAGATTTACCTTAAAACTTATAATGTATATTTTTCTCTTTATTTTTTTTTTCAAAAATGGGTAAAATAAAATTTTTAGCAATTTATAGTTATCATAAAACCACTTGAAAAATTTATTCGGTAAAAGTAAAATTTGTGGTTTTATACAAACATTCTTTACCAGACTACAAAATCTCATGGTGAGTCAGCTTGACAGTAACTAATAATTGTTTAATTGATACTACATCAGCATGACTTCACAATTAGGTAGAACAATTTTTTCAACTTTACACCTAACCGAAATGTCTTTTTCAACTTTACAACTAGTTAGAATCACTTTTTCAAAAGTAATCAACCTTCACCTTTTTAGACTTGCACAGAATTAGAAAAAAAGTAGTTTGAACCACTGTTTGAGGCAAAAGAAATGAGCTGAATTTTTGTGGAAGAATCAAGTTAGGACGAGTGGAAATAATATGACAACCTATGCTTTTATCAAATTTGATTGAAAGACCTAAGAAGGGAGTCAATTAGGTCTTTGGCTAATTTTCGAAAACTTTTTCCTTTTTACAAACTTAGTTTGGAAGTGATAAGAATTCAAGTTCACAAGATGATTTTTAAATCAACACAATAAATGAACAAGTAAGGGACGAAGAGCAATGAACACACAAGCAATTTATAGTGGTTTAATCTGCTCAAGATCTACTTCAACTATCTTGAGTCCACATTCAAATATTTCAAACACTCTACTACAGAAAGAGTTAAACAGGATACAAGAGAGTCTCATCCAATAAGGATTATACTCTAAAAACTCTTTTCAACGCAACAATCAAGGTTCACTCTCTGAAAAGGGTTTTATATCCTCAAAAAAACATTGAAGAAAGCAGTAGATGAAGTAAGAGAATAAGATATTACCATCAACTTGGTGGATGATAACAAATCTAGCTCCACTTTAACTTTTTGTCTATGGAACCTTGAATAATCACTTGTAGCCCAAGACAAAAGAGAGTTTTTTAATATTCAAATGATTTGGAAGTATAAAGGTTTTTAAAATACTCAAAACTACTAAAAAATATAAAGTTTGTGGCTTTTACAAGGTTTTAAATCCAATTATAATGATTAATATAGTCTAGTAACAGTAAAGTTTGGTTTACCAAAGAGGGATAACCGCGTCTAAATGATCGTCTAAACTTCTCTGTTTACTAAGCTACTAGGATAAATTTGGTCGACCAAACTTGACTATATGCATCCAAATGCTCGTCTGAATTTCTCTGAAAATTCAACAGCCAAGATTCTAGTTCGAACGTCTAAACTAAAGTCCGAACTTTACAAGATGTTTGGAAACAAACTGCAATAAGTTTGAAATTATTTTGGATTAGAAGATAAGTCATTAAAAACCTTTTGAACTACAAGCCATTATCAAATGCTTGGTAATTCAACAATGATCAAAGCCTTTTAAGATTCAAAAACTATGTTTTAGGCACCCTTACATATTCAAAAACTGAGGACAGGAGGTGTAGGGTTTACAAGAAGATACCTATTAAGCAAAGCCAAACCAAACCATGGGAACTTTTAATGCATGGTCAACGGAGCTTGTGCACTATTTTGGAGATGGGGAGCAACTCTACAATTCGTACAACAATATTTATAATTCGGGGTGGCAGAATCATCTGAGCTTCTCATGGAGCAATAAAGGACAATAAAGACGAACACATTTTCCCTGTTTCCAAACTTCATCAAGTTTCCGACCCCAAGTATTCTTATTTGAATTTTCTGGGTCTTCGTAGTGCTTCCAACCCCTTTGATATATTTGAACTGACTCACATTATTAAACTTTTCCTTTGCCCTTTCATTAGTGTCAAGCTTTGCTGAAGCAATATTTTTTTCAAGCTGTTCAAATGGGTCAAACTAAGAGTCTGCCTGATTGGGATCTTGTGCATCTTCTATAGGCAGATCTTCTTTTCATCTGAGGCTATTGTCATTGACATCTTCAATGGAAGGTTTCCTTGAAAGGCTTTACAAAACTATATCTTCATTTATTCTGCACATTTGAGCATGATTATTCTCCGCTCAAATTATGATATTTTCTTTCTAGATATATTTTGACCTTATTAAAATCAATCAAACTAGTACTCGGCCTATGAGACGTTTCAGAAAACAATAATTTGTAAACAATAATTTTCTTTCTGATAGCATCTAATGTTTGTTGACTAGGCCATTGGACCCACAATCAAAAATGAAAAGTTCAAACAAGGATTTGGATTCCTAATCCATTAGTGGATGTACTTACACCCTATTTATAAATCCATGAAATGTTGAATTCAGCAAAATAATGCGATATGCATTTACTAGATACAATTTTATCTTGGAACTGAAGAAATGGATGATATTCAAATAATTTTTCATATTTTTCTTATAATAGGAAGAAATATAATTGAAGCTTCCCAAGAGTCTTTGTAGCTGCTCCATATCAGTTGTCTCATCTGGAAATTTAGAAGCAAATTCAATACTTCTTTCTATAGGGATTATTTCTCCCCAGAAATATTATGACCCAAAAAATGAATAGAAGTCTAAAATAATTTCATTTTTGGGGCAGAAATTACTAAACCATTTTTTAATAGTCAACACTTCAATATATTTAAGTGTTTGAAATGTTGATCAATATTCCATGAAAATAAAAGAATATCAAGACCACAATGAATGTCTGATATGGAGTGAATATTTCATCCATACTATGTCAAAAATCGAAAGGTGCATTATATTTGATTCGTAATGTGCATTAGGAACAACAAAAGCATTTCATATCTGCCTTTGGATGAATTTGAATTTGCTAGTAACCAAATTTCATATCAAACTTGGAGAATATTATTACTCTATGTAATTTGTCAAACAAGTCATTTTTATTAGGAATAGGATATCAAATCCATATTAGAACCCTATTCAATGGTTTACGAATTACAACCAATCTAGGAACTCCTCATTCCTTTTTCGCATTTTTATTTACATAAGAAGCTGTACAATTCCAAGGAGAGTTGGAGGCTTATATTAAGCCTTTTTTTAGTAAGGATGATATTTGCTTCTCCCAAAGATCAGGATATACTTCATTCATCTGACAAGGTATTGCCGTAGTTAGAATTTTCATTTCACTAAAAACAGATTGATAGGGTAGTGATATTTCATATTTGTGCTTAATATAATAATCATTTTGAGCTCAAATTTCTGTTGAATTTTATCTTCAAACACCATTTACACTCCCTTTCTCTCTTATTTGGTTTAGATGAGTTTATTGAAGATTTGGAGCACAATGAAGCAATGAAGGAGATTCTACATACTTATAATGAAGAAAAAAAAAAGAAGAATGCAAAACAGGGTAGTGGGACAGAACAATCCAAGTGGGATTTTGACCTCCTTAGAGATTTTAAATGCAGATAAGATCTTCTGGACAATTATAGAGGAGATTCTGAAATTTCCAGAATGGTAACATTTACATCAATCCGAATTCGTTTGGTCACCATACATATAGTGCAAAATCAGTATTTCTGAATTTGGTTCCAGTTTTGACACATTGTGGTGTAATTACCATATCTGGAGTTCTAAATGTCCAACGGAGGTGATTCAAAGCTCTGTAGATACATAAGAGTATTATCTACAACTTGCATGGAGACAGGAAAACCTAGATCGTCCGATTTAATGCTCTTAATCACCAATAATCCAAACGGTACCGTTTTGGCAGAAACAGAATTTTCTGCAATTGTTGCTCTCTTTTTGTGAGGTATATATATATACCCTTTTAGGGCATTTGAAGGAGGCGGCCGTCTAGGGTTCCAGAGAGTAGAAAAACATCCAAAACCTCTCCCAAATCTTCAATCTTTGCAAGAGAAATCAAGAGAGAAGATCAAATCTTTGAAGAAGGAGAACATCAATCTTGAAGATTCAAGCTCAAGAACACAACTTTTCACAACCAAGTTGGAGAACTCCAAGCCTTGAAGAAGAGAAGATTTGAGCCATGAAAATGAGAAATTCTTACTCTTCTTTTATTGCTTTATGTTCTTTGAATTGTAATATGTTGATGAGCTAAATTCTTGAATACTTGGATGGTTATGAACCCTAGTTATTATCTATGTGAATGATTGGTTTTCTTGGTTGATTGAATTCCGAATTCTTGTGGATTATTTGTGGGTTTGATTGTTTGAATTGACTCAGCTATTAATTGATTCATAATCTGGATTTTTTCACTTGGAATTGAGAAAGGAAGGGTGAAATAGACCATATACAAACAATGAGGATGATTTAGGCACAAATATGAAATATCAAACTCCCCCACACTTAGACATTGCTTGTCCCCAAGCAATACTACAAAACAACTAAGAAATTTGAACAATAAACCACAAGAAATAAAGAGTGTTTTGAAGCATTTCAAACGGAGGCAGCATAGAGACAACATTACTTCTTTAAGAAAATTTGGAGCATGTCTACACAAACAATCTAAACGTCGTCCCAAATACCCATCACAAAGATTAAACAATCACCCCCTTATCTTATAAAGCAAGTAAGAATTCGTATGTATGTGTGTGTCCAGCCGATGCAAATGCTCAATAATTATAAGAGGGGAATGTCATATTATTGGCCAAGGAATTCGTATCAACAAAGCATAATGCCCCATAAGCCTGGCATTCACAAAACCTCTCCACTAATACTGTAACCAAAATTTAACCTCGATTAGGTAGGACTTTCAAGCTTGTAACTTTAGGCTTAGGGAAAGTTTAAGGTGTCAAAAGAAAGGTAAGGAATTCAAAGTCAAAGAAATGAGAGCTAAATAAAAAGTAATAACCCTTATTAGCCACAAGAAATATCACCATTCCCATATATTTAACCACAAACTCCCATTCTTTGCAAAATTCCCTCACCTTGGATTCAACAAACTTGTACAAATCATAGTCCATCCCACAACTTTTCCATCATCACCCATCTATGGCAACCCAAAAGTTTATACCTCAATCATGACAAAATTTACAATAATACAATGAAAACAATGAAGGCATCAAGAAATCTGAGAAGCCTTCAAAGCAGTAAACATACACATACTTTTCTCTCTTTTTTTGTTTTTTTTTTATTTTTTTTGAGGTATAATTCAATTTCCGATCATATAAGGTCATCACACCCCTCTTTTTTTTTTCTGTACCCATAAAACCTAGTTTTCCTGTCTTCCATTCCACCATTTGTTCAAATTTCCACAATACTCTTTGCTAACTTAAGGGCAAAAATGCATTTAGCTCTCTCAAAGAAAGGTCAATAAATTTAAAGAGTGGAGTTTAAAATTTGAAAGAAGGAAAAATAAATAAATAAAAAATATAGATTGGAAAATTTATGCATAAAGGCTTCAAGTAGGGTACTATGGATAAAATAAAAAGGCATGGCTAGAAAGGCTCGATCGGGACAAAAAAAGCCTATTACCCTCATTTCAAGATCAAACTAAGGTTACCTATTCATTTCGCCTCAAGGCAAGTGAATGCGGGTTCTAGGACAAAAATTTTGTTAAATTCTAAGGCCAATAATGCAAGATTCAACTCCATAATCAGTACAACAAAAGCAAAGGAAAATGTGCTTAAAAGATGAATTTTATACAAGCAAAGAATACAAGGGGTGCTTAGTTAATCAAGTTTAAGGTACTAGTTAAGACATTTAGAATGATTGTATAACTACTCTCTGAAAAAAGATTGAACATGCAAGTTTTGAAATACCTTGATGATTCCAAAAATAAAAACAAGAAAATTCATCCATAATTCATAAAAATAAACTATACTAAAGCCAACTCCCCACACTTAAGGCAACATTGTCCCCAATGTTGGGAGAAAGATACACAAAAGACTATAAATAAAAATTTAAAGATTGCACTCCAAAAAACCAAACACAAAAACGGTTAACAAAAGGGTTGTTTTGTACGTGAAGGCTAGGTAAACCCATATGAGCAGCAAGCTGCACCTTCTATATACTACACAACAAGAATGCATAAGAGAAATTTGGAAACAAGGACAAAATTAGAATTCAAGCATAAAAAAATAAGAAGAAAATAAAGAAAGAGAATGAGAAAAAGAGAAAAGAGAACTCCCCAGATGTAGCGTTCATGCACCGCTTGCTCCACCACTAGCTCCGAGGCCAGTTTTGCTCTCCTCTTTTTTTTTTTTTTATTTCCAAGAATCCAGATCATGGAGGATTAAAGAAACGTTTTCAAGTCCCTTAGGATCCCCGCCATGATAGAGTTTGAGTCGATGGCCGTTAACTTTAAATGTTTCTTTATCTGGATGTGCAACCTCCACTACACCATAAGGGTAGACCTTGTTTACTTCAAACGGTCCAGACCATCTAGATTTTAGCTTTCCGGGAAAGAGCCTCAACCGAGAATTGAACAATAATACTCGATCTCCTTCCTTAAATTCTCAGTTTGGCAGCACATGTTTGTCGTGCCATTGCTTCACCTTCTCCTTGTAGATTAGTGAATTATCATAGGCTTCTCTCCTCCATTCATCAATTTCATTGATTTGGAGCATTCTTTGCTTTCCTGCAATGTTAAGATCAAAGTTAACCAACTTGATAGCCCAATATGCTTTATGCTCAACCTCCACCGGTAAATGACAAGATTTTCCATAAACCAATCTATATGGAGTAGACCCTATGGGAGTCTTGTATGCTGTCCTATATGCCCACAAAGCATCATCAAGCTTAACACTCCAATCCTTTCTAGTATGCTCAACAATCTTTTCCAAAATTCTTTTGATTTCTCTATTAAAAACTTCTACTTGACCACTAGTTTGAGGATGATACGGCGTTGCCATCTTGTGAGTAACACCTAATCGATGCAAGACTTTCTCAAGTTGTTGGTTACAAAAGTGAGTTCCCCTATCACTTATTATAGCTGTAGGAATGCCAAAGCGAGTAAACAATTTCTTCAAGAATTTAACAACTACTCTAGCATCATTTGTGGGCAAAGCTTGGGCTTTGACCCATCTAGAGACATAATCAACTGCGACCAAAATATATGTATTACCAAAAGAGTTTGGAAAAGGACCCATGAAATCAATACCCCAACAGTCAAATATTTCACAAACTTGAAATGTAGAGAGAGGCATTTCATGTCTTTTTGAGATATTACCTGTACGTTGGCAATTATCACACTTTTCAACATACCTTTGGGCATCCTTAAACAAAGTCGGCCAATAGAATCCCGATTCTAGTACCTTTCTAGCTGTCCCATTAGCTTGATAATGACCACCGGCTGGACCTTTATGGCAATGCTCCAAAATGTCCATATTCTCAGGGTATGCTACACATCTCCTTATGATTTGATCTGCACAAATTCGAAATAGATATGGATCTTCCCAAAGATAGTACTTTAACTCCGAAAATAATTTCTTCTTTTGTTGAGGAGTCAAGTTCTTCGGTAAGATCCGACCTACAATATAGTTAGCATAATCTGCAAACCAAGGAGTGTGATCATTATGACCTACGACCGAGTATAACCTCTCATCAGGAAATGTATCATTGATGTCTTCCTCATTCAATCGCTCCAAATGTGGGTTCTCCAATCGTGATAGATGATCGGCAGCAAGATTTTCTGCTCCCTTTTTGTCCCTTATCTCCAAATCAAATTCCTGCAACAAAAGTACCCACCGAATTAGTCTAGGCTTTGCATCATGTTTGTTAAGAAGATATTTGAGTGCCGAATGGTCAGTATAAACAACAACTTTAGACAAAATGAGATAAGAACGAAATTTTTCAAAAGCAAAAACTATAGCAAGCAGCTCCTTCTCAGTTGTGGTATAATTCTCTTGTGCTTCCGTTAAGGTCTTGCTTGCATAGTATATTGGTTGAAAATACCTTTCTCTCCTTTGTCCAAGTACTGCTCCTACTGTAAAATCACTTGCATCACACATTAGTTCAAAGGGAAGAGACCAATCGGGGGCAACCAAGATAGGAGACTCTATCAGTTTTTGTTTCAACAAATTGAAAGCAAAGAAGCAATTCTCATCAAACACAAAGGCCACATCTTTTTCAAGTAAATTTGTGAGAGGTTTGGAAATTTTAGAAAAATCCTTTATAAACCTTCTATAGAAACCAGCATGACCAAGAAAACTTCTAATTGCCTTCACCGAAGTTGGTGGTGGTAATTTCTCTATGGTTTCTATCTTGGCTTTATCAATCTCTATGCCCTTACTAGAAATCTTATGCCCCAAAACAATATCTTCTTTAACCATAAAATGACATTTCTCCCAATTCAAAACTAAATTGGTTTCTTCACATCTTTGCAAAACCTTTTCAAGATTTTTCAAACAACATTCAAAGGAATCACCAAAGACAGAGAAATCATCCATAAAGACTTCCATAATATCCTCCACTAGACCTTCAAAAATAGCTAACATGCATCTTTGAAAAGTAGCAGGAGCATTACAAAGGCCAAATGGCATACGGCGGTAAGCAAAAGTACCATAAGGACAAGTAAAAGTAGTTTTCTCTTGATCCTCCGGGGCTATTGGAATTTGAAAATACCCCGAAAAACCATCAAGAAAACAATAATACCTGTGACCCGCGAGTCTCTCAAGCATTTGATCAATGAAAGGCAGTGGAAAATGATCCTTCCGAGTGGCATCATTGAGCTTTCGGTAATCGATACATACCCTCCATCCCGTCACGGTCGTCATGGGAATCAGCTCGTTTTTCTCATTAGGTACCACAGTCATCCCTCCTTTCTTGGGGACTACTTGGACGGGACTAACCCATGGACTATCTGAGATAGGATAAATAAGACCGGCATCAAGAAGCCTGATTACCTCCGCTTTTACCACTTCCTTCATGTTTGGATTTAACCTTCTTTGGGGTTGCACCACTGGCTTGAAGTCTTCTTCCATCATTATTTTGTGGGTACAAAATGAAGGACTAATACCATTGATGTCAGAGATTTTCCATGCCATTGCCTTTTTATGCTTCTTTAACACTTTGATGAGCTCTTGTTTCTGCTCTTTTTGCAAATTGTTTGCAATGATCACCGGAAGTTTAGAATTATCTGCAAGAAAAACATATTCCAAATGATCTGGTAACTTCTTCAGCTCCAACTCTGGGGGATCTTCAATGGAAGATTTCATTCTACTGCCTTTTTCCCTTTCAATCTTCTCAAACATCATCCCTTTGGTTGTGAATGGGGATGACTCCAAATGTGCTATAATTTCGTCAACTTCATGCTGCCCCTCATTTATTTCTTCACCTTGAAATAGAGATATTTTCAAAGGGTCATCAATCAATAATTCCTGAACATAATCGAAGACAATGTTACCAATAACATCTATCCTATAAAAAGAATCATCATGATCAAAAGAATGTTTCATAGCCTCAGGAACTTTAAAAATAACTTCTTCTTCTCCTACCCTAAGGGTCAATTTTCCTTCACATACATCTATATTAGCCTTAGCGGTAGCTAGAAAAGGTCTCCCTAAAATTAATGGCAGATCAATATCCTCATTCATGTCAAGTATCACAAAATCAACAGGAAATATGAATTTATCAACTTTCACAAGTATCTTCAATAATTCCCCTAGGATACTTAACCGATCTATCTGCCAATTGAATGCTCATCCTAGTAGGTTTAGGTTCACCCAACCCTAACTTTTTAAACATGTCATATGGTAACAAATTAATGCTAGCTCCTAAATCTGCTAATGCTCTACCAATTGACAAACTACCAATAGTGCAAGGGATAGTGAAACTCCCTGGATCCTTTAGCTTTTGGGGTAACATGTTTTTGTTTTGAAGAATGGCTGAACATTCCTCGTTCAATGTCACCATTGAGAACTCTTCTAGCTTTCTTTTCTTGGAAAGGATCTCCTTTAAGAATTTAGCATATCTTGTCATCTGTGAAAGAGCTTCAACAAACGGTAAGTTGATATGCAATTGCTTAAAGAGTTCAAGAAATTTACCAAATTGTTCGTCCTTTTTCTCTTGTTGAAGTCGGGCAGGATATGGAATTTTTGGCTTGTATTCTGGAATTTCCTTTTTCTTTTGTGCTTCTTTCTTCTCAATCCTTTCTTCATCATCCACATGCAATGGTTCTTCCATCTTCCCTTTTTCTGTTTCTTGCTCCTTTTGCTTTAGAACCTCCAATTCCTTCCCACTCCTCAAAGTGATGGCTTTAGCATGTTCTCTCGGATTTGGCTCGGTATTACTTGGGAGGGTTCCAACTTGCCTTTCCGAAACAAGCTTCGCCAATTGGCCTATTTGATTTTCCAAGTTGTGAATAGAAGCCTCTTGGTTCCTTAGGGATGCTTCTTGAATTTGGAACCGATTTTCAGTTGCCACAATAAACTTTGTCATTAATTCCTCAAGGCTAGACTTCACCGGTGGTTGAGGAGGTGTAGGAGGTTGATGTTCGTAAGGAAGAGATGGTTGGGGTCGAGAGCTTGATGAAGATTGGAAACCGGGAGGATGTAGCGGTCTTGGTTGTCCTTGATTACTCCATGAAAAGTTTGGATGATTCCGCCACCCCGGATTATAAGTATTGCTATAAGGATTGTTGGGCTGCCTCCCTCCTCCAAGATAGTCCACATGCTCCGTTGATGATGTATTAGAAGTTCCCATGATTTGGCATTCATGATTTGGGTGACCATCTCCGCAAAAGTCACAAGCCATCATCACTTGGGAGATTGAAGATGACCGACTTAAGCTCTCGATCTTCTTGTTTAGGGCTTCAAACTTAGCCTCCAAAGCCATCATCATATCTATGTTGTGTACTCCATTAACCTTGGCTTTCGGTCTAGGATTCCCCCATTGGTAATTGTTCATTGCAATATTTTCAATAAGATCATGTAACTCTTCCGGTGTCTTTAAATTTGTAGTTCCTCCCGATGAAGCATCAATAAGTTGCTTGGAAGGGAAATTTAACCCACTATAGAATGTTTGCATTTGCAGGCCCAAATCTAGACCATGATGTGGGCATTTTCTCAATAGCTCCTTCCACCTCTCCCAAGAATCATATAAGCTCTCACTCTCCATTTGTTGAAAAGAGAAGATGTCATTCCTTAGCTTGGTTGTCCTTGCCGGAGGGAAGTATTTCGCGAGAAACTTCTCGGCAATATCGTTCCATGTAGTAATAGAGCCCGGTGGAAGTGACTTCAACCATGACTTGGCTCGATCCCTCAATGAAAATGGAAATAGCCAAAGGCGGATGGCATCTTCGGAAGCCCCGTTAATCTTGAAAGTATCACATATTTCCAAGAAGTTGGTAATGTGAGCATTTGGGTCTTCGTCCGGCAAACCATCGAATTGCACCAATTGTTGAACCATTTGGATAATATTTGGCTTGATCTCAAAATTGTTTGCTTCAACTCTTGGCCAAGCAATGCTTGACTCCGTTCCTAACAAAGAAGGTCGTGCATAATCTCCCATAGTTCTTTGCCTTTCATTCCCATTGTGTGCCATATTGTTCACTTGTTGAATATTTTCACCTTCAATTTCAACTCCCTCAAGTACTACTTCAAGATTGATACCCCTTGGATCCCAATGAAAAATCTGTTCACCTTGGGAATTAAGTTGAGGCAATTCCTCCGAATCACTTGAGATCATAAACCAAAACAAATTCACACCTTCACAACAAATAAAAGTAAATGTTTAAAGCAAGGAATTTTTTTGTTTTTCTTCACTAAAACAGAACAAAAACAGAAAAATAGTTTAAACAAAACAAAAACAGAGCAACACAAACTAAGTACTTCAATTCACCAATAACTAACAAAATTACAAACAAGAAAACAAATGCTAACACTAGTAACAAGTATTACACAAACTAACAAGTAAAATGACTAAATCAATAGAGTTTGAGCTTTCCTAATATTGACCAATTACTCCCCGGCAACGGCGCCAAAAACTTGTTGTGTTGTTTTGCATGCCCTTATACTAAATTTTATCACAATCTCTAACAACTTTCACACAAAACACTAGGCAAGTGCACCTATCATTTTGATTAGTATAATGACAAGTAATTTAAATATCGTATCCACGGGGATGATCAATTACCATTACTCACTTTCTACTCTATTGTTTAGTCTATCAAATTTGCTTGTGAAAATGATTGAAATTACAACTAGGAATAAAAATCTAACCTAAACAGAAAAATTCAGTTTATGTAAATTTCAGTTTGCAAGAGAAAATTTCAATTGAGAGAATAATACTTGAATGGAAAATCCCCCTAGAATTACCTATGTGATAGAAAAGTCCCTTGGTTAATGAATTCCCCTTCTTATGTTTGATGAAATTCCTAAGTTAGAACTCACTCTATCTCTAGATGAAAGTCCTCTACTTTTAGATTAATTGGTTGAAATCTCTTCCTAACCAATTCAACCTAAAAATGCATTTACATTAGTGAATTTCCAATTAGATTCTCTAATTACCAAGAAGATGTTGAGGTTCCTATCTCTAGTCATCTAAATCATCCCCATTGTTTGGGTATGGTCTATTTCACCCTTCCTTTCTCAATTCCAAGTGAAAAATCCAGATTATGAGCCAATCAACAACTGAATTAATTCAAGCAATCAAACCTCCAAATTAGATTTCTCTAATTGCCAAGAAGATTTTGAGGTTTCTATCTCTAGTAACCTAAATCATCCTCATTGTTTGTATATGGTCTATTTCACCCTTCCTTTCTCAATTCCAAGTGAAAAAATCCAGATTATGAATCAATTAATAGCTGAGTCAATTCAAACAATCAAACCCACAAACAATCCATAAGAATTCGGAATTCAATCAACCAAGAAAACCAATCATTCACATAGATAATAACTAGGGTTCATAACCATCCAAGTATTCAAGAATTTAGCTCATCAACATATTACAATTCAAAGAACATAAAGCAATAAAAGAAGAGTAAGAATTTCTCATTTTCATGGCTCAAATCTTCTCTTCTACAAGGCTTGGAGTTCTCCAACTTGGTTGTGAAAATTTGTGTTCTTGAGCTTGAATCTTCAAGATTGATGTTCTCCTTCTTCAAAGATTTGATCTTCTCTCTTGATTTCTCATGCAAAGATTGAAGATTTGGGAGAGGTTTTGGATGTTTTTCTCTCTGTTTTTCTCCTCTCTGGAACCCTAGACGGCCGCCCCCTTCAAATGCCATAAAAGGGTATATATATCCCTCACAAAAAGAGAGCAACAATTGCAGAAAATTCTGTTTCTGTCAAAACGGTACCGTTTGGATTATTGGTGATTAAGAGCATTAAATCGGACGATCTAGGTTTTCTTGTCTTCATGAAAGTTGTAGATAATACTATTATGTTTCTACAGAGCTTTGAATCACCTCCGTTGGACATACATAACTCCAGATATGGTAATTACACCACAATGTGTCAAAACTGGAACCAAATTCAGAAATACTGATATTGTACTATATGTAGGGTGACCAAACGAATTCTGATTGATGTAAATGTTACCATTCTGGAAATTTCAGAATCTCCTCTATAATTGTCCAGAAGATCATATCTGCATTTAAAATCTCTAAGGAGGTCAAAATCCCACTTGGATTGTTCTGTCCTGCTACCCTGTTTTGCATTCTTCTTTTTTTTTTCTTCATTATAAGTATGTAGAATCTCCTTCATTGCCTCATTGTGCTCCAAATATTCAATAAACTCATCTAAACCAAATAAGAGAGAAAGGGAGTGTAAATGGTGTTTGAAGACTAAAATTCAACAGAAATTTGAGCTCAAAATGATCTTTATATTAAGCACAACTATGAAATATCAGGTAGTTGTACCATATGAGTCTTTCTTTTTTAGAAATCATTTGGAAGATTACTATAAATTTCTTTATGGAAAGCTTCTTCCATTTTTAGGATCTTTCTTGAACCTCAAAATTAGATAATTTTTTCTGGGTATCAGGCATTTGTACTCCTTAATTCAGAAAAATTATTTGATTTTGTTTCAAGAGAATTTCTTGTAGTTCAGAACAATATTTCTGGGATCAGAAATGAACTCAAAAAAGAGTTTGATCCATTACAACTAGCATATATGCCAGTATTATCAACTATAACAGACATTATCACTCATTTATAAATGGAATGCCTAAAACTACATATTGTTAAAAGTAAGAATGAAGTTGAGATACAGGGTTCAGCTTTAGATACACACGCATTTGTGAGCTTGAACTTAATTGGCATTTTATCATCACTGGTGGAGGTTAAACTTTGAACTATTTTTTCAAAAGTATCTAGAAGGTACTATTCATTCTCTCAAATAGTTCATAACTTCAAAGAGATTAAATTCGGAATAATATATCGTTGATTTCTTAAAATGGTAAGTTTATCATACCATTTTCGGGGGAAGTAAATGCTTAGTCATATTGAGATATTCAGGAGTTCTTCCAGGAGTTTTTGCCGGGAGTTCAATTACAACCGGGTTTCTTCCTTTTTCTAATTGAGATAATTTATTATTCATTTTATAATTTTTGAGTTTTGAATAAGTTATTTTTATTTTAAACTATTAATTTCCCTTTCTAAAATCACCAATTGTGACTGAAAAACTCACTTTTATTCTTGAGTCTAGAATAAACTTCATTGATTTTAAAAGCCTCATAAGGCTGAAATGAAGTTTTCTTCTCATTACCAATTTTCAAGCATTTTTCTATTAATTCTTTTCAATTTTTGAGTCGTTGTCTTGGTCAATTAATTTGATCAAGTCTTCCTTAGAATGAGAAAGTATAGAGATTGCTCGGCTCACTTCAGTTATTTGCGTGAAGTATTCCAGTTTTTCAGAATGATTATTCTTAGAATCAGAACAATCATAAGATGAACAATATTTTGGTTCTTGAATTTGTCAGATATTTGTCCTGTAAAGTGTTCAAGGATTGTGCACGTAAGTGTATAGGCACAATCCTCAACTTCTATTTGCAGTTTTCTAGCAGAAGTTCCAGTGTCGGTTCTGACAATTTTCCTTGCATTAAGGACTTCATTTCTTTGAAGTTGGTTAAGAGTATCATCCCACCATTTTCAAAGAGTGCCAGCAAAACCATATATTATCATTTCTATGATTGGTCTTTCAGAATGTTTAGCTTGTTTGCAAACAGTAGAATACATAAGCATCCTATGAAGCAAATTATGTATTTTTCTATTGAAAAGACCATCCAAATTCTATAAATAGATGGTTTTTGGGTGATAAGAATTAGTGATTAAATTACCACCTTCTTCATTTAGGACATCTACAGGGATTGGACTTTTATACTAATGATGGTCCAAACCTTTCTTTTTTTCAAACTTCATTTTGTTAGTTCAGAGAATTTTTCCATGATCCTATCTATCTCATCATCATAATCTTACTGCTCAGTTTCCGAATTAGAAATAGAAGATTCTTCCATTGATGAGAATTCCTCTTCATAAGGTTTTAAATTCAATTATAATGATTAATATAGTCTAGTAACAGTAAAGTTTGGTTTACCAAAGAGGGATAACTGCGTCTAAATGATCGTCTAAACTTCTCTGTTTACTAAGCTACTAGGATAAATTTGGTCAACCAAACTTGAATATATGCATCCAAATGGTCATCTGAATTTCTCTAAAAATTCAACAGCCAAGATTCTAGTTCGAACGTCTAAACTAAAGTCCGAACTTTACAAGATGTTTGGAAACAAACTACAATAAGTTTGAAATTATTTTGGACTAGAAGATAAGTCATTAAAAACCTTTTGAACCACAAGCCATTATCAAATACTTGGTAATTCAACAATGATCAAAGCCTTTTAAGATTCAAAAACCAAGTTTTATGTACCCTTACATATTCAAAAACTGAGGAGAGGAGGTGTAGGGTTTACAAGAAGATACCTATTAAGCAAAGCCAAACCAAACCATTGGAACTTCTAATGCATGGTCAACGGAGCTTGTGCACTATTTTGGAGATGGGGAGCAACTCTACAATTCGTACAACAATATTTATAATTCGGAGTGGCAGAATCATCTGAACTTCTCATGGAGCAATCAAGGACAACAAAGACGAACACATTTTCCCTGTTTCCAAACTTCATCAAGTTCCCGACCCCAAGTATTCTTATTTGAATCTTCTGGGTCTTCGTAGTGCTTCCAACCCCTTTGATATATTTGAACTGACTCACATTATTAAACTTTTCCTTTGCCCTTTCATTAGTGTCAAGCTTTGCTGAAGCAATATTTTTTTCAAGCTGTTCAAATGGGTCAAACTAAGAGTCTGCCTGATTGGGATCTTGTGCATCTTCTATAGGCAGATCTTCTTTTCATCTGAGGCTATTGTCATTGACATCTTCAATGGAAGGTTTCCTTGAAAGGCTTTACAGAACTATATCTTCATTTATTCTGCACATTTGAGCAAGATTATTCTACGCTCAAATTATGATATTTTCTTTCTAGATATATTTTGACCTTATTAAAATCAATCAAACTAGTACTCGGCCTATGAGACATTTTAGAAAATTGCTTAGCTTTGTAAACAATAATTTTCTTTCTGATAGCATCTAATGTTTGTTGAATAGGCCATTGGACCCACAATCAAACTTTTCCAGACAGTTTGGCACAGTAAAGTGCGGACGCAAGTTCGGACGTCCGAACTTCTCTGAAACTAGCCATTACTAGTCGTTTTATAGTCCGAACTTCTCAGAAACTAGTCTTTACTAGCCGTTTTATAGCTGTTGCATTTGAATTTTCACATCTATAAAAGCTATAAACTTTATATTTTTTGTACGTTTTGAGTCTTTACAAACTTTAAGCATTCCAAAGCCTTTAGCAAACATTTTTAAAGCTCTCTTGTGTCTTGTGCATTCAATTGATCAATCCAAAGACATCAAAGTGTGAAGGTGCAAATATTGTGTAAACATCTACCAACAAGTGGTAACATCTACACACTCTTTTCTTCTTATCAAATTGTGTTTTCTACTAGCTCTTGCAAGGTTATCTTAATAACATAAAACCCTTTAGTTAAGGGTGATCCTTGAAGTTGTAATTCAAGGTTGTTTGTAGATATAAAACCATTGTGTGGTGAGCCTTGTTTGTAAAAGTTACTAGAAGAGGTTGTGAGTGTAAAACCATAGTGTGGTGAGCCTCTCATGTAATTTGTGAGCTTGAGCATATTGTAGATTGGTTGAAATCCTTAAGCATAGGCTTAAGGTAGTGGACGTAGATCTTGACAATCGAACCACTATAAATTGCTTGAGTTCTTTGCTCTTACATTCCTTATTGCTTTGCAATTAACTGTCTTTAACTTGATATATAGAATCTGTTCTTTGCTTAAATTAATAAAAGGTTTTTGTTTGCGAAAATTAGCCAAATACCTAATTCACCCCCCCTCCCCTCTTAGGTATTTCAATTGGTATCAGAGCAGGAACTTCTTTGTGTGGTTTTACAACCTAGAAGTTAAAGATCTTATGGCTAATATTTGAAACTTACCTTACCAAGAAGGATCTTCCACAAATAGACCACCTTTGTTTGATGGAACAAATTACAGTTTTTGAAAATCTAGAGTTAAGATATACATTTGTTCTATCAATTTTGATTTGTGGAATATTATTGAAAAAGGTCCTTATGTTCCTATGAAAATGAAAGCAGATGGTGTGACCTTATAGCCAAAATCTGCTGATGAATTTGATGAGCATGATTCAAAGAAAATGACTTTAAATTATCAAGCCATGAACATCTTGAGTTGTGCATTAGATGTTACTGAATATATTAGAGTTAGTGGTTGTGACTCTGCTCATGATATGTGGAGATTACTCCAAATAACTCATGAAGGTACAAATCAAGTAAAAAAATCTATACTTGCTATGCTTGTTAGAGATTATGAACTGTTTACCATGAAACAAGGTGAAAATGTTAGTGATATGTTTACTCGTTTTACTAACATTTTTAATGGCTTAAAAGCTTATGGTATAAGCTATACTATGGGAGAGCACAACAGGAAGATTTTGGATGCTCTACCAAAATCTTGGCAGCCAAAGACACTTGCTATTGAGGAGTCCAAGGATTTGAAAGCTCTTCCACTTGAAGAGCTTATTGGATCTCTGCATACACATGAAATGAAGATGAAGAGATTAAATGACAAGGAAGATGAAGAAAAGGGAAGAAAAGGAGTTGTACTCAAGGCTTCTAATCATTTGAGTGAACAAGAAAAATCTTCAAGTGAAGAAGAAGAATGTAACAGTGGTGAAGAGGAAATTGCCATGGCAGTTAGGAAGTTCAAGAGATTCTACAAAAAGGAGTTTCTCAAAAAGGGAAGAAAGCCAGCCAAGAAGAGTGGACAGTCTTCCTCATTCAAACCTCAATGTTTTAAATGCAAGAGTACAGAGCATCTTGTTGCTGATTGTCCCAGAGTTTTGGAAAGGGAAAGAGATAGCAAGAACAAAAGGAAATCTGCCAAGAAAGGAAAAGGACTGGCTGGAACGTGGGATCAACAAGAAAGCGAAGATGAAAGTGAAGGAAAGGCCAACATATGTTTTATGGCTATTGATGATGAGGTACATTCTTCTCCGTCCATTTCTAATCTTTATGATGATGATGTTGATCCTAGTGAATTGCTTATAGAAATGTATGAAGAGTTGAAAAAGGCTTCAAAAAGAAATAAAGATATGAAATCAAAAATAAATGATTTGTCAAATGAGAATTCGAAATTATGTGCTGAAAATGGTAAACTTCTTAAGACCATTAATTGTCTTAATATTTAAAAAGAAGTTTTAAATGCAACCATACAAAACACATCATTTGAAAACTAAGAGCTCTGAATAAAAGTTACTTCTCTTGAAAAAATGCTCATTGATCATGAGATTTTAAAAAGAAAAGTTAATGATCTTACTTCGTGCATTGAAAAATTTACAAATGGAAGAGAAAACTTAAATAAATTACTTGGTTATCAAAGATCTTCATTTACAAAACATGGTCTTGGTTTTACTCATGATAGCTATGTTCTTAAATATAAAAACACTTTTGCTAAAGAAACTCTTAATTCTAGGCATCATATTTGTTGTACATATTGTGGCAAGCATGGGCACAAGGTATCAAAATGTTTTGTAAAAGAAAGATAGAAAATGGTATTAAGACCATTTGGAAAGTCAAAGGAACTATCACTAACCCCCTTGGACCCAAGAAAATATGGGTACCAAAAATCACTCTTTCTAATTTGGTGTAGGTCCAATTTGCTTCAAGATCAAGTGCCACAAAATGGTTTCTTGACAGTGGGTGCTCAAGACATATGACAAGAAATGCCTCACTTGTTAGTGAGCTTCAAGCAACAAGTGAAGGCTTTGTCACATTTGGTGATAAGAAGAAAGGAAAAATCCTTGGTATAGGTAACATTGGTAAAGGCTCCTTTCCTCTTATTAAGCAAGTATTACTTATTGATGGTTTGAAATATTATTTACTTAGCATTAGTCAATTATGTGACAATGGATGTAAAGTATAATTTAAATGTGATACTTGTACTATTCTTGATAGTGAAAGTAGCAAAACCATTTTTGTTGCTAAAAGAGTTGGTAATGTATATGTTTTATATCTTGATGAACTTATCACAAATGATATAAAATGTCTTGCTATTCATGATAATGATAGTTTTCTGTGGCATAGAAGATTAGGACATGTTAGCATGGATTTATTGAATAAACTCTCTACACAAGAGCTTGTTAGAGGTTTACCCAAAATGCATTTTGATAAAACTCGACTTTGTGATGCTTGTCAATATGGAAAACAATCAAAAACATCTTTTAAACCAAAGAAAATGGTTTCTACTTCAAAACCTCTTGAATTAGTTCACATGGACTTATTTGGGCCAATGAGGACCACTAGTCTTGGTGGTAAAAGATATGCTTATGTGATTGTAGATGATTTTTCAAGACTTACTTGGGTGCTTTTCCTAGCCCAAAAGGATGAAACATTTCAGGAATTTGAAAAACTTTTCAAAAAGGTTCAAACATCCCTTAAATATAAACTGATCTCTATTAGGAGTGACAATGGAAGAGAGTTTTGTAACCAAGATTTTACAAAATTTTGTGATGAGTATGGTATAACTCATAATTTTTCTGCTGCCAAAACACCTCAACAAAATGGTGTTGTTGAGAGGAAAAACAGAACTTTACAAGAGATGGCTAGATCAATGCTTTGTGAAAATTCTTTGCCAAAATACTTTTGGGCTGAAGCTGTAAGTACTGCTTGCTATGTAATGAATAGAGTTTTATTAAGACCTTTCATAAGAAAAACACCTTTTGAACTTTTATTTGATAAAACCCCTTCAATTGTCTGTTTTAAAGTTTTTGGTTGTAAGTGTTTTATCTTAAACACTAGTGATTATCTTGGTAAGTTGGATAGAAAATCTGATGAAGGTATATTTCTTGGCTATTCTTCAAATAAAAAGGCATATAGAGTCTACAATAAAAGAACATTATGTGTTGAAGAAACCATACATGTAACTTTTGATGAATCTAACATTTATCTTCAAAGAAGAAATGAAGATGATGCAGGTTCCTCAATGATTAAAAATCAAACCTACCATCAAGTACTTACATTGGAAGAACATGCCAAGGAAGAAGAAATAATGGAGCAAGAACAAGATGGTCAATCAAGCAATGATCAAGAGCTTCCAAAGGATCTAACATATGCAAGAGGTCATCCTAAGGAGCAAATCATTGGTGATGTCTCTCAAGGAGTAAAAACAAGGCGGTACTTTATTGATAATTTTGCTCTTTTATCTCATTTAGAACCTAAAAACATTGATGATGCATTGAGTGATAATTTCTGGATTATTGCTATGGAAGAAGAATTAAATCAGTTTGAAAGGAATAAAGTTTGGACTCTTGTTCCAAGACCCCATGATCATTCCATTATAGGTACAAAATGGGTTTTTAGAAATAAATTAAATGAACTAGGAGAAGTTGTTAGAAATAAAGCTAGACTTGTTGCTCATGGTTTCAACCAAGAAGAAGGTATTGACTATGATGAAACTTTTGCTCCTGTAGCCAGATTGGAATCTATAAGAATACTTTTGGCTTTTACTTGTTTTAAAGGATTTAAGCTATTTCAAATGGATGTCAAAAGTGCTTTTCTAAATGGCTTTATTGAAGAAGAGGTCTATGTAGAGCAACCTCCTGGTTTTATTCATGAAAAATTTCCAAATCATGTCTTTAAGTTAACCAAAGTTCTCTATGGATTGAAACAAGCCCCAAGAGCTTGGTATGAAAGATTAAGTGGATTTCTTCTTTTAAAAGGTTTTGCAAAAGGAAAAGTAGTCACAACTCTTTTTATAAAAACATCTACCAATAATGATATTTTACTTGTACAAATTTATGTTGATGATATTATCTTTGGTGCTACTAACATATCTCTTTGTGAAGACTTTTCGAAATCTATGCAAAATGAATTTGAAATGAGCATGATGGGAGAATTGAATTTCTTTCTTGGGCTGCAAATTAAGCAAACCAAGGATGGATTTTTTATCAATCAAGCTAAGTATACCAAGGAGCTTTTGAAAAGATTTGGAATGGATCAAGCAAAAGGGATAGGTACTCCAATGAGCTCATCGACTAAACTTGACAAAGATGAAAAAGGTAAAAATATGGATGAGAAGTCATATAGAAGTATGATTTTCTTGAATTTGTCAGATATTTGTCCTGTAAAGTGTTCAAGGATTGTGCACGTAAGTGTATAGGCACAATCCTCAACTTCTATTTGCAGTATTCTAGCAGAAGTTCCAGTGTCGGTTCTGACAATTTTCCTTGCATTAAGGACTTCATTTCTTTGAAGTTGGTTAAGAGTATCATCCCACCATTTTCAAAGAGTGCCAGCAAAACCATACATTATCATTTCTATGATTGGTCTTTCAGAATTTTTAGCTTGTTTGCAAACATTAGAATACATATGCATCCTATGAAGCAAATTATGTATTTTTCTATTGAAAAGACCATCCAAATTCTACAAATAGATGGTTTTTGGGTGATAAGAATTCGTGATTAAATTACCACCTTCTTCATTTAGGACATCGACAGGGATTGGACTTTTATACTAATGATGGTCTAGCCTTCTTTTTTCAAACTTCATTTTGTTAGTTCAGAGAATTTTTCCATGATCCTATCTATCTCATCATCATAATCTTACTGCTCAGTTTCCGAATTAGAAATAGAAGATTCTTCCATTGATGAGAATTCCTCTTCATAGTTTCCAGTCATGCAATTTGCAATACTGTGTTCTCCATGAGAACTATTCTTCTCATTCTCGGATGAGTTGATTTTTATATTCATTAGTTGAGATACAAGGGTTGTCTTTTAATGTTTTGGAACTAGAACCAAAATTAAATCCAGACACCTCAATTAGTGGCTTGATTATAGGTTCTTTTGACTAATTCAGAGATACTATCTCCTTCTTGTTTATATTGGATGGAAGCTTAATTAAATACGCTTCAAGGGACTCAACCAAAATACTAAAGATACAAATTAGTATAATTCAATAGTTTATATATGTTAAAAATCTATTTTAAAGAATTTTCCATGTTCTCTTTTACTTTCATAGAAGAAGAGCCTTCCAAAGTCTCATTATACCTAGTGCGAAACAAAGGCTCCGTAGGAGGATAAACAAATTTTATTACTCTTCCTCCTTTGGTTTTCCATGATCTTGTAATCATGTTTAGCTTTTGTTATTGTGAGTACACATAATAAGTTGTGAACCTAGGTATAAAATGCAACATAGTTCTGTATTTTTCCAAATGATTGTAGTAATCATCCTTCCATTTCTTTATGAAGTAAGAATCAAACATTGAAAGGTCCCAATCCCAAAGAGGTTTGTTCTTCTCTCTTCTTGAAGTCTAAGTAGTCTAAGTAGACTTGCTAGTGAGAAATCACATATTTCTCCCTTCTTGAAGTTATAAACAAATAAATAAGGATATGGTAAAGAAGTAACCCATACCTTTGATTGTTTAGGGTCTATTGGACAAGGATCTAGATAGTCTGATCCTATTATGTGGAGTGAAGGATATTGCTACATCTCCATCTTCGTACTGAACTATTTGTTCAACATCAAAATTAATTATTGGCCTAGGTTCTATTGCATCGAGCAATAACCAAGATTCCATAAAGTTTATTTCTTCCCATTTTAACAACTTATTGGTTGTTGTGTTTGACGTCAACAGGTTGGATTCAACCATGATTTGTTTGTCCATCTTCAAGTCTAGTATGTCTAGATTTTGGACAAAAAGTATTCATCACTCTGAAATGGATTCTATAGATTATTTCTAGTCTCCAAATGAGGGATAAAATTGTATCCATGGGTCTATGTTTAGAGGGATATTGCCTCATACACATTTTTGTCAAATAATGACATACTTAAATTGGAGTACACATTAAAATATATTGGTCCATAACATAGGCATATCTAGACCACTCCCATTAAGGAAGGTTTCCAATCCAAGCATCTAGCATCTTGGAAAGTGGTTAGGAATAAAGCGTTTAAACCTCCCAAGGTTAGCAATTTGAAAGCAATTTGCACTAAACCAATATGAATGTATTTATAGTACTGATGCCTATAATGTTGCAAATCAGCAAATGAAAGTAACTTAAGATCTTAGATTTTATTATCCATAGTTACAGTTTGTTCCATTAATTTAATGCGCTGTTTTGATTTAAAATCAAAAGAACCAAATTTGTTAGGATCTACAAATGAAATAGTCCATCTGTTGAAAGCAGCTTTAGAATTAGATATTTCAGTGAGTTCAGTAGTATTAAGTAACTGTGAATAGGGGTATTCACTATTTGAATAAACTAGAATAATCGAACCAATGCAAATTTTAATTCGGTTATCGGTTCACATTTTCTCCCAAAAAAATTGGTTTGGTTTGGACTGTTTTCTCCAAATAATACTTTTGTTCGGTTTCGGATTGGCAATCTCCCAACCCAAGCCAAACCAAAAATTGATTTAAAATTTTCTTTTTTTAAAAATAATTATTCTTAGTTGACTTTCAGCCAAAAAATAGTTTTTTTTTTTCACTTCAGAATTTGGACAAGCTATTTTCCCCAGAAATTTGGTTTAAGTGTGTATTAGCTTTGGTTTGGTTTCTGAAAAAAATTAAAAACCGAAGTTTCTCCAAATTATCAAACCTATTTTTATCCATTCCATACCGATGAACAGGTCTAACTTTGAAAAATCAAAATTAGAAGACAATATTCTTCTAAACATGTTAAAAAGAATAAGAATATTCTGTAAAACATAATAAACAAATTATGTTCTATAAATAACTGCTTGTAATGAGATTATATCATGCTTCTATGTTTATAGTTAGTTATTTGTTCTTAACACTTCTCATAATATTATGATTAAAAAATGGATAAACACGTGTGTCAACAGTTTACTTGGGAAAAATTGAATACTTACAGCCCATTGCCTCTTCGTAACCAAACGTGACTTAAAATGACGTTTCATTTATGCATAATATAAGTCACATATTATGATACTAATTCATTTTTAGCAAACTAAACACATGCGCAAATTATGATTCTAATCTATTCCTAACAAGTTATTTCTCTAACATAATTTTTTATTATATTCTATAGAATATCAGATTCAAGCTAACATATATTTATATATATATATATATATATAGCCAACGGGGGAAGCCTAATCAATCCATGAAGCCATCATTGTCTCCATATTTTTGCATAACCGTTTCACTCTCGAAAGGTTCAAAAATGCAGGCAGCCAAGATAGACAGTGAAGTGGGTTCAGAGGACCTGCACGATGAACGGTGCCAACATTTAGAAAAACAAAAAATGGAGGCAGCCAACATTGAATGGGATTTTTTCTGTTTCTTTTAATATTCTGACCAATTTAGTCCACACGCTTGATTCTTAGCTGATCGGACAAACGCGACTTTCTCCTCGTCTTATTTCATTTTTTATAGTAAATCATTTCTGAGTTAACAAAGTACTCATTCTTTGACCAATTTAGTAAAAAGAAATGGAAAGTAGTTATGGCACGCACTTTATTTATTTTTATTTCCTTCTAATCGGGAACTTTGGTCTATATAAACATCTTCATGTCCGAGCAATGGCATGAGCAAAATGGCAGCCAATGTTGAAACAGTTTCCAAAATCTTCATCAAACCCTCTTCTCCTACTCCTCAAACACTCACTCGTTATGATCTTTCCTCTTATGATCGAGTAATACCCTCATTTTATGTATCTTCTGCATTCTTTTATGCGAATCCGGGCCTTGAAATTTCAATAATTCGTCGGCAACTTCAGAATTCCCTCTCGAAAACTCTAGTTTCATACTATCCATTTGCAGGTAGGCTTGTCGGAAATGATTATATCAATTGCAATGACGAAGGAGTCGAGTTTGTGGAGGTTCGAATTCACTGCCCCATCTACGATATTGTGAAGCGTGCAAGATCACATGCAAAAGAACTAGTCCTTCCCTCTCGGGAAGTTGCTCACGGTGAAGATAGTTTAGCCGTCATTCAGCTCAGCCATTTTGACTGCGGAGGAGTGGCTGTTGCTTGTGGCATATCTCACAAAGTTGCTGACGCATGTACACTGATTACGTTTATGAAGGACTGGGCCGCTTCGACATGTCTATCATCTCATGCACCATCTCCACTATTGGTTGCTGATTCAATCTTTCCGCATCAAGATGAAATATCATGTGAACCGTATGTTCCAGCCAAGAATTGTGTTAGAAGGAGATTTATCTTCCCTGCTGCAGAGATAGACAAGCTCAAATCGAAGGCCGTAGAGTCAGGTATTCAGCAACCGACTCGCGTGGAAGTTGTGACTGCACTTCTCTATCAGTCCCTCATGCTTTCAACAAGATCAACCAGTTCCGGCTTGTCTCGGCCATCTGTGTTGCTCCAACCCATGAATATTCGTCCCTTTTTGGCACTGCCACAAAATTCTGTTGGAAATATCTTTTCATTTAATTTCTGTGTTAGCGAAGATGACAGAACAGATTTTTCAGCATTGGTTGGTCAGCTAAGGAAAGCAAAACTGAAATCAAAGAATCTTTCCCAAGAAAAGCTTACTTATGAATCACAAATGGAAGAGCTGGGACAGTGTTTGAAGCAGCTTAACATTAGCAGCTTCGATGTCTACCGATGCAACAGCTGGTGTGGATTCCCATTTTACGATATTGACTTTGGATGGGGAAAGCCGATATGGGTGTGTACGTTCGAACCCCTAATAAAGGACATAATCGTCCTGATAGATTCTCCAGGAGGTGGAATCGAAGCATTAGTCGTCCTTGAAGAAGAAAAGATGTCTGCAGTTTTGAAGAATAAACAACTCCTTCCATTTGCATCTTTAGACACCGCCAAAATGGAAGCTTTAGTCATCCCCTGAACAACAAAAATTATCTGCATTGTGTCTGAGTTGTTTTATTCTTTATGTATGTATCCCTATTTAAGAGTTGAGGTTCTTTTTTTGTTAGAATGATTGTTGGAGCCAGTTGACGTACCATACAAATACAAAGTACACTGTTAATATAAGTAATACATCATCAATGATATTTATACTAATACCACACTACTTACACTGTTAGTATATTTCAATCATAGTATATCAACGCTTCATATTTACTTGTTGACTTAGCAATACAACTTCCTAATTTTGATGACTAAAAAACGTGTTTCAACTAATCTAATCAATGTCTATTAGGACGATTTTAGAATATGCTTTGAGTGATCACGATCAAGCCACACAAGTTCAAGTATCAAGTAGTGTGCTTTCACACATATAATTTTTAAAGTTTTGTTAAGAATTGATTTGAGATCATATTTCTCAATGTATGCTTTGGTCAAATTCAAATTTCAATCCTTAAAAATGTGCCTCAAAATATTTTACCCCAAAACTATATCTAGAAACCTTTCAAGAAAAAGGTAAAGTGTTCCTGCTTTAATATTTGTGTCAAACATTCTTTACCAGACTACAAAATCTCAAGGTGAGTCAGCTTGACAGTAACTAATAACTGTTTAATTGACACTACATCAGCATGACTTCACAATTAGGTAGAACAAATTTTTCAACTTTACACCTAACCGAAATGTCTTTTTTAACTTTACAACTAGTTAGAATCACTTTTTCAAAAGTAATCAACCTTCACCTTTTTAGACTTGCACAGAATTAGAAAAAAAGTAGTTTGCACCACTGTTTGAGGCAAAAGAATTGAGCTGAATTTTTGTGATAGAATCAAGTTAGGACGAGTGGAAATAATATGACAACCTATGCTTTTATCAAATTTGATTGAAAGACCTAAGAAGGGAGTCAATTAAGTCTTTGGTTAATTTTCGAAAACTTTTTCCCTTTTTACAAACTTAGTTTGGAAGTGATAAGAATTCAAGTTCACAAAATGATTTTTAAATCAACACAATAAATGAACAAGTAAGGGACGAAGAGCAATGAACACACAAGCAATTTATAGTGGTTTAATCTGCTCAAGATCTACTTCAACTATCTTGAGTCCACATTCAAAGATTTCAAACACTCTACCACAGAAAGAGTTAAACAGGATACAAGAGAGTCTCATCCAATAAGGATTATACTCTAAAAACTCTTTTCAACGCAACAATCAAGGTTCACTCTCTGAAAGGGGTTTTATATTCTCAAAAAAACATTGAAGAAAGCAGTAGATGAAGTAAGAGAATAAGATATTACCATCAACTTGGTGGATGATAACAAATCTAGCTCCACTTTAACTTTTTGTCTATGGAACCTTGAATAATCACTTGTAGCACAAGACAAAAGAGAGTTTTTTAATATTCAAATGATTTGGAAGTATAAAGGTTTTTAAAGTACTCAAAACTACTAAAAAATATAAAGTTTGTGGCTTTTACAAGGTTTTAAATTCAATTATAATGATTAATATAGTCTAGTAACAGTAAAGTTTGGTTGACCAAAGAGGGATAACTGCGTCTAAATGATCGTCTAAACTTCTCTGTTTACTAAGCTACTAGGATAAATTTGGTCGACCAAACTTGAATATATGCATCCAAATGGTCGTCTGAATTTCTCTGAAAATTCAACAGCCAAGATTCTTGTTCGAACGTCTAAACTAAAGTCTGAACTTTACAAGACGTTTGGAAACAAACTACAATAAGTTTGAAATTATTTTGGACTAGAAGATAAGTCATTAAAAACCTTTTGAACTACAAGCCATTGTCAAATACTTGGAAATTCAACAATGATCAAAGCCTTTTAAGATTCAAAAACTAAGTTTTATGCACCCTTACATATTCAAAAACTGAGGACAGGAGGTGTAGGGTTTACAAGAAGATACATATTAAGCAAAGCCAAACCAAACCATGGGAACTTCTAATGCATGGTCAACGGAGCTTGTGCACTATTTTGGAGATGGGGAGCAACTGTACAATTCGTACAACAATATTTATAATTCGGGGTGGCAGAATCATCTGAGCTTCTCATGGAGCAATCAAGGACAATAAAGACGAACACATTTTCCCTGTTTCCAAACTTCATCAAGTTCCCGACCCCAAGTATTCTTATTTGAATCTTCTGGGTCTTCGTAGTGCTTCCAACCCCTTTGATATATTTGAACTGACTCTCATTATTAAACTTTTCATTAGTTTCAAGCTTTGCTGAAGCAATATTTTTTTCAAGCTGTTCAAATGGGTCAAACTAAGAGTCTGCCTGATTGGGATCTTGTGCATCTTCTATAGGCAAATCTTCTTTTCATCTGAGGCTATTGTCATTGACATCTTCAATGGAAGGTTTCCTTGAAAGGCTTTAGAGAACTATATCTTCATTTATTCTGCACATTTGAGCATGATTATTCTACGCTCAAATTATGATATTTTCTTTCTAGATATATTTTGACCTTATTAAAATCAATCAAACTAGTACTCGGCCTATGAGACGTTTTAGAAAATTGCTTAGCTTTGTAAACAATAATTTTCTTTCTGATAGCATCTAATGTTTGTTGAATAGGCCATTGGACCCACAATCAAAAATGAAAAGTTCAAACAAGGATTTGGATTCCTAATCCATTAGTGGATGTACTTACACCCTATTTATAAATCCATGAAATGTTGAATTCAGCAAAATAATGCGATATGCATTTACTAGATACAATTTTATCTTGGAACTGATGAAATGTATGATATTCAAATAATTTTTCATATTTTTCTTCAATAATTTTCTTGCAAAAGAGATAAATTTGACCCAAATTTTCTCTGCCATTGGTAGAACCAATTTAGAATTGTCCTGGTACAAGGAAAAAAAATCTTTTTTGATTTGAAAGAACCAAGAGTGTTTCTTCCTGGGATTTTCATACTAAAATGCATAAGTCCATGCAACCACATAATCCTAGTAATTATAATTGTAATAACATTAATTTTTGCTGATTGTTCTTATGCATTTATTACATCTTTTTTAATTATCTGCTTCGTAGTACTACAGTCAATTATTAATAAGAATTTCTGATTAAGCAGATCGTCTTGCATTTTATTAATGTACATCACAATAGAAAGAATTTGTTTCCTTATTGTGGAATGTTTCAATTGTTTTAGATTCCACTTTCCAGAAACAAACTTAACCATTTCTTCTTGATTAGTATAAGGCTTTTTTTGTTTCAAGATCCCTCCGTGGCCTATATTAGAGGCTTCCATTTCCACAATTTTGGAATAATGAGGATTTACAAGCATTAAACATCGTAACATTTTTGCTTCTGTTTAATTCTCTTAACTGCTTAGCCTTGCATACAGGACTGCTATATCTTAGGCTAAGTCCTTATAATAGGAAGAAACATAATTGAAGCTTCCCAAGAGTCTTTGTAGCTCCTTCATATCAGTTGTCTCATCTGGAAATTTAGAAGCAAATTCAATACTTCTTTCTATAGGGATTATTTCACCCCAGAAATATTATGACCCAAAAAATGAATAGAAGTCTAAAATAATTTCATTTTTGGGGCAGAAATTACTAAACCATTTTTTAATAGTCAACACTTCAATATATTTAAGTGTTTGAAATGTTGATCAATATTCCATGAAAATAAAAGAATATCAAGACCACAATGAATGTCTGATATGGAGTGAATATTTCATCCATACTATGTCAAAAATCGAAAGGTGCATTATATTTCATTCCTAATGTCCATTAGGAACAACAAAAGCATTTCATATCTGCCTTTGCATGAATTTGAATTTTCTAGTAACCAGATTTCAAATCAAACTTGGAGAATATTATTACTCTATGTAATTTGTCAAACAAGTCATTTTTATTAGGAATAGGATATCAAATCCATATTAGAACCCTATTCAATGGTTTACGAATTGCAACCAATCTAGGAACTCCTCATTCCTTTTTCGCATTTTTATTTACATAAGAAGCTGTACAATTCCAAGGAGAGTTGGAGGCTTATATTAAGCCTTTTTTTAGTAAGGATGATATTTGCTTCTCCCAAAGATCAGGATATACTTCATTCATCTGACAAGGTATTGCCGTAGTTAGAATATTCGTTTCACTAAACACAGATTGATAGGGTAGTTGTACCATATGAGTCTTTCTTTCTTAGAAATCATTTGGAAGATTACTGTAAATTTCTTTATGGAAAGCTTCTTCCATTTTTAGGATCTTTCTTGAACCTCAAAGTTAGATAATTTTTTCTGGGTATCAGGCATTTGTACTCCTTAATTCAGAAAAATTATTTGATTTTGTTTCAAGAGAATTTCTTGTAGTTCAGAACAATATTTCTGGGATCAGAAATGAACTCAAAAAAGAGTTTGATCCATTACAACTAGCATATATGCCAGTATTATCAGCTATAACAGACATTATCACTCATTTATAAAAAGAATGCCTAAAACTACATATTGTTAAAAGTAAGAATGAAGTTGAGATACAGGGTTCAGCTTTAGATACACACGCATTTGTGAGCTTGAACTTAATTGGCATTTTATCATCACTGGTGGAGGTTAAACTTTGAACTATTTTTTTAAAAGTATCTAGAAGGTACTATTCATTCTCTCAAATAGTTCATAACTTCAAAGAGATTAAATTAGGAATAATATATCGTTGATTTCTTAAAATGGTAAGTTTATCATACCATTTTCGGGGGAAGTAAATGCTTAGTCATATTGAGATATTCAGGAGTTCTTCCAGGAGTTTTTGCCGGGAGTTCAATTACAACCTGGTTTCTTCCTTTTTCTAATTGAGATAATTTATTATTTATTTTATAATTTTTGAGTTTTAAATAAGTTATTTTTATTTTAAACTATTAATTTCCCTTTCTAAAATCACCAATTGTGACTGAAAAACTCACTTTTATTCTTGAGTCTAGAATAAACTTCATTGATTTTAAAAGCCTCATAAGGCTGAAATGAAGTTTTCTTCTCATTACCAATTTTCAAGCATTTTTCTATTAATTATTTTCAATTTTTGAGTCGTTGTCTTGGTCAATTAATTTGATCAAGTCTTCCTTAGAATGAGAAAGTATAGAGATTGCTCGGCTCACTTCAGTTATTTGCGTGAAGTATTCCAGTTTTTCAGAATGATTATTCTTAGAATTAGAACAATCATAAGATGAACAATCTTTTGGTTCTGAAGGCATATTTTCTTGAATTTGTCAGATATTTGTCCTGTAAAGTGTTCAAGGATTGTGCACATAAGTGTATAGGCACAATCCTCAACTTCTATTTGCAGTATTCTAGCAGAAGTTCCAGTGTCGGTTCTGACAATTTTCCTTGCATTAAGGACTTCATTTCTTTGAAGTTGGTTAAGAGTATCATCCCACCATTTTCAAAGAGTGCCAGCAAAACCATATATTATCATTTCTATGATTGGTCTTTCAGAATTTTTAGCTTGTTTGCAAACAGTAGAATACATAAGCATCCTATGAAGCAAATTATGTATTTTTCTATTGAAAAGACCATCCAAATTCTATAAATAGATGGTTTTAGGGTGATAAGAATTCGTGATTAAATTACCGCCTTCTTCATTTAGGACATCCACAGGGATTGGACTTTTATACTAATGCATGATGGTCCAGCCTTCTTTTTTCAAACTTCATTTTGTTAGTTCAGAGAATTTTTCCATGATCCTATCTATCTCATCATCATAATCTTACTGCTCAGTTTCCGAATTATAAATAGAAGATTCTTCCATTGATGAGAATTCCTCTTCATAGTTTCCAGTCATGCAATTTGCAATACTGTGTTCTCCATGAGAACTATTCTTCTCATTCTCGGATGAGTTGATTTTTATATTCATTAGTTGAGATACAAGGGTTGTCTTTTAATGTTTTGGAACTAGAACCAAAATTAAATCCAGACACCTCAATTAGTGGCTTGATTATAGGTTCTTTTGACTAATTCAGAGATACTATCTCCTTCTTGTTTATATTGGATGGAAGCTTAATTAAATACGCTTCAAGGGACTCAACCAAAATGCTAAAGATACAAATTAGTATAATTCAATAGTTTATATATGTTAAAAATCTCTTTTAAAGAATTTTCCATGTTTTCTTTTGCTTTTAAATTTTCTTTTTTTAAAAATAATTATTCTTAGTTGACTTTCAGCCGAAAAAAAGCTTTGTTTTTCACTTCAGAATTTGGACAAGCTATTTTCCCCAGAAATTTGGTTTAAGTGTGTATTAGCTTTGGTTTGGTTTCTGAAAAAAATTAAAAACCGAAGTTTCTCCAAATTATCAAACCTATTTTTATCCATTCCAAACCGATGAACAGGTCTAACTGTGAAAAATCAAAATTAGAAGACAATATTCTTCTAAACATGTTAACAAGAATAAGAATATTCTGTAAAACATAATCCACAAATCCACAAATGGTGATACGCCGAACGCAAATCAATTTTGGAAAACACTCTAGCTCCTCTCAGTTGGTCAAACAAATCATCAAGCCGTGGAAGTGGATACCAATTTTTAATAGTAACTTTGTTCAATTGCCTGTACTCTAATTAATAAATCTTGAATGCCCACTTTGTCTATCTGATAGGAAAGGCCTTTAACTAGAGAATCCTCTTGATGAACTACCACCTCTCTAACTTGAACTGCAAAATTGTATGCTCTGTTTCTGCCCAATTTCTCTCCTAAAATCAGTCCTAACCCTCTTGAATATGACTCGTATCCATCTCTCTCAAATATGTCAGCCTCCAACTTAAGTACTTTACTTACCAAGTCATAGAACCCGTGTAAAACTACAAATTTTACTTGTACTAAATAAATTTTCAAGTGGTTTTATGATAACAATAAACTGCTAAAAATTTTGTTTTACCCATTTTTTTAAAAAAAAAATGAAGAGAAAAATATACATTATAAGTTTTAAGGTAAATCTATAATTATAAAAACATTGAAGGATGGTTTTGCAAATTATTTGTAAAAAAAAAGAAAAAAAAAGATCGGCCTTATGGCTGATCCCCTTCCCTAATTTCCCCCATTTTCCCATTTCATTCTCTTTTCTCTCTTCTCTTCTCTCTTCTCTCTTCTCTCTTCAATTCTTCACCAAATCTTCACACAATAGTTCAAATCCTTCAAACCCAGGTTTAGAACAACATCAAAGTCTCCAAATCTAGGTAAAATCTTCAATTTTTTCTTATTATTGTTGAGTTTAATTATTTTCGGGAATTACTGTAGCAGTAACATTGTATGAATTTTAATAAATTGTTAGATGCTCCGATTTTGTTCAATTTTTGAACGAAGGTTCTTGTTGTCATAGTCTACCTACAGAAAATATTTCGTTAAGTTTTAAGCATGTTTGATATTTTTCTGAATTTTTGAAAAATCTGGACAGATTTATTTATTTTTGTAAATTTTTGTTTTGATTAAATATTGAGTATTTAAATGTTTATTAGATTTTTATAATGCAAAAAGTGTATAGAAATATATAAAAAATAATAAAACAGAATATTTTTCTGAATTGTGAATTTTATTAAAATAAATTATTTTAATTTCCCTAAATTGGTATATTAGGAATAAAATGAAATAATTGAGATTTTTGTGGAGAATGGTGGATTTTATTAAAATTAATATTTTAGTATTTTTATTCCCAAGAAAAGTAGGTAGTTTCTATTTTAAAATAAATTTATGAAATTCAATAATTTTTAGTTCTAATTAATATTAATCATGCATTCATTCATGTCTATATATGTGTGTCAATATTTGAGCATTTTAGAGTGATATTAAATTCGCTTATTGCTACGTAATTATATATTAGGTCCCGAGATTGTCGAGGTAGAACCAAGGGTGGAGTAGCGTAGATTTATGTTTTTCACTTGAGGTGAGATTTCTATCTTACTTGTGGAGGTTGAGGACCACAAAATCCTAACATTTTAAGTTATATATTTTTTATATATTTTATTTATTTAATTTACGCTAAGTAAAATATTTATTTTGCCGTGACTCGGCTTTGTGAATAAATGTGTTGCTATCCTTGATTTGTTGTTTTGCCGTGGCTCGGCTTTGTGAATAAATGTGTTGCTATCCTTGATTTGTTGTTTTGCCGTGGCTCGCCTTTGTGAATAAATGTGTTGCTATCCTTGATTTGTTGTTTTGCCGTGGCTCGGCTTTTATGAATAAATGTGCTGTTAAGCTTCAATTGTTATTTTGCCGCGGCTCGACTTTTGTGAATCAATGTGTTGTTAATTTGAAATTGTTATTTTGCCGTTTCTCGGCTTTTGTGAATCAATGTGTTGTTAATTTGAAATTATTATTTTGCCGTGGCTCGGCTTTTGTAAAAATATATAGTAGTAATATAATTTGTTGTTTTGCCGTGGCTCGGTTTTTGTATTTATATAATATACTAAACCATGAGAATTGCTTGGTTGTTGATGAGTTGTAAATGTGAATTATGTGTAAACTCCGCCGTCGGGATATGAATTGACTCCCCTGCAGGGTGAGATTATTGATTTGTGTGGAGAGTCCCTTTGTGTCGTATGTGAGAAGGCCATTGGGAGATGTTGTGTGGAGAGTCCCTTTGCGCCGTGTGTGAGAAGGCCATTGGGAGGTGTTGTGTGGAGAGTTCCTTTGTGCCGCGTGTGAGATGGCCATTGGAAGGGCGGCGGAAGTTTTTATGTGCGTATATGAACTCGAAAGAGTCGTGTGAATTGTGGTTGTTGATTTGAACATTATTTTCAAAATGGTGATTATTACTTGAATGTATATACATATAAATATATTTTATTTTACGTGATTTTCAAATCAGACTATTATGTTGTACTAAATGAAGTTATTCTCAAAAAAAAAAAAAGTCAAGGATAACTTATATCTATTTGAAAAGTGTTATAAATTCAGTATGGTATATTTGCTTTCAAACTGTACAAGTACCTAGAGATTTCACTGGGCTTCGTAGCTCATTATTCTCTCATTATATTTCGGGATTTTCATAGTTGAATTCGGAGTATAGTTCTCTTTCTACGTCGCACGTGATAGCTTGAGTCCTCAAGCAGACTAATATTGTAGAGGCTTTTATCATTTGTAATTATTTTTGGGTTGTTAATGCATTGTAACATTTCACGTGGTTATTAATTTAATTAGTATATGTATAGAGAGATCTTAATCTTTCAAAAAAAAAAAAAGTCAAGGATAACTTATATCTATTTGAAAAGTGTTATAAATTCAGTATGGTATATTTGCTTTCAAACTGTACAAGTACCTAGAGATTTCACTGGGCTTCGTAGCTCATTATTCTCTCATTATATTTCAGGATTTTCATAGTTGAATTCAGAATATAGTTCTCTTTCTACGTCGCACGTGACAGTTGAGTCCTCAGCAGCAGCTAATATTGTAGAGGCTTTTATCATTTGTAATTATTTTTGGGTTGTTAATGCATTGTAACATTTCACGTGGTTATTAATTTAATTAGTATATGTATAGAGAGATCTTAATCTTTCGAAATAATTATGTTTTGTATAAACCATTTTATGTATTCTTTTGCTATAGAACGGCCGGTGCGGCCTATATTATTTTTGTTGTTATTTGTTTAAATACTATTAGAATTTAAATTCGTATCATATAGTGGTACTACAGGTTGCATTGCACCTCTGGAACAGGAAAGTGATGATTCACTCCTAGGTAGGGCCCGCCCTGGAGTGGGTCGTTACAACCCGTCATAAGAAATATTAGATAGTTGATGCCTAATATCCATTGATAGTCCATTATAAAAAGCAGTGCATCTCCTCTCTTCATCTGGAATTCGGTGTGGCAGTATCCTTGCTAACTCTGAAAAACGCCACTCATATTGTTGTACTATCATACAACCCTGTCTCAGATTATGAAGTTCTCGAGTCATAGCAGACAAATGTGCCTCAGAGCAATACTTTTTCTTCAACTCTTCTATCAATATCTCCCAAGTCACGGGCTGAGGTAGATCACGTTTCCTAGTATCCCACCAATCTCGGGTATCTGCATGAAGTCTATAAATTGCAAGTCTGACTCAATGATCATCAGTGATATCAATGGCCTCAAATATGTGCTCCATATCTCTAATTCAATCCATAAGCATCGTAGATCTCTCGGTCCTGTAGAAGTTCGGAGGATCTTTCTTCAGAAAATGATCTAGTATATCCATCCCATTTCCAGCCTGTCCATTAGTGACTTATGTAGGTGTAGTAATTGGTCTTCCTACCAATCCATCTAAAGTCCCCTGTTCTGCTACTCTAACTAATAAACCTAGTGAAACTCGAGTCATAGGATCCGAAGGATTAACTTCTATACCTGGTTCCTCGACAGGTGGGACGGTTGGGCAGTAACTTGTGGCTGTAGGGCAGTAGCCGCTGAAGCAACCTCATCAAGAGAATGTTGAGTCTGCTCCTTAGTAGGTTGGGTTGGAGGAACTGAAACGTTTACAGGTGGAGCTACACTCTTTACCCTACGCACACGTCGTGCTACACCATTCCCTCAGTCAAGTACCTCCTCAACAGGGGGAGCACGAGGTAGGCTACCACAGCCATGACCTCTACCCCTAGCATGACCTCTCCGTCCTCTCTCACCATGTGGCATCCTCAGCAGCTTACAAAATTGAGACTCACTCTAAAAACTTGCATGATGCATGTAACTAAAGAGTCTACTGAATCTATACCTAGGAGTGAATCATCACTTTCCTATTCCAGAGGTGCAATGCAACTTGTAATACCACTATATGATACAAGTATAAACTCTAATAATTTCTAAACAAATAACAGCCAGAAATAAAATAAAGCACACCAGCTGTTCTATATCAAAAGTTTATATAAAATGGTTTATACAAAATATAATTTTTTTGAAGGATTGGGAACTCTCTGTATACATAATAATTCAATTAATAACCATTTGAAATGTTACAACCCATTGACGACCAAAATAATTACAAATGATAGACGCCTCCACGATATTAGCTGCTGCTGAGGATTCAACTATTACATGCGACGTAGAAGAAGAACTATACTCTGAATTCAACTAGAAAAATCCTGAAATTTGATGAGAGAATAATGAGATAAGAAGCCCAGTGAAATATCTAGGGTACATGTACGGGTTTGAGAGTAAATATACCATATCTAGTTTATAACACTTTTAAAATAGATATAAGTTATTCTTGACTTTTTATGAAAATATCTTCGTTTAGTACAACAAGATAGTCTGATTTAGAAATCACCTAAAATATGATATATTTACATATATGTACTTTCAAGTAATAATCCTCATTTTGAAAAAAACGGCAAATATATATATATATATATATATATATATATATATATATATATATATATATATATATTTACACAATTCACACGACTCTTACGAGTCCATACAAGCACATAAAAACTTCTGCCGCCTTTCCAATAGCCATCTCACACGCAGCACAAAGGAACTCTCCACACAACACCTCCCAATGGCTTTCTCACAGACGGCGCAAAGGGACTCTATACACAAATCAATAATCTCACGCTGCAGGGGAGTCAATTCATATCCCGACAGCAAAGGGACTCTCCACACAAATAACAATTCAAAGTTAACAACACATTTATTCACAAAAGCCGAGCCATGGCAAAATAACAATTCAAGGTTAACAACACATTTATTCACAAAGTCGAGCCGTGACAAAATAACAAATTCAAAGTTTCCACAACATATATTCACAAAGCCAAGCCACGACAAAATAAATACTTTACTTAGCGTGAAATAAATTAAAAAAATATATTAAAACAACATAACTTAAAATGATAAGATTTTGTGGTCCTCAACCTCCACAAGAAAGCTAGAAATCTCACCTCAAGCGAAAAGCATAAACCTGTGTTACTCCACCCTTGGTCCTACCTCGGCAATCTCAAAACCTAACATATAATTACGTAGTAACAAACAAATTTAATGTCAATCTAAAATGCTCAAATATTGACATATATATATATATATATGAATGAATGCATGATTAATATTAATTAGAACTAAAAATCACTGAATTTTATAAAATTATTTTAAAATAGGGACTAACTATTTTTCAAAGGAATAAATATTAAAATGATTAATTTTAATAAAATCCACCATTCTCCACAAAAATCCCAATTATTCCAATTTATTCTTAATATCCAATTTAGGAAAATTATTCCATTTTATTCTTAAGATACCAATTTAAGAAAAATTATTATACTTACATATATTCATACTCCTTTTGTATTATAACAGTCTAATAAAATTATTATACTTACATATATTATAACAGTCAATATTTAATTACAACAAAAATTTACAAAAATAAATAAATCTGTCCAGATTTTTCAAAAATTCAACAAATATATCAAGCATGCTTAAAAATTAACGAAACATTTTTCATAGGTAGAATATGGCATCGTTCAAAAATGGAACCAAATCGGAGCATCCAATAATTTATTAAAATTCATACAAATTTACTGCTATAGTTAAACTCTGCCGTAATGAGAAAAAATTGAAGATTTTACCTTGATTTGGAGACTTTTGATGTAGCTCTAAACTTGGGTTTAAAGGATTTAATTTGTGTGTGAAGAATTTGTTAAAAATTGAAGTGGGAAATAGAGAAGAGAGAAGGGAAATGGGGAAAAATGGGGGAGGGGAGGATCACCTTTCAAATTTTTTTATAATTATAGATTTACCCTAAAACTTATAATGTGTATATTTCTCTTCATTTTAAGAATGTATAGAAATAGATTTTTAGCAATTTATAGTTATCATATATATAAATAAATAAATAAATAAATAAATAAATATAAATAAATAAATAAATAAATATATATATATATATATATATATATATATATATATATATATATATATATATATATATATACATGCTAGAGTAAAATCTCTTGAAAATTTTATTTAGTAAAAGTAAAATTTGTGATTTTACAGCGACACTATGTAGCACAGGTTAGCCAAGATATGATGCAAACAGAGACAACACTTATTGACAAATCAACACACCTTCACACAAATAGTGTCAAATGCACTAAAAGTTGTCCCAGATATGATCTTCTAGTTGTGTAAGAGCTTTCAACCCAATTTGTCATCTCCATTCCAAAATGTAAGATATTTCCAAACCATACCAGCCACGTCTGGTCCAAGTTCTAGAATCTCGATCGCAATACCTATATCTGAGTATAATTAACATGGAATTCCTCCTCTTTGAGGAAGTCACCTAAATTTCTCCAAGTTCCCTTTGTAAAATTTTCGGTTGCTACTTTATCACCGTGTACCCTTACTTAGTGATGGTTGTTGTGTTTTGTTTCTATGCTTTTATACTTTTATCACAATCCTCAACAATTTGTACACAAACACAAGGCAAGTGCACCCATCATTTAAATTAGTATACTGGCAAGCAAGTTTAAATATCGTATCCACGGGGATGGTTAAATATCATTACTCACTTTCTACTCTATCGTTTAGCATAACAAATTTGTCTGTGAAAATGATTGAAATTACTACTAGGAATAGAAGTCTAACTTAGCTAATTAAACCAACTTAACTAATTTTTGTTTGCAAGAGAGAATTCAATTGAGAAAACAATACTTGAATGGCTAATCCCCCTAGAATTACCTCTGTGATCGAAATGTCCCTTGGTTGATAATTTTCACTTCTTATGTTTGATGAAATTCCAATAATAGAATTCACTCTATCTCTAGATGAAAGTTCTCTACTCTTAGATTAATTAGTTGAAATCTCTTTCTAACCAATTCAACCCAAGAATGCATTAAGAATTGTGTCTAATTATCAAGAAGATGTTTAGGTTTCTATCTCTAGCCACCTAAATCATCCCCATTGTTTGTGTCTAGTCTATTTCACCCTTCCTTTATCAATTCCAAGTGAAAATTTCCAGATTATGAATCAATTATATATCACCTTCCTTTCTCAATTCCAAGTGAACAAAAAATCCATATTATGCATCAATAATCTGCTCAATCAATTCAACCATTCAAACCCACAAACAATTCACAAGAAATTCAAATTCAATCAACCAATGAAACACTTCATTCACATAGGCAAAATCTAGGGTTCATACCCATCCAAGTATTCAAAAGTTTAGGTCATAAACATATTACAATTCAAAGAATCTAAACCAATAAAGAAAGAGTAAGAATTGCTCATTGTCATGGTGCAAAATCTTCTCTTCTTCAAGGTTGAAATTCATCACTGTAGCTTTGAGAAAAATGCAGCTTTTTCCTTGAATTTTCAAGGTGGATGTTCTCCTTCTTCAAGGATTCAATATTCTCTCTTGATTTCTCTTGCAAGATTGATGGATTGGAAGAAGAATTTGGTGTGTTTTCTTGGTGTTTTGCAGCCTTCTTCCAACTCCAGCCGTCTCCCTTGTTTTGCCCTGAAGGGGTATTTAAATCTCCCCCAAAAGAGAGAGAAAAACAGCATAGAAACAGCTTCATATCGACACAAATGGCACCACTTGGATCACACCAAACGGCGCCGCTTGCCCCCAGTTTTGGTGCAAGGTTCTGCTACACGACTATGACACTGTTTTTAATTCTAGGCGAATTGAGAGCATTAAATCGGATGATCTATGTCTTAGTGTCTTCAGGATTGTAGATAAGGATCATAGCTTTATATAGAGCTTTGAATCACCGCAATTGAGCATCTATAAAGCAAGATATTATCATTATACCAAAATGTGTCAAAACTGGAACACAATGCAGGACAGGTGACATTGTAGCATAAGCAGGGTAGGTAAATGAACTCCGATTGACATTAATTTTATCATTATGAAAACTTTAGAATGTCTCTATAATTTTCTAGAAGACCACATTTGTATTTGAAATCTTCATGGGGGTCAAAATCCCACTTGAAATGTCTCTACCAGGCTGTTTTTTCCCTGCATTTCTCTATTTTTTCTTCATTGTGTAAAATCTCTTTGTTTGCTTCATTTAATTCAAAATCTTCAACAAACTCACCTAAAGTAAATAAGAGATAAAGGGAGTGTACATGATGATTAATACGCAAAAATTTAGTAGACATGTGAGCTCAAAATGATCATTATATGAATCACAAATATAGAATATCAAACTCCCCCACACTTAGACATTGCTTGTCCCCAAACAATACTACAAAACAACTAAGAAATTTGAACAATAATCCACAAGAAATAAAAAGTGTTTTGAAGTATTACAAAGGAGTGCAAAACAGAAAAAGCATTACTTATTGAGAAATCTTGAGCAATCAATCTAAAAGTCATCCTAAGTACCCATCACAAAGATTAAATTATCACCCCCTTGTCTTACAATGCAGGCCAAAATCCGTATGTGTATATGTCCAGCCAATGCAAATGTTCAACAATTATAAGAGTGAATTTCATGTTATTGGCTAAGGAATTCTCATCAACAAAGCATAATACCCCATAAGCCCGTCATTCACAAAACCTCTCCACTAATACGGTAACCAAAATTTAACCTCGATTAGGTAGGACTTTTATGCTTGTAACTTTAGGCTCAGGGGAAGTTTACGGTGCCAAATGAAAGATAAAGGATTCAAAGTCAAAGAAATGAGAGCTAAAGAGAAAAGAATGAGAGATAAAACAAAAGTGATAACCCTTATTAGCCACAAGGAATATCACCATTCCCCTACATTCAACCACAAACTCCCATTCTCCACCAAATCCATTTACTTTGGATTCAACCACTTGCACATATTAAGCTTCAACCCACAACCTTTCCATCATCACCCATCTTTGTCAACTCATAAATTTAACCTCAATCATGACAAAATTTACAATAATAATAATAAAAACATATATACATCTTGAAGGCATCAAGAAATGTAAGAAGCCTTCTCAATAATAGGCAAATATATAACAATGTTTTTTTTCTTCTTTTTCTCTTTTTTTTTCGATTGAATTGTAATCCAATTCCCGATCATATAAAGTCATCTCACCACTCTTTTCCTTTTTTTCATTTTTTTATAAAGCCTATGTTTTCTATCATCTTCCATTCCACCATTTTGTTCTAATTTCCACAATACTCTTTGCTAATCTTAAGGGTAAAAAAGCATTTAGCTCTCGCAAAGAAGGGTTAATTATAAAGAGTGGAGTTTAAAATTTGAAAGAAGGAAAAATCTAGAATATAGATTAGAAAATTTATGCACAAAGGCTTTAAGAAAGGGTATTACGGATAAAATAAAGAGCGGTAGCTAGAAAGGCTCAATCGGGACAAAGAAGGCCTATTACCATCATTTTGAGATCAAACTAAGGTTACTTACTCATTTTGCCTCAAGGCAATTAAATGCAAGTTCTAGGGTAAAAGTTATGTTGAATTCTAAGGCCAATAATACAAGATTCAATTCCATAATCATCACAACAAAAGCAAAGTGGAATGTGCTTAAACGATGAATTCCATACAAGCAAGGTGTTAGCCCTAAGGGCAAATCATGTAGTTATGATTATTTTTTATTAATGACAAATATTAATAAGGACTAATATGCTTGTATGTTGTGTGATAAGATTTGTGGATTAAGAAGTATGCAAGAACAACTCCAATATGCCAAAGTGATTGAAGATTGAAGAGTTTGTTCAAGATTACCAACAGTGCAAGGAGTATTAAAACTCCCTGGATCTTTTAGCTTTTGAGTTAGCTTTCCCTTGTGTTGAAGGATGGCAGAGCACTCCTCATTCAATGTTACCGTTGAAAGTTCTTGAAGTCTCTTTCTTTTCGAAAGGGCATCCTTGAGGAACTTAGCATATCTCGACATCTGTGAAAGAATTTCAACAAATGGTAAGTTAATGTGCAATTGTTTGAATAGTTCAAGAAATTTACCAAGGTGCTCATCCTTTTTATCTCTTAGAAATGCGGCGGGGTATGGAATTCTAGGCTTGTACTCTGGAATCATCTTCTTCGAATGCTCTTCCTTCTTCTCAAGAATTGTTTCTTTAACTTGATTTTCACTTTCCCCCATGCCTTGGGATTCCACCATACATTCCAAAGCATTTGATTTATTTTCACTTCCCAAAATCACCATATTCACATGTTCTCTTGGATTGGTAATTGTATTGCTAGGTAAACTGTCCATTTGTCTTTCCGAAACAAGCTTCAGCAATTGAACTATTTGATTCTCCAAATTATGAATGGAAGCTTGTTGGTTCCTCAGGGACGCTTCTTGATTTTGGAACCGGGTTTTGGTAGTCTCAATGAACTTTGTCATTAATTCTTCAAGGCTAGGCTTCACCGGTTGTTGAAGAGATGGAAGAGGTTGATCTTGATGCTTCTATGTTTATAGTTAGTTATTTGTTCTTAACACTTCTCATAATATTATGATTAAAAAATGGATAAACACGTGTGTCAACACTTTACTTGGGAAAAATTGAATACTTACAGCCCATTGCCTCTTCGTACCCAAACGTGACTTAAAATGACGTTTCATTTATGCATAATATAAGTCACATATTATGATACTAATTCATTTTTAGCAAACTAAACACATGCGCAAATTATGATTCTAATCTATTCCTAACAAGTTATTTCTCTAACATAATTTTTTATTATATTCTATAGAATATCAGATTCAAGCTAACATATATTTATATATATATATATATATATATAGCCAACGGGGGAAGCCTAATCAATCCATGAAGCCATCATTGTCTCCATATTTTTGCATAACCGTTTCACTCTCGAAAGGTTCAAAAATGCAGGCAGCCAAGATAGACAGTGAAGTGGGTTCAGAGGACCTGCACGATGAACGGTGCCAACATTTAGAAAAACAAAAAATGGAGGCAGCCAACATTGAATGGGATTTTTTCTGTTTCTTTTAATATTCTGACCAATTTAGTCCACATGCTTGATTCTTAGCTGATCGGACAAACGCGACTTTCTCCTCGTCTTATTTAATTTTTTATAGTAAATCATTTCTGAGTTAACAAAGTACTCATTCTTTGACCAATTTAGTAAAAAGAAATGGAAAGTAGTTATGGCACGCACTTTATTTATTTTTCTTTCCTTCTAATCGGGAACTTTGGTCTATATAAACATCTTCATGTCCGAGCAATGGCATGAGCAAAATGGCAGCCAATGTTGAAACAGTTTCCAAAATCTTCATCAAACCCTCTTCTCCTACTCCTCAAACACTCACTCGTTATGATCTTTCCTCTTATGATCAAGTAATACCCTCATTTTATGTATCTTCTGCATTCTTTTATGCGAATCCGGGCCTTGAAATTTCAATAATTCGTCGGCAACTTCAGAATTCCCTCTCGAAAACTCTAGTTTCATACTATCCATTTGCAGGTAGGCTTGTCGGAAATGATTATATCAATTGCAATGACGAAGGAGTCGAGTTTGTGGAGGTTCGAATTCACTGCCCCATCTACGATATTGTGAAGCGTGCAAGATCACATGCAAAAAGAACTAGTCCTTCCCTCTCGGGAAGTTGCTCACGGTGAAGATAGTTTAGCCGTCATTCAGCTCAGCCATTTTGACTGCGGAGGAGTGGCTGTTGCTTGTGGCATATCTCACAAAGTTGCTGACGCATGTACACTGATTACGTTTATGAAGGACTGGGCCGCTTCGACATGTCTATCATCTCATGCACCATCTCCACTATTGGTTGCTGATTCAATCTTTCCGCATCAAGATGAAATATCATGTGAACCGTATGTTCCAGCCAAGAATTGTGTTAGAAGGAGATTTATCTTCCCTGCTGCAGAGATAGACAAGCTCAAATCGAAGGCCGTAGAGTCAGGTATTCAGCAACCGACTCGCGTGGAAGTTGTGACTGCACTTCTCTATCAGTCCCTCATGCTTTCAACAAGATCAACCAGTTCCGGCTTGTCTCGGCCATCTGTGTTGCTCCAACCCATGAATATTCGTCCCTTTTTGGCACTGCCACAAAATTCTGTTGGAAATATCTTTTCATTTAATTTCTGTGTTAGCGAAGATGACAGAACAGATTTTTCAGCATTGGTTGGTCAGCTAAGGAAAGCAAAACTGAAATCAAAGAATCTTTCCCAAGAAAAGCTTACTTATGAATCACAAATGGAAGAGCTGGGACAGTGTTTGAAGCAGCTTAACATTAGCAGCTTCGATGTCTACCGATGCAGCAGCTGGTGTGGATTCCCATTTTACGATATTGACTTTGGATGGGGAAAGCCGATATGGGTGTGTACGTTCGAACCCCTAATAAAGGACATAATCGTCCTGATAGATTCTCCAGGAGGTGGAATCGAAGCATTAGTCGTCCTTGAAGAAGAAAGATGTCTGCAGTTTTGAAGAATAAACAACTCCTTCCATTTGCATCTTTAGACACCGCCAAAATGGAAGCTTTAGTCATCCCCTGAACAACAAAAATTATCTGCATTGTGTCTGAGTTGTTTTATTCTTTATGTATGTATCCCTATTTAAGAGTTGAGGTTCTTTTTTTGTTAGAATGATTGTTGGAGCCAGTTGACGTACCATACAAATACAAAGTACACTGTTAATATAAGTAATACATCATCAATGATATTTATACTAATACCACACTACTTACACTGTTAGTATATTTCAATCATAGTATATCAACGCTTCATATTTACTTGTTGACTTAGCAATACAACTTCCTAATTTTGATGACTAAAAAACGTGTTTCAACTAATCTAATCAATGTCTATTAGGACGATTTTAGAATATGCTTTGAGTGATCACGATCAAGCCACACAAGTTCAAGTATCAAGTAGTGTGCTTTCACACATATAATTTTTAAAGTTTTGTTAAGAATTGATTTGAGATCATATTTCTCAATGTATGCTTTGGTCAAATTCAAATTTCAATCCTTAAAAATGTGCCTCAAAATATTTTACCCCAAAACTATATCTAGAAACCTTTCAAGAAAAAGGTAAAGTGTTCCTGCTTTAATATTTGTGTCAAACATTCTTTACCAGACTACAAAATCTCAAGGTGAGTCAGCTTGACAGTAACTAATAACTGTTTAATTGACACTACATCAGCATGACTTCACAATTAGGTAGAACAAATTTTTCAACTTTACACCTAACCGAAATGTCTTTTTTAACTTTACAACTAGTTAGAATCACTTTTTCAAAAGTAATCAACCTTCACCTTTTTAGACTTGCACAGAATTAGAAAAAAAGTAGTTTGCACCACTGTTTGAGGCAAAAGAATTGAGCTGAATTTTTGTGAAAGAATCAAGTTAGGACGAGTGGAAATAATATGACAACCTATGCTTTTATCAAATTTGATTGAAAGACCTAAGAAGGGAGTCAATTAGGTATTTGGCAAATTTTCGAAAACTTTTTCCCTTTTTACAAACTTAGTTTGGAAGTGATAAGAATTCAAGTTCACAAAATGATTTTTAAATCAACACAATAAATGAACAAGTAAGGGACGAAGAGCAATGAACACACAAGCAATTTATAGTGGTTTAATCTGCTCAAGATCTACTTCAACTATCTTGAGTCCACATTCAAAGATTTCAAACACTCTACCACAGAAAGAGTTAAACAGGATACAAGAGAGTCTCATCCAATAAGGATTATACTCTAAAAACTCTTTTCAACGCAACAATCAAGGTTCACTCTCTGAAAGGGGTTTTATATTCTCAAAAAAACATTGAAGAAAGCAGTAGATGAAGTAAGAGAATAAGATATTACCATCAACTTGGTGGATGATAACAAATCTAGCTCCACTTTAACTTTTTGTCTATGGAACCTTGAATAATCACTTGTAGCACAAGACAAAAGAGAGTTTTTTAATATTCAAATGATTTGGAAGTATAAAGGTTTTTAAAGTACTCAAAACTACTAAAAAATATAAAGTTTGTGGCTTTTACAAGGTTTTAAATTCAATTATAATGATTAATATAGTCTAGTAACAGTAAAGTTTGGTTTACCAAAGAGGGATAACCGCGTCTAAATGATCGTCTAAACTTCTCTGTTTACTAAGCTACTAGGATAAATTTGGTCGACCAAACTTGAATATATGCATCCAAATGGTCGTCTGAATTTCTCTGAAAATTCAACAGCCAAGATTCTTGTTCGAACGTCTAAACTAAAGTCCGAACTTTACAAGATGTTTGGAAACAAACTACAATAAGTTTGAAATTATTTTGGACTAGAAGATAAGTCATTAAAAACCTTTTGAACTACAAGCCATTATCAAATACTTGGAAATTCAACAATGATCAAAGCCTTTTAAGATTCAAAAACTAAGTTTTATGCACCCTTACATATTCAAAAACTGAGGGCAGGAGGTGTAGGGTTTACAAGAAGATACATATTAAGCAAAGCCAAACCAAACCATGGGAACTTCTAATGCATGGTCAACGGAGCTTGTGCACTATTTTGGAGATGGGGAGCAACTGTACAATTCGTACAACAATATTTATAATTCGAGGTGGCAGAATCATCTGAGCTTCTCATGGAGCAATCAAGGACAATAAAGACGAACACATTTTCCCTGTTTCCAAACTTCATCAAGTTCCCGACCCCAAGTATTCTTATTTGAATCTTCTGGGTCTTCGTAGTGCTTCCAACCCCTTTGATATATTTGAACTGACTCACATTATTAAACTTTTCCTTTGCCCTTTCATTAGTTTCAAGCTTTGCTGAAGCAATATTTTTTTCAAGCTGTTCAAATGGGTCAAACTAAGAGTCTGCCTGATTGGGATCTTGTGCATCTTCTATAGGCAAATCTTCTTTTCATCTGAGGCTATTGTCATTGTGATATTCCATATTTGTGCTATATATAATTATCATTTTGAGCTTAATTTTATGTTAAATTTTGGTGTTTTAATCACCATTTATACTCCCTTTATCTCTTATTTGCTTTAGGTGATATTATTGAAGATTTGGAATTAAATGAAGCAAATAAGGGAAATTTACACAATGAAGAAGGATAGAGAAATGCAGAGGAAAAACAGACTGGTAGACATATTGCAAGTTAGATTTTGACCTCTATGAAAATTTCAAATGCTAAAGTGGTGTTCTAGACAATTATAGAGGACATGCTGAAGTGTTTATAATGGTAAAATTTGTGTCAATCGGAGTTCATTTGCCTACCCTATGTATGCTGCAAAGTCACCTGTTCTGCATTGAGTTCTATTTTTGACACAGTCTTGTATAATGCTCATAACTTGAGTTCTAGATTCCCAAGTGATGTGATTCAAATCTCTGTGGAAATATAAGATCTTGATCTACAACTTTCATGAAGACATCAAGACCTATATCAGCCTATTTGGTGGTCTGAATTCACCTAGAAGTCAAAACAGTGTCACAGTCGGGCAGCAGAAACTTGCACCAAAACTGGGGGCAAGCGGCGCCGTTTGGTGTGATATAAGCGGCGCCGTTTGTGTCGATCTGAAGCTGCTTTTAAGCTGCATTTCTCTCTCTTTTGGGGCAGATTTTGATACCCCTTTAGGGCAGAAACAAGAGAGAAGGCTGGGAGGCTCCAAAAACAACAAAAACTCACTCAAATCCCATCCCAAATCTTCATCTTTGCAAGAGAAATCAAGAGAGAAGATTGAATCTTTGAAGAAGGAGAACATCCACCTTGAATATTCATGGAAAAAGCTGCAATTTCGTCCATGCTACAGTGACGAATTTCAACCTTGAAGAAGAGAGGATTCCTACCATGAAAATGAGCAATTCTTTCTCTTTCTTTGTTGGTTATTGTTCTATGAATTGTAATATGTTGATGAACTAAACTTTTGAATACTTGGATGGGTATGAACCCTAGTTTTTATCTATGTAAATGAATTGTTTCCTTGGTTGATTGAGTTTGAATTTCTTGTGGATTGTTTGTGGGTATGAATGGTTGAATTGATTGAGTGGATTATTGATGCATAATCTACAATTGTGTTCACTTGGAATTGAGAAAGGAAGGGTGATTGACAATTGATTCAAAATCTGGAAATTTGCACATGGAATTGAGAAAGGAAGGGTGAAATAGACCATACACAAACAATGGAGATGATTTAGGTGACTAGAGATAGAAATCTAAATATCTTCTTGATAATTAGAGAAATCTAATTGGAAATTCACAATTCTTAATGCATTCTTGGGTTGAATTGGTTAGAAAGAGATTTCAACTAATTAATCTAAGATTAGAGAACTTTCATCTAGAGATAGAGTGAGTTCTATCATTGGAATTTTATTAAACATAAGAAGTGAAATTCATCAACCAAGGGACATTTCTATCACATAGGTAATTCTAGGGGGATTAACCATCCAAGTATTGTTTTCTCTATTGGATTCTCTCTTGCAAACAAAAATTAGTTAAGTTAGTTTAATTAGTCAAATTAGATTTCGTTTCCAAGCAACTATTTCCATCATTTTCACAAGAAAATTTGATAGGGTAAATAATAGAATTACAAGTGAGTAATGGTAATTGACCATCCCCGTGGATACGATATTTAACTTGCTTGCCATTATACTAATCTAAACGATAGGTGCACTTGCCTTGTGTTTGTGTGCAAATTGTTAAAGATTGTGATAAAATTGAGTATAAAGGCATAGACAACAAAACACAACACATTGACATCTTCAATGGAAGGTTTCCTTGAAAGGCTTTACAGAACTATATCTTCATTTATTCTGCACATTTGAGCATGATTACTCTACGCTCAAATTATGATATTTTCTTTCTAGATATATTTTGACTTTATTAAAATCAATCAAACTAGTACTCGGCCTATGAGACGTTTTAGAAAATTGCTTAGCTTTGTAAACAATAATTTTCTTTCTGATAGCATCTAATGTTTGTTGAATAGGCCATTGGACCCACAATCAAAAATGAAAAGTTCAAACAAGGATTTGGATTCCTAATCCATTAGTGGATGTACTTACACCCTATTTATAAATGCATGAAATGTTGAATTCAGCAAAATAATGCGATATGCATTTACTAGATACAATTTTTTCTTGGAACTGATAAAATGTATGATATTCAAATAATTTTTCATATTTTTCTTCAATAAGTTTCTTGCAAAAGAGATAAATTTGACCCAAATTTTCTCTGCCATTGGTAGAACCAATTTAGAATTGTCCTGGTACAAGGAAAAAAAATCTTTTTTGATTTGAAAGAACCAAGAGTGTTTCTTCTTGGGATTTTCATACTAAAATGCATAAGTCCATGCAACCACATAATCCTAGTAATTATAATTGTAATAACATTAATTTCTGCTGATTGTTCTTATGCATTTATTACATCTTTTTTAATTATCTGCTTCGTAGTACTACAGTCAATTATTAATAAGAATTTCTGATTAAGCAGATCGTCTTGCATTTTATTAATGTACATCACAATAGAAAGAATTTGTTTCCTTATTGTGGAATGTTTCAATTGTTTTAGATTCCACTTTCCAGAAACAAACTTAACCATTTCTTCTTGATTAGTATAAGGCTTTTTTTGTTTCAAGATCCCTCCGTGGCCTATATTAGAGGCTTCCATTTCCACAATTTTGGAATAATGAGGATTTACAAGCATTAAACATCGTAACATTTTTGCTTCTGTTTAATTCTCTTAACTGCTTAGCCTTGCATACAGGACTGCTATATCTTAGGCTAAGTCCTTATAATAGGAAGAAACATAATTGAAGCTTCCCAAGAGTCTTTGTAGCTGCTTCATATCAGTTGTCTCATCTGGAAATTTAGAAGCAAATTCAATACTTCTTTCTATAGGGATTATTTCTCCCCAGAAATATTATGACCCAAAAAATGAATAGAAGTCTAAAATAATTTCATTTTTGGGGCAAAAATTACTAAACCATTTTTTAATAGTCAACACTTCAATATATTTAAGTGTTTGAAATGTTGATCAATATTCCATGAAAATAAAAGAATATCAAGACCACAATGAATGTCTGATATGGAGTGAATATTTCATCCATACTATGTCAAAAATCGAAAGGTGCATTATATTTCATTCGTAATGTCCATTAGGGACAACAAAAGCATTTCATATCTGCCTTTGGATGAATTTGAATTTTCTAGTAACCAGATTTCAAATCAAACTTGGAGAATATTATTACTCTATGTAATTTGTCAAACAAGTCATTTTTATTAGGAATAGGATATCAAATCCATATTAGAACCCTATTCAATGGTTTACGAATTACAACCAATCTAGGAACTCCTCATTCCTATTTCGCATTTTTATTTACGTAAGAAGCTGTACAATTCCAAGGAGAGTTGGAGGCTTATATTAAGCCTTTTTTTAGTAAGGATGATATTTGCTTCTCCCAAAGATCAGGATATACTTCATTCATCTGACAAGGTATTGCCGTAGTTAGAATATTCGTTTCACTAAACACAGATTGATAGGGTAGTTGTACCATATGAGTCTTTCTTTCTTAGAAATCATTTGGAAGATTACTGTAAATTTCTTTATGGAAAGCTTCTTCCATTTTTAGGATCTTTCTTGAACCTCAAAGTTAGATAATTTTTTCTGGGTATCAGGCATTTGTACTCCTTAATTCAGAAAAATTATTTGATTTTGTTTCAAGAGAATTTCTTGTAGTTCAGAACAATATTTCTGGGATCAGAAATGAACTCAAAAAAGAGTTTGATCCATTACAACTAGCATATATGCCAGTATTATCAGCTATAACAGACATTATCACTCATTTATAAATGGAATGCCTAAAACTACATATTGTTAAAAGTAAGAATGAAGTTGAGATACAGGGTTCAGCTTTAGATACACACGCATTTGTGAGCTTGAACTTAATTGGCATTTTATCATCACTGGTGGAGGTTAAACTTTGAACTATTTTTTCAAAAGTATCTAGAAGGTACTATTCATTCTCTCAAATAGTTCATAACTTCAAAGAGATTAAATTAGGAATAATATATCGTTGATTTCTTAAAATGGTAAGTTTATCATACCATTTTCGGGGGAAGTAAATGCTTAGTCATATTGAGATATTCAGGGAGTTCTTCCAGGGAGTTTTTTGTCGGGAGTTCAATTACAACCGGGTTTCTTCCTTTTTCTAATTGAGATAATTTATTATTCATTTTCTAATTTTTGAGTTTTAAATAAGTTATTTTTATTTTAAACTATTAATTTCCCTTTCTAAAACCACCAATTGTGACTCGAAAAACTCACTTTTATTCTTCGATCTAGAATAAACTTCATTGATTTTTAAAAGTCTCATAAGGATGAAATGAAGTTTTCTTCTCATTACCAATTTTCAAGCATATTTCTATTAATTCTTTTCAATTTTTGAGTCGTTGTCTTGGTCAATTAATTTGATCAAGTCTTCCTTAGAATGAGAAAGTATAGAGATTGCTCGACTCACTTAAGTTATTTGCATGAAGTATTCCAGCTTCTTCGAATGATTATTCTTAGAATCGGAACAATCATAAGATGAACAATCTTTTTGGTTCGAAGGCATATTTTCTTGAATTTGTCGGATATTTGTCCTGTAAAGTGTTCAAGGATTGTGCACGTAAGTGTATAGGCACAATCCTCAACTTCTATTTGCAGTATTCTAGCGAAGTTCCAGATGTCGGGCTTCGACAATTTTCCTTGCATTAAGGACTTCATTTCTTTGAAGTTGGTTAAGAGTATCATCCCACCATTTTCAAAGAGTGCCAGCAAAACCATATATTATCATTTCTATGATTGGTCTTTCAGAATTTTTAGCTTGTTTGCAAACAGTAGAATACATAAGCATCCTATGAAGCAAATTATGTATTTTTCTATTGAAAAAGACCATCCAAATTCTATAAATAGATGGTTTTGGGTGATAAGAATTAGTGATTAAATTACCACCTTCTTCATTTAGGACATCGACAAGGATTGGACTTCTATACTAATGATGGTCCAGCCTTCTTTTTTCAAACTTCATTTTGTTAGTTCAGAGAATTTTTCCATGATCCTATCTATCTCATCATCATAATCTTACTTGCTCGGTTTCGAATTAGAAATAGAAGATTCTTCCATTGATGAGAATTCCTCTTCATAGTTTCCAGTCATGCAATTTGCAATACTGTGTTCTCCATGAGAACTATTCTTCTCATTCTCGGATGAGTTGATTTTTATATTCATTAGTTGAGATACAAGGGTTGTCTTTTTAATGTTTTGGAACTAGAACCAAAATTAAATCCAGACACCTCAATTAGTGGCTTGATTATAGGTTCTTTTGACTAATTCAGAGATACTATCTCCTTCTTGTTTATATTGGATGGAAGCTTAATTAAATACGCTTCAAGGGACTCAACCAAAATGCTAAAGATACAAATGAGTATATTTCAATAATTTATATATGTTAAAAATCTCTTTTAAAGAATTTTCCATGTTCTCTTTTACTTTCATAAAAGAAGAGCCTTCCAAAGTCTCATTATACCTAGTGCGAAACAAAGGCTCCGTAGGAGGATAAACAAATTTTATTACTCTTCCTCCTTTGGTTTTCCATGATCTCGTAATCATGTTTAGCTTTTGTTATTGTGAGTACACATAATAAGTTGTGAACCTAGGTATAAAATGCAACATAGTTCTGTATTTTTCCAAATGATTGTAGTAATCATCCTTCCATTTCTTTATGAAGTAAGAATCAAACATTGAAAGGTACCAATCCCAAAGAGGTTTGTTCTTCTCTCGGTTAAATTCCTTAGACAATAATAGTCTAAGTAGACTTGCTAGTGAGAAATCACATATTTCTCCCTTCTTGAAGTTATAAACAAATAAATAAGGATATGGTAAAGAAGTAACCCATACCTTTGATTGTTTAGGGTCTATTGGACAAGGATCTAGATAGTCTGATCCTATTATGTGGAGTGAAGGATATTGCTACATCTCCATCTTCGTGCTGAACTATTTGTTCAACATCAAAATTAATTATTGGCCTAGGTTCTATTGCATCGAGCAATAACCAAGATTCCATAAAGTTTATTTCTTCCCATTTTAACAACTTATTGGTTGTTGTGTTTGACGTCAACAGGTTGGATTCAACCATGACTATTTGTCCATCTTCAAGTCTACTATGTCTAGATTTTGGACAAAAAGTATTCATCACTCTGAAATGGATTCTATAGATTATTTCTAGTCTCCAAATGAGGGATAAAATTGTATCCATGGGTCTATGTTTAGAGGGATATTGCCTCATACACATTTTTGTCAGATAATGACATACTTAAATTGGAGTACACATTAAAATATATTGGTCCATAACATAGGCATATCTAGACCACTCCCATTAAGGAAGGTTTCCAATCCAAGCATCTAGCATCTTGGAAAGTGGTTAGGAATAAAGCGTTTAAACCTCCCAAGGTTAGCAATTTGAAAGCAATTTGCACTAAACCAATATGAATGTATTTATAGTACTGATGCCTATAATGTTGCAAATCAGCAAATGAAAGTAACTTAAGATCTTAGATTTTATTATCCATAGTTACAGTTTGTTCCATTAATTTAATGCGCTGTTTTGATTTAAAATCAAAAGAACCAAATTTGTTAGGATCTACAAATGAAATAGTCCATCTGTTGAATGCCGCTTTAGAATTAGATATTTCAGTGAGTTCAGTATTATTAAGTAACTGTGAATAGGGGTATTCACTATTTGAATAAACTAGAATAATCGAACCAATGCAAATTTTAATTCGGTTATCGGTTCACATTTTCTCCCAAAAAAATTGGTTTGGTTTGGACTGTTTTCTCCAAATAATACTTTTGTTCGGTTTCGGATTGGCAATCTCCCAACCCAAGCCAAACCGAAAATTGATTTAAAATTTTCTTTTTTTAAAAATAATTATTCTTAGTTGACTTTCAACCAAAAAAAAGTTTTTTTTTTCACTTCAGAATTTGGACAAGCTATTTTCCCCATAAATTTGGTTTAAGTGTGTATTAGCTTTGGTTTGGTTTCTGAAAAAAATTGAAAACCGAAGTTTCTCCAAATTATCAAACCTATTTTTATCCATTCCATACCGATGAACAGGTCTAACTTTGAAAAATCAAAATTAGAAGACAATATTCTTCTAAACATGTTAACAAGAATAAGAATATTTTGTAAAACATAATAAACAAATTATGTTCTATAAATAACTGCTTGTAATGAGATTATATCATGCTTCTATGTTTATAGTTAGTTATTTGTTCTTAACACTTCTCATAATATTATGATTAAAAAATGGATAAACACGTGTGTCAACACTTTACTTGGGAAAAATTGAATACTTACAGCCCATTGCCTCTTCGTACCCAAACGTGACTTAAAATGACGTTTCATTTATGCATAATATAAGTCACATATTATGATACTAATTCATTTTTAGCAAACTAAACACATGCGCAAATTATGATTCTAATCTATTCCTAACAAGTTATTTCTCTAACATAATTTTTTATTATATTCTATAGAATATCAGATTCAAGCTAACATATATTTATATACATATATATATAGCCAACGGGGGAAGCCTAATCAATCCATGAAGCCATCATTGCTCCATATTTTTGCATAACCGTTTCACTCTCGAAAGGTTAAAAAATGCAGGCAGCCAAGATAGACAGTGAAGTGGGTTCAGAGGACCTGCACGATGAACGGTGCCAACATTTAGAAAAACAAAAAATGCTGGCAGCCAACATTGAATGGGATTTTTTCTGTTTCTTTTAATATTCTGATCAATTTAGTCCACATGCTTGATTCTTAGCTGATCGGACAAACGCGACTTTCTCCTCGTCTTATTTCATTTTTTATAGTAAATCATTTCTGAGTTAACAAAGTACTCATTCTTTGACCAATTTAGTAAAAAGAAATGGAAAGTAGTTATGGCACGCACTTTATTTATTTTTCTTTCCTTCTAATCGGGAACTTTGGTCTATATAAACATCTTCATGTCCGAGCAATGGCATGAGCAAAATGGCAGCCAATGTTGAAACAGTTTCCAAAATCTTCATCAAACCCTCTTCTCCTACTCCTCAAACACTCACTCGTTATGATCTTTCCTCTTATGATCAAGTAATACCCTCATTTTATGTATCTTCTGCATTCTTTTATGCGAATCCGGGCATTGAAATTTCAATAATTCGTCGGCAACTTCAGAATTCCCTCTCGAATACTCTAGTTTCATACTATCCATTTGCAGGTAGGCTTGTCGGAAATGATTATATCAATTGCAATGACGAAGGAGTCGAGTTTGTGGAGGTTCGAATTCACTGCCCCATCTACGATATTGTGAAGCGTGCAAGATCACATGCAAAAGAACTAGTCCTTCCCTCTCGGGAAGTTGCTCACGGTGAAGATAGTTTAGCCGTCATTCAGCTCAGCCATTTTGACTGCGGAGGAGTGGCTGTTGCTTGTGGCATATCTCACAAAGTTGCTGACGCATGTACACTGATTACGTTTATGAAGGACTGGGCCGCTTCGACATGTCTATCATCTCATGCACCATCTCCACTATTGGTTGCTGATTCAATCTTTCCGCATCAGGATGAAATATCATGTGAACCGTATGTTCCAGCCAAGAATTGTGTTAGAAGGAGATTTATCTTCCCTGCTGCAGAGATAGACAAGCTCAAATCGAAGGCCGTAGAGTCAGGTATTCAGCAACCGACTCGCGTGGAAGTTGTGACTGCACTTCTCTATCAGTCCCTCATGCTTGCAACAAGATCAACCAGTTCCGGCTTGTCTCGGCCATCTGTGTTGCTCCAACCCATGAATATTCGTCCCTTTTTGGCACTGCCACAAAATTCTGTTGGAAATATCTTTTCATTTAATTTCTGTGTTAGCAAAGATGACAGAACAGATTTTTCAGCATTGGTTGGTCAGCTAAGGAAAGCAAAACTGAAATCAAAGAATCTTTCCCAAGAAAAGCTTACTTATGAATCACAAATGGAAGAGCTGGGACAGTGTTTGAAGCAGCTTAACATTAGCAGCTTCGATGTCTACCGATGCAGCAGCTGGTGTGGATTCCCATTTTATGATATTGACTTTGGATGGGGAAAGCCGATATGGGTGTGTACGTTCGAACCCCTAATAAAGGACATAATCGTCCTGATAGATTCTCCAGGAGGTGGAATCGAAGCATTAGTCGTCCTTGAAGAAGAAAAGATGTCTGCAGTTTTGAAGAATAAACAACTCCTTCCATTTGCATCTTTAGACTCCTCCAAAATGGAAGCTTTAGTCATCCCTTGAACAACAAAAATTATCTGCATTGTGTCTGAGTTTTTTTATTCTTTATGTATGTATCCCTATTTAAGAGTTGAGGTTCTTTTTTTGTAAGAATGATTGTTGGAGCCAGTTGACGTACCATACAAATACAAAGTACACTGTTAATATAAGTAATACATCATCAATGATATTTATACTAATACCACACTATTTACACTGTTAGTATATTTCAATCATAGTATATCAACGGTTCATATTTACTTGTTGACTTAGCAATACAACTTCCTAATTTTGATGACCAAAAAACATGTTTCAACTAATCTAATCAATGTCTATTAGGACGATTTTAGAATATGCTTTGAGTGATCACGATCAAGCCACACAAGTTCAGGTATCAAGTAGTGTGCTTTCACACATATAATTTTTAAAGTTTTGTTAAGAATTGATTTGAGATCATATTTCTCAATGTATGCTTTGGTCAAATTCAAATTTCAATCCTTAAAAATGTGCCTCAAAACATTTTATCCCAAAACTACATCTAGAAACCTTTCAAGAAAAAGGTAAAGTGTTCCTGCTTTAATATTTGTGTAAAACATTCTTTACCAGACTACAAAATTTCAAGGTGAGTCAGCTTGACAGTAACTGAATTAGGTATTTGGCTAATTTTCGCAAATTATAACCTTTCATACGTCTAAGCAAAGAACAGATTATATGAGTCAAGTTATAAGCAATTTATAGCATAGCAATACAAGAAAGTAAGATCAAAGAACACAAGCAATTTATAGTGGTTCGATCCTCAAGATCTACGTCCACTACCTTAAGCCTACACATAAGGATTTCAATCAATCTACTATATGCTCAGGTTTATAAATTACAAGAGAGGCTCACCACACTATGGTTTTACACTCACAACCTCTTCTAGTAACTTTTACAAACAAGGCTCACCACACACAATGGTTTTATATCTCAAACAACCTTGAATCACAACTTCTAGGATCACCCTTATCTAAAGGGTTTTATGTTATCAAGATAACCTTGCAAGAGCTAGTAGAAAAACACAATTTGATAAAAAAATAAGAGTGTGTAGATGTTGCCACTTGTTGGTAGATTTTTACACAAACTTGCACCTTCACACTTTGATGTCTTTTGGATTGATCAATTGAATGCACAAGACATAAGAGAACTTAAGAAATGTTTGTAAAAGGATTTAGAATGCTTAGAGTTCTCATGAATTCAAAACTTACAAAAGATTACACGTTTATAGCTTTTATAGAATTTGAAAATCAGTTTTAACAGTTATAAAACAGCTATTTAACGGCTATTTTCAGGAATTTCGGACGACTGAATTCTGCGTCCAAATTTTTTGGACGACCGAATTCTTCCTGCTGCATCCGAATCTTCGTCCGAATTTCTCTGGAAAAACAGTGACCACGCTGAATGCCAAAATTCGGATGACCAAATTTTTTTTCATGCGTCCGAATCTTCTTCCGAATTTCTCTGGAAGAACAGTAGTAAACTTTTACTACAAAATTCGGACGATCGAATTTTTTGGAAGCATATTCAAACTTTGTAAAATCATTTGAGATTTAACTTAAATAAGTTTGAAAAATATTTGGTATGTATAGAAAACTTATTTAGACATATATAAGTTTGAAAACCAAAATCAAATTCCGTTGATCATATAAAGTTTACTTAAAAACTTTTAGGACACGAAACCACATTCATCAAAAAATTCATTCAAAACCTTTTAAGATCATAAGACTCATTTTATGCTCTCTTATGCATTCAATGATAATCAAGACATACAAGTGTAGAGTTTACATAGAGATTTACCTACTAAGTATATACACTCTACGCTTCAAGTCTTCAATGCCTTTAGATCATCTAAGAACAACCTTCTTAAAACTTCAATCACTTTGCTTTACTGAAGTTGTTCTTGCACTTTGGCTTCAAAGCAATGAGACTTCATACTTCTTAGTTCACAAAACCTATCACACAACATACAAGCATATTAGTCCTCATCAATATTTGTCATTAATCAAAACTACATGATTTGATGCAAAATGTGATAGATTAAAACAATGTAGTACATAGAAGTATTAATGTCAATGATAGAAAATAACCAATTTAGCACATTGACATACAAAAGGCTCAATATGAGCCTATGACCCAACCAACCTCCATTTTCCTCCTTCCTTCCAACTAACTAGGATAGAAGATATAGCATTTAAGAAAACTTCTAAGAGAGGTTTTAAAGGTTGTAACAGTTTAACAATGCTCCCCCTTAGATTGTGCTCACTTTTCAACACATTTGGACTAGAGATATCATGCATCCGAATTTTTGCATAGCAAGTCCAAACTTTAAAATAAGATAAATAAAAGCCTTAAAATCTGTAAATAAGCTTTCCTAATATTGTTCAAACATATTATGAGAGATTAAAACATATTTGAATTAATTTGAACAACAAATGAGCACATTTTGACAATGAAATATGGATGCATCCGAATTTTGAAATTTCAAGCCCAAACTGCAATAAATTCAATATAATGAATGTTTAAAGTGAAATAAAGCTTTCCTAACGTTGTTCAAACATAATGGAAGAGATTAAAACATATTTGAATCAATTTGAACAACAAAAGATCACTTTTTGGCCACAAATATGGATGCATCCAAATTTTTAAACCTTGCATCCGAATTTTGAATCCAAAGTTTTTGCAACTTAGTTTAGCTTTACAAAATTTCAAGACTCATGCATTCATTTGTAAAAAAAAAAATTCAAGCATAGATGCAAAATGCATTTTGCATAATTGAGTTCATCACAGAATCATCATTGCAGTCATCATATCATCATTCACAGAATCATCATTGCAGTCATCATATCATCATGCATTTTGCATAATCGAGTTCATCACAGAATCATCATTGCAATCATCATATCATCATTCAAAGAATCATCATTGCAGTCATCATATCATCATTCATCATTTTTGCATAATCGAGTTCATCACAGAATCATCATTGCAGTCATCATATCATCATTCACAGAATCATCATTGCAATCATCATATCATCATTCATCATTTTTCTCCCCCTTTTGTCATCACTCAAAAAAAATGGGATCAATGAAAATGAGAATAGCAATTTAACACATAATAGAAGCTCTCATCACTGAGATTTCATCATTGAGCTTGACTATTACATAAAATGCAGCAAAATACTTAACAAGTTCAGAATACATAACAACAGTAAATACATAACAGATAAGCAACTTAAAAGCAGTAAATAGAATAAAAGGAAAGAAAGCTTAGTCTTGTGATGCTGAAGTTGATGGAGAGGCTCGGCTCACTCCTTTCTTGATGGCCAAGTGCTTCACTCTTCCGTGACTGAAAGGGATTGTTGATGGAGAGACTATTTCAGCTTGAGCTACTTGGGTCGCTCGCTATTTGTGGCTCTTCATGAGCACGTTCTTCCTCTTCTTCTTCCTCGCTACGTCTCTTCATTTCCACCTTGATCATCATCTTCATCATTACTGTCATTATCAACTCCTTTCTTTTCTTCCCTATCTCCTTCTTCCTTATTTCCATCTTGAGGCTTAGAGGGTCCTTCACCACTTTGAGCATTTCTCATAAGGATTTCTTCAATGTGCTTTACTCTACTCTCCAATCCGTCTAACATTCCAAGAACCATTGGAGCAAATGATTCAAAAAACTTATACATCTTCTCCATTTCCTTGACATGATTGTTCAAGGCTTCTTGGAATGCTTTGGCCACTATGGTGTCACCTCTAGTTACTCCTTCACCACTTGAACCAATTCCCAGTTTCTTCTTCAAACAATCTCCTTTTTGTTGGAGGTTGCTCCCCCTCACTTGAGGTGTCATGCTTCCTCTTTGTCTTCATTTCTCTAGCAAGAGTTTCTTCTTCATCTTCTTCTTCATCCTCTTCTTCACTTTCTATCTTTTCTTCTCTCCTATTCTTTTTGGAGGGGTTTCTCTTTTTGTCCTCCATGCATTATCCTCATCAAGAACTAATTGCATTCTCTTAAGAGTTTCATTGGTGTAAATTTCCCCACTCTTAAAAGCTTGCCCTCTTCCTAGAAGTTTAATCTTAAAATGCTTAAAGATTCTTGTCAAAAACCTTCCAAATGGGAATGCCTTGGTTACTGTTTTTCTGGCAGTAATCATGTGTTTAAAGGCTATATAACCAAAGTTCAATCTCCTCTGCTCATGCAAGGCTAACATGATTACCATATGCATATTTCCAACTGATGACTTATGTCCAAAATTAGGAACAATTATAGTAGTTACCATATGATGCAACACTCTACCTCTAGCATCCAAGTTCTTGATTTCCCTCTCTTTTATAGATCTAAACTCTCTTCCATTGGTAAATGCCTCTTCAAATCTAACATATGTAAAGAGTTCACGATCATAGCAATGCATGGAAGGTGAATAATATCTAGCTCCATTGTCACCTACTCCACAAATTCTGTTTATCAATGCTTCACTAAATTCAATGTCAACTTTGGATACTCTAGATGAATACCATTGTATCACACTATCCCCTACAATCTTAATTCTTTCCTCTTTTAGGTTTGCATAGAATTCATATGTCAAGGTAGGATAAAATTCTTCATCAATGAACAACAAACTACTCCAACCAACATCATTGAAACAAGATAGAACAATATCCATGCTAGAGAATTTATCAACATCCACCTTATATCCAGGGATAATCTTTCTATTATTTTTATTCCATTCATCAAATTCATGAGTAGCCTTGATCGAGACAAACCTGTCAACTCCAGATAATGTTTGAGGGATTCGAATTCTTCTTGGTTGGTTGAGGATTGAGTCTCTATCTCCTTCCTTAGCCTTTCCTTTCCCTTTCTCAACATTTGGCTTCTTTGTTCTCACCATTGATAATTTTCTGTTGAAAAGTACTAATTTTTGGTATGAATTTAGGGTTAGAAGTTCACAAGTGAAGGCAAATCGGGATGAGAATGTGTGGTTTTGAAGAGATTTTGATTCGGATGTGAATGGGTACGAGAGCCTTTTAAAAGGATGTGAAATTCGGAAGTTGAAGTGTTGAGAAAACTGTTTAATTTTCATTTAAACAGTCGCGTCCGTAAAATTCGGATGACCGAATTCTCAGGTCTGCGTCTGAATTTTCAGTCGAAAGTTTTTGTTTCTTCAGTTCAGAAAATTTGGTCGACCGAATTTTCTGACCTGCGTTCGAATTCTTGATCAAAAGTCTCTGTTTCCTTTCACTCAGAAAATTCGGTCTTTTTGTAGTGCATCCGAATTCTGGATCCGAAAATTTCCTGTTTTCATCAAAACTTCAATACACACATTAGTCATTGAATTTTGAAATTCCTAAGAGTCTTCTTAGGTGATTGAACCTTTCCTCAGCCAAAGGCTTTGTAAATATGTCAGCAATTTGATCATTTGTATTTATATATTCCAAGCATATATCTTTCTTAATCACATGATCACGAATGAAATGATGTTTTATCTCTATATGCTTAGTCCTAGAATGTTTAATGGGATTTATGCTCAAATTGATAGCACTAGTATTATCACATAGTAGAGGCACACAATTGAATTTAAGACATAATCAAGTAAGGTATCTTTGCATCCATAACAATTGTGCACAACAACTACTGCAGCTATGTATTCAACTTCTGTAGTGGATAAAGACACACAAGCTTGCTTTTTACTAAACTAAGATACAAGACAACTACCAAGAAATTGACAATGACCACTTGTACTTTTATGTTCAACTTTGCATCCAGACACGATCAAGATCGTAGTATCCAATAAGTTCAAAAGATGAAGTTTTTGAAAACCAAAGCCCATAGTCATGGGTATCAATCAAATAGCCAAAAATACGTTTGACAGAAATTAGATGAGATTCTTTAGGACATGATTGGAATCTAGCACACAAGCATACATCAAACATAATATATGGTCTACTAGCTGTGAGATAGAGTAAACTTCCAATCATACCTCTATATAATTTCTAATCAATATTTTTGCCTTTCTCATCTTTGTCAAGTTTAGTTGATGAAATCATTGGAGTGCCTATTCCTTTTGCTTGATCCATTTCAAATCTTTTCAGTAACTCCTTGGTATACTTTGCTTGATTAATGAAGACTCCATCCTTGGTTTGCTTAATTTGCAGCCCAAGGAAGAAATTTAGTTCTCCCATCATGCTCATCTCAAATTCATTTTGCATAGATTTGGCAAAATCTTCACAAAGAGAAGTATTAGTAGCACCAAAAATAATATCATCAACATAAATTTGCACAAGTAAAATATCATTTTTAGAAGATGTTTTTATAAAAAGAGTTGTATCAACTTTTTCTTTTGTAAAACCTTTTGAAAGAAGAAAACCACTTAATCTTTCATACCAAGCTCTTGGAGCTTGTTTCAATCCATATAGAGCTTTGGTTAACTTGAAAACATGATTTGGAAATTTTTCATGAATAAAACCAGGAGGTTGTTCTACATAAACCTCTTCTTCAATAAAACCATTTAGAAAAGCACTTTTGACATCCATTTGAAATAGTTTAAAATCTTTAAAACAAGCAAATGCCAAAAGTATTCTTATAGACTCTAATCTAGCCACTAGAGCAAAAGTCTCATCATAATCAATGCATTCTTCTTGGTTGAAACCTTGAGCAACAAGTCTAGCTTTATTTCTAACAACTTCTCCTAGTTCATTTAACTTATTTCTAAAGACCCACTTTGTACCAATAACATAATGATCATGAGGTCTAGGAACAAGAGTCCAAACTTTGTTTCTCTCAAACTGATTTAACTCTTCTTCCATAGCAATAATCCAGAAATTATCACATAATGCATCATCAATATTTTTCGGTTCAATATGAGATAAAAGGGCAAAATTATCAATAAAGTACTGCCTTGTTTTAACTCATTGGAAGACATCACCAATGATTTGCTCCTTAGGATGACTTCTTGCATATGTGAGATCATTTGGAAGTTCTTGATCATTGCTTGATTGACCATCTTGTTCTTGCTCCATTATTTCTTCTTCTTTGGCATGATCTTCCAATGTGGGTACTTGGTGTTGAGTTTGATTTTCAACCATTGAGGAACCTGCATCATCGTCATTTCTTCTTTGAAGATAAATATTAGATTCATAAAAAGTTACATGAATAGTTTCTTCAACACATAATGTCCTTTTGTTATAGACTCTATATGCCTTTTTATTTGATGAATAGCCAAGAAATATGCCTTCATCTGATTTTCTATCAAACTTACCAAGATTGTCACTAGTGTTTAAAATAAAGCACTTACAACCAAATATTTTAAAATAGACAATTGATGGAGTTTTATCAAATAGAAGTTCAAAAGGTGTTTTTCTTATAAAAGGTCTTAGTAAAACTCTATTCATTACATAGCAAGCTGTATTTACAGCTTCAGCCCAAAAATATTTTGGTAAGGAATTTTCACAAAGCATTGATCTAGCCATTTCCTGTAAAGTTCTGTTTTTCCTTTCAATAACACCATTTTGTTGAGGTGTTTTGGCAGCTGAAAAATTATGAGTGATGCCATACTCATCACAAAATTTTGTAAAATCTTGGTTACAAAACTCTCTTCCATTGTCACTTCTAATAGAAATAAGTTTGCAATCAAGAGAAATTTGAACCCTATTGAAAAGTTTTGAAAATTCATAAAATGTTTCATCTTTTGTGATAAGAAGACTACCCATGTAAATCTTGAAAAATCATCAACAATTACATAAGCATATCTTTTACCACCAAGACTAGTAGTCCTCATAGGTCCAAACAAATCCATGTGAACTAGTTCAAGAGGTTTTGAGGTAGAAACCATTTTCTTTGGTTTAAAAGATGTTTTTGATTGTTTTCCATATTGACAAGCATCACAAAGACGGGTTTCATCAAAATGTATTTTTGGTAATCCTCTAACTAGTTCTTGTGTAGAAAGTTTGTTCAATAAATCCATGCTCACATGTCCTAATCTTCTAGGCCATAAAAATCCATCATTGTCATGAATGGTAAGACATTTAATATCATTAGTAATAAGCTCATCAAGATATAACACATATACATTACTAACTCTTTTAGCAACAAAAATAGTTTTATTACTTGCACTATCAAGAATAGTACAAGTATCACATTTAAACTCAACTTTGCAACCATTGTCACATAATTGACTAATACTAAGTAAATTATACTTTAAACCATCAATAAGTAAAACTTGCTTGATAAGAGGGAAAGAACCTTTACCAATGTTACCTATTCCAAGTATTTTCCCTTTCTTCTTATCTCCAAATATGACAAAACCTTCACTTGTAGCTTGAAGCTCACTAACAAGTGATGCATTTCCAGTAATGTGCCTTGAGCAGCCACTGTCAAGAAACCATTTAGTGGCACTTGATCTTGAGGCAAATTGTACCTATACCAAATTAGAAAGAGTGATTTTTGGTACCCACACTTCAGAATTTGGAAAGCTTTTTTCCCCAGAAATGTGGTTTTAGTGTGTATTAGGTTTGGTTTGGTTTCTGAAAAAAATTAAAAAATCGAAGTTTCTCCAAATTATCAAACCGATTTTTATCCATTCCAAACCGATGAACAGGTCTAACTGTGAAATATCAAAATTAGAAGACAATATTCTTCTAAACATGTTAACAAGAATAATCATATTCTGTAAAACATAATAAACAAATTATGTTCTATAAATAACTGCTTCTATGTTTATAGTTAGTTATTTGTTCTTAACACTTCTCATAATATTATGATTAAAAAATGGATGAACACGTGTGTCAACAATTTAATGGGAAAAATTGAATACTTACTGCTGATTGCCTCTTCGTACCCAAGCGTGACTTAAAATGACGTTTCATTTATGCATAATATAAGTCTCATATTACGATACTAATTCATTTTTAGCAAACTAAACACAAGCTCAAATTATGATTCTAATCTATTCCTAACTAGTTATTTATCTAACGTAATTCTTTATTATATTTTATAGAATATCACATTCACGCTAACATATATTTATATGACTATATATATATATATATATATATATGGGGAAGCCTACTCAATCTATGAAGCCATCATTGTCTCCATATTTTTGCAGCCAAGATAGACAGTGAAGTGGGTTCACAGGACCTGCACGATGAACGGTGCCAACATTTAGAAAAACAAAAAATGGAGGCAGCCAACATTGAATGAGATTTCTTCTGTTTCTTTTAATATTCTGATCAATTTAGTCCACATGCTTGATTCTTAGCTGATCGGACAAACGCCACTTTCTCCTCGTCTTATTTCATTTTTTATAGTAAATCATTTCTGAGTTAACAAAGTTCTCATTCTTTGACCAATTGAGTAAAAAGAAATGGAAAGTAGTAATGGCACTTACTTTTTTTATTTTTCTTTCCTTCTAATCGGGAACTTTGGTCTATATAAACATCTCCACGTCCGAGTAATGGCATGAACAAAATGGCATCCATGGTTGAAACGTTTCCAAAATCTTCATCAAACCCTCTTCTCCTACTCCTCAAACACTCACTCGTTATGATCTTTCCTCTTCTGATCAAGTAATACCCTCATTTTATGTTAAAAATCAATGAGTTGATGAGTTCAATCCAATGCAAGAATCAAAGAAGAAGAAATGACTGTGAGAATCAATCAAATGATGATCACAATGCTCTGCTCATTATGCTCGAGAGAGCTTCTAGACAGAAGAACAATAGAAAGAGAAATATTGCATTGGAAGAAAAGTTTGAATTGAATTCTCTACTTTGTACAAGATGCTCAAAGATATATATACACTAATCAACCTCTACTCTCCTACACAAAGTAATGTTACATAAATAACCGACTATCTCCATGTCAGCAACCGACTTCAAATTCCCAACTGGCAATTCATTTATCTTAGCTGGCAGATTGCTATGCTTGCTATTCTACTCTGCATTGCAGCTTCATCAACTTTGTTGTAGCTGCATGTTGTTCACTTTGACTTCAATAACTTCCATTACGTATGCATGCAACTTAATTCATCATCAGTAACTTTCATTCTGCATGTCTGCAATTTCCTGCAATACTACTTCCTGCAATGCTGCCTGACCTGACTTCACTTCAAGTCAAGCATTCTGTTTCTACAATTTTGCTAATTGTCTGCTTAATTTGCATGTTTCAATACCCCCCTCCCCCCCGCATGCTGGACTAGGATAGATATTCTGCAGACCAAGACTAGCAATCAAATGGGAAAACTGAGGAAAAGCCAAAGCCCTGGTGAAAATATCAGCTAACTGGAGGGAAGAAGAAATAGGTAAAGGCTTGACTAGGCCCGCTTGATATTTCTCTTTGGTAAAATGACAATCAAGTTCAATATGCTTAGTTCTTTCATGAAACACAGGATTTTCCACGATATGCATAGCTGCTTGGTTATCACAATAAAGAGGAACATCACCAGAAATAGAAACATGCAAGTCTTGCAAAATGTAGGACAGCCATTGCAATTCACAAACTGCATGAGCCAAAGCTCTATATTCTGCTTCTGCAGAACTTTTGGACACTGTAAATTGTTTCTTGGATTTCCAAAAAATCAAGGCACCCCTTAAGAAGAAACAGAAACCAGTAACAGATCTTCTGGTTTCTATACAACCAGCCCAATCAGAATCTGCAAAGGCCTTCAACTATAAAGCAGAATTTGCTAGGAAAAACAATCCTTGACCTGGAGCTTTCTTCAAATATCTCAAGACTCTATGAGCTGCCTTTAAATGATTCACAGTAGGCTGATCAAGAAATTGACTTAACTGTTCAAATGCAAAACAAATATCAGGCCGTGTAATAGTCAAATATAACAATTTGCCAACAAGACTTCTGTAACCAGTATGAGTAGACAAAACAGTGCAATCATTATGCTCCAACTTAATATGAACTTCCATTGGAGTAGCAATTGGTTTACTACCCAAAAAACCAAATTCTATTAGCAGATCAAGAGTATATTTTCTTTGACACAAATTCAATACTTTGCTGCTTCTTGCCACTTCCTATCCCAGGAAGTATTTCAATTCCCCCAAGTCTTTGATCTTGAATTGATCATGAAGAAAAGCTTTGACACCTTTGATAGCAGTTAAGTCATTACTGGTAAGCGAAATATCATCCACGTAAACCAGTAAGTCAATGAAAATCTTGTCATCTGCTTTTACAAATAAAGAGTAATCACTCTTAGATTGAGTAAAACCAAGACCAAGCAATGCTGAAGTTAGCTTGGCATTCCACTGCCTACTAGCTTGCTTAAGTCCATAAAGGGACTTATTTAACTTGCAGACTAAGGACTTATTTCCAGCATCAAATCCGGGAGGAAGAGCCATATAAACCTCCTCTTCAAGATCACCATGCAGAAAAGCATTATTGATATCACATTGATATAAAAACCAGCCCTTTAATACTGCAATAGCTAACATAGTTCTAATTGTAGTCATTTTTGCCACTGGTGAAAATGTCTCTATGTAATCCACCCCAAGCTGTTGAGTATAACCCTTGGCTACTAACCTGGCTTTGTGTCTCTCCACTGTACCATCAGACTGAAATTTAGTTTTGTATACCCACTTACAACCTATACGTTGTTTACCAGGAGGTAAATGAACCAGAGACCAGGTATTGGTACCTTCAAGTGCTTCAATTTCCTTTTTCATTGCCTCCTGCCAAACTGGGATTCTTGCTGGTTCTTCATAACATTTAGGTTTAATATTCAAGGAAACATTCAATGCAAAAGATTTGTAAAGGTGGAGATAACGAGATCATAGGAAAATACTCGTCAAGGGTATGTGGAGTAGTAATGATTGTATTGCAATCATAATCTTGGAGATAGATTGGTGTAGTTTTGGATCTTTGAGATCTTCTAAGAACAGGAGTACTAAGTGAGGACGTGAGAGAAGAAATGCTATCAGAAGACATACCAACTTCAACTAGTATTGAATCTGAAGCCGTTGGAGAAGGTCCTAAATGAACGGGAAGGAAGTACGAGATTGGAAGAATCCGAAGGAAAAGATGCAAACTGATTATTGAAAGGAAAGACATCTTCATGAAAAATAACATTTCTAGACACAAAAACAGACCTGGAAGTCCAATCTAGAAGTATATAACCCTTGCTAGTGGAAGAAAGACCCTACAGAATAGCCTTTCTAGATCGAGGATCAAATTTTAATCTGCCTTGTTACGGTGTTGAAGCAAAAGCTAAACAACCAAAAGCTCTGAGATTGATGAAAGAAGGATTTCTACCATAAAGAAGGGAATAAGGAGTTTTGTTGTGTAATATAGGTGTAGGAAGTCTGTTTATTAGATAAACAGCATGCTGAACACAAAATCCCCAGTAAGAAATGGGAAGATTAGACTGCAATTTTGGAGCTCTACCAACATTCAAAATATGCTAATGCTTTCTTTCAACTAATCCATTCTGTTGTGGTGTTTCAACACAAGAAGTTTGATGAATAATGCCCTTTGATTGAAAGAATATAGGCATATGAAACTCAGAACTATTATCAGTTCTGATGATTTTGACAGATTTGGAGAATTGAGTTGAAACAAAAACACATAAATCTTGAACAATTTTCCTAGCTTTTGATTTATCTCTCATCAAGAAAAGCCAGGTATATCTACTGAAATCATGAACAATACTCAAGAAATATCTTTGTTTGTATATAGTTTCATGCTTATAAGGACCCAAAATGTCCATATGAAGCATTTCAAAACATCTGGTGGTAGTAGATTTTTTTAAAGGAAAAGAGAGTTTTTTCTGTTTTGCTAAAGGGCAAACAGTACACTTGCAATCATTGGATACAGAAACATCAAGCCAAATGCTTTTCAATAATTGCAATCTTTGATCAGATGGATTACCTAGTTTAAAATGCCAATTGACATGTTTGGCAGAACTAGAAAAAGAATGAAAAATAGAAACAGAAGAATCAGGGAAAGAAACATCAGAAACTTGACTCGTTGGAAAAGGTTGATGAAGCTGATGTCTTGGAATATCACAAGTAACTTCAAAATGATATAAACCTTTGCAGTATTTACCTGAACCAATCTTCTTCAGGGTTATATTGTCCTGTATAAGACAACCAGCAGAATGGAAAAGAATGTTGCAATGATTCTGTTGAATCAATTTATCAATTGAGATTAAATTGTACTTGAAGGAAGGGATGTAAAGAACTTCTAACAACTGTAATCTGTCAGAGAGAATAACATGACCTTTATGAGTAACAGAAATAGACTGATTATTTGGCAGCTTAACAAACACATTTTGAATAGAAGTCAAAGAACACACTATATGATCTGTAGCTCCTGAATCCAGAATCCAATGTTTTGTAGTTTCACAAGAAATTATACCTGTGTAATTGACTGGTTTGTCAAAATTTGCTGTCAAAACGGTAGCCATGAGATTGACTAGGACCAATTTCTGCCCCTTGCAATTGAATATTCTTGAGCATGTTCATCAGATTAGCATACTGCTCTTGAGTAATCCCTGCAGTTGAAGAATCTGGAATTCCTGTACTACTCATACCATTGGTCTAATTAACAACAACATTCCTTTTTGGAACATCAGCTATACCATATTTTCTATTATCTGCATTAGCACCACCATTAAAAACTCCTTCTCTGGTTCTAAATTTAAAATTTGAAGGATATCCATGTTTCCTATAGCTTTTATCCACTGTATGCCCTGACTTACACAGAATGTTCAAATAATACTCTTTTGTCCAAAACTCCTTTTATTATTTCCCGCTACAACATTTACCTCATATTTAACATTTCCACCAAAACGAGCACCAACAGTTTCTTTGTGTACAAAAGTAGGTTGCATCTCCTGATTACCAGACTTTGCTGCAGGCTGAGTTAACATAACTTGCACCTCTAGATTATAAATGTAATTCAACTGTCTTTCATGTTTAATAGCCATAGAGAAAACTTGACTGACTAAAGGTAAAGGTTCCATAACAAGAACTTGTGATTTGATGTTATTGAATTGATCATTCAAACCTTTCAAGAATCTTATCACACATTCTGTATCATAGTATTCTCTCATCTATTTTATTGCTCCGCACTTACAGCAAGGATCACAGATGCATTTGGGCAATGGTCTTAAAACAGACAATTCATCCCATAAAATCTTCAAATGAGTATAGTATTTATTCACTGTTTTGTTACCTTGTCTCACATTATGAATATCCTCTATAAGATCAGATAAGTGATAAGAATCTCCACTGGAATATCTATCATACAGATCATCCCAAACCTCTTTTGCAGTATCTAGCCACATCACACTTTGAGCAATAATTGTATCCATAGAATTCACAAGCCAATAGAGTACGGTTGTGTTTACCTGCTGCCAAAGTGTGAAGTTCCTTGAACTCCTCGGTGGAGGCTCAATTGATCCATCAACAAAGCCTAATTTATTCTTGGAGATCAATACCATCTTCATCGCACGGCTCCAAGAATGATAGTTCTTCTCTGTAAGTGCAAGTTGTACCAATGGTTGAGTTGTATTCTCATTTGGATTGAGATACATAGGATTGGTTGGAATTGACTCAACATGTGCCGCCATTGTTTTATCAACAAAATCACAAATACAAAATCAATTGTTCAAGCAGAATAACTATTGATCAACTACAAAAGATAACATAATCTGAGAAATGAAAAACTAGCTACAGAAGCAAATATATTGCTCTGATACCATGTTAAAAATCAATGAGTTGATGAGTTCAATCCAATGCAAGAATCAAAGAAGAAGAAATGACTGTGAGAATCAATCAAATGATGATCACAATGCTCTGCTCATTATGCTCGAGAGAGCTTCTAGACAGAAGAACAATAGAAAGAGAAATATTGCATTTGGAAGAAAAGTTTGAATTGAATTCTCTACTCTGTACAAGATGCTCAAAGATATATATACACTAATCAACCTCTCCTCTCCTACACAAAGTAATGTTACATAAATAACCGACTATCTCCATGTCAGCAACCGACTTCAAATTCCCAACTGGCAATTCATTTATCTTAGCTGGCAGATTGCTATGCTTGCTATTCTACTCTGCATTGCAGCTTCATCAACTTTGTTGTAGCTGCATGTTGTTCACTTTGACTTCAATAACTTCCATTACGTATGCATGCAACTTAATTCATCATCAGTAACTTTCATTCTGCATTCTGCATGTCTGCAATTTCCTGCAATAGTACTTCCTGCAATGCTGCCTGACCTGACTTCACTTCAAGTCCAGCATTCTGTTTCTACAATTCTACTAATTGTCTATTTAATCTGCATGTTTCAATATTTTATGTATCGTCTGCATTCTTTTATGCGAATCCGGGCCTTGAAATTTCAATAATTCGTCGGCAACTTCAGAATTCCCTCTCGAAAACTCTAGTTTCATACTATCCATTTGCAGGTAGGCTTGTCGGAAATGATTATATCAATTGCAATGACGAAGGAGTCGAGTTTGTGGAGGTTCGAATTCACTGCCCCATCTATGATATTGTGAAGCGTGCAAGATCACATGCAAAAGAACTATTCCTTCCCTCTCGGGAAGTTGCTCACGGTGGAGATAGTACCGTCATTCAGCTCAGCCATTTTGACTACAGAGGAGTGGCTGTTGGTTGTGGTATATCTCACAAAGTTGCTGACGCATGTACACTGATTACGTTTATGAAGTGCTGGGCTACTTCTACGTGTCTATCATCTTATGCACCATCTCCAATATTGGTTGTTGATTCCATCTTTCCGCATCAAGATGAAATATCATGTGAACCGTATGTTCCAGCCAAGAATTGTGTTCGAAGGAGATTCATCTTCCCTGCTGTAGAGATAGAGAAGCTCAAATCGAAGGCCGTAGAGTCAGGTATTCAGCAACCGATTCACGTGGAAGTTGTGACTGTACTTCTCCATCAGTCCCTCATGCTTGCAACAAGATCAACCAGTTCCGGCTTGTCTCGACCATATGTGTTGCTGCAACCTATCAATATTTGTCCTTTTTTGGCACTACCAAAAATTCTGTTGGAAATACCTTTTCATTTAATTTCTGTGTTAGCGAAGATGACAGAACAGATTTTTCAGCATTGGTTGGTAAGCTAAGGAAAGCAAAACTGAAATCAAAGAATCTTTCCCAAGAAAAGCTTACATATGAATTACAAGTGGAAAAGCTGGGACAGTGTTTGAAGCAGCTTAACATTAGCAGCTTCGATGTCTACCGATGCAGCAGCTGGTGTGGATTCCCATTTTACGATATTGACTTTGGATGGGGAAAGCCGATATGGGTGTGTACGTTGGAACCCCTAATAAAGGACGTAATGAAGATTTTACCTTGATTTGGAGATTTTGATGTAGCTCTAAACTTGAATTTAAAGGATTTAATTTGTGTGTGAAGAATTAGTGAAGAATTGGTTAAAAATTGAAGTGGGAAACTGAGAAGAGAGAAGAGAGAAGGGAAATGGGGAAAAATGGTGAAGGGGAGGATCAGCCGGGCTGATCCTCTGTTTTTTTAACCACTTGCAAAATCAACCTTTAACTTTTTTTATAAATATAGATTTACCACAAAATTTATAATGTATGTATTTTTTTCATTTTAGAATGTGTAAAAACTAGATTTTTAGCAATTTATAGTTATCATATATATATATACACATGCTAGAGTAAAACCTCTTGAAAAGTTTATTTAGTGAAAGTAAAATTTGTGGTTTTACATTTCTAACTCTCTAAAATAAATTTCATCCCCGAAATTTGAAAGAAAAGGAGTATACGTGTATAAAAATATTTTTGAAACTAAAGCATATATATATAAGAAATGACGGTTCGTTAACTAATAATGAATATTGAAATGCCTATGTAATGTATGAGGCAATCATATCTAAACCTTTAAAATAAATGCTACCTCATAGATCAAGAAAAATCTGAGAAAAGACGTGGGTATTGATTTCTTATAAGCTCCTCACGTTCCCACATTATACCATGGTTTCTCCAAAGTACTTTAACCATAGGAATGACTCGACTTCTTAATACTTGCACCTTCCGATCAATTATTTGCACCGGCTGCTCCACATAAGTTAAATCCTCTTCCAAATTTACCAGATGTTCAACCAATACATGCGAAGGATCCGCTATATACTTTCGGATAGTAGATATAAGAAAGACATCATGGATGCGGCTAAGCTCCACAGGTAATGACAATCTATACACAACAGGGCCAACTTTTTAAGTAATCTCGTAAGGTCCAATAAAACGCAGCCCTAGTTTTCCTTTACGACCAAATCTAAGAATGCCCTTCCACGGTGATACTTTCAAAAATACCCAGTCTCCTAGTTGAAATTCAAATGCTCTACGTCTCCTGTCCTTATAACTCTTTTGCCCACTTTGTACTACCCGGAGATGTTCTCTAATAATTGGAATCTTTTCTGTGGTGCTCTGCACTAACTCTCCCACCTCCATCCAACATACCGGAGTCCTGCATCTCCTCCCATATAAAGCCTCAAATGGGGCCATACCCAAACTAGTTTGAAAGCTATTGTTGTAGATAAATTCAATGAGCAGCAAGTCATCATCCCAACTAGTGGAATAACTCATAACGTAAGAACACAACATATCCTCCAAGATTTGTATAACTCTCTCTAATTGTCCATCTATCTGTGGATGAAAGGCTGTACTCATATTAGGTTTAGTCCCAAGTGCTCGTTGGAAACTTCTCCAAAATCTAGAAGTGAAGCAAGGATCTCGATCTGATACTATGCTGACGGGTACTCCATGCAACCTCACTATGTTCTTGACATAAATCTCTGCCAATTTTTTTAGTGAATAGGTGAATTGTATCGGAAGAAAGTGAGTAGATTTGCTCAGTCGATCAACTACCACCCAAATTGCATCATGTCCAACTCGAGTTCACGGTAGTCCTGATACAAAGTCCATGGTAACGTGTTCCCATTTTCACTCCAGAATGGGAAGTGGTTGCAAGACTCCGGCGGGATGTCGGTGCTCTGCTTTAACTTGTTGACATATCAAACATCTAGATATATATTTTACTATGTTTCTCTTCACTCTTGGCCACCAATAGAGTTCACGTAAATCCCAATACATCTTTGTACTCCCTAGATGCATTGTGTATATCGAATCATGTACTTCTTCCATAATCTTTCTCTTTAAGTTTGCATCATCTGGAACATAAAATTGACTTCTAAACACCAGTATCCCATCATCACGAATTGAGTACTCCGTATATTTTTCTTTTTTCAATTGTTCTCGAAGTTTGTCAAAGTAGTATCCTTTCCTTAAGCCAACTGAATCCTCTCTAATAATACTCGTCTGATCCTTATATGTGCAAGTAGAGCTCCATTTAGCAACATTCCGAATGATACATATAACTTCCTCATTTCTTCTAATTCACCTCTACACCAGTTCCTCAAACATGCCAAGGTACTAGTACCAGTCTCTTTACAGCTTAAAGCATCTGTAACTACATTGGCCTTCCCTGGATGGTAGTTTATAATCAAGTCATAATCTGCAATCAACTCCATCCACCTTCTTTGCCTCAAATTCAACTTTTTTGTGTCTGAAAATACTTCAAACTTTTATGATCAGTAAAAACCTCACAAGTAGCTCCATATAAGTAATGTCTCCAAATCTTTAAGCAAATACAATGGCTGCCAATTCTAAGTCATGAGTAGGATATTTTTGTTCATGCACCTTTAACTATCTAGAGGCATATGCGACAACTTTACCATGTTGCATTAAAACACAACCTAACCCTTTCTTTGAGGCATCACTGTGTATCACAAAGCCATCAGTCCCGGATGGAATAGTTAAAACTAGTGCGGTAGTTAATTTCTCTTTCAATATCTGGAAGCACTATTCACACTCATCGGTCCACACAAATGATTCGTTCTTCCAAGTGAGATGAGTTAAAGGAGCTGAAATAATAGAAAATCCCTGGATGAATCTTTGATAATACCCTGCCAAACCTAAGAAGCTTCTAACTTCGGTCATATTTGTGGGTTGTTTCCAATTTAGCACTACCTCTACCTTTTGTGAGTCCACCCTAATACCATTCGCATGCAACCACATAATCCTAGTAATTATAATTGTAATAACATTAATTTCTGCTGATTGTTCTTATGCATTTATTACATCTTTTTTAATTATCTGCTTCGTAGTACTACAGTCAATTATTAATAAGAATTTCTGATTAAGCAGATCGTCTTGCATTTTATTAATGTACATCACAATAGAAAGAATTTGTTTCCTTATTGTGGAATGTTTCAATTGTTTTAGATTCCACTTTCCAGAAACAAACTTAACCATTTCTTCTTGATTAGTATAAGGCTTTTTTTGTTTCAAGATCCCTCCGTGGCCTATATTAGAGGCTTCCATTTCCACAATTTTGGAATAATGAGAATTTACAAGCATTAAACATCGTAACATTTTTGCTTCTGTTTAATTCTCTTAACTGCTTAGCCTTGCATACAGGACTGCTATATCTTAGGCTAAGTCCTTATAATAGGAAGAAACATAATTGAAGCTTCCCAAGAGTCTTTGTAGCTGCTTCATATCAGTTGTCTCATCTGGAAATTTAGAAGCAAATTCAATACTTCTTTCTATAGGGATTATTTCTCCCCAGAAATATTATGACCCAAAAAATGAATAGAAGTCTAAAATAATTTCATTTTTGGGGCAGAAATTACTAAACCATTTTTTAATAGTCAACACTTCAATATATTTAAGTGTTTGAAATGTTGATCAATATTCCATGAAAATAAAAGAATATCAAGACCACAATGAATGTCTGATATGGAGTGAATATTTCATCCATACTATGTCAAAAATCGAAAGGTGCATTATATTTCATTCGTAATGTCCATTAGGAACAACAAAAGCATTTCATATCTGCCTTTGGATGAATTTGAATTTTCTAGTAACCAGATTTCAAATCAAACTTGGAGAATATTATTACTCTATGTAATTTGTCAAACAAGTCATTTTTATTAGGAATAGGATATCAAATCCATATTAGAACCCTATTCAATGGTTTACGAATTACAACCAATCTAGGAACTCCTCATTCCTTTTTCGCATTTTTATTTACGTAAGAAGCTGTACAATTCCAAGGAGAGTTGGAGGCTTATATTAAGCCTTTTTTTAGTAAGGATGATATTTGCTTCTCCCAAAGATCAGGATATACTTCATTCATCTGACAAGGTATTGCCGTAGTTATTATATTCGTTTCACTAAACACAGATTGATAGGGTAGTTGTACCATATGAGTCTTTCTTTCTTAGAAATCATTTGGAAGATTACTGTAAATTTCTTTATGGAAAGCTTCTTCCATTTTTAGGATCTTTCTTGAACCTCAAAGTTAGATAATTTTTTCTGGGTATCAGGCATTTGTACTCCTTAATTCAGAAAAATTATTTGATTTTGTTTCAAGAGAATTTCTTGTAGTTCAGAACAATATTTCTGGGATCAGAAATGAACTCAAAAAAGAGTTTGATCCATTACAACTAGCATATATGCCAGTATTATCAGCTATAACAGACATTATCACTCATTTATAAATGGAATGCCTAAAACTACATATTGTTAAAAGTAAGAATGAAGTTGAGATACAGGGCTCATCTTTAGATACACACGCATTTGTGAGCTTGAACTTAATTGGCATTTTATCATCACTGGTGGAGGTTAAACTTTGAACTATTTTTTCAAAAGTATCTAGAAGGTACTATTCATTCTCTCAAATAGTTCATAACTTCAAAGAGATTAAATTAGGAATAATATATCGTTGATTTCTTAAAATGGTAAGTTTATCATACCATTTTCGGGGGAAGTAAATGCTTAGTCATATTGAGATATTCAGGAGTTCTTCCAGGAGTTTTTGCCGGGAGTTCAATTACAACCGGGTTTCTTCCTTTTTCTAATTGAGATAATTTATTATTCATTTTCTAATTTTTGAGTTTTAAATAAGTTATTTTTATTTTAAACTATTAATTTCCCTTTCTAAAACCACCAATTGTGACTGAAAAACTCACTTTTATTCTTCAGTCTAGAATAAACTTCATTGATTTTAAAAGTCTCATAAGGATGAAATGAAGTTTTCTTCTCATTACCAATTTTCAAGCATATTTCTATTAATTCTTTTCAATTTTTGAGTCGTTGTCTTGGTCAATTAATTTGATCAAGTCTTCCTTAGAATGAGAAAGTATAGAGATTGCTCGACTCACTTAAGTTATTTGCATGAAGTATTCCAGTTCTTCAGAATGATTATTCTTAGAATCAGAACAATCATAAGATGAACAATCTTTTGGTTCTGAAGGCATATTTTCTTGAATTTGTCAGATATTTGTCCTGTAAAGTGTTCAAGGATTGTGCACGTAAGTGTATAGGCACAATCCTCAACTTCTATTTGCAGTATTCTAGCAGAAGTTCCAGTGTCAGTTCTGACAATTTTCCTTGCATTAAGGACTTCATTTCTTTGAAGTTGGTTAAGAGTATCATCCCACCATTTTCAAAGAGTGCCAGCAAAACCATATATTATCATTTCTATGATTGGTCTTTCAGAATTTTTAGCTTGTTTGCAAACAGTAGAATACATAAGCATCCTATGAAGCAAATTATGTATTTTTCTATTGAAAAGACCATCCAAATTCTATAAATAGATGGTTTTGGGTGATAAGAATTAGTGATTAAATTACCACCTTCTTCATTTAGGACATCGACAAGGATTGGACTTCTATACTAATGATGGTCCAGCCTTCTTTTTTCAAACTTCATTTTGTTAGTTCAGAGAATTTTTCCATGATCCTATCTATCTCATCATCATAATCTTACTGCTCAGTTTCCGAATTAGAAATAGAAGATTCTTCCATTGATGAGAATTCCTCTTCATAGTTTCCAGTCATGCAATTTGCAATACTGTGTTCTCCATGAGAACTATTCTTCTCATTCTCGGATGAGTTGATTTTTATATTCATTAGTTGAGATACAAGGGTTGTCTTTTAATGTTTTGGAACTAGAACCAAAATTAAATCCAGACACCTCAATTAGTGGCTTGATTATAGGTTCTTTTGACTAATTCAGAGATACTATCTCCTTCTTGTTTATATTGGATGGAAGCTTAATTAAATACGCTTCAAGGGACTCAACCAAAATGCTAAAGATACAAATGAGTATATTTCAATAATTTATATATGTTAAAAATCTCTTTTAAAGAATTTTCCATGTTCTCTTTTACTTTCATAAAAGAAGAGCCTTCCAAAGTCTCATTATACCTAGTGCGAAACAAAGGCTCCGTAGGAGGATAAACAAATTTTATTACTCTTCCTCCTTTGGTTTTCCATGATCTCGTAATCATGTTTAGCTTTTGTTATTGTGAGTACACATAATAAGTTGTGAACCTAGGTATAAAATGCAACATAGTTCTGTATTTTCCAAATGATTGTAGTAATCATCCTTCCATTTCTTTATGAAGTAAGAATCAAACATTGAAAGGTACCAATCCCAAAGAGGTTTGTTCTTCTCTCGGTTAAATTCCTTAGACAATAATAGTCTAAGTAGACTTGCTAGTGAGAAATCACATATTTCTCCCTTCTTGAAGTTATAAACAAATAAATAAGGATATGGTAAAGAAGTAACCCATACCTTTGATTGTTTAGGGTCTATTGGACAAGGATCTAGATAGTCTGATCCTATTATGTGGAGTGAAGGATATTGCTACATCTCCATCTTCGTGCTGAACTATTTGTTCAACATCAAAATTAATTATTGGCCTAGGTTCTATTGCATCGAGCAATAACCAAGATTCCATAAAGTTTATTTCTTCCCATTTTAACAACTTATTGGTTGTTGTGTTTGACGTCAACAGGTTGGATTCAACCATGACTATTTGTCCATCTTCAAGTCTACTATGTCTAGATTTTGGACAAAAAGTATTCATCACTCTGAAATGGATTCTATAGATTATTTCTAGTCTCCAAATGAGGGATAAAATTGTATCCATGGGTCTATGTTTAGAGGGATATTGCCTCATACACATTTTTGTCAGATAATGACATACTTAAATTGGAGTACACATTAAAATATATTGGTCCATAACATAGGCATATCTAGACCACTCCCATTAAGGAAGGTTTCCAATCCAAGCATCTAGCATCTTGGAAAGTGGTTAGGAATAAAGCGTTTAAACCTCCCAAGGTTAGCAATTTGAAAGCAATTTGCACTAAACCAATATGAATGTATTTATAGTACTGATGCCTATAATGTTGCAAATCAGCAAATGAAAGTAACTTAAGATCTTAGATTTTATTATCCATAGTTACAGTTTGTTCAATTAATTTAATGCGCTGTTTTGATTTAAAATCAAAAGAACCAAATTTGTTAGGATCTACAAATGAAATAGTCCATCTGTTGAAAGCAGCTTTAGAATTAGATATTTCAGTGAGTTCAGTATTATTAAGTAACTGTGAATAGGGGTATTCACTATTTGAATAAACTAGAATAATCGAACCAATGCAAATTTTAATTCGGTTATCGGTTCACATTTTCTCCCAAAAAAATTGGTTTGGTTTGGACTATTTTCTCCAAATAATATTTTTGTTCGGTTTCGGATTGGCAATCTCCCAACCCAAGCCAAACCGAAAATTGATTTAAAATTTTCTTTTTTTAAAAATAATTATTCTTAGTTGACTTTCAGCCAAAAAAAAGTTTTTTTTTTCACTTCAGAATTTGGACAAGCTATTTTCCCCATAAATTTGGTTTAAGTGTGTATTAGCTTTGGTTTGGTTTCTGAAAAAAATTGAAAACCGAAGTTTCTCCAAATTATCAAACCTATTTTTATCCATTCCATACCGATGAACAGGTCTAACTTTGAAAAATCAAAATTAGAAGACAATATTCTTCTAAACATGTTAACAAGAATAAGAATATTCTGTAAAACATAATAAACAAATTATGTTCTATAAATAACTGCTTGTAATGAGATTATATCATGCTTCTATGTTTATAGTTAGTTATTTGTTCTTAACACTTCTCATAATATTATGATTAAAAAATGGATAAACACGTGTGTCAACACTTTACTTGGGAAAAATTGAATACTTACAGCCCATTGCCTCTTCGTACCCAAACGTGACTTAAAATGACGTTTCATTTATGCATAATATAAGTCACATATTATGATACTAATTCATTTTTAGCAAACTAAACACATGCGCAAATTATGATTCTAATCTATTCCTAACAAGTTATTTCTCTAACATAATTTTTTATTATATTCTATAGAATATCAGATTCAAGCTAACATATATTTATATAGATATATATATAGCCAACGGGGGAAGCCTAATCAATCCATGAAGCCATCATTGTCTCCATATTTTTGCATAACCGTTTCACTCTCGAAAGGTTCAAAAATGCAGGCAGCCAAGATAGACAGTGAAGTGGGTTCAGAGGACCTGCACGATGAACGGTGCCAACATTTAGAAAAACAAAAAATGCTGGCAGCCAACATTGAATGGGATTTTTTCTGTTTCTTTTAATATTCTGATCAATTTAGTCCACATGCTTGATTCTTAGCTGATCGGACAAACGCGACTTTCTCCTCGTCTTATTTCATTTTTTATAGTAAATCATTTCTGAGTTAACAAAGTACTCATTCTTTGACCAATTTAGTAAAAAGAAATGGAAAGTAGTTATGGCACGCACTTTATTTATTTTTCTTTCCTTCTAATCGGGAACTTTGGTCTATATAAACATCTTCATGTCCGAGCAATGGCATGAGCAAAATGGCAGCCAATGTTGAAACAGTTTCCAAAATCTTCATCAAACCCTCTTCTCCTACTCCTCAAACACTCACTCGTTATGATCTTTCCTCTTATGATCAAGTAATACCCTCATTTTATGTATCTTCTGCATTCTTTTATGCGAATCCGGGCATTGAAATTTCAATAATTCGTCGGCAACTTCAGAATTCCCTCTCGAATACTCTAGTTTCATACTATCCATTTGCAGGTAGGCTTGTCGGAAATGATTATATCAATTGCAATGACGAAGGAGTCGAGTTTGTGGAGGTTCGAATTCACTGCCCCATCTACGATATTGTGAAGCGTGCAAGATCACATGCAAAAGAACTAGTCCTTCCCTCTCGGGAAGTTGCTCACAGTGAAGATAGTTTAGCCGTCATTCAGCTCAGCCATTTTGACTGCGGAGGAGTGGCTGTTGCTTGTGGCATATCTCACAAAGTTGCTGACGCATGTACACTGATTACGTTTATGAAGGACTGGGCCGCTTCGACATGTCTATCATCTCATGCACCATCTCCACTATTGGTTGCTGATTCAATCTTTCCGCATCAGGATGAAATATCATGTGAACCGTATGTTCCAGCCAAGAATTGTGTTAGAAGGAGATTTATCTTCCCTGCTGCAGAGATAGACAAGCTCAAATCGAAGGCCGTAGAGTCAGGTATTCAGCAACCGACTCGCGTGGAAGTTGTGACTGCACTTCTCTATCAGTCCCTCATGCTTGCAACAAGATCAACCAGTTCCGGCTTGTCTCGGCCATCTGTGTTGCTCCAACCCATGAATATTCGTCCCTTTTTGGCACTGCCACAAAATTCTGTTGGAAATATCTTTTCATTTAATTTCTGTGTTAGCAAAGATGACAGAACAGATTTTTCAGCATTGGTTGGTCAGCTAAGGAAAGCAAAACTGAAATCAAAGAATCTTTCCCAAGAAAAGCTTACTTATGAATCACAAATGGAAGAGCTGGGACAGTGTTTGAAGCAGCTTAACATTAGCAGCTTCGATGTCTACCGATGCAGCAGCTGGTGTGGATTCCCATTTTACGATATTGACTTTGGATGGGGAAAGCCGATATGGGTGTGTACGTTCGAACCCCTAATAAAGGACATAATCGTCCTGATAGATTCTCCAGGAGGTGGAATCGAAGCATTAGTCGTCCTTGAAGAAGAAAAGATGTCTGCAGTTTTGAAGAATAAACAACTCCTTCCATTTGCATCTTTAGACTCCTCCAAAATGGAAGCTTTAGTCATCCCTTGAACAACAAAAATTATCTGCATTGTGTCTGAGTTTTTTTATTCTTTATGTATGTATCCCTATTTAAGAGTTGAGGTTCTTTTTTTGTAAGAATGATTGTTGGAGACAGTTGACGTACCATACAAATACAAAGTACACTGTTAATATGTAATACATCATCAATGATATTTATACTAATACCACACTATTTACACTGTTAGTATATTTCAATCATAGTATATCAACGCTTCATATTTACTTGTTGACTTAGCAATACAACTTCCTAATTTTGATGACCAAAAAACATGTTTCAACTAATCTAATCAATGTCTATTAGGACGATTTTAGAATATGCTTTGAGTGATCACGATCAAGCCACACAAGTTCAGGTATCAAGTAGTGTGCTTTCACACATATAATTTTTAAAGTTTTGTTAAGAATTGATTTGAGATCATATTTCTCAATGTATGCTTTGGTCAAATTCAAATTTCAATCCTTAAAAATGTGCCTCAAAACATTTTATCCCAAAACTACATCTAGAAACCTTTCAAGAAAAAGGTAAAGTGTTCCTGCTTTAATATTTGTGTAAAACATTCTTTACCAGACTACAAAATTTCAAGGTGAGTCAGCTTGACAGTAACTGAATTAGGTATTTGGCTAATTTTCGCAAATTATAACCTTTCATACGTCTAAGCAAAGAATAGATTATATGAGTCAAGTTATAAGCAATTTATAGCACAACAATACAAGAAAGTAAGATCAAAGAACACAAGCAATTTATAGTGGTTCGATCCTCAAGATCTACGTCCACTACCTTAAGCCTACACTTAAGGATTTCAATCAATCTACTATATGCTCAGGTTTACAAATTACAAGAGAGGCTCACCACACTATGGTTTTACACTCACAACCTCTTCTAGTAACTTTTACAAACAAGGCTCACCACACACAATGGTTTTATATCTCAAACAACCTTGAATCACAACTTCTAGGATCACCCTTATCTAAAGGGTTTTATGTTATCAAGATAACCTTGCAAGAGCTAGTAGAAAAACACAATTTGATAAAAAGATAAGAGTGTGTAGATGTTGCCACTTGTTGGTAGATTTTTACACAAACTTGCACCTTCACACTTTGATGTCTTTTGGATTGATCAATTGAATGCACAAGACATAAGAGAGCTTAAGAAATGTTTGTAAAAGGATTTAGAATGCTTAGAGTTCTCATGAATTCAAAACTTACAAAAGATTACACGTTTATAGCTTTTATAGAATTTGAAAATCAGTTTTAACAGTTATAAAACAGCTATTTAACGGCTATTTTCAGGAATTTAGGACGACTGAATTCTGCGTCCAAATTTTTTGGACGACCGAATTCTTCCTGCTGCATCCGAATCTTCGTCCGAATTTCTCTGGAAAAACAGTGACCATGCTGAATGCCAAAATTCGGATGACCAAATTTTTTTTCATGCGTCCGAATCTTCTTCCGAATTTCTCTGGAAGAACAGTAGTAAACTTTTACTACAAAATTCGGACGATCGAATTTTTTGGAAGCATATTCAAACTTTGTAAAATCATTTGAGATTTAACTTAAATAAGTTTGAAAAATATTTGGTATGTATAGAAAACTTATTTAGACATATATAAGTTTGAAAACCAAAATCAAATTCCGTTGATCATATAAAGTTTACTTAAAAACTTTTAGGACACGAAACCACATTCATCAAAAAATTCATTCAAAACCTTTTAAGATCATAAGACTCATTTTATGCTCTCTTATGCATTCAATGATAATCAAGACATACAAGTGTAGAGTTTACATAGAGATTTACCTACTAAGTATATACACTCTACGCTTCAAGTCTTCAATGCCTTTAGATCATCTAAGAACAACCTTCTTAAAACTTCAATCACTTTGCTTTACTGAAGTTGTTCTTGCACTTTGGCTTCAAAGCAATGAGACTTCATACTTCTTAGTTCACAAAACCTATCACACAACATACAAGCATATTAGTCCTCATCAATATTTGTCATTAATCAAAACTACATGATTTGCCCTTAGGGCTAACAATCTCCCCTTTTTTGATGATGACAAACTTTGATGCAAAATGTGATAGATTAAAACAATGTAGTACATAGAAGTATTAATGTCAATGATAGAAAATAACCAATTTAGCACATTGACATACAAAAGGCTCAATATGAGCCTATGACCCAACCAACCTCCATTTTCCTCCTTCCTTCCAACTAACTAGGATAGAAGATATAGCATTTAAGAAAACTTCTAAGAGAGGTTTTAAAGGTTGTAACAGTTTAACAATGCTCCCCCTTAGATTGTGCTCACTTTTCAACACATTTGGACTAGAGATATCATGCATCCGAATTTTTGCATAGCAAGTCCAAACTTTAAAATAAGATAAATAAAATCCTTAAAATCTGTAAATAAGCTTTCCTAATATTGTTCAAACATATTATGAGAGATTAAAACATATTTGAATTAATTTGAACAACAAATGAGCACATTTTGACAATGAAATATGGATGCATCCGAATTTTGAAATTTCAAGCCCAAACTGCAATAAATTCAATATAATGAATGTTTAAAGTGAAATAAAGCTTTCCTAATGTTGTTCAAACATAATGGAAGAGATTAAAACATATTTGAATCAATTTGAACAACAAAAGATCACTTTTTGGCCACAAATATGGATGCATCCAAATTTTTAAACCTTGCATCCGAATTTTGAATCCAAAATTTTTGCAACTTAGTTTAGCTTTACAAAATTTCAAGACTCATGCATTCATTTGTAAAAAAAAAAATTCAAGCATAGATGCAAAATGCATTTTGCATAATTGAGTTCATCACAGAATCATCATTGCAGTCATCATATCATCATTCACAGAATCATCATTGCAGTCATCATATCATCATGCATTTTGCATAATCGAGTTCATCACAGAATCATCATTGCAATCATCATATCATCATTCAAAGAATCATCATTGCAGTCATCATATCATCATTCATCATTTTTGCATAATCGAGTTCATCACAGAATCATCATTGCAGTCATCATATCATCATTCACAGAATCATCATTGCAATCATCATATCATCATTCATCATTTTTCTCCCCCTTTTGTCATCACTCAAAAAAAATGGGATCAATGAAAATGAGAATAGCAATTTAACACATAATAGAAGCTCTCATCACTGAGATTTCATCATTGAGCTTGACTATTACATAAAATGCAGCAAAATACTTAACAAGTTCAGAATACATAACAACAGTAAATACATAACAGATAAGCAACTTAAAAGCAGTAAATAGAATAAAAGGAAAGAAAGCTTAGTCTTGTGATGCTGAAGTTGATGGAGAGGCTCGGCTCACTCCTTTCTTGATGGCCAAGTGCTTCACTCTTCCGTGACTGAAAGGGATTGTTGATGGAGAGACTATTTCAGCTTGAGCTACTTGGCTGCCTGCTATTTGTGGCTCTTCATGAGCACGTTCTTCCTCTTCTTCTTCTGCCACAGTCTCTTCATTTCCACCTTGATCATCATCTTCATCATTACTGTCATTATCAACTCCTTTCTTTTCTTCCCTATCTCCTTCTTCCTTATTTCCATCTTGAGGCTTAGAGGGTCCTTCACCACTTTGAGCATTTCTCATAAGGATTTCTTCAATGTGCTTTACTCTACTCTCCAATCCGTCTAACATTCCAAGAACCATTGGAGCAAATGATTCAAAAAACTTATACATCTTCTCCATTTCCTTGACATGATTGTTCAAGGCTTCTTGGAATGCTTTGGCCACTATGGTGTCACCTCTAGTTACTCCTTCACCACTTGAACCAATTCCAGTTTCTTCTTCAAACAATCTCCTTTTTGTTGGAGGTTGCTCCCCCTCACTTGAGGTGTCATGCTTCCTCTTTGTCTTCATTTCTCTAGCAAGAGTTTCTTCTTCATCTTCTTCTTCATCCTCTTCTTCACTTTCTATCTTTTCTTCTCTCCTATTCTTTTTGGAGGGGTTTCTCTTTTTGTCCTCCATGCATTATCCTCATCAAGAACTAATTGCATTCTCTTAAGAGTTTCATTGGTGTAAATTTCCCCACTCTTAAAAGCTTGCCCTCTTCCTAGAAGTTTAATCTTAAAATGCTTAAAGATTCTTGTCAAAAACCTTCCAAATGGGAATGCCTTGGTTACTGTTTTTCTGGCAGTAATCATGTGTTTAAAGGCTATATAACCAAAGTTCAATCTCCTCTGCTCATGCAAGGCTAACATGATTACCATATGCATATTTCCAACTGATGACTTATGTCCAAAATTAGGAACAATTATAGTAGTTACCATATGATGCAACACTCTACCTCTAGCATCCAAGTTCTTGATTTCCCTCTCTTTTATAGATCTAAATTCTCTTCCATTGGTAAATGCCTCTTCAAATCTAACATATGTAAAGAGTTCACGATCATAGCAATGCATGGAAGGTGAATAATATCTAGCTCCATTGTCACCTACTCCACAAATTCTGTTTATCAATGCTTCACTAAATTCAATGTCAACTTTGGATACTCTAGATGAATACCATTGTATCACACTATCCCCTACAATCTTAATTCTTTCCTCTTTTAGGTTTGCATAGAATTCATATGTCAAGGTAGGATAAAATTCTTCATCAATGAACAACAAACTACTCCAACCAACATCATTGAAACAAGATAGAACAATATCCATGCTAGAGAATTTATCAACATCCACCTTATATCCAGGGATAATCTTTCTGTTATTTTTATTCCATTCATCAAATTCATGAGTAGCCTTGATCGAGACAAACCTGTCAACTCCAGATAATGTTTGAGGGATTCGAATTCTTCTTGGTTGGTTGAGGATTGAGTCTCTATCTCCTTCCTTAGCCTTTCCTTTCCCTTTCTCAACATTTGGCTTCTTTGTTCTCACCATTGATAATTTTCTGTTGAAAAGTAGTAATTTTTGGTATGAATTTAGGGTTAGAAGTTCACAAGTGAAGGCAAATCGGGATGAGAATGTGTGGTTTTGAAGAGATTTTGATTCGGATGTGAATGGGTACGAGAGCCTTTTAAAAGGATGTGAAATTCGGAAGTTGAAGTGTTGAGAAAACTGTTTAATTTTCATTTAAACAGTCGCGTCCGTAAAATTCGGATGACCGAATTCTCAGGTCTGCGTCTGAATTTTCGGTCGAAAGTTTTTGTTTCTTCAGTTCAGAAAATTCGGTCGACCGAATTTTCTGACCTGCGTTCGAATTCTTGATCAAAAGTCTCTGTTTCCTTTCACTCAGAAAATTCGGTCTTTTTGTAGTGCATCCGAATTCTGGATCCAAAAATTTCCTGTTTTCATCAAAACTTCAATACACACATTAGTCATTGAATTTTGAAATTCCTAAGAGTCTTCTTAGGTGATTGAACCTTTCCTCAGCCAAAGGCTTTGTAAATATGTCAGCAATTTGATCATTTGTATTTATATATTCCAAGCATATATCTTTCTTAATCACATGATCACGAATGAAATGATGTTTTATCTCTATATGCTTAGTCCTAGAATGTTTAATGGGATTTATGCTCAAATTGATAGCACTAGTATTATCACATAGTAGAGGCACACAATTGAATTTAAGACATAATCAAGTAAGGTATGCTGCATCCATAACAATTGTGCACAACAACTACCTGCAGCTATGTATTCAACTTCTGTAGTGGATAAAGACACACAAGCTTGCTTTTTACTAAACTAAGATACAAGACAACTACCAAGAAATTGACAATGACCACTTGTACTTTTATGTTCAACTTTGCATCCAGCACAGTCAGCATCAGAGTATCCAATAAGTTCAAAAGATGAAGTTTTTGAAAACCAAAGCCCATAGTCATGGGTATCAATCAAATAGCCAAAAATACGTTTGACAGAAATTAGATGAGATTCTTTAGGACATGATTGGTATCTAGCACACAAGCATACATCAAACATAATATATGGTCTACTAGCTGTGAGATAGAGTAAACTTCCAATCATACCTCTATATAATTTCTAATCAATATTTTTGCCTTTCTCATCTTTGTCAAGTTTAGTTGATGAAATCATTGGAGTGCCTATTCCTTTTGCTTGATCCATTTCAAATCTTTTCAGTAACTCCTTGGTATACTTTGCTTGATTAATGAAGACTCCATCCTTGGTTTGCTTAATTTGCAGCCCAAGGAAGAAATTTAGTTCTCCCATCATGCTCATCTCAAATTCATTTTGCATAGATTTGGCAAAATCTTCACAAAGAGAAGTATTAGTAGCACCAAAAATAATATCAACATAAATTTGCACAAGTAAAATATCATTTTTAGAAGATGTTTTTATAAAAAGAGTTGTATCAACTTTTCCTTTTGTAAAACCTTTTGAAAGAAGAAAACCACTTAATCTTTCATACCAAGCTCTTGGAGCTTGTTTCAATCCATATAGAGCTTTGGTTAACTTGAAAACATGATTTGGAAATTTTTCATGAATAAAACCAGGAGGTTGTTCTACATAAACCTCTTCTTCAATAAAACCATTTAGAAAAGCACTTTTGACATCCATTTGAAATAGTTTAAAATATTTAAAACAAGCAAATGCCAAAAGTATTCTTATAGACTCTAATCTAGCCACTAGAGCAAAAGTCTCATCATAATCAATGCATTCTTCTTGGTTGAAACCTTGAGCAACAAGTCTAGCTTTATTTCTAACAACTTCTCCTAGTTCATTTAACTTATTTCTAAAGACCCACTTTGTACCAATAACATAATGATCATGAGGTCTAGGAACAAGAGTCCAAACTTTGTTTCTCTCAAACTGATTTAACTCTTCTTCCATAGCAATAATCCAGAAATTATCACATAATGCATCATCAATATTTTTCGGTTCAATATGAGATAAAAGGGCAAAATTATCAATAAAGTACTGCCTTGTTTTAACTCATTGGAAGACATCACCAATGATTTGCTCCTTAGGATGACTTCTTGCATATGTGAGATCATTTGGAAGTTCTTGATCATTTCTTGATTGACCATCTTGTTCTTGCTCCATTATTTCTTCTTCTTTGGCATGATCTTCCAATGTGGGTACTTGGTGTTGAGTTTGATTTTCAACCATTGAGGAACCTGCATCATCGTCATTTCTTCTTTGAAGATAAATATTAGATTCATAAAAAGTTACATGAATAGTTTCTTCAACACATAATGTCCTTTTGTTATAGACTCTATATGCCTTTTTATTTGATGAATAGCCAAGAAATATGCCTTCATCTGATTTTCTATCAAACTTACCAAGATTGTCACTAGTGTTTAAAATAAAGCACTTACAACCAAATATTTTAAAATAGACAATTGATGGAGTTTTATCAAATAGAAGTTCAAAAAGGTGTTTTTTCTTATAAAAGGTCTTAGTAAAACTCTATTCATTACATAGCAAGTCTGTATTTACAACTTCATTTCAAAAAATATTTTGGTAAGGAATTTTCACAAAGCATTGATCTAGCCATTTCCTGTAAAGTTCTGTTTTTCCTTTCAATAACACCATTTTGTTGAGGTGTTTTGGCAGCTGAAAAATTATGAGTGATGCCATACTCATCACAAAATTTTGTAAAATCTTGGTTACAAAACTCTCTTCCATTGTCACTTCTAATAGAAATAAGTTTGCAATCAAGAGAAATTTGAACCCTATTGAAAAGTTTTGAAAATTCATAAAATGTTTCATCTTTTTGTGATAAGAAGACTACCCATGTAAATCTTGAAAAATCATCAACAATTACATAAGCATATCTTTTACCACCAAGACTAGTAGTCCTCATAGGTCCAAACAAATCCATGTGAACTAGTTCAAGAGGTTTTGAGGTAGAAACCATTTTCTTTGGTTTAAAAGATGTTTTTGATTGTTTTCCATATTGACAAGCATCACAAAGACGGGTTTTATCAAAATGTATTTTTGGTAATCCTCTAACTAGTTCTTGTGTAGAAAGTTTGTTCAATAAATCCATGCTCACATGTCCTAATCTTCTAGGCCATAAAAATCCATCATTGTCATGAATGGTAAGACATTTAATATCATTAGTAATAAGCTCATCAAGATATAACACATATACATTACTAACTCTTTTAGCAACAAAAATAGTTTTATTACTTGCACTATCAAGAATAGTACAAGTATCACATTTAAACTCAACTTTGCAACCATTGTCACATAATTGACTAATACTAAGTAAATTATACTTTAAACCATCAATAAGTAAAACTTGCTTGATAAGAGGGAAAGAACCTTTACCAATGTTACCTATTCCAAGTATTTTCCCTTTCTTCTTATCTCCAAATATGACAAAACCTTCACTTGTAGCTTGAAGCTCACTAACAAGTGATGCATTTCCAGTAATGTGCCTTGAGCAGCCACTGTCAAGAAACCATTTAGTGGCACTTGATCTTGAGGCAAATTGTACCTATACCAAATTAGAAAGAGTGATTTTTGGTACCCACACTTCAGAATTTGGAAAGCTTTTTTCCCCAGAAATGTGGTTTTAGTGTGTATTAGGTTTGGTTTGGTTTCTGAAAAAAATTAAAAAATCGAAGTTTCTCCAAATTATCAAACCGATTTTTATCCATTCCAAACCGATGAACAGGTCTAACTGTGAAATATCAAAATTAGAAGACAATATTCTTCTAAACATGTTAACAAGAATAATCATATTCTGTAAAACATAATAAACAAATTATGTTCTATAAATAACTGCTTCTATGTTTATAGTTAGTTATTTGTTCTTAACACTTCTCATAATATTATGATTAAAAAATGGATGAACACGTGTGTCAACAATTTAATGGGAAAAATTGAATACTTACTGCTGATTGCCTCTTCGTACCCAAGCGTGACTTAAAATGACGTTTCATTTATGCATAATATAAGTCTCATATTACGATACTAATTCATTTTTAGCAAACTAAACACAAGCTCAAATTATGATTCTAATCTATTCCTAACTAGTTATTTATCTAACGTAATTCTTTATTATATTTTATAGAATATCACATTCACGCTAACATATATTTATATGACTCTCTCTCTCTCTCTCTATATATATATATATATATATATATATATATATATATATATATGGGGAAGCCTACTCAATCTATGAAGCCATCATTGTCTCCATATTTTTGCAGCCAAGATAGACAGTGAAGTGGGTTCACAGGACCTGCACGATGAATGGTGCCAACATTTAGAAAAACAAAAAATGGAGGCAGCCAACATTGAATGAGATTTCTTCTGTTTCTTTTAATATTCTGATCAATTTAGTCCACATGCTTGATTCTTAGCTGATCGGACAAACGCCACTTTCTCCTCGTCTTATTTCATTTTTTATAGTAAATCATTTCTGAGTTAACAAAGTTCTCATTCTTTGACCAATTGAGTAAAAAGAAATGGAAAGTAGTAATGGCACTTACTTTTTTTATTTTTCTTTCCTTCTAATCGGGAACTTTGGTCTATATAAACATCTCCACGTCCGAGTAATGGCATGAACAAAATGGCATCCATGGTTGAAACGTTTCCAAAATCTTCATCAAACCCTCTTCTCCTACTCCTCAAACACTCACTCGTTATGATCTTTCCTCTTATGATCAAGTAATACCCTCATTTTATGTTAAAAATCAATGAGTTGATGAGTTCAATCCAATGTAAGAATCAAAGAAGAAGAAATGACTGTGAGAATCAATCAAATGATGATCACAATGCTCTGCTCATTATGCTCGAGAGAGCTTCTAGACAGAAGAACAATAGAAAGAGAAATATTGCATTTGGAAGAAAAGTTTGAATTGAATTCTCTACTTTGTACAAGATGCTCAAAGATATATATACACTAATCAACCTCTACTCTCCTACACAAAGTAATGTTACATAAATAACCGACTATCTCCATGTCAGCAACCGACTTCAAATTCCCAACTGCCAATTCATTTATCTTAGCTGGCAGATTGCTATGCTTGCTATTCTACTCTGCATTGCAGCTTCATCAACTTTGTTGTAGCTGCATGTTGTTCACTTTGACTTCAATAACTTCCATTACGTATGCATGCAACTTAATTCATCATCAGTAACTTTCATTCTGCATGTCTGCAATTTCCTGCAATACTACTTCCTGCAATGCTGCCTGACCTGACTTCACTTCAAGTCAAGCATTCTGTTTCTACAATTTTGCTAATTGTCTGCTTAATTTGCATGTTTCAATACCCCCCTCCCCCCCGCATGCTGGACTAGGATAGATATTCTGCAGACCAAGACTAGCAATCAAATGGGAAAACTGAGGAAAAGCCAAAGCCCTGGTGAAAATATCAGCTAACTGGAGGGAAGAAGAAATAGGTAAAGGCTTGACTAGGCCCGCTTGATATTTCTCTTTGGTAAAATGACAATCAAGTTCAATATGCTTAGTTCTTTCATGAAACACAGGATTTTCCACGATATGCACAGCTGCTTGGTTATCACAATAAAGAGGAACATCACCAGAAATAGAAACATGCAAGTCTTGCAAAATGTAGGACAGCCATTGCAATTCACAAACTGCATGAGCCAAAGCTCTATATTCTGCTTCTGCAGAACTTTTGGACACTGTAAATTGTTTCTTGGATTTCCAAAAAATCAAGGCACCCCTTAAGAAGAAACAGAAACCAGTAACAGATCTTCTGGTTTCTATACAACCAGCCCAATCAGAATCTGCAAAGGCCTTCAACTATAAAGCAGAATTTGCTAGGAAAAACAATCCTTGACCTGGAGCTTTCTTCAAATATCTCAAGACTCTATGAGCTGCCTTTAAATGATTCATGATAGTCCGATCAAGAAATTGACTTAAGCTGTTCAAATGCAAAACAAATATCAGGCCGTGTAATAGTCAAATATAACAATTTGCCAACAAGACTTACAGTAACCCGAGTATGAGTAGACAAAAACGATTGCAATCATTATGCTCCAACTTAATATGAACTTCCATTGGAGTAGCAATTGGTTTACTACCCAAAAAACCAAATTCTATTAGCAGATCAAGAGTATATTTTCTTTGACACAAATTCAATACTTTGCTGCTTCTTGCCACTTCCTATCCCAGGAAGTATTTCAATTCCCCCAAGTCTTTTATCTTGAATTGATCATGAAGAAAAGCTTTGACACCTTTGATAGCAGTTAAGTCATTACTGGTAAGCGAAATATCATCCACGTAAACCAGTAAGTCAATGAAAATCTTGTCATCTCGCTTTTTACAAATAAAGAGTAATCACTCTTAGATTGAGTAAAACCAAGACCAAGCAATGCTGAAGTTAGCTTGGCATTCCACTGCCTACTAGCTTGCTTAAGTCCATAAAGGGACTTATTTAACTTGCAGACTAAGGACTTATTTCCAGCATCAAATCCGGGAGGAAGAGCCATATAAACCTCCTCTTCAAGATCACCATGCAGAAAAGCATTATTGATATCACATTGATATAAAAACCAGCCCTTTAATACTGCAATAGCTAACATAGTTCTAATTGTAGTCATTTTTGCCACTGGTGAAAATGTCTCTATGTAATCCACCCCAAGCTGTTGAGTATAACCCTTGGCTACTAACCTGGCTTTGTGTCTCTCCACTGTACCATCAGACTGAAATTTAGTTTTGTATACCCACTTACAACCTATACGTTGTTTACCAGGAGGTAAATGAACCAGAGACCAGGTATTGGTACCTTCAAGTGCTTCAATTTCCTTTTTCATTGCCTCCTGCCAAACTGGGATTCTTGCTGGTTCTTCATAACATTTAGGTTCAATATTCAAGGAAACATTCAATGCAAAAGATTTGTAAGCAGGAGATAACAGATCATAGGAAAATACTCTGTCAAGGGTATGTGGAGTAGTAATGATTGTATTGCAATCATAATCTTGGAGATAGATTGGTGTAGTTTTGGATCTTTGAGATCTTCTAAGAACAGGAGTACTAAGTGAGGACGTGAGAGAAGAAATGCTATCAGAAGACATACCAACTTCAACTAGTATTGAATCTGAAGCTGTTGGAGAAGGTCCTAAATGAACAGAAGGAAGTACAGGATTGGAAGAATCTGAAGGAAAAGATGCAAACTGATTATTGAAAGGAAAGACATCTTCATGAAAAATAACATTTCTAGACACAAAAACAGACATGGAAGTCCAATCTAGAAGTATATAACCCTTGCTAGTGGAAGAAAGACCCTACAGAATAGCCTTTCTAGATCGAGGATCAAATTTTAATCTGCCTTGTTACGGTGTTGAAGCAAAAGCTAAACAACCAAAAGCTCTGAGATTGATGAAAGAAGGATTTCTACCATAAAGAAGGGAATAAGGAGTTTTGTTGTGTAATATAGGTGTAGGAAGTCTGTTTATTAGATAAACAGCATGCTGAACACAAAATCCCCAGTAAGAAATGGGAAGATTAGACTGCAATTTTGGAGCTCTACCAACATTCAAAATATGCTAATGCTTTCTTTCAACTAATCCATTCTGTTGTGGTGTTTCAACACAAGAAGTTTGATGAATAATGCCCTTTGATTGAAAGAATATAGGCATATGAAACTCAGAACCATTATCAGTTCTGATGATTTTGACAGATTTGGAGAATTGAGTTGAAACAAAAACACATAAATCTTGAACAATTTTCCTAGCTTTTGATTTATCTCTCATCAAGAAAAGCCAGGTATATCTACTGAAATCATGAACAATACTCAAGAAATATCTTTGTACTACCCGGAGATGTTCTCTAATAATTGGAATCTTTTCTGTGGTGCTCTGCACTAACTCTCCCACCTCCATCCAACATACCGGAGTCCTGCATCTCCTCCCATATAAAGCCTCAAATGGGGCCATACCCAAACTAGTTTGAAAGCTATTGTTGTAGATAAATTCAATGAGCAGCAAGTCATCATCCCAACTAGTGGAATAACTCATAACGTAAGAACACAACATATCCTCCAAGATTTGTACAACTCTCTCTAATTGTCCATCTATCTGTGGATGAAAGGCTGTACTCATATTAGGTTTAGTCCCAAGTGCTCGTTGGAAACTTCTCCAAAATCTAGAAGTGAAGCAAGGATCTCGATCTGATACTATGCTGACGGGTACTCCATGCAACCTCACTATGTTCTTGACATAAATCTCTGCCAATTTTTTTAGTGAATAGGTGAATTGTATCGGAAGAAAGTGAGTAGATTTGCTCAGTCGATCAACTACCACCCAAATTGCATCATGTCCAACTCGAGTTCACGGTAGTCCTGATACAAAGTCCATGGTAACGTGTTCCCATTTTCACTCCAGAATGGGAAGTGGTTGCAAGACTCCGGCGGGATGTCGGTGCTCTGCTTTAACTTGTTGACATATCAAACATCTAGATATATATTTTACTATGTTTCTCTTCACTCTTGGCCACCAATAGAGTTCACGTAAATCCCAATACATCTTTGTACTCCCTAGATGCATTGTGTATATCGAATCATGTACTTCTTCCATAATCTTTCTCTTTAAGTTTGCATCATCTGGAACATAAAATTGACTTCTAAACACCAGTATCCCATCATCACGAATTGAGTACTCCGTATATTTTTCTTTTTGCAATTGTTCTCGAAGTTTGTCAAAGTAGTATCCTTTCCTTAAGCCAACTGAATCCTCTCTAATAATACTCGTCTGATCCTTATATGTGCAAGTAGAGCTCCATTTAGCAACATTCCGAATGATACATATAACTTCCTCATTTCTTCTAATTCACCTCTACACCAGTTCCTCAAACATGCCAAGGTACTAGTATCAGTCTCTTTACAGCTTAAAGCATCTGCAACTACATTGGCCTTCCCTGGATGGTAGTTTATAATCAAGTCATAATCTACAATCAACTCCATCCACCTTCTTTGCCTCAAATTCAACTTTTTTGTGTCTGAAAATACTTCAAACTTTTATGATCAGTAAAACCTCACAAGTAGCTCCATATAAGTAATGTCTCCAAATCTTTAAGCAAATACAATGGCTACCAATTCTAAGTCATGAGTAGGATATTTTTGTTCATGCACCTTTAACTATCTAGAGGCATATGCGACAACTTTACCATGTTGCATTAAAACACAACCTAACCCTTTCTTTGAGGCATCACTGTATATCACAAAGCCATCAGTCCCGGATGGAATAGTTAAAACTAGTGCGGTAGTTAATTTCTCTTTCAATATCTGGAAGCACTATTCACACTCATCGGTCCACACAAATGATTCGTTCTTCCAAGTGAGATGAGTTAAAGGAGCTGAAATAATAGAAAATCCCTGGATGAATCTTTGATAATACCCTGCCAAACCTAAGAAGCTTCTAACTTTGGTCATATTTGTGGGTTGTTTCCAATTTAGCACTACCTCTACCTTTTGTGAGTCCACCCTAATACCTTCCGCAGAAACAACATGGCCTAAGAAGACCACTTGATCCAACCAAAATTCACATTTCGACAACTTAGCATACAATTTTTCTCTTCTTAGTGTCTCTAACACGACTTTTAAGTGTTGGCTATGTTTCTCCTAACTTTTAGAGTATACCAAGATGTCATCAATAAAAAGTACCACAAATTGGTCAAGAAAAGGTTTGAGAACTCTATTCATGAGATCCATAAAGGCAACTGGGGCATTTGTCAAACCAAAAGGCATAACCAAAAACTAGTAATGTCCATATCTGGTACGAAAAGCTGCTTTGGTACGTCTTCCTTTCAAATCCACAATTGGTGATACGCCGAACGCAAATCAATTTTGGAAAACACTCTAGCTCCTCTCAGTTGGTCAAACAAATCATCAAGCCGTGGAAGTGGATACCAATTTTTAATAGTAACTTTGTTCAATTGCCTGTACTCTAATTAATAAATCCTGAATGCCCACTTTGTCTATCTGATAGGAAAGGCCTTTAACTAGAGAATCCTCTTGATGAACTACCACCTCTCTAACTTGAACTGCAAAATTGTATGCTCTGTTTCTGCCCAATTTCTCTCCTAAAATCAGTCCTAACCCTCTTGAATATGACTCGTATCCATCTCTCTCAAATATGTCAGCCTCCAACTTAAGTACTTTACTTACCAAGTCATAGAACCCGTCATAAGAAATATTAGATAGTTGATGCCTAATATCCATTGATAGTCCATTATAAAAATCAGTGCATCTCCTCTCTTCATCTGGAATTCGGTGTGGCAGTATCCTTGCCAACTCTGAAAAACGCCACTCATATTGTTGTACTATCATACAACCCTGTCTCAGATTATGAAGTTCTCGAGTCATAGCAGACAAATGTGCCTCAGAGCAATACTTTTTCTTCAACTCTTCTATCAATATCTCCCAAGTCACGGGCTGAGGTAGATCACGTTTCCTAGTATCCCACCAATCTCGGGTATCTGCATGAAGTCTATAAATTGCAAGTCTGACTCAATGATCATCAGTGATATCAATGGCCTCAAATATGTGCTCCATATCTCTAATTCAATCCATAAGCATCGTAGATCTCTCGGTCCTGTAGAAGTTCGGAGGATCTTTCTTCAGAAAATGATCTACTATATCCATCCCATTTCCAGCCTGTCCATTAGTGACTTATGTAGGTGTAGTAATTGGTCTTCCTACCAATCCATCTAAAGTCCCCTGTTCTGTTACTCTAACTAATAAACCTAGTGAAACTCGAGTCATAGGATCCGAAGGATTAACTTCTATACCTGGTTCCTCGACAGGTGGGACGGTTGGGCAGTAACTTGTGGCTGTAGGGCAGTAGCCGCTGAAGCAACCTCATCAAGAGAATGTTGAGTCTGCTCCTTAGTAGGTTGGGTTGGAGGAACTGAAACGTTTACAGGTGGAGCTACACTCTTTACCCTACGCACACATCGTGCTACACCATTCCCTCAGTCAAGTACCTCCTCAACAGGGGGAGCACGAGGTAGGCTACCACAGCCATGACCTCTACCCCTAGCATGACCTCTCCGTCCTCTCTCACCATGTGGCATCCTCAGCAGCTTACAAAATTGAGACTCACTCTAAAAACTTGCATGATGCATGTAACTAAAGAGTCTCATCGAATCTATACCTAGGAGTGAATCATCACTTTCCTATTCCAGAGGTGCAATGCAACTTGTAATACCACTATATGATACAAGTATAAACTCTAATAATTTCTAAACAAATAACAGCCAGAAATAAAATAAAGCACACCAGCTGTTCTATATCAAAAGTTTATATAAAATGGTTTATACAAAATATAATTTTTTTGAAGGATTGGGAACTCTCTGTATACATAATAATTCAATTAATAACCATTTGAAATGTTACAACCCATTGACGACCAAAATAATTACAAATGATAGACGCCTCCACGATATTAGCTGCTGCTGAGGATTCAACTATTACATGCGACGTAGAAGAAGAACTATACTCTGAATTCAACTAGAAAAATCCTGAAATTTGATGAGAGAATAATGAGCTAAGAAGCCCAGTGAAATATCTAGGTACCTGTACAGTTTGAGAGTAAATATACCATATCTAGTTTATAACACTTTTAAAATAGATATAAGTTATTCTTGACTTTTTATGAAAATATCTTCGTTTAGTACAACAAGATAGTCTGATTTAGAAATCACCTAAAATATGATATATTTACATATATGTACTTTCAAGTAATAATCCTCATTTTGAAAATAACGGCAAATATATATATATATATATATATATATATATATATATATATATATATATATATATATATATATATTTACACAATTCACACGACTCTTACGAGTCCATACAAGCACATAAAAACTTCTGCCGCCTTTCCAATAGCCATCTCACACGCGGCACAAAGGAACTCTCCACACAACACCCCCCCAATGGCTTTCTCACGGGACTGGCGCAAAGGGACTCTATACACAAATCAATAATCTCACGCTGCAGGGGAGTCAATTCATATCCCGACAGCAAAGGGACTCTCCACACAAATAACAATTCAAAGTTAACAACACATTTATTCACAAAAGCCGAGCCATGGCAAAATAACAATTCAAGGTTAACAACACATTTATTCACAAAGTCGAGCCGTGACAAAATAACAAATTCAAAGTTTCCACAACATATATTCACAAAGCCAAGCCACGACAAAATAAATACTTTACTTAGCGTGAAATAAATTAAAAAAATATATTAAAACAACATAACTTAAAATGATAAGATTTTGTGGTCCTCAACCTCCACAAGAAAGCTAGAAATCTCACCTCAAGCGAAAAGCATAAACCTGTGTTACTCCACCCTTGGTCCTACCTCGGCAATCTCAAAACCTAACATATAATTACGTAGTAACAAACAAATTTAATGTCAATCTAAAATGCTCAAATATTGACATATATATATATATATATATATATATATATATGAATGAATGCATGATTAATATTAATTAGAACTAAAAATCACTGAATTTTATAAAATTATTTTAAAATAGGGACTAACTATTTTTCAAAGGAATAAATATTAAAATGATTAATTTTAATAAAATCCACCATTCTCCACAAAAATCCCAATTATTCCAATTTATTCTTAATATCCAATTTAGGAAAATTATTCCATTTTATTCTTAAGATACCAATTTAAGAAAAATTATTATACTTACATATATTCATACTCCTTTTGTATTATAACAGTCTAATAAAATTATTATACTTACATATATTATAACAGTCAATATTTAATTACAACAAAAATTTACAAAAATAAATAAATCTGTCCAGATTTTTCAAAAATTCAACAAATATATCAAGCATGCTTAAAAATTAACGAAACATTTTTCATAGGTAGAATATGGCATCGTTCAAAAATGGAACCAAATTGGAGCATCCAACAATTTATTAAAATTCATACAAATTTACTGCTATAGTTAAACTCTGCCGTAATGAGAAAAAATTGAAGATTTTACCTTGATTTGGAGACTTTTGATGTAGCTCTAAACTTGGGTTTAAAGGATTTAATTTGTGTGTGAAGAATTTGTTAAAAATTGAAGTGGGAAATAGAGAAGAGAGAAGGGAAATGGGGAAAAATGGGGGAGGGGAGGATCACCCTTCAAATTTTTTTATAATTATAGATTTACCCTAAAACTTATAATGTGTATATTTCTCTTCATTTTAAGAATGTATAGAAATAGATTTTTAGCAATTTATAGTTATCATATATATAAATAAATAAATAAATAAATAAATAAATATAAATATATATATATATATATATATATATATATATATATATATATATATATATATATATACATGCTAGAGTAAAATCTCTTAAAAATTTTATTTAGTAAAAGTAAAATTTGTGATTTTACAGCGACACTATGTAGCACAGGTTAGCCAAGATATGATGCGAACAGAGACAACACTTATTGACAAATCAACACACCTTCACACAAATAGTGTCAAATGCACTAAAAGTTGTCCCAGATATGATCTTCTAGTTGTGTAAGAGCTTTCAACCCAATTTGTCATCTCCATTCCAAAATGTAAGATATTTCCAAACCATACCAGCCACGTCTGGTCCAAGTTCTAGAATCTCGATCGCAATACCTATATCTGAGTATAATTAACATGGAATTCCTCCTCTTTGAGGAAGTCACCTAAATTTCTCCAAGTTCCCTTTGTAAAATTTTCGGTTGCTACTTTATCACCGTGTACCCTTACTTAGTGATGGTTGTTGTGTTTTGTTTCTATGCTTTTATACTTTTATCACAATCCTCAACAATTTGTACACAAACACAAGGCAAGTGCACCCATCGTTTAAATTAGTATACTGGCAAGCAAGTTTAAATATCGTATCCACGGGGATGGTTAAATATCATTACTCACTTTCTACTCTATCGTTTAGCATAACAAATTTGTCTGTGAAAATGATTGAAATTACTACTAGGAATAGAAGTCTAACTTAGCTAATTAAACCAACTTAACTAATTTTTGTTTGCAAGAGAGAATTCAATTGAGAAAACAATACTTGAATGGCTAATCCCCCTAGAATTACCTCTGTGATCGAAATGTCCCTTGGTTGATAATTTTCACTTCTTATGTTTGATGAAATTCCAATAATAGAATTCACTCTATCTCTAGATGAAAGTTCTCTACTCTTAGATTAATTAGTTGAAATCTCTTTCTAACCAATTCAACCCAAGAATGCATTAAGAATTGTGTCTAATTATCAAGAAGATGTTTAGGTTTCTATCTCTAGCCACCTAAATCATCCCCATTGTTTGTGTCTAGTCTATTTCACCCTTCCTTTATCAATTCCAAGTGAAAATTTCCAGATTATGAATCAATTATATATCACCTTCCTTTCTCAATTCCAAGTGAACAAAAAATCCATATTATGCATCAATAATCTGCTCAATCAATTCAACCATTCAAACCCACAAACAATTCACAAGAAATTCAAATTCAATCAACCAATGAAACACTTCATTCACATAGGCAAAATCTAGGGTTCATACCCATCCAAGTATTCAAAAGTTTAGGTCATAAACATATTACAATTCAAAGAATCTAAACCAATAAAGAAAGAGTAAGAATTGCTCATTGTCATGGTGCAAAATCTTCTCTTCTTCAAGGTTGAAATTCATCACTGTAGCTTTGAGAAAAATGCAGCTTTTTCCTTGAATTTTCAAGGTGGATGTTCTCCTTCTTCAAGGATTCAATATTCTCTCTTGATTTCTCTTGCAAGATTGATGGATTGGAAGAAGAATTTGGTGTGTTTTCTTGGTGTTTTGCAGCCTTCTTCCAACTCCAGCCGTCTCCCTTGTTTTTGCCCTGAAGGGGTATTTAAATCTCCCCCAAAAGAGAGAGAAAAACAGCATAGAAACAGCTTCATATCGACACAAATGGCACCACTTGGATCACACCAAACGGCGCCGCTTGCCCCTAGTTTTGGTGCAAGGTTCTGCTACACGACTATGACACTGTTTTTAATTCTAGGCGAATTGAGAGCATTAAATCGGATGATCTATGTCTTAGTGTCTTCAGGATTGTAGATAAGGATCATAGCTTTATATAGAGCTTTGAATCACCGCAATTGAGCATCTATAAAGCAAGATATTATCATTATACCAAAATGTGTCAAAACTGGAACACAATGCAGGACAGGTGACATTGTAGCATAAGCAGGGTAGGTAAATGAACTCCGATTGACATTAATTTTATCATTATGAAAACTTTAGACTGTCTCTATAATTTTCTAGAAGACCACATTTGTATTTGAAATCTTCATGGGGGTCAAAATCCCACTTGAAATGTCTCTACCAGGCTGTTTTTCCCCTGCATTTCTCTATTTTTTCTTCATTGTGTAAAATCTCTTTGTTTGCTTCATTTAATTCAAAATCTTCAACAAACTCACCTAAAGTAAATAAGAGATAAAGGGAGTGTACATGGTGATTAATACACAAAAATTTAGTAGACATGTGAGCTCAAAATGATCATTATATGAATCACAAATATAGAATATCAAACTCCCCCACACTTAGACATTGCTTGTCCCCAAACAATACTACAAAACAACTAAGAAATTTGAACAATAATCCACAAGAAATAAAAAGTGTTTTGAAGTATTACAAAGGAGTGCAAAACAGAAAAAGCATTACTTATTGAGAAATCTTGAGCAATCAATCTAAAAGTCATCCTAAGTACCCATCACAAAGATTAAATTATCACCCCCTTGTCTTACAATGCAGGCCAAAATCCGTATGTGTATATGTCCAGCCAATGCAAATGTTCAACAATTATAAGAGTGAATTTCATGTTATTGGCTAAGGAATTCTCATCAACAAAGCATAATACCCCATAAGCCCGTCATTCACAAAACCTCTCCACTAATACGGTAACCAAAATTTAACCTCGATTAGGTAGGACTTTTATGCTTGTAACTTTAGGCTCAGGGGAAGTTTACGGTGCCAAATGAAAGATAAAGGATTCAAAGTCAAAGAAATGAGAGCTAAAGAGAAAGGAATGAGAGATAAAACAAAAGTGATAACCTTTATTAGCCACAAGGAATATCACCATTCCCCTACATTCAACCACAAACTCCCATTATCCACCAAATCCATTTACTTTGGATTCAACCACTTGCACATATTAAGCTTCAACCCACAACCTTTCCATCATCACCCATCTTTGTCAACTCATAAATTTAACCTCAATCATGACAAAATTTACAATAATAATAATGAAAACATATATACATCTTGAAGGCATCAAGAAATGTAAGAAGCCTTCTCAATAATAGGCAAATATATAACAATGTTTTTTTTCTTCTTTTTCTCTTTTTTTTTCGATTGAATTGTAATCCAATTCCCGATCATATAAAGTCATCTCACCACTCTTTTCCTTTTTTTCATTTTTTTATAAAGCCTATGTTTTCTATCATCTTCCATTCCACCATTTTGTTCTAATTTCCACAATACTCTTTGCTAATCTTAAGGGTAAAAAAGCATTTAGCTCTCGTAAAGAAGGGTTAATTATAAAGAGTGGAGTTTAAAATTTGAAAGAAGGAAAAATCTAGAATATAGATTAGAAAATTTATGCACAAAGGCTTTAAGAAAGGGTATTACGGATAAAATAAAGAGCGGTAGCTAGAAAGGCTCAATCGGGACAAAGAAGGCCTATTACCATCATTTTGAGATCAAACTAAGGTTACTTACTCATTTTGCCTCAAGGCAATTAAATGCAAGTTCTAGGGTAAAAGTTATGTTGAATTCTAAGGCCAATAATACAAGATTCAATTCCATAATCATCACAACAAAAGCAAAGTGGAATGTGCTTAAACGATGAATTCCATACAAGCAAGGTGTTAGCCCTAAGGGCAAATCATGTAGTTATGATTATTTTTTATTAATGACAAATATTAATAAGGACTAATATGCTTGTATGTTGTGTGATAAGATTTGTGGATTAAGAAGTATGCAAGAACAACTCCAATATGCCAAAGTGATTGAAGATTGAAGAGTTTGTTCAAGATTACCAACAGTGCAAGGAGTATTAAAACTCCCCTGGATCTTTTAGCTTTTGAGTTAGCTTTCCCTTGTGTTGAAGGATGGCAGAGCACTCCTCATTCAATGTTACCGTTGAAAGTTCTTGAAGTCTCTTTCTTTTTCGAAAGGGCATCCTTGAGGAACTTAGCATATCTCGACATCTGTGAAAGAATTTCAACAAATGGTAAGTTAATGTGCAATTGTTTGAATAGTTCAAGAAATTTACCAAGGTGCTCATCCTTTTTATCTCTTAGAAATGCGGCGGGGTATGGAATTCTAGGCTTGTACTCTGGAATCATCTTCTTCGAATGCTCTTCCTTCTTCTCAAGAATTGTTTCTTTAACTTGATTTTCACTTTCCCCCATGCCTTGGGATTCCACCATACATTCCAAAGCATTTGATTTATTTTCACTTCCCAAAATCACCATATTCACATGTTCTCTTGGATTGGTAATTGTATTGCTAGGTAAACTGTCCATTTGTCTTTCCGAAACAAGCTTCAGCAATTGAACTATTTGATTCTCCAAATTATGAATGGAAGCTTGTTGGTTCCTCAGGGAAGCTTCTTGATTTTGGAACCGGGTTTTGGTAGTCTCAATGAACTTTGTCATTAATTCTTCAAGGCTAGGCTTCACCGGTTGTTGAAGAGATGGAAGAGGTTGATGTTGATAAGGAAGAGATATTTGGGGTTGGGAGTTTGATAAAACTTGGAAGCCGGAGGGATGAAATGGTCTTTGTTGCCATTGGTTGCTCCATGAGATGTTTGGATGATTCCGCCACCCCAGATTATAAGTATTACTATAAGGATTGTTGGGTTGCCTTCCTCCTCCAAGGAAATCCACATGCTCCGTTGATGCATTAGAAGTCTTCATGGTTTGCCACCCATGATTTGGATGACCACCTCCGCAAAAATCACAAGCCATCATCACTTGGTAGGTTGGAGGTGACAAACTCAAGCTCTTAATCTTCTTGTTTAGTGCATCGAATTTAGCCTCCAAAGCCGTCATCATGTCTACATTGTGTATTCCACCAGGCTTGACTTTCGGTCTTGGATTCCCCCATTGGTAGTTGTTCATGGCAATGCTTTCAATGAGGTCTTGTAACTCCTCCGGTATCTTCAAATTGGTGGTACCTCTCGAAGAAGCATCAATGAGTTGCTTGGAAGAAAAATTTAATCCACTATGAAATGTTTGCATTTGCAGCCCCAAATCTAGACTATGATGTCGACATTTCCTCAAGAGCTCCTTCCATCTCTCCCAAGAGTCATATAAGCTTTCACTCTCCATTTGTTGAAAAGAGAAGATGTCATTCTTAACTTCGCCGTCCTTGCCAAAGGAAAATATTTAGCTAGGAACTTTTCCGCAAGATTGTTCCATGTAGTAATGGAACCCGGTGGAAGTGATTTCAACCATGACTTGGCTTGATCTCTCAATGAAAATAGAAGTAATCGAAGACTGATGGCATCTTCGGAAGCCCCATTAATCTTGAAAGTAACACATATTTCCAAGAAGTTGGCAATATGAGCATTTGGGTCTTCGTCTGGTAAACCATCAAATTGTACCAATTGTTGAACCATTTGAATGATATTCGGTTTGATTTCAAAATTGTTGGCTTCAACTCTTGGTGTTTTGCAGCCTTTCTTCCCACTCCAGCCGTCTCCCTTGTTTTTACCCTAAAGGGGTATTTAAATCTCCCCCAAAAGAGAGAGAAAAGTAGCATAGAAACAGCTTCAGATCGACACAAATAACGCCGCTTGGATCACACCAAACGTCGCCAATTGCCCCCAGTTTTTGTGCAAGGTTCTGCTGCAAGACTGCGACACTGTTTTGAATTCTAGGTGAATTCAGAGCATTAAATCAGCTGATCTAGGTCTTGGTGTCTTCATGAAAATTGTAGATTAGGATCGTATATTTACACAGAGATTTGAATCACCACAATTGAGCATCTATAACACAAGATATTATCATTATACCAAAATATGTCAAAACTGGAACACAATGCAGAACAGATGATATTGTAGCATAAGCAGGGTAGGTAAATAAACTCCGATTGACATTAATTTTATCATTATGAAAACTTTAGAATGTCCTACATAATTTTCTAGAAGAACATTTGTATTTGAAATCTTCATGGAGGTCAAAATGCCACTTGAAATGTCTCTACCAGGCTGTTTTTTCTCTGCATTTCTCTGTTTTTTCTTCATTGTGTAAAATCTCATTTAATTCCAAATCTTCAACAAACTCACCTAAAGCAAATAAGAGATAAAGGGAGTGTAAATGGTGATTAAAACACCAAAATTTAGCAGACAGGTGAGCTCAAAATGATCATTATATGAAGTACAAATATAGAATACCAATGGTCAATGTTTTTAGCAATGTGATGCCTACAAAACATGTGATTAGAATTTGTGTAGATGTCAGGTAGGACTTATATCCACCTATGCTCATAATTTCTCACAATAGCTTTTGGGCCGCAATACCTATTGAAGATAGTCTAAACGCAATCCAAAACCCACTGGTACGTGTCCGCCTACTCCTTCCTCCAAGTCGCAGCAACCAAAAAATTACTACCAATGGGCATAACACTGACGACCTCTAGGCACAACATGTTATAACTATATGCAACCAATAAGGATTTGTTATTTGTAAAATATAACACTGCTACATGTGATACTAAAATGTACGTAGTCATCTTGTAGGTCGTAACCATTATCAGTAGAAATGGATACACTCAAGCAAGTGCGCATGAATTGGGTTGCATAAACACAGTCTCTTAGAATATTTTCCTTCGGTTCCACTAAAATTCAAAGAAAGTATCTATGATCAGTAATATTTTTGAAAACTTTTTGAACCATCGTCCCACCTTCCATACTCGTCACCCTCAACTTGTGTCTCGTGTTATGCACAATCTTTGTCGTGTTTGTAGAATGCGTGGTAGATGAAATCTCACATTTTCTTATACTCAAACAAATTATTAAAGCAATAGTATGAGTAACGTAACATCGAATTTATGAACTTGATGACACTATTCGAGTGTTTCCACTTTCAAATGATCTACTATATGTTTAGGTTTAACGTGACATTTACTCATTTGCTATATGATGTTCAGCTCTCACTCGACTTGTCTTGCCATTAAAGCATGGCATTGACTAGAATTTTCAAGCTTGTGATTGTGCTCCCCGCATATCACCGTAAGGCTTCATGCTCCTTCATAATGCTCTTGACCCATTAATTTCAAAAGTCGGTGACACCTTTTGTTCCATTAGGCTTTAGGGTCATCTTCTTCTTTTGGCCTAAAGTCCCTACCTTTACTATTAGCTCATCCTTGGGCACAGAAATAAATTTTGGTGTTCCCCACTCCTCTCACACTTAAGCTCAATAAATCCATTACTGTTTCCATTGCCTTGCTTCGAATGGGCAATTTTCAAGAGTATTCTCACTTACCAACTCATTTTTATTAGAAAATATATCATGTGTGCCCAAATATGGAGTCAAAACATTAACTTTATCCAGATATAAGAATTCTTTAAAAGAATCATCAATCCTATAGAATTAGGATCGAATATCATTTTGCAGCCCTTTTCCTACTCTAGCAATTCATATCACTAATTCTGTTGAATAAATGCTAGTAATACTAATGAGAATATCAAACTAATTTGTTAGTGTTGCATGAATTAGGCCCTCACAACTTTAAATGCTATGTCGATTGCATTATGATAAATATACTAATGAGACAAGTTATGTCATTAATAACATCTAACAAAATATAATTTGAAACCAAAATTATATAAAAAAAGTGTGTACGGGTAGAAGTGGGACTTCGTGCATGAATTTAAAAACATGGAAAAAAAAGTTTGGTGATGGTTTTTCGAATTTTTTTACTTCAAAATCAAGAAAATTTGGTATAGATTCGCTGCTCATTGCATTTTATTGGACGATTTGATGTGTTATTCCTTAAAGTTTGAGTTTTGGTTAGAGAGAGAAAGAGAGAGAGAGAGAGGAGGTAGAGATAAAAACTCAAGAGTAAATGATAAGTTTTTAACTGTATATAGTAAAAAAATTGTATCTAATAAATGTGTTTTGTGAAGTGGATATATCCCCTTTGCTATTTTCCTTTTATCTAATCAACAGTGCCACTGTTGGGTTTTTTGATAAAAGAAAAAAGAAACGAAAATGGAGGCAGCCAGCATTGAACGGGATGATAGGGGAATGTGTTTCTTCTGTTCCGTTTAAGATTCTGATAAATTCAACCTTGGCTAAATAAACTTTTTAAACATATAAATTTGGGTTCTTATCTTATGAAAAAATTGATTAAATATTATTAAATATAAAATAAAACTTAATTATAGAAAATTTTAGGTGCATATATATACACACACACATTAGCCAAGGGGTTTATGTGAGAAGCCTAATCAATCTATGAAACCATCATTGTCTCTGTATTTTTCCATAACCGTTTATTCTCGAAAGGTAAAAAATTGGAGGCAGCCAAAATAGGCAGTGAATTGGGATCAGAAAATCTGCACAATGAACACTGCCAACATTTAGAAAAACAACAAATGGTGGCAGCCAACATTGAATGGTATTTCTTGCGTTTCTTTCAATATTCTGATCAATTTAGTGCACGTGCTTGATTCTTAGCTGATCGGACAAACGCGACTTTCTCCTCATCTCTCATTTTTTTTTATAGAAAATCACTTCTGAGTTATTAAAGTTCTCATTTTGACCAATTTAGTAGAAAAAGAAAGAGAAAGTAGTAGCGCATTACTAGTAGGAATATGGAGGTTGATAGGTCATAGGATCCTCATGAGCTATTCTGTTATCATTATATTTAATTGTCTATCTGCCTTCTATAACATCAATGCTTTTTTGTGCTTGTTGTGTGTTTTTCATACCCTTATACTCAATTTTATCACAATCTTCAACAATTTACACACAAACACAAGGCAAGTACACCTATCGTTATTATTAGCATAATGACAAGTAAATTTAAATGTCGTATTCACGGGGATGGTTAAATATCATTACTCACTTTCCATTCCATTGTTTAGCCTATGAAATTTTGCTTGTGGAGATAATAGAAATAATTACTTAGAATAAAAATCTAACTTAACCACTAAAATTCAATGTATCTAAAATTTGGTTTGCAAGAAAAAATTTCAATTGAGAAAGTAATACTTGAATGGAAAATCCCTCCAGAATTACCTATGTGATAGAATAGTCCCTTGGTTAATGAATCACCATTCTTATGTTTGATGAAATTACTCAATTAGAACTCACTCTATATCTAGATGAAAGTTCTCTACTCTTAGATGGATTAGTTGAAATCTCTTTCTAACCAATTCAACCTAAGAATGCATTAAGATTTGTGAATTTCCAATTAGATTTCTCTAATCATCAAGAAAGTCTTGATATTTCTATCTCTAGCCACCTAAATCACTCTCCTTGTTTGTGTCATGGTCTATTTCACCCTTCCTTTCTCAATTCCAAGTGAAAAATCCAGATTATGAATCAATTATCAACCAAATCAATTCAAGCAATCAAATCCACAAACAATCCATAAGAAATCATAATTCAATAAACCAAGAGAACCAATCAATCAACCAAATCAATTCAAGCAATCAAATCCACAAACAATCCATAAGAAATCAGAATTCAATAAACCAAGAGAACCAATCATTCACATAGATAATATCTACGGTTCATAACCATCCAACTATTCAAGAATTTAGCTCATCAACATGTTAGAATTCAAAGAACATAAAGCAAAGAAAGAGGAAGAATTGCTCATTTTCATGGTTCAAATCTTCTCTTCTTCAAGGCTTGAAGTTCTCCAACTTGGTTTCCAAGAGTTGTGTTCTTGAGCTTGAATCGTCAAGATTGATTGCTCCTTCTTCAAGAATTTGATCTTCTTTCTTGATTTCTCTTGCAAGATTGTTGAATTGAAGGAGGATTTTGTGAGTTTTTCTCTGTGTCTTTTGCCTCCTTTCCAAACCTAGCCGTCCCCCTTCCTCTTGTCCTTAAAGGGTATTTATATCCCTAGCCAAAAAGAGAGGAAAAAATGCAGAAAACACTGTTTTGGGGCAAACGGTGCCACTTGATCTGGACCAAACGGCGTCGCCTACACCTAGTTTGCTACAACAACTTTGCAAGTAGACTATGACAGCTATTTTGATTTTCTTGGTGAATTCAGAGTATGAAATCGGCTGATCTAGGTCTTGATGTCTTCATGAAAGTTTTAGATCATGATCTTAGATTTGTATAAGGATTTGAATGACCTCAATTGGACATCTAGAACTAAGATATGATCATACTACCAAAATGTATCAAAACAAGTACAAAATCCAGGACATGTGATTTTGCAGCATAAGTAGTGTGGCGAAACGACCTTGGATTTACAAAACTTTTACCATTCCGAAAACTTCAGAATGTACTTATAATTGTCTAGAAGATTACTTTTGCATTTGAAATCTATACGGAGGTCAAAATCCCACTTGAAAATTATTTGTCATACTATTTTGCCTCTGTATTTTTCTGTTTTCTTCATTGTGTAAAATATTCTTGTTTGCTTCATTCTATCCCAAATCTTCAATAAACTAACCTAAAGCAAATAAGAGATAAGGGGAGTGTAAATGGTGATTGAAACACCAAAATTCAAGAGAAATTTAATCTCAAAATGATCATTATATGAAGCACAAATATGAGATATCAAACTCCCCCACACTTAGACGTTGCTTGTCCCCAAGCAATATTACAAAGCAACTAAGAAATTTGAATAATAATCCATAACAAATAAAGAGTGTTTTGAACCATTTCAAAGGGGTGCAAAATAGAGAGAGAGCATTACTTCTTGAGAAATCTTAAGCAATCTACACAATCAATCTAAAAGTCATCCCAAATATCCATCACAAAGATTAAACAATCACCCCCATGTCTTATAATGCAAGCAAGAATCTGTGTGTATGTCTATCCAGTCAATGCAAATGCTCCACAATTGTAGGAGTGAATTTCATATTATTGGCCACGGAATTCTCATCAAGAAAGCATAATACCCTATAAGCCCGGCATTCACAAAACCTCTCCACTAATACGGTAATTAAAATTTAACCTCAATTAGGTAGGACTTTCATGCTTGTAACTTTAGGCTTAGGGAAAGTTTAGGGTGCCAAACAAAAGGTAAGGAATTCAAAGTCATAGAAATGAGAGCTAAAGAGAAAGGAATGAGATATAAAACAAAAGTAATAACCCTTATTAACCACAAGAAATATTTCCATTCTCATACATTCAACCAGAAACTCCCATTCTCTACAAAATCCCCTCACTTTGGATTCAACCACTTGCACACATCATGCTTCAACCCAAAACTTTTTCATCATCACCCATCTTTGTCAACCCATAAATTTAACCTCAATCATGAAAAATTCACAAATAATAATAATGAAAACATATATACTTCTTGAAGGCATCAAGAAATGTAAGAAACCTTCTCAGTAATAGATAAATATATAACAATTTTTTCTTTTTTTTATTTTTGATTGAGGTATAATTCAATTCCCGATCATATAAGGTGATCTCACTCCTCTTTTTTTTTTTCCTTTCTTCTCTCTCTCTTTTTTTTTTTCTACCCATAAAGCCTATTTTCCTATCATCTTCCATTCCACCCTTTGTTCCAATTTCCACAATACTCTTTGCTAACTTAAGGGTAAAAATACATTTAGCTCTCGCAAAGAAGCGTTAAATATAAAGAGTGGAGTTTAGCTCTCGAAAAAATAAAAAATATAGATTGGAAAATTTATGCACAAAGGCTTCAAGAAAGGGTACTACAGATAAAATAAGGCCTATTACCATCATTTCAAGATCAAACTAAGGTTACTTACTCATTTTGCCCCAAGGCAAGTGAATGCGAGTTCTAGGGCAAAAGTTATGTTGAATTCTAAGGCCAATAACATAAGATTCAACTCCATAATCATCAAAACAAAAGAAAAGAGGAAACGAGCTTAAAAGACGAACTTCATACAAGCAAAGAATACAAGAGGTGCTTACTTAATCTATGTTTAAGGTGCTAGTTAGGACCTTTAGAATGCTTGTATAACTACTTTTTGAGAAAAGATTAAACATGCAAGTCTTGAAATACCTTGAAGATTCCAAAAATAAAAACAAGAAAATTCAACGAAAAATCATGAAAATAAATTATACTACTAAAGCCAACTCCCCCACACTTAAGAAAACATTGTTCGCAATATTGGGAGATAGATAAACAAAAGGCTGCATAAATAGAAAGCGAGTAAATTGAATGTAACTAAATAAAAGCTTAATTAAAAAAATGACTGCAAACAACACAAACAACACAATAAATCCACACCGAGCAACCAAACACAAAAGTGGGTAACAACATGGTTGTTTCGTACGTGAAAGCTAGGCGAACCCATATGAGCAGCAAGCTGCACCTTATATATACTATACCGCAAAAGGAAAATAAAGAAAGCTAGAAACAATGACATAATTAAAACTCAAGGCTCAAAACCAAATTAAACAAAATTATGTACTAATGAAGAAGAGCAAAGATGGTGAGAATCACTTATCCCCTTGGGTCATAGGAGTACAGAGACAATCTTCTTTTCTTTCTAACTCCAACGTGATAAAGTTTAAGTCTATGTTTTCTTAGCACTAATATCCCTTTTTTTTATGATAGCTTTCCACAACTTCATATGGAAATATTTGACTTACCACGAATGGGGAAGTCCATTTAGACTTAAACTTACTCGTGAACCATTGAGAGTCATTCAATAACACTTGATCTCTTGGCTTGAAAACTTGATTTTTGTCATGCCTCCGCTGGGGTTGCACCACCGATTTGAAGCCTTCCTTCATTAATATTTTTTGAGTGCAACATGAAGGACTAATAATCTTGAGTATTGGGAGTTTTGGATTGTCCACAAGGAAAGCATAATTCAAGTGATCCAGTAGCTTCTTCAATTCCAGTTCTGGAGGATCTTCAATGAAGGACTTCATTCTACTTCCCTTTTTCTTTTCAAACTTTTCAAACACCATATCTTTGGTGTTGATTTATGATGATTCCACATGTGCTATGATTTCATCAATCTCACATTGCCCCTTCTTCGGTTCTTCACCTTGAACTAAGGAGATCTCCAAGGGTTCTTCATCCTTTTTCTTCTGCCCTTCATTCTTTTCAATTTCTTTTTGTTCATCTTAAACATGCAGTTTCTCAAACATCTTTCCTTCTCTTTTTTCTTGCGGGTTAGGCTGTGCGACCTTCAATTCCGTCCCACTCCTCAAAGTAATAGCTTCAGCACATTCCCTAGGATTTGGCTCAGTATTGTTTAGGAGAGTCCCAACCTGTCTTTTTGAAATGAGCTTCACCAAGTTGTGCAGGGTGGCCTCTTGGTTCTTTAAGGATGCTTTAATTCTTTGGCTGCATGTTTTTTGAGTTTGAACTTGGGTTTCAGTATCCGTTATGAACTTTGTCATCAACTCTTCAAGGCTAGATTTCATCGATTGTTGAGGAGGTGGAAGAGGTTTGTATTGATAAGAAAAGAGTACTTGGGGTTGGGAACTTGATGAAGTTTGGAAACCGGGAGAATGTGTTGGTTTTTGTTGCCCTTGATTGCTCCATGAGAAGTTCAAATGATTGTGCCACCCCGGATTATATGTATTGTTGTACGAATTGTAGAGTTGCTCCCCATCTCCAAAATAGTCCCCAAGCTCCGTTGACCATGCATTAGAAGTTCCCATTGTTTGGTTTGGATTTGCTTAGTAGGTATCTTCTTGTAAACCCTACACTTCTTGTCCTTAATTTTTGAATATGTAAGGGTGCATAAAACTTGATTTTTAAATCTTAAAAGGCATTGATCATTGTTGAATTACCAAGTATTTGATAATGGCTTGTAGTTCAAAAGGTTTTTAATGACTTATCTTCTAGTCCAAAATGATTTCAAATTTGTTGTAGTTAATTTCCAAACATCTTGAAAAATTCAGACTCCAGTTTAGTGATGGTTAGTGACGGATTTTTCTGTCAACAAACTATCCATCCTTAATTGCAACAAAATCATTTTTCTATCTCAATTACCGACACATTTGAATCAGAGAAAGAATTGGTCAAAGAATCTGAGAAGTTCGGTCGTCCAAATTTTTACCTACGCGTCCGAACTTGCGTCCGATTTTTTTCTGAAAAATACTGTTCACAGAAACAGTGTTACTGTTCACATTCAGACAATCGAATTTTTATCTCTGTGTCCAAACTTGCGTCTGAATTTCTCTGAAAAAATAGTTTGTACTATTCACTAAATAGTAGGCATTGTTCACAGTGCAGGAAAAAATCGGACGACCAAATTTTCTCTTATGGGTCTGAATTTTTCAAATTTTGTCAAAATATATTCAAATCAATTTAAACAAGTTGGAAACTATTCTAGCCTAAAAGATAAGTCATTAAAGACCTTTTAATTCCAAAAACCATTGATGAAAACTTGATAATTTAGGTAAGTTCAAAACCATTGAAACTTTTCAAATCAAGTTTTCTGCTCTCAAATGCAACTTATATATTCCAAGACTTAAGAGTGTAGGGTTTACAAAGTTTACCTATTAAGCACATGTAACCTACACTTCTTGTCTTCAAAGCCTTCAATCATCTTGAACAAACTCTTCAATCTTCAATCACTTTGACATATTGGAGTTGTTCTTGCATTTTGACTTCAAGGTAATGAGACTTCATACTTCTTAATCCAACAATCCTATCACACAAATGACATAAAGATTAGTCCTCATCACTGTTTGTCATTAATCAAAACTAATCATACCCTAATGATTTGCCCATAGGGCTAACAATAATTACTAAGAATAAAAATCCAACTTGACCAATAAAATTCAATTTATCTAAAATTTAATTTGCTAGAGAAAATTTCAATTGAGAAAGTAATACTTGAATGGAAAATCCCCCTAGGTTAATGAATCGCCCTTCTTATGTTTGATGAAATTCCTCAATTAGAACTCACTCTATCTCTAGATGAAAGTCCTCTACTCTTAGATTAATTAGTTGAAATCTCTTTCTAACCAATTCAACCTAAGAATGCATTAAGATTTGTGAATTTCTAATTAGATTTCTCTAATCATCAAGTGTTGAGATTTCTATCTCTAGTCACCAAAATCACTCTCCTTGTTTGTGTCATGGCCTATTACACCCTTTCTTTCTCAACTCCAAGTGAAAAATCCAGATTATGAATCAATTATCAACCAAATCAATTCAAGCAATCAAATCCACATACAATCCATAAGAAATCGGAATTCAAGCAACCAAGAGAACCAATCATTCACATAGATAATAACTAGGGTTCATTACTATCCAAGTATTCAAGAATTTAGCTCATCAACATGTTACAATTCAAAGAACATAAAGCAAAAAAGAAAGATGAAGAATTGCTCATTTTCATGGTTCAAATCTTCTCTTCTTCAAGGCTTGAAGTTCTCCAACTTGATTGTGAAATGTTGTGTTCTTGAGCTCGAATCTTCAAGATTGATTGCTCCTTCTTCAAGAATTTTGTCTTCTCTCTTGATTTCTCTTGCAAGATTGATGAATTGGAGGAGGATTTTGTGAGTTTTTCTCTATGTTTTTTGCCTCCTTTCCAAACCTAGCCGTCCCCCTTCCTCTCGCCCTTAAAGGGTATTTTTATCCCCAGCCAAAAATAGAGGAAAAAATGCAGAAAAAGCTGTTTTGGTGCAACCGACGCCGCCTACACCCAGTTCTACTACAGTAACTCTGTAAGTAGTCTATGACAACTATTTTTATTTCTTGGTGAATTCCGAGCATGAAATCAGCTGATCTAGGTCATGATATCTCATGAAAGTTGTAGATCATGATCTTAGATTTCTATAGGGCTTTGAATAACCGCAATTAGACATCTATAACTCAAGATATAATTATACTACAAAAATGTGTCAATACTGGGACAAAATCTAGGACATGTGACTTTGCAGCATAAGCAGGATGGACAAACGATTTGTATTTACATAAATTTTACCATTCCAAAAACTTTAGAATGTTCTCTATAATTTTCTAGAAGATCACTTTCGCATTTAAAATCTCTATAGAGGTCAAAATCTCACATGAAAATTCTCTGGCATGCTATTTTGCTCTGCATTTTTCTGTTTTCTTCATTTTGTAAAATATTCTTGTTTGCTTCATTCTATTCAAAATCTTCGATAAACTCACCTAAAGGAAATAAGAGATAAAGGGAGTGTAAATGGTGATTGAAGCACCAAAATTAATAGAAATTTCATCTCAAAATGATCATTAGATGAAGCACACATATGAGATATCAGTGCTACATTATTTGAGTCCCTTGCCGACGCAAGGCGAGTTTGCCAGTGACTAGCTATTAGAATTATTAATTTTTATATAAAGTTTTTATTTTTATTTCTACAGGATAATGTTTAGGCAATCATGGAACGTTCTTTTTATTTCTCAGCCAGAGTCCGAAAGTTGTGTGAATTCTTATGCACCACTCGACAAGAAGTCGTTATTTCTGGAGGCTAGGGGACCTTCAAGAAGAAACTTGTGTTCGGATTGGGCTCTAAGGGATCAAAGTCAGATGGAGCTTGAACCAAGGCCGCACAGATCCACTATCGCCACCTCTCTTGGCACCAACTCCAACTTTAGGATCTTCCACGATAACTAGTTGACATATTAGAACATCATTTTGTAGATCTATGGTTTTGATTTGATATTTGATATATTACAGATATTTTATTTATCTATTTGTATTTTAGGAGCTACACTTTTATTGCTTATTTATACGCATGCAATATTTGCAGAGCTTTTAATATTCAAAATAGGGCAATTATATATATTTATTTTAAATATTTTTTAACATTTTTAGTGATGAAAAAATTTTAAAAATAAAAAATAGGAAAATTTCATCGTAACAGTCATCACAAATCACTTTGCAGTACCATTTTATTTCTATTTTAAAATTCAAACTATTCGTTGCTTGTCCCTAACTACTTAGTGATGGACTTGAGAAAAAATAAATTTAAATATATAAGAAAATAAAGAATTCATCACAAATCTCTAGCCATAGAAATAAAATATAAAGATATTTAGAAACTAAATATTTGTTGCTAATCCCTCATAAACTAGCGACGAATTTGCAGCGAAAATAAAATATAAAGATATTAAGAAAAAATATGTCGTAAATCCGTCCCTAATTTTCAAGGTATTACCAATAGAATTTTATGTTTTAAATTTTATTTAATTATTGTAAACCCTAAGGGCAAATCTTATAATTTTGATTATGACAAACATTGATACAGGCTAACTTGAGTAATTGTTGTGTGATAGGATTCTTGGATTGTGGAAGCAAAGAAGTCCCACTGCCTTCAAGATAAAGTGCTAAGGACAACTCAAATGTATTCAAAGAACTAAATAATATAGAGCATGTCCTAAGGATTGAAGGCTTTGAAGACTTAGTGCAAGTTTACACTACACTTGTTGTCTTTAGAATCTAAAGAATTTATAAGAGAGCGCAAAACCTGATTTTCAATCTTAGAAGGTTTTCATAATACTTGTTTTACCAATTTCCTGATAACGGCTCTTAAAAGATCTATCTTATAGTCCAAAATGATTTCAAACTTGTTGTAGTTGATTTTCAAAGATTTTGAGAAAGTTTGAATAGTTCGGACTCCTGTTTGGATGTTTGAACTAAAACTGTTAGCCCTAAGGGCAAATCATGTAATTTTGATTAATGAAAAATATTGATGAGAACTAATATGTTTCTATTGTGTGATATGATTTGTGAACTAAGAAGTTTGAAGTCTCATTGCCTTCAAGCCAAATAGCAAGAACAGCCTCAATAAGCTATGAGTCTTTTGAGGTTTATTCAAAGATGAACTCAAGGCATTGAAGACTTGAAGTGTAGAGTAGGTATGATGATAGGTAATATCTATGTAAACTCTACACTTGTATGTCTTGGAGTTTATTGAATGCATAAAAGAGCATAAAATAGGTTTCTTAATTTTAAAAGGCTTTGAATAAATTTCTTAATTAATGTGGTTTTGTGTCCTAAAAGTTTTTAAGTAAACTTTATATGATCAATGGAATTTGATTTTCGTTTTCAAACTTATATATGTCCAAATAAGTTTTCTATATATACCAAATGAGTTTCAAATCTTTGGAAGTTAAATCTCAAATGATTTTACAAAGTTTGAACATGATTCCAAGAAAATCGGTCGTCCAAATTTGGTAGCAAAAGTTTGCTACTGTTCTTCCAGAGAAATTCGGAAGAAGATTCGGATGCATGAAGAAAAATTCGGTCGTCCGAATTTTGGCCCTCAGCATGGTCACTGTTCTTCCAGAGAAATTCGGACGAAGCAGGAAGAATTCGGTCGTCCGAAAAATTCGGACGCAGAATTCGGTCGTCCGAATTTCCTGAAAATAGCCGTTAACTAGCCGTTTTATAGCTGTTTTAACTGATTTTCAAATTCTATAAAAGCTATAAACGTGCAATGTTTTGTAAGTTTTGAATCTTTGAATACTCTAAGCTTTCTAAAGTCATTTACAAACATTTCTCAAGCTCTCTTATGTCTTGTGCATTCAATTGATCAATCCAAAGACATCAAAGTGTGAAGGTGCAACTTTGTGTAATTTCTACCAACAAGTGGTAACATCTACACACTCATCTTTACTTATTAAATTGTGTTGATCTACTAGCTCTAGCAAGGTTATCTTGATAACATAAAACCCTTTAGATAAGGGTGATCCTTGAAGTTGTAATTCAAGGTTGTTTGAGATATAAAACCATTGTGTGTGGTGAGCCTTGTTTGTAAAAGTTACTAGAAGAGGTTGTAAGTGTAAAACCATAGTGTGGTGAGCCTCTTTTGTAATCTGTGAACTTGAGCACATAGTAGAGTAATTGAAATCCTTAAGTGTAGGCTTAAGGTAGTGGAGGTAGATCTTGAGGATCGAACCACTATAAACTGCTTGTGTTCCTTGGTCTACATTTCTTATATTGCTCTGCCATAAATTATTTCTATCTTGTCCATATAATTTGTTATTGATCTATACACATAAAAGGTTTAATTTTGCAAAAATTAGCCAAATACCTAATTCACCCCCCTCTTAGGTATTTCAAAAACCATGGCTTCTGAATTTCAAGAGAAATTTGGATGACTATTCATATGTCCAAATTTGGTTGACTGAATTTATCCGGATAGCATGGTAAACAAGAAAGTTTGAACAATCATTCAGACACAGGAGTCCCTGTATGGTAGACCAAACTTTGTTGTTATTAGCTATTATTTGAATGTTGAAATAGAATTTCAAACACTCTAAAAGCCATAGAATTTAGATTTTTGAGTAGTTTTTGAGACATTAAGAATCTTTATACTTCCCAATCATTTGAATATCAAAAAGCTCTCTTTTGTCTTGTGCTTCAAAGTTGCTTTTCAAGATTCCATAGGCACTAAGGTGAAGTGGTGCTAGATTTGTTTTCATCTACCAAGTTGTTGGTAATATCCTACTCTCTTACTTCATCTAATTGCTTTCTTCAAGGTTCTTTTAAGGATATAAAACCTTTTTGATAGGATGAACCTTGGAAATTATTGCTTAACTATTTTTATAGTTGAAATTATATGAAATCCTTGAGTGAGGCTCAAGGTAGTGGATATAGATCTTGTGTGGTTGAACCACTATAAATTGCTTGTGTGATCTTTTCTCTTCTTTCTTTACTTGGTAATTCATTGTGTTTACTTGAATAGCTTCTTCTGAACTTGATTTAAAATCTCTTCCAAACTATATTTACAAAAAGGAAAAAGTTTTTAAAAATTAGCCAAAGACCTAATTCACTCCCTCTTAGATTTTTCAATTAAGTTTCCACATAAATCCATCACTAAATGGCTCGTGTTGTAGCTTTGACCAATTCTTTCCCGGATTCAAATGTGCCGCTAATGGAGATAGAAAAATGATTTTGTCGCAATTAAGGATGGATAGTTTGTTGACAGACAAATCCTTCACTAACCGTCACTAAACTGGAGTCTGAATTTTTCAAGATGTTTGGAAATAAACTACAACAAATTTGAAATTATTTTGGACTGGAAGATAAGTCATTAAAAACCTTTTGAACTACAAGCCATTATCAAATACTTGGTAATTCAACAATGATCAATGCCTTTTAAGATTCAAAAATCAAGTTTTATGCACCCTTACATATTCAAAAACTAAGGACAAGAAGTGTAGGATTTACAAGAAGATACCTATTAAGCAAAGCCAAACCAAACCATGGGAACTTCTAATGCATGGTCAACGGAGCTTGTTGACTATTTTGGAGATGGGGAGCAACTCTACAATTCGTATAACAATACTTATAATTTGGGGTGGTACAATCATCTGAACTTCTCATGAAGCAATCAAGGACAACAAAGACGAACACATTCTCCCGGTTTCAAAACTTCATCAAGTTCCCGACCCCAAGTATTCTTATTTGAATCTTCTGGGTCTTCGTAGTGATTTGAACCCCTTTGATATATTTGAACTGACTCACATTATTCAACTTTTCCTTTGCCCTTTGATTAGTGTCAAGCTTTGCTGAAGCAATATTTTTTTCAAGCTGTTCAAATGGGTCAAACTAAGAGTCTGCCTGATTGGGATCTTGTGCATCTTCTATAGGCAGATCTCCTTTCCATCTGAGGCTATTGTCATTGACATCTTCAAAGGAAGATTTCCTTGAAAGGCTTCACAGAACTATATCTTCATTTATTTTGCACATTTGAGCATGATTATTCTACTCTCAGATTATGATATTTTCTTTCTAGATATATTTTGACCTTATTAAAATCAATCAAACTAGTATTCATCATATCAGACGTTTCAGAAAATTGCTTAGCTTTGTAAACAATCATTTTCTTTCTGATAGCATATAATGTTTGTTGAATAGGCCATTGGACCCACAATCAAAAATGAAAAGTGTTGTGTTTTGTTATTTATGCCCTTATACTAGGCAAGTGCACCTATCGTTATGAGTAGTACAATGGTAAGTAAATTCAAATGTTGTATCCACGGGGGTGGTTAAATACCATTACTCATTTTCTACTCTATTGTTTAGCCTATCAAAATTGCTTGTGTAAATGGTTGAAATTACTACTAGGAATAGAAGTCTAACTTAGCTAATTAAACCAATTTAACTAATTTTTGTTTGCAAGAGAGAATTCAATTGAGAAAACAATACTTGGATGGTTAATCACGCTAGAATTACCTATGTGATAGAAATGTCCCTTGGTTGATAAATTTCACTTCTTATGTTTGATGAAATTCCAATGATAGAACTCACTCTATCTCTAGATGAAAGTTCTCTACTCTTAGATTCATTAGTTGAAATCTCTTTCTAACCAATTTAACCCAAGAATGCATTAAGAATTGAGAATTCCAATTAGATTTCTCTAATTATCAAGAAGATGTTGAGGTTTCTATCTCTAGTCACCTAAATCATCCCCATTGTTTGTGTATGGTCTATTTCACCCTTCCTTTCTCAATTTCAAGTGAAAATTTCCAGATTATGAATCAATTTTTAACCCAAATAGTTCAATCAATCAAACCCACAAAACAATCCAAAAATTCCAGATTTTGAATCAATTATCCACCAAATCAATTCAATCAATCAAACCCACAAACAATCCACAAGAAATTTGAGCTCAATCAACCAAGGGAAATAATTCATTCACATAAATAAAAACTAGGGTTGATAATCATCCAAGTATTCAAGAATTTAGTTCATCAACATATTACAAATCAAAGAACATAAAACAACAAAGAAAGAGGGAGAATTGCTCATTTTCATGGTTGAAATTTCCCTTTCTAAAATCACCAGTTGTGACTGAAAAACTCACTTTTATTCTTGAGTCTAGAATAAACTTCATTGATTTTGAAAGCCTTATAAGGTTGAAATGAAGTTTTCTTCTCATTCCCAATTTTCAATAATTTTTCTATTAATTCTTTTCAATTTTTGAGTCGTTGACTTGGTCAATTAATTTGATCAAGTCTTCTTAGAATAAGAAAGTACAGAGATTGCTCGGCTCACTTCAGTTATTTTCGTGAAGTATTCCAATTCTTCAGAATGATTATTCTTAGAATCTGAACAATCATAAGATGAACAATCTTTTGGTTCTGAAGGCATATTTTCTTGAATTTGTCAGATATTTGTCCTGTAAAGTGTTCAAGGATTGTGCACATAAGTGTATAGGCACAACCCTCAACTTCTATTTGCAGTATTCTAGCAGAAGTTCCAGTGTCGGTTCTGACAATTTTCCTTGCATTAAGGACTTCATTTCTTTGAAGTTGGTTAAGAGTATCATCCCACCATTTTCAAAGAGTGCCAGCAAAACCATATATTATCATTTCTATGATTGGTCTTTCAGAATTTTTAGCTTGTTTGCAAACAGTAGAATACATAAGCATCCTATGAAGCAAATTATGTATTTTTCTATTGAAAAGACCATCCAAATTCTATAAATAGATGGTTTTTGGGTGATAAGAATTCGTGATTAAATTACCGCCTTCTTCATTTAGGACATCGACAGGGATTGGACTTTTATACTAATGATGGTCCAGCCTTCTTTTTTCAAACTTCATTTTGTTAGTTCAGAGAATTTTTCCATGATCCTATCTATCTCATCATCATAATCTTACTGCTCAGTTTCCGAATTAGAAATAGAAGATTCTTCCATTGATGAGAATTCCTCTTCATAGTTTCCGGTCATGCAATTTGCAATACTGTGTTCTCCATGAGAACTATTCTTCTCATTCTCGGATGAGTTGATTTTTATATTCATTAGTTGAGATACAAGGGTTGTCTTTTAATGTTTTGGAACTAGAACCAAAATTAAATCTAGACACCTCAATTAGTGGCTTGATTATTAGTTCTTTTGACTAATTCAGAGATACTATCTCCTTCTTCTTTATATTGGATGGAAGCTTAGTTAAATACGCTTCAAGGGAGTCAACCAAAATGCTAAAGATACAAGTTAGCATAATTCAATAGTTTATATATATTAAAAATCTCTTTTAAAGAATTTTCCATGTTCTCTTTTCCTTTCATAAAAGAAGAGGCTTCCAAAGTCTCATTATACCTAGTGCGGAACAAAGGCTCCGTAGGAGGATAAACAGAGTTTATTACTCTTCCTCCTTTGGTTTTCCATGATGTAGTAATCATGTTTAGCTTTTGTTATTGTGAGTACACATAATAAGTTGTGAACCTAGGTATAAAATGCAACATAGTTCCGTATTTTTCCAAATGATTGTAGTAATCATCCTTCCATTTCTTTATGAAGTAAGAATCGAACATTGAAAGGTACCAATCCCTAAAAGGTTTGTTCTTCTCTTGGTTAAATTCTTCAGACAATAATAGTCTAAGTGGACTTGCTAGTGAGAAATCACATATTTCTCCCTTCTTGAAGTTATAAGCAAATAAATAAGGATATGGTAAAGAAGTAACCCATACCTTTGATTGTATAGGAGCTATATCCATTAATTAACATGGAAGCTCTTCTCTGATTCATGGAGTTCTGCTAGACAAGGATCTAGATAGTCTGATCCTATTATGTGGAGTGTAGGATATTGCTACATCTCCATCTTGGTGCTGAACTATTTGTTCAACACCAAAATTAATTATTTTCCTAGGTTCAATTGCATCAAGCAATAACCAAGATTCCATAAATTTTATATCTTCCCATTTTAACAACTTATTGGTTGTTGTGTTTGATGTCAATAGGTTGGATTCAACCATGTTTGTTTGTCCATCTTCAAGTCTAGTATGTCTAGATTTTGGACACAATGTATTCATCACTCTGTAATGGATTCTATAGATTATTTCTAGTCTCCAAACAAGGGATAAAATTGTATCCATGGGTGTATGTTTTGAGGGATATTGCCTCATACACATATTTGTCAGATAATGACATACTTAAATTGGAGTACACATTAAAATATATTGGTCCATATACTTAAATTGGAGTACACATTAAAATATATTGGTCCATAACATAGGCATATCTAAACCATTCCCATTAAGGAAGGTTTCCAATCCAAGCATCTAGCTTCTTTGAAAGTGGTTACGAATAAAGCGTTTAAACCTCCCAAAGTTAGCAATTTGAAAGCAATTTGGACTAAACCAATATGAATGTATTTATAGTCCTGATGCCTATAATGTTGCAAATCCGATAATGAAAGTAACTTAAGATCTTGGATTTTATTATCCATTCTTACAGTTTGTTCCATTAATTTAATGCACTGCTTTGATTTAAAATCAAAAGAACCAAATTTGTTAGGATCTACAAACGAAATAGTCCATCTGTTGAAAGCCACTTTAGATATAGAGATTTCAATTAGTTCAATATTCTTAAGTAACTATGAATAGGGGTATTCACTATTTGAAGAAATTAGAATAATCGAACCAATGCAAATTTTAATTCGGTTTTTGGTTCAGATTTTCTCCCAAAAAATTTGGTTTGGTTCGGGTTATTTTCTCCAAATAATATTTTGGTTCAGTTTTTCAGATTGGCAATCTCCCAACCCAAGCCAAACCGAAAATCGATTTTCAATTTTCTTTTTTTTTAAATAATTATTCTTAGTTGACTTTTAGCCAAAATAAAAAAAGCTTTTTTTTTACTTCAGAATTTGGACAAGCTATTTTCCCCAGAAATTGGTTTTAGTGTGTATTAGGTTTGGCATGGTTTTTGAAAAAAATTAAAAAACCGAAGTTTCTCAAAATTATCAAACCTATTTTTATCCATTCCAAACCGATGTACATGTATAACGGTAAAATATCAAAATTAGAAGACAATATTCTTCTAAACATGTTAACAAGAATAAACATATTCTGTAAAACATAATAAACAAATTATGTTCTATAAATAACTACTTGTAATGGGAAAAATTGAATACTTATTACTCATTGCCTCTTCGTACCCAAACGTGACTTAAAATGACGTTTCATTTATGCATAATATAAGTCATGTTATGAAATTAATATTATTATGGATGTCCATTATCAGAGTTATAAAGATACTCCAACTATCCAGAAGATAGATGGTAGAGTTCTATCATATCTTTGATTAGTGATAGGATTTGTCTTCTGATTACCCTATACCTATTCTGATTTGGATGTACCCCTGAACCCTATAAATAGGGCTCTAGACTGAGGTGTTGTATACACTCATTCATTGATTGATTTACTCTCAGAGAATCAATAAAGCTCTCTTGTTCTTTCTCTCTATTTTCTCTCTATAGTTTTTCTCCTATTCTCTACATTATAATTTCTTTATTAAACTCTCTACATTAGTATTATTATTTTGTTGTGCCGACAACGACTGCGCGTCAACAAATTCATAACACGTTATCAGCACGAGTCTCTGCCACCGAAGTTGAGAGTTTAATCAAGAGAAAAAGAGGTATTTTTTCTACCTTTGAATTCTCATGACAAACTTTTCAAAACTTTTTTTTTTTACTCTTGATATTTATAGAAAGAATTATATGTCATAGACATTAGATGCTCAAATTTATTGAGATATAATGGGTCTGGCAGACACCATCTTAAAATCGTATAAAAGCCATGATTTTTCACCGCCATAATTTCTATGAGGATCTAAAGGCTGAATATCTTATTGTGAAAGATCCATTTTTTTTATGGAATGATCTAAAAGAAATATTTGACCACCAGAAGATGGTCATTCTATCCAAAGCACAGTTTATTTTACATCTGTGAGTGAATGCATTAGAACCAATGGTTATGGCCCTGGAAGAGGCCGTAATCATGGTTGAAGCCGTCAACATAGACGCGGATATGGCAAGAATAATCCATATAATCATGGTGATTAGAATATATGCATCTGGATATTATGGGTCCTGAAGACACCATTTAAGAAATACAAAGCATCAAAGCCACTTGATTACTAGCAAATTGTGAAGGAAACATACAATCACCAGAAGATGATTGTTATATAAATGCTAGTTATGATTTGTTATAAGTGTGCCTATAATATTTTATGCTACTGATAGTAATGATGCTTGTGTTGATAATATCGATATGGCACAGAATCTAGCCAGTTCTTTTGAATATCCAGAAAGAGTTTTTAGCATTTTGAATGTTAATCAAAATTTTTAAATTATCGAATTGCTACTTTCCTATATTATTTTAGTTTATTTTGGATCAAGAATGGTGAAGATACAATTTGTCTAAACAATATTTGTTGTTTATTTGGACAAAATTTAAAATATATGTCCAAAGTAAAAATGGTAGTGCAAGGTTCCTGAAGAACTAATTGATCAAATAACTCTAGAAGAGTTAATTGATTTAAAGCTCCAGAAGAGCTATATGATCTTCACCCAATGGTCAATTCTGTAATGCATCATATAGTCTCGTAAACATTTTGAGCATTTTATTATCAGTATATTAAGGCATTGGATTAATGAAATTTTGAGACATATGCATTACCATTATGACAAGAAATATATGTCAAGTATAGATACTACTATTTATCTTTCCTGATTTATATTGCATAGAATTATGAAATTGAGATGCAATATTGAGTAAACTTGAAGTTTACTGATAAATAATTTATTAGTTGGCATGACCGGTTGGACCATCTCGGATCATTAAAATACGAAGAATGATTATGAATTTATTATGGAACCAGAAGTTTCCTAATATGACGAATTTATATGTGCTACTTATTTTATTTAAAAGTTGCTAGTATTATTTGGGGTTGAATGTGTTATTTTGGGATGAATATGAAAAATTATTAGTTGATGCATCAACAAATAGTCGTATGAATATTATTGTTTTTGCAACCTGTAGTTTGCACAATTTATTGATAATGAGCTCATGTTTTAAGATTCTCCCAAAGACATAATTTGTCCTAATAATACTGGTTGTATTGAGATAAATATTGAACATCCTGTAGAATGTTCATAACTGTGATATATTAGCACTTATATCGTATTTTGCCAACACATTGTAATTCTCTTCATAGTAGTTGGTTTGTGGTCAGAAACCAAATATTTCCCATCCTAAATTTAGAAATGCACTATGTATATTACACCACCACAAAGGTAATGAGATGGGTTCTCAAAAGAGATTATTAAATATGTTGGGAGAAAATCTCAAGGGAGAGATTCATATTTTGTTAATTTGGAATATGTTGCCCAACATAAAGAGGAGAAATCATGAGGTTGGATAAAGATATTAGTACGTGTCTCATCTTGATCTTCTATTTTGATCCTCATAGAAGATACCTTGAACCAGAAGTTTAAAGGATAATTTATATAGCCAGGTATATTAACTGACCAATATCTGGCAAAGAATGCTCCTATTTGATATCCCTGAAGGATAATCTACCACTACAAATAAATTTGAGACACAACTGAAATGTGGTAGATAAGTCGGTTCCAAAGATACAAACACCTTACTGGAGCAAAGGCTTAAGATGGTCATATATGTTAAGTTGAAGAGATTTAAATTCCAGCAGAATTTCCCTCCAAACATCATTGATATATTATTTCCAGAAGGAATTCAGGTACCTGAAAATTGTGATAAATGATGAGATCTCAATATGATTGGGAACTATTGGAACCGTACAAGTATATAACTTTAAAGATATTAATGCGCATAATGTGTTGAGGATTTTCAAATCGAGGTCTGCAGACTCGAAATGATAAAGTTCGCATGATAAATATGAAAAGTTTAAACTATTCACAAGTACACTTGAAGTGTACATGTATTCCCAGCAGGAATTATACACTTGAAGTGTAATCCAAAGAGATAGCAATTAATATTTGCTTATAAAATGCGAACCACAAAAGTGAATATTGCCATGAGTTATGGCGTATGATTCTTCATAAAACCTGGCACTGATAACGAAGAAATATATTTCTAGTGGTGGATATAATGGTGAATGATGACACTTAATATGTGTTTATATTTGTTATCATTTGATAATAGAGCTTACATTTGAAGTCCCTGATGGACTCGATATGTTTGAAGCATATAATTGTTCCTGTAAAACATAATGAGATTGTTTTAGTGAATTTTTATTGAAAGAATGATTAAGTATGTCCATATATGAAGAAATTCTATATACTTACTATATGTATTTCTTTATTAGAAGATATCCTCATTGTACAATCTATTGATTGGCATAGTGTTCCCCACATTAAGGGGAGAAAATCATCAATTAAAAGAGGATATTAGTTATGACTTTTATTATCTTGATCTATGCACAAGCATTAGTGAACTAGAAGTTCAAAATATTATTTATTTGTATAAAATTGTATATTGATTGTTTGTCTGACTCATGTAGAGTTAGTCAATATAACATTATACTTATAGATATTCCTATTTGGTAAATGTCCTAGAAGGACAAATATATGAATTCCATAATTATATGATTTTGATACACGCCTGAAGCGTGATTGATCTCTTGATTTTGAAAAGAGAAAATGATTTGATAATCAAGATATTTTTCCTGAAGAATTTAGAGGAGCAAGTATTGTGATCAACATTTTGAAAAGTCAATATTTTATTTTAATTGAACATCCTGAAGATGTTTAATATGGACATAGTACATCAATTGTTATTAGGTTATTATATGCGAGATCCTTTATATCTATTGAAGGATATTGAAGAACTATTTGGTCTTGAAGTACCACAATTCTGCAATTGAGTGCATGAATATACTTGTCCACGTGCAAGTTGATATCTATTATTGTTCTTCTCTACCCAATGAATTTTAAGACGACATTAAGCTTGCCTATTGATATCTCCTTGAGATAGTTTATCTCGAATATTGAGAAAATCCAACTCCTGTTGAGATGGATATGCAAGGTATAAGTTACCTATATGATTCACATACACCATGCATTTATAAGATTGTGTTGATTATAACAGCCACATCTTCAACTTATAAAAAAATTCATGATGTTGGTTGAGAATATATTTGATCATAATTAATGTATTCGAGATAAATCTATATCCTCTAAGGAGGAATTCCAACTATGTTGTTGGATGATAATAAAGTTTGGAATATATCTAAGGAGATATTATAAAATTTTTCTTTATTCATGAGCTCCTGAAGAGTGGTGACATTGATGTGTAACAAATTCAATCATGTGACAATGTGACAGATTTATTCACTAAGGCATTACCAGCCGCATCATTTGATAAATTGGTGAACAAAATTGGAATGTGGCGGTTAAGAAACCTTAAAGGATTATCTAATCAGGGGAAGTAAATATCGCATAAAGAGTAGTGTACTCTTTTTCCTTCACTAGAGTTTTTCCCACTGGGTTTTTTATCTAGTAAGGTTTTAACGAGGCATACTCTTATGCAATGGACATCCAAGGGGGAGTGTTATGAAATTAATATTATTATGGATGTCCATTATCAGAGTTATAAAGATACTCCAACTATCCAGAAGATAGATGGTAGAGTTCTATCATATCTTTGATTAGTGATAGGATTTGTCTTCTGATAACCCTATACCTATTCTGATTTGGATGTACCCCTGAACCCTATAAATAGGGCTCTAGACTGAGGTGTTGTATACACTCATTCATTGATTGATTTACTCTCAGAGAATCAATAAAGCTCTCTTGTTCTTTCTCTCTATTTTCTCTCTATAGTTTTTCTTCTATTCTCTACATTATAATTTTTTTATTAAACTCTCTACATTAGTATTATTATTTTGTTGTGCCGACAACGACTGCGCGTCAACAAATTCATAACAAGTCACATATTATGATAGTAATTCATTTTTAGCAAACAAAACACAAGCGCAAATTATGATTCTAATCTATTGCTAACTAGTTATTTATCTAACATAATTCTTTATTATAATTTATAGAATATCAGATTCAAGCTAACATATATTTATATATATATATAGCCAACGGGGGAAGCCTACTCAATCCATGAAGCCATCATTGTCTCCATATGTTTGCATAACCGTTTCACTCTCGAAAGGTCAAAAAATGGAGGAAGCCAAGATAGTCTGTGGAGGACCTACACGATGAACGGTGCCAACATTTAGAAAAACAAAAAATGGAGGCAGCCAACATTGAATGGGATTTTTTCTGTTTCTTTTAATATTCTGATCAATTTAGTCCAATTGCTTGATTCTTACCTGATCGGACAAACGCGACTTTCTCCTCGTCTTATTTCATTTTTTATAGTAAATCATTTCTGAGTTAACAAAGTTCTCATTCTTTGACCAATTTATTAAAAAGAAATGGATAGTAGTAATGGCACTTACTTTTTTTATTTTTCTTTCCTTCGAATCGGGAACTTTGGTCTATATAAGCATCCTCATGTCCGAGTAATGGCATGAGCAAAATGGCATCCAAGGTTGAAACAGTTTCCAAAATCTTCATCAAACCCTCTTCTCCTACTCCTCAAACACTCACTCGTTATGATCTTTCCTCTTATGATCAAGTAATACCCTCATTTTTATGTATCTTCTGCATTCTTTAATGCAAATCCGGGCCTTGAAATTTCAATAATTCGTCGGCAACTTCAGAATTCCCTCTCGAAAACTCTAGTTTCATACTATCCATTTGCAGGTAGGCTTGTCGGAAATGATTATATCAATTGCAATGACAAAGGAGTCGAGTTTGTTGAGGTTCGAATTCACTGCCCCATCTACGATATTGTGAAGCGTGCAAGATCACATGCAAAAGAACTAGTCCTTCTCTCTCGGGAAGTTGCTCATAGTTTAGCCGTCATTCAGCTCAGCCATTTTGACTGCGGAGGAGTGGCTGTTGCTTGTGGCATATCTCACAAAGTTGCTGACGCATGTACACTGATTACGTTTATGAAGGACTGGGCCGCTTCGACATGTCTATCATCTCATGCACCATCTCAACTATTGGTTGCTGATTCCATCTTTCCACATCAAGATGCAATATCATGTGAACCGTATGTTCCAGCCAAAAATTGTGTTAGAAGGAGATTTATCTTCCCTGCTGCAGAGATAGAGAAGCTCAAATCGAAGGCCCTAGAGTTAGGTATTCAGCAACCGACTCGCGTGGAAGTTGTGACTGCACTTCTCTATCAGTCCCTCATGCTTGCAACAAGATCAACCAGTTCCGGCTTGTCTCAGCCATCTGTGTTGCTCCAACCCATGAATATTCGTCCCTTTTTGGCACTGCCACAAAATTCTGTTGGAAATATCTTTTCATTTAATTTGTGTGTTAGCGAAGATGGCAGAACAGATTTTTCAGCATTGGTTGGTCAGCTAAGGAAAGCAAAACTGAAATCAAAGAATCTTTCTCAAGAAAAGCTTACTTATGAATCACAAATGGAAGAGCCGGGACAGTGTTTGAAGCAGCTTAACATTAGCAGCTTCGATGTCTACCGATGCAGCAGCTGGTGTGGATTCCCATTTTACGATGTTGTCTTTGGATGGGGAAAGCCGATATGGGTGTGTACGTTCGAACCCCTAATAAAGGACATAATCGTCCTGATAGATTCTCCAGGAGGTGGAATCGAAGCATTAGTCGTCCTTGAAGAAGAAAAGATGTCTGCAGTTTTGAAGAATAAACAACTCCTTCCATTTGCATCTTTAGACTCCTCCAAAATGGAAGCTTTAGTCATCCCCTGAACAACAAAAATTATCTGCATTGTGTCTGAGTTGTTTTATTCTTTATGTATGTATCCCTATTTAAGAGTTGAGGTTCTTTTTTTGTTAGAATGATTGTTGGAGCCAGTTGACGTACCATACAAATACAAAGTACACTGTTAATATAAGTAATACATCATCAATGATATTTATACTAATACCACACTACTTACACAGTTAGTATATTTCAATCATAGTATATCAACGGTTCATATTTACTTGTTGACTTAGCAATACAACTTCCTAATTTTGATGACTAAAAAACATGTTTCAACTAATCTAATCAATGTCTATTAAGATGATTTTATCACGATCAAGCCAGACAAGTTCAAGTATCAAGTAGTGTGCTTTCACACATATAATTTTTATATTTTTGTTAAGAATTGGTTTGAGATAATATTTCTCAATGTATGCTTTTGTCAAATTCAAATTTCAATCCTTAAAAATGTGCCTCAAAATATTTTATCCCAAAACTACATCTAGAAACCTTTCAAGAAATATGTAAAGTGTTCCTGCTTTAATATTTGTGTTAAACTACTTTTACCAGACTACAAAATCTCAAGGTGAGTCAGCTTGACAGTAACTAATCACTGTTTAACTGACATTACATGAGCATGACTTTACAATTAGCTAGAATAATTTTTTCAAATTTACAACTAACCGAAATGACTTTTTTAACTTTACAACTAGTTAGAATCACATTTTCAAAAGTAATCAACCTTCACCTTTTTAGACTTGCACAGAATTGGAAAAAAGGTAGTTTGAACCACTGTTTGAGACAAAAGAAACGAGCTGAATTTTTGTGAAATAATCAAGTTAGGACGACTGGAAATAATATGACAACCTATGATTTTACAAAATTTGATTGAAAGACCTAGGAAGGGGGTCAATTAGGTCTTTGGCCAATTTTCGAAAACTTTTTCCTTTTTTACAAATTTAGTTTGGAAGTGATAAGAATTCAAGTTCACAAGATGATTTTTAAATCAACACAGTAAATGAACAAGTAAGGGACGAAGAGCAATGAACACACAAGAAATTTATAGTGGTTTAATCTGCTCAAGATCTACATCCACTATCATGAGTCCACATTCAAGGATTTCAAACACTCTACTACTGAAAGAGTTAAACAGGATACAAGAGAGTCTCATCCAATAAGGGTTTTACTCTAAAAGCTCTTTTCAACACAACAATCAAGGTTCACTCTCTGAAAAAGGTTTTATATCCTCAAAAAAACCTTGAAGAAAGCAAGTAGATGAAATAAGAGAATAAGATATTACCATCAACTTGGTAGATGATAACAAATCTAGCTCCACTTTAACTTTTTGTCTATGGAATCTTGAATAATCACTTGTATCACAAGACAAAAGAGAGTTTTTTAATATTCAAATGATTTGGAAGTATAAAGGTTTTTAAGGTGCTCAAAATTACTAAAAAATATAAAGTTTGTGGCTTTTATAAGGTTTGAAATTCAATTATGATGTTTAATATAGTCTAGTAATAGTAAAGTTTGGTTCACCAAAGAGGGATAACTGCGTCTAAATGATTGTCTGAACTTCTCTGTATACTAGGCTACTAGGATAAATTTGGTCGACCAAACTTGAATATATGCACCCAAATAGTTGTCTGAATTTCTCTAAAAATTCAAAAGCCAAGATTCTAGTTCGAACGTCTAAACTAGAGTCCGAACTTTTCAAGATGTTTGGAAATAAACTATAACAAATTTGAAATCATTTTGGACTAGAAGATAAGTCATTAAAAACCTTTTGAACTACAAGCCATTATCAAATACTTGGTAATTCAAGAATGATCAAAGCCTTTTAAGATTCAAAAACCAAGTTTTATGCACCCTTACATATTCAAAAACTAAGGACAAGAAGTGTAGGATTTACAAGAAGATACCTATTAAGCAAAGCCAAACCAAACCATGGGCACTTCTAATGCATGGTTACGGAGCTTGTGGACTATTTTGGAGAAGGGGAGTAACTCTACAATTTGTACAACAATACTTATAATTCGAAGTGGCACAATCATCTGAACTTCTCATGGAGCAATCAAGGAAAACAAACACCAACACATTCTCCCAGTTTCCAAACTTCATCAAGTTCTCGACCCCATGTGCATCTGAACTTGCGTCCGAATTTCTCTGGAAAAACAGTAACCATGCTGACACGAAAAATTCGGATGACCGAATTTTTTTCTTTGCATCCGAACTTGAGTCCGAATTTCTCTGGAAGCACAGTAGCCATTTTCAAAGTTTGGACGTCCGAACTATTCAAACTTTATGAAATCATTTGAAATTCAACCTCAATAAGTTTGAAAAACATTTTGTATGACTGGATAAGTCATTTAGACACCTTTAAATTCAAAAGCCGTTATCAAAACTCTTTGATTATACAAAGTTTACTCGAAATTATTTAAGACTCAAAAACACACTTATTAATCAAAAGTTCATTCAAAGCCATTTAAGATTCAAAAGCAAGTTTTGTGCTCTCTTATGTACTCAACAGATTCCAAGACACACAAGTGTAGGGTTTACAAAAGATATACCTATTAAGCACATGTAACCTACACTTCATGTCTTCAAAGCCTTCAATCATTGATATTCCATATTTGTGCTCCATATAATTATCATTTTGAGCTTGATTTTATGTTAAATTTTGGTGTTTTAATCACCATTTATACTCCCTTTATCTCTTATTTGCTTTAGGTGATATTATTGAAGATTTGGAATTAAATAAAGCAAACAAGGGAAATTTATACAATGAAGAAAAACGGAGAAATGCAAAGAAAAAATAGACTGGTAGAGAATTTTCAAATTTGATTTTGACCTTCATACAGATTCCAAATGCAAATTTTAACAACTGAAGTTTTCAAAGTGGTAAAATTTGTGTCAATCGGAGTTCATTTGCCTACCCTGCTTATGTTGCAAAGTCACCTGTTCTGCATTATGTTCCATTTTTGACACAGTTTGGTAGAATGATCATATCTTGAGTTCTAGATGCCCAATTGCGGTGATTCAAATCTCTGTGGAAAGCTAATATCCTGATATACAAAGACATCAAGACCTATATCAGCCGATATAATACTCTGAATTCACTTAGAAGTCAAAACAGTGTCACAGTCGGGCAGCAGAACCTTGCACCAAAACTGGGGGCAAGCGGCGCTGTTTGGTGTGATCTAAGTGGCACCGTTTGTGTCGATATGAAGCTGTTTTTAAGTTGATTTTCTCTCTCTTTTGGGGCAGATTTTAATACCCCTTTAGGGCAAAAACAAGAGAGCCGGTTGGAGTGGAAAAAAAGGCTGCAAAACACCAAGAAAACACACCAAATTCTTCTTCCAATCCATCAATCTTGCAAGAGAAATCAAAAGAGAAGATTGAATCTTTGAAGAAGGAGAACATCCACCTTCAAGATTCATGGAAAAGGCTGCAATTTTCTCAACGCTACAGTGACGAATTTCAACCTTGAAGAAGAGAAGATTTTACACCATGAAAATGAGCAATTCTTACTCTTTCTTCATTGGTTTATATTCTTTGAATTGTAATATGTTGATGAACTAAACTTTTGAATACTTGGATGGGTATGAACCCTAGATTTTGCCTATGTGAATGAATTGTTTCCTTGGTTGATTGAATTCGAATTTCTTGTGGATTGTTTGTTTGAATGGTTGAATTGATTGAGTGGATTATTGATGCATAATCTGGAAATTTTTTCACTTGGAATTGAGAAATGAAGGGTGATTGACAATTGATTCAAAATCTGGATTTTTTCACTTGGAATTGAGAAAGGAAGGGTGAAATAGAGGATACATAAACAATGGGGATGATTTAGGTGACTAGAGATAGAAACCTAAATATCTTCTTGATAATTAGAGAAATCTAGTTGGAAATTCACAATTCTTAATGCATTCTTGGGTTGAATTGGTTAGAAAGAGATTTCAACTAATTAATCTAAGAGTAGAGAACTTTCATCTAGAGATAGAGTGAGTTCTATCATTGGAATTTCATCAAACATAAAAAGTGAAATTTATCAACCAAGGGACATTTCTATCACATAGGTAATTCTAGGGGGATTAACCATTCAAGTATTGTTTTCTCAATTGAATTCTCTCTTGCAAACAAAAATTAGTTAAGTTGGTTTAATTAGCTAAGTTAGATTCGTTTTCCTAGTAGTTATTCAAAACAATTTCACAAACAAAATTTGTTAGGCTAAACAATAGAGTAGAAAGTGAGTAATGATATTTAACCATCCCCGTAGATATGATATTTAAACTTGCTTGCCATTATACTAATTTAGACGATGGGTGCACTTGCCTAGTGTTTGTGTGCAAATTGTTGAGGATTGTGATAAAATTAAGTATAAAGGCATAGAAACAAAACACAACAATCATCTTGAACAAACTCTTCAATCTTTAATCACTTTCACATATTGGAGTTGTTCTTGCATTTTGGCTTCAAGGCAATGAGACTTCATACTTCTTAATCCAACAATCCTATCACACAAATGACATAAAGATTAGTCCTCGTCAATGTTTGTCATTAATCAAAACTTAATCAAAACCTCATGATTTTCCCTTAGGGCTTAGGATTTAGGGTTTAGGGTTTAGGGTTTAGAATGCACTTTTCACTAAACATTGATCTAGCCATTTCCTGTAAGGTTCTATTTTTCCTTTCAACAACACGATTTTGTTGGAGTGTTTTAGCAGCTGAAAATTTATGAGTTATACCATATTCATCACAAAATTTTGTAAAGTGAAATACCTATGGGGGGGGGGGTGATTTAGGTATTTGGCTAATTTTTGCAAAATCAAACCTTTTATGTATATAGACCAATAACATATTATATGAACAAAATAGAGACAATTTATAGCAAAGCGATATAAGAAAGTAAGATTGATATTTCATATTTGTGCTTAATATAATGATCATTTTGAACTCAAATTTCTGTTGAATTTTAGTCTTCAAACACCATTTACACTCTCTTTCTCTCTTATTTGGTTTAGATGAGTTTATTGAAGATTTGGAGCACAATGAAGCAATGAAGGAAATTCTACATACTTATAATGAAGAAAAAAAAAAGAAGAATGCAAAACAGGGCAGTGGGACAGAACAATCCAAGTGGGATTTTGACCTCCTTAGAGATTTTAAATGCAGATATGATCTTATGGACAATTATAGAGGAGATTATGAAATTTCCATAATGGTAACATTTACATCAATCCGAATTCGTTTGGTCACCCTACATATAGTGCAAAATCAGTATTTCTGAATTTGGTTCCAGTTTTGACACATTGTGGTGTAATTACCATATCTGGAGTTCTAGATGTCCAACGGAGGTGATTCAAAGCTCTGTAGAAACATAAGAGTATTATATACAACTTTTATGAAGACAGGAAAACCTAGATCGTCCGATTTAATGCTCCTAATCACCAATAATCCAAACGGTACCGTTTTGGCAGAAACAGAATTTTCTGCAATTGTTGCTCTCTTTTTGTGAGGTATATATATACCCTTTTAGGGCATTTGAAGGGGGCGGCCGTCTAGGGTTCCAGAGAGGAGAAAAAACAGAGAGAAAAACATCCAAAACCTCTCCCAAATCTTCAATCTTTGCAAGAGAAATCAAGAGAGAAGATCAAATCTTTGAAGAAGGAGAACATCAATCTTGAAGATTCAAGCTCAAGAACACAACTTTTCACAACCAAGTTGGAGAACTCCAAGCCTTGAAGAAGAGAAGATTTGAGCCATGAAAATGAGAAATTCTTACTCTTCTTTTATTGCTTTATGTTCTTTGAATTGTAATATGTTGATGAGCTAAATTCTTGAATACTTGGATGGTTATGAACCCTAGTTATTATCTATGTGAATGATTGGTTTTCTTGGTTGATTGAATTCGAATTCTTGTGGATTGTTTGTGGGTTTGATTGTTTGAATTGACTCAGCTATTAATTGATTCATAATCTGGATTTTTTTCACTTGGAATTGAGAAAGGAAGGGTGAAATAGACCATATACAAACAATGAGGATGATTTAGGTTACTAGAGATAGAAACCTCAAAATCTTCTTGGCAATTAGAGAAATCTAATTTGGAGGTTTGATTGCTTGAATTAATTCAGTTGTTGATTGGCTCATAATCTGGATTTTTCACTTGGAATTGAGAAAGGAAGGGTGAAATAGACCATACACAAACAATGGGGATGATTTAGATGACTAGAGATAGGAACCTCAACATCTTCTTGGTAATTAGAGAATCTAATTGGAAATTCACTAATGTAAATGCATTTTTAGGTTGAATTGGTTAGGAAGAGATTTCAACCAATTAATCTAAAAGTAGAGGACTTTCATCTAGAGATAGAGTGAGTTCTAATTTAGGAATTTCATCAAACATAAGAAGGGGAATTCATTAACCAAGGGACTTTTCTATCACATAGGTAATTCTAGGGGGATTTTCCATTCAAGTATTATTCTCTCAATTGAAATTTTCTCTTGCAAACTGAAATTTACATAAACTGAATTTTTCTGTTTAGGTTAGATTTTTATTCCTAGTTGTTATTTCAATCATTTTCACAAGCAAATTTGATAGACTAAACAATAGAGTAGAAAGTGAGTAATGGTAATTGATCATCCCCGTGGATACGACATTTAAATTACTTGTCATTATACTAATCAAAACGATAGGTGCACTTGCCTAGTGTTTTGTGTGAAAATTGTTAGAGATTGTGATAAAATTTAGTATAAGGGCATGCAAAATAACACAACAAGTTTTTGGCGCCGTTGCCGGGGAGTAATTGGTCAATATTAGGAAAGCTCAAACTCTATTGATTTAGTCATTTTACTTGTTAGTTTGTGTAATACTTGTTACTAGTGTTGGCATTTGTTTTCTTGTTTGTAATTTTGTTAGTTGTTGGTAAATTGAAGTCCTTAGTTTGTGTTTCTCTGTTTTTGTTTTATTTGAGCTATTTTTCTGTTTTTGTGTTGTTTTAGTGAAGAAAAAACAAAAATTCCTTGCTTTAAACATTTACTTTTATTTGTGGTGAAGGTGTGAATTTGTTTTGGTTTATGATCTCAAGTGATTTGGAGGAATTGCATCAACTTAATTCCCTAGCTGAACAAATTTTTCATTGGGATCCAAGGGGTATCAATCTTGAAGTAGTACTTGAGGGAGTTGAAATTGAAGGTGAAAATATTCAACAAGTGAACAATATGGCACACAATGGGAATGAAAGGCAAAGAACTATGGGAGATTATGCACGACCTTCTTTGTTAGGAACGGAGTCAAGCATTGCTCGGCCAAGAGTTGAAGCAAACAATTTTGAGATCAAGCCAAATATTATCCAAATGGTTCAACAATTGGTGCAATTCGATGGTTTGCCGGACGAAGACCCAAATGCTCACATTGCCAACTTCTTGGAAATATGTGATACTTTCAAGATTAACGGGGCTTCCGAAGATGCCATCCGCCTTCGGCTATTTCCATTTTCATTGAGGGATCGAGCCAAGTCATGGTTGAAGTCACTTCCATCGGGCTCTATTACTACATGGAACGATCTTGCCGAGAAGTTTTAAATACTTCCCTCCGGCAAGGACAGCCAAGCTAAGGAATGATATCTTCTCTTTTCAACAAATGGAGAGTGAGAGCTTATATGATTCTTGGGAGAGGTGGAAGGAGCTATTGAGAAAATGCCCACATCATGGTCTAGATTTGGGGCTGCAAATGCAAACATTCCATAGTGGGTTAAATTTCCCTTCCAAGCAACTTATTGATGCTTCATCGGGAGGAACTACAAATTTGAAGACACCGGAAGAGTTACATGATCTTATTGAAAATATTGCAATGAACAATTACCAATGGGGGAATCCTAGACCGAAAGCCAAGGCTAATGGAGTACACAATGTAGATATGATGATGGCTTTGGAGGCTAAGTTTGAAGCCCTAAACAAGAAGATCGAGAGCTTAAGTCGGTCACCTTCAATCTCCCAAGTGATGATGGCTTGTGACTTTTGCGGAGATGGTCACCCAAATCATGAATGCCAAATCATGGGAACTTCTAATACATCATCATCGGAGCATGTGGACTATCTTGGAGGAGGGAGGCAGCCCAACAATCCTTATAGCAATACTTATAATCCGGGGTGGCGGAATCATCCAAACTTTTCATGGAGTAATCAAGGACAACAAAGACCGCTACATCCTCCCGGTTTCCAATCTTTATCAAACTCTCGACCCCAACCATCTCTTCCTTACGAACATCAACCTCCTCCACCTCCTCAACCACCGGTGAAGTCTAGCCTTGAGGAATTAATGACAAAGTTTATTGCGGCAACTGAAAATCGGTTCCAAATTCAAGAAGCATCCCTAAGGAACCAAGAGGCTTCTATTCACAACTTGGAAAATCAAATAGGCCAATTGGCGAAGCTTGTTTCGGAAAGGCAAGTTGGAACCCTCCCAAGTAATACCGAGCCAAATCCGAGAGAACATGCTAAAGCCATCACTTTGAGGAGTGGGAAGGAATTGGAGGTTCTAAAGCAAAAGGAGCAAGAAACAGAAAAAAGGAAGATGGAAGAACCATTGCATGTGGATGATGAAGAAAGGATTGAGAAGAAAGAAGCACAAAAGAAAAAGGAAATTCCAGAATACCAGCCAAAAATTCCATATCCTGCCCGACTTCAACAAGAGAAAAAGGACGAACAATTTGGTAAATTTCTTGAACTCTTTAAGCAATTGCATATCAACTTACCGTTTGTTGAAGCTCTTTCACAGATGCCAAGATATGCTAAATTCTTAAAGGAGATCCTTTCCAAAAAAAAGAAAGCTAGAAGAGTTCTCAATGGTGACATTGAACGAGGAATGTTCAGCCATTCTTCAAAACAAAAAACAAGTTACCCCAAAAGCTAAAGGATCCGTGGGAGTTTCACTATCCCTTGCACTATTGGTAGTTTGTCAATTGGTAGAGCATTAGCAGATTTAGGAGCTAGCATTAATTTGTTGCCATATGACATGTTTAAAAAGTTAGGGTTGGGTGAACCTAAACCTACTAGGATGAGCATTCAATTGGCAGATAGATCGGTTAAGTATCCTAGGGGAATTATTGAAGATGTGCTTGTGAAAGTTGATAAATTCATATTTCCTGTTGATTTTGTGATACTTGACATGAATGAGGATATTGATGTGCCATTAATTTTAGGGAGACCTTTTCTAGCTACCGCTAAGGCTAATATAGATGTATGTGAAGGAAAATTGACCCTTAGGGTGGGAGAAGAAGAAGTTATTTTTAAAGTTCCTGAGGCTATGAAACATTCTTTTGATCATGATGATTCTTGTTATAGGATAGATGTTATTGGTAACATTGTCTTCGATTATGTGCAGGAATTATTGATTGATGACCCTTTGAAAATATCTCTATTTCAAGGTGAAGAAATAAAGGAGAGGCAGCATGAAGTTGACGAAATTATAGCACATTTGGAGTCATCCCCATTCACAACCAAAGGGATGATGTTTGAGAAGATTGAAAGGGAAAAAGGGAGTAGAATGAAATCTTCCATTGAAGATCCCCCAGAGTTGGAGCTGAAAAAGTTACCAGATCATTTAGAATATGTTTTCCTTGCAGATAATTCTAAACTTCCGGTGATCATTGCAAACAATTTGCAAAAAGAGCAGAAACAAGAGCTCATCAAAGTGTTAAAGAAGCATAAAAAGGCAATGGCATGGAAAATCTCTGACATCAATGGTATTAGTCCTTCATTTTGCACCCACAAAATAATGATGGAAGAAGACTTCAAGCCAGTGGTGCAACCCCAAAGAAGGTTAAATCCAAACATGAAGGAAGTGGTAAAAGCGGAGGTAATCAAGCTTCTTGATGCCGGTCTTATTTATCCTATCTCGGATAGTCCATGGGTTAGTCCCGTCCAAGTAGTCCCCAAGAAAGGAGGGATGACTGTGGTACCCAATGAGAAAACGCAGCTGATTCCCATGAGGACCGTGACGGGATGGAGGGTATGTATCGACATGCAAAAGCTCAATGATGCCACTCGGAAGGATCATTTTCCACCGCCTTTCATTGATCAAATGCTTGAGAGACTCGCGGGTCACAGGGTATTATTGTTTTCTTGATGGTTTTTTCGGGGTATTTTCAAATTCCAATAGCCCCTGGAGGATCAAGAGAAAACTACTTTTACTTGTCCTTATGGTACTTTTGCTTACGCCGTATGCCATTTGGCCTTTGTAATGCTCCTGCTACTTTTCAAAGATGCATGTTAGCTATTTTTGAAGGTCTAGTGGAGGATATTATGGAAGTCTTTGTGGATGATTTCTCTGTCTTTGGTGATTCCTTTGAATGTTGTTTGAAAAATCTTGAAAAGGTTTTGCAAAGATGTGAAGAAACCAATTTAGTTTTGAATTGGGAGAAATGTCATTTTATGGTTAAAGAAGGCATTGTTTTGGGGCATAAGATTTCTAGTAAGGGCATAGAGGTTGATAAAGCCAAGATAGAAACCATAGAGAAATTACCACCACCAACTTCGGTGAAGGCAATTAGAAGTTTTCTTGGTCATGCTGGTTTCTATAGAAGGTTTATAAAGGATTTTTCTAAAATTTCCAAACCTCTCACAAATTTACTTGAAAAAGATGTGGCCTTTGTGTTTGATGAGAATTGCTTCTTTGCTTTCAATTTGTTGAAACAAAAACTGATAGAGTCTCCTATCTTGGTTGCCCCCGATTGGTCTCTTCCTTTTGAACTAATGTGTGATGCAAGTGATTTTGCAGTAGGAGCAGTACTTGGACAAAGGAGAGAAAGGTATTTTCAACCAATATACTATGCAAGCAAGACCTTAACGGAAGCACAAGAGAATTATACCACAACTGAGAAGGAGCTGCTTGCTATAGTTTTTGCTTTTGAAAAATTTCGTTCTTATCTCATTTTGTCTAAAGTTGTTGTTTATACTGACCATTCGGCACTCAAATATCTTCTTAACAAACATGATGCAAAGCCTAGACTAATTTGGTGGGTACTTTTGTTGTAGGAATTTGATTTGGAGATAAGGGACAAAAAGGGAGCAGAAAATCTTGCTGCCGATCATCTATCACGATTGGAGAACCCACATTTGGAGCGATTGAATGAGGAAGACATCAATGATACATTCCTTGATGAGAGGTTATACTCGGTCGTAGGTCATAATGATCACACTCCTTGGTTTGCAGATTATGCTAACTATATTGTAGGTCGGATCTTACCGAAGAACTTGACTCCTCAACAAAAGAAGAAATTCTTTTCGGAGTTAAAGTACTATCTTTGGGAAGATCCATATCTATTTCGAATTTGTGTAGATCAAATCATAAGGAGATGTGTAGCATACCCTGAGAATATGGACATTTTGGAGCATTGCCATAAAGGTCCAGCCGGTGGTCATTATCAAGCTAATGGGACAGCCAGAAAGGTACTAGAATCGGGATTCTATTGGCCGACTTTGTTTAAGGATGCCCAAAGGTATGTTGAAAAGTGTGATAATTGCCAACGTACAGGGTAATATCTCAAAAAGACATGAAATGCCTCTCTCTACATTTCAAGTTTGTGAAATATTTGATCTGTTGGGGTATTGATTTCATGGGTCCTTTTCCAAACTCTTTTGGTAATACATATATTTTGGTCGCAGTTGATTATGTCTCTAGATGGGTCGAAGCCCAAGCTTTGCCCACAAATGATGCTAGAGTAGTTGTTAAATTCTTGAAGAAATTGTTTACTCGCTTTGGCATTCCTAGAGCTATAATAAGTGATAGGGGAACTCACTTTTGTAACCAACAACTTGAGAAAGTCTTGCATCGATTAGGTGTTACTCACAAGATGGCAACGCCGTATCATCCTCAAACTAGTGGTCAAGTAGAAGTTGTTAATAGAGAAATCAAAAGAATTTTGGAAAAGATTGTTGAGCATACTAGAAAGGATTGGAGTGTTAAGCTTGATGATGCTTTGTGGGCATATAGGGACAGACATACAAGACTCCCATCGGGTCTACTCCATATAGATTGGTTTATGGAAAATCTTGTCATTTACCGGTGGAGGTTGAGCATAAAGCATATTGGGCTATCAAGTTGGTTAACTTTGATCTTAACATTGCAGGAAAGCAAAGAATGCTCCAAATCAACGAAATTGATGAATGGAGGAGAGAAGCCTATGATAATTCACTAATCTACAAGGAGAAGGTGAAGCAATGGCACGACAAACATGTGCTGCCAAACCGAGAATTTAAGGAAGGAGATCGAGTATTATTGTTCAATTCTCGGTTGAGGCTCTTTCCCTGAAAGCTCAAATCTAGATGGTCGGACCGTTTGAAGTAAACAAGGTCTACCCTTATGGTGTAGTGGAGGTTGCACATCCGAGATAAAGGAACATTTAAAGTTAACGGTCATCGACTCAAACTCTATCATAGCGGGGATCCTAAGGGACTTGAAAACGTTTCTTTAATCCTCCATGATCTGGATTCTTGGAAATAAAAAGAGGAGAGCGAAGCTGGCCCCGGAGCTAGTGGTGGAGCAAGCGGTGCATGAACGCTACATCTGGGGAGTTCTCTTTTCTCTTTTTCTCATTCTCTTTCTTTATTTTCTTCTTATGTTTTTATGCTTGAATTCTAATTTTGTCCTTGTTTCCAACTTTCTCTTATGCATTTTTTGTTGTGTAGTATATAGAAGGTGCAGCTTTGTTGCTCATATGGGTTTACCCAGCCTTCACGTACGAAACAACCCTTTTGTTAACCGTTTTTGTGTTTGGTTTTTTGGAGTGCAATCTTTAAATTTCTATTTATAGTCTTTTGTGTATCTTTCTCCCAACATTGGGGACAATGTCGCCTTAAGTGTGGGGGAGTTGGCTTTAGTATAGTTTATTTTTATGAATTATGGATGAATTTTCTTGTTTTTATTTTCGAATCATCAAGGTATTTCAAAACTTGCATGTTCAATCTTTTTTCAGAGAGTAGTTATACAATCATTCTAAATGTCTTAACTAGTACCTTAAACTTGATTAACTAAGCACCCCTTGTATTCTTTGCTTGTATAAAATTCATCTTTTAAGCACATTTTCCTTTGCTTTTGTTGCACTGATTATGGAGTTGAATCTTGCATTATTGGCCTTAGAATTTAACAAAATTTTTGTCCTAGAACCCGCATTCACTTGCCTTGAGGCGAAATGAATAGGTAACCTTAGTTTGATCTTGAAATGAGGGTAATAGGCCTTCTTTGTCCCGATTGAGCCTTTCTAGCCACCGCTCTTTATTTTATCCATAGTACCCTTTCTTGAAGCCTTCGTGCATAAATTTTCCAATCTATGTTCTAAATTTTTCCTTCTTTCAAATTTTAAGCTCCACTCTTTATATTTAACCCTTCTTTGCGAGAGCTAAATTCATTGTTTACCCTTAAGATAGCAAAGAGTATTGTGGAAATTGAAACAATGGGTGGAATAGAAGATGATAGGAAAAATAGGCTTTATGAAGAGAGAGAGGGGGGAAAGAGAGGTGAGATGACCTTATATGATCGGGAATTGGATTACACCTCAATCAAAAAAAAAAAAAAAAGAAGAAAAAAAAACACATTGTTATATATTTGTCTATTATCGAGAAGGCTTCTTACATTTCTTGATGCCTTCAAGATGTATAAATTTTTTTCATTGTTATTTTTGTGAATTTTGTCATGATTGAGGTTAAATTTATGGGTTGACAAAGATGGTGATGATGGACAAGTTGTGGGTTGAAGCACAATGTGTGCAAATGGTTGAATTCAAAGTGAGGGGATTTTGTAGAGAATGGGAGTTTGTGGTTGAATGTAGGGGAATGGTGATATTCTTTGTGGCTAATAAGGGTTATTAATTTTGTTTTATGTCTCATTCCTTTCTCTTTAGCTCTCATTTCTTTGACTTTGAATTCCTTATCTTTCGCTTTGGCACCCTAAACTTTCCCTCGAGCCAAATATTACAAGCATAAAAGTCCTACCTAATCAAGGTTAAATTTTAGTTACCGTATTAGTGGAGAGGTTTTGTGAATGCCAGGGCTTATGGGGCATTATGCTTTGTTGATACGAATTCCTTGGCCAATAATATGACATTCCCTCTTATAATTATTGAGCATTTGCATTGGTTGGACACACACATACATACGAATTCTTACTTGCTTTATAAGACAAGAGGGTGATTGTTTAATCTTTGTGATGGGTATTTGGGACGACGTTTAGATTGTTTGTGTAGACATGCTCCAAATTTTCTTAAAGAAGTAATGTTGTCTCTATGCTGCCTCCCTTTGAAATGCTTCAAAACACTCTTTATTTCTTGTGGTTTATTGTTCAAATTTCTTAGTTGTTTTGTAGTATTGCTTGGGGACAAGCAATGTCTAAGTGTGGGGAAGTTTGATATTTCATATTTGTGCTTAATATAATGATCATTTTGAACTCAAATTTCTGTTGAATTTTAGTCTTCAAACACCATTTACACTCTCTTTCTCTCTTATTTGGTTTAGATGAGTTTATTGAAGATTTGGAGCACAATGAAGCAATGAAGGAAATTCTACATACTTATAATGAAGAAAAAAAAAGAAGAATGCAAAACAGGGCAGTGGGACAGAACAATCCAAGTGGGATTTTGACCTCCTTAGAGATTTTAAATGCAGATATGATCTTATGGACAATTATAGAGGAGATTATGAAATTTCCATAATGGTAACATTTACATCAATCCGAATTCGTTTGGTCACCCTACATATAGTGCAAAATCAGTATTTCTGAATTTGGTTCCAGTTTTGACACATTGTGGTGTAATTACCATATCTGGAGTTCTAGATGTCCAACGGAGGTGATTCAAAGCTCTGTAGAAACATAAGAGTATTATATACAACTTTTATGAAGACAGGAAAACCTAGATCGTCCGATTTAATGCTCCTAATCACCAATAATCCAAACGGTACTGCTTTTGGCAGAAACAGAATTTTCTGCAATTGTTGCTCTCTTTTTGTGAGGTATATATATACCCTTTTAGGGCATTTGAGAGGGACGGCCGTCCAGGGTTCCAGAGAGGAGAAAAACAGAGAGAAAAAACATCCAAAACCTCTCCCAAATCTTCAATCTTTGGAAGAGAAATCAAGAGAGAAGATCAAATCTTTGAAGAAGGAGAACATCAATCTTGAAGATTCAAGCTCAAGAACATAACTTTTCACAACTAAGTTGGAGAACTCCAAGTCTTGAAGAAGAGAAGATTTGAGCCATGAAAATGATAAATTCTTACTCTTCCTTTATTGCTTTATGTTCTTTGAATTGTAATATGTTGATGAGCTAAATTCTTGAATACTTGGATGGTTATGAACCCTAGTTATTATCTATGTGAATGATTGGTTTTCTTGGTTGATTGAATTCCGAATTCTTGTGGATTGTTTGTGGGTTTGATTGTTTGAATTGACTCAGCTATTAATTGATTCATAATCTGGATTTTTTCACTTGGAATTGAGAAAGGAAGGGTGAAATAGACCATATACAAACAATGAGGATGATTTAGGTTACTAGAGATAGAAACCTCAAAATCTTCTTGGCAATTAGAGAAATCTAATTTGGAGGTTTGATTGCTTGAATTAATTCAGTTGTTGATTGGCTCATAATCTGGATTTTTCACTTGGAATTGAGAAAGGAAGGGTGAAATAGACCATACACAAACAATGGGGATGATTTAGATGACTAGAGATAGGAACCTCAACATCTTCTTGGTAATTAGAGAATCTAATTGGAAATTCACTAATGTAAATGCATTTTTAGGTTGAATTGGTTAGGAAGAGATTTCAACCAATTAATCTAAAAGTAGAGGACTTTCATCTAGAGATAGAGTGAGTTCTAATTTAGGAATTTCATCAAACATAAGAAGGGGAATTCATTAACCAAGGGACTTTTCTATCACATAGGTAATTCTAGGGGGATTTTCCATTCAAGTATTATTCTCTCAATTGAAATTTTCTCTTGCAAGCTGAAATTTACATAAACTGAATTTTTCTGTTTAGGTTAGATTTTTATTCCTAGTTGTTATTTCAATCATTTTCACAAGCAAACTTGATAGACTAAACAATAGAGTAGAAAGTGAGTAATGGTAATTGATCATCCCCGTGGATACGACATTTAAATTACTTGTCATTATACTAATCAAAACGATAGGTGCACTTGCCTAGTGTTTTGTGTGAAAATTGTTAGAGATTGTGATAAAATTTAGTATAAGGGCATGCAAAACAACACAACAAAGATCAAATAACACAAGCAATTTATAGTGGTTCGATCCTCAAAATCTACCTCCACTACCTTAAGCCTACACTTAAGGATTTTAATCACTCTACTATATGCTCAGGTTTACAAATTACAAGAGAGGCTCACCACATTATGGTTTTACACTCACAGCCTCTTCTAATAACTTTTTACAATACAAGGCTCACCAAACACAATGATTTTATATCGCAAACAACCTTGAATCACAACTTCAAGGATCACCCTTATCTAAAGGATTTTATGTTATCAAGATAACCTTGCTAGAGCTAGTAGACCAACACAATTTAATATTTAAAGAAGAGTGTGTAGATGTTACCACTTGTTGGTAGATATTACACAAAGTTGCACCTTCACACTTTGATGTCTTTGGATTGATCAATTGAATGCACAAGACATAAGAGAGCTTGAGAAATGTTTGTAAAAGGCTTTAGAATGCTTAGAGTATTCAAGGATTCAAAACTTACAAAAGATTGCACGTTTATACCTTTTATAGAATTTGAAAATAAGTTAAAACAGTTATAAAACGGCTAGTTAACGGCAATTTTCAGGAAATTCGGACGACCGAATTCTGCGTCCGAATTTTTCGGACGACCGAATTCTTCCTGCTGCATCCGAATCTTAGTCCGAATTTCTCTGGAAAAACAGTGACCATGCTGAGGGCCAAAATTCGGATGCCCGAATTTTTCTTCATGCGTCCGAATCTTCTCCCGAATTTCTCTGGAAGAACAGTAGCAAACTTTTGCTACAAAATTCGGATGACCGAATTTCTTGGAATCATATTCAAACTTTGTAAAATCATTTGAGATTTAACTTCCAAAGGTTTGAAAAATATTTGGTATATATAGAAAACGTATTTAGACATATATAAGTTTGAAAACCGAAATCAAATTCCTTTGATCATATAAAGTTTACTTAAAAACTTTTAGGACACAAAAACCACATTCATAAAGAAATTTATTCAAAGCCTTTTAAGATTAAGAAACCTATTTTATGCTCTCTTATGCATTCAATAAACTCCAAGACATACAAGTGTAGAGTTTACATAGATATTACCTATTATCATACCTACTCTACACTTCAAGTCTTCAATGCCTTGAGTTCATCTTTGAATAACCTTCAAAAGACTTCATAGTTTGTTGAGGTTGCTCTTGCACTTTGGCTTGAAGGCAATGAGACTCCAAACTTCTTAGTTCACAAATCCTATCACACAATATAAACATATTAGTTCTTATCAATATTTTTCATTAATCAAAACTACATGATTTGCCCTTAGGGCTAACATAAAGTTTTGATTACAAAATTCTCTTCCATTGTCACTTCTAATAGAGATCCGTTTATACTCAAGGGATGTTTGAACCTTTTTGAAAAGTTTTACAAATTCATGAAACGTTTCTGTTAGCCCTAAGGGCAAATCATGTAATTTTGATTAATGACAAATATTGATGAGAACTAATATGTTTATATTGTGTGATAGGATTTGTGATGTAAGAAGTTTGAAGTCTCATTGTCTTCAAGCCAAAGAGCAAGAACAACCTCAATAAGCTACGAGTCTTTTGAGGATTATTCAAAGATGAACTCAAGGCATTGAAGACTTGAAGTGTAGAGTAGGTATGATGATAGGTAATATCTATGTAAACTCTACACTTGTATGTCTTGGAGTTTATTGAATGCATAAAAGAGCATAAAATAGGTTTCTTAATTTTAAAAGGCTTTGAATAAAATCTTAGTAAATGTGGTTTTGTGTCCTAAAAGTTTTTAAGTAAACTTTATATGATCAAAGGAATTTGATTTCGTTTTCAAACTTATATATGTCCAAATAAGTTTTCTATATATACCAAATGAGTTTCAAATCTTTGGAAGTTAAATCTCAAATGATTTTACAAAGTTTGAACATGATTTCAAGAAAATCGGTCGTCCAAATTTGGTAGCAAAATTTTGCTACTGTTCTTCCAGAGAAATTCGGAAGAAGATTCGGACGCATGAAGAAAAATTCGGTCGTCCGAATTTTGGCCCTCAGCATGGTCACTGTTCTTCCAGAGAAATTCGGACGAAGATTCGGACGAAGCAGGAAGAATTCGGTCGTCCGAAAAATTCGGACGCAGAATTCGGTCGTCCGAATTTCCTGAAAATTGCCGTTAACTAGCCGTTTTATAGCTGTTTTAACTGATTTTCAAATTCTATAAAAGCTATAAACGTGCAATTTTTTGTAAGTTTTGAATCTTTGAATACTCTAAGCTTTCTAAAGTCATTTACAAACATTTCTCAAGCTCTCTTATGTCTTGTGCATTCAATTGATCAATCCAAAGACATCAAAGTGTGAAGGTGCAACTTTGTGTAATTTCTACCAACAAGTGGTAACATCTACACACTAATCTTTACTTATTAAATTGTGTTGATCTACTAGCTCTAGCAAGGTTATCTTGATAACATAAAACCCTTTAGATAAGGGTGATCCTTGAAGTTGTAATTCAAGGTTGTTTGAGATATAAAACCATAGTGTGGTGAGCCTTGTTTGTAAAAGTTACTAGAGGAGGTTGTAAGTGTAAAACCATAGTTTGGTGAGCCTCTCTTGTAATCTGCGAACTTGAGCACATTGTAGAGTAATTGAAATCCTTAAGTGTAGGCTTAAGGTAGTGGAGGTAGATCTTGAGGATCGAACCACTATAAATTGCTTGTGTTCATTGGTCTACATTTCTTATATTGCTTTGCCATAAATTGTTTCCTCTTGTTCATATCATCTGTTATTGATCTATACATATAAAAGGTTTGAATTTTCAAAAATTAGCCAAATACCTAATTCACCCCTCCCCTTCTTGCTATGCTTGTTAGAGATTATGAACTGTTTACTATGAAACAAGGTGAAAATATTAGTGATATGTTTACAAGGTTTAATAATATTTTCAATGGCTTGAAAGCTTATGGTAAAAGCTATACTATGGGAGAGCAAAACAGAAAGATTTTGGATGCTCTACCAAAATCTTGGCAGCCAAAGACGCTTGCTATTGAGCAGTCCAAAGATCTAAAAACTCTTCCTCTTGAAGAGCTTATTGGATCACTACTCACACATGAAATGAAGATGAAACGGTTGAATGATAAGGAAGATGAGGAAAAGGGAAGAAAAGGAGTAGTTCTTAATGCCTCAAATAACTTGAGTGAACAAGAACAATCTTCAAGTGAAGAAGAAGGAGGAAACAGTGGAGAAGAAGAGATTGCAATGGCAGTGAAGAAGTTCAAGAGATTCTACAAAAAGGAATTCCTCAAGAAAGGAAGAAAGCTAGTCAAGAAGAGTGGACAATCCTCATCATATAAACCTCAATGTTTTGAATGCAAGAGTACAGAGCATCTTATTGCTGACTGTCCCAAAGTGTTAGAGAGGGAAAGAGAAAGCAAAAACAGAAAGAAATCTGCCAAGAAAGGAAAAGGACTAGTTGGAACGTGGGATCAACAAGAAAGTGAGGATGAAAGTGAAGGGAAGGCCAACATATGCTTTATGGCCATTGATGATGAGGTACAATCTTCACCCTCTATTTCAAATTTGTGTGATGATGATATTGATTCTAGTGATTTAATTGTAGAACTGTATGAAGAACTGAAAAAGGCTTCAAGAAGAAATAAAGAAATGAAATCCAAAATTAATGATCTTTCAAATGAAAATTCAAAATTATGTATTGAAAATGATAGACATCTTGAGACCATTAATTCTCTTACCATTGAAAAAGAAGTTTTGAATACTACCATACAACATGTATCTTTTGAAAACAAAAAGCTTTGTTCAAGAATTATTTCTCTTGAATCAATGCTAAAAGATCATGAGCTTTTAAAAAGGAAAGTAAATGATCTTACTTTATGCATTGAGAGATTTACAAATGGAAGAGAAAATTTAAATAAATTACTTGGTTATCAAAGATCCTCATTTGTAAAGCATGGTCTCGGTTTTACACATGATTGTTTTGATCCAAAACAAAAAGGGTTATTTGTTAAAGAATCTTCTCATTATAGGTCTCATACTTGTTGTACATATTGTGGTAAGCATGGACACAAAGTTTCTAAGTGCTTTATAAAAAGAAAGATAGAAAATGGGGTGAAGACCATTTGGAAAATCAAAGGAACTATTACTAACCCTCTTGGACCCAAGAAGATATGGGTACCAAAAATCACTCTTTCCAATTTGGTATAGGTACAATTTGCCTCAAGATCAAGTGCCACTAAATGGTTTCTTGACAGTGGCTGCTCAAGGCACATGACTGGAAATGCTTCACTTGTTAGTGAGCTTCAAGCTACAAGTGAAGGTTTTGTCACTTTTGGAGATAAGAAGAAAGGGAAAATACGTGGAATAGGTAACATTGGTAAAGGTTCCTTCCCTCTTATCGAGCAAGTTCTACTTATTGATGGTTTAAAGTATAATTTACTTAGCATTAGTCAATTATGTGACAATGGTTGCAAAGTAGAGTTTAAATGTGATACTTGTACTATTCTTGATAGTGCAAGTAATAAAACTATTTTTATTGCTAAAAGAATTAGTAATGTATATGTGCTATATCTTGATGAGCTTATCACTAATAATATTAAATGTCTTGCCATTCATGACAATGATGGATTTTTATGGCATAGAAGATTAGGACATGTGAGCGTGGATTTATTGAACAAACTTTCTACTCAAGAACTAGTTAGAGGATTACCAAAAATGCATTTTGATAAAACCCGTATTTGTGATGCTTGTCAATATGGAAAACAATCGAAAACATCTTTCAAACCAAAGAAAATGGTTTCTACCTCAAAGCCTCTTGAATTAGTTCACATGGACTTATTTGGACCTACGAGGACTACTAGTCTTGGTGGTAAAAGATATGTTTATGTGATTGTTGATGATTTTTCAAGATTTACTTGGGTAATCTTTTTATCACAAAAAGATGAAACATTTTATGAATTTTCAAAACTTTTCAAGAAGGTTCAAATTTCTCTTAATTGCAACCTAATCTCTATTAGAAGTGATAATGGAAGAGAGTTTTGTAACCAAGATTTTACAAAATTCTGTGATGAGTATGGCATCACTCATAATTTTTCAGCTGCCAAAACACCTCAACAAAATGGTGTTGTTAAGAGGAAAAACAGAACATTACAAGAAATGGCTAGATCAATGCTTTGTGAAAATTCTTTACCTAAATACTTTTGGGCTGAAGCTGTAAATACAGCATGCTATGTAATGAATAGAGTTTTACTAAGACCTTTTATAAGAAAAACACCTTTTGAACTTCTATTTGATAAAACTCCATCAATTGTCTATTTTAAAGTTTTTGGTTGTAAGTGCTTTATTTTAAACACTAGTGACAATCTTGGTAAGTTTGATAGAAAATCTGATAAAGGCATATTTCTAGGCTATTCATCAAATAAAAAGGCATATAGAGTCTATAACAAAAGGACATTATGTGTTGAAGAAACTATTCATGTAACTTTTGATGAATCTAATATTTATCTTCAAAGAAGAAATGAAGATGATGCAGGTTCCTCAATGGTTGAAAATCAAACTCAACACCTAGTACCTACATTGGAAGATCATGCTAAAGAAGAAGAAATAATGGAGCAAGAACATGATGGTCAATCAAGGAATAATCAAGAACTTCCAAAGGATCTCACATATGCAAGAAGTCATCCTAAGGAGCAAATCATTGGTGATGTCTCCCAAGGAGTCAAAACAAGACGATACTTTATTGATAATTTTGCCCTTTTATCTCATATTGAACCTAAAAATATTGATGATGCATTGTGTGATAATTTCTGGATTATTGCTATGGAAGAAGAGTTAAATCAGTTTGAGAGAAATAAAGTTTGGACTCTTGTTCCTAGACCTCATGATCATTCTGTTATTGGTACAAAATGGATATTTAGAAATAAGTTAAATGAACTAGGAGAAGTTGTTAGAAATAATGCTAGACTTGTTGCTCAAGGCTTCAATCAAGAAGAAGGCATTGATTATGATGAAAATTTTGCTCCAGTAGCCAGACTATATGATGCTTGTTTTAAAGACTTTAAACTATTTCAAATGGATGTCAAAAGTGCTTTTCTAAATGGTTTTATTGAAGAAGAGGTTTATGTAGAACAACCTCCTGACTTTATTCATGAAAAATTTCCAAATCATGTTTTCAAATTAACTAAAGCTCTATATGGACTGAAACAAGCACCAAGATCTTGGTATGAAAGATTAAGTGGTTTTCTTCTTTCAGAAGGTTTTACAAAAGGAAAAGTAGATACAACTCTTTTTATAAAAACGTCTTCTAAAAATGATATTTTACTTGTGCAAATCTATGTTGATGATATCATTTTTGGTGCTACTAATACTTCCCTTTGTGAAGAGTTTGCTAAAACTATGCAAAATGAATTTGAGATGAGCATGATGGGAGAACTAAGTTTCTTCCTTGGGCTGCAAATTAAGCAAACCAAGGATGGTGTCTTCATCAATCAAGCAAAGTATACCAAGGAGCTATTGAAAAGATTTGGAATGGATCAAGCAAAAGGAATAGGTACTCCAATGAGTTCATCAACTAAACTTGACAAAGATGAGAAAGGTAAGAGTATTGATGAGAAATTATATAGAGGTATCATTGGAAGTTTACTCTATCTCACGGCTAGTAGACCAGATATTATGTTTGTTGTATGCTTATGTGCAAGATTCCAATCATATCCTAAAGAATCTCATCTAATTTCTGTCAAACGAATTTTTTGTTATTTGATTGATACACATGACTATGGCCTTTGGTTTTCAAAAACTTCATCTTTTGAACTTATTGGATATTCTGATGCGGACTATGCTGGTTGTAAAGTTGAACGTAAAAGCACAAGTGGTCATTGTCAATTTCTTGGTAGTTGTCTTCTATCTTGGTTTAGTAAAAAGCAAGCTTGTGTGTCTTTATCCACTGCAGAAGCTGAATACATAGCTGCAGGTAGTTGTTGTGCACAATTGCTATGGATGCAGCATACCTTACTTGATTATGGTCTTAAATTCAATTGTGTGCCCATACTATGTGATAATACTAGTGCCATTAACTTGAGCATAAATCCCATTCAACATTCTAGGACTAAGCATATAGAGATAAAACATCATTTCATTCGTGATCATGTGATTAAGAAAGATATATGCTTAGAATATATAAATACAAATGATCAAATTGCTGACATATTTACAAAGCCTTTGGCTGAGGAAAGGTTCAATCACCTAAGAAGACTCTTAGAAATTTCAAGATTCAATGACTAATGTGTGTATTGAAGTTTTGATGAATACAGGAAATTTTCGATTCAAAATTCGGTCGACCGAATTTTCTGAGTGACAAGAAACAGAGACTTTTGATCAAGAATTCGGACGCAGGTCAGAAAATTCGGTCGACCGAATTTTCTGAACTGAAGAAACAGAAACTTTCGATCGAAAATTCGGACGCAGACCTGAAAAATCGGTCGTCCGAATTTTACGGACGTGACCCTTTAAATGAAGATTAAACAATCTTCTCAACACTTCAACTTCCGAATTTCACATCCTTTTTAAAACCTCTCATACCCATTCACATCCGAATCAAAATCCCTTCAAAATCACACATTCTCATCCCGAATTTCTTTCACTTTTAAACTTCTAACCCTAATTTCATACAGAAAACCAATCCTTCGCAAGAGAAAACATCATGGTGAGAACAAAGAAGCCAAATGTTGAGAAAGGAAAAGGAAAGGCTAAGGAAGGAGATGGAGACTCAATCCTCAATCAACCAAGAAGAATTCGTATTCCTCAAACACTATCTGGGGTTGACAGGTTTGTCTCAATTAAATCTACTCATGAATTTGATGATTGGAATAAGAGTAGTAGAAAAATCATTCCTGGATATAAGGTGGATGTTGATAAACTGTCAAGCATGGATATTGTCCTATCTTATTTCAATGATATTGGTTGGAGTAGTTTGCTATTCATTGATGAAGAATACTATCCTACTTTGATATATGAATTCTATGCAAACTTGAAAGAGGAGAGAGTTGAGATGATAGGGGATAATGTGATACAATGGTATTCATCTAGAGTATCACAAATAGACATTGAATTCAATGAAGGATTGATAAATAGAATTTGTGGGGTGGGTGACGATGGAGCTAGATATTATTCACCATCCATGCATTGCTATGATTGTGAACTCTTCACATATGTTAGATTTGAAGAAGCATTTACCAATGGAAGAGAGTTTAAAGCTATAAAGGAAAGGGAAATCAAGAACTTGGATGCTAGAGGTAGAGTGATGCATCACATGGTAACTACAATGATTGTTCCTAATTTTGGACACAAGTCATCAGTTGGAAATATGCATATGGTAATCATGTTAGCCCTGCATGAGCATTGAAACACATGATTGTAGCAAGAAAAGCAGTAACCAAGGCATTCCCATTTGGAAGGTGATTGACTAGAATCTTTAAGCATTTTAAGATCAAACTTCCAGGAAGAGGGCAAGCCTTTAAGAGTGGTGAAATTTACACTAATGAAACTCTTAGGAGAATGCAATTAGTTCATGATGAGGATAATGTATGGAGGACAAAAAGAGAAACCCCTCCGAAAAGAATAGAAAGAGAGAGAATAATAGAAAGTGAAGAGGAGGAAGAAGAAGAGGATGAAGAGGAAACCCTTGCTAGGGAAATGAAAACAAAAAGGAAGCATGACACCTCAAGTGAGGGGGAGCAACCTCCAACAAAAAGGAGACTGTTTGAAGAAGAAACTGGAATTGGGTCAAGTGGTAAAGGAGTAACTAGAGGTGACACCATTGTAGCCAAAGCATTCCAAGAAGCCTTGAACAATCATGTCAAGGAAATGGAGAAAATGTATAAGTTCTTTGAGTCATTTGCACCAATGGTTCTTGGAAAATTAGATGGACTGGAGAATAGAGTAAAGCACATTGAAAAAATCCTTATGAGAAACACTCAAAGTGGTGAAGGACCCTCTAAGCCTCAAGATGCAAATGAGGAAGAAAGAGATAGAGAAGCAAAGAAATGAGACAATAAGAATAGCAGTGATGAAGATGATGATCAGGGTGGAAATGAAGAGACTGTAGCAGAAGAAGAAGAGCAAGAACATGCTCATGAAGATCCACCAGTGGCAGGAAGTCAAGTAGCTCAAGCGGAAATTGTATCTCCAGCAACAATCTCTTTCAGTCAAGGAAGAGTGAAGTACTTGGCCATCAAGAAAGGAGTGAGCCGAGCCTCCCCATCAACCTCAACATCACAAGACTAAGCCTTCTTTTCTAATCTCTTTACTGTATTTTGTTCATTTGCTTATCTTATTAAGCATTTTGCTGCATTTTCTATTATGAACTTGTTAAGTATTTTGCTGCATTTTATGTAATACTGAAGCTCAATGATGAAATCCCACTGATGAGAGCTTCTTTTATATGCTAACTTGAAAGTCTCATTTTCATTGATCCCTTTATTTTTTAATGATGACAAAAGGGGGAGAAACATATGCTGCAATATGTGAATTTAGTCTTTAATGATGCTGCAATATGAGTTTTTATGCATTAAAATTCGGATGCAAGGTTTAAAGAATTGGATGCATCCATATATATGGTCAAAATGTACTCTTTTGTTGTTCAAATTGATTCAAATCTGTCTTAATCTCTTCCATTATATTTGAACAACATTATGAAACCTTTATTTCACTTTAAACTTCAATTATATTGAATCTATTGTAGTTTGGACATGAGTTTAAAAATTCGGACGCATGTGGTTCAAAATTCGGATGCATGCTATAAAATTCGGATGCATTCATATTTCACTGTCTAGATGTGCTCCTTTGTTGTTCAAATTAATTCAAATATGTTTTAATCTCTTCTAATATGTTTGAAAAACCTTAGGAAAGCTTATTTACAAAATTTGCAACTTTCATTTTACTTATTTTAAAGTTTGGATTTGATATGTCAAAATTCGGATGCATAGTATCTCTACACCAAACTTGTTAAAAAATGAGCACAATCTAAGGGGGAGCATTGTTAAACATTTATAACCTTTAAAACCTCTCTTAGAATCTTTTCTAAATGCTTAAATGCTATATCTTCTATCCTAATTATTGGAAGGAAGGAGGTGAATGGAGGTTGGTTGGGTCATAGGCTCATATTGAGCCTTTTGTATGTCAATGTGCTAAATTGGTTATGTCAATGTGCTACTCTGTTTAAATCCATCACATCTTGCATCAAAGTTTGTCATCATCAAAAAGGGGGAGATTGTTAGCCCTAAGGGCAAATCATGTAATTTTGATTAATGACAAATATTGATGAGAACTAATATGTTTATATTGTGTGATAGGATTTGTGATGTAAGAAGTTTGAAGTCTCATTGTCTTCAAGCCAAAGAGCAAGAACAACCTCAATAAGCTATGAGTCTTTTGAGGATTATTCAAAGATGAACTCAAGGCATTGAAGACTTGAAGTGTAGAGTAGGTATGATGATAGGTAATATCTATGTAAACTCTACACTTGTATGTCTTGGATTTTATTGAATGCATAAGAGAGCATAAAATAGGTTTCTTAATTTTAAAAGGCTTTGAATAAAATCTTAGTAAATGTGGTTTTGTGTCCTAAAAGTTTTTAAGTAAACTTTATATGATCAAAGGAATTTGATTTTAGTTTTCAAACTTATATATGTCTAAATAAGTTTTCTATATATGCCAAATGTGTTTCAAATCCTTGGAAGTTAAATCTCAAATGATTTTACAAAGTTTGAACATAATTCCAAGAAATTCGGTCGTCCAAATTTGGTAGCAAAAGTTTGCTACTGTTCTTCCAAAGAAATTCGGAAGAAGATTTGGACGCATGAAGAAAAATTCGGTCGTCCGAATTTTGGCCCTCAGCATGGTCACTGTTCTTCCAGAGAAATTCAGAAGAAGATTCGGACGAAGCAGGAAGAATTCGGTCGTCCGAAAAATTCGGACGCAGAATTCGGTCGTCCAAATTTTCTGAAAATAGCCGTTTTATAGCTGTTTCAACTCATTTTCAAATTCTATAAAAGCTATAAACGTGCAATTTTTTGTAAGTTTTGAATCTTTGAATACTCTAAGCTTTCTAAAGTCATTTACATACATTTCTCAAGCTCTCTTATGTCTTGTGCATTCAATTGATCAATCCAAAGACATCAAAGTGTGAAGGTGCAACTTTGTATAATTTCTACCAACAAGTGGTAACATCTACACACTCATCTTTACTTATTAAATTGTGTTGATCTACTAGCTCTAGCAAGGTTATCTTGATAACATAAAACCCTTTAGATAAGGGTGATCCTTGAAGTTGTAATTCAAGGTTGTTTGAGATATAAAACCATAGTGTGGTGAGCCTTGTTTGTAAAAGTTACTAGAAGAGGTTGTAAGTGTAAAACCGTAGTGTGGTGAGCCTCTCTTGTAATTTGTGAACTTGAGCACATAGTAGAGTAATTGAAATCCTTAAGTGTAGGCTTAAGGTAGTGGAGGTAGATCTTGAGGATCGAACCACTATAAATTGCTTGTGTTCATTGGTCTACATTTCTTATATTGCTTTGCCATAAATTGTTTCTCTCTTGTTCATATCATCTGTTATTGATCTATACATATAAAATGTTTGAATTTGCAAAAATTAGCCAAATACCTAATTCACCCCCCCTCTTAGGTATTTCAGTTTCATCCTTTTGGACTAAGAAAATCACCCATGTAAATCAACAATCACATAAGCATATCTTTTACCACCAAGACTAGTAGTCCTCATTGGTCCAAACAAGTCCATATGAACAAGTTCAAGAGGTATTGAGGTAGAAGCCATTTTCTTTAGTTTAAAAGATGTTTTTGATTGTTTTCCATATTGACAAGCATCACAAAGACGAGTTTTATCAAAATGCATTTTAGGTAATCCTCTAACTAGCTCTTGTGAGGAAAGTTTATTTAATAAATCCATGCTCACATGACCTAATCTTCTATGCCATAAATATCCATCATTATCATGAATGGCAAGGCCCTTTATATCATTTGTGATAAGTTCATCAATATATAATACATATACATTTCCAACTCTACTAGCAACAAAGATGGTTTTGCTACTTGCACTATCAAAAATAGTACAAGTGACATTTAAATTCTACTTTACAACAAAGATGGTTATACTTTAAACCATCAATAAGTAATACTTGCTTAATGAGAGGGAAAGAACCTTTACCAATGTTACCAATTCCAAGTATTCTTCCCTTCTTCTTATTACCAAATGTGACAAAAGCTTCACTTGTAGCTTGAAGTTCACTAACAAGTGAGGCATTTTTGGCTACGAAATTCTTATATTTTGGAGTATTATTTTCATGGATATAGCCAAGACCATTTTTTACATAAGAAGATCTTTGTTAACCAAGCAGTTTGTTTAAATTTTCTCTTCCATTTGTAAATTTTTCAATGGATAATGTAAGATCATTAACTTTCTTTTTTAATATACTTGATTTGTACCTTTATGTGTTACTTGAAGTAATCTCCGCATATCATAGGCAGTGTCACATCCACTAACTCGATTATAATCAGTTACATCTAGTGCATAGCTTAAAATGCTCATGGCCTGATAATTCAATGTCATTTTCGTTGAATCATTCTCATCAAATTCGTCTATATGCTTTGGCTCTAAGGTCACTCCATCAGCTCTCATTTTCCTTGGTATGTGAGAAGTTCTTATATTTTGGAGTATTATTTTCATGGATATAGCCAAGACCATTTTTTACATAAGAAGATCTTTGTTAACCAAGCAGTTCGTTTAAATTTTCTCTTCCATTTGTAAATTTTTCAATGCATAATGTAAGATCATTAACTTTCTTTTTTAATATCTCATAATCACTAAGCATTGTTTCTAGAGAAATGATTTTTGTGCAAAGATATTTATTTTCAAGAGATATGTTTTGTATAGTTGCATTTAAAATTTCTTTTTCAATGTTTAGGCAATTAATAGACTCAAGAAGTTTTCCATTTTAAAAACATAACTTTGAATTCTCATTTAATAGCTCATTAATTTTAGTTTCATTTCCTTATTCCTTTTTGAAGCCTTTTTCAATTCTTCATACATTTCCACAAGTAAATCACTAGGATAAATATCATCATCATAGTAAGTAGAAATAGAAGGAGTAGATTGTACCTCATCATCAATTGCCATAAAGCATATGTTGGCTTTTCCTTCACTATCATCTTCACTTTCTTATTGATCCCAAGTGCTAGCCAATCCCTTTCCCTACTTGGTAGATTTCTTTTTGAGTTTGTTGTCTCTTTCCTTTTCCAAAACTTTAGGACAATCAGCAACAAGATGTTTTGTGCTTTTGCATTCAAAGCATTGAGCTTTGAAGGATGATGACTGTCCACTCTTCTTGGTTGGTTTTCTCCCTTTCTTGAGAAATTCCTTTTTATATAATCTCTTGATTTTCTTACTGCCATAGCTATCTCTTATTCTCCACTATTTCCATCTTGTTCACTAAAATGATTAGAAGTTTTGTTCACTAATTCTTTTCTTCCCTTCTCTTCATCTTCAATATCATTCAACCTTTTCACCTTCATCTCATGTGTAGGCAGTGATCCAATAAGCTCTTCAAGTGGGAGAGTTTTAAAATCTTTTAATTCCTCAATAACAAGTATTTTAGGTTGCCAAGATTTTGGTAAAGCATGCAATATCTTTCTGTTTTACTCTCCAATCGTATAGTTCTTCCCATAAGCTTTCAAACCATTGAAAATGTTAGTAAACCTTGTAAACATATCACTAATATTCTCACCTTGCTTCATGGTGAATAGCTCATAATCCCTTACTAGCATAGCAAGCTTTGACTCCTTTACTTGATTTGTACCTTTATGTGTTACTTGAAGTAATCTCCACATATCATAGGCAGTGTCACATCCACTAACTCGATTATATTCAGTTACATCTAGTGCATAGCTTAAAATGCTCATGGCCTGATAATTCAATGTCATTTTTGTTGAATCATTCTCATCAAATTCGTCTATATGCTTTGGCTCTAAGGTCACTCCATCAGCTCTCATTTTCCTTGGTATGTAAGAACCTTTCTCAACAATGTTCCACAAATCAAAGTTAATACAACAAATATATATCTTAACTCTAGATTTTCAAAATGTATAATTTATTCCATCAAACAAAGGTGGTCTATTTGTGGAAGATCCTTCCAAATAAGGTATGTTTGAAATATAGCCATAATCAGGTTTTCAAGCTAGGAGATCAAGTGTTATTGAATGATTCTCAATGGTTCATGAGTAACTTTAAGTCTAAATGGACTTCCCCGTTCTTGGTAAGTCAAATACTTCCATATGAAATTGTGGAAAGCTATTGAAAGACCTAAGAAGGGGTTGAATTAGGTTTTTGGCTAATTTTCAAAAACTATTTCCTTTTATAAATTGAGTTAAATCAGATTAAGATTACTTGTTTCAATGAGAGAATAACTAAATCAATGACAAAGCAATAAACAATATAAGCACAATAAACACAAGCAATTTATAGTGGTTCGATCACTGCAAGATCTACGTCCACTACCTTGAGTCTACACTCAAGGATTTTAATCAATCTACTATATGCTCAAGTTCAATAATTACATAAGAGGCTCACCACACAATGGTTTTATACCAACAACCTCTTAAGTAATTCAACATACAAGGCTCACCCTACCAAAGGATTTTATATCTACAAACAACCTTGATTCAAAATTTCAAGGACCACCCTTACCTAAAGGATTTTATGTTTACAAGACAACCTTGTAATGAGCTAGTAGAAAAAACGGAATTAAATGAAGAATGGATGAGATGTTACCACTTCTTGGTAGATGGTTACACAATATAGCACCACTTCACTTTGTTGTCTTTGGAATCTTGAATGATCACTTGTTAACACAAGACTAAAACGGCTAGTTTCAGAAGAATTCGAACGACCGAATTTTTCTTGTGCGTCCGAATTGTCGTGCGAACTTTACTATTTCATTCATTCTAGAAAAATTCGGACGACCAAATTTTGTCCAGTGCATCCGAACTTGCATCCGAATTTCTCTACAAAAACAGTAACCCTGCTGGCAGGAAAAATTCTGACCATTGATTTTTTTTTCTTCGCATTCGAACTTGCGTCTGAATTTCTCTGGAAGCACAGTAGCCATTTTCAAAGTTTGGACGTCTGAACTGTTCAAACTTTGTGAAATCATTTGAAATTCAACCTCAATAAGTTTGAAAAACATTTTGTATGACTAGATAAGTCATTTAGACACCTTTAAATTCAAAAGCCGTTATCAAAACTCTTTGATCATACAAAATTTACTCAAAATCATTTAAGACTCAAAAACACACTTATTAATCAAAACATTCAAAGCCATTTAAGATTCAAAAGCAAGTTTTGTGCTCTCTTATGCACTCAATAGATTCCAAGACACACAAGTGTAGGGTTTACAAAAGATATACATGTAAGACCTAAGAGGGGGGTGAATTAGGTCTTTGGCTAATTTTCGAAAATCTTTTCCCTTTTTGCAAATCCTTTGCCTTAATAAAAGCTCTTCTTTAAATTCATAAACTTCAAGTTTATATGTGATTTGATGGTTGAGACAAGGTGATCAAATAATAAGACTACAACCAATCAATCAACAATTAAGAACTAATAATAATAATAATACAAGAATGTAAACAAGTAAAGCTATACGAAAATTGAACACACGATCTAGAGTGGTTTGATCTCTCCAAGATCTACATCCACTACCTTGAGTCCACACTCAAGGATTTTAACCAATTCACTAAATGGTCAATCCAAATAATTACACAAGAGGCTCACCCTACAATGGGTTTTACCACAACAACCTCTATTCAATCTAATAAACAAGGTTCACTCTTGTCACTAAGAGTTTTATGTCACTAGACAACCTAGACCAATCTAATCCAAGGCTCACCCTCACCAATGGGTTTTACACAACAACCTTGATTAATCTAGTCTATGGCTCACCCTCCACAAGGTTTTTAAGTCTCTTGACAACCTTGTATCAATCACAACAAAAATGTAAAGAGAGAATTTGAATGTTACCAACACTTCTTGGTGGATGAATACAATTGCTAGCACCACTTCACTTCTTGCCTTTGGAATCTTGAATTTCAATCTTTGAGCACAAGGCAATTTGAGAGCTTTTGATATAATTTTGATGTAAAACAAGTTAGAGCTTCAAGGATTTCTTTTGTGCAAAAGTTCTTTCAAAAATCTAGAGTTTCTAGCCTTTATAGAATTTGAAAATCAGTTAAAACGGTCATAAAACGGCTAGTAACGGCTAGTTCAGAAAATTCGGACGACCGATTTTTTGGTCGAAAATTTCGGACGTTACTGTTCATTAATGTTCACGGCACTGTTCACAATGCAGTGAAAACTCGGTCGACCGAATTTTCATCCTACGTCTGAATTTGCGTTCGAATTTCTCTGGAAAAATAGTCGACTGTTCACATGAATAGTCGTCACTGCTCAGATGAATATTATTACTGTTCACGTGCAAGAAAAATTCGGACGACCGAATTTGTCATCCTGCGTCCGAATCTTGCATCTGAATTTTTCAAACTTTGTCAAAACATGTTCAAATCAATTCTAACAAGTTGGAAAACCTTCTAGCCTCAAAGATAAGTCATTAAAGACCTTTTAAGTGCAAAAACCATTTATGAATACTTGATAATTTAGGTAAGTTTAAGACCATTGAAACCATTAAAATCAAGTTTTATGCTCTCAATTGCAACTCATAGATTCCAAGGCTTAAGAGTGTAGGGTTTACAAAGTTTACCTATTAAGTACATGTAACGTACACTTCATGTCTTCAAAGGCTTCAAGCATCTTGAACAAACTCTTCAATCTTCAATCACCTTGACATATTTGAGTTGTTCTTGCATTTTGGCTTCAAGGCAATGAGATTCCAAACTTCTTAGTTCACAAATCCTATCACACAATATAAACATATTAGTTCTCATCAATATTTGTCATTAATCAAAACTACATGATTTGCCCTTAGGGCTATCAATACCTATTATGCACATGGAACCTACACTTCATGTCTTCAAAGCCTTCAATTATCTTGAACAAACTCTTCAATCTTCAATCACTTTGCTATATTGGAGTTGTTCTTGCATTTTGGCTTCAAGGCAATGAGACTTCATACTTCTTAATCCAACAATCCTATCTCACAAATGACATAAAGATTAGTCCTCATCAATGTTTGTCATTAATCAAAACTTAATCAAAACCTCATGATTTGCCCTTAGGGCTAACAGCTATCATCCAAAAAAAGGGACATTAGTGGTAAGAAAACATAGACTTAAACTTTATCATGTTGGAGTTAGAAAGAAAAGAAGATTGTCTCCATACTCCTATGATCCGGGAGGTAAGTGATTTTCACCATCTCTGCTCTTCTTCATTTGTACATAATTTTGTTTAATTTTGTTTTGAGTCTTGAGTCTTAATTATGTTATTGTTTCCAGCTTTCTTTAGTTTCCTTTTGTTGTGTAGTATATAGAAGGTGCAGCTTGCTGCTCATATGGGTTCACCCAACCTTCACGTACGAAACAGCCATGTTGTTACCCGCTTTATGTTTAATTGTTTAGTGTGGAGTTATTGCGTTATTTGTGTTGATTGTAGTAATTTTTTTTAAGTTTTCATTTTGTTGGATTCAGTTGATTAGATGATTTAATGTTTTATTGGTAAAAAAAAAAACAGAAAATGGGATAACTCTTTCCATGAGCTGGTTCAGGACTGAGTGATGGAGCGGGCAGTGTTTGACCACAATAACCAAGGGAGTCCTCTCTTTCTAATTTTTTACTAATGTTTTTTCCTTATTTTGTTCTATATTTTTCTCTTCAGTTCACATTTTTCTCTTTTGATTTCTATTTATGTAGTCTTTTTTTTTATCTCTCTTCCAACATTGCGGAGAATGTTGTCTTAAGTGTGGGGGAGTTGGCTTTAGTAGTATAGGCTATTTTCATGATTTTTCGTTGAATTTTACTTGTTTTTATTTTTAGAATCTTCAAGATATTTCAAAACTTGCATGTTTAACCTTTTCTTGGAGATTCTTATACAAGCATTCTAAAGGTCATAACTAGTACCTTAAACTTAGATTAAGTAAGCACCCATTGTATTCTTTGCTTGTATGAAATTCATCTTTTAAGCCCATTTCCTCTTTGTTTTTGTTGTGATGATTATGGAGTTGAATCTGGTGTTATTGGCCTTAGAATTCAACATAAGTTTTGTCTTGGAACCGCATTTACTTGCCTTGAGGCAGTTTGATCTTCAAATGATGGTAATAGGCCTTCTTTGTCCCGATTAAGCCTTTCTAGCCACCGCTCTTTATTTTATCTGTAGTACCCTTCCTTGAAGCCTTCGTGCATAAATTTTTCAATCTATATATTTTATTTTTCCGAGAGCTAAACTCCACTCTTTCAAATTTTAAACTCCACTCTTTATATTTAACCCTTCTTTGCGATAGCTAAATGTATTTTTACCCTTAAGTCAGTAAAGAGTATTATGGAAATTGGAACAAAGGGTGGAATGAAGATGATAGGAAAAATAGGCTTTATGGATAGAAAAAAAAAAGAGAGAGAGAAGAAAGGAAAAAAAGAGGGGTGAGATCACCTTATATGATCAGGAATTTAATTATACCTCAATCAAAAATAAAAAAAGAAAAAAATGTTATATATTTATCTATTACTGAAAAGGTTTCTTACATTTCTTGATGCCTTCATGAAGTATATATGTTTTAATTATTATTATTTGTGAATTTTGTCATGATTGAGGTTAAATTTGTGGGTTGACGAAGATGGGTGATGATGGAAAAGTTGTGGGTTGAAGCATAATGTGTGCAAGTGGTTGAATCCAAAGTGAGGGAATTTTGTAGAGAATGGGAGTTTGTGGTTGAATGTATAGGAATGGTGATATTCCTTGTGGCTAATAAGGGTTATTACTTTTGTTTTATGTCTCATTCCTTTCTCTTTAGCTCTCATTTTTTTGACTTTGAATTCCTTACCTTTCGTTTCGCACCTTAAACTTTCCCTGAGCCTAAAGTTATAAGCATCAAAGTCCTACCTAATCGAGGTTAAATTTTGATTACTGTATTAGTGGAGAGTGAAATACCTAAGAGGGGGGTGAATTAGGTATTTGGCTAATTTTCGCAAATTAAAACCTTTTATACGTTTAAGCAAAGAACAAATTATATGAGTCAAGTTATAAGCAATTTATAGTACAGCAATACAAGAAAATAAGATCAAAGAACGCAAGCAATTTATAGTGGTTCGATCCTCAAGATCTACCTCCACTATCTTAAGCCTACACTTAAGGATTTCAATCAATCTACTATATGCTCAGGATTACAAATTACAAGAGAGGCTCACCACACTATGGTTTTACACTCACAACCTCTTCTACTAACTTTTACAAATAAGGCTCACCACACACAACGGTTTTATATCTCAAAAAACCTTGAATCATAGCTTCAAGGATCACCCTTATCTAAAGGGTTTTATGTTATCAAGATAACCTTGCAAGAGCTAGTAGAAAACCACAATTTGATAAAAAGATAAGAGTGTGTAGATGTTACCACTTGTTGGTAGATTTTTACACAAACTTGCACCTTCACACTTTGATGTTTTTTGGATTGATCAATTGAATGCACAAGACATAAGAGAGCTTAAGAAATGTTTGTAAAAGGCTTTAGAATGCTTAGAGTAATCAAGGATTCAAAACTTACAAAAGATTGCACGTTTATAGCTTTTATAGAATTTGAAAATCAGTTAGAACAGCTATAAAACGGCTAGTTAACGGCTATTTTCAGGAAATTCGGACGACCAATTCTGCGTCCGAATTTTTCGAACGACCGAATTCTTCCTGCTGCGTCCGAATCTTCGTCCGAATTTCTCTGGAAAAACAGTGACCATGCTGAAGGCCAAAATTTGGACGACCGAATTTTTCTTCACGCGCCCGAATGTTCTTCCGAATTTCTCTGGAAGAACAGTAGCAAACTTTTGCTACAAAATTCGGACGACCGAATTTTTTGGAAGCATATTCAAAATTTGTAAAATCATTTGAGATATAACATAAATAAGTTTGAAAAACATTTGGTATGTATAGAAAACTTATTTAGACATATATAAGTTTGAAAACCAAAATCAAATTCCTTTGATTATATAAAGTTTACTTAAGAACTTTTAGGACATAAAACCACATTCATCAAAAAATTCATTCAAAGCCTTTTAAGATCATAAGACTCATTTTATGCTCTCTTATGCATTCAATGATAATCAAGACATACAAGTGTAGAGTTTACATAGAGATTTACCTACTAAGTATATACAATCTACACTTCAAGTCTTCAATGCCTTTAGATCATCTAAGAACAACCTTCTTCAAACTTCAATTACTTTGCTTTACTCAAGTTGTTCTTGCACTTTGTCTTCAAAGCAATGAGACTTCATACTTCTTAGTTCACAAAACCTATCACACAACATACAAGCATATTAGTCCTCATCAATATTTGTCATTAATCAAAACTACATGATTTGTCCTTAGGGCTAACAATCTCCCCCTTTTTGATGATGACAAACTTTAATGCAAAATGTGATAGATTAAAACAATGTTGTACATAGAAGTATTAATGTCAATGACAGAAAATAACCAATTTAGCACATTGACATACAAAAGGCTCAATATGAGCCTATGACCCAACCAACCTCCATTTACCTCCTTCCTTGCAACTACTAGGATAGAAGATACAACATTTAAACATTTAGAAAAGATTCTAAAAGAGGTTTTAAAGGTTATAAATGTTTAACAATGCTCCCCCTTGGATTGTGCTCATTTTTCAACACATTTGGACTATAGATATCATGCATCCGAATTTTAGCATAGCAAGTCCAAACTTTAAAATAAGATAAATAAAAGCTTTAAAATCTATAAATAAGCTTTCCTAATATTGTTCAAACATATTATGAGAGATTAAAACATATTTGAATTAATTTGAATAACAAAGGAGCACATTTTGACAATGAAATATGGATGCATCCGAATTTTGAAATTTCAAGTCCATACTGCAATAAATTCAATATAATGAATGTTTAAAGTGAAATAAAGCTTTCCTAGGGTTGTTCAAACATAATGGAAGAGATTAAAACATATTTGAATCAATTTAAACAACAAAAGATCACTTTTTGGCCACAAATATGGATGCATCAGAATTTTTAAACCTTGCATCCTAATTTTGAATCCAAAGTTTTTGCAACTCAGTTTAGCTTTACAAAATTTCAAGACTCATGCATTCATTTGTAAAAAACAATTCAAGCATAGATGTAAAATGCATTTTGCATAATCGAGTTCATCACAGAATATCATTGCAGTCATCATATTGCAGTCATTCATATTGCAGTCATCATATCATCATTTTTCTCTCCCTTTTGTCAGCACTCAAAAAAAATAAAAGAGGGATCAATGAAAATGAGACTATCAATTTAGCACATAAAGGAAGCTCTCATCATTGAGATTTCATCATTGAGCTTCACTATTACATAAAATGTAGCAAATTACTTAACAAGTTCAGAATATATAACTCATAACGACAGTAAATACAATAACAGATAAAAGCAGTAAATAGAATGGAAGCAAACAAAGCTTAGTCTTGTGATGTTGATGTTGATGGAGACACTATTTCAGCTTGAGCTACTTGGCTGCCTCCTATTTGTGGCTCTTCATGTGCGTGTTCTTCCTCTTCTTCTTCTGCCACAGTCTCTTCATTTCCACCTTGATCATCATCTTCATCATTGCTGTCATTATCATCTCCTTTCTTTTCTTCATTATCTCCTTCTTCCTCATTTCCATCTTGAGGCTTAGAGGGTCCTTCACCACTTTGAGTATTCTTATGAGGATTTCTTCAATGTGCTTTACCCTACTCTCTTGTCCATCTAACTTTCCAAGAACCATTGGAGCAAATGATTCAAAAAAATTATACATCTTCTCCATTTCCTTGACATGATTGTTCAAGGCTTCTTGAAATGCTTTGGCCACAATGGTGTCACCTCAAGTTACTCCTTCACCACTTGAACCAATTCCAGTTTCTTCTTCAAACAATCTCCTTTTTGTTGGAGGTTGCTCCCCCTCACTTGAGGTGTCATGCTTCCTTTTTGTCTTCATTTCTCTAGCAAGGGTTTCTTCTTCATCCTCTTCTTCACTTTCTATCTTTTCGTCTCTTCCTATTCTTTTTGGAGGGGTTTCTCTTTTTGTCCTCCATGCATTATCCTCATCAAGAACTAATTGCATTCTCTTAAGAGTTTCATTGGTGTAAATTTCCCCACTCTTAAAAGCTTGCCCTCTTCCTGGAAGTTTATTCTTAAAATGCTTAAAGATTCTTGTCAACAACCTTCCAAATGGGAATGCCTTGGTTACTGTTTTTCTGGCAGTAATCATGTGTTTCAAGGCTATATAACCGAAGTTCAATCTCCTTTGCTCATGCAAGGCTAACATAATTACCATATGCATATTTCCAACTGATGACTTATGTCCAAAATTAGGAACAATCATAGTAGGTACCATATGATGCAACACTCTACCTCTAGCATCCAAGTTCTTGATTTCCCTCTCTTTTATAGATCTAAACTCTCTTCCATTGGTAAATGCTTCTTCAAATCTAACATATGTAAAGCGTTCATGATCATAGCAATGCATGGAAGGTGAATAATATCCAGCTCCATTGTCACCTACTCCACAAATTCTGTTTATCAATCCTTCACTAAATTCAATGTCAACTTGGGATACTCTAGATGAATACCATTGTATCACATTATCCCCTACAGTCTCAATTCTTTCCTCTTTTAGGTTTGCATAGAATTCATATATCAAGGTAGGATAAAATTCTTCATCAATGAACAACAAACTACTCCAACCAACATCATTGAAACAAGATAGAACAATATCCATGCTAGAGAATTTATCAACATCCACCTTATATCCAGGGATAATCTTTCTGCTATTTTTATTCCATTCATTAAATTCATGAGTAGCCTTGATCGAGAGAAACCTGTCAACTCCAGATAATGTTTGAGGGATTCAAATTCTTCTTGGTTGGTTGGGGATTGAGTCTCCATCTCCTTCCTTAGCCTTTCCTTTCCCTTTCTCAACATTTGGCTTCTTTGTTCTCACCATTGATATTCTCTATTAAGAAGTACTGATTTTTTGTATGAATTTAAGTTAGAAGTTCAAACATGAAGGCAAATCGGGATGGGAATGTGTGGTTTTGAAGAGATTTTGATTCGGATGTGAATGGGTATGAGAGCCTTTTAAAAGGATGTGAAATTCAGAAGTTGAAGTGTTGAGAAAACTATTTAATTTTTATTTAAACAGTAGCATCCAAATTCTCAGGTCTGCGTCCGAATTTTCGGTCGAAATTTCTGTTTCTTCAGTTCAGAAAATTCGGTCGACCTGCGTCCGAATTCTTGATCAAAAGTCTCTGTTTCCTTTCACTCAGAAAATTCGGTCGACCGAATTTTCTGTAGTGCATCCGAATTCTGGATCCGAAAATTTCCTGTTTTCATCAAACTTTAACACACACATTAGTAATTGAATTGTGAAATTCCTAAGAGTCTTCTTAGGTGATTGAACCTTTTCTCAGCCAAAGGATTTGTAAATATGTCAGCAATTTGATCATTTGTATTTATATATTCTAAGCATATATCTTTCTTAACCACATGATCACGAATGAAATGATGTTTTATCTCTATATGCTTAGTCCTAGAATGTTGAATAGGATTTATGCTCAAATTGATAGCACTAGTATTATCACATAGTATAGGCATACAATTAAATTTAAGACCATAATCAAGTAAGTTATGCTGCATCCATAACAATTATGCACAACAACTACCTGCAGCTATGTATTCAGCTTCTGCAGTGGATAAAGACACACAAGCTTGCTTTTCACTAAACCAAGATACAAGACAACTACCAAGAAATTGACAATGACTACTTGTACTTTTACGTTCAACTTTGCATCCAGCATAGTCAGCATCAGAGTGTACAATAAGTTCAAAAGATAAAGTTTTTGAAAACCAAAGGCCATAGTCATGTGTATCAATCAAATAGCGAAAAATACGTTTGACAGAAATTAGATGAGATTCTTTAGGACATGATTGGAATCTAGCACACAAGCATACAGCAAACATAATACCTGGTCTACTAGCTGTGAGATAGAGTAAACTTCCAATCATACCACTATATAATTTCTCATCAATATTTTTACCTTTCTCATCTTTTTCAAGTTTAGTTGATGAACTCATTGGAGTACCTATTCCTTTTGCTTGATCCATTCCAAATCTTTTCAGTAGCTCCTTGGTATACTTTGCTTGATTGATGAAGACTCCATCCTTGGTTTGCTTAATTTGCAGCCCAAGGAAGAAATTTAGTTCTCCCATCTTGTTCATCTCAAATTCATTTTGCATGGATTTGGCAAAATCTTCACAAAGAGAAGTATTAGTAGCACCAAAAATAATATCATCAACATAAATTTGCACAAGTAAAATATCATTTTTAGAAGATGTTTTTATAAAAAGAGTTGTATCCAGTTTTCCTTTTGTAAAACTTTTTGAAAGAAGAAAACCACTTAATCTTTCATACCAAGCTCTTGGAGCTTGTTTCAATCCATATAGAGCTTTGGTTAACTTGAAAACATGATTTGGAAATTTTTCATTAATAAAACCAGGAGGTTGTTCTACATAAACCTCTTCTTCAATAAAACCATTTAGAAAAGCACTTTTGACATCCATTTGAAATAGTTTAAAATCTTTAAAACAAGCAAATGCCAAATGTATTCTTATAGACTCTAATCTGGCCACTGGAGCAAAAGTCTCATCATAATCAATGCCTTCTTCTTGGTTGAAACTTTAAGCAACAAGTCTAGCTTTATTTCTAACAACTTCTCCTAGTTCATTTAACTTATTTCTAAAGACCCACTTTGTACCAATAATAGAATGACCATGAGGTCTAGGAAAAAGAGTCCAAACTTTATTTCTCTCAGACTGATTTAACTCTTCTTCCATAGCAATAATCCAGAAATTATCACACAATGCATCATCAATATTTTTCGGTTCAATATGAGATAAAAGGGAAAAATTATCAATAAAGTACCGCCTTGTTTTAACTCCTTGGGAGACATCACCAATGATTTGCTCCTTAGGATGACTTCTTACATATGTGAGATCCTTTGGAAGTTCTTCATCATTGCTTGATTGACCATCTTGTTCTTGCTCCGTTATTTCTTCTTCTTTGGCATGATCTTCCAATGTGAGTACTTGGTGTTGAGTTTGATTTTCAACCATTGAGGAACCTGCATCATCTTCATTTCTTCTTTGAAGATAAATGTTAGATTCATCAAAAGTTACATGAATAGTTTCTTCAACACATAATATCCTTTTGTTATAGACTCTATATGCCTTTTTATTTGATGAATAGCCAAGAAATATGCCTTCATCTAATTTTCTATCAAACTTACCAAGATTGTCACTAGTGTTTAAAATAAAGCACTTACAACCAAAAACTTTAAAATAGACAATTGATGGAGTTTTATCAAATAGAAGTTCAAAAGGTGTTTTTCTTATAAAACGTCTTAGTAAAACTCTATTCATTACATAGCAAGCTGTATTTACAACTTCAGCCCAAAAATATTTTGGTAAGGAATTTTCACAAAGCATTGATCTAGCCATTTCTTGTAAAGTTCTGTTTTTCCTCTCAACAACACCATTTTGTTGAGATGTTTTGGCAGCTGAAAAATTATAAGTGATGCCATACTCATCTCAAAATTTTGTAAAATCTTGGTTGCAAAACTCTCTTCCATTATCACTCCTAATAGAAATCAGTTTACAATCAAGAGAAATTTGAACCTTTTTGAAAAGTTTTGAAAATTCATAAAATGTTTCATCTTTTTGTGATAAGAAGATTACCCATGTAAATCTTGAAAAATCATCAACAATCACATAAGTATATCTTTTACCACCAAGACTAGTAGTCCTCAGAGGTCCAAATAAATCCATGTGAACTAGGTCAAGAGGTTTTGAGGTAGAAACCATTTTCTTTGGTTTAAAAGATGTTTTTGATTGTTTTCCATATTGACAAGCATCACAAAGACGGGTTTAATCAAAATGCATTTTTGGTAATCCTCTAACTAGTTCTTGTGTAGAAAGTTTGTTCAATAAATCCATGCTCACATGTCCTAATCTTTTATGCCATAAAAATCCATCATTGTCATGAATGGAAAGACATTTAATATCATTAGTAATAAGCTCATCAAGATATAACACATATACATTACTAACTCTTTTAGCAACAAAAATAGTTTTATTACTTGCACTGTCAAGAATAGTACAAGTATCACATTTAAACTCAACTTTGCAACCATTGTCACATAATTGACTAATACTAAGTAAATTATACTTTAAACCATCAATAAGTAAAACTTGCTTGATAAGAGGGAAAGAACCTTTACCAATGTTACCTATTCCAAGTATTTTCCCTTTCCTCTTATCTCCAAATGTGACAAAACCTTCACTTGTAGCTTGAAGCGCACTAACAAGTGATGCATTTCCAGTCATGTGCCTTGAGCAGCCACTGTCAAGAAACCATTTAGTGGCACTTGAACTTGAGGCAAATTGTACCTATACCAAATTTGAAAGAGTGATTTTTGGTACCCATATCTTCTTGGGTCCAAGGGGGTTAGTAATAGTTCCTTTGACTTTCCAAATGGTCTTAACACCATTTTCTATCTTTCTTTTTATAAAACATCTAGAAACCTTGTGTCCATGCTTACCACAATATGTGCAACAAGTATGAGACCTAGAATGAGAAGATTCTTTAACAAATAACTTTTTTTGTTTTGGATCAAAACAATCATGTGTAAAACCAAGACCATGTTTTACAAATGAAGATCTTTGATAACCAAGTAGTTTTTTTAAATTTTCTCTTCCATTTGTAAATCTCTCAATGCATAAAGTAAGATAATTAACTTACCTTTTTAAGGACTCATGATCTTTTAGCGTTGATTCAAGAGAAATAATTCTTGTACAAAGCTTTTTGTTTTCAAAAGATACGTTTTGTATGGATGTATTCAAAACTTCTTTTTCAATGGTAAGGAAATTAATGGTCTCAAGAAGTTTATCATTTTCAACACATAATTTTGAATTCTCATTTGATAAATCATTGATTTTGAATTTCATTTCTTTGTTTCCTTTTGAAGCATTTTTCAACTCTTCATATAGTTCTACAATCAAATCACTAGAATCAATATCATCATCACAGAAATTTGAAATAGAAGGTGAAGATTGTACCTCATCATCAATGGCCATAAAGCATATGTTGGCCTTCCCTTCACTGTCATCCTCGCTTTCTTGTTGATCCCACGTTCTAGCTAATCCTTTTCCTTTCTTGGCAGATTTCTTTCTGTTTTTGCTGTCTCTTTCCCTCTCTAACACTTTGGGACAGTCAGCAATAAGATGCTCTGTGCTCTTGCATTCAAAACATTGAGGTTTATAGGATGAGGATTGCCCACTCTTCTTCACTGGCTTTCTTCCTTTCTTGAGAAAGTCCTTTTTGTAGAATCTCTTGAACTTCCTCACTGCCATTGCAATCTCTTCTTCTCCACTGTTTCCTCCTTATTCTTCACTTGAAGATAGTTCTTGTTCACTCAAGTGATTTGAAGCATTGAGTACAACTCCTTTTCTTCCCTTTTCTTCATCTTCCTTGTCATTCAACCATTTCATCTTCATTTCATGTGTGAGTAGTGATCCGATAAGTTCTTCAAGAGGAAGAGTTTTTAGATCTTTGGACTCCTCAATAGCAAGTGTCTTTGGCTGCCAGGATTTTGGTAGAGCATCCAAAATCTTCCTGTTTTGCTCTCCCATAGTATAGCTTTTACCATAAGCTTTCAAGCCATTAAAAATGTTAGTAAACCTTGTAAACATATCACTAATATTTTCACCTTGTTTCATGGTAAATAGCTCATAATCTCTAACAAGCGTAGCAATTTTAGATTCTTTAACTTGATTAGTACCTTCATGTGTAATTTGGAGTAATCTCCACATATCATGAGTAGAATCACACCCACTAACTCTATTGTATTCAGTAACATCTAATGCACAACTTAATATGTTCATGGCCTGATAGTTTAATGTCATTTTCCTTGAATCATGCTCATCAAATTCATCAGTGGATTTGGGTTCTGAGGTTACTCCATCTGCTCTCATTTTCATTGGGACATAAGGACCTTTCTCAACTATCTTCCACAAATCAAAATTGATAGAACAAATATATATTTTAACACTAGTCTTCCAAAAAGTGTAATTTGTTCCATCAAACAACGGTGGTCTATTTGTAGATGATCCTTCTAGGTAAGGTAGGTTTGAAATATTAGCCATAGGATCTTTGTCTTTTAGGTTGTCAAACTACACAAAGAAGTTCTACCTCTGATACCAATTGAAATACCTAAGAGCGGGGGTGAATTAGGTATTTGGCTAATTTTCGCAAATTAAAACCTTTTATACGTCTAAGCAAAGAACAGATTATATAAGTCAAGTTATAAGCAATTTATAGTACAGCAATACAAGAAAGTAAGATCAAATAACGCAAGCAATTTATAGTGGTTCGATCCTCAAGATCTACGTCCACTACCTTAAACCTACACTTAAGGATTTCAATCAATCTACTATATGCTCAGGTTTACAAATTATAAGAGAGGCTTACCACACTATGGTTTTACACTCACAACCTCTTCTAGTAACTTTTACAAACAAGGCTCACCACACACAATGGTTTTATATCTCAAACAACCTTGAATCACAGCTTCAAGGATCACCCTTATCTAAAGGGTTTTATGTTATCAAGATAACCTTGCAAGAGCTAGTAGAAAAACACAATTTGATAAAAAGATAAGAGTGTGTAGATGTTACCACTTGTTGGTAGATATTACACAAAGTTGCACCTTCACACTTTGATGTCTTTGGATTGATCAATTGAATGCACAAGACATAAGAGAGCTTAAGAAATGTTTGTAAAAGGCTTTAGAATGCTTAGAGTATTCAAGGATTCAAAACTTACAAAAGATTGCACGTTTATAGCTTTTATAGAATTTGAAAATCAGTTAAAATAGCTATAAAACGGCTAGTTAACGGCTATTTTCAGGAAATTCGGACGACCAATTCTGCGTCCGAATTTTTCGAACGACCGAATTCTTCCTGCTGCGTCCGACTCTGGAAAAACAGTGACCATGCTGAAGGCCAAAATTCGGACGACCGAATTTTTCTTCACGCGCCCGAATGTTCTTCCGAATTTCTCTGGAAGAACAGTAGCAAACTTTTGCTACAAAATTCGGACGACCGAATTTTTTGGAAGCATATTCAAAATTTGTAAAATCATTTGAGATATAACATAAATAAGTTTGAAAAACATTTGGTATGTATAGAAAACTTATTTAGACATATATAAGTTTGAAAACCAAAATCAAATTCCTTTGATTATATAAAGTTTACTTAAGAACTTTTAGGACACAAAACCACATTCATCAAAAAATTCATTCAAAGCCTTTTAAGATCATAAGACTCATTTTATGCTCTCTTATGCATTCAATGATAATCAAGACATACAAGTGTAGAGTTTACATAGAGATTTACCTACTAAATATATACAATCTACACTTCAAGTCTTCAATGCCTTTAGATCATCTAAGAACAATCTTCTTCAAACTTCAATTACTTTGCTTTACTCAAGTTGTTCTTGCACTTTGTCTTCAAAGCAATGAGACTTCATACTTCTTAGTTCACAAAACCTATCACACAACATACAAGCATATTAGTCCTCATCAATATTTGTCATTAATCAAAACTACATGTTTTGCCCTTAGTTGCTAACAGAGAGTTTTTGTAAATATCGGGCATATGGTGTATTATGCTTTCTTAATGAGAATTCCTTGGTCAATAATATGAAATTCACTCCTATAATTGTTTAGTATTTGCATTGGCTGGAAACACACACACAGATTCCTACTTGCATTATAAGACAAGGGGATGATTGTTTAATCTTTTTGATGGGTATTTGGGATTACTTTTAGATTGATTGTGCAGATTGCTCAAGATTTCTCAAGATGTAATGCTCTCTCTCTGCTTTGCACCCCTTTGAAATGCTTCAAAACATTTTTTATTTCTTGTGGTTATTATTCAAATTTCTTAGTTGTTTTATAGTATTGCTGGGGGACAGGCAATGTCTAAGTGTAGGGGAGTTTGATATTTCATATTTGTGCTTCATATAATGATCATTTTGAGTTTAAATTTTTGTTGAATTTTGGAGTTTGAATCACCATTTAAATTTCTGTAATGAATAGAATGAAGCAAATAAGAAGATTTTACACATTGAAGAAAGCAGAAAAATGTAGAGCAAAACAACATGACAGAGAATATTCAAGTTGGATTTTGAGCTCCATAGAGATTTCAAATGCAAATGTGATCTTATAGACAATTATAGAGGACATTCTGAAGTTTTCATAATGGTAAAATGAATGTCAATCCAAGTTTGTTTGACCACCCTGTTTATGCTACAAATTCACCTATCCTGGATTTTGTCCCAGTTTTGACACATTTTTGTAGAATGACCATATATTGAGTTCTAGAAGTCCAGTTGAGGTGATTCAAAGCATTGTGGAAAGCTAAGATCATGATCTACAACTTTATGATATCAAGATCTAGATCAGCTGATTTCATGCTCTGAATTCATCAAGATGTCAAAACTAGGACCAAACGGCACCGCCTTCAAGGGACCAAGTGGCGCCATTTGGGTCAAGCAGAACTAGTTGTCTACAATTTTTCTCTCATTTTTTGGAAGAACTATATATAGAACCTTATGGGTTTTCAAGAGGTACGGCTAGGGTTCTTGGAGGAGGCCAAGATAGGCGAAAAAACACAGAGAAAACTATAAAAATTTCCCCTAAATCTTCAATCTTTGCAAGAGAAATCAAAAGAGAAGATCAAATCTTTGAAAAAGAGGCAATCAATCATGAAGATTCAAGATCAATAACACAACTCTTGGCAACTAAGTTGGAGAACTTCAAGCCTTGAAAAAGAGAAGATTTGAACCATGAAAATGAGCAATTCTTCCTCTTTCTTTGCTTTATGTTCTTTGAATTGTATCATGTTGATGAGCTAAATTCTTGAATACTTGGATGGCTATGAACCCTTGTTATTATCTATGTGAATGATTGGTTCTCTTGGTTGATTGAATTCTGATTTCTTATGGATTGTTTGTGGATTTGATTGCTTGAATTGATTTGGTTGATAATTGATTCATAATCTAGATTTTTCACTTGGAATTGAGAAAGGAAGGGTGAAATAGACCATGACACAAATAATAAGAGTGATTTAGGTGACTAGAGATAGAAATCTCAACACTTTCTTGATGATTAGAGAAATCTAATTGGAAATTCAAAAATCTTAATGCATTGTTGGGTTGAATTGGTTAGAAAGAGATTTCAACTAATTAATCTAAGAGTAGAGGACTTTCATCTAGACATAGAGTGAGTTCTAATTGAGGAATTTCATCAAACATAAGAAGGGCAATTCATTAACCAAGGGACTTTTCCATCACATAGGTAATTGTATGGGGATTTTCCATTCAAGTATTACTTTCTCAATTGAAATTTTCTCTTGAAAATTAAATTTTTGATAAACTGAATTTTTTTAGTTAAGTTAGATTTTTATTTTTAGTAATTATTTCTATTATCTGCACAAGCAAATTTCATAGACTAAACAATGGAGTGAAAAGTGAGTAATAGTATTTGATCATCCCCGAGGATACGACATTTGAAATACTTGTCATTATACTAATCATAACGATAGGTACGCTTGCCTAGTGTTTGTGTGAAAATTATTAGAGATTGTGATAAAATTAAGTATAAGGGCATGTAAACCACACAATATATATCTTTAATATTAAAAAAAATCAAACTCGAAGTAACAAAATGTTAAGAAACAATAACGGAAGCTCCCAAAAGAAGCTAAAACAAAAAGGTTTACAGATAAAGAAAAAAAGAAAGGAGGCTCAGATGAGGAGTCATCCTTTGTACTGTTTACGTCTGCAATCAACATTCAATGGACAATTGCACACGGTTCACACCAGCACCATTGCACTACTAAGAAAAAGATGAGTAACTCAAACCACAAAATCTTCATCTTTTTCTATTGATGGTAAGAGCTTCGTCCATTTATGTGTATTTAGAATCTTTTCATTTAGAAAGATTAGTTTAAAAATATAATTATTTTTCAGTTATCTTGATTCAAACAATTTCCTAGGTGCATGTATTCTATTAAAAATTTAGCATTTTGTTTCCAAGTTATTTTTAAAATTCAAAAGATATGGTTCATCATAGAATCGATTCACTTATAGTTAAAGGTTTCAAGAGTTTAAACAAAGTTAGTCTTATAAAATCATCTCATACCATAATCACCGGTTAATATCTTAATGTCAAATGTAAGAGAGACAAAATCACTACTACCTTGGACGAAACGAAAAGTCTACTTCTATTTAAGAAGCTCTTTGAAATTGTTCTTTCTCAAAGTTTGTGAAAATAGCCGAGGAATTAGTATTCTTGACAAGCATCATCTCAACTTTGTGTCAATTTTTTGAAGTTCATCATTAAATTTGTCCCTATTCTCAAGTTTTGAGTTGCAATATTATCGGTTATTTTACATAATTGATCTAGATTTTCTTTGACGCGATTGATAAACATGTATATCATGCAATGCAATCCCGAAACCTATCTGTCTACTCTTCTTCTTCTTTTTCTCTTATTGGATTTTCTCTCATCTCCTCCTTCAGCTGGAGAAGATTCCTCATTGTTTAATAGGGTTAAGATTCTCTATGTCAAAAGCCTCTGGATCATCTTCATTTTGATTTTCTTCCCTTTCTAAATTTTCGAGTATATCAAGTATATCTCCAAGTTCTTCGGTATCATTCCCAATAGTGGTCTATTAGATCCCCAAATGATAGCCAATTAATGATAGTATTTAAAAGGCATGTTTCTAACACAGAAACTAACTTCTTGGATGACTCTACAAATTCACAAGACACATGAATCATATACGAATTCTACGTTAAGGAAAGAAGGAAACAATGCAATTAAATCTTCAGTAGGGGTGTTCATCGGTTTGGATTGGAGAAAAATCGGTGTGACAATTTGGAGAAATTTCATTTTTTAAAGTTTTTTTCAGAAACCAAACCAAACCTAATTAGTACTAAAACCGAGTTTCTCCAAACCGATTTTAATTCAATTTGGAGAAAACTGAATATCTGAAAAAAATCTAATCCACAATCTGCAAAACAGAAATATAATAAAAATTGCATGTTCAATTGAGATTCTACAAGGGGGAAAAAGGAGAATCCAAAATCACGAGCAAGAATGATTCTAAGTTGTACAAGTTTTAGCAGTAATCTTAGATGGCAAAAGTCAAAAAATATCCCACAACATAACCAAGGGAGCATCATTAAGCCATAGACAACCCTTTTGCTAATGCAATAAACTGCACTTTTTTTAGATTCGAGTGTGAGGAGCCATGAGTATTGCCATTGCCTGCCAAAAGACAACAAGATTTCAGTGCCACAATTGAAATGAATGAGTCAAAATGCAAGTCAAATGAGCCAAAACAGTGAAAATATACTAGAATACCTTAAAAGCTTTAATCTTCAAAGATCAAGAATGGTTGATTCATGAGTACCCTTGTCAAATTCTAATAAAAGCAAACTGTCAAATGACAAATTAAAAGTAACCCTCATAAAATTTGAAAGGATCATAACAAAAGAAAATTACCGTTGTCCATTCTTTTGAGAAAATCAATATCTTCCTCAACTCTAATTGAATGTGCTTCATTACGCAACCAATCTCTAGAACACATAAGGCATTGCACCAATTTAGGAGTTAATGAACTCCTAAATGTATCAAGAATCCGACCTCCTGTACTAAAAGCAGATTCAGAAGCAACAGTAGAAATATGAACAGCCAATATATCATGAGCCATTCTAGAAAGGATGGGAAATCTTGGAGAATTTAACTTCCACCATTTCAAGATATCGAATTCATCCTCTCCCTCTTCACTCTCTTGTCTAAGATACTTGTCTAATTCACTTTTGGTATCAATCCCTCCTTCTCTTTTGTGCATATTATACTCATGCCTACTTTCTACCCCCAAAGATTGCTTTTTCAATGGTGGAAAACATGAATCTTGTGAATGACTTGGAATTGAAGTTGAGGAGATACTTGAAGATGATGGCAATGGAGATGCAAGAAAATTATATATTTGGCAAGGACTTAACTACTTGTACTCCTTAAAAAGAAGATACAGTTCTTCCTTCACCTTGTTCCCAAGATCAATATTCTGTAAATACATTCTTTCAATCACCCATTTAATATAATCAAATTTATACCGAGGATCAAGAATCACCGCATAAAAGATAATGAAATTCAATTTTTCTGCATTTTTCCAATATTTGTTGTATTTTTCTTTCATTCTCTTTGCCATATAACTTAGCTCAACATCCTCACTACCTTCCAATGTCCTCAATAATTTTGGCACATCACTAAGTTCATGAACTACTTGATTAGAAGTCACATATAATGAACCTGAAATCCGCAATGTTAATTCATAAAAATGTTCCAAAAACTTCACAAAACATGAAATATTATCTCAATCATCATCACAAGGCAGTCCATCATTCTCAATTAGGTCAATTTTGTAATGGGGATCAAGATCTTTAAATCTTTCAAATGCTTTTGCAAGCATCAAAGCTATATCAAGGATCAACTAAGTTGAATTCCACCTAGTTGGAATATCCAAACACAACATCCTTTTACTTTCAATTTTTTCCATCTAAACACACTCCTTGAACTTCTTTATCCTACTTGGAGATTGTCTTATATATCTAATGGCTCCCCGAACACGAGAAATGGAAGGTAACATTTCTTTTAAACCATCCGTCGCAACAAGATTTATTATGTGAGCCAAACACCTCATATGAAGATATTTTCCCCCAAGCAAACAAGTGTCCCAATTAGAAAACCTTCTCTTCAAGTAATTAACAGGAACATCATTTGAGCTAGCATTTTCAACAGTGATTGTAAAGACATTGTCTATCCCCACAATCAAGTAAACATTTTTCCACCCCTTTTCCAATAACCTCACCCTTATGACTATCAGTTGGACAAAAATTTAAACTTTTTTGTGCAATATCCAATCATCGTCTATAAAATGAGCAGTCAAACACATATAATTAATTCTTTATTCCAAAGTCCATGAATCGGTGGTAAGACTAATTCTTTGGCTGAATTTTTCAAGAATGTCTTCAATTTTGCTTTCTCTTGTAAATACAGATCATAACAGTCTCTTGTAATAGTACTACGGGATGGAATTTGAAAGGATGGACATGCAGTAGACATTAAATGTCTAAACCCCTGCTTTTCTATAAAACGGAAAGGTAGTTCATCCACAATAATCATATATGCACAAGCCGATCTAGTGTCATCTAGATTAAGTTGCCAACTAACTATAGAACTAACTTTAGGACCTTCACCAGTGATTGAAAATTGTTGCTGCTTTCTTTGAGTTGCATTCACAGGATTGCTATGTGGGTTCTTCATGCAACTAGCCATACGAATCCTTAATGTACTAGTACCATGTGTGTAAGAATTCGCCAAATATTCATACTTACAATAGTTGCAAGATGCTTTCATTCTCCATCATCATTTGTGAATTTAGTAAAATGCAAGCAAATATTCGAACGACGTTTCATTGGCTTTCTTTACTTCTTCACAACAGAGCTAGAGTAATTTGATCCTGCATGACTTGGGGGATGACTCATATTTTTTGCTTCTTTATTTACTTGATCTGACAAACTATTAAACGAAAAGGGAAGGTTATATTTTTTTATTTTTCCACAAGAAGAAGGAACACACAGAATATTCTCTGAATGGTCTCTAGCATTTTTTACCAACTAAAAAATTAAAAAATGATAATCACTTTATACAATGATAAAATAAGTAAAAGTAGTAATGAAGTTCGAGTCACATCTTCATTTAACATAGTAAATAAATAAAATACAAGAGAATAAGGCTACTAGCTTCGTTTAACTATTGGAAGTGATGAATCAAAGTTCACCAACCGCAAGTAACTTAACATATTCCACAGACTACATTTTCAAAAAAGTAACAAAAGTCTGCCTCCCTTCTTTTTACTAAACTTCACATAGTGACCTTCAAATCTTTACTGATTATAATAGTAGAAGGAATGCAGTAAACACTCATACGTGATATACAACATTTCTTGAATTAAGTACGCATATTTATACTTTTATATCAAAACCTGAAACAAAAACAAATGAAACGCGAAGAGTATCTGTACACAGATTACACCGCAGAAAAGCAACTATTAACACAAAATGAAAAAAGTAAAGTGTGTAACAAACAATCAATTTTCCAACTAATTGAAAAATCAAAACTTGCATCGACACACAAAGTAACTCAAAATATTAGAACAAAATCATAGGAAAATGTAAGTGAATCTGAAGAAATCCGCACATAATGTGACTGACTCATTGTGTGGGTTGACTGTATGTAGGAAAGCGAGACGATGAAGAAATAATCAGCATTCAGCAAAGCTTACAAACGTACTTGGGGGATGCAAACTCTAGCAGCGGCAGCGGCAGCCGACAGGAGGAAAGGGAGAAAAGAAAATCTGAATTTGTAGAGAAATGAAACCCTACGGCTGCTACTGATGTCTATTGAGTATTGTCTGATGCTTATTGAAGTTTAAAAAAATTATTTTGACTGAGAGTCAACTCCTAAATTCTGTTTTTGGTTTGGTTTGGTTTGGGTTGGGAAATTGCCAATCTGAAACCTGAACCAAAATTTTGTTTGGATACCATAGCCGAACTAAACCAAATTTTTTTTTTGGAGAAACCCGAGCCGAATACCGAATTTTAATTCGATTTTGTTCGATTATTCGAGTTTCTCCAAATTGTGAATACCCTTAATCTTCGGTAGTTTGCTTTTAACTATTCATCCCATACATATGCAATCGCTGTTACACATTTTTTCAAGTCGTTCGAGCCAAAACCAATTCCTTCACTGTTATGTACGTCACAGATAGCATGGTGTTGCTTCTCAAGCAACTTGCATGGAAATTCAACACATGGTTATTCTTTCAAATCATGTCTTAGTAACTTTTCCTTAAATTTTTTTTGGATTCCTTTTTGATGTCCTTTCCTGAGTCTGTCACCATTTTCACCATTAAATGTTTCTTTTCTCTTTTAGTTAAAGCAAGGTCTCGATAAACTTTTTATCTTCTTCAAAAATTCATATATGATTGCTTCCTTAACCTCCAGTAGCCATACCTTTAAATAATAAATTACAAGATATTAGAATAAAGTATAACACAAAAAATTTTAAAAACATGATGTTTCTAATAAATATAATAATATTGCAAAATAGTGAGGATAGCATTCTTAGAGAGTATAAATAATATTTCACGGCAAGCTGTAAACATGCTTACACAACTTACTCAAAATAAAAAGAACCTTACAAAATTATTTGGTTACTAAAAAGCATGTTTTGCATCCATTCATTAAACATTTCAAATTTTTCTTCCAAGTAGTCCATTCTTCAGAGCGTTTGATAGTGGCGATTTCTTTGCTTTCTAACTCAACATTCTCAATCTCTTCATCTTCCAAATCAGCTTCTAATTTATCTGAAATACCTAAGAGGGGGAGGGGGGTGAATTAGGTATTTGGCTAATTTTTTGCAAATATAGTCCTTTTATAATTCTAAGCAAAAACAGATTGTATGTGCTTGATTCAATAGAAGAGTAAGACAATTAATAGCAAAGCAGTAGAGCAATATAAGAACAAGGAACACAAGCAATTTATAGTGGTTCGATCTCTTCAAGATCTACGTCCACTACCTTAAGTCTACACTTAAGGATTTCAAACAATCTACTATAAACTCTGTAAGCCCTAAGGGCAAATCATGTAATTTTGATTCATGACAAATATTGATGAGAACTAATATGTTTATATTGTGTGATAGGATTTGTGAAGAAAGAAGTTTGAAGTCTCATTGTCTTCAAAAGGAAGAGCAAAGAACAACCTCATTAAGCTATGAGTCTTTTGAGGTGTATTCAAAGATAAACTCAAGGCATTGAAAACTTGAAGTGTAGAGTAGGTATGATGATAGGTAATATCTATGTGAACTCTACACTTGTATGTCTTGGAGTCTATTGAATGCATAAGAGAGCATAAAAAATTGGTTTCTTAAGTTTAAAAAGACTTTTGAATGAATCTTTAGAAAATATGGTTTTGTGTTCTAAAAGTTTTTAAGTAAACTTTAAATGATCAAATGAGTTTGATGATGGTTTTCAAACTTATATTTGTCTATATAAGTTATCTATATATATCAAATGTATTTCAAATATTTGGAAGATTAGTTTCAAATGGTTTTACAAAGTTTGAACACAATTCCATTAAATTCGGTCGTCCGAATTTGGTAGCAAAATTTGCTACTGTTCTTCCAGAGAAATTCGGAAGAAGATTCGGACGCATGAAGAAAAAATTCGGTCGTCCCAAATTTTTGGTCTTCAAAGCATGGTTACTGTTCTTCCAGAGAAATTCGGAAGAAGATTCGGACGCAGCGAGGAAGAATTCGGTCGTCCAGAAAAATTCGGACGCAGAATTCGGTCGTCCAATTTCTGAAAGTAGTCAGTTAACTAGCCGCTTTTATAATTGTTTCAACTGATTTTCAAATTCTATAAAAGCTATAAACGTGCAATCTTTTGCAAGAACTTACAATTTGAATATTCTAAGCTTTCAAAAGTCAATTACAAACATTTCTCAAGCTCTCTTACATCTTGTGCATTAAATTGATCAATCCAAAGACATCAAAGTGTGAAGGTGCAATTTTGTGTAAATTCTACCAACCCAGGTGATAACATCTACACACTCTTCTTTACTTAATCACTTGTATTGTTCTACTAGCTCTAGCAAGGTTATCTTGATAACATAAAACCCTTTAGATAAGGGTGATCCTTGAAGTTGTGATTCAAGGTTGTTTGAGATATAAAACCATAGGTTGGTGAGCCTTGTTTGTAAAAAATTACAAGTAGAGGTTGTATGTGTAAAACCAAAGTGTGGTGAACCTCTCCTGTAATCTGTGAACTTGAGCACATAGTAGAATTATTGAAATCCTTAAGTGTATGCTTAAGGTAGTGGAGGTAGATCTTGAGGATCGAACCACTATAAATTGTTTGTGTTCATTTGTTTACATTTCTTATACTGCTTTGTCATAAACCTGTGGTTTATTCTCATTCACTTAATCTGCAATAGGTCTGCTCATCTATAAAGTTTGAATTTGTGAAAATTAACCAAATACCTAATTCACCCCCCCTCTTAGGTATTTCAATTGGTATCAGAGCAGGAACTTCTTTGTGTGGTTTTACAACCAACAAGACAAAGATCCTATGGCTAATATGTCAAATCTACCTTATCTAGAAGGATCTTCTACAAACAGACCTCCATTGTTTGATGGAACAAATTATACATGTTGGAAGTCTAGAGTTAAAATATATATTTGTTCTATTAACTTTGATTTATGGAACATAATTGAGAAAGGTCCCTATGTCCCAATGAAAATGAGAGCGAGATGGAGTAACTCCCCGAACCCAAATCTACTGATGAATTTGATGAGCATGATTCAAGGAAAATGACTCTAAATTATCAAGCCATGAATATATTGAGCTGTGCTCTAGATGTTACTGAATATAATAGAGTTAGTGGGTGTGATTCTGCACATGATATGTGGAGATTACTTCAAATTACACATGAAGGTACTAATCAAGTTAAAGAATCTAAACTTGCTATGCTTGTTAGAGATTATGAATTGTTTACTATGAAACAAGGTGAAAATATTAGTGATATGTTTACTAGGTTTACTAACATTTTCAATGGCTTGAAAGCTTATGGTAAAGGCTATACTATGGGAGAGCAAAACAGAAAGATCTTGGATGCTCTACCAAAATCTTGGCAGCCAAAGACACTAGCTATTGAGGAGTCCAAAGATCTAAAAACTCTTCCTCTTGAAGAACTCATTGGATCGCTACTTACTCATGAAATGAAGATGAAGAGGTTGAATGATAAGGAAGATGAGGAAAAGGGGAGAAAAGGAGTAGTGCTAAATGCCTCAAACAACTTGAGTGAACAAGAACAATCTTCAAGTGAAGAAGAAGGTGGAAACAGTGGAGAAGAAGAAATAGCAATGGCAGTGAAGAAGTTCAAGAGATTCTACAAAAAGGAATTTCTCAAGAAAGGAAGAAAACCAGTCAAGAAGAGTGGACAATCTTCATCATATAAACCTCAGTGCTTTGAATGCAAAAGTACTGAGCATCTTATTGCTGACTGTCCCAGAGTGTTGGAAAGGGAAAGAGAAAGCAAAAACAGAAAGAAATCTGCCAAGAAAGGAAAAGGACTAGCTGGAACATGGGATCAACAGGAAAGTGAAGATGAAAGTGAAGGAAAGGCCAACTTATGCTTCATGGCCATTGATGATGAGGTACAATCTTCTCCTTCTATTTCAAATTTGTGTGATGATGATATTGATTCTAGTGATTTAATTCTAGAATTGTATGAAGAACTAAAAAAGGCTTCAAGAAGAAATAAAGAAATAAAATCCAAAATTAGTGATCTTTCAAATGAAAATTCAAAATTATGTCTTGAAAATGATAGACTTCTTGAGACCATAAATTCTCTTACTATTGAAAAGGAAGTTTTGAACACTACCATACAAGATGTATCTTTTGAAAACAAAAAGCTATGTTCAAAAATTATTTCTCTTGAATCAATGCTAAAAGATCATGAGGTTTTAAAAAGGAAAGTTAATGATCTTACTTTATGCATTGAGAAATTTACAAATGGAAGAAACAATTTAAATAAATTACTTGGGTATCAAAGATCCTCACTTGTAAAACATGGTCTAGGTTTTACACATGATTGCCTTCATTCAAAACCAAAAGAGACATTTGTTAAAGAATCTTCTCATTATAGGTCTCATACTTGCTGTACATATTGTGGTAAGCATGGACACAAAGTGTTTAAATGCATTATAAAAAGAAAGATAGAAACTGGAATAAAGACTTTATGGAAAGTTAAAGGAACTGTCACTAACCCTCTTGGACCCAAGAAGATATGGGTACCAAAAATCACTCTTTCTAATTTGGTATAGGTACAATTTGCTTCAAGATCAAATGCCACAAAATGGTTTCTTGATAGTGGGTTGTTCAAGACACATGACTGGAAATGCATCACTTGTTAGTGAGCTTCAAGCTACAAGTGAAGGCTTTGTCACTTTTGGTGATAAGAAGAAAGGGAAAATACTTGGAATAGGTAACATTGGTAAAGGTTCATTCCCTCTTATCAAACAAGTTTTACTTATTGATGGTTTAAAATATAATTTACTTAGCATTAGCCAATTATGTGATAATGGTTGCAAAGTAGAGTTTAAATGTGATACTTGTACTATTCTTGATAATGCAAGCAATAAAACTATCTTTGTAGCTAAAAGAGTAAGTAATGTATATGTGTTATATCTTGATGAGCTTATTACTAATGACATTAAATGTCTTGCAATACATGACAATGATGGATTTTTATGGCATAGAAGATTAGGACATGTGAGCATGGATTTATTGAACAAACTTTCTACTCAAGAACTAGTTAGAGGATTACCAAAAATGCATTTTGACAAAACTCGGATTTGTGATGCTTGTCAATATGGAAAACAATCAAAAACATCCTTCAAACCAAAGAAAATGGTGTCTACCTCAAAACCTCTTGAACTAGTTCACATGGACTTATTTGGACCTATGAGGACTACTAGTCTTGGTGGTAAAAGATATGCTTATGTGATTGTTGATGATTTTTCCAGATTTACATGGGTAATATTTTTATCACAAAAAGATGAAACATTTTATGAATTTTCAAAACTTTTTAAGAAGGTTCAAATTTCTCTTAATTGCAATCTAATATCTATTAGAAGTGATAATGGAAGAGAGTTTTGCAATCAAGATTTTACAAAAATTTTTGTGATGAGTATGGTATCACTCATAATTTTTCAGCAGCCAAAACACCTCAACAAAATGGAGTTGTTGAGAGGAAAAACAGGACATTACAAGAAATGGCTAGATCAATGCTTTGTGAAAACTCTTTACCTAAGTACTTTTGGGCTGAAGTCGTAAACACAAACGATGCTATGTAATGAATAGAGTTTTACTAAGACCTTTTATAAGAAAAAACACCTTTTGAACTTCTATTTGATAAAACTCCATCAATTGTTTATTTTAAAGTATTTGGTTGTAAATGCTTTATTTTAAATACTAGTGACAATCTTGGTAAGTTTGACAGGAAATCTGATGAAGGTATATTTCTAGGCTATTCATCTAATAAAAAGGCTTATAGAGTTTATAATAAAAGGACATTATGTGTTGAAGAAACTATTCATGTAACTTTTGATGAATCTAATATTTATCTTCAAAGAAGAAATGAAGATGATGCAGGTTCGTCAATGGTTGAAAATCAAACTCAACACCAAATACCTACATTGGAAGATCATGCTAAAGAAGAAGAAATAATGGAGCAAGAACATGATGGTCAATCAAGCAATAATCAAGAGCTTCCAAAGGATCTCACATATGCAAGAAGTCATCCTAAGGAGCAAATCATTGGTGATGTCTCTCAAGGAGTTAAAACAAGACGGTACTTTATTGATAATTTTGCACTTTTATCACATATTGAACCTAAAAAATATTGATGATGCATTGTGTGATAATTTCTGGATTATTGCTATGGAAGAAGAGTTAAATCGGGTTTGAGAGAAATAAAGTTTGGAATCTTGTTCCTAGACCTCATGATCATTCTGTTATTGGTACAAAATGGATATTTAGAAATAAGTTAAATGAACTAGGAGAAGTAGTTAGAAATAAAGCTAGACTTGTTGCTCAAGGCTTCAATCAAGAAGAAGGTATTGATTATGATGAAACTTTTGCTCCAGATAGCTGATTAGAGTCTATCGGAATACTCTTGGCATTTGCTTGTTTTAAAGACTTTAAACTATTTCAAATGGATGTCAAAAGTGCTTTTCTAAATGGTTTTATTGAAGAAGAAGTTTATGTAGAACAACCTCCTGGATTTATTCATGAAAAATTTCCAAATCATGTTTTCAAATTATCTAAAGCTCTATATGGACTGAAACAAGCTCCAAGATCTTGGTATGAAAGATTAAGTGGTTTTCTTCTCTCAAAAGGTTTTACTAAAGGAAAAGTAGACACAACTCTTTTTATTAAAACATCTTCTAAAACTGATATTTTGCTTGTACAAATCTATGTTGATGATATCATTTTTTGGTTCTACTAATACTTCTCTTTGTGAAGAGTTTGCTAAAACTATGCAAAATGAATTTGAGATGAGCATGATGGGAGAACTAAGTTTCTTCCTTGGACTACAAATTAAGCAAACCAAGGATGGAGTCTTCATCAACCAAGCAAAATATACTAAGGAGCTATTGAAAAGGTTTGGAATGGACCATGCAAAAGGAATTAGTACTCCAATGAGTTCATCAACTAAACTTGACAAAGATGAGAAAGGTAAAAGTATTGATGAAAAATTATATAGAGGTATGATAGGAAGTTTACTCTATCTCACAGCTAGTAGACCAGATATTATGTTTGCTTTGTATGCTTGTGTGCTAGATTCCAATCTTGTCCTAAAGAATCTCATCTAATTTACATTAAAGCGAATTTTTCGTTACTTGATTGATACCCATGATTATGGCCTTTGGTTTTTGAAAACTTCATCTTTTGAACTTATTGGATATTCGATGCGGATTATGCTTTGGATGTAAAGTTGAACGTAAAAGCACAAGTGGGCATTGTCAATTTCTTGGTAGTTGTCTTGTATCTTGGTTTAGTAAAAAGCAAGCTTGTGTGTCTTTATCCACTGCAGAAGCTGAATACATAGCTGCAGGTAGTTGTTGTGCACAATTGTTATGGATGCGAGCATACTTTACTTGATTATGGTCTTAAATTCAATTGTGTTCCCATATTATGTGATAATACTAGTGCCATTAACTTGAGCATAAATCCTATTCAACATTCTAGGACTAAGCATATAGAGATAAAACATCATTTTATTCGTGACCATGTGATTAAGAAAGATATATGCTTAGAATATATAAATACAAATGATCAAATTGCTGACATATTTACAAAGCCTTTGGCTGAGGAAAGGTTCAATCACCTAAGAAGACTCTTAGGAATTTCAAGATTCAATGACTAATGTGTTTGTTGAAGTCATGATGAATGCAGGAAATTTTTGATTCAAAATTCGGATGCACTGCAGAAGATTCGGTCGACCGAATTTTCTGAGTGTCAAGAAACAGAGACTTTTGATCAAGAATTGGACGCGAGTCGAAAAATTCGGTCGACCGAATTTTCTGAATCGAAAGAAACGAAAACTTTCGCTCGAAAAATTCGGACGCTGAGACTGAAAAATCGGTCGACCGAATTTTACGGACGAGACTTTTTAAATAAAGCTGAAACAATCTCTTCAACATTACTACTTCCGAATTTCACATCCTTTTTAAAACATCTCACACCCATTCACATCCGAATCAAAATCCCTTGAAAATCCCACACTCTCATCCCGATTTTCCCTCATTTTTAAACGTCTAAGCCCTAATTTCATACAGAAAACAAATCCTTCTCAAGAGAAAACATCATGGTGAGAACAAAGATGCCCAATGTTGAGAAAGGAAAAGGAAAGGCTAAGGAAGGAGATAGAGATCCAATCCTCAATCGACCAAGAAAGATTCGCATTCCTCAAACACAATCTGGAGTTGACAGGTTTATCTCTATCAAATCTACTCATGAATTTGATGAATGGAATAAGAATAGTAGAAAAAATCATTCCCGGATACAAGGTAGATATTGATAAGTCTGTCAAATATGGATATTGTCCTATCTCATTTCAATGATATTGGTTGGAGTAGTTTGCTCTTCATTGATGAAGAATTTTATCCCACTTTGATATATGAATTCTATGCAAATCTGAAAGAGGATAGAATTGAGATGATAGGGGATAATGTGATACAATGGTATTCATCTAGAGTATCACAAATGGACATTGAATTCAATGAAGGATTCATAAATAGAATATGTGGAGTAGGAGATGAGGGAGCTAGATATTATTCAGCATCCATGCATTGCTATGATCGTGAACTATTCACACATGTTAGATTTGAAGATGCATTTACAAATGGAAGAGAGTTTAGGGCCATAAAGGAAAGGGAAATTAAGAATTTGGATGCTAGAGATAGAGTTTTACATCACATGGTGACCACAATGATTGTTCCTAATTTTGGACATAAGTCATCGATTGGAAATATGCATATGGTAATCATGTTAGCCACTGCATGAGAATAGAAGGATGAATTTTGGGTATATAGCATTGAAACATATGATTGCAGCCAGAAAAAACAATAACCAAGGCATTCCCATTTGGAAGGTTATTAACCAGAATATTCAAGCATTTTAAGATCAAACTTCCTGGAAGAGGGCAAACTTTTAAGAGTGGTGAAATTTATACAAATGAAACTCTTAAGAAAATGCAATTGGTTCATGATGAGGATAATGTATGGAGGACAAAAAGAGAAACTCCTCCGAAAAGGATAGAAAGAGAGAAAGTTATAGAGAGTGAAGAGGAAGAAGAAGAAGAGGATGAAGAGGAAACCCTTGCTAGGGAAATGAAAACAAAAAAGAAAAACATGACACCTCAAGTGAGGGGAGCAACCCCCAACAAAAAGGAGATTATTTGAAGAAGAAGCTGGAGTTAAGTCTAGTAGTAAAGGAGTATCTAGAGGGGACACCATTATAGCCAAAACATTCCAAGAAGCCTTGAACAATCATGTCAAGGAAATGGAGAAAATGTATAAATTCTTTGAGTCATTTGCTCCAATGGTTCTTGGAAAATTGGATGGACTGGAAAACAGAGTAAAATACATTGAAGATATCCTTATGAGAAATACTCAAAGTGGTGAAGGAACCTCTAAACCTCAAGATGGAAAGGAGGAGGAAAGAAAAAGAGAAGCAGAGAAAGAAGATAATCAAGATAGCGGTGATGAAGATGATAATAAGGGTGGAAATGAAGAGACTATAGCTGAAGAAGAAGAACAAGAACATGCTCTTGAAGATCCACCAGTGGCAGGGAGCCAAGTAGCTCAAGCTGCAATTGTATCTCCAGCAACAATCTCTTTCAGTCAAGGAAGAGTCAAGCACTTGGCAGTCAAGAAAGGAGTGAGCCGAGCCTCCCCAACAACCTCATCATCACAAGACTAAGCCTTCTCTTCTAATCTCTTTACTGTATTTTGTTCAGTTTTCTAAGCATTTTGTTGCATTTTCTATTCTGAACTTGTTAAATATTTTTTATGTAATATTTTCTATTCTGAAGCTCAATGATGAAATCCTAGTGATGAGAGCTTCTTTTATATGCTAACTTGAACATCTCATTTTCATTGATCCCTTTAAATTTTTTATGATGACAAAAGGGGGAGAAAAATATGATGCAATACATGTGAAACCTTAGTCATTATGTGAACTCAGTCCTTAATCAAATTCGGATGCAAGGTTTTAAGATTGGATGCATTTATATTTATGGTCAAAATTTTTTTTCTGTTTATTCAAATTGGTTCCAATCTGTTTTACTCTACTCCATTATGTTTGAACAACAGTATGAAACCTTTATATCATTTCAAATCTTCAATTATATTGAATCTGTTGCAGTTTGGACATGAGTTTAAAAATTCGGACGCATGAGATTCAAAATTCGGATGCATGATATAAAATTCGGATGCATCCATATTGTGTAGTCAAAATGTGCTCTTTTGTTGTTCAAATTAATTCAAATATGTTTTAATCTCTTCCAATATGTTTAAGAAACCTTAGGAAAACTTATTTACAAAATTTGAAGCTTTCATTTTACTTATTTTAAAGTTTGGACTTACTATGCACAAAATTCGGATGCATGATATCTCTAGTCCAAATGTGTTGAAAAATGAGCACAATCTAAGGGGGAGCATTGATAAGCTTTTAACAACCTTAAAACCTCTCTTAGAAGTTTTCTAAATACTTAAATGCTATATCTTCTATCCTAATTGCTGGAAGGAAGGAGGCAAATGGAGGATGGTTGGGTCATAGGCTCATAATGAGCCTTTTGCATGTCAATGTGCTAAATTGGTTAATTTCTGTCATTGACATTCATACTTCTCTGTGCTAATCTGTTTAAATCCATCACATATTGCATCAAAGTTTGTCATCATCAAAAAGGGGGAGATTGTAAGCCCTAAGGGCAAATCATGTAATTTTGATTCATGACAAATATTGATGAGAACTAATATGTTTATATTGTGTGATAGGATTTGTGAAGAAAGAAGTTTGAAGTCTCATTGTCTTCAAAAGGAAGAGCAAAGAACAACCTCATTAAGCTATGAGTCTTTTGAGGTGCATTCAAAGATAAACTCAACGCATTGAAGACTTGAAGTGTAGAGTAGGTATGATGATAGGTAATATCTATGTGAACTCTACACTTGTATGTCTTGGAGTCTATTGAATGCATAAGAGAGCATAAAAATTGGTTTCTTAAGTTTAAAAAGACTTTTGAATGAATCTTTAGAAAATATGGTTTTGTGTTCTAAAAGTTTTTAAGTAAACTTTAAATGATCAAATGAGTTTGATGATGGTTTTCAAACTTATATTTGTCTATATAAGTTATCTATATGTATCAAATGTATTTCAAATATTTGGAAGATTAGTTTCAAATGGTTTTACAAAGTTTGAACACAATTCCATTAAATTCGGTCGTCCGAATTTGGTAGCAAAATTTACTACTTGTTCTTCGAGAGAAATTCGGAAGAAGATTCGGGACGCATGAAGAAAAAATTCGGTCGTCCGAATTTTGGTCTTCAACATGGTTACTTTGTTCTTCTAGAGAAATTCGGAAGAAGATTCGGACGCAGATAGGAAGAATTCGGTCGTCCGAAAAAATTCGGACGTGAGAATTCGATCGTCCAATTTCCGAAAAGTAGCCGATTAACTAGCTGTTTTATAAATTGTTTCAACTGATTTTCAAATTCTATAAAAGCTATAAACGTGCAATCTTTTGCAAGAACTTACAATTTAAATATTCTAAGCTTTCAAAAGTCAATTACAAACATTTCTCAAGCTCTCTTACATCTTGTGCATTAAATTGATCAATCCAAAGACATCAAAGTGTGAAGGTGCAATTTTGTGTAAATTCTACCAACCATGGTAACATCTACACACTCTTCTTTACTTAATCACTTGTATTGTTCTACTAGCTCTAGCAAGGTTATCTTGATAACATAAAACCCTTTAGATAAGGGTGATCCTTGAAGTTGTGATTCAAGGTTGTTTGAGATATAAAACCATAGGTTGGTGAGCCTTGTTTGTAAAAATTACAAGTAGAGGTTGTATGTGTAAAACCAAAGTGTGGTGAACCTCTCCTGTAATCTGTGAACTTGAGCACATAGTAGAATTATTGAAATCCTTAAGTGTATGCTTAAGGTAGTGGAGGTAGATCTTGAGGATCGAACCACTATAAATTGTTTGTGTTCATTTGTTTACATTTCTTATACTGCTTTGTCATAAACTGTGGTTTATTCTCATTCACTTAATCTGCAATAGGTCTGCTCATCTATAAAGTTTGAATTTGTGAAAATTAGCCAAATACCTAATTCACCCCCCCTCTTAGGTATTTCAAACTCAAGTCAACAAATTACACAAGAGGCTCACCACACAATGGTTTTACACTCACAACCTCTTTTAGTAATTATCAAGCAAGGTTCACCCTTCCACAAGGATTTTATATCTAAAGACAACCTAAAGACTAATCTAATCCATGGCTCACCCACTCACAGGTTTTACACAACAACCTTGATTAATCTAGTTTATGGCTTACCCTTATCAAAAGGATTTTATGTCACAAGATAACCTTGCAATGAGCTAGTAGAAAAAACACAGTTTAATAGAGAAGGAAGAATGTGTAAATGTAAACACTTGTTGGTAGATGTTTACACAATGTTGCACCTTTACACTTTGTTGTCTTTGGAATCTTGAATGATCAATTGAAAGCACAAGACAAGAGAGAGCTTGAAATGTTTTTTAAAAGCTTTAGAATGTTTAGATTTCACAAGAATTCAAAAGTTACAAAAAATCTGAAGTTTATAACTTTTATAGATGTGAAAATTCAAATGCAATAGTGTTGTGTTTTATTTCTATGCCTTATACTAAATTTTTATCACAATCTCTAACAATTTAAACACAAACACTAGGCAAGTGCACCTATCGTTATGAGTAGTACAATGGCAAGTAAATTCAAATGTCGAATCCACGGGGGTGGTTAAATATCATTACTCACTTTCTATTCTATTGTTTAGCCTATCAAAATTGCTTGTGAAAATGGTTGAAATTACTACTATGAATAGAAGTCTAACTTAGCTAATTAAACCAACTTAACTAATTTTTGTTTGCAAGAGCGAATTCAATTGAGAAAACAATACTTGGATGGTTAATCCCCCTAGAATTACCTATGTGATAGAAATGTCCCTTGGTTGATAAATTTCACTTCTTATGTTTGATGAAATTCCAATGATAGAACTCACTCTATCTCTAGATGAAAGTTCTCTACTCTTAGATTAATTAGTTGAAATCTCTTTCTAACCAATTCAACCCAAGAATGCATTAAGAATTGTGAATTTCCAATTAGATTTCTCTAATTATCAAGAAGATGTTTAGGTTTCTATCTCTAGTCAACTAAATCATCTTCATTGTTTGTGTATGGTCTATTTCACCCTTCCTTTCTCAATTCCAAGTGAAAATTTTCAGATTATGAATCAATTGTCAATCACCCTTCCTTTCTCAATTCCAAGTGAAAAAATTCCAGATTTTGCATCATTAACCCACTCAATCAATTCAACCATTCAAACCCACAAACAATTCACAAGAAATTCGAATTCAATCAACCAAGGAAACAATTCATTCACATAAGTAAAATCTAGGGTTCATACCCATCCAAGTATTCAAAAGTTTAGCTCATCAACATAATACAAATGAAAGAACATAAAACAACAAAGAAAGAGGAGGAATTGCTCATTTTCATGCTAGAAATCTCCTCTTTTCTTCAAGGTTGAAGTTCTTCACGATTTTGTTGAGAAAGTTGCAGCTTTTTCCATGAATCTTCAAGGTGGATGTTCTCCTTCTTCAAGGATTCAATCTTCTCTCTTGAATTCTCTTGCAAAATTGATGGATTGGAAGAATAATTTGGTGTGTTTTCTTGGTGTTTTGCAGCCTTTCTTCCCACTCCAGCCGTCCCTCTTGTTTTTGCCCTAAAGGGGTATTGAAATCTGCCCCAAAAGAGAGAGAAAAGCAGCTTAAAAGCAGCTTCAGATCGACACAAACGGCGCCCCTTGCCCCCAGTTTTGGTGCAAGTTTCTGCTGCCCGACTGTGACACTGTTTTGAATTCTAGGTGACTTCAGAGCACTATATCAGCTGATCTAGGTCTTGATGTCTTCATAAAAGTTGTAGCTCAGGATCTTAAAGTTCTACATAGATTTGAATCACCTCAATTGGTCATCTAGAACCCAAGATATTAGTTTTCTACCGAACTGTGTCAAAAATAGAACCCAATGCAGAACAGGTGATTTTGAAGCATAAGTAGGGTAGGCAAATGAACTCCGATTGACACAAATTGTACCATTCCGAAAACATCAGAATGTCCTCTATAATGTTTTAGAATACCACTTTTGCATTTGAAAGCTTCATGGAGGTCAAAGTCCCACTTGAAATATGTCTACCAGGCTGTTTTCCTCTTCATTTCTGTGTTTCTTTTTCTTCATTGTGTAAAATCTCTTTGTTTGCTTCATTTAATTCCAAATCTTCAATAAACTCACCTAAAGCAAATAAGAGATAAAGGGAGTGTAAATGGTGTTAAAACACCAAAATTTAGCAGAAATGTGAGCTCAAAATGATCATTATATGAAGCACAAATATAGAATATCAAACAGTTATAAAACAGCTAGTAACGGCTAGTTTCAGAGAAGTTCGGACGTCCGAACTTCATGCCATGCATCCGAACTTTTGTCCGAACTTTACTGTGCCAAGCTGTCTGGAAAAGTTCGGACGTCTGAACTTTTCCTCATGCATCCGAACTTACATCCGAACTTCTCTGAAACTAGCCGTTACCACGCTATCAGAGAAAGTTTGGACGTCCGAACTTTACTCCATGCGTCCGAACTTGCGTCCGAACTTCTCTGGAAGCACAATAACTATTTCCAGAGTTTGGACGACCAAACTTGCATCCAAACTTATCAAATTTAGTCAAATCTTTTGAAAAACATTGTTAATAACATTGAAAACGTTTTGCATGAATGGACACATCATTTAGGCACATTTAAACACAAAAACCATTAAAAAAACATTTTGATCATACAAAATTTTTTTAAGATCATTTGAGATTTCAAAAGCCTACTTGAAAACCATTTATTGAAAACCATTTTAAAAACAACTTTTGTGCTCTCTCATGCATTCAACTGATTCCAAGACATAAAAGTACAGAGTTTACAGAAAAATATACCTATTTAGTATAAGAACTCTACACTCTAAGTCTTCAATGCCTTTAATCATATTGAACATACTCTTCAATCTTCAATCACCTTTGGCATAATTGAGTTATTCTTGCATTGTGACTTCAAGGCAATAAGACTTCATGCTTCTCAATCCATGAATCCTATCACTCAATCATACAAGTACATTAGTTCTCATCAATGTTTGTCATTATTCAAAACTAATCATAACTACACGATTTGCCCTTAGGGCTAACATTATCCACAGCCATTTCTCTTTTTATGTGGTTATAGAGAAGACAGCAAGCCATCATGGTTCTATTTTTTGTTTTAATTGGATACTAATGTGGACTTCTATGAATCACCTAGCGTATCTTTAGCAATACAAAACTTTCATTCATGTTCCTAACTGAAGAATGCATCATATTAAAACATTCTAGTGGGGTAGTCGGTTGATGCCTCAACCTCCAATTATTAAAGTGATGTCTTTAACCTCTAAATGGTGCTAAACCCTTTTCAGTTTGTATACCTTGCATTCACTAGACAAAAATATCGTAAAATAAAAGTGTAATAAGTTTAATAAGTTTAATTTATCTTGAGAACATAAATTACCAAGAAAAGCTTTCATTGTTCATATGCTTCACGTGATTACCCAAGAATTCCAAAAAAAAAAAAAAACGAAGTGGTGCTAGAATTGTTGAATATCTAGCATCTTGTTTAGTAATTTCTATCCTTGTCTCATCTTTACTTTGTTTAATCAAGATTATTTGGGACTTAAAACCCTTGTTGGTGAGGCTGAGCCTTGATGGGTGAGCCTCATGTGTATTTGCTTAATTGAGCATTTCATGGATTGGTTAAAATTCTTGAGTGTAGAAATCAAGGTAGTGGATGTAGATCTTTGAGAGATCGAACCACTATAAATTATTATATTTCTTTCTCTATTTATTACTTATTTTATTTGTACGATCTTCATTTTTTTTGTGGTTTTTAATATTTATTGCGGACTTGTTGATTACTCTTCTTCTTTCAACCACTCTTTTCCAAACACATTAAATCTTGGAGGTAGTGAATTGGAAAAGAAGATTCTATTAAAGAAAAAGTTTTCAAAAATTAGCAAAAAATTTAATTCACCCCTCTCAAATTTTTCAATAAGATATTTCCAATCCATACTCTAGAAAAATGCTCGTAGTAGGGATCCAACCTCGTCTCTCTAAGTATCTCAACAAGTTCCAAAATCTCGACCATGATGCCGTATCTGAGTATAATTAACATGGAACTTCTCTATGAGTTACTTGACTCCAAGTTCCCTTTGAAAACTTTTTGGTTGCTACTTTATCAATGTATGCCTTATAGCAGCAATACTCAACATTTTTTACAATGTGACATCTACACAACATATGATCAGAATTGGGAAAGATGTCAGGTATGACCTATATTAGTCCAGGCTCACTATCTATCACAATAGCTTGTGGGCTGCAATCTCTGTTGAAGATAGTCTAAACACACTCCAAAACCCATAGGCAAGTGTCCATCTACTCGTTACTCATCTAAACTATAGCAATCAAAAAGTTACGACTGGTCGGCATAAGTTGCACCTGTATGTAATGTACGATGATTTGTTATTTGAAAAATATAACACAACTACACGTGATAATAAGATGCATTTGTTCGTCTTGTAGACCGTATCCATTATTAGTATAAATGGATACACTCAAGCAAATGCACATGAATTGGGATGTGCTAACATATATTTGCATAACTTAATTAATTACTATTAAATACATTAAAAGTTAAGTATATAAACCCCAAATAGATTAAGTAGATGAAGTTTATGCAATTGCATAAATTATTTTTGCTTTTTTTATAAATTACTTAATAAATTTGCAATGAAATTTTACTTTGGATTATAAATTAATAAAAGTCAATTATACACATAAATTACGTTGGAGAGAAATCATCCTCCAGCTAGTGACCTCCAATGTTCAATTCTACCACCCAAATGAACATCCTAGTCAGCAATGTTGGGTGCACCTTCGGTACAGGAAAATCATCCTCTATCTGAAACTATAGATGAACTGGAGGAGTGGTTAAACAAATATCCACTACCTCAATAATGAGGAAACTGGTACTGTGACAAAATGGTTGGTATCCTCAAGTAGAATTACCACAATCATAACATCAATGTGGTTGGACTATGAGTCAAGTATTAAATATGTATATGATTGTAATCGGGTTATACAAACGATGACTAAGTTATATGTTATAACAATAACCCAACCCATATCGGCCATAAAGAGCCGATGGTCCAAGTCTATATTTATCCTAATGCTTGAGCAGGCGGAATAGGGCTCCTAGTACATTATAACAATAACCCAACCCATAATAGGGCTCTAGGCAAGTCCCTGATAATTCCCTCATACAGGACGAACTAATTATGCACATTTGACCATAACTATTGTCGAATTTGAAACCACGCATCCTGACTTTCACATCGTAAATGGGCGATCACCCTGAATAAAAAATTTTCGTTTGTTTTCACATCCAACCAGTCAAATATGTAAGGCAAGATAAAAGTCGAGAATTGGTTCCAACAATGAAAGATGAAAAGTCCTCAATCACTGCATCCTGAAGCCCTAGTAGAGCAACAAATCCACAGCCTGATGATCCCAATCCCCTATCTCTGGAACCACTGGATCCCCTGGAAGCTCTTGATGAAAGTCCCATACCCGCGTTAACCACAGCAACCTGATGAGCGCTTTAGCACATTATGCGATATTTGTATATACTCCCAATGTGACTTATCCTTCTTCGGTCATTCCTTCACTGCCCACACGATTGGCTCCTGCAACCTGCAATCCACTATATTTTAGAAATAACATTGACTCATCTACACATCAAACTATTGCTGGTACTCTTGACCTCTCTTCAACATCAACGTTGCAAAATCATGGATTGCTTGTCGATTGTCGTACGGGTATAGTGAAGCCTGGTCAAAATATTGTGGCATAAGGGTTTTGATGTCAAGAATAGTCCAATACGAATGCAAATGTTCAACCGAAAAGGGTTGTCCAGTGGTCCTGTGTGTTAGTGTCTTGAAAATATCTAAAAAATATTCTAGTAATATTCCCAAATAGGGTTTAGAACCATTTGACCCCAATAATTGCTTAATAAAACAAATTTATAAATAGTAAAGTGGCCGGCAACTATGACCCATATTTATCAAAATTTTAAAACGAAAATAGTAAAAGTGACAGATGCCATTTATGTCAAATACAGGAATATTTAATGGAATATTCCTATTTGAATCTTCTAGGTCTTCACAGTGCTTCGAACCCCTTTGATATATTTGAACTAACTCACATTATTCAACTTTTCCTTTGCCCTTTGATTAGTGTCAAGCTTTGCTGAAGCAATATTTTTTTCAAGCTGCTCAAAGGGCTCAAACTAAGAGTCTACCTGATTGGGATCTTGTGCATCTTCTATAGGCAGATCTTCTTTTCATCTGAGGCTATTGTCATTGACATCTTCAAAGGAAGGTTTCCTTGAAAGGCTTCACAGAACTATATCTTCATTTATTCTGCACATTTGAGCATGATTACTGTATGCTCGGATTATGATATTTTCTTTCTAAATATATATTTTGACCTTATTAAAATCAATCAAACTAGTATTTGGCATAGGAGACGTTTAAGAAAATTGTTTAGCTTTGTAAACAATAATTTTCTTTCTGATAGCATCTAATGTTTGTTGGATAGGCATTGGACCCACAATCAAAAATGAAAAGTTCAAACAAGGATTGGGATTCCTAATCCATCAATGGATGTACTTACACCCTATTTATAAATCCATGAAATGCTGAATTCAGCAAAATAATACAATATGCATTTACTAGATAGAATTTTATCTTGGAACTGAAGAAATGGATGACATTCAAATAATTTTTCATATTTTTCTTACAAAAGAGATAAATTTGACCCAAATTTTCTTTGTCATTGGTAAAACCAATTCAGAATTGTCCTGGTACAGGCAAAAAAATTCTTTTTCGATCTGAAAGAACCAAGAGTGTTTTTTCTTGGAATTTTCATAATAAAATGCATAAGTTAATAAAATGCATAAGTCCATGCATCCACATAATCCCAATAATTATAATTGTAATAACATTCATTTTTGCTGATTGTTCTTACGCATTTATTATATCTTGTTGGCCCTAAGGGCAAATCATGTAGTTTTCATTAGTTATAATTAATGACAAACATTGATAAGGACTAATTCATATGCTATTTGTGTGATAGAATTTTTGGATTGAGAAGCAAAGAGCTCTTATTGCCTTAGAGCTAAAAGTGCTAAGGACAACTAAAGTGTGCTCAAGGATCAAGAATATAGAGCATGTCCTATGAATTGAAGGCTTTGAAGACTCTAATGTAGGTTTACATGTCTTAATAGATATATTCTTGTAAACCCTACACTTGTTTGTCTTGGAATCTATTGAATGCATAAGAGAGAACAAAATTTGTTTTTGAATCTTAAATGGCTTTGAATAATCTTTGAATTACCAAGTGCTTTGACAACGGTCTTTGAGTTCAAAAGTTTTAAATGACTTATCTTTTAGTACAAAATGATTTCAAACTTATTGAGATTGATTTTCAAACATTTTGACAAAGTTTGAACAGTTCGGACACAAGTTCGGTCCAAATTGTGAACATGACTGTTGAATTTCCAGAGAAATTCGGATGCAAGGGTCAAAGGTCGGTCGTCCGAACTTTTCTTGACAGCGTGTCACAGTAAAGTTTAGATGATAGTTTGGACGCAGAGGATCAAGTTCAGTCGTCCGAACTCCTCAGAAACTAGCCGTTTTATGACTGTTATAATTGATTTTCAAAATCTACAAAAGCCATAAACACCATATTTTTTACGATAATGCTGAACACTTGAAGAATCAAAACATTCCAAAATCATTTGAAATCATCAAAGCTCTCTTTTGTCTTGTGCTCTCATGTGATTATTCAAGATTTCAAAGACAACAAGGTGAAGTGGTGCTAACTTATGCAATCATCTACCAAGCAGTGGTAATATCTCATTAAATCTCTATTTATCTCTTTATCTATTTGTTCAATACAAGGTTATCTTGTGACATAAACCCTTTTGGTAAGGGTGATTGTACAAGGTTATCAGTACCGACTAGTTTTCCAGAGAAATTCGGACGCAAATTCGGACGAAGCTGGAAAAATTCGGTCGTCCGAATTTTCCCCCTCATAGTGAACACTGTGAACAGTAGTGAACAGTGCGTCCGAAAATTTTTGACCAAAAATTTGGTCGACCGAATTTTGCTGAAACTAGCTGTTACTAGCCGTTTTATTACTGTTAAAGCCAATTTTTCAAATCTATAAAAGCCACAAACTCCAGATTTTTGAAAAAACTTTTGCACAAAAGAAATCCTTGAAGCTCTAACTTGTTTTACATCAAAATTATATCAAAAGCTCTCAAATTGCCTTGTGCTCAAAGATTAAATTTCAAGATTCCAAAGGCAAGAAGTGAAGTGGTGCTAACAATTGTATTCATCCACCAAGAAGTGTTGGTAACATCTAAACTCTCTTTTTATATCATTGTTGATATTGATACAAGGTTGTCAAGAGACTTAAAACCCTTGGGAAGGGTGAGCCATAGACTAGATTAATCAAGGTTGTTGTGTAAAACCTATTGGTGAGGGTGAGCCTTGGATTAGATTGGTCTAGGTTGTCTAGTGACATAAAACTCTTAGTGATAATAGTGAACCTTGTTTATTATATTGAAAAGAGGTTGTTGTGGTAAAACCCATTGAAGGGTGAGCCTCTTGTGTAATTGCTTGGATTAAGCATATAGTGAATTGATTGAAATCCTTGAGTGTGGACTCAACGTAGTGGATGTAGATCTTGGAGAGATCGAACCACTATAAATCCTGTGTTCATTTCTTTATAACTTTACTTGTTTTACATACTTGTGTTATTATTATTGTTTATAGTTGTTGATTGATTGGTTGTGGTCTTATTGTTTAATAATCTTGTCTTAACCATCAAATCACATATAAACTTGAAGTTTGTGAATTTAAAGAAGAGCTTTTATTAAGGCAAAGGATTTGCAAAAAGGGAAAAGATTTTCGATAATTAGCCAAAGACCTAATTCACCCCCCCTCTTAGGTCTTTCAACAGGTTTTGTGAACTAAGAAGTATGAAGTCTCATTGCCTTCAAGCCAAAGTGCATGAACAACCTCAATAAACTATGAAGTCTTTTGAAGGTTATTTAAAGATGAACTCAAGGCATTGAAGACTTGAAGTGTAGAGTACATATGATAATAGGTAAATCTCTATGTAAACTCTACACTTGTATGTCTTGGAGTCTATTGAATGCATAAGAGAGCATAAAATAGGTTTCTTAATCTTAAAAGGCTTTGAATGAATTTCTTGATGAATGTGGTTTTGTGTCCTAAAAGTTTTTAAGTAAACTTTATATGATCAAAGGAATATGATTTTGGTTTTCAAACTTATATATGTCTAAATAAGTTTTCTATACATACCAAATGTTTTTCAAACTTATTGAAGTTAAATCTCAAATGATTTTACAAAGTTTGAATATGCTTCCAAAAAATTCGGTCGTCCAAATTTAGTAGCAAAAGTTTTCTACTATTTTTCCGGAGAAATTCGGAAGAAGATTCGGACACATGAAGAAAAATTCGGTCATCCGAATTTTGGCCTGCAGCATGGTCACTGTTTTTCCAGAGAAATTCGGACTAAGATTCAGACCCAGCAGGAAGAATTCAGTCGTCCGAATTTCCTGAAAATAGCCGTTAACTAGCCGTTTTATAGCTGTTAAAACTGATTTTCAAATTCTATAAAAGCTATAAACTTGAAATTTTTTGTAGGTCTTGAATTCTTGAAAACTCTAAGCATTCTAAAGCCTTTTACAAGCATTCCTTAAGCTCTCTTATGTCTTGTGCATTCAATTGATCAATCCAAAGACATCAAAAGTGTGAAGGTGCAACTTTGTGTAATATCTACCAACAAGTGGTAACATCTACACACTCTTCTTTATTTATTAAATTGTGTTGTTCTACTAGCTCTAGCAAGGTTATCTTGATAACATAAAATCCTTTAGATAAGGGTGATCCTTGAAGTTGTGATTCAAGGTTGTTTGAGATATAAAACCATTGTGTTTGGTGAGCCTTGCATTGTAAAAAGTTACTAGAAGAGGTTGTGAGTATAAAACCATAGTGTGGTGAGCCTCTCTTGTAATTTGTAAACCGAGCATATAGTAGATTGTTTGAAATCCTTAAGTGTGAGCTTAAGGTAGTGGACGTAGATCTTGAGGATCGAACCACTATAAATTGTTTGAGTTCTTTGCTATTGCTTTCTTTCATTGCTTTGCTATAAATTGTCTCTATTTTGCTCATATAATCTGTTCTTGGTCTAAACGCCTAAAAGGTTTGTTTTTACGATAATTAGCCAAATACCTAATTCACCCCCCCCCCCCCCCTCTTAGGTATTTCAATTGGTATCAGAGCTAGAACTTCTTTGTACGGTTTGACAACCTAGAAGACAAAGATCCTATGGCTAATATTTCAAACCTACCTTACCTAGAAGGATCATCTACAAATAGACCACCGTTGTTTGATGGAACAAATTACACTTTTTGGAAGACTAGAGTTAAGATATATATTTGTTCTATCAATTTTGATTTGTGGAACATAGTTGAGAAATGTCCTTATGTCCCAATGAAAATGGGAGCAGATGGAGTAACCTCAGAACCCAAATCTACTGATGAATTTGATGAGCATGACTCAAGGAAAATGACATAAACTATCAGGCCATGAGCATATTAAGTTGTGCATTAGATGTTACTAAATACAATAGAATTAGTGGGTGTGATTCTGCTCATGATATGTGGAGATTACTCCAAATTACACATGAAGGTACTAATCAAGTTAAAGAATCTAAACTTGCTATGCTTGTTAGAGATTATGAACTGTTTACTATGAAACAAGGTGAAAATATTAGTGATATGTTTACAAGGTTTACTAACATTTTTAATGGCTTGAAAGCTTATGGTAAAAGCTATACTATGGGAGAGCAAAACAGGAAGATTTTGGATGCTCTACCAAAATCCTGGCAGCCAAAGACGCTTGCTATTAAGGAGTCCAAAGATCTAAAAACTCTTCCTCTTGAAGAGCTTATCAGATCACTACTCACACATGAAATGAAGATGGAACAATGATAAGAAAGATGAAGAAAAGGGAAGAAAAGGAGTTGTACTCAATGCTTCAAATCACTTGAGTGAACAAGAACAATCTTCAAGTGAAGAAGAAGGAGGAAACAGTGGAGAAGAAGAGATTGCAATGGCAGTGAGGAAGTTCAAGCAATTCTACAAAAAGGAGTTTCTCAAGAAAGGAAGAAAGCCAGTCAAGAAGAGTGGGCAATCCTCATCCTATAAACCTCAATGTTTTGAATGTAAGAGCACAGAGCATCTTATTGCTAACTGTCCCAAAGTGTTAGAGAGGGAAAGAGACAGCAAAAACAGAAAGAAATCTGCCAAGAAAGGAAAAGGATTAGCTGCAACGTGGGATCAACAAGAAAGCGAGGATGACAGTGAAGGGAAGGCCAACATATGCTTTATGGCCATTGATAATGAGGTACAATCTTCACCTTCTATTTCGAATTTCTGTGATGATGATATTGATTCTAGTGATTTGATTGTAGAACTGTATGAACAGTTGAAAAAGGTTTCAAAAAGAAACGAAGAAATGAAATTCAAAATCAATGATTTTTCAAATGAGAATTCAAAATTATGTGTTGAAAATGATAAACTTCTTGAGACCATTAATTCCCTTACCATTGAAAGAGAAGTTTTGAATACTGCCATACAAAATATATCTTTTGAAAACAAAAATCTTTGTAAAAGAATTATTTCTCTTGAATCAATGCTAAAAGATCATGAGTCTTTAAAAAGGAAAGCTAATGGTCTTATGCATTGAGAGATTTACAAATGGAAGAGAAAATTTAAATAAACTACTTGGTTATCAAAGATCTTCATTTGTAAAGCACGGTCTTGGTTTTACACATGATTGTTTTGATCAAAAACAAAAAAGGTTATTTGTTAAAGAATCTTCTCATTATAGGTCTTACACTTGTTGCACATATTGGTAGGCATGGACACAAGGTTTCTAGGTGTTTTATAAAAAGAAAGATAGAAAATGGTGTTAAGACCATTTGGAAAGTCAAAGGAACTATTACTAACCCCCTTGGACCCAAAAGGATATGGGTACCAAAAATCACTCTTTCTAATTTGGTATAGGTACAATTTGCCTCAAGATCAAGTGCCACTAAATGGTTTCTTGACAGTGGCTGCTCAAGGCACATGACTGGAAATGCATCACTTGTTAGTGAGCTTCAAGCTACAAGTGAAGGTTTTGTCTTGGAATAGGTAACATTGGTAAATTTATTGATGGTTTAAAGTATAATTTACTTAGTATTAGTCAATTATGTGACAATGGTTGCAAAGTTGAGTTTAAATGTGATACTTGTACTATTCTTGACAGTGCAAGTAATAAAACTATTTTTGTTGCTAAAAGAGTTAGTAATGTATATGTGTTATATCTTGATGAGCTTATTACTAATGATATTAAATGTCTTGCCATTCATGACAATGATGGATTTTTATGGCATAGAAGATTAGGACATGTGAGCATGGATTTATTGAACAAACTTTCTACACAAGAACTAATTAGAGGATTACCAAAAATGCATTTTGATAAAACACGTCTTTGTGATGCTTGTCAATATGGAAAACAATCAAAAACATCTTTTAAACCAAAGAAAATGGTTTCTACCTCAAAACCTCTTGACCTAGTTCACATGGATTTATTTGGACCTATGAGGACTACTAGTCTTGGTGGTAAAAGATATGCTTATGTGATTGTTGATGCTTTTTCAACATTTACATGGGTAATCTTCTTATCACAAAAAGATGAAACATTTTATGAATTTTCAAAACTTTTCAAAAAGGTTCAAATTTCTCTTGATTGCAAACTGATTTCTATTAGAAGTGATAATGGAAGAGAGTTTTGCAACCAAGATTTTACAAAATTTTGTGATGAGTATGGCATCACTCATAAATTTTCAGCTGCCAAAACACCTCAACAAAATGGTGTTGTTGAGAGGAAAAATAGAACTTTACAAGAAATGGCTAGATCAATGCTTTGCGAAAATTCCTTACCAAAATATTTTTGGACTGAAGCTGTAAATATAGCTTGCTATGTAATGAATAGAGTTTTACTAAGTGCTTTTATAAGAAAAACACCTTTTGAACTTCTATTTGATAAAACTCCATCAATTGTCTATTTTAAAGTTTTTGGTTGTAAGTGCTTTATTTTAAACACTAGTGACAATCTTGGTAAGTTTGATAGAAAATCAGAAGAAGGCATATTTCTTGGCTATTCATCAAATAAAAAGGCATATAGAGTCTATAACAAAAGGACATTATGTGTTGAAGAAACTATTCATGTAACTTTTGATGAATCTAACATTTATCTTCAAAGAAGAAATGAAGATGATGCAGGTTCCTCAATGGTTGAAAATCAAACTCAACACGAGGTACCTACATTGGAAGATCATGCCAAAGAAGAAGAAATAATGGAGCAAGAACAAGATGGTCAATCAAGCAATGATCAAGAACTTCCAAAGGATCTCACATATGCAAGAAGTCATCCTAAGGAGCAAATCATTGGTGATGTCTCCGAAGGAGTTAAAACAAGGCGGTACTTTATTGATAATTTTTCCCTTTTATCTCATATTGAACCGAAAAATATTGATGATGCATTGTGTGATAATTTCTGGATTATTGCTATGGAAGAAGAGTTAAATCAGTTTGAGAGAAATAAAGTTTGGACTCTTGTTCCTAGACCTCATGATCATTCTGTTATTGGTACAAAGTGGGTCTTTAGAAATAAGTTAAAAGAACTAGGAGAAGTTGTTAGAAATAAAGCTAGACTTGTTGCTCAAGGTTTCAACCAAGAAGAAGGCATTTATTATGATGAGACTTTTGCTCCAGTGGCCAAATTAGAGTCTATAAGAATACTTTTGGCATTTGCTTGTTTTAAAGATTTTAAACTATTTCAAATGGATGTCAAAAGTGCTTTTCTAAATGGTTTTAGTGAAGAAGAGGTTTATGTAGAACAACCTCCTGGTTTTATTCATGAAAAATTTCCAAATCATGTTTTCAAGTTAACCAAAGCTCTATATGGACTGAAACAAGCTCCAAGAGCTTGGTATGAAAGATTAAGTGGTTTTCTTCTTCAAAAGGTTTTACAAAAGGAAAAGTGGATACAACTCTTTTTATAAAAACATCTTCTAAAAATGATATTTTACTTGTGCAAATTTATGTTGATGATATTATTTTTGGTGCTACTAATACGCCCCTTTGTGAAGAGTTTGCCAAATCCATGTAAAATGAATTTGAGATGAGCATGATGGGAGAACTAAATTTCTTCCTTGGGCTGCAAATTAAGCAAACCAAGGATGGAGTCTTCATCAATCAAGCAAAGTATACCAAGGAGCTACTGAAAAGATTTGGAATGGATCAAGCAAAAGGAATAGGTAATCCAATGAGTTCATCAACTAAACTTGACAAAGATGAGAAAGGTAAAAGTATTGATGAGAAATTATATAGAAGTATGATCGGTAGTTTACTCTATCTCACAGCTAATAGACTAGATATTATGTTTGTTGTATGCTTGTGTGCTAGATTCCAATCATGTCCTAAAGAATCTCATCTAATTTCTGTCAAACGTATTTTTCACTATTTGATTGATACACATGACTATGGCCTTTGGTTTTCAAAAACTTCATCTTTTGAACTTATTGGATACTCTGATGCTGACTATGCTGGAAGCAAAGTTGAACATAAAAGTACAAGTGGTCATTGTCAATTTCTTGGTAGTTGTCTTGTATCTTGGTTTAGTAAAAAGCAAGCTTGTGTGTCTTTATCCACTACAGAAGCTGAATACATAGCTGCAGGTAGTTGTTGTGCACAATTGTTAAAAGGCTCTCATACCCATTCACATCCGAATCAAAATCCCTTCAAAACCACACATTCTCATCCCGATTTTCCTTCACTTTTAATCTTCTAACCCTAAATTCATACCAAAAATCAATACTTCTCAACAGAAAATATCAATGGTGAGAACAAAGAAGCCAAATGTTGAGAAAGGGAAAGGAAAGGCTAAGGAAGGAGATGGAGACTCAATCCTCAACCAACCAAGAAGAATTCGAATCCCTCAAACATTATCTGGAGTTGGCAGGTTTGTCTCAATCAAAGCTACTCATGAATTTGATGAATGGAATAAAAATACCAGAAAGATTATCCCTGGATATAAGGTGGATGTTGATAAATTGTCTAGCATGGATATTGTTCTATCTTGTTTCAATGATGTTGGTTGGAGTAGTTTGTTGTTCATTGATGAAGAATTTTATCCTACCTTGATATATGAATTCTATGCAAACCTGAAAGAGGAAAGAGTTGAGATGGTAGGGGATAATGTGATACAATGGTATTCATCTAGAGTATCCCAAGCTGACATTGAATTCAGTGAAGGATTGATAAACAAAATTTGTGGAGTAGGTGACAATGGAGCTAGATATTATTCACCTTTCATGCATTGCTATGATCGTGAACTCTTTACATATGTTAGATTTGAAGAAGCATTTACCAATGGAAGAGAGTTTAGATCTATAAAGGAGAGGGAAATCAAGAACTTGGATGCTAGAGGTAGAGTGTTGCATCATATGGTAACTACTGTGATTGTTCCTAATTTTGGACATAAGTCATCAGTTGGAAATATGCATATGGTAATCATGTTAGCCTTGCATGAGTATAGGAGAATGAACTTTGGTTATATAGCCTTGAAACACATGATTACTGCAAGAAAAACAGTAACCAAGGCATTCCCATTTGGAAGGTTATTGACAAGAATCTTTAAGCATTTTAAGATTAAACCTCCGGGAAGAAGGCAAGCTTTTAAGAGTGGGGAGATTTACACTAATGAAACTCTTAAGAGAATGCAATTAGTTCTTGATGAGGATAATGTATGGAGGACAAAAAGAGAAACCCCTCCAAAAAGAATAGAAAGAGAAGAAAAGATAGAAAGTGAAGAGGAGGAAGAAGAAGAGGATGAAGAAGAAACCCTTGCTAGAGAAATGAAGACAAAAAGGAAGCATGACACCTCAAGTGAGGGGGAGAAACCTCCAACAAAAAGGAGATTGTTTGAAGAAGAAACTGGAATTGGTTCAAGTGGTGAAGGAGTAACTAGAGGTGACACCATTGTGGCCAAAGCATTCCAAGAAGCCTTGAACAATCATGTCAAGAAAATGGAGAAGATGTTTAAGTTTTTTGAATCATTTGCTCAAATGGTTCTTGGAAAGTTAGATGGACTGGAGAGTAGGGTAAAGCACATTGAAGAAATCCTCATGAGAAATACTCAAAGTGGTGAAGGACCCTCTAAGCCTCAAGATGGAAATGAGGAAGAAGGAGATAGGGAAGAAAAGAAAGGAGATGATAATGACAGTAATGATGAAGATGATCATCAAGGTGGAAATGAAGAGACTGTGGCAGAAGAAGAAGAGGAAGAACATGCACATGAACAGCCACAAATAGGAGGCAGCCAAGTAGCTCAAGCTGAAATAGTCTCTCCATCAACAATCTCTTTCAGTCGCAAAAGAGTGAAGCACTTGGCCATCAAGAAAGGAGTGAGTCGAGCCTCCCCATCAACATCAACATCACAAGACTAAGCTTTTTTTCCTTCTATTCTATTTAAAAATTTGGATGCATGAGTTTAAAAATTCGGATGCATGAGTTTAAAAATTCGGATGCATGCTCTAAAATTCGAATGCATCCATATTTCATTGTTAAAATGTGCTCCTCTTTTGTTCAAAATAATTCAAATATGTTTTAATCTCTCAAAATATGTTTGAACAATATTAGGAAAGCTTATTTACAAAATTTAAAGCTTTTATTTATCTTATTTTAAAGTTTGGACTTGCTATGTTAAAATTTGGATGCATGATATCTCTAGTCCAAATGTGTTGAAAAATGAGCACAATCTAAGGGGGAGCATTGTTAAGTTTTTAACAACCTTAAAACCTCTCTTAGAAGTTTTCTAAATGCTTAAATGCTATATCTTCTATCCTTGTTTAGTTGGAAGGAAGGAGGTAAATGGAGGTTGGTTGGGTCATAGGCTCATATTGAGCCTTTTGTATGTCAATGTGCTAAATTGGTTATTTTCTATCATTGACATTAATACTTCTATGTACCACACTATTTTAATCTATCACATTTTGCATTAAAGTTTGTCATCATCAAAAAGGGGGAGATTGTTAGCCCTAAGGGCAAATCATGTAGTTTTGATTGCTAGGGGCTGGCGGGCCGATAGGCTGAGGCGCTGGCGGGCCGATCTGCTGCGACGCTGGCAGGCTGAGGCGACGGCGCGGCACTGTCTGGCAGATGGGCTCGCAGGCGGTGGGCTAAGGTAGCGGCTGGGCAGAGCGTGGCCTTGGGCGAGCTGCGAGGAGCGGCGGGAGGGGATGGACGGCAGCCGGCGAGCAGCAGTGGCGGCGAGGAACAGAGACGGCAATGAGTAGTGGCGGGAAATTGAGCGAAAGAAATTGAATATAGAGTGGGAAAGGGAGTGTTAATATATATTCTGAACATTTTCGCATTTGCGACGGATTTTAGTCGTAAATCCGTAGCAAAGCTGCGACGGATTTGCGACTGCAATTATTTCTGATTTTATTTTATTAACAGTAAAAAATCCGTCGCAAATCTGTAGCAAAACTGCGACAGATTTGCGACGGTAATTATTTCTAATTTTATTTTATTAACGGTAAAAAATTTGTCGCAAATCCGTCCTCAAAATGGGGACGGATTTGCGACAAATTTTTTTTTTCCTATCTATACAACGGCTAAAATTTTCGTCTCAAAATCGTCGCAAATTTGTGGCGGCTATTTGCGCGGGGTAAAAAATTTAAATATCGTCACAAATTCGTTGCAATTCTGTCGGATTACGACGGACTTTATTTATGTTTTTTATTAATGATAAAAAAATCGTTGCAATTCTGTCGCAAAACGGCAACAGATTTGCGACCATATTTAATTTCTAATGTGTTTCTTAAATTCTTTTCTTACTTTTCCATTCCTCCAATAAGTTTCTAGTTAGGATTTTTTTATAATCAACATTTATGACATATATTCATTTTATTTATCATATATCTTGTGCTAATATATTTGTTAACCTTATCAACACTATATGTTGTAGAACATTATTCAATCTTATACATTAGTCATACTTAAAGCTTTAATTATTAGTATTATACACATATGTGATATACTTTTATATGTTTTGTATCATTCATCATTATAGTCAATAGATATGTTATATCAAAATAATTGACAAAATACATATTCGTACGTGTCTTTATATAAATATTATTAAATATAGAGTACCAATACTTCATAAATAGTTCATTTAAGAATTTCGTGAGGTGCGGCGCACAAAAAATAAAAAAGGATCCAAGAATAGGAAGAAAAAAAATAATCCGTTCCAATTCTTTTGCAAATCCGTCGCAAAAATTAATCCGTGGCAATTCCGTCGCATAACTGCGACGGATTTGCGACGCCTATTATTTCTTTATGTAAATGTAAATTTCCGTCGCAAATCTGTCGCAGATCTGCAACAGATGTGCGACGGATTTTTTAAACATTTTTTATTTCTGTTTTTTAATTTCCGTCGCAAATCCGTTGCAGATCTGCGACGAAATTTATTTAAACTTTTTTTTATTTAAATTCTGTCACAGATCGGCAACGGATTTGCGACAGAATTTTTAATTTAAGTAAAAAATATTTAAATAAATTCCGTCGCAAATCCGTTGCAGATCTGCGACGGATTTGCGACGAAATTTATTTAAACTTTTTTTATTTAAATTCTATCGCAAATCCGTCATAAAATTGCAACGTATTTGCAACGGATTTATCGGTCGCAAGATCTGCGACCAAATAAAATTTCTAATGTGTTTTCTTAAGTTCTTTTCTTTCGCTTCCACTCCTCCAATAAGTTTATGTTAGTATTTGTTAATAATCAATATTTATGAAATAAATTCATTTTAATTGTAATATATGTTGTGCTACTATATGTATTAATTAACCCACCAACACTATATATTGTAGAACATTATATATTATAAATTGGTTCTACTCAAAGATATAAGTATATATTAATATTATACACATATGAAATACACATTTATATATTTTGTATCGTGTGTCATTATAGTCAATAGATATGTTATATCAAAATAAATTACAAAATATATATTCGTATGTGTCTTTATATAAAGACTATTAACTATAGAGTATCAATATTTCATATTACATATTACAAGCATACTATATTTATAAATATTTAAATAGTTCATTTATAAACACCGTGAGGTATGGCTCACAAAAAACAATTAAGGATGCAAGAATATGAGGGAAAAAAATTAATCCGTTGCAATTCTGTTGCAAATCCGTCGCAAAAAATAATCTACCGCAAATCCTTAGTCAATTTGCGACGTTTTTGCGACGGTTGATATTTTTTTATTTACTTTTAAATATCCGTCGCAAATCCGTAGCAAATCTGCGACGGATTTGAGACGGAATTAATGTAAAATTTTTTTATTTTTAAAAATTCTGGCCATCACAAATCCGTCGCATATCTGCAACGGATTTGCGACGGAATTATTTTTATTTTCTTTTTTTTAAATCCCGTCGCAAATCCACCGCCTATCGGCGACGGATTTGCGACGGCATTCAAAATGAAAATTAAAAAATTTTACATTAATTCCGTCGTAAATCCGTCGCCGATCTGCGACAGAATTTAATCCGTCGCCATTTTAGCCACTTATTTTTCCCGTAGCTGTTCTGTTGCAAAGCCGTCGCAAATCGGAGACGAAATATGCCGTCGCAATTTACCGTCGTAAAATTCATTTTTTCTTGTAGTGTTCTATCTTGTTTCAATGATGTTGGTTGGAGTAGTTTGTTATTCATTGATGAAGAATTTTATCCTACCTTGATATATGAATTCTATGCAAACCTAAAAGAAGAAAGAATTGAGACTGTAGGGGATAATGGGATACAATGGTATTCATCTAGAGTATCCCAAGTTGACATTGAATTTAGTCAAGGATTGATAAACAGAATTTGTGGAGTAGGTGACAACGGAGCTAGATATTATTCACCTTACATGCATTGCTATGATCGTGAACTCTTTACATATGTTAGATTTGAAGAAGCATTTACCAATGGAAGAGAGTTTAGATCTATAAAGGAGAGGGAAATCAAGAACTTGGATGCTAGAGGTAGAGTGTTGCATCATATGGTAACTACTGTGATTGTTCCTAATTTTGGACATAAGTCATCAGTTGGAAATATGCATATGGTAATCATGTTAGCCTTGCATGAGTATAGGAGAATGAACTTTGGTTATATAGCCTTGAAACACATGATTACTGCAAGAAAAACAGTAACCAAGGCATTCCCATTTGGAAGGTTATTGACAAGAATCTTTAAGCATTTTAAGATTAAACCTCCGGGAAGAAGGCAAGCTTTTAAGAGTGGGGAGATTTACACTAATGAAACTCTTAAGAGAATGCAATTAGTTCTTGATGAGGATAATGTATGGAGGACAAAAAGAGAAACCCCTCCAAAAAGAATAGAAAGAGAAGAAAAGATAGAAAGTGAAGAGGAGGAAGAAGAAGAGGATGAAGAAGAAACCCTTGCTAGAGAAATGAAGACAAAAAGGAAGCATGACACCTCCAGTGAGGGGGAGCAACCTCCAACAAAAACGAGATTGTCTGAAGAAGAAACTGGAATTGGTTCAAGTGGTGAAGGAGTAACTAGAGGTGACACCATAGTGGCCAAAGCATTTCAAGAAGCCTTGAACAATCATGTCAAGGAAATGGAGAAGATTTATAAGTTTTTTGAATCATTTGCTCCAATGGTTCTTGGAAAGTTAGATGGACTGGAGAGTAGGGTAAAGCACATTGAAGAAATCCTTATGAGAAATGTTCAAAGTGGTGAAGGACCCTCTAAGCCTCAAGATGGAAATGGGGAAGAAGGAGATAGGGAAGAAAAGAAAGGAGATGATAATGACAGTAATGATGAAGATGATCATCAAGGTGGAAATGAAGAGACTGTGGCAGAAGAAGAAGAGGAAGAACATGCTCATGAAGAGCCACAAATAGTAGGCAGCCAAGTAGCTCAAGCTAAAATAGTCTCTCCATCAATAATCCCTTTCAGTCATGGAAGAGTGAAGCACTTGGCCATCAAGAAAGGAGTGAGCCGAGCCTCTCCATCAACATCAACATCACAAGACTAAGCTTTCTTTCCCTCTATTCTATTTACTACTTTTATTTGTTATTGTATTTACTGTCGTTATGAGTTATGTATTCTGAACTTATTAAGTATTTTGCTGCATTTTATGTAATAGTGAAGCTCAATGATGAAATCTCAGTGATAAGAGCTTCCTTTATGTGCTAAATTGATAGTCTCATTTTCATTGATCCCTCTTTTATTTTTTTTTGAGTGATGACAAAAGGGGAGAAAAATGATGATATGATGACTGCAATATAAATGACTGCAATATGATGACTGCAATGATATTCTGTGATGAACTCGATTATGCAAAATGCATTTTGCATCTATGCTTGAATTTTTTTTTTACAAATGAATGCATGAGTCCTGAAATTTTGTAAAGCTAAACTGAGTTGCAAAAACTTTGGATTCAAAATTCGGATGCAAGGTTTAAAAATTTGGATGCATCCATGTTTGTGGCCAAAAAGTGATCTTTTGTTGTTCAAATTGATTCAAATATGTTTTAATCTCTTCCATTATGTTTGAACAACCTTAGGAAAGCTATATTTCACTTTAAACATTCATTATATTGAATTTATTGCAATTTGGACTTGAAATCTCAAAATTCGGATGCATGTTCTGAAATTCAGATGCATCCATATTTTGTTACCAAAATGTGCTCTTTTGTTGTTCAAATTAATTCAAATATATTTTAATCTCTCATAATATGTTTGAACAAACTTAGGAAATATTATTTACAGAATTTGAAGCCTTTGATTATCTTATTTTAAAGTTTGGACTTGCTATGCAAAAATTCGGATGCATGATATCTCTAGTCCAAATGTGTTGAAAAGTGAGCACAATCTAAGGGGGAGCATTGTTAAACTGTTACAACCTTTAAAACCTCTCTTAGAAGTTTTCTTAAATGCTATATCTTCTATCCTAGTTAGTTGGAAGGAAGGAGGAAAATGGAGGTTGGTTGGGTCATAGGCTCATATTGAGCCTTTTGTATGTCAATGTGCTAAATTGGTTATTTTCTATCATTGACATTAATACTTCTATGTACTACATTGTTTTAATCTATCACATTTTGCATCAAAGTTTGTCATCATCAAAAAGGGGAGATTGTTAGCCCTAAGGGCAAATCATGTAATTTTGATTAATGACAAATATTGATGAGGACTAATATGCTTATATGTCGTGTGATAGGTTTTGTGAACTAAGAAGTATGAAGTCTCATTGCTTTGAAGCCAAAGTGCAAGAACAACTTTAGTAAAGCAAAGTGATTGAAGTTTGAAGAAGGTCGTTCTTAGATGATCTAAAGGCATTGAAGACTTGAAGTGTAGAGTGTATATACTGAGTAGGTAAATCTCTATGTAAACTCTACACTTGTATGTCTTGATTATCATTGAATGCATAAGAGAGTATAAAATGAGTCTTATGATCTTAAAAGGTTTTGAATGAATTTTTTTGATGAATGTGGTTTTGTGTCCTAAAAGTTTTTAAGTAAACATTATATGATCAAAGGAATTTGATTTTGGTTTTCAAACTTATATATGTCTAAATAAGTTTTCTATACATACCAAATGTTTTTCAAACTTATTGAAGTTAAATCTCAAATGATTTTACAAAGTTTGAATATGCTTCCAAAAAATTCGGTCGTCCTAATTTTGTAGCAAAAGTTTGCTACTGTTCTTCCAGAGAAATTCTAAAGAAGATTCGGACGCATGAAGAAAAATTCGGTCGTCCGAATTTTGGCCTTCAGCATGGTCACTTTTTTTCTAGAGAAATTCGGACGAAGATTCGGACGCAGCAGGAAGAATTCGGTCGCCCGAAAAATTCGGACGCAGAATTCGATAATTCGAATTTCCTGAAAATAGCCGTTTTATAGCTGTTAAAACTGATTTTCAAATTCTATAAAAGATATAAACATGTAATCTTTTGCAAGTTTTGAATTCTTGAGAACTCTAAGCATTCTAAAGCCTTTTACAAACATTTTCTTAAGCTGTCTTATGTCTTGTGCATTCAATTGATCAATCTAAAAGACATCAAAGTGTGAAGGTGCAAGTTTGTCTAAAAATCTACCAACAAGTGGTAACACCTACACAGTCTTATCTTTTTATCAATTTGTGTTTTTCTACTAGCTCTTGCAAGGTTATCTTGATAACATAAAACCCTTTAGATAGGGGTGATCCTTGAAGTTGTGATTCAAGGTTGTTTGAGATATAAAACCATTGTGTGTGGTGAGCCTTGTTTGTAAAAGTTACTAGAAGAGGTTGTGAGTGTAAAACCATAGTGCGGTGAACCTCTCTTGTAATTTGTAAACCTGAGCATATAGTAGATTGGTTGAAATCCTTAAGTGTAGGCTTAAGGCAGTGGACGTAGATCTTGAGGATCGAACCACTATAAATTGCTTGTGTTCTTTGATCTTACTTTCTTGTATTGCTGTGCTATAAATTGCTTATAACTTGACTCATATAATATGTTCTTTACTTACACGTATAAAAGGTTTTAATTTGGGAAAATTAGCCAAATACCTAATTCACCCCCCTCTTAGGTATTTCACGTTCATTGTACAGTACTGTTTAAAATTCGGACGACTGAATTTTTCCAGGTGCCTCCAAACGTGCGTCTGAATTTCTCTGGAAAAATACTGTTCACAATACAGAAAAAATTCGGACGACTGAATTTTTCCAAGTGCGTCCGAATTTTGCGTCTGAACTTTTTAAACTTTGTCAAAACATATTCAAATCAATTCAAACAAGTTGGAAAACCTTCTAGCCTAAAAGATAAGTCATTAAAGACATTTTAAGTGCAAAAATCATTGATGAAAACTTGATAATTAAGTTAAGTTCAACACCATTGAAACTTTTCAAATCAAGTTTTGTGCTCTCAATTGCAACTCATAGATTCCAAGGCTTAAGAGTGTAGGGTTTACAAAGTTTACCTATTAAGCACATGTAACCTACACTTCATGTCTTCAAAGCCTTCAATCATCTTGAACAAACTCTTCAATCTTCAATCGCTTTGACATATTGGAGTTGTTCTTGCATTATGGCTTCAAGGCAATGAGACTTCATTCTTCTTAGTTCACCAATCCTATCACACAATATATAAGCACATTAGTCCTCATCAATATTTGTCATTAATCAAAAACTACATGATTTGCCCTTAGGGTTAACATATTTCCTTTTATAAATTGAGTTAGATCAGATTATGATTACTTGTTTCAATGAAAAAATAATTAAATCAATGACAAAGCAATAAACAATCTAAGAACAATGAACACAAGCAATTTATAGTGGATCGATCTCTTCAAGATCAACGTCCACTACCTTGAGTCTGCACTCAAGGATTTCAACCAATCTACTATATGCCCAAGTGCAATAATTACATACGAGGCTCACCACACAATGGTTTTACACCAACAACCTCTTTAGTAATTCTACACACAAGGCTCACCCTACTAAAAGGATTTTATATCTACAAACAACCTTGAATCAAAATTTCAAGGATCACCCTTACCTAAAGGATTTTATGTTTAGAAGAAAACCTTGTAATGAGCTCGTAGAAAACAAAATTAAATGGAGAATGGATGAGATGTTACCACTTCTTGGTAGATAATTACACAATGTTGCACCACTTCACTTTGTCGTCATTGGAATCTTGAATGATCACTTGTAAGCACAAGACAAAAGAGAACTTTGATGTTTGCAAAAGATTTTAGAATGTTAAGATTTCTCAAAGATTCAAAACTTACAAAAAATCTGGAGTTTATGGCTTTTATAGATTTCAAAAATCATTTTTAACAGTCATAAAACGGCTAGTAACGGCTAGTTTCAGAAGAGTTCAGACAACCGAATTTTTTATTGTGCGTCCGAACTGTTGTCCGAACTTTACTGTTTCATGCTGTCTGAAAAAATTCGGACGACCGAATTTTGTGCAGTGCATCCGAACTTGCGTCCTAATTTCTCTGAAAAAACAGTAAGCATGCCAGTAGGGAAAATTCGGACAACCAAATTTTTTTCTTTGCATCCGAACTTGCGTCCGAATTTCTCTGGAAGTATAGTAGCCATTTTCAAAATTTGTGAAATAATTTGAAATTCAACTTCAATAAGTTTGAAAATATTTTGTATGAATAGATAAGTCATTTAGACGCAAACACACTTGTGATAAGGGTGAACCTTGTTTATTGGATTGAATAGAGGTTGTTGTGGTAAAACCCATTGAAGGGTGAGCCTCATGCGTAATTGTTTGGAGAGATCGAACCACTATAAATCGTGTGTTCATTTTCTTATAGCTTTACTTGTTTACATACTTGCGTTATTATTATTTGTTCTTAGTTGTTGATTATTAATTGTGGTCTTATTGTTTGATCATCTTGTCTCAATCATCAAATCACTTATAAACTCGAAGTTTGAGAATTTAAAGAAGAGCTTTTATTAAGGCAAAGGATTATCAAAAAGGGAAAAGATTTTTGATAATTAGCCAAAGACCTAATTCATCCCCTCTTAGGTCTTTCAGATCCATTTTATAGTCCAAAATGATTTCAAACTATTTGTGCTTCATTTCTGATCATTTTGAATAAGTTTGAAATGTTCGGACTCCAATTCTGACGTCCCAACTTTATTTCATAGCTGCTGAATTTTCAAAAAAATTCGAGAGCTTGCGTCCCAATTCAGTAGACCAAATTTATCCTGGTAGTTTGAAAATAGAAAAATTCAGACGATAATTCGGATACAAAGGCCCAAATTCGGTCAACCGACTTTTACTGTTACTAACTATTATTTGAACGTTGCAACTGACTTTTAAACCCTATAAAAGACATAAGCTTCAGATTTTTGGGTAGTTGTTTTGAGCTTTTAAGAATCTTTACTCTTCCCAATCATTCTCTATCAAAAAAGCTCTCTTTTGTCTTGTGCTAAAAAGTTCAAATTCAAGATTCCTTAGACAAAAAAGTGAAGGTTTGCTAATTTGTCATCATCTACCAAAGTGTTGGTAACTTTCTTATCTTATACTTTATCAACTTGTTGTTTTTAAGGTTATCTTGAATCTAAAACCCTTGTGATAGGGTGAGCCTTGATCATTTGTAATTGAAAAGTGGTTGTGGAGTAAAATCCTTGTGGGGTGAGCCTCTACTGTATTATTTGATCAACTCGTGCTATAGTTGAGTTTGATTGAAATCCATGAGTTGGTGCTCAAGTAGTGCATGTACATCTTGAGTGATCGAACCACTATAAATTGCTTGTGTTGTCTCTTGTCTTCTATTTCTTTTAAATTTGGAATCATATTCTATTCACTTGCATTTCTTGTTAAGTGTTTGATTTCATTCATCTTCCAAATCAATATTCTCAAAAAGGAAAAGATTTTGAAAATTAGCCAAAGACCTAATTCACCCCCTCCCTTAGGTCTTTCAATTGGTATCAGAGCTTGGCTTCTTTGTAAAGGTTTGACAACCTTGAAGTTAAGATCTTATGGCTAATGTTTCAAACTTGCCTTATTTGGAATGGTCTTTCACAAATAGACCTCCTTTGTTTGGTGGAACAAATTTCACAAAGGACCTTATATACCAATGAGGATGAGAGCCGATGGAGTCACTAGGGAACCAAAGCTTTTGGATGAATATGATGAAAGTGAGTCAAGAAAGATTGCCTTGAACTACCTAGTAATGAACAATTGGAGTTGTACTTTGGACATCAATGAATACAACCAAGTAACCGGATGTGACACTGCTCATGACATGTGGAGACTTCTTCAAGTAAGTAATGAAGGCACAAATCAAGTGCTGGAGTCAAAGCTTGCTATGCTAGTAAGGGATTATGAACTATTCACCATGAAGCTAGGGGAGAGCATTAGTAGCATGTTCATAAGATTCACCAACATCTCAAATGAATTGAAGTCATATGGGAAGAATTACTCTTTTGGTGAAAAAAATAGAAAGATCTTGGATGCTCTACCCAAGTCTTGGAAACCAAAAACTCTTGCAATTGAAGAATCAAAAGATTTGAAGGTTCTTCCTCTTGAGGAACTCATTGGATCATTTCTCAGTTATGAGATAAAGATAAAGAGATTAAATAATCTTGAAGATGAGGAGAAAGGGAGAAAGGAGTGATACTTAAAGTCTCTGGCAATCCAAGTGAGCAAGAGGATTTATCTAGTGATGGCCATGGTGGTTAAGAAGTCCAAGAAGTTCTATAAAAAGGGATTTCTCAAGAAAGGAAAGAGACCTTCCAAGAAAAGAGGACAATCATCTTCATTGTTCAAGCCTCAATGCTATGAGCGCAAGAGTACCAAACACCTTGTAGCCAATTACCCCAAAGCAATGGAGAAGGAAAGAGAAGCTAAATTCAAGAAGAAGAAATCCATTAAGAAAGGCAAAGGATTAGTAGGTGCTTGGGATCAACATGCCAATGAAGATAGTGGAGATGACAATGAGGAAAGAGCAAATGTGTGCTTCATGGCTGTGGATGATGACGTACGGTCTATTCCTTCAACCTCTACACATTGTGATGATGATATTGATGATCATAGCGAATTGCTTGTAGATATGTATAGTGAATAGAAAAAGGTTTCAAAAAGAAACAAAGAGATGAGATTCAAAGTTGAAAATTTATTGAAAGAGAATTCAAAAATATTTTGGGATAACAAAAAACTTCTTGAACCATTGATTGTTTAAATATTGAGAAAGAAGTTTTAAATGTTTCTTGGCAAAACATATCTCTTGAGAACAAATCTCTTTGTGCTAAAATACCCCACTTTAGAGAAAATGATTGTTGATATGACTTATTAGAAAACAATGTTGATGATCTCACCTTATGTGTAGAAAAATTTACAAATGGTAGAGACAATCTTGAAAAACTACTTGGATCTCAAAGATCTTCTTGTGTGAAAAATAGTCTTGGTTACAATCATGTAATAATGTTTCAAAATACAAAAATTATTCTGTTAAAGCTACATCTACCTCTATGCCTTATACATGTTGTAATTATTATGGTAGAAATGGTCACAAGGCCGCTAGGTGTTATGTGAAAAGAAAGGTTGAGAGTGGTGTTAAGACCATTTGGAGAGCTAAGGGAATTATCACTAACCCCCTTAGACCCAAGGACATGTGGGTACCAAAAGTCACTTCCTCTCATTTGATGTAGGTAAATATTCCTTGAAGATCAACAGCTACCAAGTGCTTTCTTGATAGTGGATGACGGGAAATGCTTCACCCATTAGTGAACTTCAAGCCACAAGTGATGGATTTGTCACATTTGGTGACAAGAAGAGAGGAAGAATTCTCAGAGTAGGTAACATTGGCAAAGGATCTTTCCCTCTTATTAAATAGTTTTACTCATTGATGACTTGAAATATAATTTCCTTAGCATTAGTCAATTATGTGACAATAGATGCAAAGTTGAGTTTAAATATGATAGATGTACCATTCTTGATAGTGTAAGTGGAAAAACTATTTTTGTTGCTAATAGAGTTGGGAATATATATGTGCTATATCTTGATGAACGTGTTGCCAATGATGTTAAATGTCTTTCTGTTCATGACAATGATGGTTTTCTTTGGCATAGAAGATTAGGTCATGTGAGCATGGATTTGTTGAACAAACTTTCCTCTCAATATTTGGTTAGCGTATTGCCAAAAATGCATTTTGAAAAAAATCGTCTTTGTGATGCATGCCCATATAGAAAACAAACAAAAACATCTTTCAGACCCAAGAAAATGGTTTCAACATCAAAACCTTTTAAACTTGTTCATATGGATTTATTTGGGCAAATGAGAACCACTAGTCTTGATGGTAAGAAGTATGCATACGTTATAGTTGATTTTTTTTCAAGATTCACTTGGGTACTCTTTTTATCACAAAAGGATGAAGCATTTCATGATTTTGTAAAACTTTTCAGAGAGGTTCAAACCTCTCTTGATTGCAAATTGATATCTATTATAAGTGACAATAGAAAAGAATTCTACAATCAAGATTTTACAAAACTTTGTGATGAAAATGGAATTGTTCACAACTTTTCGGCTTCCAAAACACCTCAACAAAATGGGGTTGTTGAAAGGAAAATTCTTAATTTACAAGAAATGGCTAGGCCTATACGTTGTGAAAATTCTTTTCCAAAATATTTTCCAGCCGAAGCCGTAAACACTGCATACTATGTTATGAATAGAGTTCTTTTGAGGCTATTTTTGAGAAAAACACCCATTGAACTTCTATTTGGTAGAATACCCTCTATTCCATATTTCCAAGTGTTTGGCTTTAAGTGTTTAATATTGAATATGTGTGACAACTTGGGAAATTGTGATAGAAAATTGGATGAAGGTATATTCCTTGGTTATTTCTGTAGCAAGAAAGCTTACAGAGTTTACAATAAAAGAACTTTATGTGTTGAGTAAACCATACGTGTGAGTTTTGAAGAGTCTAACATCTACTTGGATAGAAAAGATGATGATGATGTAGGTACCTCCATGATCGATAATCAAACTCATCATCAAACACCTACTTTGGAAGACCGCTCCAAAGAAGAAGAAATAATAGAGCAAGAACAAGATGGCCAACCTAGCAATGACCAAGAGCTCCCAAAGGATCTAAAATATGCAAGAGGACACCCTAAGGAGCATATCATTGGTGATGTATCTCAAGGTGTTCAAACAAGACGGTACATCATTGACAACTTTGCACTTTTATCTCACATTGAGCCTAAAAATATTAACGATGTATTGTGTGATGATTTTTGGATTGTTGCTATGCAAAAGGAATTAAATCAATTTGAAAGAAACAAAGTTTGGATTCTTGTCCCAAGACCCCTTGATCACCCCCATTATTGGCACAAAATGGGTTTTTAGAAACAAACTTAATGAATCCAGAGAAGCTGTTAGAAACAAGGCTAGACTTGTTTCCCAAGGATTCAATCAAGAAAAGGGCATTGACTATAATGAAACTTTTGCTCTGGTAGCTAGACTTGAATTTATAAGAATTCTTTTGGCATTTTCTTGGTTTAAAGGTTTTAAGTTATTTTAAATAGATGTCAAACGTGCTTTCCCAAATGGCGTTATTGATGAAGAATTTTAAGTGGAACAACCTTCGGTTTTGCTCGTGAAAAGTTTCCTAACCGTGTCTTCAAAATATCTGAAAGACCTAAGAGGGGGGGGGGTGAATTAGGTTTTTGGCTAATTATCGAAAATCTTTTCCCTTTTTGCAAACCCTTTGCCTTAATGAAAGCTCTTCTTTAAATTCACAAACTTCTAGTTTATATGTGATTTGATGGTTAAGACAAGATTATCAAACTATAAGATCACAACCAATCAATCAACAACTATGAACAAATAATAATAACACAAGTATGTAACAAGTAAAGCTATAAAGAAATGAACACACGATTTATAGTGGTTCGATCTCTCCAAGATCTACATCCACTACCTTGAGTCCACACTCAAGGATTTCAACCAATTCACTATATGCTCAATTTAGGCAATTACACAAGAGGCTCATCCAACAAGGATTTTACACCAACAACCTCCTTTGTAATCCTACAAACAAGGCTCACCCTTCCACAAGGATTTTATATCTAAATACAACCTAAAGACCAATCTAATCCAAGGCTCACCCACACACGGGTTTTACACCACAACCTTGATTAATTTAATCTATGGCTCACCCATACCAAAAGGGTTTTACATAACTATAACCAAGACCATTTTTGACAAGAGGAGATCTTTGAGCTCCAAGAATTTTATCAAGATTGTCCCTTCCTTTTGTAAATTTTTCTATACATGATGTAAGGTCATCAACCTTCTTTTTCAAAGTCTCATGATCAACAAGCATTCTTTCAAGAGACAAAATCTTTTCACAAAGAATCTTATTTTCAAGGGACATATTTTGTAAAGAGACATTTAAAACTTCTTTTTCAATATTCAAACAATCAATAGATTCAAGAAGTCTTTTGTTTTCACAATATAATTTTGAATTTTCATTCAATAACTCATTAATTTTGAATTTCATTTCCTTATTTCTTTTTGAAGCCTTTTTTAATTCTTCATACATTTCAACAAATAATTCATTAGGATTATCAATATCATCATCACAACAAGTAGAAGTAGAAGAAGTGGATTGTACCTCATCATTTATTGCCATAAAGCACATATTGGCTCTTTCCTCATGTGTTACTTGAAGAAGTCTCCACATATCGTGAGCGGTGTCACATACACTCACTCGATTGTATTCATTCACGTCCAATGCACAACTCAAGATGTTCATTGCTTGGTAGTTTAAAGTTATCTTTCTTGAATCATTCTCATCAAGTTCCTCCATAGGCTTTACTTCCTTTGTAATTCCATCAACCTTTATTCTCATAGGCACATAGGGACCTTGCTCAATGATACTCCACAAATCAAAGTTAATAGAACAAATAAAAATTCTAATTCTAGATTTCCAAAGTGTATAATTAGAACCATCAAACAAAGGAGGTCTATTTGTAGATGAACCTTCCATATAAGGAAAATTTGATAAACTAGCCATATAATCTTTACTTCTAGGTTGTTAGACTTTAAAAAGAAGACCTAGCTCTGATACCAATTGAAAGACCTAAGAGGGGGGTGAATTAGGTCTTTGGCTAATTATCGAAAATCTTTTCTCTTTTTGCAAACTCTTTGCCTTAATGAAAGCTCTTCTTTAAATTCACAAACTTCTAGTATATATGTGATTTGATGGTTAAGACAAGATTATCAAACTATAAAATCACAACCAATCAATCAACAACTATGAACAAATAATAATAACACAAGTATGTAACAAGTAAAGCTATAAAGAAATGAACACACGATTTATAGTGGTTCGATCTCTCCAAGATCTACATCCACTACCTTGAGTCCACACTCAAGGATTTCAACCAATTCACTATATGCTCAATTTAGGCAATTACACAAGAGGCTCATCCAACAAGGATTTTACACCAACAACCTCCTTTGTAATCCTACAAACAAGGCTCACCCTTCCACAAGGATTTTATATCTAAATACAACCTAAAGACCAATCTAATCCAAGGCTCACCCACACACGGGTTTTACACCACAACCTTGATTAATCTAATCTATGGCTCACCCTTACCAAAAGGGTTTTACGTCACAAGATAACCTTGTATCAATCACAATAATAGTGTAAAGAAAGAGTTTGGATGTTACCAACACTTCTTGGTGGATGAATACAATTGCTAGCACCACTTCACTTCTTGCCTTTTGAATCTTGAATTTCAACCTTTGAGCATAAGGCAATTTGATAGCTTTTCAAATAATTTTGATGTAAAACAAGTTAGAGCTTGAAGGATTTTGAATGTTCAAAAGTTCTTTCAAAAATCTGGAGTTTGTGGCTTTTATAGATTTGAAAAATTGGCTTTAACAGTAATAAAACGGCTAGTAACGGCTAGTTTCAGCAAAATTCAGACGACCGATTTTTTGGTCGAAAATTTCGAACGTTACTGCTCATTACTGTTTACGGCACTGTTCACAATGCATGGAAAATTCGATCGACCGAATTTTCATCCTGCGTCCGAATTTGCGTCCGAATTTCTCTGGAAAAATAGTCGGCACTGTTCACATGAACAGTGGTACTGTTTAAATGAACAGTAATACTGTTCATTGTGCAAGAAAATTCGGACGACCGAATTTTTCATCCTGCGTCCGAATCTTGCATCCGAATTTTTCAAACTTTGTCAAAACATGTTCAAATCTATTCAAACAAGTTGGAAAACCTTCTAGCCTAAAAGATAAGTCATTAAAGATCTTTTAAGTGCAAAAACCATTGATGAAAACTTGATAATTAAGGTAAGTTCAACACCATTGAAACCATTTAAATCAAGTTTTGTGCTCTCAATTGCAACTCATAGATTCCAAGGCTTAAGAGTGTAGGGTTTACAAAGTTTACCTATTAAGCACATGCAACCTACACTTCATGTCTTCAAAGCCTTCAATCATCTTGAACAAACTCTTCAATCTTCAATCACTTTGACATATTAGAGTTGTTCTTGCATTATGGCTTCAAAGCAATGAGACTTCATACTTCTTAGTTCACAAAACCTATCACACAACATATAAGCATATTAGTCCTCATCAATATTTGTCATTAATCAAAACTACATGATTTGCCCTTAGGGCTAACACTATCCAAGGCATTATATGGTCTAAAACGAGATCCTAGAGCTTGGTATAAAAGATTGAGTAGTTTTCTTTTTTCAAAAGGATTTTGAAGAGGAAAGGTTGACATTACTCTTTCCATAAAAACCTCTTGCAAAAATGATCTTTTACTTGTGCAAATATATGTTGATGATATAATATTCAGTGCTACTAATGTTACTCTTTACAAGGATTTTGCTACGTTAATGCAAAGTGAGTTCAAAATGTCCAAGATGGGAGAACTCAACTTCTTTCTTGGGGTACAAATCAAACAAACCAAGGATGGCACTTTCCTAAATCAATCATAGTATACCAAGGAGCTCTTAAAGAGATTTGAAATGGACGAAGAAAAAGGTATAAGCACTCCAATGAGTTCATCAACCAAACTTGACAAAGATGAGAAAGGCAAAAATGTTGATGAAAATATATATAAAGATATTATTGGTAGTCTACTTTATCTTACTGCAAGTAGAGCGGATATTATGTTTGCTCTTTGCTTGTGTAGTAGATTTCAATCTTGTTCTAAAAAGTGTAACTTAGTTTCTATGAAACGTATTCTCCGATATTTGTTTGATACACATGATTATGGCCTTTGGTTTTCAAAATCCTCTTCTTTTGACCTTGTTGCATATTCGGATGTCGACTATCTTGGATGCAAAGTCGATCGTAAAAGTACTAGTGGTCATTGTCAATTTCTTGGTAGTTGCCTTGTATCTTGGTGTAGTAAGAAAAAAACATGCGTGTCATTATCTACCGACGATGTTGAATATATCACCGCTGATAGTTGTTGTGCTCATGTGCTATGAATGAAGCACAATGTACTTGATTATGGCTTAGATTTCAAATGTGTGCCTATTTTATGTGATAATACTAGTGCTATCAATTTGAGTATAAATCTCATTCAACATTCTAGAACTAAGCATAAAGAGATCAAACATCATTTCATTCGTGATCATGTAGCTAAAGGTGATATATGCTTGGACAATGTGAATACTAGTGATCAAATTGCTGATATATTTACCAAGCCTTTGGCAGAGGAAAGGTTTTGTTACCTTAGAAGAAACTTGGAATTTCAAAATTCAGTTATTAATGTGTGTGTTGAAGTGTGGCAAAAATAGAAAAAATTAAAACGCATAATTTGGATGCATGGAGTGAAATTTGTATGTCCAAACTTCCTTCAGAAAATTTCTGACAGAAAAATTCAAGCGCAAGTTTGGATGAATGACTAAAAATTCAGTTGTCCCTATTTGCTAGACTGAAGAAATAGAGAAATTTTGACATACGTTCAAACATAGACTTGAAAATTTGATCATCCAAACTTTGCGATTTCAGCGATTTTTAATCCGTTCTACTGATCAAATTCTTTATATTAAACCATCTAAATTCTCTCTTCTCACACAACCCACTCTACCCACTCTCATTCAAACACAAATCCATCCTATGCTTCACTGTTACTTCTTGAAAATATCCTAATTTTCTTGTTCTCCACTCTTTATTGTCCTTGAAATCTATCTTTCTCAAGAGAAACTCATCATGGTTCGCTCAAAGAGGGTTAATGTGGCAAAGGGCAAAGGAAAAGACAAAGCTGGAGGTGAAGGGCTCATTATCAACAAACCAAGGCGAATTCGCATTCCACAATCAAACCTTGGAGTTGATCGATTTATTTCTACAAGAGCCATGGTGGAATTTGAAGGTTGGAGCAAGAAAAATAGAAAGATTATTCTAGGCCATAGAGTGGATGTGGATAAGCTCACCAATATCGGTAATGTGCTTTGTCTCTTTGGTGACATAGCTTGGGGTAGTTTGCTCAGGGTGAATGAAGATTATTATCCCACACTTGTCTATGAGTTTTATGCTAATCTTAAGAAAGAAAGGATTGAGCATGTTGGAAATAACATTATACAATGGGATTCGTCTAGAGTATCCCAAGTAGATTTTGAATTCAATGATGCTTTAGTGAACCATATTTGTAGTGTTGATGACATTGGTGCTAGATATTATTCTGTGGGACAACATTGTTACATCCATGAATTGTTCACCAATGAAAGATTTGAGGAGGCATTCGCTAATGGTAATAGATTTAGGTTCATTAGGGAAAGAGAAATCAAAGCATTTGATGCTAGAGGATGTGTTATGCATCACATAATTACTACATGATCATCCCTAATTTTGGACATAAATCATCAGTTGGTAATATACATGTGGTGATTATGCTTCCCTTGCATGAGCATAGAAAACTAAATTTTGGATTCATGGCATTAAAGCATATGATTAGTGCAAGAAAAACTGCAAATAAAGCCTTGCCTTATGGGAGATTGTTAACAAGGATTTTCAAGCATTTCAATGTCCAACTCCCTGGAAGAGGAAATTAGATGAAAACTTGGGAAATCTGCACCAACAAATCTCTCAAGAGAATGCAATTGACTCTAGATGAGGATGGTGTGTGGAGGATGACAAAAGAGACCCCTCTAAGGGGTGAGAAAATAGAAACAAGTGGTGATGAAGAAGAGGAAGAAGAAGTTGAAGAAGAAGAGGAGGGGACTTTAGCTAGGGAAAGGAAGAGTAAGAAGCGAAATGATTTATCAAGTGAGGGGGAGCAACCTCACACAAAGAGAAGATTATTTGAAGAAGAGCCCTCTCCTCAATCTCATCGAAATCTAGGAGACATTCCTAGTGAGGAGGGAGTTACTAGAAGTGATACTATTGTAGCCAAGGTATTCCAAGAGGCCTTGAAAAACCATGTAAAGGAGATGAAAAAGTTGTACAAGTTCTTCAAATCCTTTGCTCCTATGGTGCTAAGTAAGTTGGAGGGCTTGGACACTAGGGTGAAAAATATTGAAGAACTATTGATGAAGAACACACAATGTGGTGAATGCCCTCTAGGCCTCAAGCTAAGGATGAGAAAATGATGAAGGAGATGAGGAAAGAAAGAAAAGGAAAGAGGATGGAGATGATGAGGATAATGATGAGGATAACGATGGAGATGATGATCAGGGAGGCAACTTTGAGTTTGTGGCTAGAGAAAGTGAGAAAAATAAGGATGTTCAAGAGAAGCCGCAAGAAGTTGAAAGCCTTGAAGGAAGCATGATAGAAAGGACCGAGGTCACTTCACCATCTACTACTTCATTGGCCAATGAAGAGTCAAACACGTGGTCAAGAAAAGGGAGACAAGAAGATCCTCCCGGTTGCTAATCCATTGTAAATTTGCAACGACTTAGCGACAAAAATGTGAAAAAAATAAAAAACTTTCAAATTTTCAAAACACAAGTCCAAATATGTGTATTATCTAAGGGGATGCCTTGCATATTGACTATAACCTCTAAAACCCTTCTTAGAATGCGATCTAAATTCTTTTATACTATGTTGTCTATTTAACATGGATAGAGGAAGGCTTATGGAGGTTGGTTAGGTCATAGGCTCAATTGTTGAGCCATATTTAAAATTGATTTTCAATTGGTATCATCTTTAATTAGTACATGACATAAATACTTCTCTATGCTTAAATTGTCTAAACCATCCCATTTTGCATCAGAGTTTGTCATCATCAAAAAGGAAGAGATGGTAAGCCCTAAGGGCAAATTATATTGTTTTGATTAATGACAAACATTGATAAATGCAAAGTCCTAAGCAAATAATGTTTATTAATCTTGATATGGACTGATGCGCTAAATTATTGTGTGATAGGATTTTTGAATTGAGAAGAATAGAAGTCTCATTGCCTTGAAGTTAAAAGTGTCAAAACAATTCAAGGTTTTCGAAGTGGTTGAGGATAAAAGAGTTTATTCAAGATAATTGAAGGCTTTGAAGACTTAGTGTAGGCTTACAAATGCATTATAGGTATATCTTTGTAATCCTTACACTTGTTTGTCTTTGGAATCTAAAGTATTTTCAAGAGAGTTTAAAACTTGGTTTTCAAACTCAAATGATGTATCTTACAATTGTTTTTACCAAGTTCGTGAAAACGGTCCTTGGACTAAAAGCTTTTGAAAAGATTCATTTTATAGTCCAAAATTATTTCAAATTTATTATGCTTGATTTCTAATCATTTTGAATAAGTTTGAAATGTTCGGACTCCAATTCTGAAGTCTGAACTTTATTTCATAGCTGCTGAATTTCCAGAGAAATTCAGACGACCATTTGGAGGCTTGTGTCTAAATTCAATCGACCGAATTTATCCTAGTAGCTTGAAAACATAAAAAATTGGACTATCATTCAGACACAAAGGTCCGAGTTTGGTCAATCATATTTTACTATTACTAGCTATTATTTGAATGTTGCAACTGATTTTTAAACCTTATAAAAGATATAAACTTCAGATTTTTGTGTAGTTTGTTTTAGCCTTTAAAAATCTTTACTCTTCCCAATCACTCTCTATCAAAAAAGTTCTCTTTTGTCTTGTGCTAAAAAGTTCAAATTCAAGATCCTTAGACAAAAAAGTTAAGGTGTGCTAATTTGTCATCATCCACCAAAGCGTTGGTAACTTTCTTATGTTTTACTTCATCTACTTATTGTTTTCAAGGCTATCTTGAGGATCTAAAACCCTTGGGATAGGCTGAGCTTTGATTATTTGTAATTGAAATGAGGTTGTGGAGTAAAACCTTTGTGGGGTAAGCCTCTATTGTATTATTTGATCAACTTGTGCTATAGTTGAGTTTGGTTGAAATGCTGGAGTTGGTGTTCAAGGTAGTGGATGTAGATTTTGAGTGATAGAACTATTATAAATTACTTGTGTTGTTTGTGGTCTTCTATTTCTTTTAAATTTGAAATCTTATTCTATTCACTTGCATTTCTTGTTAAGCGTTTGATTTCATTCATCTTCCAAATCAATATTCTCAAAAAGAAAAAATTTTAAAAATTAGCCAAAGACCTAATTACCCCCTCTTAGGTCTTTCATATATGAAACCGCTTGGATATTGCACGAACCTATTAGCAAGTTGAACAATTATATATATTTCTTTGACCTTTCCCAAACACAACTTATTAAACACAAATAAGGTCATTGAGCTTATACTGGCACAAAGATCACACAAGACATTAGTAAACAACTAATCCCCAATATGTGGCATGGAATTCTAACACACTAGGGATATGGCAAAGAAGAATAATAAACATTGGAATTTGAATAGTCAACCATACCCTTTTTCTTACCCTCATTGAAAGGAATTAACTCTTTCTCACGTAGCTCTCTCTTCTCTTCATGTTTAGGAGATTCTCGCTCTTGAAGATGTGAACTCTTCCTTGTTTCCTTCTTAATCCTTGGAGCTTCCAACGCATGCCCACTCCTTAAAGGGATAGCCTTAAAATCCCTGGGATTCTTCTTTGTATCACTAAGCAAGGAACCATTAGGTTTATTTAAAAGAAGATTAGCAATTTGACCTACCTTTATTTCAAGATTTTTTATGTTTGCATCTGCACTCTGAAACTTATTCTTGGCAGAGTTCATGAACTTTTGGGTGCTCGATGCAAGTTTTTAAATGATATCCTTCAAATTTTCTTTCTTATCTTGTAGAGGGTTGAATCTGGATGATTGCCTTTGTCCTTGATTTTGAGACCCAAAAACATTTGAATGATTTTTCCATTTAGGATTGTAAGTAAAAGAGTAGGGATTGTTTTGCCTTTCACCTACATAATGAACACCATTATCAGTCCCATAATTCATGGAAGGGTTAGGAAGATTACCTCATTGAATTGAGAAGAAGTAGGCCCTTGATTTGGATTTGCCACAAATCTCAAGTTGCTCAATTTTTGATTGAGAACGGAAATCTAAGTGTTAAAATTGCCTTAGAATTCTAAGATTCACACTTCAAGTCTATATTGGTTGGCCACATGTTTTTCATGGTTTATCTTAGTCTTTGGGTGGCTAAGGAAATTCAATATTGGTTAGCTATGTTTCGTGACCTAACTTGGACTAAGATGGCACAATGTTGGTTGGCTATGTTTGGTGAGCTAACTTAACACATTTTCAACAATGGTAGGAAGACTTGAAGTTTGTTCACATGGTGATACATCTCTATATAAGGCAATCTTGCTTGGAGCAAAGAAGACATCCAAAAGAGAGGAATTCATCCAAGAGAGAAATCCTCCAAGAGCATCTCCCTAAACTATCCTCTCTCTTCATATACTATCTCTTCTTTTATATGCACACTCTTATCATATTTATTGAGTGTAGTGAGGTGTTAGCTTGAGTGTATTTTTTGTGTGAGTGTGGAACCATTTGTATCTTCTCCATATTTTTCATAGTGCATTTACTTCTCTCTCGCCCTGTGGTTTTTCCTTTTATATTGGAGGGTTTCCACGTAAATTTTGTGTCTCTTCCATTTGTTATTTTACTTCTCATTTTATCATCAACTACCCAAACTAAATATTTATCCATTACCACGTTAATTCCGCAACAAACTGGTTTCAGAGCGTTGTAATATTTATTTGGGTTTCACAACATGGCTTCTATCATGAAATTTGATGTTGAGAAGTTTGATGGAAAAATTAGTTTTGGCATTTGGCGAGTTCAGATGATTGCCATTCTTACCCAGCATCAGTTGAAAAAGGCCCTTGCGGGAAAGACGAAAAAGCCGAACACCATGTCGGATGAAGATTGGGAAGAGTTGGATGAAAAAGCCTTGTCAACGATCCAACTTTGTTTATCCAAAGAAGTTATGCGAGAGGTTATCAAGGAGGATACATCTACAGGTATGTGGCTTAAGTTGGAGTCATTGTATATGACGAAAAATCTTGCCAAGATTCGTCTCAAGGAGTGCCTCTTTACCATTAAGATGGTCGAAGGTACACCCATTCAAACTCACCTTGATGAGTTTAATTCCATTATAGTTGATTTGGAAAATTTGGATGTTGAAATCAGTGATGAAGATAAAGCTGTTTTGTTAGTATGCTCGCTCCCCCGGTCATACCGTAACTTTAAGGATATTATGTTATACGGTAGTAATGAGACCCTAACATTTGATGATGTCAAACAAAATCTCTTGTCTAAAGAAAAATATGACTATGAGAATAATTCAAAGGATGAAGCTGAAGGGTTAATTGTTAGGGAGAACTATGGATCATGGTAGTAGCAGTAAAAGTAAATCCAGATCAAAGTCTAGAGGCCGAGATAATAAGAAATTTTGTCGCTATTGCAAGAAAAAGGGACATGTAATTTCAGAATGCTTTAAGTTGAAGAATAAGCAGCAAAGAAGCGAAAACAATAATCAAAAGAATTTAGAAAATTCAGCTGAAGCAAGTATTGCTCAAAAAGAGTCTGAAGGTGAAGTTTTGTCTGTTACTGATTTTGGAACTAGATCTAAAACGGAATGGATTCTAGATTCTGGTTGTTCCTATCACATGTGTCCTCATAAAGATTGGTTTACCACTTATGAATCAGTTGATTGTGGTGTTGTCTTAATGGGGAATAATGCTCAGTGTAAAGCTGTTGGAAAAGGAACAATTAGAATTAAAATGCATGATGGCATGATTAGAACTTTAACTGGTGTTAGACATGTTCCTGATTTGAAACGAAACCTTATCTCTCTTGGCACCTTGGAGTTCCTTAGGTGTAAATATGCAGCTGAAGGTGGAGTTCTAAAGGTCTCTAAAGGTGCTCTTATTTTAATGAAAGCTAACAGATTAGGGACTTTGTATGTGTTGCAAGGATCTACTATTATAGGTTCTGCAGTTGTATCATCATCTATGTTTGATTCAGATGTCACAAACTTATGGCATATGCGTCTTGGCCATATGAGTGAAAAAGGAATGACCATCCTAAGCAAGAGAGGTCTTTTGTGTGGTCAGATACTAGTAAGTTGGAGTTTTGTGAACATTGCATTCTTGGTAAGCAGAAAAGATTAAGTTTTGATACCGGAATTCATAGAACCAAAGTTACTCTTGACTATATTCATTCAGATCTTTGGAGACCCTCACGTGTTCCTTCAAAAGGAGAACATCGTTACATGCTGACCATTATTGATGATTTTTCTCGTAAAGTCTGGGCTTATTTTTTAAAGCACAAAGATGAAGTTTTTTCCACTTTTAAGAAATGGAAGATTTTGATAGAAAACCAGACAGGGAAGAAGGTCAAGTGACTCAGGACCAATAATGGTCTAGAATTTTGTTGAGGTGATTTCAACACGTTCTGCGAAAATAAAGGAATTATGAGACACCACACGGTTGTCGGTACGCCTCAACAAAATGGCGTTGCAGAACGGATGAACAGGACATTGATGGAGAGAGTTCGTTGCATGCTCTCTAATGCCGCCTTGCCTAAAAAATTTTGGGCCGAAGCTGCATCTATCGCATATTATTTGGTGAATCGTTGCCCACACACATCACTCGACTTCAAGATTCCAGAAGAAGTTTGGTCAGGTAATCCTGTTGATCATTCGAATTTGAAAATTTTTGGATGTCCTGCATATGCACATGTAAATCAAGGAAAATTAGAGCCTAGAGCTCGAAAATGCATATTTATGAGTTATGCATCTAGTGTGAAAGGGTATCACTTGTGGTGTCCAGAATTTAAGAAAGTAATTATCAGTAGGGATGTTACTTTCAATGAAAATGTGCTAATTCTCCCTGGAAAAGAAACTGTCAGTTTTTTCGATACAGGTGATTCGAAGAATACCAACGAGAAGGTGGAGCTTGAGTTTGAAATACCAACTCCTAGCAAAGAGAATATTTCCTCATCTCCAATCACATCGGAGGTTCACGATTCCACTGATCGTCGTGAAAATTATTCTATTGCTAAAAATAGACCCAGAAGAGAAATAAAACGGCTTGAAAGATATAATGGAGAGAATTTAGTTGCTTATGCTCTTGCAGTTGCAGAGGATACAGTTGAAGGTGGAGAACCTCACACATACTCTGAAGCAATCTTGTATCCTAATTCTTCTGAGTGGCAGGTTGTGATGCAAGAAGAAATTGAATCTCTACACAAGAATGATACTTGGCGGTTGGTGAAATTGCCAAAAGGCCAAAGAGTTGTTGGCTGTAAGAAAGAAGGCAACCCCGGACTTGAAGATGCAAGATATAAAGCACGTTTAGTTGCTAAAGGCTACACTCAAAAACATGGTGTAGACTTTAATGAAGTGTTTTCTCTTGTTGTTCGTCACACTTCTATACGTGTACTACTTGCCCTTGTTGCCTTGCATGATATTGAATTAGAACAACTTGATGTCGAGACTGCTTTCTTACATGGAGAGCTCAAGGAGCAGATTTATATGCAACAACCAGAAGGATTTGTTGTTCCTAGAAAAGAAGACTACGTTTGCCACTTGAAGAAATCTCTTTATGGACAAACAGTCCCCGAGACAATGGTACAAAAGGTTTGATTCCTTTATGGTTGAACATGGGTATTGTCGTAGTCAGTATGATAATTGTGTTTATCACAAGAAGTTTTCAGATGGATATTTTATCTACTTATTGTTATATGTTGATGACATGTTAATTGATGCTCGTGATAAGTCACTAATCAAAGAATTGAAAGATCAGTTGAACAGTGAATTTGAGATGCAAGATCTTGATGCTGCAAAGAAAATTCTTGGTATGGAGATTCATAGAAATCGATCAGCTGAAAAATTATATTTATCTCAAAGAAATTACATTGAGAAGATTCTTGAGAGATTCAACATGAATAACTCAAAACCCATGAGTACTCCTCTTGCAGCTCATTTTAAATTATTATCCAATTCTTACCCTCAGTCTAATGAAGAGAAAGAGCAAATGTCATATGTACCTTATTCTAGTGCAGTTGGTAGTTTTATGTATGCTATGGTATGCACTAGACCTAATCTTGCACAGGCAGTTAGTGTTGTGAGCAGATACATGCGTAATCCAGGTAAAGAACATTGGCAAGCAGTTAAATGGATATTTCGGTACTTGAAAGGTTCTGCAGAAATTGGATTGGTCTTTGATAGGAATAATGTGACACCGAATATTGTTGTTGGATATGTTGGCTCTAATTATGCAGATGATCTTGATAAGAGAAGGTCTTTGTCAGGTTATGTATTTACTTTATGCAATTCTGCCATTAGCTGGAAAGCTGGCCTACAGTCTATTGTGGCACTATCAACAACGGAGGCAGAATATATTGCAATCACTGAAGGCGTCAAAGAAGCAATATGGTTAAGAGGCTTGGTTACTGATCTTGGTTTAACCCAGGATGTTGTTACATTATTTTGTGATAGTCAAAGTGCTATTCATTTAACCAAAGATCAGATGTATCATGAAAGGACCAAACACATTGATGTGAGGCAGTATTTTATTCGGGGTGTTGTGGCAGATGGAAAGATCATCATGAAGAAAATTGCTACAACTAATAATCCTTCGGATATGCTCACGAAACCAGTTCCAAATCTCAAGTTCAAGCATTGCTTGGACTTGATTGGTGTTCACCAATTCTAAAGGCCCTTTAGGGCATGGCAAAAGAGGAATATGCACATCATTTTATAAGGAGATCATCTTAGAATTTAAGTCAAGGTAGAGATTGTTAAAATTGCCTTAGAATTCTAAGATTCACACTTCAAATCTATATTGGTTGGCCACATGTTTTTCATGGTTTATCTTAGTCTTTGGGTGGCTAAGGAAATTCAATATTGGTTAGCTATGTTTCGTGACCTAACTTGGACTAAGATGGCACAATGTTGGTTGGTTTGGTGAGCTAACTTAACACATTTTCAACAATAGTAGGAAGACTTGAAGTTTGTTCACATAGTGATACATCTCTATATAAGGCAATCTTGCTTGGAGCACAGAAGACATCCAAAGGAGAGGAATTCATTGAAGAGAGAAATCCTCCAAGAGCATCTCCCTAAACTATCCTGTCTCTTCATATACTATCTCTTCTTTTATATACACACTCTTGTCATATTTATTGAGTGTAGTGAGGTGTTAGCTTGAGTGTATTTTTTGTGTGGGTGTAAAACCATTTGTATCTTCTCTATATTTTTCATAGTGCATTTACTCCTCTCTCACCCCGTGGTTTTTCCCTTTACATTGGAGGGTTTCCACGTAAATCTTGTGTCTCTTCCATTTGTTATTTTACTTCTCATTTTATTATCAACTACCCAAACTAAATATTTATCCATTACCACGCTAATTTTGTAACACTAAGCTACTAATGTCGAAGTTGTATCAACTTCTAAAGCTGAAGTTGCTTTAATTGGCATTGCCCTATTGGAACTCTGTTGGCAGTAAGTGAGTGCTATCCCCTCAATCCTCTCCCAAGCCTCACCAGTTCTTTCTTCAAGAAAGTTCTACCACTTGTATCATCATCATCCATCAAGCGTGAAATTTACTACAACTCATTGTAGAAATCTAAATTTGCATCCATTTAGCTATGTCATGATTAGGGCATTTCCTCAAGCTCTCGAATCTTTCCATGCTTGATCAAAAGATTCTCCTGCAAGTTGAACAAAACTAGTAATGTTACTACGTGACTTGAAAGTTTTAGAGGAGGGAAAAATTTTTTCCATAAAAGAATGAGATAGTTGATGCAGAGTAGTAATAGAACTAGAGAAAAGAGAATTTAGCCGTTGGTTGGCCTTATCCTTGAGGGAGAAAGGAAAAAACCTCAGTTTAATGGCATCATCTGAGACTCCATTGATATTTATTGTGTCACAAATATCTAGCAAGTTAGGGATGTGAAGATTAGGATCCTCATTCGATAAGCCATAGAACTGAGCACAATTTTGGATCATCTGGATAACGGTAGGTTTCAATTCAAAGTTGTTTGCTTGAATAGCAGGCTTTACTATATGGATGGATTCACATGCTCAATCTTTAGACTGGCATAATCCTTCCAGGTATACCTTTGAATATTGTGCCGTTTAGTTGCCATCTCTTCTAAAACTTCCAGTTCTCTTTACTAAAGTTTGCACAGCTTGCTTCCTTTCTTTCCTTGCAAATTTTCTCAATCTCAGGATCATAAACAAACTCGCTTGAAGAACTCTTGCTTAGAAACAACTAACTGCACACAAAAGAGAACCAAAGATCACAAGTAAAAAAGGAAGAAGAAAACTAAAATTGAAATAAATGATGGTTTGATCTCAAGTAAAGTAGCAAATAGATTATACTGAATGAAAAGTCCCCGACAATAGTGGCAAAAACTTGACGTACCAAAACTAGCAAGTGAACCAGTGTTAATTGTGTATTTAGTGAGTCAAGTATCATTCCCACAGACACTTGTACTCAAATACCAAATCCAAATCCATGATACTTGCACTTAAAATCCAAATCGACAAATCTCATTGCAACAACAGAATCAAACTAAGAAAACAAACAAATAACAATCAAGAATGAGTGAATTAACTAGGACTAATGATCCAACTAGTGCCACATTAAAGCAAAGGTTTTACCTTTCTTTCTGGATTGATTTAAACCTTTGTTACTAATAGTGAAATCCCTTAATGTAAAACTAAACCCAAACCCAATCTCTTGATGCACAAGTTTATGCCTCTATGCAGATGGTTAATCAAAGATGCACTAAGATTCATGGAATTTCAAGCCTTCATTAAATACACTAATTACACACATAAACAACACTTAGAAATTGATTCTATCTCTCGTCAATTTACTAAATGTTCTTGTTCCTAGTTCCTACTCAATTTATCTCCACTAGATCTCAAAATCAAATATTTGATCACGCAAAAGGTGTCCAATTAAGCACAAGCAACAAGAACTATTAACATAAGGAATTCGGCAAAGCGAGAACTTTCAAATAAATAATAACACTAATGAGAAACACGTAATCTTAACATAGCCCATAACCATCATATTGAAAATATTATCGATGACAACTTGAATTTAACTTATAAAAGTTCAGTAAAGAAGAAATGAAAAATAATTTACAAGCCTTAAAAGAGAGAACTTGCAGCTGTCTTTGCCAATCTTAGAGAATATTCTCTAAGCTCCCCTTTGCTTGAGAAAACATCATAAGATATCTAACTCAATACAAGTCAAGTTCATATGTGATAGACACAAACCCAAGAGACTTCGGAAGCTAAAAATATGCTAAAAATCCTAAGAAATCGGCCCAGAACTGCATTTTCATGGGCCTTTTGTCCGGCTCGCTAAGATTGAATTGGCACCGATTATGGGTTTACTGGCGGCAGTACTTATTTGAAGCGGCGCCGGTTATGGACAAAAAATCAAAATCCACATGCTTTGCTAGACCGGCGCTGGTAGTTTGCTTTTCAATTCGGATTTTGCAATTTCAGCCCTCCTTGATGTGTATATTGAACATTTTGCCCCTGCAAGCTAAAGTAGAAACTAAGGAATTTCTTTAGTTTTTTAGCTTAAATCTCATCATTTAAACTCTGTCAGAGCAATGAAATCAAACAAAAGGTAGGTGAAATAACCAGTAAATTCAAGACTTAGTAGAAGCCTATCACATATCTTGGATACCTCGATACCTTAACCAAATTCTCTAAGGCCCAGCGAGCTTTTCCTCCAAAATTTACTCACATATGGCAATAACCAAAATTTTTTTAGTCCAACACCTCCACAATTTTAAAAAGAATGGCCATGATGACCAACATTTAGAAAAGTACAACTGAATCTATTATAAGTGACCATAGAAGAACTTAGCGAGAGATAGTATATGTGTACAAGAAAAGTAGTGGTAGAATAGAAATTGTATCTCACGACTAATCTATAATTTTTAAAGTAATTAAAAAATCAAAATTATCAATCTATAATTCATCCTATTAGCATTGAATTCAGAATATTTTGATTCAGTAAATATTAATCTACTTTTTTTTAATGAAAGAAAAAATAAGTTTAGAAATAATGAATCAATAATTCCTCAATATCTAATATTTGGGCTTACGTATTTATTTTATTAATATATCAAATAAAGAGTAATACCATCAAAGTTTAAGTAAAAAAAGATCTATTTCGTCGGATCAGTACTATAAATTTATAATTTAGGCACAATTTCATAGTACTCTTTTTGAAGAAAAGAATTTTAAATTTTTAGTGAAGTTTGAAACTTCAATATTCAAAGCATAATTAGAATTTTAACCATTTAAGCTGCCGTTATAAAGAGTGATCTACTAAATATTTATTAACTTGGTCAAATCCATTTTTATTGAAACTCTGTTGTCTTCTTAGCCCGTCTCCCTCGTGGAAAGCACAGCTATAAAATATAAGTAGACACAGTAACCACATAAAACGAACTGTCTCTAATGTTTTCTTTGGTCCGCTTCAATGGCGCTACCGAATTTTCTACTGTTTTTCATCGTCTCAGCCCTATTTTATGCCGGAATTGCATCAACTGAGCTGCCGGTGGATTCAGTAGTTTCCGGAGATTATATTGGAGCCGCTTCCGAGGCGGAGGCTTCGGATGCTTCTCTCAGAGTTCGAGTTGAACTCGATCAACTGAAGTCAAAGATTTCTCTCTTAGGTCTCTCTCACTCTCTTAAATACACATATAATACACTGAAACAAGCACAAGCGGCAGATGTTCATATGCATTTTTTCTTCGGTGTAATATTCTCGTGTGTTAGTAGTTAAAATTTTAAATGTTGGTTCTAAAATGCTGTATGTGTTCTCTGAGGGCTCTTGAAATGAAGTAGTTCTTGAATTGTTCAAAAATCTGATTGAACTTTTAGACGCAAGTGTCATATTGGGATTGTTGTATGTATAAAATAATTCTGTTGGTTTTTTTTCCGGGGGGTTTTATATCTGTAATAAGAACATTAAGTCGAGAAAACTTCTACTTTGTGTCTCGAATGGAATTGGTAGAAGGCTACTGGATTTTGATGGGCAATTAGGAAGGAATAAGAGGCATTTGGGATTTTAGATGGAAATGCGTTTGTCCTAATTTTTGTAATGTGAAAATGCTAGGAATAAGAGTCATTTGGCATTTTTGATTGGAACGTATTTGATGTAATTTTTGTAGTTGTAATGTTAAAATGGTGCTTAGTATTGCATTGTTTTCTGCTATAGCTGCATTATTAATCAGTTATTTGCTTTCCAATTCGTTTTAGTTACGTAGTAGGTTGGGTTGTATAATGCTGTTGAATTCCTAGTAGTAGGAGATATTTCTCTTGCTTCCTTTCTAATTTCTCTATGTTGTCACAAAGAATCCAGAATAGATGAGAGAATGCAAGAACTAACAAGCAAGGAGAAGACCATCATAAAACTTGAGATGATAATTGAAGAGAAATCAAACACTCTAACTTCATTGCAGAGTCAAATGCAGTTGCTTAAGGTAAGGAATTTGCACTGCTAGATGCTCTAGAATGTTTGCACGAGCATAACCTTGTTTAGTGAATGAGAATACAATGAGCAGTATGCATGTTTGATAATGTAGATTACAGATAAAGATTTTCTGTTTGCTGAAAAAGCACATTTGAATGCTAAGGTGCAGGACTGTAGGGCTCCTGCACATGCTGTAGAACTTGAAGAACAAGTTAGTTAGTTTATGTTGAAAATGAATTCTTCTGAAATGTTGTGTCTTCTAATGGTTTCTTTTAGCAGATAAACAATCTAAGGAAAGAGATAGAAGCACAGAACAAGAAAAAGGATGTACTAGAAGCCCGTGCAACCATTGCAGAGAGAAGAATTCAGGATTTGAATAAAAAAATTAAAAATGTACGGATGCTCGAGAATCGAACTCTGATTTTTTACGTTAATAGCAGAATTACACAATCATTCAAAGTGGTTTATATTCATTCTTTTTCTTTTTTTCTTTTTTTCTTTTTTTTTTTTTTTTGTGCTGGGCAAACAAAACATTCTTCTTGTTCTTAATGAGTTTTGGTGACTGATTTTAGATCATTTGTTCAATACCAGCTTCACAGGACGAATGATGAGCAGAAGTCCAGGATTCTTAATACTCGACGTGCTCTTGAAGTGGCAGAGGTTTTCTCTATGACTTCTTTTCTTTTCTTGTGGTCTAGACAAGAGTTCCAATTTTTCCTTTGTCATTAGGAAGAATTGGTGAAGGCAAAACTGGAGGCTTTTTCCATTTCAAAACAGCTGATTGAGGTACTAGATATCTTTTTTTTGTTTTCTCATTCCCTTGTGTCTTCTTCACCCAAGTTTGCAAACTCTAACCCCTCTCCCTCTCTCATCCCTTCCCTTCTCTCTCTCTCTCAAACACATGCTCGCACATACATATTTTGTGTCTACTAAGAAGGGATATAATCCTGCAAGAAAGAGGAAGTTAAATGGAGTTGTGTATCAATAGTCAATTTTGGGTATGGTGGTTGAGGGAACTAGCTATGAGCAAAAGTGAATTGACTGGGTTTTCTTTCCATCACTTGAACGTGCTAATTTTCTTACATTTAAGAAAGATAAATGTGTTAATCTTCTGAGAAATGAGAAGTATGATTTTCCTGTATGCTGAACATGTTCTGCACTATGCTTTTGCTCGATGCTTTGTTGAATATTGTTTTTTCTGTAACTAACCAAATGGTGGACTTTTAGGTAATGTTGATTGTTGCTTGAATTTGGGGGGCTGTACTTCTTTACGAGCACTGGACTAACTTTACTGTCCCCTCCCCCATCCCTTTTTTTGTGGTGGTAAAATTTTGGCTGGTACAATAGAGGCATTTGTTTTGCCTTCCTTTTTTGGTGATGCATGTTCTACAGGGACTTTTAAGTTGAAAGATGCTAAAAATCTTTTTCTTCGTACGAATGGTACCATATGGGCAATTGTGGGTTTGATGCATATGGAAATTTGTTACTGACAGGTTATCATCTTATAGGAACATAAAAATTTAGTAGTTGAAAGAATAAAAAAGAATTGAGTCCCAAGTGAATGGGTCTGCATAGCTGATTGTGAGACGTATGCATAACAATGCTGCATGTTTTGCTCCATTTCCCCATATTCCTGCTGCCTCGAGATGCTATGCCGCGTATGTTTTGTCTTAATCTTATTTTCAATCTTCGAGATCTTAGAGATATGAATTTTGTTGAAGCATAAGATTCAATAATTCAAAGACTGTCCTGTCTAGCTTTAGATTCCTTTTAAATCTTGTATGTAAGAGTCACTGCCTTATACCCCTTCAGATTTAGTTCTTATTATGTTTCAAACAAACAAACAAGCAGATAAATGAATAACAGAAAAAGGGAAGTAACAACTCGTAGTTTACTAAAATATGATTTTTCTGTAAAGGATTGTATTTTATAAGCTTCAAGAAAACTAACTGGGCTGTCTAACTTTTTTAGGAATGAAATGAAGCATGAATTTACTAAACCTCAAATGCATTTTTAATAGTAAAAAATGATAATGAGACGTGGAAGGAACCAGTGGGTAATAAATATTAAAGCACATTGGAGTTGCTGCATGTTGGTTTGCTTTTCATTAGATGAAATAGCTAGTACTTTGCTTTTTGTAAAACTCGCATCAATTTTTATGTGCTTGTGCTGAAGTTAACTATAAGGTTTAATTTCAAATGGAAGATTGAGAAAAGATATGAGAGAAATTCTCATGGGGATCATGATCCATATCCTATGATTCTGTTCCTTACCCCTTCCTCTCGATACGCCTATTCAACTTTTTTTTTTTCTTTTGTCATTTAATTTTGGCTATAGGTGTTTGAACCTTTAGTTTGTTTTTGCTTCTCATGAACTATTCTTCTGCTTTTTTATTTCTTTCTTTTGTATTATTTATTCATCCTTTTGGTATCTTGGTTTAGTATAACTAGTGAATGAAATGTAAAATAGGTTCAAGAAGCATGGATTCCCCCTTCGCTGGCAGTTCATGTTGACCATTTTAAGGTAAACTGGTTTCTTTATTTATTAAAACCTTTGAGCAAAATGTGCTGGAACATTTATTTATTTTTATCTTGAATCGCAGTCATTTGTTGTGAGCACTTGGAATAAGCATGCCCAACCTGCCCTTGATGTGACAAAGGAAAAGGTGTTCCTGCTAATCTTTTGACCACTGATTGTCATTTTTGTTTGTAAAGTAATTTGACACGATGTTATTGAGAAAGGGACAATTCTCCCTTGAATGAAAATTGCTAATATATTTTAGTACTGATTTATTGAACCTTCTTTCAGGCTTTGGAGAAGAAATGCAAATTTGAAAAGCGGCTGAGGCCTCACATTGAAAACTTTAAATCAGTATGTTGTACCTCTTTGCTTTAAATTTCTGTGCTTGCAGAATGTCCTGATTTTGTTTTAATTGTTTCTGAAGTTCCTGTAACCTAAGCCAATTTTTTCTACTTGTTGATCTAGATATGATCTCATAGTTCTCTAGCTTGTAATGAAATATATTTATTTTTTCTTTTTTTTTTTTTTTTGAATCAGCTTGTAATGAAATTTCGAATGCATTTATTCTCCGTTTAGGTCCGGAACAATATGTACTGGCTTCGTTGTCCCCTTCTTGAAGATTCTAGACATCTTCCCTCTGCTATCTCTGGTCTACCGCTTTTGTTGGAAACTGTACCTTTATACTTGAGAAACTTATGGTTTTAGGATTCATAATTAGACAAATTGTGAAGCAATTAATTGACAATAGTAATGATGGCTGGAACAAGGGAAAATTTTTGCTTCTTGAAGAATATAGACATCTCCCCTGGCACCCAATGCTATTTTCAGATTCTGTCACTACTGTTGGAAACTGTACTTTCTATCCATTGCTAAGAAGAAAACAACTTCCAGATAAAATATAGGCCAAGGAACTTATGGTATTAAGGATTATTTTTAGCTAAATCATGAAGCAATTAATTGACAATTAAACAATAAAGAGTTACCAAAAAAGTACTGCAAGAAACTGTTCAAGTTTAAGTAAGTACTGTCATCCAGGTTACTACTACTCTTTCAGAAGCTTGTTAGCAACATTCAGCATCTTATTCTAGTACACTTCCTCTCTTATAAGCCACTTGGTGGCCATCACTATTAGGTATTACCATGCCACCATATGAATATGCACTGCTATCATCCTCATACAGCAAGCTTCAGCCGTCTCTTGAATTGCTTCACTTCTATGGATAAAGATGGAAGAACCTTTATTTTTCCAAAATCTTCAAGAAGAATCTCTAGCCTTAGTTATATTACTTTTCTATGAATCAAGATGGAAGCTCCTTATTTTTCCAACATCTTCAAGAACAATCTCTAGCCTTAGTTATATTGCTTTGCTATGAAATTCACCTTTTGGACCATTTCAGTTTCTCTGATTAATTACATATGCAGGTCTTCCCAAGGGAGGTGCATATAACTAATTCTGTGAGAATAGAATGCCATAGAGAGATTTTACCATTTTGAGATGAATCTGATACTTGAGGAACTAAGTGCAGAAATTGAAAGTTTGAGAGAGTATATTTAACGCTTTACTGAATTTTTTGTGACTCTTTTCAAATGAGCATACTGCATATTTTGTATGATTGAAGTTTCCTGATTCAATTTTATATCATTTTACAGGAGCAACTCCCAATTATCAGAGAGCAGTGGTTGGCATTTGTAAATGATTTCGGAGTGCATCTTCAATCACTTATTAATCTGGGTGTTGACAAATATCATGTATCCAGGAAGTCTATAGAACCTCATATTGTGGGATTAAAAGAGGTAATGGATTTATTCTCCCAGGTAGTAATTTGAACCATTTTTGAAAATTTACAGAATTTGATTTTATTTCGTTTAATAGGAATGGATCCCAATTATAACAGAACCCTGGTTAGCATTTATTAATGATTTCAGCCTGAATCTGCAGTCAATTACTAATATGGCCATTGACAAGTATCATGTAACCAGGAAATTTGTAGAACCTCATGTTATAAGAATACAGCAGGTGATCCATCCTCACTTGCAGGTGCTTTTCACCCATTTTCATTCTCAAGATATCCTTTATGCTATTTGTACATCGACCTCAACTTGCTGATGTACAGGAAGTTAAGAAGTTTGCTGAACTATATGTAGAACAAGTTTCGTCATTCACAAAACCTCAAATTGATAAAACTCGTCTCTTTATCAAGCCCCACACAAAAAGATTTCTTCGTGGCTACAAGAAATTTACCAGGAAAGTTAATGTATTGCATCAGCAGGTATCATATTCCATCCTTGCAGAATCCTCTTCTACTTCATTCTTGCTTTCTTCCTCGATTATATGACTGGAGGTGTGATAGCTAGACTTTTAATAACATAAAGTGAGAAGACTTATATGCCCATAATTGGTATCCCACCACACAGATAGCTTAGAAAAACACGACTCAAGAAAGAGAGAGAGGAACATAGAGAGAGAGTATAATAACTAATTGACAAGTTTCATTTGTTTGTAATACTCAATTTGGTTCCATTTCTTTTGGACAAAAGAATCAGGGTTAGACAGAATATGGAACCTTGTTCTTTGACAGTGTCTTGAGTGTTTACCCCTACTGACATTTGCTTAATAAAGCAGATTATAATGTTTTATTCTTTAAAAATAATTGCTAATTCTATGTAGCTGACCAGATTACTAGAATCCTTGCACTTTCAACAGAGAATTTGACATCCCGTGTGTGTTTGGTATCTTTGGTTGCATTTGTTGGGGCTGGAGAAATGAAGGGATTGGTTAGCAATTCTTCTTTCAGTTTCGTAGCTAAAATGGAAAAAGGTTAACCTGAGGGTGTGTGTGGAAACTCTGCTTGCTTGGGAGTTATGCTGCAATTTCAATTTATTGGACAAACTTTATGATTTATACTCAGAAGAATTGATTAGACCTTCCTTAGTTGCCCACATCTTTCCTAAAAACTGAACCTTCAGACTATTTCAGAATTTAGTAAAGCCTCTTGAAAATTATCTTCAAATGTCAGGGTCAATTAGGATTTCTTATGACTAAATATATTTCTCCAGCGATTTCTCAAGGTCTTCGGAGTCTGGAAATTGAGAGTAGTTAATCTGACCAATTCCTTGACTTGGCAATTTTACAATATTTAAGGTAACAGATTTTGACCGACCTTGATGATTCCATTAGCTGGGGACAAATACCGTCATTCTTTATGAGAAAATATAAACAGGACTTTTCATCCACTTTAAATTGGGACCAGTATCATCAGTCACCGGAAATTCTGTCTGTTGATGGGGAAAGAAATAGAAAAAAAGAAAAACACTAGGATGTGTGCTAAACCAAGATTCCAAGAAAAGAAGGAAATAGAAGTGATAAAAGACATTAATTTATGGGTAGGGAAAATTCATTCTCTATATCTGGAGGTACTTTGGAAAATTCCTTCTCAACTATTTGTTCTTTTTCACAAAAAATTATTCTTCTTTCATTGGTTAAGGTCCAAGGTTCTATTTTTCATATGCTAGAAAGTCATGAGTTCACAAGACCTCTTGCAACTAAAGAGTTGGTTTGGTACCTGGTAAGTAAATCTTCTAAATTTCTCTGCACTAGATTATGTACAACTGTTAAAACACTGGATCTTTTAATTAAATACTTTCAACAACTAATTCTTCTGGAGGATTGTGTAGGCCTCTGCATTGATGGCGCTTCCTCTCATATTTATGTTCAATATGGTGTCTTCACTCATTCTGTAAGTACCTTCTTTTTCTGTTCTGAGATTGGTTTTTTCCCAAAGCATTCTAATGACCGTGAAGGGCAAACCCATGCACTATTACTCCACTAGCTGATGTACACAGCGTTTTACTACCAAGTGAGGGGCTTTCACAAATCGGTTCTGATTTTTGTTGTGCTGTACAAATTGCCTTGAATATTCCCAGGGAGAGGCCAAAAAAACGCGCTCATGTATCACGTTCAGGCCACACTCGTCGTAGAGCTAAGTGGGCACATTCTGAGAGATGAATTTTATGATTCAGCATGGCATATGTAGTGGAAGTCAAGGTACTCTTCTCTTGCTGAAAAGGATCCCAGGCTACATATTTTCACTTGTTCTTTTCTTTCTCACTCACATTCACAAAAAGATTCAGAGCAACTTCACATACACATATGCGTTTCTTTGCTGGAAAATTATGCTTCTCAATTTCTTCATAAATTCATAAAAATGTCCATGGAGATACTTTGTTAGTTTATTGGACATGCTTAATCTTCATTCCCTTTCTCTGACAGATGGAATCTGCACTTATGATCATGCTTGATATGTGGCCTGTTGGATTAGTCTCCAGAAAATTAGATGCTAACAACAGATCACCGAAATTTCTGACCCTTAAAGATCCAAAAGCAAGTTACTAGGAGGATTTATACTTTTGCTGTTTCTGTAAATTTATATCTTATAGTCCCACAAATTCTTGTTGCTGGTCTTACACCACCATGTGCTGAAAAGGGACATCTTTCTAGTCAAGCTCAGAAATTAGTTTACAGTTTTATATATTAAATTCTGCTGTAAAAAAAATATTTTGAAATGGGGATAGATTTTATTGGTTTCATTGTTATGCTATGAGTGAATTAATGGTAAAACGAATAAGAATTTCTCCTTAAAGCTCTCATGTGTAGGGTAAAGAAAAGGACAAGAGAAATGAGTGACATTATTATACCTACCTAGTTTCTATGTCTTCTTTTCGAAGAAAAGAAATTTGGTTTATGAAGAGATCTATTTTCATCTAAATGTGGAGTTTCATGTATCAGTTGAGAATGCGGATGAAATTCAGAATATATATTTGGACAGAGATGTATTTTATTAGGCATATTTTGCTATATCTAATCTTATGCTTATAGAAGGATGAAGTCTCGCATTGAATGTGTATTGCATAAACAAATATTTGTTCTCTCCACTCTGGCAATAAGTTTGGATTTGATATACTGTCTTTTCCTTAGTGAATTTGGTAATTGTTTTTCTGATAGTGGTCATTGCTTCTTTCTTTTGCCTTTAGTAGATTGTTTTTATTGTTGATCTTGTTTGTTATTTAATTCTTCTATTAGGTACTGAATGTCTTATTTTAACTCGGTATAATGATTAAAGTGAATATTTTACTCTATTCGATTGAGTTGCTTTTTTCTATTATTAATATGGAAGTTCTAGAGCTCATTTTTCTTAATTTAGTGAAGTTAGCTATGAAAGTATAGATGAAATTATATTTATTTAAAGAAAGTAGAATGATATACATATTCAATTCCTTGAGAGGAACTATAATTTACACGTAAGAGAAGGTAGATTTTAAAAGTTCAAAGTTTCACATTAATCTATAAAAATTTTGGACCTTCCATTTATTGCAATTTGAATTTGCTGAAAAATTTAAAGGGTGGTGAATTATGTTTCTAATTGTTTTCCAAAATAATTTCCTAAATTCTTTTGTAACATGTAGTGGAAAACTTGTAAGAAAGCATTTGTCAAAAACCTTGGTGTGCATGATGTGTAGGACAGTAATCAAGCAATAAATGAACAAACAATAACATATACAAATCCCTCTTTTCCTAATGAAGAATCAACAAGGTCATACTCAATTAGAAAGTAAAGGATAGATAATCAACTACATGATGTCAAATGCATTCTCTTACGAGTCAATATTATACAAGAAAAAGGCAAAATAAACAACCAAAACAAGACAAATGAATGTAACGAGAGAAATGACAAAAGAACACAACAAGATTCATAGTGGTTCAACCCATCCCTCTAGGATTTCCTAATTAATATAATAAAAGTTGAGCTTTTCAACCTATCCGTTCTTACATAATATCATATGTAGGCGGCATGGCCATTAATGCTAGAAACATACAAGTTAAAGACATTGAGGCAAATTGAATCAAAACTCTAGATTATCCAATTCGCAAGTTGATGATCACCTAAAACCCTTTTCAAAGGAAATAGAGACCATCAAAACTCTGTAGCCTATTGTATTTTGAGTCACAAGGACCTAAAAGTAAATAACTAAACTTTAACGAATAAATTACAAATAAATAAAATACCCATATCAGTACCCCTTTTTCCGCTCTAGCCCATCAGTCAGAAGCTTCCCCAAGCAGGAAAAGGTTGGCATCAATGAACAAAGAGGAGGTCTGTGAGTATTTAATTTGAAAGTTCCCACCTTTTTTTTTTTTTTTTTTGTATTTCTCTTTGTTGTTTTGGTTAGTAAAGTTTCATAAATGTAGCTTTACTTTTGCCCATGAAACAATAAAATTGATTATAAGTTGGATAATAGCTTTTATTTTTTTTTTGGTTGCCAAGATAATAGGTTGTTGGGGGTTGATGCACACATATTGTCAACCTTTATAATGCTTCAACAATCTTTTAACCATGTTTCATTTTGCATAATAAGATAAACTAAATGAAAGCACGAATTGAAGAATTTTGGGTAACATTTCACAGTGGAGAAAAAAGTTTCCACTCTTTTTGAAAAAGTCAATTTTGAGTCACATATTAGTTTACAACAAAATTGAACAATGCAAGAATAACCACTCAGATACATTCCCATCCCTTATTATTAGCCAAATATTGTTCATGTTCGGATTATACAAGTCAAATACACTCCAATCAATTACTATATAACAATATGAAAGCTCAAAGTTTTGAAGTCTTCATTTTCCGGGTTGATAAAAAACGCTTAAATTTCAGTTCTGCATCCCAGTCTTCATGGCTAAGTTCAGAAAAGAATTGCGCAATCATTCTGTCACTGACTTGTTCTAAACTCGGAGGATTCCACTGCCACATTGAGAGTCAAGGAAATTAAACATTGAATATATCAATCCAAGAGACTAAAATTTTCAAAAACTAGGAAAGGAAGAAATGATTTTGTTCCTATAAATTTCTTTCATTTAAATGTGCATTTTTGGATGAAAAGAAGCTATAATTCTTGGATAAAATGGTTAAACATTTTGGCTTTATTTCCTTACAAGTGAAAAGGTAGCGGGAACGACTGGGGCTGCAGTGGACGAGAGAGGGGGGAGGGGCGAAACGCATTTGAAAGCTTTTACATATTGGCTAACTGGCCTTGAGAGTTAGAATTCTTCAAGTTTCGTTAGGTAGTACTGACCATACGTATGGCTGTTCCTATACATACTTATTTTGATATTTACACATACCTTTGGCTTCCTGTCTTTGTCAAAAAATGTTGCCCGAGCACCCTACAGAAAGGGTTTTGTAATTTATTTTAGATATAAACAAAAAATTAAATAAATTTTGTAGATAGAGACTATGAATTAGAATAAATGATTAACTTATTCAAATACCTCAAAAAAGTCATTATTAACCTTCCTTCGTATAGTATGAGCACAAATTACAATGTCACGAATTAGACACTCTTTATATGTCTTCTCTCGTGCATCTCTAATCTGAAGGAAAGATCAAGAGAATTTTATATAAATTTTAAGAACTATTGTACTTCTAATAAGAAGAAAAAATTGAAGGAAAAACAGTTATTTAAATGAGCTTACAGTCTTTAAACTAAGCCTAAGGCTTGTCGGAGAGGCTAATTTAAAAGATCTTACTGCATTCTTAATCCATGTATCCTCATTATTTCTTGCTTCGTGTTCCTAAGAAAGGTAAATTTCATAAGATTAGAGATTAAAAAAGTATGTGAGCATTTCTACAGTAACCACGAAATGAAAGATATGATTCCCAAATGATACTTACGAGGGACAATAATATTTCTTCAACTGTCTTCTTTGAGAAACATTTATTGATAAGATCCAATCCATTTATCCACAAAGTAGAAAATCAGAAGCTCATATTGCAAATTATGGTGTTGCATATATAAAGTAAGTTTTACAAGCTCAATTAAAACTAAAAGAAGAAAATTGGTAACCTTTTGTATGGACTCTCTTCCTTTAAGTTTGGTGTGTTGGAGAACTTTTTGATGATGTCTGAAATGGTTACTACATCATAATTCACCACCTGTCTTAATTCATCCTCTAATGGTTTAATATCCTGAAATTAGACATTTTATTCATGATATTAAACATCCAAAACTCTTGTTAGTTACATGTAATAGCAAACTAAATAAATAATAATGATGATATGTCTAAAAATGCATACTACAATATTATATAGAAATAGCGTCTTTTTAATTATAATGTTAAAAAAAAATTATGGCGCGACTTCTTGAGCATACAATAGTTACCAAACTGCATTTTGAAGCCAACACAAATAGGCCTCATAAAATGATAGGCAACTATGTCAATCCCCGCCCCCTCCCAATAGTGGTTTTAAAGGGGAAAAAAATCTTGAAAGAACCAAATGAGTCGTATCAATTAGCAATGTATCACTCCTGTACACGGATCTTCAACATATTTATTAATGCTTTAGCATTGTCTTGTCTTTTATAGACAGATCGATTTCAAATAAAATCTGTGGTTTTGCAAATTGCATAATTGAGGATGAGATATAAACTAATGAGGCATGGTTTTCGTTGCAATTAAAGCTAGCATTCTTTTTTCTTCTTCGTAATACTATGCAGTTTAAACCTTATTTTTTTAGACAGAATCACAAGTCTTCCCAAAACCTTTCAAACAATTGTGAAATAAAGAATCACTTGGTACATACCTTTGAAAGAACGAAATGAGTCGCAAGGCCACAGGCAAGCATTTCTGCACCATCTATTTGTTTGCCGGTTAACCCTAAATATTCACCTACTCGATAATTCCAATGATAGGGAAAAAATGTTATTTACTAGTAATGTTTTCTGCCAAATACAAATAAAATTTGCCAAAATATAGAAAAATGGGAGTGGAGCCATAAGGCCTGCATTAATGCTTACCTTTGAAGGATAACGAGTGCTTCTTTAAGTGGGTTGCTTATATTTTGACTAATTAAGTTCAACCGTGAAAGAAACTCTAGATGAGTTACAATGAATTTTGAAAAGCAATTTCAAGGGCATTAAATCCCCAAAGTGAACTAGTTTTTTCTTTTTGATATTAAACACTCCATCCACTTCAAAATATATGTCTTACTTCCATTTTACACAAGAATTAAGCTTTTTGGTAAATTTTATAAAAAAAATTTAAGATGTTTAAAATATCTTTATTTAGAAATGGTTACCATCCCAGACAGGCAATTGAAAAGTGTACAATTCAAGACATGTAAAGTTTGAAAAGAACAACAAAAGAAAATAGAAATATTACCAAAATACCCTGGCAACTTGGAGAGGAAATAGGATACCCCAACATCAGGAAAATGTCCTATTAATACTTCAGGCATGGCAAACACCTAAAATGATCACAAGAATTAAGTAGAAGGTGAGAATTCATTCTGTTATCCTTTGAACACATACATATCATAAAATCACTCAATACATAAATAAATTGATGTCTGATAATGAAAAATGCTACATGTTGAAGAGGTACCTAAAGAAAACTCGTGAATAATTTAATGGTAACTAATTTATTAAAAGAAATAGAAAGTTTCAGCAATAAAGAAAAAAAAGCAGCTTCTTCATGTTCGGTGACATCTGATTCGACAATAGTGGTAAATTTTAGCAGGAAAAAAACTCACTACAGGATTACTTTAAATTTTCTCCTCATGGAAAAACTATAATTGTTCAAAACGGGCCGTAGCCTGTGGGCTAGCCCTTTTCTAGCATAAATGGGTAGACTTAGAAATAGTTTGTCGAGATTTGTTTAAACACAGGCTTATTTGACCCACTCCGTTTAGCCTACGGACAAGAGAGGACTGGCCATTGATTTTTTTTTTTATTGTTAAAGTTAACTTTTAGTTTAATATTTTTAAATTTTTACTTTGGCTCAAACATTCAATCCAACTCTAACCATATAAAAGTTTCAACATTAAGTTAAAGACATAATTTTTTTTTGAATTTGAGATTAAAGAGTTTAATGGAGTTTTGATGGAAATGTTCGGTGAAATCTAATTTTTCTTAGATGTTAGAAATATAGCAAAAAAAAAAAAAAAAGAAGAAAGCATGCCCATAATTAGGATTAACTTAATTTCATGAAATTAATCCATCCATTCTTATTGTACCATTATATCATTTTGAATATCTTCTTTATATAAATTTATTTAAATTGAGACTTATATATACAAATAATGATTATTTTATATTTTTAGAAAGATGATGATTTGTCAAAGATTATTTTTATCCTAATTATGAATTTATATGATCTCATATGTGATAGAGAAAAAAAGATAAAAAAATGACATTAAAAAATTTCTAACCTGTTTAGCATGTGGACCATCTAAGATAAATATAGGTTAGGAGATTTCTAACCCACTCCACTCAGTTCAAGGCCAGCTTGGGTTGGCCCGTTTGATTTTCTAACCATCCCCAAGTGAAAAAGCGTCCTCTTTTCTCTTTTTTTTTTAATTTTTTTTGTTTTTTTAAGTTGAGATAGATCGCGCCTCTTTTCATATATACTAAAATAAACTTTTGTCAAATTAAATGTGCAAAATGAAAATGAAGAACTAATCCAAGTATAACTAATCATATTTAAGGAAACAATTACTTATAAGTTATAATCAAGTCCACATGTCACTATACTTTTGTACCCTTTCAACACTATGGCATCTTTCATATGAAGGAAAGCTTACGACCTACCGTTTTCTCAGTAACAATTCGAAATCTTCCATTCATGGATAGTCCTGCGCCTCCTCCCATAACAACTCCATTGATGAAGAAAATCTTCAAAGCATTTTACATTATTAAGAGGAGCATCAGAAATGACTGAAACCCAAAATATGAAATGGGAATAACTACATCAATAGCTAGAAAAGGGGATCGATGCCTTACTATTGGCTTTGCATATGTTGCAAGTAAGAAATCCAACGCGAGTTGATTCATATAGAATTTCTTAACCAAAGCCAAGTTCCCTAATACATTAGGCAACTTCATAAGAATTTTGAACATCTAATGCAATTTCTGGCTGCTATTTTGAACTGTCGTAGAATTAATTTGTTCAAAAGAATTGTTCATCTTACCTGCTAGTGCAGATTGAACCACCCCAACGACATCTCCACCAGCAGAAAATGCTTTTCCTTTTCCCTGTAATTAATAATTTGAATTTTAAAAACTTGAAGTAAATTGAACATATGCTATTATTTTTTTCATTAATTATAACTGCCATTTGGTAAATGAATTTTTCTGTACCTTCCTAACAAAATACTTTTGCATTTCAGTGTTACTCTTAGCAAGCATGTTTGAAAAATATTTTAATAGTTACATAATTGTAATTAATGAAGTAAAAATGAGAATGTGCAAAAATGGTGCTTTGAAATTTCTGTTGCAAAAGATTCCAGAGTCTTTCTCACCTTCTACCTTTTCCATATATGTAATTTCCAAGATTTTAAAGCTCCATGAACATCAAGAAGCATTTGCAGAGGTTTCTTAACCCTTATCTTACCTTTATAACTACAAGCTTGATTTCTGGCCTATGTTCATAATCCTCAAGAGCTCTTTTCATTTGATGTATCTGTACAGGGAGAAAGTATGTAAGGCAGAGTGAAGAATTTGTTGACTGAATCAGTCTTGTTAAAATTTTGAAAATATCTTTTCTTAGTAACAATATATAATCTAAAAATAGAAAGGAGGTATTCACATATGCAAAAAATAGATAATTATAATGGAAACATAGCAGAATGTGACCTTTTCCTCTATTCTTATACATATGCACTATATTCATAGGAATATACGCAAAGAAATCATCAGAAATGCATTTGGGGTACTTTATTTGCTATAAGATGTCAAACTATAGACTTTAATTCCTCGTACCATGATCAAGGATATTGCTATTGTTTTTTTTTTTTCTCTCGGAGGAGACAGGCAGGGGGTGTCTGAATACTATAAAGTTTTAATTAATAGCCAGAGTCGAAGCTCCAGTACCACGATTGACAAGATTTTTTTCAAAATTTCTCTTGAGGGAAAGCGGTAATTAGCAGCTTCTATCGACTTCAAATGAACAAGGATAGATTCCTCAGTACAATTTAAAAATACAAGTCACCTCGAAACCCTAAATCACAAGCTACATTACATATAGCAGTGCACACCAAGAAAAATACTATCACCTGATTTTCTTAATATAATCAGTTTTAGTTATGTAGTCTATTCCTTAATCAAGATATTGCATAAATGAAAAGCAAGAAAATAAGCGGATACCATTTCATATGTAAGGCAATTCAAATGTTGAGGCCTATTTAATATGATCTTCAGCAATGGTGCTTTTGCTTCCAAAATTACCTGATATATATGACAAGAAAAATAAATCAAAAAAATCCTGCGAGATCGATATCTTCTCCCTACATAATATATAAAGCATGAGTAAATTGTGATTTAGGCAAAAAAAAAAAAACAATTTCTTTGTTTAATTTTCACAAAAACACTCCTGTTGTTCCTGTAACATCTGGCATTTTCCTTGAACTACTAGTTTTCGATACTTTTACACACTTGCCACACAAGAAGTAAAATTTCTTGTGATTGAACCCTTATAAAACCTTTTCAAGGGAGTCACTCCTTTTGCTCTCATTGACACTCAACATGCTACTATTATATTCTCTTGAAAAATAATATTACCCCATCCTTTAAAAAAACAAAAAGAGAATATTACGCTCTTTGTTAATGAGACAAATAATATAATTTCTTAAATAGTTTCCTTAACTAATATTAAATACAAATTAGTTACTTAGAAATTTCAATTCTTCATGCTGACAAGTTGAATATAAAACTTTTCTAAAGAATATAAATATTTAAAATTTAAAACTAAGTTATAAGTAAATTACATTTGTTGGATAATAGAGTAAACTTAGTGACTAATGAGATAAAGCAAAGAAGGGAAGGTGATCCATCCAAAGAAAGATAATAAGGAGTTTAGTGCTAATATTATTTTTTATAATAAAAAATATTATTTACAGTTGCAACCATTAATCTTGACACAGGCTCTCATGACATCTTGGGAGTTCCACTTCTCATCTAATTAATTCCTCGCGTTAAGAATATTTGTTCTTTAAGATTTCGGCAGAAAGATTAAGGAAGTAATCACATAGTCTAAATTTTTGGATAAAAGGGCAAGTTAATTTTATTAAAAAATAATAAATTAATTATTGTAATATAGTGGAAAAAATATATGACTGACATTGAAAAACAATAATAAAAAGAAAAAGATATAAGTTTCAAAAGAAATAGATAATTTGAAAGAAAAAGAAAATCAACCGAGGACCACATCACATTACTTTTATGATGAATGCCACCCAAAAAAGCAAAATTTTTGGGTAATGCTTTTCATTTGATGGCGAGCCTATTTTCTGCATTTTGACTGTAATATGTTTTCTTTATTCAGGACCTTCAAGTCTTATTCTTTTGAGATAATTATATGACCTTCAAGTTGTGTCACATTATTTCTTTGAATTTTTTATATTTCTTTTTTTAAATCTTTATTTCTCTTATATTCATAAACACATATGCACGTGTGTTTGTGTTTGTGTGTGTATATATATTGCTTGAAGAGTGGAATTAGTGACAAAAAATAAACAAAGAATGCTGTTCCACTTGGGAAGGACAATTATCATATTCTTTTACCTATGCACATCCTCACGTTTGTGCCTGTTGTTAGTGTTAAATTTGCTCGCTAATATTTTCCATTTCTATTTTTTCTTATTTTTCTATGTGGGCAATACGATATGTTGTTAGCATTAAATAGAATCATAATGGTACAAACACGCACCACCCATCATCTGAGTTTCTTTTTTTGATTTTTCCTTTGTGTTCTTGTTTTTCCGTTTGGGTAAGATTTAGGCATTATAGCAAAACTAAAAGAATTTTCCTTTTTCTAAACTTTTACAGGAAATTGATGTTCTTAGATATTTAACAGCATTGCAAGGAGACTAAAAGATAAAAAAATGAAAATCCCAATTTAAGTTGATTTCAATTTTTTTCGTGAAAGTTCTTTTGATCATTCCAGACCGTACTGTTAACTTCATATCTTTGTTCAAAAGAATCCCTTTTGAAAATCTACATTAATCATGCATGATATCTACACACACTTGAAAGTAAACATGAATTTAATTTGAGAAAGAAAATGGCAGAGACAATTAATGATGCTTCTGGTGAAAAGATTGTCAAGGAATTTTCCACAGGCATTTTGCAGATTAATCTCTTCATAAAGAGAAATGACCGACATGCTGCTTTGAATGGCATCCAGTAATATTTCTGCTTTTGTTTTCTCACAAAAAAAAAAAAAAAGGAGGACTATAACCAACAGTGATCCAAGCATATACAAAGGAATTTCCTTTTTATTCTTCCAACTCTTACTTAGTGTCCACGAAACTTCGTAAAGCAGTTTATAAAGGTTCATAATAGACTTCAATGTGAGTTTCTCTTGAAGAAACTTGTCCGTTGATCCAGTCGCCCTCGGAGGCATAAAGGGCTATCCAAATTTATTCATTTTTTGCTGATGAGCTGGGAATTTGATTTTTATTTTTTTTTTAAAAAAAAACTAGCTTCCTATGATCATAAATATTACCGTTGCATTTTTCATATATATTACCACATTACAAAACATGCTAGTAAAAGAACAAGTGAGCTATTTTTAACCACTCTGCTTGTGATAGAAATTCTTCAAAGAACATTTCTTGTATGTTAGCAGGCAAAAAGGAAAAAAGAAAGAACTTCTTCTACCTTTGTGTTTGTGTTGTGTGGGTGTGTGAGGTGCATGCATGCATGCATGGATTCATACAAATATTTGAATACCAAAGAACCTGATCAAGGCCGGCATCAAATGAGCAGTTCGTAGCCATTGAAGATCTGGAAAGATGAAAAAAGTATACAAAAGATGAGAAAAAAAGAAACAGATAGCAAGAAGTAAAATGACATAGCAAGAACACATACCTTATTTTTCCAGAGCGTCAGCAGTAAGGAGAAGAAGAGATTTCTGAAAGACTCTCTCTACCAATCATTCGAATAAATAAGAGAAATCTGATTGACGAATGCCACATTTAATCTCTCAACAACTAAAGTAGATAGAAAAAGGGTGATAACTTGCAGCGGTAATGGCAGAAAATCATGTAAGCGCGTACAATAATTAAAGCAGAGTGTACCATCTCCTTTGGCTGCACTTTAATTGTCACCTTAGCATAAAACACGCATGTTAAGAGATTGTCAAAGTAGAATTCATAAAACGATATTTTGAATCAAATGACTAAAATAACCCGATTTAAAAGAGTTAATTTCTTTTTTGCTGCATAAAGAAATAAAAAGCAATAAAATTTCTGATTTTTCTACTCTATATTCTGAATGCACTTATAATAGGTAATTAGTTTGAAACTTTTCGGAGAGTTTGTAAAATACATCTCTTGAAACTTCTAAAACTATTACTATTAAATATCATAGGTGATATGAGAATAGAAGTAATAATTAACATATTAATTTACCATATTGAAAACTAAAATGAAACAAGGAAATAGAAACTTATGACAATTAAAATAGCCTTATTTAAATATAACCTTATCTAAAAGAGTTAATTTCTTTTGTCTTGCATAATGTAATAAACTAAAATAAAATAAAATAAAATTTCTGATTTTTATACTCCAAATTCAGAAATGTGTTTGCGATAGGTTAGTTTGAAACTTTTAGGATGGTATATAAAATGTCTCTCGTGATACTTTTGTTACTATGTTTTAGTGTTACAGGTAATACGAGAATAAAAGTAATAATTACAAATTAATTTAATAATTACAAATTAATTTACCATATTGAGAACAAAAGGGGAACAATGAAATAGAAACTTTTGACTATTAATAAAAATAGAGGGACTGATGTTTGTGGACTTAATGGTGACTAAATTTACAAAAAAGGGTAAGTTTTGCTATAAGTTTTATTGATATTAATAGTAAATTTGAAACTTATTTTTTCTTCCTTAAAACTTACCACTTCTTCTTTCAAGTTTGGTATTCAATAAATGCCTATTCGATAAGATAGAGTTTTCACAACTTGCAACCACTTCTGTCAAATTACTACTTCAATAAATGCCTCTTTTACAGAATAACATTTCCATATAGTATTATAAAGGATGTCTTCTACTTCAATTTCCTTGCCTTCTGCTATGTTTCTCCTATTTTGCTAAGTTTTTAAGTATTCACAAAATCACATTGAATTGCATTGGGTGGATGTCCATTCGAATTCATAATCAATCCTCGATACCATCAAAAAACGAAAAATTTCAACTTAAATTACTTTTTGTTTTCTTTCGAAGAGTTCAGCAGCAACTTGTTAGGTAAAACTCTTGAGCAATTAATGTTTCTTTCCTTGTAGACTTGTCAGGTTTTTGTCACTATATAGTCACGTTTTCAAAAAAAATTCGATAGTCATCTAGGATAACTACAATAAACAGTAAAATGCACATAGACTCCCCGCTGATCACCTTAGTGACTTTTCTCTGTCTCCCTTTCTTTAGAATTTATTTAAAAACGTTGAGCTTTCCCGAGTCAAAGTACTAATTTGATTTAGAAACAGCTGATTCATCAAGACTAATTTGATGTAGGGACATGAACTAGGTCGCAACAGTTGCAAATGTAGCGAAGATATAGAGAAACAAGTCAAGGAGAAGGTTAGTTAATTGATAGAGATATTGCAAGGAAAAGAGAAAAAGGTACCAGATTACATTTATAAGAGAGTGATGATGTTGAATGAGTGCAAGAGAAAGAAGAAACGAAAATTGAAGAAATTGGCAAAATTGACAGATCACTGTTGCTTCAAAGGAACCGCAGTTCCTTCATTTCAAAGATTGGAGTTTCACTGATGTTGTTTGATTTTGGATTTGAAATTTCCAGAGCCGAAAAGAGAATGTGGCTACTGGTTTTCGATTCACGGAAGCCGGATTGAACTCTAGATTAGTTTTTTTTTTAATGATTATTTTTGGATCAAATGTACATGTGTGGTTGTTTAGGAGGGAGAAGTTCAAGAGTGACAATTTTACCCTCTTTTACGTCCCCACGCAAGTGGCATGTGAAAAATTTTGCCAGATTCCATGGCAAGAGTGTAAGGACTATTATTTTTTAAGAAAAACAATTTTAGGTCTAAAAAAACATAGTAAAAAGTGCTAGAATTAAGGCTTTATTCTCAAAATAAATACTTCTAAAAAAATTGTACTTACAATTAAAATAAAATTTTTTATTTTTACAATTTCAATAAGCAAAAGATATTTTAATTATCCACATGGTAGTTTCTCTAATACAACTTTTTTAACTTATTTAAGCTAAAATCAGAAGTGAATAAGTAATTTAGAATAATTCTTAAAAAACTTTTAATTTAAAAAAATTTATAAACAACTTATTTTGAACAATTAAGAATAGGTTCTAAGTAAGGTAAACAAAATAGTTTGGGGATTAATTTTTCTAATTTCTCAGAAAAAATTTGTCTTTGTGATTAAAAAAATCAAGGAAGCTACGGAAATTTTGTCCATGAGATTCTATGAAAATAGTACTGCTCTATCTTAATATCGCGACTTACTATTTGTGTATGATGAGAAAAATTAGGCGAGACTGAAACTTTTAACGGCTTAAAATGTTAGATTACAACGTGGTGTATATTTGAATGTATTTCTATGCTAGTTTAATTTTTTGACAACATTAAGTAGAAATAAGTCAAATTTAAAACTTGTGTTATAAGAACACACTAGTATGAATGCCCGCGCACCGCCCGAGTAATTTATTAATAATAAAATTTAAAATTTATAACTATTATTTTTTTATTGTAAGATAAATGCATTCTAAATATTTTTTTATTTTAAAAAATCATATTATTATGCCATTTTATGTGAATATCCTTAACAAATTAGTCTAATCATCACAAATGATAAAAATAGTTTATAATTCTTTTAATCATAACTTACCATAAATTCATTTTTATGTCTTTGATGGTGGTATCATATTGTGCTTCATATGTATTTAAAACAATAATTATAACTTTATATATTAATTTTATAGTAGATTTATGTATCTATCTTATAGCTAGAGACATATATATATATATATATATATATATATATATATATATATATATATATATATATATATATATATATATATATATATATAAAATAAATTTACAATAAGTTCAAGATCATTAGTTGTATCCAAAAGTTTAAAAATTTATTATTTAATATTGTTTATAGATTGATTGGTTGTAAAATTAATTATATATCACCAAAATTAAGATAATTAGTAGATTCATGTACTTTAACATAAATTGAAATTTTATATAATTATTGTTTCTTGAATTTATTCAAATGTATTTAAAATTTAAAAAAAAAACCTTTTCAAATTCTAATGATTAAATTAAGATTATTTTCAAATTCTATTTTTTTCTCAAGGTCTTTTAAACTATTTTTTTTACTCTCAATATTTTAATCTTACTTAAACTTCCTTTTATGCTCCGCTATTAGCTCTTTTCTAAAACTTTTGTAATAGAATATATATATATATATATATATATATATATATATATATATATATATATATATATATATATAATTACTAATAGATATGATAATCAATTACTTTATTAAACTTATGTATTTAAAACAATAATTATAAATTTATGTATTAATTTTATAGTAGATTCATGTATCTATCTTATAGTTAGAGACATATATAAGATATATACTGTGTAATGGTTAATTACTATTATAAGTGTTGTTGTATATATAGATGGTCAACAGCTGTTGTTTAGTGTTTATCTATGAATGAATTTACGAACTTTATCTTAACTCATTTATATTGTGAAATAATTAAAAGTCTATCTTGGAATATTTATTTAACTTCATGTTGAATGCATAGTGTTAGCCCTAAGGGCGAATCATGTAGTTTTGATTAATGACAAATATTGATGAGGACTAATATGTTCATATTATGTGATAGGATTTGTGAACTAAGAAGTATGGAGTCTCATTGCCTTGAAGCCAAAATGCAAGAACAACTCCAACATGTCAAAGTGATTGAATTGAAGATTGAAGAGTTTGTTCAAGATGATTGAATGCTTTGAAGACATGAAGTGTAGGTTACATATGCTTAATAGGTAAACTTTGTAAACCCTACACTCTTAAGCCTTGGAATCTATGAGTTGCAATTGAGAGCACAAAACTTGATTTGAAAAGTTTCAATGGTGTTGAACTTAACTTATTTATCAAGTTTTCATCAATGGTTTTTGCACTTAAAAGGTCTTTAATGACTTATCTTTTAGGCTAGAAGGTTTTTCAACTTGTTTGAATTGATTTGAATATGTTTTGACAAAGTTTAAAAAGTTCAGACGCACCTTGAAAAATTCGGTCGTCCGAATTTTTTCTACATTGTGAATAGTAACCCTGTTCACACGAACAGTGACACTATTAATATGAACAGTACCGACTATTTTTCCAGAGAAATTCGGACGCACGTTCAGACGCAACTGGAAAAATTCGGTCGTCCGAATTTTAAGCAGTACTGTAAACAGCACGTGAACAGTATTGTACAATGAACAGTACCACTATTTTTCCAGAGAAATTCCGACGCAAATTCGGACACTGGATGAAAATTTGATCAACAGAATTTTCCCTGCATTGTGAATAGTATTCGACCAAAAATTCGGTCGTCCGAATTTTCTGAAAACTAGTCGTTACTAGCCATTTTATGACTGTTAAAGCCAATTTTTCAAATCTATAAAAGCCACAAACTCCAGATTTTTAAAAGAACTTTTGAACATTCAAAATCCTTCAAGCTCTAACATGTTTTACATCAAAATTATTTGAAAAGCTCTCAAATTGCCTTGTGCTCAAAGGTTGAAATTCAAGATTCCAAAGGCAAGAAGTGAAGTGGTGCTAGCAATTGTATTCATCCACCAAGAAGTGTTGGTAACATCCAAACTCTTTCTTTACACTATTATTGTGATTGATACAAGGTTATCTTGTGACGTAAAACCCTTTTGGTAAGGGTGAGCCATAGACTAGATTAATCAAGGTTGTGGTGTAAAACCCGTGTGTGGGTGAGCCTTGGATTAGATTGGTCTTTGGGTTGTCTTTAGATATAAAATCCTTGTGGAAGGGTGAGCCTTGTTTGTAGGATTACAAAGGAGGTTGTTGGTATAAAATCCTTATTGGATGAGCCTCTTGTGTAATTGCCTAAATTGAGCATATAGTGAATTGGTTGAAATCCTTGAGTGTGGACTCAAGGTAGTGGATGTAGATCTTGGAGAGATCGAACCACTATAAATCGTGTGTTCATTTCTTTATAGCTTTACTTGTTAAATACTTGTGTTATTATTATTTGTTCATAATTGTTGATTGATTGGTTGTGATCTTATAGTTTGATAATATTGTCTTAACCATCAAATCACATATAAACTAGAAGTTTGTGAATTTAAAGAAGAGCTTTCATTAAGGCAAAGGGTTTGCAAAAAGGGAAAAGATTTTTGATAATTAAGCAAAGACCTAATTCACCCCCCTCTTAGGTCTTTCAATTGGTATCAGAGCTAGATCTTCTTTTTCAGGTCTAACAACCTGGAAGTAAAGATTATATGGCTAGTTTATCAAATTTGCCTTATATGGAAGGTTCATCTACAAATAGACCTCCTTTGTTTGATGGTTCTAATTATACACTTTGAAAATCTAGAATTAGAATTTTTATTTGTTCTATTAACTTTGATTTGTGGAGTATCATTGAGAAAGGTCCCTATGTGCCTATGAGAATAAAGGCTGATGGAATTACAAAGGAAGTAAAGCCTATGGAGGAACTTGATGAGAATGATTCAAGAAAGATAACTTTAAATTACCAAGCAATGAACATCTTGAGTTGTGCATTGGACGTGAATGAATACAATCGAGTGAGTGAATGCAACACCGCTCACGATATGTGGAGACTTCTTCAAGTAACACATGAGGAAAGAGCCAATATGTGCTTTATGTCAAAAAATGATGAGGTACAATCCACTTCTTCTACTTCTACTTGTTGTGATGATGATATTGATAATCCTAATGAATTATTTGTTGAAATGTATGAAGAATTAAAAAAGGTTTCGAAAAGAAATAAGGAAATGAAATTCAAAATTAATGAGTTATTGAATGAAAATTCAAAATTATATTGTGAAAACAAAATACTTCTTGAATCTATTTGAAAGACCTAAGAGGGGGGTGAATTAGGTCTTTGGCTAATTATCGAAAATGTTTTTCCTTTTTGCAAATCCTTTGCCTTAATAAAAGCTCTTCTTTAAATTCACAAACTTCAAGTTTATATGAGATTTGATGGTTAAGACAAGATTATTAAACTATAAGACCACAACCAATCAATCAATAACTATAAACAATAATAATAACACAAGTATGTAAAACAAGTAAAGCTATAAAGAAATGAACACACGATTTATAGTGGTTCGATCTCTCCAAGATCTACATCCACTACCTTGAGTCCACACTTAAGGATTTCAATCAATTCACTATATGCTTAATCCAAGTAATTACACAAGAGGCTCACCCTTCAATGGGTTTTACCACAACAACCTCTTTTCAATATAATAAACAAGGTTCACTCTTATCACTAAGAGTTTTATGTCACTAGATAACCTAGACCAATCTAATCCAAGGCTCACCCTCACCAATGGGTTTTACACAACAACCTTGATTAATCTAGTCTATGGCTCACCCTCCACAAGGGTTTTAAGTCTCTTGACAACCTTTTATCAATCACAACAAAAATGTAAAGAGAGAATTTGAATGTTACCAACACTTCTTGGTGGATGAATACAATTGCTAGCACCACTTCACTTCTTGCCTTTGGAATCTTGAATTTCAATCTTTGAGCACAAGGCAATTTGAGAGCTTTTGATATAATTTTGATGTGAAACAAGTTAGAGCTTCAAGGATTTCTTTTGTGCAAAAGTTCTTTCAAAAATCTAGAGTTTCTAGCCTCTATAGAATTTGAAAATCAGTTAAAACGGCAATAAAACGGCTAGTACCGGCTAGTTTCAGAAAATTCGGACAACCGAATTCTGCATCCGAAATCCGAATTTTTCGCTACAAAATTCGGATGACCGAATTCTGCGTCCGAATTTTTCGCTACAAAATTCGGACGACCGAATTTTCCTTCATGCGTCCGAATCTTCTTCCGAATTTCTCTGGAAGAACAGTAGCAAACTTTTGCTACAAAATTCGGACGACCGAATTTTTTGCCCTGCGTCCGAATCTTGCATCCGAATTTTTCAAACTTTGTCAAAACATGTTCAAATCAATTCAAACAAGTTGGAAAACATTCTAGCCTAAAAGATAAGTCATTAAAGACCTTTTAAGTGCAAAAATCATGTATGAAAACTTGATAATTTAGATAAGTTCAAAACCATTGAAACCATTTAAATCAAGTTTTGTGCTCTCAATTGCAACTCATAGATTCCAATGCTTAAGAGTGTAGGGTTTACAAAGTTTACCTATTAAGCACATGCAACCTACACTTCATGTCTTCAGAGCCTTCAATCATCTTGAACAAACTCTTCAATGTTCAATCACTTTGACATATTGGAGTTGTTCTTGCATTTTAGCTTCAAGGCAATGAGACTTCAAACTTCTTAATCCATAAATCCTATCACACAACATACAAGCATATTAGTCCTCATCAATGTTTGTCATTAATCAAAACTAATCATAACTACATGATTTGCCCTTAGGGCTAACAATCTCCCCCTTTTTATGATGACAAACTTTGATGCAAAATGTGATGGATTTAACAAAGTAGCACAAAGAAGTATTAATGTCAATGATAGAAAATAACCAATTTAGCACATTGACATACAAAAGGCTCAATATGAGCCTATGACCCAACCAACCTCCATTTGCCTCCTTCCTTCCAACAACTTGGATAGAAGATATATCATTTAAGCATTTAGAAAAAGTTCTAAGAGAGGTTTTAAGGTTGTAATAGTTTAACAATGCTCCCCCTTAGATTGTGCTCATTTTTCAACACATTTGGACTAGAGATATCATGCATCCGAATTTTTTGCATAGCAAGTCCAAACTTTAAAATAAGTAAAATGAAAGCTGCAAATTTTGTAAATAAGCTTTCCTAAGGTTGTTCAAACTTATTTGAAGAGATTAAAACATATTTGAATCAATTTGAACAACAAAGGAGCACATTTTGACAACACAATATGGATGCATCCGAATTTTAGAACATGCATCCGAATTTTGACATTCCAAGTCCAAATTGCAATAAATTCAATATAATGAAAGTTTAATGTGAAATAAATCTTTCCAAAGGTTGTTCAAACATAATGGAAGAGAATAAAACATATTTGAATCAATTTGAACAACAAAGAAGCACTTTTTGGCAACAAATATGCATGCATCCTAATTTCTTAAACATGCATCCGAATTTTTGAACATTGCATCCGAATTTTGAGTCCAAATTTTTGCAACAAGTTTGAAAAGGTGATTTTGCCTTTTAAAATGAAATGTTGAAGTATTCAAACATGTATGTCCACAAAGGCACTTAGTTTAGCTTTGCAAAACCACAAAATTCATGTATTCAATTGTTTTCATGAAGAAATTCAAAATCATAGGTCAAGTCAAGAACCAAGTTCAAGATTTCAATCTCAACTTAACCATATTCCAAAATCTCAGAAAACAACTAAAACCTCACATATTATAACACTTTCAATTTAAATTCTAAAAGCAGCCAAATATTTTCACAATGAGTCCAAATACAGAATTGCAGCCAAACATTCTCTCATTACTCATTGCACATATTTCAGCATACACATTTCAGCATTAGCATACACATTGCAGCATCATTCGTTCTCCCCCTTGACATATGCATGGATCAGAAAATTTCTATTCATGCATGAGATATTCCACTGCTATTTCACATTTTCACACATTTTGTCATCATATTTCTTCTCCCCCCTTTTGTCATCAATCAAAGATGGGGTAAGAGTACTTGGACAACAAAAGTGAAACAAAAGAAACTCTTATCACAAGGATTTCATATATTGAGCTTCAAAACATTATAATGACTAGAAAGGCACAAGCAAATTTCAATGTTAAAACATAACATGTGCATCAAGGTATAAACTAAGATAAGCAACAAAATAGAGTTTAGGGATAGAAAGGCTTAGTCTTGGATGCGCTTCATGGTCTTCACTTCCAAATTTGTTCGTTGTGATGGCCATGTTTCCCTTGATCTCTATATGATGGGGTCCTTCATTTGCTGACTCCCTTCACCTCCTTCTTCTTGCTTGTTCTCTTGGGCTTTACCTCTTTGTTCTTCATTCTCATGTTCTTCTTTTTATTGGAGTGCTTCACTGTCTTTTCCTTCATCTTTATCTTTTTCTTTAGCTCTACAAGAACTAGCACCATTCAAAAATCACTTGAGAAATCTTTCTCAAGTCTTTTTCCATATTCTTGAGTCTAGCTTCTAAACCATTAAATTTGCCAAGAAGCATTAGAGCAAAGGACTCGAAGAATTTGTCCATCTTCTTCATTTCCTTCTTCCTCAACCTCCTCACTTTCTTGTTGATAGTCTCCCACACGGTAAGGCTTTGTTGGCTGGTTTTCTTGTACTAATCATATGCTTCAATGCCATGAATCCAACGTTTAGTCTTCTATGCTCATGCAAGGCAATTATAATCACCATATGCATAGTGGTAATCATGTGATGCATAACCCTTCTTCTAGCATCAAAGGCTTTGATTTCCTTTTCCCTAAATGACCTAAATTGCCTACCATTTGTGAAAGCCTCTTCAAATCTTTCATTTGTGAACAATTCATTAATAAAGCAATGCTGTCCCAATGAATAATACCTCGCCTCATTATCATCTACCCCACAAATTATGTTCACTAAGGCATCATTGAACTCAAAATCCACTTGATATACTCTAGAGGAATACCATTGAACTACATTATCCCCCTCATGTTCAATTCTCTTTTCTTTAAGATTTGCATGAAAATCATATATAATGGCAGTATAAAATTCTTCATCAATTACTAGTAAATTGCTCCAATCCATATCATCAAATAGAGATAGAACATTACCAATATTTGAGAGGTTATCCAAGTTTACTTTGTTTCCAGGAATAATAATAATTATTATTATTATTTGTTCTTCTTGCTCCATTATATTCTTTAGCAATATATATCCAAAATTCATTTTTCTTTTCTTTTGCATGGCTAGCATAATTACACCATACATATTATCAATTAAAGATTTGTGCCCAAAGTATGCTATAATCAATGTAGTAAGCATGTGATGCAAAATTCTTTTACTAGGATAAAAAACTTTTATATATCTCTCTCTTTTATAGTCTTGAGCTTCTACCATTTGTACAGGCATTTTCAATCCTTTCATGTGAGTATAATTTACTTAAAAAACAATGTCACTAGGAAGAATAATGCCTAAACCCAACATCCTCAACATCACGAATTCTATTGAGCAATGCATTGTCAATATCAAAAATCAACTTGTGATATTCTTGAAGAATACCACTAAATAGATTTATTACCAATTTGCTCAACTCTTTCTTCCTTAATATTTGCTTAAACTTCATAAACTAAGTAAGGTAATAGCATTCATCAAACACAAGCAAACTAGCCCAGCTCATGTCATTTAAAAAATGAGAGTATATTACCCATTTCGGATAGTTTGATGACATCCACCTTGTGGCTTGGATTTGTCTTATGGATCCTTTTTGTCCAATCATCAAATTCAGTAGCAGCCTCCACTATGACAAATCTATCCAGCCATAACATGATTTGAGAAACATAAACCTTCCTTGGTTCGTTGATTACTAGTCCTCCTTCTCTATCTTTGGCTTTTCCCTTTCCTTTTCTCATGCTAGGCTTCTTTGTCCTCACCTGGAGCTACACACTTGAATATACTCGTTAGTTATTGAATTTTGAAATCCCTAAGCTTCTTCTAAGATTGGTCAAACCTTTCTTCGGCCAATGACTTAGTAACGATATCATAAATTTGTTCATGAATGCAAACATGCTTTAAATAAGTATTATCCTTAGTAGAATTATATCTAATGAGATGAAGTTTGATCTCTATATGCTTTGTCCTAGTTTGTTGAATAGTATGATGGTCAAATCTATTGCATTAGTGTTATCACATAACATAGCCACACATTTGAAATATAGACCATAATCACTTAGAGTATTAATAAGGTAATAGAGAATGTGTTTAACAACAATCAAATGAGATTCTATAGGACAAGATGAAATCTAGCACACAAGCACATGACAAACATAATATTGTTTCTACTTGCTATCAAATAGAGTTGACTACTCCTATGAAACCTTTTTATTCTTGTCAAGCATGGTTGATAAACTTATGGAAGTGCTTTTACCTTAACTTGATTCATGAAAGTGCCATCCTTGGTTTGCTTGATTTGTGGGCCAAGAAAGAAATTGAGTTTTCCTATCATGCTCATTTCAAATTTACTTTTCATTAACTTGGAAAACACATCACAAAGTGAAGTATTAGAAGCACAAAAAATTGTATCATATATTTGGACAACTTATAGATCATTGTTACAAGAGGGTTTTTTTTTTTTTTTTATGAAAATAGTAGTGTTAACCTTTCCTCTTGAAAATCCTTTTGAAAGAAGAAAATCACTCAATTTTTCATACCAAGCTCTAGGAGCTTGTTTTAAATCATACAAAGCTTTAGAAAATTTTGAAAACATGTTTAGGAAACTTTTCATGATCAAAACCGGGTGGTTGTTCCACATAAACTTTTTCCTCAATAGAACCATTTAAAAAAGCACTTTTGACATTCATTTGAAAGAGTTTGAAACCTTTAAACATGCAAATGCCAAAATCATTCTAATTGATTTAAATCTACTAACCAGAACTAAAGTCTCATTATAATCAATGCCCTCTTTTTGATTGAATCCTTGGGCAATAAGTTTAACCTTATTTCTAATAACTTCTCCGGATTCAATAAGTTTATTTCTAAAAACCATTTAGTTCCAATAATGGAATGATCATGAGATTTAGGAATTTGTAAATTTTGTATCTTTCAAATTGATTTAATTCCTCTTGCATAGTAATAATCCAAAAATCATCACACAATACATCATTAATACTTTTAGGCTAATATGCAATAAAAGAATAAAGTTATTGATAAAGTACCGCCTTATTTTTACTCCTTGGGAGATATCACCAATGATTTGCTCCTTAGGGTGCCCTCTTGAATATCTTAGGTTCTTTGAGAGCTCTTGGTCACCACTATGTTGGTCATCTTGATTTTGTTCAATCATTTCTTCCTCATTGGTGTGATCCTCCAAAGTTGGTGCTTGAAGATGGGTTTGATAGTCATTCATAGATGTACCTACATCATCTTCGTCTTTTCTTTCCAAGTAAATGTAAGATTCATCAAAACTAACATGAATAGTTTCCTCATCATGTAAGGTTCTTTTTCTTAGAAACTCTATAAGCCTTGTTGTTAGAGGAAAAACCAAGGAATATCCAGTTATTCAATTTTCTATCAAAATTTTCAAGTTATCACACATATTAAATATAAGGCACTTACAACCAAATATTTTGAAATAGGCAATATTAACTAGTAGTATACAATATAAAGTACTTTGTTATGCATATTCATGTATATTTGATACAACCTGTCATGTATGTTTAAATTCTAGAGTATTCTATCAAATAAAAGTTCAAAAAATATTTTTCTAAAAAAAATAACTTCAAAAGAACTCTATTCAAAAACATAACAATGCAGTGTTTTCAGCTTTGTCCCAAAAATGTTTTGGTAAAGAATTTTCTTCAAGTATAGACTTAACCATTTCTTGTAAGGTACAATTTTTCTTTTCAATAACTCCATTTTGTTGAGGTGTTTTGGCAGCCAAAAAGTTTGTGAGCAATCCCATTCTCATCACAAAGTTTTGTAAAATCTTGATTGTAAAATTCTCTCCCATTGTGACTTCAAATAGAAATCAATTTGCACTCAAGAGAGATTTGGAACCTTTTGAAAAGTCTTACAAATTCATGAAAGAACTTCATCTTTTTGAGCTAGAAAGATCACCCATGTAAATCTAGAGAAATCATCAACAATCATATATGAATTCCTCTTACCATCAAGACTAGTGATCCTCATTGGTCCAAACAAATCCATATGAACAAGCTCAAGATGTTTTGAGGTATAAATGCATTTCATGGGTTTGAAAAAAATTCTTTTGTTTGTTTTCCATATTAACAAGTATGTCAAAGATAATTTTCTCAAAACACATTTTTAGCAATCCTCCAACTAAATCTTGAGAGAAAAGTTTGTTCAACAAATCCATGCTTACGTGATCAAATCTCCTATGTTAAGAAAATCAATCATTATCATAAGCAACAAGACATTCAAGCTTATCAATATAAAACACAAATTGAAATATTTGTGAGTAATTGATCAAAATCACAAAATATCATTTTGTCATACAAGTTCGGGCGATCGAACTTATGGTCTACATTTAAACTTCAAAACCGAACATTTTGTAAAGTTTCATAAAGATGTTTTTTTTTTTTTGGCCAAGCAAATGCATAGATATTCAATCATCGCTATTTTAATTATTTTATCATGACATATAATCAATTTGAAGAACATATCAACCATGAATTCAATCTCATATCCTCAATGTTACCTAATCAACTTCATAGAAGCAATTGACAAGTCATGGTTGGCAAATTTTCAAATTTTAACAAAGGAATTCTTAACTGAAACTTTGCATGTTGGCATTTAATATCACACAATTGACAAATGCTAAGCAAGTTACAGTTCAAATCAGTACTAAGCAACATTTGTTTAAAAAGAAGAGAGGAACCTTTACCAACATTGGTTACTCCAAGAATTCCTCCTTTCTTCTTACCTCAAAAACAAATCCTTTTTTGGTTGCTTTGACCTTGATTATAAATGAGGTGTTTTCCGTTATTCTTTAAGCCAACATCATCAATATACCTCTTAGATGTGCTTGAGTTTGAATTGAAGTGTACCTGCAATAAAGGAGAGGAAGTATCCTTTGGTACCCATACTTTCTTGGGTCCGTGAGGGTTAGTAATAATTCCCTTAACTCTCCAAATGGTTTTTACACCATTCTCTACTTTTCTTTTAACATAACATTTGGTGACTTTATGTCCATGTTTTCCACAATAAGTACAACAAGTATGATGCATGGAAGTAGAAGTAGCTCTAACAAAGAAGTTGTTATATTTAGGCACATTGTTTACATAATTATAACCAAGACCATTTTTGACAAGAGGAGATCTTTGAGCTCCAAGAATTTTATCAAGATTGTCCCTTCCTTTTGTAAATTTTTCTATACATGGTGTAAGTTCATCAACCTTCTTTTTCAAAGTCTCATGATCAACAAGCATTCTTTCAAGAGATAAAATCTTTTCACAAAGAATCTTATTTTCAAGGGACATGTTTTGTAAAGAGACATTTAAAACTTCTTTTTCAATATTCAAGCATTCAATAGAATCAAGAAGCTTTTTATTTTCACAAAACAATTTTGAATTCTCATTCAATAGATCATTAATTTTGGTTTTCATTTCCTTATTCTTTTTCGAAGCCTTCTTTAATTCTCCATACATCTCAACAAGTAATTCACTAGGATCATCAATATCATCATCAAAAGAAGTAGAGGTAGATGGAGTAGGTTGTACCTCATCTTCCATTGCCATGAAGCACACATTTGCTCTTTCTTCTTCATGAGTGTCTTGAAGTTGCTTCCACATTTCATGAGCGGAATCACATTCCATCACTCTATTGTATTCATTGACTACCAACGCACAACAAAGAATGTTCATTGCTTGGTAGTTTAAGGTCATCTTCCTTGAATTGCTCTCATCATACTCCTCCATGGGCTTTGGTTCCCTTGTAACTCCATCGGCTTTCAATCTCAATGGCACATAGGGACCTTTCTCAATAATGTTCCACAATTCATAGTTAATAGAACAAATGTAAATCTCAATTCTAGATTTCCAAAAAATATAATTAGAACCATCAAACAATGGAGGTCTATTAGTGGAGGAACCTTCCGTATAAGGCAAATTTGATAAACTAGCCATACAATCTTTACTTTTAGGTTGTTAGACCTTAAAAAGAAGACCTAGCTCTGATACCAATTGAAAGACCTAAGAGGGGGGTGAATTAGGTCTTTGGCTAATTATTGAAAATCTTTTTCCTTTTTGCAAATCCTTTGCCTTAATAAAAGCTCTTCTTTAAATTCACAAACTTCAAGTTTATATGAGATTTGATGGTTAAGACAAGATTATTAAACTATAAGACCACAACCAATCAATCAACAACTATAAACAATAATAATAACACAAGTATGTAAAACAAGTAAAGCTATAAAGAAATGAACACACGATTTATAGTGGTTCGATCTCTCCAAGATCTACATCCACTACCTTGAGTCCACACTCAAGGATTTCAATCAATTCACTATATGCTTAATCCAAGCAATTACACAAGAGGCTCACCCTTCAATGGGTTTTACCACAACAACCTCTTTTCAATATAATAAACAAGGTTCACTCTTATCACTAAGAGTTTTATGTCACTAGATAACCTAGACCAATCTAATCCAAGGCTCACCCTCACCAATGGGTTTTACACAACAACCTTGATTAATCTAGTCTATGGCTCACCCTCCACAAGGGTTTTAAGTCTCTTGACAACCTTTTATCAATCACAACAAAAATGTAAAGAGAGAATTTGAATGTTACCAACACTTCTTGGTGGATGAATACAATTGCTAGCACCACTTCACTTCTTACCTTTGGAATCTTGAATTTCAATCTTTGAGCACAAGGCAATTTGAGAGCTTTTGATATAATTTTGATGTGAAACAAGTTAGAGCTTCAAGGATTTCTTTTGTGCAAAAGTTCTTTCAAAAATCTAGAGTTTCTAGCCTTTATAGAATTTGAAAATCAGTTAAAACGGCCATAAAACGGCTAGTACCGGCTAGTTTCAGAAAATTTGGACGACCGAATTCTGCATCCGAAATTCGAATTTTTCGCTACAAAATTCGGACGACCAAATTTTCCTTCATGCGTCCGAATCTTCTTCCGAATTTCTCTGGAAGAACAGTAGCAAACTTTTGCTACAAAATTCGGACGACCAAATTTTTTGCCCTGCGTCCAAATCTTGCATCCGAATTTTTCAAACTTTGTCAAAACATGTTCAAATCAATTCAAACAAGTTCGAAAACATTCTAGCCTAAAAGATAAGTCATTAAAGACCTTTTAAGTGCAAAAATCATGTATGAAAACTTGATAATTTAGATAAGTTCAAAACCATTGAAACCATTTAAATCAAGTTTTGTGCTCTCAATTGCAACTCATAGATTCCAATGCTTAAGAGTGTAAGGTTTACAAAGTTTACCTATTAAGCACATGCAACCTACACTTCATGTCTTCAAAGCCTTCAATCATCTTGAACAAACTCTTCAATCTTCAATCACTTTGACATATTGGAGTTGTTCTTGCATTTTAGCTTCAAGGCAATGAGACTTCAAACTTCTTAATCCATAAATCCTATCACACAACATACAAGCATATTAGTCCTCATCAATGTTTGTCATTAATCAAAACTAATCATAACTACATGATTTGCCCTTAGGGCTAACACTATTGATTATTTGAATATTGAAAAAGAAGTTTTAAATGTCTCTTTACAAAACATGTCCCTTGAAAATAAGATTCTTTGTGAAAAGATTTTGTCTCTTGAAAGAATGCTTGTTGATCATGAGACTTTGAAAAAGAAGGTTGATGACCTTACATCATGTATAAAAAAATTTACAAAAGGAAGGGACAATCTTGATAAAATTCTTGGAGCTCAAAGATCTCCTCTTGTCAAAAATGGTCTTGGTTATAATTATGTAAACAATGTGCCTAAATATAACAACTTCTTTGTTAGAGCTACTTCTACTTCCATGCATCATACTTGTTGTACTTATTGTGGAAAACATGGACATAAAGTCACCAAATGTTATGTTAAAAGAAAAGTAGAGAATGGTGTAAAAACCATTTGGAGAGTTAAGGGAATTATTACTAACCCTCACGGACCCAAGAAAGTATGGGTACCAAAGGATACTTCCTCTCCTTTATTGCAGGTACACTTCAATTCAAACTCAAGCACAACTAAGAGGTATATTGATGATGTTGGCTTAAAGAATAACGGAAAACACCTCATTTATAATCAAGGTCAAAGCAATCAAAGAAGGATTTGTTTTTGAGGCAAGAAGAAAGGAGGAATTCTTGGAGTAACCAATGTTGGTAAAGGTTCCTCTCTTCTTTTTAAACAAATGTTGCTTAGTACTGATTTGAACTATAACTTGCTTAGCATTAGTTAATTGTGTGATATTAAATGCCAACATGCAAAGTTTCAGTTAAGAATCCCTTTGTTAAAATTTGAAAATTTGCCAACCATGACTTGTCAATTGCTTCTATGAAGTTGATTAGGTAACATTGAGGATATGAGATTGAATTCATGGTTGATATGTTCTTGAAATTGACTATATGTCATGATAAAATAATTAAAATAGCTATGATTGAATATCTATGCATTTGCTTGGCCAAAAACATCTTTGTGAAACTTTACAAAATGTTTGGATTTGAAGTTTAAATGTAGACCATAAGTTCGATCGCCCGAACTTGTATGACAAAATGATATTTTGTGATTTTGATCAATTACTCACAAAATATTTCAATTTGTGTTTTATCTTGATAATCTTGAATGTCTTGTTGCTTATGATAATGATTGATTTTCTTGATATAGGAGATTTGATCACGTGAGCATGGATTTGTTGAACAAACTTTTCTCTCAAGATTTAGTTGGAAGATTGCTAAAAATGTGTTTTGAGAAAATTGTCTTTGACATACTTGTTAATATGGAAAACAAACAAAAGAATTTTTTCAAACCCATGAAATGCTTTTATACCTCAAAACATCTTGAGCTTGTTCATATGGATTGATTTGGACTTATGAGGAACTCTAGTATTGATGACATGAAGTATGCCTTAGTAGTAGTTTATGATTTCTCAATATTTACTTTAGTAGTCTTCTTTGCTTAAAAAGATGAAGTGTTTCATAAGTTTGTAAAACTATTTAAAAAGGTTCAAACATCTCTTGAGTGCAAAATTGATTTCCATTAGAAGTGACAATGGGAGAATTTTACAACCAAGTCTTTACAAAATTTGTGATGAAAATTGAATTTCATATAATTTTTTTTTCAACTGCAAAAACCCTACAACAAAATGGTGTTATTGAAAGGAAAATTTGAACTTTGCAAAAATTGGTTAGATCTATGCTTTGTGAAAATTCTTCAAAAATTTGTTTTTGAGCCGAATCCATAAACAACACATGCTATGATGAATATAATTCTTTTAAGATCATTTTGAAGAAAAACATCTTTTGTAGTGCTCTTTTATATAACTCCTCAAATTGCATATTTTAAAGTGTTTGGTTATAAATGTCTTATCTTGAATACTTGTGATAACTTACTTAAATTTGATAGAAAGACGGATATAGGTATATCTCTTAGCTATTCTTCTAACAAAAAGGCATATAGAGTTTATTAAAAAAAAAAAAAGGAGAACCTTATATGATGAGAAAACCATTCATGTTTATTTTGATGAATCTTACATTTGCTTGGAAAGAAACGATGAAGATGATGTAGGTACATCTATGAATGACTATCAAACCCATCTTCAAGCACCAACTTTGGAGGATCATACCAATGAGGAAGAAATGATTGAACAAAATCAAGATAACAAACCTAGTGGTGACCAAGAGCTCCCCATCAACTTAGGATATCCAAAAAGGCCACCCTAAAGAGCAAATCATTGGTGATATCTCCCAAGGAGTAAACATAAGACGGTATTTTATGGATTACTTTATTCTTTTATCTCATATGAGCCTAAAAGTATTAATGATGCATTGTGTGATGATTTTTGGATTATTGCTATGCAAGAGGAATTAAGTAAATTTGAAAGATACAAAATTTGGATATTCCTAAATCTCATGATCATTCCATTATTGGAACTAAATTTCTTTTTTAGAAATAAACTTATTGAATCCGGAGAAGTTGTTAGAAACAAAGTTAGATTTGTCACCCAAGGTTGAAACTATTTTTTTTATATAAAAAAAACCTCTTGTAACAATGATCTATAACTTGTCCAAATATATGATACAATTTTTGGTGCTTCTAATACTTCACTTTGTGATGTGTTTGCCAAGTTGATGCAAAGTAAATTTGAAATGAGCATGATAGGAAAACTCAATTTCTTTCTTGGCCTACAAATCAAGAAAACCAAGGATGGCACTTTCATGAATCAAGTTAAGGAATAAGCACTTCCATAAGTTTATCAACTATGCTTGACAAGAATAAAAAGGTTTCATAGGAGTAGTCAATTCTATTTGACAGCAAATAGAGCCAATATTATGTTTGTCATGTGCTTTTGTGCTAGATTTCATCATGTCCTAAAGAGTCTCATTTGATTGATGTTAAACACATTCTCTATTACCTTATTGATACTCTAAGTGATTATGGTCTATATTTTAAATGTGTGACTATGTTATATGATAACACTAATGCAACAAATTTGATCATCATACTATTCAACAAACTAGGACAAAGCATATAGAGATCAAACTTCATCTCATTAGAGATCACTATAGTAAGAGTAATAATTGTTTAAAGTATGTTTGCATTAATGAGCAAATTAATGATATCGTTACTAAGCCATTGGCCGAAGAAAGGTTTGACCAATCTTAGAAGAAGCTTAGGGATTTCAAAATTCAATAACTAGTGTGTGTATTCAAGTGTTGTAGCTCCAGGTGAGGACAAAGAAGCCTAGCATGAGAAAAGGAAAGGGAAAGCAAAAGATGTGAGAAGGAGGACCAGTGATCAATGAATCAAGGAAGGTTCATGTTCCTCAAAGCATGTCATGGCTGGATAGATTTGTCACAGTGGAGGCTGCTACTGAATTTGATGATTGGACAAAAAGGAACCATAAGACAAATCCTAGCCACAAGGTGGATGTCATCAAACTATCTGAAATGGGTAATATACTCTCATTTTTAAATGATGTGAGATGGACTAGTTTTCTTGTGTTTGATGAATGCTATTACCTTCCTTAGTTTATGAAGTTTAAGCAAATATTAAGGAAGAAAGAGTTGAGCAAGTTGATAATAAAGCTATTCAGTGGTATTCTTCAAGAATATCACAAGTTGATTTTTGAGATTGATTATGCATTGGTCAATAGAATTTGTGATGTTGAGGATGTTGGGTTTAGGCATTTTTCTTCCGGGGAACATTGTTTTATAAGTGAGTTATACTCACATGAAAGAATTGAGAATGCCTATATAAATAGTAGAAGCCTCAAGACTAGAAAGGAGAGAGAGATAAAAGCTTTTTTATGCTAGTAAAAGAATTTTGCATCACATGCTTACTACCTTTATTATAGCATACTTTGGGCACAAATCTTCTGTTGATAATATGTATGTTGTAATTATACTAGTCATGCTTAAGAAAAGAAAAATGAATTTTGGATATATAGTGCTAAAGAATATAATGGCAGCTAGAAGAACCAAGCATAAGGCATTGTCGTATGAAAGGTTATTAACAGGAATTTTCAAGTATCTCCAAGTGCAATTGTCTTCTAGTGGTTTACCAATAAAGAGTGAAGAAGTCTACAGCAACAACTCACTAAAGAGAATTCCTTGGACACTTGATGATGATAATGTATGAAGGACTAGAAGAGAAACTCCTGTAAGGGGTGATAGAAGAGATGCTAGTGATGATGAAGAAGAGGAGGATGATAATGTCTTCTAGTGGTTTACCAATAAAGAGTGAAGAAGTCTACAGCAACAACTCACTAAAGAGAATTCCTTGGACACTTGATGATGATAATGTATGAAGGACTAGAAGAGAAACCCCTGTAAGGGGTGATAGAAGAGATGCTAGTGATGATGAAGAAAAGGAGGAAGAAAATAATGAAGAGAAGGAAGAAGAAAATGATGAAGAAGAAGAGGATGAAGAGGAAATCCTTGCTAGAGAAAGGAAAATAAAAAAAAGATGCATGAGTCACCAAGTGAGGGGGAGTTACTCCCCACAAAAAGAAGACTATTTGAAGAGGTATCTTCTATTGAAGGAAAATAAATTGAATGTGATAATTTCACGAGAGGTAATACCATAGTTGCCAAGGTGTTTCAAGAGACATTGAACAACCATGTAAAGGAAATGAAGAAGATGGACAAATTCTTCGAGTTCTTTGCTCCAATGATTCTTGGCAAATTTGATGATTTAGAAACTAGAGTAAAAAATATGGAAGGAGATGGCAGCAATAAGGATGATAGTAATGACAGTGAAAATAGAGATTGCTATCAATTTGTTGCTAAAGAAGAAGACAAAGATGAATGAGAATGCAGTGAAGCACCCCAAGAACAAGAAGAGAGTGGGAATGAAGAACAAAGAGGTAAAGCCCAAGAGAACAAGCAAGAAGAAGAAGGTGAAGGGAGTTTAACAAAGTCAAATCACAAATCCATCATCAATTTCCTTTAGCCAAGAGAGAAGATCCAAAGATCCTCTCGATTACTAACTTTCCAAAGCCGAACTACGTGGGCAAGGAGTCAGCAAATAAAGGACCCCATCATATAGAGATCAAGGAAACATGGCCATCACAGCAAATTTGGAAGTGAAGACCATGAAGCGCATCCAAGACTAAGCCTTTCTATCCCTGAACTCTATTTTGTTGCTTATTTTAGTTTATGCCTTGATGCACATGTTTTGCTTTGTTGTCCAAGTACTCTTACCCCATCTTTGATTGATGACAAAAGGGGGAGAAGAAATGTGATGACAAAATGTGTGAAAATGTGAAATAACAGTGGAATTTTTCATGCATGAATAGAAAATGTGTGAGTTTTCTGAAAAGCTATGCATATGTCAAGGGGGAGAAAGCATGATGGCTGCAATGTGTTATGTAATGTGAATGTGCTTGATGTAAATGTGCTACGTATGTGTGCTATAGGTGGAAATGTAAAATGAATGTGTACTGTGAAAATATTTGGTTGCATTTAGAATTTATATTGAAAGTGTTATAATATGTGAGGTTTTAGTTATTTTCTGAGATTTTTGAATATGGTTAAGTTGAGATTGAAATCTTGAACTTGGTTCTTGACTTGACCTATGATTTTGAATTACTTCAAGAAAACAATTGAATGCATGAATTTTGTGGTTTTGCAAAGCTAAACTAAGTGGCATTGTGGACATACATATTTGAGTACTTCAACATTTCATTTGAAAATGCAAAATCACCTTTTCAAACTTGTTGCAAAAAAATTGGACTTGAAATTCGGATGCAGACCAAAAAATTCGGACGCATCAAGATCTTCTTGCCAAAAATATTTTTCTGTTATTCAAAATTGTTTGAAAACTGGTTCAATCCTTTCTATCATACTTGAACAACATTAGGAAGATTTATTTTCAAATATTACAGCCTTCATCTCACATATTTTAAAGTTTGGACTTGAAATTTCAAAATTCGGATGCATGAGTCAAAAATTCGGATGCATCCATATTTTGTTGCCAAAATGTGCTCTTTTGTTGTTCAAATTGATTCAAATATGTTTTAATCTCTCATAATATGTTTGAACAATCTTAGGAAAGCTTATTTACAGAATTTGAAACTTTTGATTATCTTATTTTGAAGTTTGGACTTGCTATGCAAAAAATTCGGATGCATGATATCTCTAGTCTAAATATGTTGAAAAATGAGCACAATCTAAGGGGGAGTATTGTTAAACTATTACAACCTTAAAACCTCTCTTAGAACTTTTTCTAAATGCTTAAATGCTATATCTTCTATCCAAGTAGTTGGAAGGAAGGAGGTTAATGGATGTTGGTTGGGTCATAGGCTCATATTGAGCCTTTTGAATGTCAATATGCCAAATTGGTTTATATATATGATTGACATCTATATTTCTTCGTTTTACATTGTTTAAATCCATCACATTTTGCATCAAAGTTTGTCATCATCAAAAAGAGGGAGATTGTTAGCCCTAAGGGCAAATCATGTAGTTTTGATTAATGACAAATATTGATGAGGACTAATATGTTCATATTGTGTGATAGGATTTGTGAACTAAGAAGTATGGGGTCTCATTGCCTTGAAGCCAAAATGCAAGAACAACTCCAACATGTCAAAGTGATTGAAAATTGAAGAGTTTGTTCAAGATGATTGAAGGCTTTGAAGACATGAAGTGTAGGTTACATATGCTTAATAGGTAAACTTTGTAAACCCTACACTCTTAAGCCTTGGAATCTATGAGTTGCAATTGAGAGCACAAAACTTGATTTGAAAAGTTTCAATGGTGTTGAACTTAACTTATTTATCAAGTTTTCATCAATGGTTTTTGCACTTAAAAGGTCTTTAATGACTTATCTTTTAGGCTAGAAGGTTTTCCAATTTGTTTGAATTGATTTGAATATATTTTGACAAAGTTTAAAAAGTTCAGACGCACCTTGAAAAATTCGGTCGTTCGAATTTTTTCTACATTGTGAACAGTAACCCCTGTTCACATGAACAATGACACTATTCATATGAACAGTACCAACTATTTTTCCAGAGAAATTCGAACGCAACTGAAAAAATTCGGTCGTCCGAATTTTAAGCAGTACTGTAAACAGCACGTGAACAGTACTGTACAATGAACAGTACCACTATTTTTCCAGAGAAATTCCGACGCAAATTCGGACACTGGATGAAAATTTGATCGACCGAATTTTCCCTGCATTGTGAACAGTAATGAACGAAAAATTCGACCAAAAATTCGGTTGTCCAAATTTTCTGAAAACTAGCCTTTACTAGCCGTTTTATGACTGTTAAAGCCAAATTTTCAAATCTATAAAAGCCACAAACTCCAGATTTTTAAAAGAACTTTTGAACATTCAAAATCCTTCAAGCTCTAACTTGTTTTACATCAAAATTATTTGAAAAGCTCTCAAATTGCCTTGTGCTCAAAGGTTGAAATTCAAGATTCCAAAGGCAAGAAGTGAAGTGGTGCTAGCAATCATATTCATCCACCAAGAAGTGTTGGTAACATCCAAACTCTTTCTTTACACTATTATTGTGATTGATACAAGGTTATCTTGTGACGTAAAACCCTTTTGGTAAGGGTGAGCCATAGACTAGATTAATCAAGGTTGTGGTGTAAAACCCGTGTGTGGGTGAGCTTTGGATTAGATTGGTCTTTAGGTTGTCTTTAGATATAAAATCCTTGTGGATGGGTGAGCCTTGTTTGTAGGATTACAAAGGAGGTTGTTGGTGTAAAATCCTTGTTGGATGAGCCTCTTGTGTAAGAGCCTCTTGTGTAATTGCCTAAATTGAGCATATAGTGAATTGGTTGAAATCCTTGAGTGTGGGCTCAAGGTAGTGGATGTAGATCTTGGAGAGATCGAACCACTATAAATCGTGTGTTCATTTCTTTATAGCTTTACTTGTTACATACTTGTGTTATTATTATTTGTTCATAGTTGTTGATTGATTGGTTGTGATCTTATAGTTTGATAATCTTGTCTTAACCATCAAATCACATATAAACTAGAAGTTTGTGAATTTAAAGAAGAGCTTTCATTAAGGCAAAGGGTTTGCAAAAAGGGAAAAGATTTTCGATAATTAGCCAAAGACCTAATTCATCCCCCCTCTTAGGTCTTTCACATAGTTTTCTATTAATGAATGAAGGAAATGTATCTCATTCCATTAATTCAATTCATTGTATGCACAATAGTCTTTGATCATAAGAATTAATATGTTGAATCCATTGTATGTAGAAAAGTCCTCAATGAAAATAATAAAGATACAATTCAATTAATGTAGTATCTAATATTGTTTTTAAAAACCATAGATAAGATGATTATATATGGATATGAGTTCATATGGGCACATAAATCATTCAAGCAATAAATTCTTAACATCCAACTTGGCATCATTAGAGTTAACTAAAGCTTTAAAAATTTCACATGTCACTTTTTCATGATTCAACCTCAACTTATATATATATATATATATATATAGATTTTAACTAATTAAGTTATTGTGATAAGGTAGTAACTCAGTAGTTGAAATACTCTTTACTAGGCAGAAGGTCTGATGTATTCCGTGTCCTTATACAAAATTCTATTACAATCTCCAACAATTAGCATAGAAACACAATACAAGCGCACCTACTGTTATCATTAGTATAATGACAAGTAAATTAAATGTCGTATCATCGGGATGATCAAATGCTATTACTCACTTTTGTTCTATTGTTCAGCTTACCAATTTAACTATGAAAATAATTAAAATAAACCAATAGGAAAAAAATTAACTTAAATAAATTTACCTTAACTAATCTTGCTTGCAAGAGGAAATTCAACTGAGAAAATAGTACCTGAATGAAAAATCTCCCTAGAATTACCTATATGGCAGAAAAATCCCTTGGTTCCTTCTTATATTTGATGAAATTCCTATATTATGGCTCACTCTACCTCTATATGAAAGTTCTTTACCCTTAGATTAGTTAGTTCAAATCTATTTCTAACTAATTTAACTTAAGAATGCATTTAGATTGGGAAATTTCCTATTAGATTTCTCTAATTACAAAGAAGATATTGAGGTCCCTATCTCTAGTCACCTAAATCACCCCTATTATTTGTGCTACGGTCTGTTTCACCATTCCTTTTTCAATTCTATGTGAAAAACCCAGTTCATGAATCAAAAGCAATCAAAATTACTCCATGCAATCAATTCCACAAACAATACATAAGAATTGGGGCACAATCAACCAAGGAAAAAAATTCATTCATATGGATACCAACTTGGGTTCATAACCATCCATGTATTAAAATATTTAGCCCATCATATTAGAAATCAAAGAACATAAAGCAACAAAAAAAGAGAAAGAACTGTTCATTCTCATGGCTTCAAATCTTCTATCCTTCAATGCTTGGAATTCTTCAACTTGCTTGTGAAAAATTGAGTTCTTGAGCTTGAATCTTCAAGATTGGTTTACCTCTTCTTCAAAGATTCCACCTTCTCTCTTGATTTCTCTTGCAAATAGGTAGATGAAGGGTGAGAGTCCTCTACCATTGGATTAGTTAGTTCAATTTTCTTTGTAACTAATTTAACCTAGTAATACAGTTAGGTTGGTTTAATTAATTCCACTCACAAATTGGTAACAAATGTCACCAACATGTCACAAGCAAAACAAATCTAACACAAGTAATAAAAAACACGAAATGACTAAATCAATAGAATTCAAGTTTTCCTAATATTGACTCCTCTCTCTGGCAACGGTGCCAAAATCTTGAGATGTTTTGTGCCCTTATACATAATTTTATACACAATTTCACAATTTAGCACACAAAATCTAAGGCAGGTGCTCCTATCGTTTTAGAGTAGTGTAGTGGTAATAAAGATCAGGTGTCAAGTACTAATCTTGCTTTAAATCTATTGTCTAGCCTACTAATTCAATTGAAAAGGATTTAAAATGAACTATTTCAGAGTAAAAGTAGAACTATTCTGTAAAACCCTTACCTATCCTATGTTGCAAAGAAGAATTCAATTAAGATAGCAATACTTGAATGAAAATCCTCCTAGAATTTCTTATACGGTTGAAAAGTCTCTTGATTAACTAGTTTCTTCTTCTTATATTTGGAGGAATTAATTCTACATTAAGGAATACTGTATCTCTAGATGAGAATTCTCTACCTTTAAATTAGTTAGTTGAAATTGCTTTCTAATTAAAATTAATTAATTAAACCAAATAATTAATTAAATTTGTGATTTCTTAATTAGATTTCTCTAATTAGTAAGAAGGCTTCTATCTCTAGCCATCCAACTCAACCCTATTGTTTGTGCTATGGTCTTATCCATTCTTTCTTTATCAATTCCAAGTGAAAACTCCAAATCAAGAATCAGCTAGCCAATATAATTAATTCAAGCAATCAATTTCACAAATAATACATAAGAAATTAGGGTTCAATTAATCAAGAAAACATAGATAATAAGGTTTCAAAGCATCCAACTATTCAAATGTTTGACTCATCATATTACAAATCAAAGAACATAAAACATCAAAGAGAGATAAAAGGATTGCTCATTCTCATATTTTTACCCATTCTCTCCTCCAATGCTTAGAGTTTTCAACTTGGATATAGAAAGATAGTTTTTTAACTTGAATTTTCAAAGTGGGTCCTCCTTTTTTTAAAGATTTTGTCTTTTTTCTTAATTTCTCTTGCAAATAGGAAGATTTGGGATGCAATTTTTCCTTTCTAAAATGGCTCTTTAATACTCTAAAAATCATATAAAAAATGCTCCCAAAAAGCCCACTATGCCACTAATTTAATAGCAAAGCTTATTGCTAGTCGTACTAGCTTATATATTGCAGTTCAAATGAAAATAAAAAATATTGAATCAAATTCATGTTTAAAGATAGCTTTATAGTTATTAGAAGATGACTGGAATGAAAGATACAAGTTTTTAATGACTACATATTGTTTTTGACAAAAATACCAACTTGGATGTTAATACATGTCTTTAGGGAACTAACCAGATCGCAAATCAGCTGCCAGCAAGAAGCTCGTGCCCGAACCTCCTAATAATATTTTGCCCATGTTGGATGTTTCTGCACCATAGATTAGTTAAATGTACGGATAATATTGTCATATGTCCAACATTCTGAACTTGGTACTTTTATTTTCTCTTTTTAATAATATTTCTTTACTTTACCCAAAAAAAAAAAAAAAAAAAAAAAAAAAAAAAAAAAAAAAAAATTCTCTGTGCATTCCGTTTCTACAATTCTACCTTCGCTCTTCTTCTCTATCACCTCTCCCTTCCCACAAATTCACTCTCCTTCAGCTCATGATTCTCCCCAGAAGTCTATCCCTCATTTCTCTCCTAAAACGTGGTTTTACTCCGACACTAAAAGATTTCAACCCCCTTCTTCGGTTACTCGCGAAAACCGAAAGGTTCAAATGCATAATCCATCTGCTTGAACAAATGAACTCAAATCAAGTAGAAGGTGACTTCCGAACTCACGCAATTTATGTAAAAGCTTTGTTGATGGATCAGAGATATGGCGAAGCTTTGAATTTCTTAAAGGCGCACATGGGGGGAAGGGGGAATGTTCATCAAAGTCGAATTTTTGATGCTCTAATTCAAGAATTCTGTAACAATAAGAATGACCCGGAAAAGGGACTTTCTGTGTTGCGAGAGTACTTGAGAATAGATGGTACAGTTCCTTCTTCTTTTACTTTTTGTTCCTTGATTTATAGTTTTTGCTTTCAGGGGAAGATGGACAGAGTTATTGAAGTATTAGAGTTGATGTCCAATGAGAAATATAAATTCCCTTTTGATAATTTCGTTTGCAGTTCTGTGATTTCGGGGTTTGTGAGGATTGGGAAGCCTGAACTTGGAATTGGGTTTTTTGAGAATGCTGTAAAGTCTGGTGAAGTGATGGCTAATGTCGTTACTTATACTGCTCTCTTGAGTGGGTATCTGAGGCTTGGCCGGTTTGAGGAAGTCTGTGATATGGTGTCTAGAGTGGAGAATGATGGATTGAAATTTGATGTTGTATTCTACAGTGATTGGATTTGTGGATATTTCAGGGAAGGAATAACTGGAGAAGCATTTCACAAGTATAAGGAGATGGTGGATAGAAAAATAGAAACTGATACCATTACTTATACAATACTCATAGATGGGTTTTCTAAGGATGGAAACGTGGAGAAGGCTGTTGGTTTCTTACACAAGATGATGAAGGACGGATTAAGACCTAATTTGCTTACTTATACTGCTATCGTAATGGGATTTTGCAAGAAAGGAAAACTTGAGAACGCTTTTGCACTGTTCAAGATGATAAAAGATCTTGGGATGAAGGTGGATGAATTTATCTATTCCATATTAATTGATGGAGTTTGCATGGCTGGTGATTTGGATGGTGCTTTTCAACTGCTTGAAGAAATGGAGAATGATGGTATCAAGCCTAGCATAGTTACATACAATACCGTCATCAATGGGTTGTGTAAAGCTGGGAGGAGTATTCAGGCAGAAAACATGTTACAGGGCATAGTTGGAGATGTAGTTACACACAGTACACTATTGCATGGCTATATTGTAGAAGGGAATTCCATGGGAGTTCTGGAAACAAAAAGGAGAATTGAAGCATCAGATATTTCTATAGACATTGTCATGTGCAACATACTTATAAAAGCATTATTTATGCTGGGATTATTTGATGATGTCCTTGCAATCTATAAGAGAATGCCAGAAATGGACTTGGTTCCGAGTTCTGTTACATACTATACAATGATTGATGGATATTGTAAAGCAGGATGGATTGATGAGGCTCTTGAAATATTTGATGACTTCCGAAGGATCTCAAATTCTTCAGCTGCATGCTACAATTGCATCATTCAAGGGCTCTGCATGAAGGGTATGGTGGATATGGCAACAGAAGTGTTCAAGGAGCTGGTTGACACAGGTTTGCCTGTAAACAGAAAGCTATGTCTGATTTTGATTAACATGTTTTTTGATAAGAAAGGTGCTGAAGGAGTTTTAGATTTGATTCATCGGATGGAAAATTTTGGTGGTGAATCATTTGCTGGTTTGTGTAATGATGCAATCAGCTTACTATGTCGAAAGGGCTCTTCTTTTGATGTAGTACTTAATGTGTTCATGTTGATGCGGAGAAATAGATTTCTTGTTCGAAGCAAGTCTTACTATGCAATGTTGAAAGCTCTTTTATTTGATGGCAAAAAGTTGTTGTCTTCAATCATCTTGACTACATTTTTGAAACAATATGGCACCTCTGAACCTAAAGTAAGCCGGATACTATTTTATTACTTGTGCTTGAAAAACGTTAGTGGTGCACTTTTGTTTCTCCCAAAGTTGAAAGACAAATCACTGGATACCACTTTTTCTGTTACTGTTCTAGAGATGCTTACAAAAGATGGTAGAGCTTTGGATGCATATCAGCTTGTCATGGGCACTGATGATAAGCTATTTAATATGCGATTGATTGATTACTCGAAGTTGATAGATAGCCTCTGCAAAGAAGGACAAGTTCTTAAGGCCTTGGATCTCTGTAATTTTGTTCAGAGTAAGGGGTTTTCTCTCAGTATTGCAATCTACAATTCTGTTATCTGTGGATTGTGCTGGCAAGGGTGCATTGTTGAAGCTCTTAGACTACTGGATTCATTGGAGAAAATTGATATTCTTCCTTCTGAAATCACATATGGTACACTGATTGATACACTTGCCAAGGAGGGTCATTTATTGGATGCCAGAAAGCTGTTTGAGACCATGCTTCAGAGGAATGTCAAGCCCAATATGCGTGTTTATAACTCATTAATTCATGGTTATTGTAAACTAGGTCAAATACAGGAAGCTTTGAACCTGCTTCTTGATCTGGAAGTAAAATGCCTCAGGCCAGATGAGTTCACTGTCAGTGCAATAATCTACGGTTATTGCCTAAAGGGTGACATGGAAGGCTCACTTGGGTTCTTTACCAAGTTCAGAAGAAAAGGTGTATCTCCAGATTTCCTAGGTTTTATGTACTTGTTAAGAGGCCTATGTGCCAAAGGAAGAATGGAAGAATCTCGAAGCATTTTGAGAGAGATGCTTCAAACCCAATCTATTATTGACCTGCTGAAAAAAATTGACAGTGATATTGAAATGGAATCTCTGCAAAGTTTTCTCGTCTTTCTATGTGAGCAAGGAAGCATACAGGAGGCAATTGCTGTTCTAGATGAAATTGGATTCTTGTCTTTTCCTCAGAAAAGAAGACCTAAAACTAATGAACTCTATGTAAAATTAAATGAAGACAAGTCCTTAATGAGTGTCTCTGATACTTGCACGGTTCGTAGATCATACAGTGATCACAAAATGCACAAAGTTCCTCATGCTTCTGTTGATCTGGATAAGAAAATATGTCAACCTCTGGACTTCAGCTTTTACTATCAAATTGCTGCTTCATTCTGTTCCAAGGGAGAGACTAGTGAAGCTAATAGACTGGTCAAAATAATCTCTGGTCTTCTATAGAGTTGACTTGAAAAGTTAAAGTGCTAGAATAGAAATGCTGATGGATTTCTTCCCTTGTTTGCGGATTGAAAAAGTTACGTGGAATGCATCTGCAGGTATCTTGATATATTTCCTTTTCCTGCTTGTCATGCTTTGTCACTTCGTTAGATGTTTCCTACTAGTACTTTTTCCATGGACAAATTATAGCTCTCTCTTTCTAGTGTACATGTGCACAGTGCCACTGAGCTCATGCCAATAATTCTGATTTTTATTTGAAGATTTGCGCGATGATCTTGCTTTTGATGCTATTATTTGCTGGTTTGCAAATTGATAATCTACTCTTAGCATCTAAATCCACTTGGTTGTGCTCTCTTTTGTTTCATCGTTATGTAGGAGACAGAGTTCAAAAAAACATGATTGATGATTAGCATTTTGTGCGGTACAGTTTAGACATAAGTGCATGATTAAATGTATGGAGCTACGATCAATATTTGGTTGTTAATGTACAAAACTTTGGCTTTCTTGGCTTAATTATCAGGAAATCCGTGTTATTGTTTGCTAATCACCATTTCATGTTTGTCTAAGGCATTCTGTGGAAGTGTTGTTTATTTTGAGTAGTGTATACAAGCTCCAGTTTGCACTACTCTTTGGTATGCATTATTAGAGTATTTATCAGGGGAATTGGTGATTAGCAAACAATAACATGCAATGAAAAGTAAAAACGAACTGGAAATTGGCGTTTTCTTTGTTCATATGGTGCTTGCGGGTCGCTAATAGTTTACAGTACACCAAACTGGAAATTGTTACCACTAGTAATGTTGGACACACTATGGATTTCCAGAAGTACAAGTGAATTTGATATGAATCCTCTGCGCACATCTTGAAATCAAAATAACATCTGGATTTAGATAGGAGATGTGGATACCACTAAGGCTACAATAAGATGCTAACCGCAATCTATCTGTTTACTATGGTATCCTTATCCCTGCTCCTGTCCATTTATGGAAATGTCTCCATACCATATCATCCAAAGTCTTTTAGTTGCTTATTTCCACTGGTTCAAGCTTTATTTAGTTCTAATGTTCTTAAACAGAGTGTTCACAGCTTTTTTTTTTTTTTCTCTTTCTTTTCTTTTCTTCTTCTTCTTCTTCTTCTTCTTCTTTTTTTTTTTTTTTTGGCTTTCCCTTCTGATTTCATCTTGATCTGACGGAGTATGCATACATATAATCATGCCAACTCAGAGATTTGCAGGTATGGACGTTTATGTTTTTTTCAGATAAGTTTACTTAGCTTTTCTAATGTCTTCATTTTTACTTTTCATTGCATGTTTTCATCTGTTCGGCTGATCTCAAACTATATTTCCCTTCTAAGCAATTATCCAGAATACCTTTAAAAAATAGTAATATATTAGTTCTTTCTGAATTAGGTTTTTTGTTTCATTGAGTAAGATACTGAAGTTCAACAACTTTCTGGATGAAAGCAGAGGTTGAAGGTCTTTAGGTTGTATTTCAACATTGATAAAATTATATCATTTGCGAGCTTCAAAATTTGCTACTATGAACAATGAATCCTCACTGAAGTGTACCCATTAATGATTGGAAGTAAAAAGGAATAGGAAAATAGATGATAACTAAAAATATTATGGATTTCCTGCACATTGCTGTTACTGGAATGGTGAGTGGTCATTGCATTATTGTTATTTGTATCTTTGCTGGTTTATGTGTTCTATTTATGTTAGTCATAATGTTAAACCAAATGGTGCAGAATTCCTGGAATCTGCTGAATTTATTTAACTTGTTTCAAATTGCATACTTACTCAAAGGTTTGACGTCATATTTAAAATTGGTGCTGGGGCATAGTTTCCATTGTTTACCTTTTTGCAAAATTAATGCCAAATACAAATACATAATTGTCTTCTTTCTAGTTTGAGAGCTTAGAAGAGGAGAAAAATGAAGTTAGGAGAGAGATAAAAGAAGAGAAAGTGGGGAGATATTTTCTCTGATGTTGTTAGGAAGTATAAAATGAATGGAAAGAAATATGTATTAAGAGTTAATTTACAATTACAAGGGGTATAAAACTTTTATGGGCAAACTGGTATTAGATTTGGTTAAGGTGGTTTTCTCTCCACTTTTGGTGAGAACTTTGTGTAAATGTCGGAATTGCTGATGTGATAGAAATGTCAGCTTTTATCATATCTTCGTTGACATTAGATGAAGAACAAAAGAAATATTCTTTATTAATGTGTCCAATATGTGGTGATGAACTAAAACCTTCTCATTTACTTGTAAGAAAAAGAAATAAAAGGGAAAAGATTATCACAATGTCTTCTGTATTCTACCTTCTTACAAAGCCATGCTACAAAGCCATGCCCATGTGTTGAGATATTCATCCTTAGAAGTTACCACGTCTTCTAACCAATTTTTGCTTTAAAATCTTATGTGTGTGCTGTAATTGCTTCTCCACTCAAGCTCAATCTATCAAGTATTGCTTGTTTGAATTTCAGCCATAGTTTCATAAGCTAGGCTGAAATTCAAATTGAACTCTAATCAAGTCGTGCAGACTCTTTACCCTTTTTTAAAGAAGAATCTATGTAGTTTTGACTTAATAAGACAACAATCCTATTACAATTCTGTTATCCCAGGAAATGAAAAATTATTCAAAGAATGATCGGCTCCTACATATCTACTGAGCATGAAAGGGTTTTGACTCCATACAAATGAATTAAAGCAATGATGTTGGAAACTGTTCAAATAAATAAAGATGTAGCTGAGAGATCTGATTTTCAAAATTTAAAATGTTTCAGGCTCTGGTGTTGGAGAAATACTAGTGTTTCTTGCTGGGGTATTTGTCACATAACAGTTTTTTTATTTCGGGTGTGTGTATTTATGGTTGCTTCCACCCTCCACCCCCGGGAGAAACAGAGATAGTTGCTTGAACTGCTACATGGCAGGAAAACAAAGACTGGCAGTTGGATTGAAGAATACGGCCTTCTGGAAGCAAATTTTACTTTTTGTTAGCTGTTTTCTGTGGCTTCCGTGGATGGTTATCTACTACGCTTGTGCAGTCTAAGCGTGTACTTTCCCAATCATACTAAATTAGTTAGTTATTACACAGATGAAGATGAAATAGTGAATCTAAACCATGGGGGAGAATGCTTACTGCTGTACAGAGTTTTCAGCAAAAGGCAAGAACATGAGAAAGAGAAACTCAAATTATGGTGGTTTCATAAGTATGTTTATAACGGAAATCATCAGATGGCCAACATTAGGAATCCATATAAAGGCATAACTACAATATGAAAAGTGGACTTTTAGAGGTTTGACACAATGCACACAGGTTAGCACAATTTTTCTGAGTAGGATAGGTTACTTCCTAGACATGTTCGATGAAGTATATACATGTTACATACATCTATATGTTGAACTATTGTACTGGAGTCTCCTGATATATGCCCAATCTTAGCAAGTCTTTGCATTTTTAGTTTCAATAAACTCTATTTCTGAGTGGTTTTATCACCTATATTACACCAAAATTTCATGTGCCATGATCTCCACATTATACCAGTGGGTGTTTTCTTTACACAGTAATCAACAGTTGACATATCTCCATAGTCTTTGATGTTGGAGGAATCAGAAATGCTTCGCTGAGTATAAATCTACATTTTACCCACAATAGGATAAAAAAAGAAATGCTTCATTGAGGAGCTGTGTCATCTGGCTAGGGCTTGTTTGATAAACTAATTAAGTAATTAAAATTAATTAATTAAGAACTTATTTTAAATTAAGTGTGATAACAAATGCTATTAAGTGTTTAATTTTTTAAAGTGCGTTTGATGACAAATTTTACTAATCACTTAATTATTTAAGACTTACTTAATTGTGGTTGTAAAATTTAAATGACTTAAGTCTGAAGTTTGAATATGTTAATTACTCATCCAATCATTATATATTTTTATATATATTTTAGATTTCAATAAAACAAATTAATAATAAAAATTACAAAATAAAAAATTATAATAAAATATTTTTTAAAAAGTATTAATATTTCATTAATTTTTTTTGAGATTTTTATTTTTAATAACTATTATTAATTAAAAAATTTTACAATTATAAAGTTATCAAACCTTAAAACTTTTATTGAAAAGTAATTAAAATTAGTATTGATTCTTCGTAGACAATAAAATTTTTAAATTTTTACCAATGTAATATTTCTAAAAATTATGAGAGTCAAACAAAAAATTTCTATTTAACATTTTTTTGAGTAAATTCTGTATATTTCAGAGTTCAGTGATAAATAATCACCATTACTATATACTTCCTAAAAATTAAATATTTTTCAACTTCTTTCTATCTTTATCCCACTTCTTCTCTCTCATTCTCTCTTTATAATTTCATTAAAATTAATGAGTATCCTATTAGATTTGCTATACAACGTAATGAGTAATAAATTTACACCAAACTCCCTCAATTTTGAGGTAAAAACTCAAAAATCTTGAGAAAACTTAATTTTTTTGAATTCTAAGCTACGGTGGAACTCTTACCTCATGCTTGAGTTCTGCCTTGGTAGAGTTTCGTCCTTCTAGGTAGAATTCCAGGGCAGAACTTGCTCAGAATTAAAAAATTAATTTTTTCAAACATTTTAAGTTTTTTATCATAAAATCGAGGGAGTCCAAGTTTTCTTATCTAATTGCATTTTATAGTATGATTTAATGAGATGCTCATTAATTTTTGTGAAATTATAGAGAGAGAATGAGAGAGAACAGGTTGAGTAGAGAAAGAGAGAAGTTGAAAATAGTTTAAGTTTTTGACTGTATATCGTCAAACTCAAAACTGTATATAACAATCCCCTAAATAATCATCTCATATTTATTAATTTAGACTTCAGCATTTAGATTCAGTCTTATAACTTTAGAATTCAGAACTTAAATATTTCATACTTCAGTAGTCATAGTTTAGTTTATCGAATGGGCCCTCAAATTTTAGCTAAGAGGATCTCGGTCTAGTTTGGGAGGTTTGGTCTTGGGAGGACAAAGTCCAAGTGGGAAGGATGTGAATCTTGTAAATTTTCACTGTGTCATAATTTGGTGAATTTGCGAATGATATTCCAATTCCTTTCGACACGAAGGAAAAAAAAAAAAGGTTTAAGGATTTCTAAAATGAAAAAATTTGAAAATTTTGGGAAAATAAAACCAATGAATTTGCTCCTAAATGTTCTTTGAAACAAGATTTTTGGGACAGATTGGTTGACCTAGTTAGATAAGAGTGTTATATAAGTGATATGGATAACGGAGCTTTAACTATGTAAATGACCTTAGAACTTTGAAATGACACCCTTTCTGGTGATAGTTTGAAATGTTTTTACCTTTTGCTTCTTGTATATGTTGAATGCCTGTTAAGTGTTTAAGACAGACTACCGTTGTGCCCGGGTGTTCATTGAGTGTGTCTTTGCTTCCCCTCTATCCATTTATATAGGTGTATGATACAACAGAAAGTGTGTGCCTGTGAGTAGACATTTCTTTTAAGGACCCATGACCCAAGCAAGAATGCAGGTGAGGCTTAAGTGTTAGACAAGCTAACATGTTACTTAAGATCTGTCATTGACTTAGATACTGACAAGCGAGTTCTCTAGCTTAAAGGAGACATGCCAAAGTTGTGTCAAATGCCTTGGCATCACTAAATTGTTAACTATTTCTTCATGTTGAGTCTTTGATTTATTTGACTTCTCTATTACTTAAGTGCATTATGAATTTTAAAGCAATCTTATCGATGCTTCCATTTACGCATACCTATTTGTATTTTCTTTCTTTCTGGTCTGATGTGTGGGATTATAATTTCTAGGACTTTCCGTAGTGTGGATATAGGGTTACCTATCTTTTTCTTTTTCCTTTATTTGCTTATTCTCTGTTTTTCTACATTGTATCAGTGGTTGCTAGCAATTACAACATGTTAGATGGGATTACTGTGCTAAGAACTTGTAGCAACCTTACGGATCTCCTGATGTTTGAGGGTTTAAGCCACATATTGAATTTGAAAGGAGGAATTACCAGGGCACTAAAGATCGTAGTTCATTAGCCTAAGATTAATCACTCCCTTGACTTGTGGTGGGCTGACAGTTCATCTTGGGAAATTTATAAATTATGCTCATCTTCTCAAATTTCCTGTCTGTGCAATATTTGCTATAAATGTCGTAACTTTGTTTTTTGGCTAGGCATTCATTGCCTACTTCGCTACTTTCTTTGCAATTTCAATGACTGTCGAAATATTTTCAAGAATTTTCACTTATCAATCCAATAGAGTCTAACTAGTGTTCAAGTAACTGCGTCATAGGATCACATAAGGCTTCTCGTAGATGCTTCCTAAGAGATAAATTCTAAAGCCGTAATGGGATTTCTATTATACTACTTGAATGTGGTTCTCTGAATTCAAATCATGTCTTCATAAGCCTTTGAGAAAACCCATAATTTCAAGGGTGACTGAAATATGGGAAAAGTGATTACTGGAGCTTGTATCGAGAATTCATTTGTGATACCTGAGAAGTGCAAGTTATTAAGCAACTGTATGAGGATATTACTTAAATACAAGAGGAGATTATATTCGGGTGACGTGTAGCAACATATCGCCTCTATTGTAGTGCTGGAACAATTAACAGAATTCTGGAAATCTTGTCTTCCTTTCTTTTTATTTTATTTGTTTATTATTATTTTTTTGCTAAACATCCTGTCTTCCTTTCTATGTTCTTATTTGATCATATTTTAACATAAAAATGGTACTCATGTTTTGTTTGATTTGGAGTACCTGAACCTGAAAAAAGAAATGCACTTTACAGATCTTCATTTCTCAAATGATTTTAGCAGATACTTTGTGATGATGCTTTATTTAGTTTACACCGTATGGATTAAGATTTTCTTGTAAAGGTTGCAGTTTTTCTTATTGACACTGGCACTTTGAAAGAGAGACAAGATCTGAATGAATATTTTGACTATTTTACTTCTTTCGATCTAGTAACAGGGAAGCGTCAAAATTGGATTAATATGTCCAAGGTTTGGACTTGATTTCTGCAACATCAGAAAACCTACGGGAACGTAGCGTAAGCTTCCTGGTTTTTATCCCAACTTTGTTTTAGTTATATATTCCTTTATGTTTATTGATACCATGAGAAATGTTGTACCAAGTTTGCCTCTTGAAAGTAGGAGTGCTAAATAAAGGAGGCATACATTTAGTTATTGCTTCTTAGTTGTTATTTTACGGACTCCCTTGATCATAAAGGTCTTGTTAATCAAAATGCCCCAATTCCTGAAATTTGAACCATTAATCTTTCAGAATGCTTCTTGATCCAGAATCCAACGTGTCTAGTTATTCAAAATTCCACTCCCCATAATTTTCTCTAATTCTTTATCACAAATTTGACGTCTTTCCAATTGCTTCTGATGTGGAATCCATTGTGTCTACTCTTGAAACTGAATTTGAAGTTCTTGTAAAAGATTTTGGTATGCATATACAGGTGGACTAGAGAACTTTTTAATATTAGTGATGACTTAGAAACTGGAAGTATTCGAAAGAAAATAATTTCAGAAACTCAAATCTAGAATGTCTAAGAAGGTATGACTTAGATCAACACAACGGCCAACTCTTGGGCACTCAAAGAATCCTGTCCTCTTATCTTTCAACAATCCAAGAAGGAATGAAATCAACCATTCAGTATCACCCCACAAGGATCTAAGCTAAAGCCATATCAAAAATAGAAGCAGAGAAGAAGAATAGAGGAGACTTAGAAAGACATGTTTATGCTAGAACACACAAGAGAGAGATTATTATTCGGGAACTAAGTTTGAGGAAATGTTACAACAATGGACTCTTTATATAGAGCTCCAAGGAAGAATCTAGAAGACTAAATTATTGGGTTATGATATCATTGCTTATATCATTGCTTACATCTGTTTCCACCAAGAACTTTGATCCGATGAGATAAAAGTTGAACTTCTTTATTTCATTTTTGATTGCTAGGATTTCTTTGAGAGTGGAGTGGTAATGAATTTTTGCTATCTTGAATCTTTCACTTGCAAATCCACAAAGATGTCGAGTGCAATTGTCGGTAGATGCAACTTTGAAATTTTGGACACTTGTTCTTTTAGTGCAGCTACAGATTGAGTCTGTAAGGATGTCCAGGGAGATGGATTCTTCTTGAGCATTTTAGGATGGTCAATGCTTCAACGAATATCAGGCAAGAGAACCAGAAGTTCGGTGGCATGGGCCTCACATTCCATACTACCTGCATATGGCAAAAATCGTCTCAACTTAGGTGATTAATCACTCACGTTATATTATTAGTGTATGTACCTGCAGAGAAATGCATTCCTAGGAAAGTATTTTCCTGTGTAGCCAAGATCATTTTCTTTTCAGAAAGTATTACGCCATAATCTTGAACAATTTGAGCAAATTGGCGTAAAATGTTTATATGATCATCCTTAGTAGAATTGAAAAGCAGGATGTCATCAATATAAACCAGTGCAGTGTGTAAGAGTGGTTCAAAAATCTTGACCATGGCTTTTTAAAATAAGGATGGTGCGGGTTTTAAACCAAAAGGCATTACTTTCCACTGAAAATGCTGGTTAGGAATACAAAAACCTATTTTAAGCCGTTCATCAGGATGAATGCCTAATTGCCAAAAATCAGAATTCAAATCAAATTTGGAAAATCATTTTGCACCAGAAAGTTGTGACAACACTGTGTGTGTGGTAATCGAAATTTGTCATCTTGCAAAAAGTGGTTCAGAGGTTGCTAATTAATTACTAGTCTCATTTTCTCACGGACCTGTTCAGCCTGTTTATCAATATGGAATGTTTCACAAGACCATTAGGAATATGTAGGTTCAATGAGATTAGAATGGAGAAGGTCAAGGTATTCTTTTGTGGCTAACTAAAGATGATCAGGGTTCATGCCAGAGTGACTGGATTTGGCAAGGTTAATATCTTCATTTTTTATTGAAAGGGAGTTTTATAAGAATTGAGGATTCTGCCAAAGTGGATGAGAATATTTGGTAAGGAATTCTGTGTGGGATTGAGCACAAGATTGGGAAATAAGAAGTTTTTGAATCTCGGTAATAGGATTGAGAATGATTTGATAAAGTCTTGGAATGGTACCATATTCTCTAAACTATTTTCCAAAACGAATACCATTAGGAAGGATTTGAACTTTGTGAAGTTTACTGTAAATGTCAAAACCAATAAGAAGATCTGTCAGTTTCAGCACAACCAATAAGATGTAAACGAACTTCACATTTGGGGAAGAATTGGATGATAATGGGTTTCTTAGTAATTAGAGAAGTGTAGAATGCTTTACTATCAGCAGTGATGAATTCTTTCTTCTGTTCTGTCCAATGTTCAGGAGGTAGGACAGATGGATTCATCATGGATACTGCAGTACCTGTGTTAAAGAAGGCTATGGCAGGAATGGGTTTATCATATTTGAAGGTTCGAATTTGAACAGGAGCTTGAGGATGCGTTTTGTGGGTTTGAATAGTGAGGATTGGAACATAAGGTTTTTCTGGTGATATTTCTAGAAGTGTTGGGTCTGGTTCCGGGGGAACTCGTTCTGAGATATGATAAGACAAAGAGATCTCGTCTTCTTTAATTGCAAAGATGGTGTCTTCATTCAGTTCATCTTGTTCAGGAAAGAGGGACTCAAGGTCAATGTCATCATAGATAGGGCTAACCTATTCAATTTGTGAGATGAGGTTTTGCCTTTTCTTCTTTTGAGGACATTGCTTGGCATAGTGACCATTCTGTTTGCAGACATAGCAGTAGTCTGACTTGCTTCTAGGACTTCTAGAGGATTTATGTTTCCTTCTAAAGTATCTCCATCTTTTCTTTGAAGAGCGCTTGTCTGTTGTATGAAATTTGGAGAACTTCTTTCTTCTGGATGATTTCTTGCAAGAGGATTTATTGCAGCATGATTTGATTATTAAGTGTGAACGCTTGCATACTTGGTCAACCTCTTTATCTCCTTTGAGATATTGCTTGATAACCTGCCGTTTGTGGTAAAAGTCTTCAAGGCTTTGCAAGATAGCTTGTCGGATTTGTCCTGGAGTCATACCAAGGATGGATTGGTATTTTTGTCTGATATATATATCGGCTCCTTGGGCTAAATCTTGAGGGATTGAACTAAGGAAAGTTTGCTTTAGACTAACATCTGCACTAAGAAGATAAAACAATTGAGTCATACGTTGCAAATGTTTATCTAAATCTGACATTTGAAAAGAGTAACACTTCATTTGGAAAAACTCTTTTCTTTTTAATTCTAATGCAGAATCAGGTTCACCAAGAAAACAGTAATAAAGTAATGAAGCAGCTTGATCTAATGAAGAGTTTAGAAATTGAGTTCTCTCAACATAATTGAGAGTAGTAAACCAGTGCTTCAATGTGCCGTGAATTTGGAGGTGAACTCAGTGAGGATGTTTTCTGCTGTGATGCCAGATAATTCTCGGGTTGTCATCAAAGCATGGAATTCTTGAAGTCTGACTGCCCATTTGGTTAGAGGAATATCATCGAGTTGAAATGTGAATGTGCCTGAAATAGTTAGTTTCTTGGGAGTTTGAGAGGATTCAGACTCATCAACAATAGGTGTGGCTTCAAATGTATCTCCTGTGTCTTCTTCACGAATCATGTTGATTTGTGAAATTTCTAGTTCAAGGTCATTAAAGGAGGACTGTGTAGAAGAGTCTGAGATTGAAAGAGAGTATGTGTCGGAATCAGAGGCTGGTTCTGACTCTGTCGGGGAAGAATACTGGGTCTCAAATGGAGATTGTTCTTGAACAACAGCAATATGAGAGACTGTCTGAGATGTAGCAGCTTGTTGAAGCATAGGAGTCAGTGGATTATGAATCATAGCTTGTTTTTGAACTTTCGGAGGAGGAGAAGAAGGCTTTTGTTGTTGTTTTTGGGCTTGCTTTACTTTCAACTATTGAGCAGCATTGAAAGTGCTTGGAGAAGGTTTAGACATTTCATATCCCATGGTTTCAAAAGCAGAGTATTGTGTTTTGAACGGCGGCTGGAAGGGATTTGTGAAAGGTGGAAAGAAGCTGGAAGAGAATGAAGGGACAGTAGTAACTGGCGGAGGAGAAGAGTAAGGAGTAGATTCAACCTGTGCTTTGAGATAAGCAGTATAACCTTCAAGGTCTGCTACTTCTTTCTGCTTTTGTCGAATGACTTCAGCAGGGTTAACACCAGGCATGGGTAGATCGTAAGGGATCTGCTTCAATCTTTTCTCCATGTTGACGATCAACCTTTTAGTGGCTTTCAGGTCTTGTATTTGAGAATCAACTTTTGTTTCAACAGTAACAAGACGAGAATTTACCTGGGTAACTTTCTGATCAATCTGAGTCGGAAGCTTGTTTTGAGCAACAGCGTTTTCAGATTGCCAGTTCAGAACGGTCTCAACAGAATTAGTGGATGCGGTCTGTCCACTAGGAAGTATGGTTAATGAAGAGTTCTGGATTTTATGAGAGTGTCGGGCATTGTTCTTTGTAAAGGGTGTGATTTAAGGAAAAATAGGGTTAAGCGGAGGGAATTCTGCGGGTTGTCTGGAAAAGTATCTCTGTGAGAGACTAGGGGATGATTTGGTCCAAGTTTGGTAACTCGATCAAGATCTGCTTGATGATCTGGAGGAGGATTAGAGACAGAAAGATGAATCATAGCAATTCTCGGATAGTTTTCTTGATAGACTGGAGATGCTTATGATCAAATCTGATGGAAACAGAACCATCAGTGTTCTGAGAGATCTGAGAGGAGGAAGATTCCTGAGGCTGATTTACAGCTCATGGACTTTTTCATATTCCGTGACCCAAGCGTCTGGAATGAGACTGAGAAGTTCAGATTTGGGAATCTGTCTTGGGACATGGGTGCAAACAGTTGACTGTTTGTCATCTACCTTAATAAGAAGAGCATCTTCTCCACCAGGAAGAGCTTTAATAATGTAAAGTTCTATGGCATGATTTTGAACTCGGTAGATCATTTAATAATGTAAAGTTGTAGTAAGAGCATCATGTATCTGTGAGTCTCCTGCAATCTAGACTTGTACCTTGAGAGCATTTAGCAGATGTGGATCTGCCAGAGACAAATTGAAGTTGGGGTACAAGGTAATTAATACCGTGCCAGCATAGGAGTCAGTGGCAATACAAGCATGCTGATATGCTAGAAATCGGGTATCCAAGGCAACTCGGGCAACCATAGGAAGACCCTTTCTGCTATGGAGGGTGAGAGTTATGCGAACAGCACCGAAGTGAAGATGAGTGTAACCATATTGCTTCCATTGGATGTTGGTCCATCTTTGAGCATTGGACATACTCTCGGACAGAAGAAGGTATTCATGAAAGGATGATTTTTTGGAGAAAACTAAGAAGATGAATCTACAGTGACTTCATATAAGTAATTTAATTTTTTAGATGCAGTTTGAAGAAAGGAAGGAGTAGTATCTAACAATATAGACGAACGGGAAGTTTCTGGATACATTCTTCAACTCTAGTTTAATTTCTGATACACCAATAGATCTGATACCAATATTAGTGATTACCTAGAAACTGGAAGTATTCGAAAGAGAATAATTTCAGAAATTCAAACCTAGGCTGTCTAAGAAGGTATGACTTGGATCAATACAACAACCAACTCTTGGGTACTCAAAGGATCATGTCCTCTTATCTTTCAACAATCCAAGGAGGAATGAAATTAACCATTCAAGAAGTAATACTCACAATTTCTAAGTATCACCCACAAGGATCTAAGCGAAAATCATATCAGAAATAGAAGTAGAGAAAAAGAATAGATGAAACTTAGAAAGACATGTTTATGTTAGAACACACAAGAGAGATATTATTACTCGAGAATAAGTTTGAGGAAATATTATAGCAATGGGCTCTTTATATAGAGCTCCAAGGAAGAACCTAGAAGACTAAATTATTGGGCTATTACGTCATTGCTTATATCATGGTAGCTAATGAGGTCATCGCCTACATCACACCACACTTATCAGCTTTAATCAGCTGAGAAATAAAATTGACACGACAGCACACTGAACAATAAAGACAACAAAGTGCAGAGCACTAAATGTAAGTCTTCACAGCTGTAATGCTCGGAATCAGTCGGTGTGGAAACATCACTATCAGTGGAGTCAGGGTCAGTGATATTGTGTTCAATAATGAGGTCCTGATGAAGAGCATGTGCTTTTGCTTTTTTCATTCTCTGCTTAAGTGCGTCCTTTTTGAGTGAGGTGACACAAGTGGTTTGAGCGGTTTCATCAAAGACCATACGTGGAAAGGTAAACCCATGTGATGACTGAGAATAGCTAGCTGGCTGAAGGTTAAAGTAATAAAAAAGGGTTGCAATGTTTGGCTGGGAATCAAGCAAGTGGTGAAGGTACCATTCACAAATCCCTTCCAGCCACCGTCCAAAACACAATACTCTGCTTTTGGAACCATGGGATATAAAATGTCTAAACCTTCTCCGAGCACTTTCAACGCTGCTTAATGGTTGAAAGCAAAGCAAGCCCAGAAACAACAACAAAGCTTGCTCCTCCTCTTTCGGAAGTTAAAAAATAAGCTATGATTCAGAATCCACTGACTCCTATGCTTCAGCAAACTGCTACATCTCAGACAGTCCCTCATATTCCTGTTGTTCAAGAACCAGCCTCTGATTCCGACATAGACTCTCTTTCATAGTCCTTATTTGATGACCTTGAACAAAAAATTTCACAAATCAACATGAATCGTGAAGAAGAAGACACAGGAGATACATCTGAAGCCACACCTATTGTTGATGAGCCTGAATCCTCTCAAACTCTCAAGAAACTAACTACTTCAGGCACATTCACATTTCAGCTCGTTGATATCATTCCAACCAAATGTGCAGTCAGACTTCAAGAATTTCATGCTTAGATGACAACCCGAGAACTATCTGGCATCACAGAAGAAAACATCCTCACTGAGTTCACCTCCAGATTCACCGGCACATTGAAGCACTAGTTTACTGCTCTCAATTATGTTGGGAGAACTCAATTTTTAAACTCTTTATTAGATCAAGTTGCTTCATTACTGTATTACTGTTTTCTTAGTGAACCTGATTCTGATTTAGAATTATAAAGAAAAGAGTTTTTTTAAATGAAGTGTTACTATTTTCAAAGGTCAGATTTAGATAAACATTTGCAACGTATGACTCAATTGTTTTATCTTCTTGGTGCAGATGTTAGTCTAAAGTAAGCTTTCCTCAGCTCAATCCCTCAAGCTTTAGCCCAAAGAGCCGATGTATATATCAGTCATAAATACCAATCCATCCTTGGTATGACTTCAGGACAAATCTGACAAGCTATCTTGCAAAGCCTGGAAGACCTTTGCCACAAACGGCAGGTTATCAAGCAATATCTTAAAGGAGATAAAGAGGTTGACCAAGTATGCAAGCGCTCAGACTTAATCATCAAATCATGCTGCAACAAATCCTCTTGCAAGAAATCATCCAGAAGAAAGAAGTTCTGTAGAATTCATACAATAGACAAGCGCTGTTCAAAGAAAAGATGGAGATACTTTAGAAGGAAACATAAATCCTCTAGAAGTCCCAAAAGGAATTTAGACTACTGCTATGTCTGCAAACAAAAGGGTCACTATACCAAACAATGTCCTCAAAAGAAGAAAAGGCAAAATCTCATCTCACAAATTGAACAGGTTAGCCCTATCTACGATGACAATGACCTTCAGTCCCTCTTTTCTGAACAAGATGAACTGAATGATGACACCCTCTTTGCAATTGAAGAAAACGAGATCCCTTTGTCTTATCATATCTCAGAACTAGACCTAATAAATCCTCGCTATTCAAACCCACAAAACACATCCTCAAGCCCCCGTTCAAATTCGAACCTCCAAATATGATAAACCCATTCCTACCATAGCCTTCTTTGACACAGGTGCTGCAGTATTCATGATGAATCCATCTGTCCTACCTCTTGAACATTGGACAGAACACAAGAAAGAATTTATCATTGCTGATGGTAAAACATTCTACACTTCTCTGATTATTAAGAAATCCATTACCATCCAATTCTTCCCAAAATGTGAAGTTCGTTTATATCTTATTGGCTGTGCTGAAACTGACAAAGATCTTCTTGTTGGTTTTGACTTTTAGAGTAAACTTCACAAATTCCAAATCCTTTCCAATGGTATTCGTTTTGGAAAACGGTTTAGAGAATATGGTACCATTTCAATACTTTACCAAATCACTCCCAATCCTATTATTGAGATTCTGAAGCTTCTTGTTTCCTAATCTTGTGCTGAATCCCACACAGAATTCCTTACCAAATGTTCTCATCCACTTTGGCAGAATCCTCAATTCTTCATAAAACTCCCTTTCAAGAAAAATGAAGATATCAATCCTACCAAAGCCAGTCACTCTGGCATGAACCCTGATCATCTTCAGTTAGCCACAAAAGAATGCCTTGACTTCAACATTCTGATCTCATTGAACCTACAGATTCCCAATGGTCTTGTGAAGCATTCTATGTTGATAAACGGGCTGAACAAGTCCGTGGAAAAATGAGACTGGTAATTAATTACCAACCTCTGAACCACTTGTTGTTGGATGACAAGTTTCCATTACCACACAGACACACATTGTTGTCGCAACTTTCTGGTGCAAAATAATTTTTCAAATTTGATTTGAAATCTGAGTTTTGGCAATTAGGCATTCATCCTGATGAACGGCCTAAAACAGGTTTTTGTATTCCTAACCAGCATTTCCAGTGGAAAGTAATGCCTTTTGGTTTAAAACTCGCACCATCCTTATTTCAAAAAGCCATGGTCAAGATTTTTGAACCACTCTTACACAATGCACTGGTTTATATTGATGATATCCTGCTTTTAAGTTCTACTAAGGATGATCATATAAACCTTTTACGCAAGTTTGCTCAAATTGTTCAAAATTATGGCGTAATGCTTTCTGAAAAGAAAATGATCTTGGTTACATAGGAAATTACTTTTCTAGGAATGCATTTCTCTGCAGGTATATGCACTCCTGAAAATCATATTTCTGAAGAGTTACTGAAGTTCCCTGAGTCCAATCTTTCTCAGAAAGAAGTCCAACAGTTCCTTGGCATAGTTAACTATGTCCGAAATTTCCTGCCAAGAGCTTCTAAGCACATTCATCCTCTCACTAAAATGCTCAAGAAGAATCCATCTCCTTGAACATCCTTACAAACTCAATCTGTAGCTGTACTAAAAGAATAAGTGTCCAAAATTCAGAAGTTGCATCTACCGACAAGTGGCCAAAAGATACTTCAGACTGATGCAAGTGACAAATATTGGAGTGCAGTGCTATTTGAAGAAATTGATGGCACCCGACATCTTTGTGGATTTGCAAGTGGAAGATTCAAGACAGCATAAATTCATTACCACTCCACTTTCAAAGAAATTCTAGCAGTCAAAAATGGAATAAAGAAGTTTAGCTTCTATCTCATCGGACCAAAGTTTTTGAGTTCGTTCCCCAAAATGTTGCAGTTCAAGCAGAAGCAAGTTCCTCATCCTCAACTGCTCAGGTGGTCAACATGGTTTGCGCAGTATTTATTCGAGGTCAAACATATCAAAGGTAAATCTAATGTTGTGGCTGATTTCCTTTCCCGACCAGATTCCTTTACCACCAAACCCGTTATAGCCATGATCCGACCCAATTATTCCAACCCACCTAATATTCCTCCATATTATCCAGTTCCATGTTATGTTGACTCAATAATGCAAAAGAGAGATTTTTATGAGTTACAGATTTTTAAAGAATTTGGAGGATCCATCCTTAAACCATCCGAAGTCAATCCATATTTCTCTTTCAGTTAGGTTTTCATTCTCCGACCTAATGACTTCCCTTCTCCATTAAAGTGGTTCTTCTGGTACCTCTGTCAACAGTACCACATTCTTCTTGAAATCGACTTTGCATTATTTCTTAAAGGGTTTATTCTAAGTATATTTGAATTCTTAACCTGGTTTAAACCTTTAGAAGAATGGAAGAACTTACTCCTCACTTTTCCTAAACACTTCCTCCTCTTTTACATCCACCGCCCAATAGACCCTGATTTCACAATCCATCCATATTCTCATCTTTACCAAGTCAATTCCATCATTGTGCTAGATCTTCCTCAAAAATACTCAAATGCCCAAAAATACATGTTTGTTGAAAATAAAATTATGCCTCAAGAAATTTGGCCTGATGACTATGGTTCTTGAAATTATCCTACCAATCATCATCATGAGATAAACCTCCGAATAGCTCGTGAATGGTACCTTCACCACTTGCCTGATTCCCAGCCAGACACTGAAACCCCTTTTGATTACTTTAACCTTCAGCCCGCTAGCTCTTCTCCGTCATCATATAGGTTTTTACCTTTCCATGTATGGTCTTTGATGAAATTGCTCGAACTACTTGTGTCACCTCACTCAAAAAGGACGCACTCAAGTAGAGAAAGAAAAAAGCAAAAGCACATGCTCTACATCAGGACTTCATTATTGAACGCAATAACACTGACCCTGGCTCCACTGATAGTAATGTTTCCACACTGACTTATTCCTTGCAGCCCAATAATTTAGTCTTCTATGTTCTTCTTTGAAGCTCTATATCAAGAGCCCATTGTTGTAACATTTCCTCAAGCTTAGTTCCCGAATAATAATATCTCTTTTGTGTGTTCTATCATAAACATGTCTTTTTAAATTTTCTCTATTCTTCTTCTCTGCTTCTATTTCTGATATAGCTTTAGTTTAGATTCTTGTTCGGTGATACTTAGAAATTATGAGTATTCCTTCCTAAATGGTTGATTTCATTCCTTCTTGGATTGTTGAAAGATAAGATGACAGGATCCTTTGAGTGCCCAAGAGTTGGTCGTTGTGTTGATCCAAGTCATACCTTCTTAGACAGTCCAGCTTTGAGTTTCTAAAATTATTCTCTTTCGAATACTTCCAGTTTCTAGATCATCACTAATATTGGTTAACACCAGGCATGGGTAGATCGTTGGGGATCTGCTTCAATCTTTTCTCCATGTTGATGATCAACCTTTTAGTGGCTTCCAGGTCTTGTACTTGAGAATCAACTTTTGTTTCAACAGTAACAAGACGGGAATTTACCTGGGTAATTTTCTGATCAATCTGAGTAAGAAACTTGTTTTGAGCAACAACGTTTTCAGATTGCCGGTTCAGAACGGTCTCAATAGGATTAGTGGATACGGTCTGTCCACTAGGAAGTATGGTTGATGAAGAGTTTTGGATTTTATGAGAGTGTCGGGCATTGTCCTTTGTAAAGGGTGTGGTTTAAGGAAAGATAGGGTTAAGCGGAGGGAATTCTGCTGGTTGAAACATGCAGATAGCTGAAATAAGAGTTGGTGATGTAGGAGGTTTGTAGAATGAATTGATTGGTTGACAAGTAGGAGGTGCCGATTTTTCTTTGGCTAGAAGTTTGAGACGTTTTTGGTAATAAGAGTGAAGTGGTGGTTTTGGTTTAGGAGGTAACCATGTTGATGGGATTTCTGCAATAGAAGAATCATACCTGCTGCGAGTTTGGACAACTTGAGCTCCTTGTTGGTAATCCGGATCTATGTCAGGTGTTTTACTAGAATACGGAGAAGGGATTTGTTTCTTCTTCCTTCTTCTTCGACTGGAATATCCGGAGGTGCAGTCTTCTGGATCAAGACCACATTCAAAGCAGCAATTCTGACAAGATTCACAGGAAGTGCAACCACCCCAATAACAATGATTGGAGAATGGATCTGTCCCAAATACAACTGGTTTTGCATCCAGTGTGTACCATTTTATGATGTCTGGAAAAGTATCTCTGTGAGAGACTAGGGGATGATCTGGTCCAAGTTTGGTAATTCGGTCAAGATCTGCTTGATGATCTGGAGGAGGATCAGAGACAGGAAGACGAATCATAGCAATTCTCGGATAGTTTTCTTGATAGAATGGAGATGCTTATGATCAAATCTGATGGAAACAGAACCATCAATGTTCTGAGAGATTTGAGAGGAGGAAGATTCCTGAGGCTGATTTGCAGCTTCATGAACTTTTTCATATTCCGTGACCAAACGTCTGGAAGGAGATTGAGAAGTTCAGATTTGGAAATCTGTCTTGGGACATGGGTGCAAACAGCTGACTGTTTGTCATCTACCTTGATAAGAAGAGCATCTTCTGCACCACGAAGAGAAAGATCTATGGCATGATTTTGAACTCGGTAGAATATTTGATAGTGTAAAGTTGCAGTAAGAGCATCATGTACCTGTGAGGTTCCTACAATCTGGACTTGTACCTTGAGAGCATTTAACAGATGTGGATCTGCCAGAGACATATTGAAGTTGGGGTACAAGACCGTGCCAACATTCAATGTTACTTCAACTGTGGCAATACAAGCATGCTGATATGCTAGAAAGCGGGTATCCAAGAGGGCAACTCGGGCAACCATAGGAAGACCTTTTCTGCCATGGAGGGTGAGTGCTATACGAACCGCATCGAAGTGAAGATGAGTGTAACCATGTTGCTTCCATTAACGGGGAAAGTCTTCTGGAATGTAAAGAGTAACGAATTGCTCTTTACCAGTAGTTATAATAGGATGTTGGTCCATCTTTGAGCATTGGACATACTCTCGGACAGAAGAAGGTGTTTGGCGGATAAGAGACTTAAAAGATTTTCAAGGGGAAACTATGGACTTAACATAATTAATATAAGAGTTCATGAAAGGATGATTTTCTGGAGAAAACTGAGAAGATGAATCTACAGTGACTTCATATAAGTAATCTAATTTTTTAGATGCAGTTTGACGGAAGGAAGGAGTATTATATAACGATATAGAAGAACGAGAAGTTTCTGGATACATGGGTGGACAAGGCTTCTTCAACTCTAACTTAATTTCTGATACACCAATGGCTCTGATACCAATATTAGTGATGACCTAACAATTGGAAGTATTTGAAAGAGAATAATTTCAGAAACTCAAATCTGGACTGTCTAAGAAGGTATGACTTGGATCAACACAATAGCCAACTCTTGGAAACTCAAAGGATCCCGTCCTCTTATCTTTCAACAATCCAAGAAGGAATGAAATCAACCATTCAGGAAGGAATACTCACAATTTCGAAGTATCACCGAACGAGGATCTAAGCTAAAGTCATATCAGAAATATAAGCAGAGAAAAAGAATAGAGGAAACTTAGAAAGACATGTTTATGCTAGAACACACAAGAGAGATATTATTACTCGGGAATTAAGCTTGAGGAAATGTTACAACAATGGGCTCTTTATATAGAGCTCTAAGGAAGAACCTAGAAGACTAAATTATTGGGTTATGACGTCATTGCTTACATCATGGTAGCTAATGAGGTCATCGCCTACATCACACCACACTTATCACCTTTAGTCAGCTGAGAAATAAAGTTGACACGACAGCACACTGAACAATAAAGACAACAAAGTGCAGAGCACTAAATATAAAAGTCTTCACAGCTGTAATGCTCGGAATCAGTCGGTGTGGAAACGTCACTATCAGTGGAGCCAGGGTCAGTGATATTGCGTTCAATAATAAGGTCTTGATGCAGAGCATGTGCTTTTGCTTTTTTCTTTCTCTGCTTAAGTGCGTCCTTTCTGAGTGAGGTGACACAAGTGGTTCGAGCAGTTTCATCAAAAACCATACGTGGAAAGGTAAACCTATGTGATGACTGAGAAGAGCTAGCTGGCTGAAGGTTAAAGTAATCAAAAGGTGTTTCAGTGTCTGGCTGGGAATCTGGCAATTGGTGAAGGTACCATTCACGAGATATTCGGAGGTATATCTCGTGATGATGATTGGTAGGATAATTCCAAGAACCATAGTCATCAGGCCAAATTTCTTGAGGCATAATTTTATTTTCAACAAACATGTATTTTTGGGCCTCTGAGTATTTTTGAGGAAGATCTAGCACAATGATTGAATTGACCTGGTAAAGATGGGAATATGGATGGATTGTGAAATCAGGGTCTATTGGGCAGTGGATGGCAACGAGGAGGAAGTGTTTAGGAAAAGTGAGGAGTAAGTTATTCCATTCTGCTAAAGGTTTAAACCAAGTTAAGAATTCAAATATACTTAGAATAAACCCTTTAAGAAATAATGTAGAGTCGATTTCAAGAAGAATGTGGTACTGTTGACAGAGGTACCAGAAGAACCACTTCAATGGAGGAGGGAAGTCATTAGGTCGGAGAATGAAAACCTGACTGAAAGGGAAATATGGATTGACTTCGGATGGTTTAAGGATGGATCCTCCAAATTCTTTAAAAATCTGTAACTCATAAAAATCTCTCTTTTGCATTATTGAGTCAACATAACATGGAACTGAGTAATATGAAGAAATATTAGGTGGGTTGGAATAATGGGGTCGGATCATGGCTATAACGGGTTTGGTGGTAAAGGAATCTGGTCGGGAAAGGAAATCAGCCACAACATTAGATTTACCTTTGATATGTTTGATCTCGAATGAATACTACGTAAACCACGTTGACCACCTGAGCAGTTGATGATGAGGAACTTGCTTCTGTTTGAACTGCAATATTTTGGGGAACGAACTCATATTTGTTTCCACCAAGAACTTTGATCCGATGAGATAGAAGCTGAACTTCTTTATTCCATTTTTGACTGCTAGGATTTCTTTGAAAGTGGAGTGGTAATGAATTTCTGCTGTCTTGAATCTTCCACTTGCAAATCCACAAAGATGTCGAGTGCCATCAATTTCTTCAAGTAGTACTGCACTCCAATATTTGTCTCTTGCATCAGTCTGAAGTATCTTTTGGCCACTTGTCGGTAGATGCAACTTTTGAATTTTGGACATTTGTTCTTTTAATGCAGCTACAGATTGAGTCTATAAGGATGTCCAGGGAGATGGATTCTTCTTGAGCATTCTAGGATGGTCAATGCTTCAACGAATAGCAGGCAAGAGAACCAGAAGTTCGGTGGCATGGGCCTCACATTCCATACTGCCTGCATATGGAAAAAATCGTCTCAGCTCAGGTGATTAATCACTCATGTTAAGTTATTAGTGTGTCATAAATGAATTATCAATCATTTAAAATTCCTTTTATAAAGTTTAACTATTTGGCACACACCTATTAATCCATATATACGTAATTTTTTTCTCTTTTGTTCTATTCCCCAACTTTTATAAGTAAATCTGATTGTTTATCTAAAGATTTTGTATTGGAATAATTTCTTTTTACTTTTTCCTGGTGGGTCAATTTGTTAATTCTTTGAACTATTCTTTGCTTTGTAGTTCTATAGGCATGAAAGTCAAATGTCAACGCGTGGAGTTTTGGAACAAAAAATTATTGCAGTGTCAAGAGGAGATTTGAATCAGAAATTGAATTTGACTACTTCAACTGTCCCTTTATGTGCATTTTCTTTCCATTGTTTGTAACTTACTTTCGTTTTTAGAGAAGAGTCTATGGCCAAGGTAGATTTCGAGCTAAACACTACTTCATTGTAAGATTAGGTTTGTGCAATTTTTTTTGTCTTGTCAAACTTCATGCGTTCAATTCATTGCAAAAAGTTCAACACAATATGCACAAGCAGAATTATAAAGTTTGCCACAAGAAAATTGATAATGCAGTTTGGCTCAAAGGTATGCATATGTGCAGTTGTGCTTAGAGTAATCTACTTTAACTTTTTGTTACAAAATTATATAAATACTTATCTCAATCTCATCTAATAATTCTTCTAATGAATTTAGCAAATATTTTTTGCCAAAGCTATTTCAATAATTAGAAATTTAACAATTACAGTGTTGCTTCAAGGATTGAAAATCCAACAATCATAGTTTTGCCTTAATAATTATAATTATATCTATCACAACTTTTGCCTTCACGATTGTTAAATTATTATCCAATAACAATCACTTTTCAACAATTGTCAAATTGTAATCCAATCACAATTTATTTTTGTTGATCAACCACAACTTACTTTTGTAGAAGTCTCTTCAACAGGATATGTCAAATGTCTTTGGATATGATGTAACAAGATCACACTTATCTTACTGCGTTGCGACTGTGCTCCGTTAGCCACATCACATTTTTCTTCATGAGATGGATGGAACACGAACGTGTCAAATGCCTTCAGTTGTTTTGTTGAAGAATCAGAATCGTGCATTTGAACAGAAACATTATAATTTAACACATGAGAACCATAATAGAACGATAGAATGTGTTGAAGAACTTCTCAAGATAATACTTCTGTATCATGAGTTCTTTAAATAACTCTTTCTTGATTTTGCTTGTAATGTTGTGAGAGTTCTCTCGTGTATTCCACGAGTTGATTTCTTTTACTTTTAAGCTCAAATATGTAGTATTACTAGAGAATCATGAGATTCCTCGTGAGCAAGATTGATATCCTTAAATTGTAGCAAAAGATCTCTAAATTATAAGATATCAATCTCCTTGATATTTGGTGTTGATACATTGTCAGGAGATTCACCAAATCTTCTAGTTATGATCTTCAAGAGATACCAATATCTTGTCCTTGCCATAATGAAGTTTTACCCCAAATAATGATAACTTATATATTGAATCTTCAATGCCCTGAAAGTCTTCTTGGCCAATAATATCATATTTACCAAGAAAACATCGTATCAATCTCTCGCTCTGGCATTGTTTGGAGCAAACCTTCCATAACCTCCAAAACTTCCAAGATCACATGCTTCATAAAAATATGTTCAGCGTAAGAAGTTTGACAGCACCCATATAACAACATTAGAATATTATGTTGAATCAGGATTGTGCATCAAAAGTTCAACAAGAATCATAAATTAGAATTTCATAAGGCATAGTGTAGAAATATAATTGTTTTAACAATCATCCAAATATAGCAACAATAACAAGACTATTAGGCAAGGCAAATAAAATTGTTCAACAAATAAATTGCATCACTATCTAGTAGAGCAAATAAATTCATCAAAAATTTAAAAATTCAAGTTAGACAGAAATATCATCTGACTTCGACAAGAACTGACTTTAACAGGATTTGTAGGAACTCTTCCTTACTCCATGCAATCTCCCCCTATGTTCCTTATTTCAAACTTATTGTACTTGATTTCTAAGCATTTTGACAAAATTTGAATAGTTTGGACTCCAGTTTGGACATCCAAATTGAAAACCTTAGTTGCTGACTTTCCAGAGAAATTTTGAATGACCATTCGAATGCTTATGTCCAAATTCAATTGACCGAATTTATCTTGGCAACTTGAGGACAAAGACGTTCAGACAATCATTTGGATGCAGGAGTACATGTTCGGACGACTGAATTTTATTGTTACTAACCATTACTAGTAACTGATTTTCAAACGTTGTAACTGATTTTCAAATACTATAAAAGTCATAAACTTCAGATTTTTGAGTAGTTTTTTAACTTTTAAGAATCCTTACTCTTCCCAATCATTTTTTATCAAAAAGCTCTCTTTTGTCTTATGCTAAACAATTGATTTTCAAGATTTCATAAATAAAAAGGTGAATTGGTGCTAAATTTGTGATCATCTACTAAGTTTTTGGTAATATCCTTCTCTCTTACTTCATCTACTTGCTTTCTTGAAGGCTATCTTAAGGATATAAACCTTTTTCAAAGGGTGAACCTTGATTGTTGTAAGTGAAAAGAGATTGTGGAGTAAGACCTTTGTTGGGTGAGCCTCTCTTGTATCTTGTATAAATTTTGTTATAGTTGAATTTAGTTGAAATCCTTGAGTTAGGGTTCAAGGTAATGGATGTAGATCTTATGTGATCAAACCACTATAAATTGCTTGTGTGATCTTTTCTTCTCTCTTTTTATTTGGGAACTCATTGTGTGAACTTGTATATTTTATTGTGAATTTGATTTCAAATTGCTTCCAAGCTATAGTCTCAAAAAGAAAAATTTTTCGAAAATTAGCCAAAGAGCTAATTCCCACACCCCTTCCTATCATGTCTTGGGCCTGCAGGCTCGAGCATGGGACTCATGGGTCTGGTAGTACCCACAGCCAACTACTTGGCAACCTTCCTCGCTATGCCAAAATGGATATCCAAGTTAACTATGGATACTTAGGCCCATTCTTATATACAGATCTCAAGTTTTAAAGAAATTTCATGTGGGATCATTGGGGTTTCATATTCATCCCTCCTTAAGACCCTAACGTCCCCACTAGGCGCTCTCAGGACTATAGAACCAAACCAGGGTGTGAGATTCTAGAGGCGGCTCCCACCGCACACAGTATAGTAATTAACTCTGATATGTCTAGCAATCACTTTGATACCATAATGTCACGCCCCGCGCCCGCGGGTTCGAGCACGCGACTCATGGGCCTCGCAATACCCACAGCTAACTACTTGGGCAACCGTCCTCACTATGCCAAAATGGATATCCCAAGTTTACTATAGATACTTAGGCATATGCTTATATACAGATCTCAAGTTTCATAGAAATTCCATGTGAGATCTTTGGGGCTTCACATCTCCCCTCTTAGGTCTTTCACTTTGTTTCTTCCATCCAAAAATCCTATCATACAATAATTACTCAAGTTAGCCTACATCAATGTTTTTCTTTAATCAAAACTACAAAATTTAACCTTAAGGCTATCAAATAGTTTAAAGAGTTTCAATTAGAATTCTGTTATTGTTTAATAGCAAATTCGTGTTCCTGTAACTTTACCTAGTCTATAATTTTATGGATGACTAACCAAAAAAAAAAAAAAAAATCATTCCTTTTGCCTACCTGTATGAGCATATTTTAATTAATGTTCTTGGTTAGTTTGTTTAAGTCACCAGGTGAAGGGTCTTGTGCTTGCTACTTACCTGCTTTTGCTATATCTTGAGAAATAGATGTCCTATTCAACTTCAAACATACTACCGGAGAGAGCAATTGTGTTTTAAGAAGATCGCGTTGAACATGAGCCTCAATTGTTTTCTTCTTCTTATCATCTTGATTTTATTTTAGATTGTTCAATTATTTAACCATGTTTTATATTTACATATTAATTATAAGTGTTGTTTCACTTGCTATATATATATATATATATATATATATATATATATATATATTGTGTGTGTGTTTTTTTTATAAATAAGCAAACTACTATTTATTATATCATCTCTCTGGCATATTAACAATAATTATAATTATAAAAAAATTACATGTAAGCAAGATCTAAGTATTTTTATATGGTCAAAAAATAGAACTCATTAACATTATTTTAATATATCAATTAAAATAATTAAAGATAAGAAGTTAATTGCTATAACCAATATAATAACATATGATAATAGAAATGCACACAAATAAATATAATAGCAATATATACTTTAATGGTCACTATACGTAGTAAGATTTATTTACATCTAGTATAAAAAAAGAATTATTTACATCAATAAATATATGTGTATGTACAAAGAAATACTTATAATGAGAATAATAAGAAGAAGTTGGTGGATCGTGATTATAATATTACCAATATATTCAAATATATAAAATCAGGATCAGTTTCCTAAGAAGAAAAAAACACACAAATGTAGCAGAATCTTAAAACCTTCAAGTCTTCATTTTTCTAACATATATACATATTGACTTTATAAATTATAACTTTAAAGTGTTTGAAACAAAATTTTGATTCCAAATTCTTTAAAAAGATATATAAATTATTTATAAACAAATATTATTTATACAAAGAAATAAAAAATATTTTAAAGTTATAATATATAGTATCATGCATTAACTATTACTATTATATCAATAAATTACAACATACAAATATAAATTATTGTATATATATACATATTGACTTCATAAATTATAACTTCAAAGTGTTTGAAACAAAATTTTGATTTTCCAAATTCTTTAAAAAGATATATTAATTATTTATAAACAAAAATTATTTATACAAAGAAATAAAAAATATTTTAATTGATAAAGTTATAATATATAGCATCATGCATAAACTATTACTATTACATCAATAAATTACAGTATACAAATATAAAGTATTATTGTTTTTTATATATATATATATATATATATATATATATATATATATATATATATATATATATATATATGTATGTATGTATGTATGTATGTATATGTATATGTATATATATATATACTCAGGCCGGACTTATGATGAGCTAACCTATACAAGTTCTAACTCAGCTTGGAAACATATTTAGGTTCAAATTTAAGGCTCAAGTGTGCCTCGACCCTGACCCAATTAAAGCGCGACGCATAAATTTTGGGTTAGATAGTGCATGGCTTAAGCTAGCTAGTCTGATTGAGAATCTTATAAGGGAGGTGTTGAACGCACGAACGATGACAGGAGTTTAAAGAGAAAAATTGTTTCTTATTTCTTAGTTTTAAATTTTTATTATTTAATTGAAATTTTGCTTTTAATTAAATGGGTAAAGTAGACATTTGCATCTTTCTAGCCAAAAAATATGACCACCAACCAACTTAGACCCTTGATTGACGATTTGAAAAGATATAGTACTCAATTTACAGAAACTCCTAAGTTTGGAGTACTGAAGTGAAATTAATCCAAAAATAATTACCAATACAAATTATCCTGCCATCCCAACTACTATGGGTAGTGGTCCAACGACTACTTTCGGACCACTAGTTTGAACATAATCGAGTCGAATTACTTTATCACATTCACTCATAATATACCAAACATCCCACTATCTTAACTCTGACCCAAGCCTTAAAGGGCCTTTGATATCCTATACCTTGAGTCAAAGAAAATTAAAATCATTGATGGTCCAATTTAGTCTTTACAAATCTTTAAAATTAGATGGCATGAAGAAAGCTACTCGAATCCACATCTCAATAGTGGCTTATTCGTAAGGGATTAATTATAATAAATTCAAGTGGTTAGGGATTAAAATGTAAATTAACAAAGAAAGATAAAGAGAAAGAAAACATTAAAAAATGAAATGAGAAAGAAAACATGAAAAAAATGATCCTATCCATTCAACAGCGAACAATAGCCATCCCAATCGCCAACGCATTATCTCTAGTAGTGTCAAAATGGGGCAAGTCCAGCAGACTTTACCATTTAGTCCCCAATATGAATGAGCTTGAGTTTAGTTTTCCAAACCTATTTAAATACTAGTTAAATCAACCTGCTCCGTTTAGCTAATGGGCCAATACGAGTTGGAGTGGGCTAAATTCTTTCTTCTTTTTTTTTTTGCATATGTTTTAGGAATATTATAGAAAATAGAATGTATGGCAATCTTGATACCAAATTTGTCTCAATTACATATTCTAATCTTGCCCATAATTATAGTTGATTAATTAAATTTCATTTTAAATATCTTATATAAATTGATCTATATTAAGAACATATATTTAATTAATGATCATTTTCTATTTTAAAAACATTGGCGATTGGTCAAAGATCTTCTATCCCAAGAATAAATTTATATGCTTATATATAATAGACAGAGAAAAGTAGAGACCAAAAAAAAAAAAAGCACAAGGGAAGAAACCAAAGAGACAAAAAAAAAAACATAAGGCAAAAAAAAAAAATTGGCCCACTAGCCTAGTAGGGGTAGATATGCGTTGGGAATTTCTCAACTCATGACATTTAAGGGGTAGCATGTGGTGGCCTGACTGGGCCAAAGCATGTTAACTTGTTTGACAGTGCTACTTATCTATTTTCCTCTTTTTTCTCCTCATCTCCCCTCTACTATGGGAAGTGGTCCCAAGCCAGTCTCATGAGCTTTTTCTTTCTTTTTAATTAAATAAAAATGAAGCAATTAAGTAAATTTCTCCATTTTATTGCCAAGAAACTAAACATGATACATTCGGTAGGGAAACATAATAAATTATAAATAATAAATAAGAGAAACTGGAATAAACCATTTAATGAAACACACTTAACCACATACTAGAGTTCCAACAACACATTTAACGGAGAAGTTTGAGATTGAAGAGGAGTGATTCATCCCTCATTTGTATCTCATGTCTTCTCCAATCATCTTTATTCTCATGGACCTGCAGAAGGTTGAACAGAGTGTTTATATTCCGCCACTATAAGAGTCCCAATGCCCTTTTGCACAAATTACATTCGACTGTTCCAATTTTTTGATCTTTGGTATAGAATTGCCAAACATACGAGTTTATAGGATTAGGGTGATTAGCTTCCCTATGTAGGTTGTCTTTTGCTCTGCCATTGCAAATCATTTCAAGTAGAGCTAGAGATAACAAGAGATGGTAGAGATATTGGAGAGAATACTCTTAGGCATAGGGAAGATGAACGAATGAGTTGAGGAATTTTTTGAGAGATTGGGAAAAGGTTGATGGAGGGAAAGTTCAAATTTCAAAATATAAAAAGTTTTTGGGGAGAATTTGAAATTAGAAATTTAAAAAGTGTTTTGGTGTTTGAAATTTTGAATTTGAGAATTTAAAAATTACAAATGTTAAAACGTGGAAAAAGCCACTTTGAAATAGTGAATGGTGGAAGGTTTGGCATGAACCTTACCAGTTTTATTAATACCAAAATAAATTTCACATAAGAGGATACTTGGACCCAAAACCTCTCAATAAAATACAACAACCTTAATCATACAAGTAGAGGAATAAAGTTCTAATAAGCTCGACCATAGTTGAACTAATTAGCATCTCATTCATCATTTCGTTTAAAGTGCGGCTTTTATGTTCAACAATACCATTTGATTGAGGAGAATATGGTAGAGTTACTTCATGTATAATTCTATATTGTGCATAGAAATCACCTATTGGTGTTTCATATTCTCCACCCCTATCACTTCTCAACCATAGAGAATAAAGTTCTCTAAAGCTTCATCTTTGGTTTTTAGCAAATACGCATAACAGTACTTTGTGCTATAGTCAATAAAAGTAATTGTTCTGATTTTGACTTAACATAGTATTCCACAACAACTAAATCTTGCATAGGATAGGTAGGTGTTACCCTTTGAACCTTTCATTGTGAGATATATAAACTTCACTTGCTATCCAGTAGACATGATGTCTTTGAATTGTCCTGATTTCTTTTGCCTAAAAGAATCATATAATTCAAAAAGGAATCACATTCAAGATTGTTCAGTTCTCTGATTATGTTTTTTTATGCCATGAACATCAACCTGGTCAGCGAGAATTTCTCAAGAATCGAGCCCTACATAAATCTCTTTTGAAGCAGCCCCACTTCTCTCTCACATAGATGATTTACTTAAGTCTCAAGTAAACTAAATACTTACTTAATAATCATTAAAGCAAAACATTGCTATCCTTATCACTTCATCATCATTGTTTCATTAAAGGAATAGGTTGAGCTTACCCCCCACAACGGCCACATTAAATTTTATAACTAGGTTGTCCCATTAAACCTAGATCTTGGGATCTCCAGTCAAGTAGGTCCCATTTCCTTTATCAAACTTATTTTTTCGTAGGCTTTAAACTTGTTCCCTTTCTTAACTTTTTTTTTAATTAACTCTCCATTTAACCTTTTGGTCAATGAATCTGTAATATTATCTTTTGATTTCACATAGTCAATAGAGATAAATCTAGTTGAGAGCAGTTGCTTAATGGTATTGTGTCTCCAACGTATGTGTCTAGACTTACCATCATATGTATTGCTTTGTGCTCTATACTAGCTGATCGACTATCACAATAAATACAAATTGGTTCCATAGACCTTTCCCATTTTTGTGTGTTCTCTGAAAATTGGTGTAGCTATTCAGCTTTTTCACCACATTTATCCAAAGCTATAAATTCGAATTTATACGAGTAAGACTATGGACTACCACGATGGGTTTGACATGTCAAATAGAGAGCTAATTATGCCAGTTGGGCCCATGACCAGAGCTAGGGCAAAGGAACTTCAAGAGGCCTTGTTTGCATATGTAGGCCAATATATAAAGAGGATGGAGCTAGCCAAATCTATTGGAGGAGAGTTAGTTGGGTCACAGTCCAAATTGATCCACTTGTCTCAAATCCTTGGACCGGATGATATTGCCACTTAAAGACTGTGGAGTTGGGCTTTAAGTCCAAGAGGGAGTGATGCTTATAACAAGTTTCTAAGAGGTGTCATGGGGTTTAATTTTTGTGTTTCATCACAATCTTGTTTCGAAAAAATTCAGTCTTTTATTTCTTCAAAGCCAAAAATTAGTCCTTTTCATCTTCTCTTCCATGGTGTGTGCATTATTTGGTATCGGAGCTGTGGTGTGGAGGAGGATTCCTGTTCTTCTCCATCAAAATTCAAGAACTTACCGACAGCATCTTCAAGAGGTGTGAATCTTGGCCTAGGGTTTCAACTCTTCTTATTAAGTATTTGTAATATTTACTTTAGTTAGATTGTTATAAAAAAAATCAAATATATATATTTTAGACAAAAAAAACAAAAGAAAGGAAGAAAAAGGAAAAAAAGGATCAAGTCCGAAAAAAAAAGAGCATAAAAAAACAGTGCAAATTTTTTTTCTTCCCGCCATAATCATACCTTCTTGTTGGACCATTTTGAATCACCTATGATAAGCAGTTTCAAAATTTTTATTTGTTCCAATTGTTAGCTTGTTGTATTCTTGTTTGATGTTTCTGAGATTGTAAGCTATTGTTGTTGGATTGGTTGTTGTTTGTTACTTGGACTACAATCTGGTTCATTGATTTGTTGAATTTGGTTATGAACTGTAACTTGAATTTAAGAGGAATTTGAGTGCTAAAAGGCAAGAGTGTGTGAGATTATTTGAGGATGTCATTGTCGTGACATAAACACGAGGAGAGTGACAACATTTGAGTGAAACACGTGAGGGAGTGTGTGAGGTTGTTTATCACTAACTCTGTTTTGCAGGTGCAATATTATTTCGCAATGTCATAGGGAGGTAGTACCAAGGAGCACCAAAGGAGATATGCAAATATTGTTTTCACTTTGAGAGCCATGCAGCAACAATTTCAGAGGTTCAACCAAGCGTTTGCAGAGATGAGGGAACAAATATATGAGATTAGGCAAGAGAGGCGTGTAGAACCTCAGGGGAGACATACAAGAGTACGCCAATAGCAACCACCACTTCGTAGACCTCCACCTTGGTATGAACCAAAGGACGATGAATTTAAGGAGGGAGAGGAGGAGTTTGAGGCACGCAGACCCAGGAGAGCTCAGACAAAGATGCCATTTAATAGAAGAGGTGGAGACCTCATATCCATTAAAATGCATATTCTCGCATTCAAGAGGAGGAACGATACAGAGGCTTACCTAGAGTGGGAAAGAAATGTGGACTTGGTTTTTGAATGCCACAGTTTTTCTGAGGATAAGAAGGTAAAACTAGCTACTGTTAAGTTTGCAGATTATGCGATAATATGGTGGGATCAGATGGTGACATCTAGGAGGAAAAATGGAGAGATGCCAATTGCGAGTTGGGAAGTTATGAAGGAATGTATGAGAAAATGTTTTATGCCTTCTTACTACCATAGGGAGATGCACCAGAAACTTCAGTGTCTTACTCAAGGGTCTAAATTAGTAGAAGACTACCAGAAGGAGATGGAGGTGGCTATGACTCGAGCAAACATAGAGGAAGATCCAGAGGCTATAATGACCAGATTTTTTGACTGGGCTCAACAGGGAAATAGCTAATGTTTTGGAGCTGCAGCACTACCTAGAGATTGAGGACATGGTGAACATGACCATGAAGGTGGATAGACAGCTCAAAGACAAGCTAGTAGCGAGGAATGGAGCAAATTCTAGCTATTCATGGAACTCTAGATGGCCTAGAAACGAAGAGAAGTCCAAGGATAAGGGATTGGACTTCAACCGAGCACCTAAGAAACCAATTGGGGGATCTGAACTGAAAGGTACCTCCAACACCCAAGCTACCTCTAGTAAGCATTCATCTATGAAATGTTTTAAATGCTTGTGTACTGGTCATATTGCATCTCAATGTCCTAATAAAAAGGTTATGATTATGAGGATAATGAATCTGCACTTGTTATTGAAAATAACTTCGATGATGATAGTTGCTTTGAGAGGGTTGTTACAGGGGAAGCACTGGTAGTCATGAGAGTACTGAGTACTAGAGCTACAGATGAGATTGTAGATTATGGAGAAAATCTTTTTCATTCGAAGTGTTTAGTGGGAGAAAAAGAAAAAGTGTGCAATTTGATAATTGACGGATGTAGTTGTACCAATGTAGCTAGTATAACCATGGTAGAGAAATTGAGACTGACTTGTAGGAGACATCAAGAACCTTATAAGCTACAGTGGTTTAATGATAGTGCAAATGTAAAGGTAACTAAACAAGTGTTGGTGACTTTCTCAATTGGTAGATATGAGGATGAGGTGTTGTGAAATGTGGTACCCAGAGAGGCTGGTCATATACTGTTTGGGAGACCTTGGCAGTTTGATATGAGAGTAGAACATGATGGGTATACCAATAGGTATTCCTTTAAGTTTAAGGGTAGGAATTTCATTCTTATACCTCTATCACCTCGTGAACTATACATGGTCCAGTTAAAAATAAGTAAATATGAGAAGGGTTCAGGTAGTGAGCATAACAAAATTAAAGAGGGGAAAGAGGCCCAAAAGAAAATTGGGAGTGGCCCAATAGTGAGTGATTGCATAGTGAGAGAAAAATGTATTGAAAAGAAAGGGAGAAAAGTGAGCTTGTATGCGAGAGGAAAAGACATGAGAAGAGCGATTGGAGAGAATAGAGCACTAGTCATAGTAAGATATAGAAAGTGTTTAGTTTCTGACACTATCCCTCTTGATTCTTTGCGTAACGTGTTTTCATCTCCTTTGTAGGATTATGTATATGTCTTTCCTGAGGAGATGCCCAAGGGATTGCCACCCTTGAGAGATATAGAGCACCAGGAGCTTCAGAAGCAAGTGGATGAACTATTGGAGAAGGGCCACATGAAAGAAAGCTTGAGTCCTTGTACTGTGCCTGTGTTGCTGGTGCCAAAAAAGGATGGAACATGGAGGATGTATGTGGACTGCAAAGCTGTGAATAAAATCATTGTAAAGTATCGTGTTAGCCCTAAGGGCAAATCATGTAGTTATGATTAGTTTTGAATAATGGCAAACATTGATGAGGACTAATGTGCTTGTATGTTGAGTGATAGGATTGATAGATTGAGAAGCATGAAGTCTTATTGCCTTGGAGTCACAATGCAAGAACAACTCAACTATACCAAAAGTGATTGAAGATTGAGGAGTATGTTCAACATGATTGAATGTATTGAAGACTTAGAGTGTAGAGTTCTTATGCTAAATAGGTATATTTTTCTATAAACTCTACACTTGTATGTCTTGGAATTAGTTGAATGCATAAGAGAGCACAAAACTTGTTTTTGAAATGATTTTTAATGAACTTCTCAGCAACAAGTATGTTTTCAAAGCCTCAAATGATCTTAAGTAAACTTTGGATGATTAAAATGTTTTGGTAACGGTTTTTGTGTTTAAAAGTGCTTAAATGACTTATCTATTCATAATCAATGATTTCAATGTTATTAAGGATGATTTTTAAATGATTTAACAAAATTTGATAAGTCTGGATGTAAGTTTGGTCGTCTAAACTTTGAAAATGATCACTGTGCTTCCAGAGAAGTTCGGACGCAAGTTCGGACGCATGGAGTAAAGTTCGGACGTCCAAACTTTCTCTGATAGCATGGTCACTGTTTTTTCTGAGAATTTTAGAAGCAAGTTCGGACGCATAAGGAAAAGTTCGGACGTCCGAACTTCTCTGAAACTAGCCGTTTTATAGTTATTGCAATTGATTTTTCAAATCTATAAAAGTTATAAACTTCAAAGTTTTTGTAAGTTTTGAATTCTAGTGAACTCTAAACATTCCAAAGCCTTTAGCAAACATTTTAAACTCTCTTTTGTCTTGTGCTTTCAATTGATCATTCAAGATTCCAAAGACAACAAAGTGTGAAGGTACAACATTGTGTAAACATCTACTAACAAGTGGTAACATCTACGCATTCTTCTTTCTCTATTAAACTGTGTTTTTTCTATTAGCTCATTGCAAGGTTATCTTGTGACATAAAATCCTTTTGATAAGGGTAAGCCATAGACTAGATTAATCAAGGTTGTGGTGTAAAACCTGTGTGTGGGTGAGCCTTGGATTAGATTGGTCTTTAGGTTGTCTTTAGATATAAAATCCTTGTGAAAGGGTGAACCTTGTTTGTATAATTACTAAAAGATGTTGTGAGTGTAAAACCATTGTGTGGTGAGCCTCTTATGTAATTTGTAGACTTGAGCTTATAGTAGATTATTTGAAATCCTTAAGTGTAGGCTTAAGGTAGTGGGCGTAGATCTTGAAGAGATCGAACCATTATAAATTGCTTGTGTTCTTTGTTCTTATATTGCTTTACCGATTTGCTATTAATTGCCTTACTCTTCTAGTGAACCAAGAACATACAATTTGGTTTTTGCTTAAACTTATAAAAATATTGTGTTTGCGAAAAATTAGCCAAATACCTAATTCACCCCCTCCCCCCTTAGGTATTTCAATTGGTATCAGAGCTAGGACTTCTTGTGTGGTTTTACAACCTAGAAGTTAAAGATCTTATGGCTAATATTTCAAACTTACCTTACCTAGAAGGGTCTTCCACAAATAGACCACCTTTGTTTGATGGAACAAACTATACCTTTTGGAAATCTAGAGTTAAGATATATATTTGTTCTATCAATTTTGATTTGTGGAATATTGTTGAAAAAGGTCCTTATATTCCTATGAAAATGAGAGCTGATGGAGTAACCTTAGAACCAAAGTCTACTGACGAATTTGATGAACATGATTCAAAGAAAATGACATTAAATTATCAGGCAATGAACATCTTAAGTTGTGCATTAGATGTAACTGAATATAATAGAGTTAGTGGTTGTGATATTGCTCATGATATGTGGAGATTACTCCAAATAACACATGAATGTACAAACAAAGTTAAAGAGTCAAAGCTTGCTATGTTAGTTAGGGACTATGAGCTATTTACCATGAAGTAAGGTGAGAATATTAGTGATATGTTTGCTAGATTTACTAACATTTTTAATGGTCTGAAAGCTTATGGGAAGAACTATACAATTGGAGAGCAAAACAGAAAAATCTTGGATGCTTTACCAAAATCTTGGCAACCAAAGACACTTGAAATTGAGAAATCAAAGGATTTGAAAACTCTTCCACTTGAAGAGCTCATTGGATCACTCCTCACGCATGAGATGAAGATGAAGAGACTAAATGACAAAGAAGATGAAGAAAAAGGAAGAAAAGGAGTTGTACTTAAAGCTTCTAATCACTTGAGTGAACAAGAAAAATCATCAAGTGAAGAAGAAGATGGAAACAGTGGAGAAGAGGAGATTGCCATGGCTGTTAGGAAATTCCAAAGATTCTACAAGAAGAAGTTTCTCAAGAAAGGAAGAAAGCCAACCAAGAAGAGTGGACAGTATTCATCCTTCAAACCTCAATGTTTTGAATGCAAGAGTACAGAACATCTTGTTGCTAATTGCCCCAAAGTTTTGGAAAGGGAAAGAGACAACAAGAACAAAAAGAAATCTGTCAAGAAAGGAAAAGGACTGGCTGGAACATGGGATCAATAAGAAAGTGAAGATGATAGTGAAGAAAAGACCAACATATGCTTTATGGCAATTGATGATGAGGTACAATCTTCTCCTTCCATTTCTAATATCTATGATGATGATGTTGATCCTAGTGAATTACTTGTAGAAATGTATGAAGAATTAAAAAAGGCTTCTAAAAGGAATAAAGAAATGAAATTCAAAATCAATGATTTATCAAATCAGAATTCAAAATTATGTGTTGAAAATGGGAAACTTCTTGAGACCATTAATTGTCTAAACATTGAAAAAGAAGTTTTAAATGCAACCATACAAAACATATCTTTTGAAAATAAAGAGCTTTGCATAAAAGTTGTATCTCTTGAAACAATGCTTAATGATCATGAGATTTTAACAAGGAAAGTTAATGACCTTACATCATGCATTGAAAAGTTTACAAATGGAAGAGAAAATTTAAATAAATTACTTGGCTATCAAAGAACTTCATTTGCAAAACATGTCCTTGGTTATACTCATGATAGCTATGCTCCAAAATATAAAAACTCTTTTGCTGAAGAAACTTTTAATTTTAGGTCTCATATTTGTTGTACATATTGTGATAAGCATGGACACAAGGTATCAAAATAATTTGTAAAAAGAAAGATTGAAAATGGTGTTAAGACCATTTGGAAAGTAAAAGAAACTTTCACTAACCCCCTTGGACCCAAGAAAATATGGGTACCAAAAATCACTCTTTCTAATTTGGCGTAGGTTCGCTTTTCTTCAAGATCAAGTGCCACAAAATAGTTTCTTGACAGTGGCTGTTCAAGACATATGACTAGAAATGCCTCACTTGTTAGTGAGCTTCAAGCAATAAGTGAAGGTTTTGTCACATTTGGTGACAAGAAGAAAGGAAAAATACTTGGAATAGGTAACATTGGTAAAGGCTCTTTCCCTCTTATTAAGCAAGTATTACTCATTCATGCCTTGAAGTATAATTTACTTAGCATTAGTCAATTATGTGACAGTGGATGTAAAGTAGAATTTAAATGTAATACTTGTACTATTCTTGATATTGCAAGTTGCAAAACCATCTTTGTTGCTAAAAGAGTTGGAAATGTATATGTGTTATATCTTGATAAACTTATTACAAATGACATAAAATGTCTTGCCATTCATGATAATGATGGATTTTTGTGGCATAGAAGATTAGAACATGTGAGCATGGATTTATTGAACAAACTTTCTACACAAGAACTAGTTAGAGGATTACCCAAAATGCATTTTGATAAAACCCGTCTTTGTGATGCTTGTCAATATGGAAAACAATCAAAAACATCTTTTAAACCAAAGAAAATGGTCTCTACCTCAAAACCTCTTGAATTAGTTCACATGGACTTATTTGGACCAATGAGGACCACTAGTCTTGGTGGTAAAAGATATGCTTATGTGATTGTTGATGATTTTTCAAGATTTACTTGGGCGATTTTCTTAGCTCAAAAGGATGAAACTTTTCATGAATTTGCAAAACTTTTCAAAATGGTTCAAACATCTCTTGAATATAAACTGATTTCTATTAGAAGTGATAATGGAAGAGAATTTTGCAATCAAGATTTACAAAATTTTGTGATGAATATGGTATTACTCACAATTTCTCAGCTGCCAAAACACCTCAACAAAATGGTGTTGTTGAAAGGAAAAATAGGACCTTACAAGAAATGGCTAGATCAATGTTATGTGAAAATTCTCTACTAAAATGTTTTTGGGCTGAAGCTGTAAATACTGCTTGCTATGTAATGAATAGAGTTTTATTAGGACCTTTTATAAGAAAAACACCTTTTGAACTCCTATTTGATAAAACTCCATCAATTGTCTACTTTAAGGTTTTTGGTTGTAAGTGTTTTATCTTAAACACTAGTGACAATTTGGGAAAGTTTGATAGAAAATTTGATGAATGTGTATTTCTTGGTTATTCATCAAATAAAAAAGCATATAGATTTTATAACAAAAGAACATTATGTGTTGAAGAAACCATATATGTAACCTTTGATGAATCTAACATTTACCTTGTGAGAAGAAATGAAGATGATGTAGGTTCCTCAATGATTGAAAATCAAACTCATCATCAAGCACCCACATTGGAAAAACATGCCAAAGAAGAAGAAATAATAGAGCAAGGACAGGGTGGTCAACATAGCAATGATCAAGAGCTTCCAAAGGATCTAACATATGCAAGAGGTCATCCTAAGGAGCAAATCATTGGTAATGTCTCCCAAGGAGTAAAAACAAGCCGGTACTTTATTGATAATTTTGCTCTTTTATCTCATTTAGAACCTAAAAACATTGATGATTGATTGAGTGATAATTTCTGGATTATTGCTATGAAAGAAGAGTTAAATCAGTTTGAAAGGAATAAAGTTTGGACTCTTGTTCCAAGACCCCATGATCATTCCATTATTGGTACAAAATGGGTTTTTAGAAATAAATTAAATGAACTAGGAAAAGTTAGAAATAAGGCTAGACTTGTTGCTCAAGGCTTCAACCAAGAAGAAGGTATTGATTATGTGAAACTTTTGCTCCTGTAGCCAGATTGGAATCTATAAGAATACTTTTGGCTTTTGCTTGTTTTAAAGGATTTAAGTTATTTCAAATAGATGTCAAAAGTTCTTTTCTAAATGATTTTATTGAAGAAGAGGTTTATGTAGAACAATCTCCCGGTTTTGTTCATGAAAACTTTCCTAATGTTTTTAAATTAACCAAAGCTCTATATGGTTTGAAACAAGCCCCAAGAGCTTGGTATGAAAGATTGAGTGGTTTTTTTCTTTCAAAAGGATTTGCAAAAGGAAAAGTGGACACAACTCTTTTTATAAAAACATCTAGTAATGATATTTTACTTGTACAAATTTATATTGATGATATTATTTTTGGTGCCACTAACACATCTCTTTGTGAAGAATTTACCAAATCTATGCAAAATAAATTTGAAATGAGCATGATGGGAGAACTGAGTTTCTTTCTTGGGCTGCAAATTAAACAAACTAAGGATGGAGTTTTCATAAACCAAGCAATGTATACCAAGGAGCTTTTGAAAAGATTTGGAATGGATCAAACAAAAGGAATAGGAACTCCAATGACCTCATCAACCAAACTTAATAAAGATGAAAAAGGTAAAAATGTTGATGAGAAGTCATATAGAGGTATGATTGGAAGTTTGTTCTATCTCACAGTAAGTAGACCAGATATTATGTTTGTTGTGTGCTTATGTGCTAGATTTCAATCATGTCCTAAAGAATCTCATTTAATTTTTGTCAAACGTATTTTTCGTTATTTGATTAATACACATGACTATGGTCTTTGGTTTTCAAAATCTTCATCTTTTGATCTTTTTGGATATTTGGATGCTGATTATGCCGGATGCAAAGTTGAACGAAAAAGTACAAGTGGTCATTGTCAATTTCTTGATAGTTGTCTTGTGTCTTGGTATAGTAAAAAACAAGCTTATGTGTCTTTGTCTACTGCTGAAGCTGAATACATTGTAGCTGGTAGTTGTTGTGCTCAATTATTATGGATGCAACATACACTACTTGATTATGGTATTAAATTTAATTGTATACCTATTCTATGTGATAATACTAGTGCCATCAATTTGAGCATAAATCTCATCCAACACTCTAGAACAAAGCATATAGAGATTAAGTATCATTTTATTCGTGATCATGTTGCTAACAGAGACATATGCTTAGAATATATAAATACAAATGACCAAATTGCTGATATATTCACAAAACCTTTGGCTGAGGAAAGGTTTACTCATTTAAGAAGGCTCTTAGGAATCTCAAAATTCAATTACTAATGTGTTTATTTGAGTGTGACAAAAGTAGGAAAAATTTGGATGCATTGAGTGAAAATGGATTGTCCAAACTTTGTCAGAAAATTCTGGACAGAAAAGTTCGGACGCATGACAGAAAGTTCGGACGTCCAAACTTTCTAAAACTTGAGAAACAGAGAAGTTCAGATACATGTTCGGACGCAGACCAAAAAGTTTGGTCGTCCGAACTTTGTGGTTACAGCGGTTTTGATGAAACTGAACTAGCCGTTACTCACATAATTTATCATCCGAACTCTCTCCCTTTCAAAATTTCTCTCTACCCACTCGCGTCCAAACTTAAATCCCTCTGTGATTTCACCATTTTCACATCAAAATACTTGGATTTTTGAATTCCTAGCCCTACACACCTCTCAAATCTCGCTGCTTTTCTGTTAGAAGATCAAAATGGTGAGAACTAAAGGAGCAAATGTTGAAAAAGGAAAAGGGAAAGCAAAGGTCAGTGAAGGAGGACGGATTCTCAATGAACCAAGGAGAATTAGGGTTCCTCAATCATCATCTGGAGCAGACAAGTTTATCTCAATCAAAGCTGCATCAGAATTTGAAGATTGGAGCAAGAAATCAAGGAAAATCATCCCTGGAAACATAGTTGATTTTGACAAGCTCACCAATATGGGTAATGTCTTATCTTTATTTGGTGATATTGGTTGGAGTAACTTGTTGGCTATAGATGAAGAGTACTATCCCTCTCTTGTATTTGAATTTTATGCCAATCTAAAAGAAGAGAGAATAGAATATGAGGGAGAAGATGTTAATCAATGGTATTCATCTAGAGTATCTCAAATAGATTTTGAATTCAATGATGCATTAGTAAATAGAATTTGTGGAGTGAGTGATGTTGGAGCAAGATATTTTTCTTTGGGACAACACTGCTATGAACGAGAACTGTTTACAAATGCTAGATTTGAAGAAGCTTTCACCAATGGTAGAGAGTTTAGGACCATTAAGGAAAGGGAAATCAAAGCTTTAGATGGAAGAGGAAGAGTTATGCATCATATGATAACAACCATGATTATTCCCAATTTTGGTCACAAAACATTTGTGGGAAACATTCATATGGTGATTATGCTTGCTTTGCATGAGCATAGGAGATTGAATTTTGGATACATGGCATTGAAGCATATGTTTGGGGTTAGAAAGACTGATAACAAGGTTCTACCATATGAAAGACTTCTGACAAGATTTTTCAAACATTTTCGAGTCAAGCTTCCTGTTAGAGGACAATCTTTTAAAAGAGGACAAATTTAAAAGGATGCAATTGACTCTTGATGACGAGGGAGTGTGGAGAACTAGAAGAGAGACCCCTCCAAAGAGAGTTGAAGCAGAGGAAAGTGAGGAAACTGAAGAAGAAGAAGAAGATGAGGCAGAAACATGGGCAAGGGAAATGAAAACTAAGAGAAGGCATGATTCAACAAGTGAGGGGGAGCAACCTCCTTCCAAAAGAAGACTCTTTGAAGAAGAGCCAACTTCACGATCACATCCTATTGCTGGGGAAGGTACTAGTGCTGAAGAGATTTCAAGAGAAAATAAAATTCAAGAAGCACTACACAACCACATGAAAAAAATGGAGAAAATGTATAAATTCTTTGAAACATTTGCTCCTATGGTGCTTGGAAAACTGGACAGTTTGGAGAATAGAGTCAAGCACATTGAGGAAATATTGATAAGAAATCCTCAAAGTGGTGAAGGGCCTTCTAGAACTCAAGAGGAAAAGGATGATGAGAATGATGAAGATAACAAGAAAAATGAAGAAGGCAGTAACAGTGATGATGAAGATGATGATAATGATGGTGACCAAGGGAATGGCAATGAGCAGGTCATGGAGTCTCAAGGAGAAGATCAAGAATTGCAGCAAGCTGGAATTAGTCATGAAGGAGGTCAAATTGCAAGAGTTGAAATAACAACCCCATCAAATCCAACATTTGGCCATGGACGAGTCAAGCAAGTTGCTGTCAAGAAGAAACCGAGAAAGGACTCTCTATCAATATCCAAAGACTAAGCACATCTTCACTCTCATTTCCATTTACTGCTTTTTGTTTTATTTTGAACCTTTACTAGCATGTTTTATGCAAATCTCTCTGTTTTTGCACTTTAAATTTTTGCACTCTATCACTAGTTTAATGTGGCCTATGTAATAGCTTTAATGGTATGAAGCTCAATGATGAAACCTTAGAGTTGAGAGCTTTCTTTAGTAATTATTAGTCTTATTTTCATTTTCTCATTCTTGAGTAATGACAAAAGGGGAAGAAAGAAATGAGTTCTACAAAATGCAATAATATGCTGCAAATATGGTGCAATGTGTGTTAATAGTATGTTAAGTGATACACTGTGAAAACATTTTGGCATATTTGACTATATTTATAAATTTGAAATTTAAACTAGAAAGAATTATAATATGTGAGGATAGAATTCATAAGTTTGGACTTTAAGTTCGGATGCAAACCAAAAAGTTCGGACGCATCCAAACTGTCTTACCAAAACTGATTTTTCTGTTGTTCAAATTGTTTGAAAACTATTTTAATTATTCCTATCATGTTGTAACAACCTTAGAAATGCTTATTTTCAAATATTCTAGCCTTTATCTCACATATTTTACAGTTTGGACTTAAAATTTCAAACTTCGGATGCATCCATATTTTGTTGCCAAAAAGTGCTCTTTTGTTGTTCAAATTGATTAAAATATGTTTTAATCTCTTATAATATGTTTGAACAACTTTAGGAAAGCTCATTTACAAAATTTGCAGCTTTCATTTTAATTATTTTATAGTTCGGACTTGATATGTCAAAATTCAGATTCACAACATCTCAAGTCCAAACTTGTTGAAAAATGAGCACAATCTAAGGGGGAGCATTGTTAAACTTTTACAACCTTAAAACCTCTCTTAGAACTTTTTCTAAATGCTTAAATGCTATATCTTCTATCCTAGTTGTTTGTTGGAAAGAAGGAGGTAAATGGAGGTTGGTTGGGTCATAGGCTCACATTGAGCCTTTTAAATGTCAATATGCTAAAGTGGTTATTATCCATCATTAACATCAATGCTTCTTTGTACTACATTGTTTAAATCCATCACATTTTGCATCAAAGTTTGTCATCATCAAAAAGGGGGAGATTGTTAGCCCTAAGGGCAAATCATGTAGTTATGATTAGTTTTGAATAATGGCAAACACTGATGAGGACTAATGTGCTTGTATGTTGAGTGATAGGATTGATAGATTGAGAAGCATGAAGTCTTATTGCCTTGGAGTCACAATGCAAGAACAACTCAACTATGCCAAAAGTGATTGAAGATTGAAGAGTATGTTCAAGATGATTGAAGGCATTGAAGACTTAGAGTGTAGAGTTCTTATGCTAAATAGGTATATTTTTCTGTAAACTCTACACTTGTATGTCTTGGAATTACTTGAATGCATAAGAGAGTACAAACTTGTTTTTGAAATGATTTTTAATGACCTTCTCAACAACAAGTATGTTTTCAAAGCCTCAAATGATCTTAAGTAAACTTTGGATGATTAAAATGTTTTGGTAACGGTTTTTGTGTTTAAAAGTGCTTAAATGACTTATCTATTCATAATCAATGATTTCAATGTTATTAAGGATGATTTTTAAATGATTTGACAAAATTTGATAAGTCTGGATGCAAGTTTGGTCGTCCAAACTTTGAAAATGATCACTGTGCTTCCATAGAAGTTCGGACGCAAGTTCGGATGCATGGAGTAAAGTTCGGACGTCCAAACTTTCTCTGATAGCATGGTCACTGTTTTTCCAGAGAATTTCGGGTGCAAGTTCGGACGCATAAGGAAAATTTTGGACGTCCGAAATTCTCTGAAACTAGTCGTTACTAGCCGTTTTATAGCAGTTACAATTGAGTTTTCAAATCTGTAAAAGTTATAAACTTCAGATTTTTTGTAAGTTTTGAATTCTAGTGAACTCTAAACATTCCAAAGCCTTTAGCAAACATTTTAAGCTCTCTTTTGTCTTGTGCTTTCAATTGATCATTCAAGATTCCAAAGACAACAAAGTGTGAAGGTGCAACATTGTGTAAACATCTACCAACAAGTGGTAACATCTACACATTCTTCTTTCTCTATTAAATTATTTTTTTTCTATTAGCTCATTACAAGGTTATCTTGTGACATAAAATCCTTTTGATAAGGGTAAGCCATAGACTAGATTAATCAAGGTTGTGGTGTAAAACCTGTGTGTGGGTGAGCCTTGGATTAGATTGGTCTTTAGGTTGTCTTTAGATATAAAATCCTTGTGAAAGGGTAAACCTTGTTTGTATAATTACTAAAAGATGTTGTGAGTGTAAAACCATTGTGTGGTGAGCCTCTTATGTAATTTGTAGACTTGAGCTTATAGTAGATTATTTGAAATCCTTAAGTGTAGGCTTAAGGTAGTGGGCGTAGATCTTGAAGAGATCGAACCACTATAAATTGCTTGTGTTATTTGTTCTTATATTGCTCTACTGCTTTGCTATTAATTGCCTTACTCTTCTAGTGAACCAAGAACATACAATTTGGTTTTTGCTTAAACTTATAAAAAGACTGTATTTGCAAAAAATTAGCCAAATATCTAATTCACCCCCCCCTTAGGTATTTCATATCGCTATCCTATTCCTAGGTTAGATGATATGCTTGACGAACTGCATGGTGTATATATCTTTACAAAAATTGATTTGAAAAGTGGATAGCACCAAATTAGAATGAAACCAGGAGATAAATGAAAAACTGCTTTCAAAACTAAGTGTGGGTTGTATGAGTGGTTAGTCATGCCATTTGGTTTAACTAATGCACACATCACTTTTATGACATTGATGAATCATGTCTTGCGTGCATTTCTTGGAAAATTTATGGTTGTTTACTTTGATGACATCTTGGTATATAGCACTAATCTGGATGTGCATGACATTCGTTTGAGGTGTGTCTTGGATGTATTGAGACAGAAAAAACTATATACAAATCTTAAGAAGTGTACATTTTGCATTGATAGGCTAGTATTTTTGGGGTTTGTAATCAGTTCTCAAGGAGTTGAGGTTGATAGTGAGAAGGTGAAGGCTATCCAGGATTGGCCAACCCCTAAGAGTGTGAGCGAGGTGAGGAGTTTTCATGGACTTACTAGTTTCTATAGGAGATTTGTGACGGACTTTTCTATCATTGCTGCTCCTTTGTCTGAGATAATTAAGAAGGAGAAAGGGTTTACCTGGAGTCAACACCAACAACATGCATTTACATTGTTGAAAGAAAAATTATGTTCTACTTCTATTCTATGTTTACCTGATTTTGAGAAAGCTTTTGAGGTTGAATATGATTCTTCTGGGATTGGTATAGGTGCTGTTCTTTTGTAGGAAAACAGACCAGTTGCATACTTTAGTAAGAAGCTTAGTGGAGCACAACTCAATTATCCCACGTATGATAAGGAGTTGTATGCTGTTGTGAGAGCATTGGAGGTGTGGCAACATTACCTTCAACCTAGCGAGTTTGTCATTAGAACAAATCATGAGTCTTTAAAGCACCTGAAGGGACAGAGCAAGCTAAGCAAGAGACATAGCACTTGGGTGTAGTTTTTGGAGACATTCCCCTATGTACTGCAATACAAGCAAGGGAAGGAGAACATGGTAGCTGATGCTTTATCTAGGAGGTATTCCTTGATTACTACTCTACATTCTAAGTTATTAGGATTTGAGCAGCTTAAGAATTTATGTGCTTCCGATGTTAATTTTGGTACTGTATATTCTACTCGTGAACCTACTGCATTCTAGAAATTCTATAAACATGATGGCTATCAGTTTAGGGGTAGTCAATTGTGTGTGCCTAATTTTCTATGAGTACTTTATTTTGCATGAGGCTCATAGTGGTGGTTTGATGGATCATTTTGGGGTTGCTAAGACTTTGGATATTTTACAAGAATATTTTTACTGGCCAGGTATGTGTAGGGATGTTGAATGTGTATGTGCCAAGTGTATTGCATGCAGACTGGCAAAATCCACTGTCAAACCTCATGGATTGTATACCTTTTTACCTGTGTCTATTCAACCGTGGACTGATATCTCTATGGACTTTGTTTTGGGTTTGCCTAGGACAAAAAGGGGGCTTTGATAGCATCTTCGTTGTTGTTGATATGTTTAGTAAGATGGCGCATTTCATTGCATGCCATAAGACTGATGATGCTGTGCAAGTGGCTGATTTATTTTTCAGAGATGTTGTTAGATTGCATGGCCTACCTAGGTCTATTGTTTCAGATAAAGATGCAAAATTTCTAAGCCATTTTTGGCGTGTTGTGGGAAAATTTTGGGACCAAACTGCTTTATTCTACTAATTCTCACCCACAGACTGATGGTAGGACCGAGGTTGTTAATAGGACATTGGGTACCTTAGTATCTACCATAAAGTATATCATGTTAAGACAATGGAGGAAAATAATTATGAGTATCTATATATTACTTATATTATCTCAAGTAAGAAACCTATATTGGAAAAATTACCATCTCTTTCTTCTGACTTGTATTACACAAAAATTAATCTATTGAAGTGCATCATTTAGTAAACCAGAAGTTTACCGATCCTATTATATTTGTGATTTGGCATGACCGTATAGGTCATTCGAGAGCTATCATGATGCGTAAAATAATTGAAAATATAGATGGTCAAATGGTTTTGACATCAAATAGATTTTCATATGCTTCATATTCTAAAGGGAAGTTGGTCATTAAACCCTCTCTAACAAAAGTTGGAATTGAATCTCCTGCATTTTAGAACGGAATCATGGTAATATTTGTGGACCTATTCATCTGTTATGTGGGTAATTTAGGTATTTCATGATTTTAATTTATGCATCGACTCAATGGTTTCATGTTTATTTATTGTCAACTTGCAACCTAACATTTACGAGATTAATTACCCAAATTATTCTCTTAAGAGCACAATTTCTAGATTATCCTATCAAAAGAATCCGTCTAAATAATACTGTTGAATTTTCTTCTCATGTCTTTGATGATTATTGCATGTCAATTGGTATTACTATTGAACATCTTATAGCTCATGTTCACACTTAGAATTATTTAGCTAAAACATTTATTAAAAGGGTACAATTAATTACTAGACCACTTTTAATGAGAACAAATCTTCCTATATTAGCATAAGGACATGCCATTTTGTATGCTACAACACTAGTGCGTATCAAGCCAACTAGTTATAAACAATTAAATTCTCCCTTTTGCAAGTAGCTTTTAGTTGCGAGTCAATTATATCTCATTTAAGAATTTTTGGATGTATCGTATATGTTCCAATAGCACCAAATCTATGAACTAAAATGGGTCCTCATAGAAGATTTGGGATATATATTGCATATGACTCTCATTCAATATGAAGTATCTCAAAACTTTGACCAGAAATGTATTTTCAACTAGATTTGTCAACTGTCATTTTGATGAGACTCTCTTTCCAAAATTAGGGGGAGAAAATAAACCACAAAAGAATGAGCTTGTTTGGACAACATCTTTAAAGCATCTTGATCGATGCACAAAAATATGAGCGAACTGAAAGTTCAGAAGATAATTCATTTGCAGAGGATAGCAAATCAAATACCTGATGTATTTGCCGACTCCACAAGAGTAACTAAATTGCATATCCAACCTATAGATGCTCCTATTCAGATTGAAGTACCAAAAGAGTCAAATCCAACACCTATAACTATTGAATCTAAAACAAGCCAAAATCTTGGTCAACCTCTTGGTTTTAAAGACAAAAATCCTCGAAAGAAAAAGGGATTAATTCATCAAGAAGATCATGTGCAAGAAATTGAACAAAAAGAGAAAATTGTTGATAAAATCCAATATCCAGAAATAGTGAGAATAATATGGAAATTTCTATCAATTATACCACTTCTAGTAGAAGGCGGAATCAGATACAAATAATTGTAGATGATTCTTTTGCCTACAATATAACTATTGATGTTATATGTGATAATGAGGATCTTGGACCAAAATCAGCTGAAAAATGTAGACACAGAAATGATTGACCAAAATGAAAAGATACGATTCAACCGGAATTGAATTCATTTGGTAAATTTTGAGGTTTTTGGACCCGTAATCCAAACACCATAAGATGTAAAGCTAATTGATTATGAAAGACCTAAAAGAGGGTGAATTAAGTCTTTGGCTAATCAAATACACAATAAGATATACAAGATACCACAATGAGTTCTCAAATTACAAGAGAGAGAAGAGAGGATCACACAAGCAACTTATAGTGGTTCGATCACACAAGATCTACATCTGCTACCTTGAGTCCTAACTCAAGGATTGTAACAAAGTATCACTATAACAAAAGTTATATAAGATACAATAGAAGCTCACCCAACAAGGATTTTACTCCACAACCTCTTTTCACTTACAATAATCAAGGTCCACTCTTTCGAAAGGGTTTTATATCCTTAAGACAACCTTGAATAAAACAAAAAGATGAAGTAAGAGAAGAATGTTACCAACAACTTGGCAGATGATGGCAAATTTAGCACACCTTCACCTTTTTGTCTAAGGAATCTTGTAATTCAACTTTATCGCACTAGACAAAAGAGGGCTTTTTGATAAAGAATGATTGGGATGAGTAAAAGATTTTTGAAGGCTCAAGAACTGCTCAAATATTTGAAGTTTATGTCTTTTATAGGGTTTAAAAATCAGTTGCAACGTTCAAATAACTGCTAGTAACGGGTAGTAATAGTAAAATTAGGTGAACCGAACATGGACTCTTGCGTCCGAATGATCATCTAAATATTTTTATTTTCAAGCTGTCTGGATAAATTCGGTTGACTAAATTTGGACACATGCGTCGGAATGGTCGTCCGAATTTCTCTAAAAATTCAGCAGCCAAGGTTTTCAGTTCGGACATCCGAATTGGAGTCCGAACTATTCAAAATTTTGTCAAAGTGTAGAGAAATTAATTACAAGAAGTTTGAAATCATTTTAGACTATAAAATAGATCTTTTTATGAGCTTCTAATCCAAAAGTCGTTGTTAAGGACTTGGTAAAACATGTGTAATGAAAACCTTTTAAGATTGAAAACCAAGTTTTTGACTCTTTTGAAATTTCTTTATATTCCAAAGACAATCAAGTGTATGGTTTATAAGGATATACCTATTAAGCAAATACAAACCTACACTAAAGTCTTCAAAGCCTTCAATCCTTAGGACATGCTCTATATACTTTAAAATTTGAGTGCATCAATTGTCCTTAGCATCTTATCTCCAAGGCATTGAGACTTCTTAGCTTCCACAATCCAATAATCCTATCACACAATAAATACTCAAGTTAGCTCATATCAATGTTTGTCATAATCAAAACTATAAGATTTGCCCTTAAGGCTTACAATATCTCCCTTTTTGTTTATGACAAACTTTGATGCAAAATGTGATGCATTTAAACAATATAGTTCAATAAAGCATTAATATCGTAGATGAATGATGAACGATTTGCCACAATAACATAGCATGGCTCATGAATGAACCTATGGCCCAACCAACCTCCATTATCCTCCTTCTTTCCATCAAGATATAAAATATAGCATGAAAAAATTAGAATACATTCTAGGAGATGTTTTAGAGGTTAGAATCAATAGTCAAGGCTCCCCCTTAGATGGTGCTTATTTTTTGACTTGAGTTGTGAAAATCAAAGTTTTGAAAAATCAAGTCCTAGAAGCACAAATATTCAACATAATGAACTCATTTTCTCAAGAATAAACCCTCCTAAGGCTTCTCAATCTTTATAGGGAAGATCAAGACAGTGTTAAGCAAAAAAATGTCAAAACATCATTTTTGACAAAAAGTTCAGACGACTGAATTTTTGGCCTATGTCCGAACTTCAAGTCTGAATTTTTGGTAAAAGTATCAAAAAGTAAATTTCGCAACATTTGTGTATAAAAACAATCATTCAATCATCAAGGCTGGGTGATCAACTATAGCAATCATACATAATCATCTTGATCAACCAATGCTCCACTTAAGATCATATAGACTCCAAATCAACTCAAGGCATATAAACCACTTCAAGACCATCATTTTCAAAATAGTAATGCCAGTGAGCACAATGAATCACAACGCATACATCATAATGCTTAATATGAATCACAATGCCATAAATCAATGAACCACAATAAGCATAAGTTACATTTTGCAACACTTCTTCTTTCCTTTTTGTCATCAATCAAATGTGGGGTGATGAAAGTGAAGCAAATATGAAAGCAAAAGAACCCTAAGCTCTCAATACTAGTTGAGCTTCAAAACATTAAATAGACTAGGAAGGCACATGAAAAGATAAAGCATGAGAATACATGGACTATGCATGGCACATATAAAAGTTATAAAGTACATAAACTAGACTAAATACATGAGTAAAATAGGATAGAGTTAAGGAGTGCTTAGTCTTGGATTTTGTTCATTGTCTTCACTGAATATTTGTTTGTTGTGATTATCATATCTCCTTTTAGCTTAATGTATAGTGTCCCTTCACATGCTTGTTCCTTCCCGGTGTAGTTTGGCTTTGGGGTTGTAGCCAACCGAGAGGATCTCCTTGTTCCCTTCTCATTGACCATATGCATAACTCTCCCTTGGCTAAATGTCATGGAGGATTGTGAGGTGATCTCGACCCATTCTATGAAGTTTTCCTCTTGACTTCCACCTCCTTATGGCTCCTCTTGATCTTCTTTATTTTAGGGTGAGTGTTCAACTCTTTCTTCATTCTTCTCACTCTTTCTAGCCACAAATTCAAAGTTGCCTCCATGATCATCATTATCATCCCCATCATCATTGTTGTCAGCATCCCCATCCTCTTTTTCCTTCTTTTCTTCCTCATCTCCTTCATCATCCTTTTCATCCCTAGCTTGGGGTCTAGAGGGTCCTTCACCATTTTGGTTATCCTTTATTAATAATTCTTCAATGTTCTTCACCTTAGTGTCCAAGCCATCCAACTTACCTAGAATCATTGGAGCAAATGATTCAAAGAATTTATACATCTTCTCCATCTCCTTTATATGGTTGTTCAAGGCTTCTTGGAACACTTTGGCAACTATGGTATCTCCTCTAGTAACTCTTTCCTCAATAGGCATTTCACCAATATTTTGATGAGATTGGGGAGTTGGCTCTTCCTCAAACAATCTCATTTTTGTGTGAGGTTGCTCCCCCTCACTTGATACATCATTCCTTTTCTTTGCCTTTCTTTCCCTTGCTAAGGCCTCTTCTTCATCATCCTCTTCCTCTTCAATTTCCTCATCCTCTTTATCATCTCCACTAGCCTACATTCTTTCAACCCGTTGAGGAGTTTCTCTCCTTGTCCTCCATACACCATCTTCATCAACAAAAATTGCATCCTATTTAAAGATTCATTGGTGTATATTTCTCCACTCTTTCTCTAATTGCATCCCTTTCTCTAATGGACCTAAATCTCCTACCATTAGTAAAGGCTTCTTCAAACCGTTCATTTGTATAACACTGTTGCCCCAATGAATAATATCTTGCACCAACATCATCAACACCACAAATTCTATTAACTAGAGCATCATTAAGTTCAAAATCAACTTGAGACACTCTGGATGAATACCATTAAATGATACTATCCCCAACATGCTCAATCCTTTCTTCCTTTAGTTTGTGTAGAATTCATAAACAAGACTAGGATAATAATCTTCATTCACACCAAGCAAATTACCCCCAACCAATTGCACCAAAGAGTGATAGCACATTACCCATGTTGGAGAGCTTGTCTAAATCAACTCTATGTCCGGGTATGATTTTCCTACTTTTGCTCCAATCTTCAAATTCTACTGCTGCCCTTGTTGAATGAATCTATCCACCCCAAGCTTGGTTTGAGGAATTCGAACCTGCCTTGGTTCATTGATGATCAGCCCTTCTTCGCCCATCTTTGCTTTCCCCTTTCCTTTAGCTACATTTTCCCTCATAGTGTGCATCATTGTGATTTTCTTTGAAGAAAAGTGAATTTCAAGGATAATATAGGGCTTAGAACATGAAAATCTAATGATTTGCAAGAGAAAATGGTGAAAATGTGAGAGATTTGAGTTTGGATGAAAATGGGTAGAGTGGGTTTTGAGTGAAGAAAGAATTCGGATGGTTTAAAATGAGATAAATTATCGGTTGAGCTGTTTTAAAACCATTGTCATTGTAATGTTTGGATGAAATTGTCGGTTGAATAGGATTTATGCTCAAATTAATGGCACTAGTATTGGCATATAAAACAGGCACACATTTAAAATATAAACCATAATCAAGTAGAGTATGTTTCATCCATAGCACTTGAGCACAACAACTACTGGTGGTGATATATTCAGCCTCAGCGGTAAACAATGACACACAAGCTTGTTTCTTGCTATACCAAGATACAAGGCAACTACCAAGAAATTGACAATGACCACTAGTACTTTTACGCTCGACTTTGTATCCGGCATAGTCTTCATCTGAATAGGCAATAAGGTCAAAAGAAGATGATTTTGTAAACCAAAGACAATAATCATGCATATTAATTAAATAACAAAGAATACATTTGACGGCAATTAAATGAGACTCTTTTGGATAAGATTGAAATCAAGCACGTAAGCATATGACAAACATAATTTCTAGACTACTTCTAGTAAGATAAAGCAAACTACCAATCATACCTCTATATACATTCTCATCAATATTCTTCCCTTTCTCATCTTTGTCAAGTTTGGTTGATGAACTCATAGGAGTGCTAATACCTTATGCTTGGTCCAATCTGAATCTCTTCAAAAGCTCCTTGGTGTACTTGGATTGATTTATGAAAGTGTCATCCTTGGTTTGATTGATTTGTAGCCCAAGAATGAAATTGAGTTCTCTCATCATGCTCATTTCAAACTCACTTTGTATTAAATTGGCATACTTCTTACAAGGAGAAACATTAGTAGCACCAAATATGATATCATCTATATAAATTTGCACAAGTAAAAGATTATTGCTGCAAGAGGTTTTTATGAAAAGTGTTGTGTCAACCTTTCCTCTTGAAAGTCCTTTGAAAGAAGAAAATCACTCAATCTTTCATACCAAGCTCTAGGAGTTTGTTTTAAACTATATAAAATTTTGGATAGTTCGAAGACATGATTAGGAAATTTTTCATGAGCAAAATCGGGGGGTTGTTCTACATAAACTTCTTCATCAATAAAACCATATAGAAAAGCACTTTTGACATCCATTTGAAATAACTTAAACCCTTTAAAGCATGTAAATGCCAAAAGCATTCTTATAGATTCAAGTCTAGATACCGGAGCAAAAGTTTCATCATAGTCAATGCCCTCTTCTTGATTGAATCCTTGTGCAACAAGTCTAGCCTTGTTTCTAACAACTTCTCCGGATTCATTTAGTTTATTTCTAAAAACCATTTTTTACCAATAATAGGGTAATCAAGGGGTCTTAGGATAAGAATCCAAACTTTGTTTCTCTCATATTGATTTAATTCCTCTTGCATAGCAACAATCAAAAAATCATCACACAAGGCATCATCAATGTTTTTAGGCTTTATGTGAGATACAAGTGCGAAGTTTTCAATAAAGTACCATCTTGTTTTAACACCTTGAGTGATATCACCAATGATTTTCTCCTTAGGGAGGCCTCTTGCATATCTTAAATCTTTTGGAAGCTCTTGGTCACCACTAGGTTGGTTGTTTTGTTCTTGCTCAATCATTTCTTCTTCATTGGCATGATCTTCCAAAGTTGGAGCTTGAAGATGAGTTTGATTGCCATTCGTGGAAGTGTTTATATCATCATCTCTTCTTTCCAAGTAAATGTTAGACTCATCAAAACTCACATGCATGGTCTCCTCAACACATAAAGTTCTTTTATTATACACTCTATAAGCCTTTTAGTTAGAAGAATAACCAAGGAAGATGCCTTCATCCGATTATCTATCAAATTTACCTAAGTTGTCACACATATTCAATATGAAGCATTTGCAACCAAACACATTGAAATGGGCAATTGTGGGAGTTCTACCAAATAGAAGTTCAAAAGGTGTTTTTCTAAAAAATGGCCTTAAAGAACTCTATTCATGACATAACAAGCGGTGTTTACGGCCTCAGCCCAAAAATATTTTGGTAAAGAGTTTTCAAAAAGCGTAGACCTAGCCATTTCTTGTAAAGTTCGATATTTCCTTTCAACAACCCCATTTTGTTGAGGTGTTTTGCTTGCTGAAAATTTGTGAACAATTCCATTTTCATCACAAAGTTTTGTAAAATCTTGATTTTAAAATTCTCTCCCATTATTACTTCTAATAGAGATCAATTTGCAATCAAGGGAGGTTTGAACCTTTTTGAAAAATTTCACAAATTCATGAAATGCTTCATCCTTTTCTGATAAAAACAGTACCCAAGTAAATCTTGAAAAATCATCAACAATAACATATGCATACCTCCTACCACCAAGACTAGTGGTCCTCATTGGCCCAAATAGATCCATAGCAACAAGTTCAAGAGGTTTTGAAGTTGAAATCATTTTCTTGGGTTTGAAAGATGTTTCGTTGGTTTTCCATATTGGCATGCATCAGAAAGATGATTTTTCTCAAAATGCATTTTTGGCAATCCTCTAACCAAATCTTGAGAGGAAAGTTTGTTCGAACATGCCAAATGACCTAATCTTCTATACCAAGGAAATCCATCATTATCATGAACGGTAAGACATTTAACATCATTAGCAACAAGTTCATCAAGATATATCACATATACATTGCCAACCCTATTGGCAACAAAAATGATTTTCCCACTTACACTATCAAGGATGGTACAAGTATCACATTTAAACTCAATTTTATATCTATTGTCACACAATTGACTAATGCTAAACAAATTGTATTTCAAGTCATCAATGACCAAAACTTGTTTAACGAGAGGGGAATATCCTTTACTAATATTACCTACTCCAATAATTCTTCCTTTCTTCTAGTCACCAATGGTGATAAAACCATCATTTGTGGCTTGAAGTTCACTAATGAGTGAAGCATTCCCCGTCATGTGTCTTGAGTGTCCACTATGAAGGAACCACTTAGTAGCACTCGATCTTGAAGGAATATATACATACATCAAATGAGAGGAACTGACTTTAGGTACCCACATTTTCTTGGGTCCAAGGGGCTTAGTGATAGTTCCCTTAGCTCTCCAAATGGTTTTAATACCACTTTCTACCTTTCTTTTCACATAGCATCTAGTGGACTTGTGACCATTTCTAACACAATAAGTACAACAAGTATGAGGCATAGAGATAGATGTAGCTTTGACAAAGTAATTTTTATATTTTGAAATAGTGTTCACATGATTGTATCCAAGACCATTTTTCACAAAAGAAGATCTTTGAGATCAAAAAGTTTGTTAAGATTGTCTCTACCATTTCTAAACCTTTCAACACATAAGGTGAGATCATCAACATTCTTTTTTAAAAAATCATAATCAACAATCATTTTCTCTAGAGAAGAAATTTTAGCACAAAGTGATTTTTTCTCAAGAGACATATTATGCAAGGAAACATCTAACACTTCTTTTTCAATGTGCAAGCAATTAACGGATTCAATGAGCTTTTTGTTTTCACAAAATAACTTTGAATTTTCTTCAATAAAAATCATCAATTTTGAATCTCATCTCTTTGTTTCTTTTTGAAACCTTTTCAACTCACTATACATATCCACAAGAAATTCACTAGGATCATCAACATCATCATCACAATGTGTAGAGGTTGAAGGAATAGATTGTACCTCCTCATCTATAGCCATGAAACACAATTGCTCTTTCCTCATTGTTATCTCCACTATCCTCATTGGAATGTTGATCCCAAGTGCCTGCTAATCCCTTTCCTTTCTTGAGAGATTTCTTCTTTTTGAATTTGGCTTTTCTCTCCTTCTCCAATGCTTTAGGGCAATCAGCTACAAGGTGTTCGGAACTTTTGCATCCATAGCATTAAGGCTTGAATAGTGAAGATGATTTTTTTCCTTGCTTGAAAGGCCTTTTCCCCGTTTTTAGAAATCCTTTTTTATAGAATTTTTGGAACTTTTTCACTACCATAGCCATCTCATCATCCTCTTCATCTTCATCTTCATCACTAGATGATTCCTCTTGCTGGCTAGGATTGTCGGAGGCTTTAAGCACCACTCCTTTTCTCCTTTCTTCTCATCTTCAAGATCATTTAGTCTTTTGACCTTCATCTCATGGGTAAGCAATGATCCAATGAGTTCTTCAAGTGGAAGAATCTTCAAGTCTTTTGATTCTTCAATGGAAAGAGTCTTTGGTTGCCAAGACTTGGGTAGAGCATCCAAAATCTTTCTATTTTGTTCTCCAAGAGAATAGTTTTTCCCATATGACTTCAAACCGTTTGAGATGTTGGTAAATCTAGTGAACATGTCACTAATGCTCTCTTCTTGCTTCATGGTGAATAGCTCATAATTTGTTACTAGCATTGCAAGCGTTGACTCCTTTACTTGATTAGTTCCTTCGTGTGTCACTTGAAAAGTCTCCACATGTCATGAGTAGTGTCACATCCACTTACTCGATTGTATTTGTATAGTTAGGTTTATCCAACTTTTTTGTGTTTGTCAAACTCCATGTGTTGAAGTTGATTTTGCATAACACACACAAATAGAAGGATAAAATTTGACACAACAAAATTGGTAACGTAGTTTGGCTCAACAGTCTACGTCTGCCCAAAAAAGTAATCTATCAAACTTTATATTTCAAAAGTACAGAAACGTGCTCTCAATTTTCTCTAGTGATTCCCCAAGTGGACTCGGCAAAACTCTCTTTTGCCAAAGCTGTATCAATAACCAGAAATCCAACAACCATAGTGTTGCCTTCACTATTCAAAACACACCAACCACACCTCCTGCCTCCACAATTGTTGAATTGTCATCCAACCACAGCTTGCTTCTGTTGAACTCTCCTTAACAGGATGCATCAAATTCCTTTCGGTAGGATGCGGCAAGATCCCAATTGTACTTACTACTCTCAACTAATCTTGATCAGTCACAACACCTTTCTACTCCGTGAGATAGTTTTATTAGTACCTTGTCAAGTGCATTTCAGCGACTGTTGAACTTCAGCTTCCAGTACTTGAATAAAACAGCACAATTTACATGAACAGCATAACAAGACGATAAATTATACTGCTGAACTCTCCTAAAATATAGCTTCTATAATATGAGTTCAAGGAATTAACTCTCTTAAGAATATTGCATGAAAAAAAAAGACTCTTGTTAGATTAATGACATGAGAATCGCCGAGACAGCTTCTTGAGATTATCTCCAAGACTTATTCCGTGAGTTGCAAGAGAGATGTAATCACGAGAGTTGTGATCTAGAGAGTTGATTTTGCTTTATCTTGAAGCTCATATATATAATATGCAAGAGTCTTGAGCTTCCTTCTTCTCCAAGATTGTCATCCCCAAAATATAGCAAGAAATCCCAAGAATATAGGAAGACGATCTTTGATATTTGGTGTAGATGGATTTTCATGGGATTCCCCAAATATCTTCTTCTTTCCATATGGAATTTTGCTCAAATAATGACAATTTCCAAAGTAGACTCCTTCATGCCATAAAATTCTTCTTGGCAAATAATATCACATCAAATCCTAATGCCAATAGACTCTCCAAATATTTTGAATTTCCTCCTTGGGCAACATGTCATAACAATCTTCCCCTTTGGCATTGTTTGTTGCAAAACCTCCATAAGTCTTCATAATTACTTGCTCAGTTAAGTGTGTGTCAAGATAATTCAGGGGAAGCACCTCCACAACACATATTCAGCAACTACAGAGCATTATATTGAACAGGAGCATAACAACACATGTATTTCAGCAATCAGTTCAATAGAAATATTAAGCCAAGAATTCAGGGAATATTGCAGTCATCCCAAAGGTACTCAGAATAGTAAAACTGTTAGGCAAAGCAAAAAAATAAAATTGTTCAGCAAGTAAAACTTCATCAATTAATTTGACAAAGCCACAAGCCCCACAAGCTTGTTGAAGTCTAGACTTCCCCAATCTCCAGGATCTCCTTGCTTTCTGTTTGACTTACTTCTCCCCCTATCTCGAGCCTTGAGCACGAGTTCTCTCCCCCTTTGTTGATCTTGTTAATCTTTCGAATTCTCTCCATTTTTGCAATGAACAAGGCCAAAGTGTCACTGATCCTTCAAAAGTTGATCAAGAGTTTCTTGAAGGGGCTCTTGAAGATGTAACTGAGAAGTTGAAATAGTAGAAAATTACTATGAAAGAACATTGACTCGGGCTGTCAGAGTCTGGCATTGATTGACACATTATGCCACTTGCTCTTCAAGAGTCTATGTATCATCAAGCGCAGATGCTGAAGTAACTTTGAGTCCACACTCAAGGATTTCAACCAATCTTTTCAATGCTCAAATTCAATCAATTACACAAGAGGCTCATCCCACAAGGGTTTTACACCAACAACCTCTTTTGCAATGCTACAAACAAGGTTCGCCCTACCACGAGGATTTTATATCTAAAGACAACCTTGAATCAACGCCTTAAGGATCACCCTTACCAAAAGGGTTTTATGTCACAAGATAACCTTGTATTGAGCAAATAGATAAAGAGATAAATAGAGATTTAATGAGACATTACCGCTGCTTGGTAGATGATTACACAAGTTAGCACCACTTCAACTTGTTGTCTTTGAAATCTTGAATAATCATATGAAAGCACAAGACAAAAGAGAGTTCTAATGATTTCAAATGATTTTAGAATGTTAGGATTCTTCAAATGTTCAGCACTAGTTTAAAATCTAGAGTTTATGACTTTTATAGATTTTGAAAATCAATTTCAACGGTCATAAAATGCCTTGTAACGTCTAGTTTTTGAGAAGTTCAGACGACCGAACTTGATCCTCTGCATCCGAACTATCGTCGAACATTACTATGACATGCTGTTAGGGAAAGTTCAGACGACCGAACTTTGACCCTTGCATCCAGATTTCTCTGAAAATTCAGTAGTCATGTTCACAGTTTGGACATCCGAACTTGCGTCCGAACTGTTCAAACTTTGTCAAAATATTTGAAAATCAACCTCAATAAGTTTGAAATCATTTTGTACTAAAAGATAAGTCATTTAAAATCTTTTGAACTCAAAGACCGTTATCAAAGCACTTGGTAATTCAAAGATTATTCAACGCCATTTAAGATTTACTTGGTAATTCAAAGATTATTCAATGCCATCTAAGATTCAAAAACAAGTTTTGTGCTTTCTTATGCATTCAATAGATTTTAAGAACAAGAAGTGTGGGGTTTACCAGAATATACCTATTAAGCAAGTGTAAACCTACACTAGAGTCTTCAAAATCTTCAATTCATAGGACATGTTATATATTCTTGATCCTTGAGCACACTTGAGTTATCCTTCGCACTTTTAGCTCCAAGGCAATAAGAACTCTTTACTTCTCAATCCAAAAATCCTATCACACAAATAGCATATGAATTAGTCCTTATCAATGTTTGTCATTAATCAAAACTAATCAAAAACTACATAATTTGCCCTTAGGGCTAACAAAAGTACTTTATTGTCAAAGAGGAAGACTTCAATGGTTTTGTGCAGGCCACTACTGAAGTGAATCTCCTATCAATTCTCTACAAACTGCTATCATGTCAAAGTCATCACCAATTCCACTTCCATCGATCTCAGGATGATGACTTGCTCCAAGTACACCAGCTAACAGTTCAAGAGAGAAAGAAATCACAACACCCTAACATAAACGGCATGATAAAATGAACTTCCTGGATCATCCACTCCTTTGTCAAGAATGGCATAAAACTCATGCACCATGTTAAGGTTATAAGATTCAGTATAAGTGACAGAGTCATACAATTTAACCCCCCCCCCCCCCCTTCAGTAAAAGTGACAGATCTATCAATCCAAGTTGTTCAAACTTGGCTTCATCAATTAATCTTTCACCCAACACTGATCTTACAAACACATTCCTATGTTGCAATCAGCTGTCATAGTTGAAGAATAACACATCAGAAGCATCCTTTGTTTGAATATTGCCACTATCAATCTTCTTTCTTTGTACCCCACTTCTCAGTCCTTTCCTCATGGGTTCTTTTGCTTTTCCTTTCCTTTATGTTTTGCTAACATCTTTACTACGCTAACTTGAACATCTTCAAAATTAGTTTCCTAACTATCAATTTCTTGCATTTCAATAGGATCAATTTTAACAGGAGGACTAGAATGTTCTTCTTCTATTTTGGCAAATTCAGTTACTCCAATATCAGTAATAACAGGAATAGTAGCAGACAAATCATCAGAAAATACCTCTGGTTCAACAAGAGGATCATTAATAGTCCTAGGTTCATTATGAAAACTAGAGGCATCATTAAAAATACCGTGTTCAATAGTGTGAAAAACGGATTAACATTTAACTCAATTCTTTCTGTCAAACCCCTAATTTGCACAGATTTAACAGTCATCACATTACCCAAATTAACAGCCCTAAGTTCTTCTTGAACATTCTTCACTACATACTCAACAGAAGACACATTAGCAGGTATCACATTCTCAGAGTCAGCAGCAGACTAATGATTATCAGTTCTAAAGAAATAATCTGGCATAAAAATTGCATTTCCAGGCAGTTCTCCATGAATCTCATGAACTTAACAGTCATAACAGAGTTCATGTAATGCAAATAGCATGAGATAGTAAAACCAACAATGCCTCTATCAGATGATATAATCTGCCTATTTGAACTTTCTTTAGCAACTGGCAGAGATGAAGTGGCAGTAACATTACCAGAAGTGTTAGTTACTATTTTTGAAAACATAAGCGCGACTGTCAGGCTCCTCTATAAACTGGAGCGAGATTCTGCTGGAGTCCTAGATTGTCTTCTTCGAAGCTGTGGTCTAGCAGGCTTCATTTCTCTCAAAGTTTCACAGGCGCTGTACTTTAGTGAGGATAGAGTTTTCTTTAAGGTTCGATTATGAAACTAAAGAAGGTGAGAGGTCGGAGAGAGAAGAATGGTAGTGTTGATTTTGGAATAATGATTAGACTTCAACTCCATTAATAACTTTCTTTAGCAGTTTCCAAAATCATCCTCTAGCACTTGTCTGCTGAGGTGTCAAAATCCCTCCTACTTTTGTGAATTTTCAATTTTTTCTGAAAAATAATAAATTCAAAACATTGACACAAATATTTACAACAAAATATGTGAAAAAACTCCTACATAGTGCATAATGTCAGTGCACTTCTTAATTCCTCAAATCTTGAAGCATCAAGAGGTTTTGTTAAGATATCTGCCAACTGTTTTTGTGTTGCAACATATTCAATGATGATAGTCTTCTGTTCAACAAGTTCCCTGATAAAGTGATGATGTATCAATTGCATTTGTATTGTCACAATACATCACTGGCTCCTTTTGTGTCAAACCGTAGTCATTTAGTATCTACTTTGTGCACATCAACTGAGTACAACAGCTACCTGCTCCAACATACTCTGCTTCTTCCGTTGACAGAGAAATAGAATTCTTCTTTTTGCTGTACCATGACACAAGATTATTACCAAGATGAAAACATCCTCCATAAGTACTTTTTCGATCGTCACAATTTTCAACCCAATCAGAATCACTGTAGCCAATGAGATAAGCATTTGAGTCCTTGCTGAAGTATATTCTATATTCCTTTATGTGATTAACACACTTCATAATTTATTTGACAACCTTTAAATGTGACTCTTTTGGGGCTGATTGATATCTTGCACATACTCCAACACTGTATGATATGTCTGATTTACTTGATGTTAAGTATAACAAGCCTCCAATAATATTCCTATACATGTGTTGATCAACAAATTGACCTTTGTCATCCTTTGTCAGCTTCTGATTGACACCAATGGGAATTTTGATAGGTTTTGAGTCTTCCAATTGAACTTCTTAACCAAGTTAAATGTATACCTAGTTTGTGAGATAAAAACACCATCCTTTGATTGCTTAACCTGCAAACCAAGAAAGAAGGTAAGTTCACCTACCATACTCATCTCAAATTTCAGTCTGCATAAGTTCAACAAACTCCTTTGTGAGCTGTCCTAAGGTCGAGCCAAACACAATATCGTCAACTTAGATTTGTGCCACCATAACATGTGTGTTTAGCTGTTTGATGAACGTAGTCCTGCCAACTCCCCCTCTGTTGTAGCCTTTTGTCAATAGAAAGTTTGTTAATCTCTCATACCAAGTCATTAGTGCTTGTTTAAGTCCATAAAGTGCTTTCTTTAACTTGTACAATGATTTGGATGATCTGGATCAACAAATCCCTTTGATTGTTCAACATGAACCTCTTATTGTAGAAATCTATTTAAGAACACACTTTTGACATCCATCTGTTGAAGTGTGATTCTTCTTGCACAAGCAATAGCTAATAACAATCTAATAGATTCCATGCATACAACAGGGGCAAAAGTTTTGTCGAAGTGTACTCCTTCAACATTTCTTGCATCAAACTTCCCAAAGGTTCCCTGTCATTAAGAATGTAACACTTACTGCCAAAGATATGAAAATAGGTCAAGTTTGGCTTACGTCCTGTCCAAATTTCATATGCAATCATAGTAGTGTGAAGCCTCAAATATGTCCTGTTGATAACATGTGTTGCAGTGTTAACAGCTTCTGCCCACCATATTTGAGATCTTTCTTTGGAGTTCAACATGACTTGGGCCATTTCTTGAATGGTTCTATTCTTCCTCTCAACTACATCATTCTGTTGTGGTGGCTTTGGTGTAGAAAATTCTTGTTGAATACCATAACCAACACAGAATTTGTTAAACTGTTGGTTGTCAAACTCTTTACCATGGTCACTTCGTAGTCTTCATAGTGTTGAATTCATCAAAATTTTTTAATTTTTGTCTCAAAAATTCAACCCATATATCTAGAGAAATCATCAACATATACTAACACATATGTTTTGCCTCTAACATTATCAGTTTAAGTAGGACAAAAAAGATCCATCTCCATGAGTTCCAATGTCCTAGAGATGTTGATCTTTGTTGTTTCTTTGTGAGACAACCTTTTATGCTTTCCAATTTGACATGATTCACATATTCTTTTTGTGATTTTGGGAAGCTTTGGCATGCCTCATACTACTTCCGCTAAGCTCAACTTTTTCAACAACCTAAGATTTATGTGCCCAAACTTTTGATGGCAAAGATCTACTTTATCATTATGAGCTGCCATGCAACATTGATCATTTGATTTTAGCAACTTGTAACAATTGTCCGATGTCCTAGCTTCAGTGAGAACCAGCCTATTGGAGTCATCCATAACAAAACACTTGTCTTTGTTGAATTTAACATGTAGATTATAATCACATAGTTGGCTTATACTTATCAAGTTTTCTTTCATTCCTTCAACAAATAGAACATCTTTTAGTGCAGACATACCTTTGATATTTAGAGTTCCAATGCCAAATACTTTATTTTTGGAGCTATCACCAAAGGTTACATTACCTCCTTCACAGGCTATGTAGTTCAACAAGACTCCCTTCTATCCTGTCATGTGTTAAGAACAGCCACTATTAAGGTACCATTCATCGTTCATACTTGCTGCAAATGACTCATGTGCAACATATCCTCTGAGTTCTACCTTTCTGACCCAGATTCGCCTTTGTCGAACTGTCTGCCAATTCTTGTTGAACTCAACTTTCATAAGTTTGCGCCCTTGTTGTAGATCTTTAACAAGTCTTAAACAGATGCTCCAAGTGTGTCCTCCAAGAGAACAATAGTTACAAGTAACATGAGGCTTTTTAGGTTTTCTAATAAACCTCTTTTTGTCTCTAAGTTTCATTTTTCTTTCTGGTTCAATCCTGCGGTTGAAGCAGTGTTGCTGTTGTTGTAGCCCAATCCTGTCAAATCTCCTGATAGCTTGCCAATGAATAGTATTTCATCAAGTTTCATCTTCCCTGAATTCAACCTTTTTGTAATGACCCACTCCTGGGCGAGCCCTACCTAAGAGTGAATCATCACTTTCCTGTTGCAAAGGTGCAATGCAACCTATAATACTACTATATGATACAAGTATAAATCTAATAATTTCTAAACAAATAACAGTCAAAAACAATATAAGGTGCATCGGCCGTTCTATAGCAAAAGATTATATAAAATGGTTTATACAAAACATAAATATTTTCAAAAGATTGAGATCTCTATCTATATATATACTAATTAAATAAATAATCATTTGAAATATTACAATGCATTGACAGACCAAGAATGGTTACAAATGATAGATGTCTCCACAATATTAGCTGCTGCTAAGGAATCAACTGTCACGTGCGATATAGAAGAAGAACTATACTCTCAATTCAACTGTAAAAGAAATCCGGAAATATGATGAGAGAATAATGAGCTAAGAAGCCCAGTGAAATTTATATGTACCTGTACAGTTTGGGAGTAAATATACCATATTGAGTTTATAACACTTCTAAAATAGATATAAGTTATCCTCGAATTCATATCCCGACAGTAGAGTTTACACATAATTCACATTTACAACTCATCAACAAACAATCAATTCTCATGATTTAGTATATTATATAAATATACAAGCCAAGCCACGGTAAAATAATAACTTATATTAGTACTATATATTTTCACAAAAGTCGAACCACGGCAAAATAACAATTTAAAGTTAACAACACATTTATTCACAAAAGACGAGCCATGAAAAAATAACAATTTAAAGTTAACAACACATTTATTCACAAAGTCGGGCCACAGCGAAATAAATATATACTTTACTTAGCGTAAAATAAATAAATAAAAAATATATTAAAATAACATAACTTAAAATGACAAGATTTAGTGGTGCTCAACCTCCACAAGTAAGCTAGAAATCTCACCTCAAGTGAAAAGCATAAACCCATGCTACTTCACCCTTGGTTCTACCTCGGCAATCTCAGGACCTAATATATAATTACGTAGTAACAAACAAATTTAATGTCACTCTAAAATACTCAAATATTGCAGCACACATAAATAAATAAATAAATAAATATATATATATATATATATATATATATATAATGCATGATTAATATTAATGGAAATAAAAATTATTCAAAATATTGAATTTTATAAAATTGTTTTAAATTAGGAACTAACCATTTTTCAAGGTAATAAATTATTAAAATGATTAATTTTAATAAAATCCACCATTCTCCACAAAAATCCCAATTATTCCATTTTATTTCTAATATACCAATTAAGAAAATTAATCTATTTACATATTTTCATACTCCTATTACATTATAACAGTCTAATAAACCTTTAAATACTCAGTATTTAATCAAAACAAAAATTCACAAAAATGAGTAAATTTGCTTAGATTTTTTAAAATTTCAATCATTATTAAAAATTAACGAAACCTTTTTATGTAGGTAGAATATGATTACAAGAACCTTCTTTTAAAAATTTAACAAAATCGAAGCATCCAACAATTTATTCAAATTCATATAAATTTACTGCTACAGTAATTTCTAAAAATAATTAAACTCAACCATAATGAGAAAAGATTGAAGATTTTACCTTGATTTGGAGACTTTTGATGTAGCTCTAAACTTGGGTTTAAAGTATTTAATTTTTGTTTGAATAATTGGTTAAAAATTGAAGTGGGAGATAGAGAAGAGAGAACAGAGAAGAGAGAAGAGAAATGGAGAAAATTGGGGAAATGAGGATTTGGCCGTGCAGCCGATCCTCAATTTTTTTATATATATTTATTATAAACAGTTTGCAAAATTAGCCTTTAATTTTTTTTAATTATAGATTTACCCTAAAACTTATAATGTATATATTTCTCTTGATTTTAAGAATGTATCAAATAGCTTTTTAGCAATTTATAGTTATCATACATATATACATGCTAGAGTAAAATTACTTGAAAATTTTATTTAGTAAAAGTAAAATTTATAATTTTACACTTTTGATGTAGTGTTCTGCCTTCTCCAATTTGTCATTGCTGAGTTGAAGTGATTTAGTATTTTGTTGTACCTGCTGTTGAAACTGTTCGCGTTCCCGTTGCAGTAAACTATTATGGTGTTGCAGTTTATGATTTTCTTCTTTTAACTACCTGCTGATCTCGATGATATCCAACCATTTTGTATATATTATCTCATATTCACTACTTAATTTTTTATTGGCAATCTCATCGTCAGTTTCTGAATCCTCATCATCAATTTCTGAATCCTCATCGTTAGTTTCGCTTCTGTCATACTGTAATTTTGCACTTGAATGGAATGCAACAAAATTATTCATGTGATTTGCCTCATCTCCATCTTTGCTGCTACTGCTATCAAATTCCTTGTCATCATCACTCCATGTCGTGTTGTATGTTTTTTTCATTTTCTAGTTATTTGCAGACTCATTTTGAGTATGACCAATTCCTTTGCATTCCTAACATCTAATGTTGTTTTTGTTGTCTCCTTTTCTGTCAAAGCCCTGCACATCACCACTCTTCGTGTGTTCATCTCCTCTTCTGGTACCCTCGTTGAACTTCCGCTCATTGAACTTTCTACTTTCTTTCTTTAGCATCTTGCCAAACTTCTTTGTCAACAAGGCAATGTTGTCAATGTCAAAATTTATATGGGCAACTTTTGAGCTTCCTTCAACTTTTAATGCAACATCTTTCTTTTTATGTTGAATGTTGAGATGCATTTCAAAGGTTTGCCTTGTTATAGATCTTGCTTCTTTTGCCATAATTTGCACAACCTACCTATCCACGATCTCACCTGCTAATTGAATAGCAAAACAGAAACAATTGGTGACCCGCTCTGATACCACTTGTATGGTTAGATTTATGCAACTTTTTTGCGTTTTTCAAAGTCCATGTGTTGAAGTCAATTCTTACAGTTTAACACAACACACACAAACAGAAAGATAAAGTTTGAAACAACAAAATTGGTAACGCAGTTCAGCTCAACAGCCTACGTCTGCAAGGCCATGCCCAGAAAAGCTGAAAAACCTAAGAGAGGGTGAATTAGGTCTTTGGCTAATTTTTGAAAACTATTTTCTTTTTATGAACTGAGTTTGGACAGATTATATTTACTTATTTTAATGAGAGAATAATGAACTTAATGATAAAACAATAAACAGTTTAAGAGCTATGAACACAAGCAATTTAAAATGAATTTAATAACAAAGTAGTAAATAATTGACAACCAAAGAACACAATCAATTTATAGTGGTTCGACCTCTTCAAGATCTACATCAACTACCTTGTGTCCACACTCAAGGATTTTAACTAATCTACTATATGCTCAAGTTCAATCAAGTATACAAGAGGCTCACCACAAACGGTTTTACACCAATAACCTCTTTTGCAATTTTACAAACAAGGTTCACCCTACCAAAGGATTTTATATCTACAAACAACCTTGAATCAATATCTCAAGGATCACCCTTACCTAAAGGATTTTGTGTTTACAAGAAAACCTTGTAATGAGCAAGTAGAAAACAAGATTAAATAGAGAATGGATGAGATATTACCACTGCTTGATAGATGATTACACAATTTAGCACCACTTCACTTTGTTGTCTTTGGAATCTTGAATAATGGCATGTAACAAGACAAAAGAAAGCTTTGATGTTTTCAAATGATTTAGGAGTGTTAGGATTTCTTAGATATTCAAAAGTTACAAAAAATCTGAAGTTTATAGCTTTTATAGATTTTGAAAATTGGTTTTAACAATCATAAAATGGCTAGTAACGGCTAGTTTCTGAAGAGTTCGAACGACCGAACTTGATCCTCTGCGTCTGAACTGTCGTCCGAACATTACTATGACATGTTGTCTGGGAAAGTTCGGACGACCGAACTTTGCCCCTTGCATCCTAACTTGCGTCCGAATTTCTTTGGAAAAACAGTAACCATGTTCACAATTTAGACGTTCGAACTTGAGTCCGAACTGTTCAAACTTTGTCAAAACATTTGAAAATCAATCTCAATAAGTTTGAAATCATTTTGCACTAAAAGATAAGTCATTTAAAACCTTTTGAACTCAAATACCGTTACCAAAGCACTTGATTATACAAGGTTTACTCAAAACCATTTAAGATTCAAAAACAATACTTGGTAATTGAAAGTCTATTCAAAGCCATTTAGGATTAAAAAACAAGTTTTGTTCTCTCTTATGTATTCAATAGATTCCAAGACACACAAGTGTAGGGTTTACAAGAATATACCTATTAAGCAAGTGTAAACCTACACTAAAGTCTTCAAAGCCTTCAATCCATAGGACATGCTCTATATTCTTGATCCTTGATCACACTTAAGTTGTCCTTGGCACTTCTAGCTCCAAGGAAATAAGAACTCCTTACTTCTTAATCCAACAATCCTATCACACAAATGACATAAGAATTAGTCCTTATCAATGTTTGCCATTAATCAAAACTAATCATAACTACATGATTTGCCCTTAGGGCTAACAATCTCTCCCTTTTTTATGATAACAAACTTTGATGCACAATGTGATGGATTTAAACAATGTATTACAAAGAAGTATTGATGTCAATGATGGATAGTAATCAATTTAGCACATTGACATTCAAAAGGCTCAATATGAGCCTATGGCCCAACCAACCTCCATTTACCTTCTTCCTTCTAACAACTAGGATAGGATATATAGCATTTAAGCATTAAGAAAAGATTCTAAGAGAGGTTTTAAAGGTTGTAAAAGTTTAGCAATGCTCCCCCTTAGATTGTGCTCATTTTCAGGAAATTTAAATTTTAGACTATGAGTCCAAACTACAATAAGTCTCATATAATAAAAGTTTAAAGTGAAATAAAATCTTCCTAAGGTTGTTCAAACATATCAGAGGCGATTAAAATAGATTTGGATCACTTTAAACAACAAAAGAGCACTTTTTGGCAACACACTATGGATGCATCCGAATTTCTAAATCATGCATCCGAATTTTTGAATCATGCATCCGAATTTTAAAATTTCTAGTCTGAACTGTAAAATATGTTAGATGAAAGCTTTAATTTTTAAAAAATAAGCTTTTCTAAGGTTTTTCAAATATGATATGAAGGATTAAGATAGTTTTCAAACAATTTGAATAGCAAAAAAACATTTTTGGCAAAAAAAAGTTTGGATGTGTCCGAACTTTTGGTCTGCATCCGAATTTCAAGTCTGAATTTTTTGTAACAGGTTTGAAAAGGTGATTTTTTGTAACAATGGCACTCACTTTAGCTCATAAAACTATAAAACTCATGCATTCAATTGTTTTCATGAAGTAATTCAAAATCATAGGTCATGTCAAGAACCAAGATCAAGATTTCAACCTCAACTTAACCAAATTCCAAAATTTCAAAAAACAACCAAAATCTCACATATTATAACACATTCAATTTAAATTCCAAATGCAGCCAAATATTTTCACATAACACACTCATTTTACAGCACAGCACATTTTGCAGTCATCATTCTTTCTCCCCGTTTTGTCATCACTCAAAGATGGGGTTAATGAAAATGAGACTGACAGTTTAGCACATTCAACTAGGGCCAACAACAACAATAACTAACATTTTAGCACATTTTTGTAAGTCAACTTCTTCTCCCCTTTTTAGCAGCAATTAAGCTTAGGGTGATCAAAGTATCATTAACAAAAGAAGCTCTCAACACTAAGGTTTCATCATTGAGCTTCATAAGCCAAGCTATTACAGAAATTGCAGAAATTAAGGCATAGAAATTTCATAAGCCAAGCTGGAAATAAAACATATAAGTTATACTAAGTACAAATAAGTAATAAAAAACAGTAAAAAGATAGGTTTGAAGAGATGCTCAGTCTTGTGATGTTAATAGAGAGGTTTTGCTGAATTCCTTCTTCATTGCCACATGTTTGATCCTTCCTTGGCTGAAAGAGATAGTTGATGGTGAGATGATTTCTGCTCTCTCGATTTGGCTTCCTCCTTCTTGTGGCTCTCCTTGTACAGCTTCATTTCTTTCTCCTTGTCTTGCCACGAATTCATTGTTGCCTCCTTGATCATCATCCCCATTATCATCTCCATTTCCACTGTCATCATCTTCATCCTCTTTCTCATCTCCCTCATCATCCTTGTCATCCTTAGCTTGAGGTCTAGAGGGTCCTTCACCACTTTGTGCATTTCTCATTAACATCTCCTCTATGTGCTTCACTCTATTCTCCAATCCATCTAATTTTCCAAGAACCATTGGAGCAAATGATTCAAAGAATTTGTACATTTTTTCCATTTTCTTGATGTGGTTTTTCAAGGCTTCTTGGAATGCCTTAGCCACTATGGTGTCACCTCTAGTAATCCCTTCACAACTGGGAGCTTCTTCAACATTTAGTTGAGATTGAGGAGTTGGAACTTCTTCAAAGAGTCTTCTTTTTGAGGGAGGTTGCTCCCCCTCACTTGAGGTGTCATGTCTTCTCTTTGTCTTCATTTCTCTAGCCAATGTATCTTCCTCTTCTTCTTCTTCCTCAATCTCCTCACTTTCTTCAATCTCTTCTCTTCTTGAAGGAGTTTCTCTTTTTGTTCTCCATATACCATCTTCATCAAGAACCAATTGCATCCTTCTAAGAGAGTCATTGTATAAATTTCTCCACTTTTAAATGCATGTCCTCTTACGGGAAGTTTAACTTGAAAGTGTTTGAAAATCCTTGTTAATAATCTCCCATAAGGTAGAGCTTTGTTGGCTGTTTTTCTTGCACTTATCATGTGTTTTAATGCCATAAATCCAAAGTTTAATCTTCTATGCTCATGCAAGGCCAACATAACCACCATATACATATTACCAACAGATGACTTATGTCCAAAATTGGGGATAATCATAGTGGTAATCATGTGATGTATAACTCTTCCTCTAGCATCAAAGGCTTTAATTTCCCTTTCCCTAATGGACCTAAATTCTCCACTATTAGTGAAAGCCTCTTCAAATCTTTCATTTGTAAAGAGTTCATGAATATAACAATGATGTCCCAGAGAATAATATATTGTCCAATTATCATCTACTCCACAAATTCTATTAACCAATGCATCATTGAACTCAAAATCCACTTGGGATACTCTATATGAATACCATTGCACTACATTTTCCCCCATATGTTCAATTCGTTCTTCTTTGAGATTTGCATAAAACTCATATATAAGTGCAAAGTATAATTCTTCATCAACTACTAGCAAATTACTCCATCCAATATCACCAAAAAGAGATAAAATGTTACCCATATTGGAGAGTCTTTCCAAGTTCACCTTGCATCCAAGAATAATTTTTTTGTTTTTCTTGCTCCATTCTTCAAATTCTAAGGCAGCCTTGATGGAGATGAATTTGTCCACTGCAGATGATGTTTGAGGGACTTTGATTCTTCTTGGTTCGTTTATGATCAGTCCTCCATCTCCTTCATTTGCTTTCCCCTTTCCCTTTTCAACATTTGCACTCTTAGTTCTCACCATGATGTTTTTGTTTGCAAGAGAGTGATTTGTAGGAAGTGTTTAGGGCTTAGAATTCAAAAATTCAGTCCATTTGATGTGAAGGTGGTGAAATTTCAGAGAAATTTGTGTTTGGACTCAAGAGGGTTATGTGGTTTTTGCGAGAGAAGAGAGTTTGGAAGTTAAAAAGTGTGAGAAATGACCGTTCGGATTCATTTAAAATCGCTGCAACCACTCAGTTCAGACGACCGAATTTTCAGGTCTGCGTCTGAACCTGCGTCCGAACTTCTCTGTTTCTTCAGTTTCAAAAAATTCGGAAGGCCGAATTTTCTGTCATGCGTCCAAATCTTTCTGTCCAAAATTTTTTGGAGAAAGTTTGGACGTCCGAATTTTTCTCAATGCATTTATGCGTCCAAATATTCCCTGTTCCTGCCATACTTCAAGACACGCATTAGTAATTGAATTTTGAGATACCCAAAAGCCTTCTTAGGTAACTGAACCTTTTTTCAGCCAAAGGCTTTGTAAATATATCAGCAATTTGATCATTTGTATTCACATAGTCCAAGCATATATCTCCTTTAGCTACATGATCACGAATAAAATGATGTTTAATCTCTATATGCTTAGTCCTAGAATGTTGAATGGGATTTATGCTTAAATTGATAGCACTGGTATTATCACATAGTATAGGCACACAATTGAATTCTAGACCATAATCAAGTAGAGTGTGCTTCATCCATAGCACTTGAGCACAACAACTACCAGCAACAATATATTCAGCCTTAGCGGTAGATAAAGAAACACATGCTTGTTTTTTACTCTACCAAGATACAAGACAACTACCAAGAAATTGACAATGATCACTAGTGCTTTTACGCTCAACTTTACATCTAGCAAAATCAACAAATCAAAAGATGAAGATTTTGAAAACCAAAGGCCATAGTCATGTATCAATCAAATAATGAAAATGCGGTTAACAGAAATTAAATGAGACTCTTTAGGACAAGATTGGAATCCAGCACATAAGCACACAGCAAGCATAATATCTGGTCTACTTGCAGTGAGATAAAATAAGCTCTCAATCATACCTCTATATGTCTTTTCATCAACATTTTTACATTTCTCATCTTTATCAAGTTTAGTTGATGAGCTCATTGGAGTGCCTATCCCTTTTGGTTGATCCACTCCAAATCTTTTCAATAGCTCTTTGGTATACTTTGCTTGATTTATGAAGACTCCATCCTTAGTTTGCTTGATTTGCAACCCAAGAAAGAAATTCAGTTCTCCCATCATGCTCATTTCAAATGTATTTTGCATTGATTTGACAAACTCTTCACAAAGAGATGTATTAGTAGCACCAAATATAATGTCATCCAGATAAATTTGCACAAGTAAGATATCATTATTACAAGAGGTTTTTATAAATAGTGTTGTATCAACTTTTCCTTTTGAAAATCCTTTTGAGAGGAGAAATCTACTTAGTCTTTCATACCAAGCTCTAGGAGCTTGTTTCAATCCATATAAGGCCTTGGTTAGTTTGAAAACATGATTAGGAAACTTTTCATGAATAAAACCGGGTGGTTGTTCCACATAAACCTCTTCATCAATAAAACCATTTAGAAATCCACTTTCAACATCCATTTGAAATAGTTTAAAACATTTAAAACATGCAAAAGCTAGAAGTATTCTTATGGATTGAAGTCTAGCTACCGGAGCAAAAGTTTCATCATAATCAATGCCTTCTTCTGATTGAAACCTTGGGCAAGAATTCTAGCCTTATTTCTAACAAGTTCTCCTAGTTCATTTAATTTGTTTCTAAAACCCCATTTTGTACCAATGACAGAATGATCATGAGGTCTTGGGACAAGAGTCTAAACTTTGTTTCTTTTAAATTGATTTAGCTCCTCTTGCATAGCAATAATCCAAAAATCATCACACAAGGCATCATCAATGTTTTTACACTCAATATGAGGTAAAAGAACAAAGTTGTCAATAAAGTACCGCCTTGTTTTAACTCCTTGGGGGACATCACCAATGATTTGCTCCTTAGGGTGTCCTTTTGCATATCTTAGATCCTTTGGAAGCTCTTGGTCATTACTAGGTTGGTCATCTTGTTCTTGCTCTATTATTTCTTCTTCTTTGGCGTGTTCTTCCAAAGTATGTGCTTGATGATGAGTTTGATTATCAATAATTGAGGTACCTACATCATCTTCATTTCTTCTTTTAAGATAAAGTTAGATTCATCAAAGGTCACATGAATAGTTTCTTCAACAAATAATGTTCTTTCTTTATTAACTCTATAGGCCTTTTTATTTGATGAATAACCAAGAAATATACCTTCATCCGATTTTCTATCAAACTTTCCCAGATTGTCATGAGTATTTAAGATAAAGCACTTACAACCAAATACCTTAAAATAAACAATTGAAGGAGTTTTATTAAATAGGAGTTCGAAAGGTGTTTTTCGTATGAAAGTCTTAAGAGAACTCTATTAATTACATAGCAAGTAGTATTTACAGTTTCAGTCTAAAAATATTTTGGCAAAGATTTTTCACAAAGCATTGATCTAGCCATCTCTTGTAATGTTCTATTTTTCCTTTCAACAACGCCATTTGTTTGGGGCATTTTGGCAACTAAAAAATTATGAGTAATACCATATTCATCACAAAATTTTGTAAAGTCTTGATTACAAAATTCTCTTCCATTATCACTTCTAATAGAAATCAGTTTGTACTCAATGGAGGTTTGGACCTTTTGGAAAAGTTTTACAAATTCATGAAAAGCTTCATCCTTTTGAGCTAGAAAGATCACCCATGTAAATCTTGAGAAGTCATCAACAATCACATAAGCATACCTTTTACCACCAAGACTAGTGGTCCTCATTGGTCCAAACAAGTCCATATGAACAAGTTCAAGAGGTTTTGAGGTAGAAACCATTTTCTTTGGTTTAAAAGACATTTTTGATTGTTTTCTATATTGACAAGCATCACAAAGACGAGTTTCATCAAAATGCATTTTACGTAACCCTCTAACTAATTCTTGTGTAGAAAGTTTGTTCAATAAGTCCATGCTCACATGACCTAATCTCCTATGCCATAAATATTCATCATTATCATGAATGGCAAGCCATTTGATATCATTTGCAACAAGTTCATCAAGATATAGTACGTATACATTTCCAACTCTATTTGCAATAAAAATAGTTTTGCTACTTACACTATCAAGAATAGTACACGTGTCACATTTAAATTCAACGTTACAGCCATTATCACATAATTGACTAATACTAAGTAGATTATACTTCAAACTATCAATAAGTAATACTTGCTTAATCAGAGGGAAAGAACCTTTACCAATATTACCAATTCCAAGTATTCTCCCCTTCTTCTTATCAGCAAATGTGACAAAACCTTCACTTGTTGGTTGAAGTTCACTAACAAGTGAGGCAGTTCCTGTCATGTGTCTTGAGCTGCCACTGTCAAGAAACCACTTAGTGGTGCTTGATCTTGGAGCAAAATGAACCTACACCAAATTTGATAAAGTGACTTTTGCTACCCATATTTTCTTGGGTCCAAGGGGGTTAGTGATGATTCCTTTAACTCTCCAAATAGTTTTAACACTATTTTTTATTTTTCTCATCACATAACATTTTGAAACTTGGTGTCCATGTTTACCACTATATGTGCAACATATATGAGGCATTGAAGTAGAAGTGGCTTTAGCTAAGAAAGTTTTATATTTTGGAACATTATTTTCATGAATGTAGCCAAGACCATTTTTCATACTAGAAGGTCTTTGAGATCCCAGTAATTTGTTTAGATTTTCTTTTCCATTTGTAAATTTTTCAATGCATAATGTCAGATCATCAACTTTCTTTCTCAATATTTCATGATCACTGAGCATTGTTTCTAGAGAAATGATTTTAGTGCAAAGATCTTTATTTTCAAGAGTAATGTTTTGTAAAGCTACATTTACAATTTCTTTTTCAATGTTTAAACAATTAATAGATTCAAGAAGTTTTCTATTTTCAAAACATAACTTTGAATTCTCATTCAATAACTCATTAATTTTGGTTTTCATTTCCTTATTCCTTTTTTAGGCCTTTTTCAATTCTCCTTTCAAAACATAACTTTGAATTCTCATTCAATAACTCATTAATTTTGGTTTTCATTTCCTTATTCCTTTTTGAGGCCTTTTTCAATTCTCCATGCATCTCAACAAGTAAAGCACTAGGGTCAATATCATCATCACAATAAGTGGAAATTGAAGGAGTAGATTGTACCTCATTATCTATCACCATAAAGCATATGTTGGCTTTTCCTTCACTGTCATCTTCACTTTCTTGTTGGTCCCAAGTGCCAGCCAGTCCCTTTCCCTTCTTGATAGATTTCTTTTTTAGTTTGTTGTCTCTTTCCTTTTTCCAAAACTTTAGGACAATCGGCAACAAGATGTTCGGTGCTTTTGCATTCAAAGCATTGGGGTTTGAATGATGATGACTGTCCACTTTTCTTAAGTGGCCTTCTACCTTTCTTGAGAAATTCCTTTTTATAGAATCTCTTGAATTTTCTTACTGCCATAGCCATCTCCTCATCTTCACTATTTCCATCTTCTTCACTTGATGATTTTTCTTGTTCACTAAGATGATTGGAATTTTTAAGTACAACTCCCTTTCTTCCTTCCCTTCTCTTCATCTTCAATATCATTCAATCTTTTGACCTTCATCTCATGTGTAAGCAGTGATCCAATAAGCTCTTCAAGTGGAAGAGTTTTTCAAGTCTTTTGATTCCTCAATAGCAAGAGTCTTCGGTTGCTAAGATTTTGGTGGAGCATTCAATATCTTTCTATTTTGTTCTCCAATTGTGTAGTTCTTCCCATAAGCTTTTAGACCATTGGAAACGTTAGTAAATCTTGTAACCATATCACTAATATTCTCACCTTACTTCATGGTGAATAGCTCATAGTCTCTTACTAGCATAGCAAGCTTTGACTCCTTTACTTGGTTTGTTCTTTCATGTGTTACTTGAAGTAGTTTTCACATATCATGAGCGGTGTCACATCCACTAACTCGGTTGTATTCAGTCACATCTACTGCACAGCTCAAAATGTTCATGGCTTGGTAATTTAATGTCATTTTCTTCGAATCATTCTCATCAAATTCGTCTATAGGCTTTGGCTCTAAAGTAACTCCATCAGCTCTCATTTTCATTGGTATGTAAGGACCTTTCTCAACAATACTCCACAAATCAAAGTTAATAGAACAAATATATATTCTAACTCTAAATTTTCAAAATGTATAATTTGTTTTCCTTCCAAATAAGGTAAGTTGAAACATTAGCCATAAGATCTTAAATTCTAGGTTGTAAAACAACACAAAGAAGCCCTCACTCTGATACCAATTGAAAGACCTAAAGGGGGGATGAATTAGGTCTTTGGCTAATTTTTGAAAACTATTTTCTTTTTATGAACTGAGTTTGGATAGATTATGTTTACTTGTTTTAATGAGAGAATAATGAACTTAATGGTAAAACAATAAACAGTTTAAGAGCTATGAACACAAGCAATTTATAATGAACTTAATAACAAAGCAGTAAATAATTGACAAGCAAAGAGCACAATTAATTTATAGTGGTTCAATCTCTTCAACATCTATATCCACTACCTTGAGTCCACACTCAAGGATTTTAACCAATCTACTATATGCTCAAGTTCAATCAATTACACAAGAGGCTCACCACAAACAGTTTTACACCAATAACCTCTTTTGAAATTTTGCAAACAAGGTTCACCCTACCAAAGGATTTTATATCTACATACAACCTTGAATCAATATCTCAAGGATCACCCTTACCTAAAGGATTTTATGTTTACAAGAAAACCTTGTAATGAGCAAGCAGAAAACAAGATTAAATAGAGAATAGATGACATATTACCACCGCTTGGTAGATGATTATACAATTTAGCACCACTTCGCTTTGTTGTCTTTGGAATCTTGAATAATCGCATGTAAGCACAAGACAAAAGAGAGCTTTGATGTTTTCAAATGATTTAGGAGTGTTAGGATTTCTTTGATATTCAAAAGTTACAAAAAATCTGAAGTTTATAACTGTTATAAATTTTAAAAATTGGTTTTAACAGTCATAAAATGGCTAGTAACGGATAGTTTCTGCGTCTGAACTGTCGTCCGAATATTACTGTGACATGTTGTCTGGGAAAGTTTAAACGACCGAACTTTGCCCCTTGCATCCGAACTTGCGTCCGAATTTTTCTGGAAAAACAGTAACCATGTTCACAGTTTAGACGTTCGAACTTGCGTCCGAACTGTTCAAACTTTGTCAAAACATTTGAAAATCAACCTCAATAAGTTTGAAATCATTTTGTACTAAAAGATAAGTCATTTAAAACCTTTTGAGCTCAAATACCGTTACCAAAGCACTTGATTATTCAAGGATTACTCAAAACCATTTAAGATTCAAAAACAATACTTGGTAATTAAAAGTCTATTCAAAGCCATTTAGGATTAAAAAACAAGTTTTGTTCTCTCTTATGTATTCAATAGATTCCAAGACACACAAGTGTAGGGTTTACAAGAATATACCTATTAAGCAAGTGTAAACCTACACTAAAGTCTTCAAAGCCTTCAATCCATAGGACATGCTCTATATTCTTGATCCTTGATCACACTTGAGTTGTCCTTAGCACTTTTAGCTCCAAGGCAATAAGAACTCCTTACTTCTTAATCCAACAATCTATCACACAAATGACATAAGAATTAGTCCTTATCAATGTTTGTCATTAATTAAAACTAATCATAACTACATGATTTGCCCTTAGGGCTAACAAAAGCAATCCACTAAACTTTATATTTCAAAAGTACAGGAACATGCTCTCAATCTCCTCTAGTAATTTTTCTAGTGGACTCCGCAAAACTCTCTTCTGCCAAAGCTGCATCAACAGCCAAAAATCCAACAACCACAGTGTTGCCTTCACGATTAGAAACACACTAACCACAACTCCTACCTCCACTGATTGTTGAACTATCATCCAGCCACAACGTGCCTTTTTTGAACTCTCTTCAACAGGATGCATCGAACTCCTTTCGATAGGATGCGGCAAGATCCCACTTACACTTACTGCTCTCAACTGATCTCGATCAGTTGCAACACCCTTCTACTCCGTGATGTAGTTTGATCAGTACCTTTTCAAGTGCAATCCAGCATCTGTTGAACTTCAATTTCCAGCACTTGAACAAAACAACACAATTTACATGAACAGCATAACAAGAAAATAATTTGTGCTGCTGAACTCTCCTAAAATACAGCTTCTATAACATGAATTCAAGGAATTAACTCTCTTAAAAAACATAAAAGTCTGTCGTTAGAATAATGACATGAGAATTGTTGAGAGAGCTTCTTGAGATTATCTCCAAGAATTATTCTGTGAGTTGCAAGAGACCTGTAATCCCGAGAGTTGTGATCTACAGAGTTTATTTTGCTTTGCCTTGAAGCTCATATATATAATACGCAAGAGTCTTGAGCTTCCTTCTTCTCCGAGATTGTCATCTCTAAAATATAGCATGAAATCTCAAGAATATAGGAAGACAATCCTTGATATTTGGTGTAGATGGATTTTCATGGGATTCTCCAAATCTTAAAAGCTTTAGAATTCCCAAATATCTTCTTCTTGCCATAATAGAGTTTTGCTCAAATAATGACAACTTCCAAAATAGACTCCTTCATGCCATAAAATTCTTCTTGGCAAATAATATCACATCAAATCAGAATTTCAAGACTTTCCAAATATTTTGAATTTCCTCCTTTGACAGCATGTCGTAACAGTATTCATTAATGTCCAACGCACAACTCAAGATGTTCATTGCTTGGTAGTTCAAAGTCATTTTTCTTGAATCACTTTCATCATACTTATCCAGTGGCTTTGGTTCCCTAGTGATTCCATCGACTCTCATCCTCATTGGTATGTACGGTCCTTTCTCAATAATATTCCATAAATCAAAGTTAATAGAACATATATATATCTTAATTCTAGATTTCTAAAAAGTATAATTTGTTCCATCAAACAAAGGAGGTCTATTTGTAGAAGACCCTTCCAAATAAGGCAAGTTTGAAACATTAGCCATAAGATCTTAACTTCTAGGTTGTAAAACCTTTGCAAAGAAGCCCAAGCTCTGATACCAATTGAAAGACCTGAGAGGAAGGTAAATTAGGTCTTTGGCTAATTTTTGAAAACTTTTTCATTTTGAGAAAATTACTTGAAAGAGTGTAGAAATTGAATACACAATAAGATATACAAGATACCACAATGAGTTCTCAAATTAAAAGAGAGAGAAGAGAATATCACACAAGCAATTTATAGTGGTTCGATCACACAAGATCTGTATCCACTACCTTGAGCCCTAACTCAAGGATTTTAATCGAGCATCACTAAAACAAACGTTATATAAGATACAATACAGGCTCGCCCAACGAGAATTTTACTACACGGCCTCTTTTCACTTACAATGATCAAGGTTCACTTATCAAAAGAGTTTTAGATCGTTAAGACAACCTTAAATAAAACAAATAGATGAAGTAAGAGAGAAGAATATTACCAACAATTTGGTCGATGATGACAAATTTAGCACACCTTCATCTTTTTGTGTAAGGAATCTTGTAATTCAACTTTATAACACAAGACAAAAGAGAGCTTTTTGATAAAGAATGATTGGGAAGAGCAAAGATTCTTGAAAGCTCAAGAACTGCTCAAAAATCTGAAGTTTATGTCTTTTATAGGGTTTAAAAATCAGTTGCAACGTTCAAATAACAACTAGTAATAATAAAATTCAATCACCCGAACATGAACTCTTGTATCCGAATGATCATCTAAATTTTTCTGTTTTTAGGCTGCCAAAATAAATTCAGTCGACCGAATTTGGATACAAGAGTCTAAATAGTTGTCTGAATTTCTTTGAAAATTCAGCAATCAAGGTTTTCAGTTCAAACGTATGAATTGGAGTTCGAATTATTCAAAATTTGTCAAAGTGTATAGAAATCAAGTACAACAAGTTTGAAATCATTTTGGACTATAAAATGAATCTTTTTTAAGAGCTTCTAATCCAAAAGCAGTTTTCAAGGACTTGGTAAAACATGTGTAATGAAAACCTTTTAAGATTGAAAATCAAGTTTTGAGCTCTCTTGAAAGTTCTTTAGATTCCAAAGATAATCAAGTGTAGGGTTTATAAGGATATACCTATTAAGCAAGTGTAAACCTACACTAAAGTCTTCAAAGCCTTCAATCCTTAGGATATGCTCTATATACTTTAATATTTGAGCAAATTTGAGTTGTCCTTAGCATCTTATATTCAAGGAAATGAGACTTCCTAGCTTCCTCAATCAAATAATTCTATCACACAACAAATACTCAAGTTAGCTCATATTAATGTTTGTCATAATCAAAACTATAAGATTTACCCTAAGGGCTTACAGATTACAAATAGGTATTTGTGCAAAAATGAAATGAAAATAATGAAGTTATAAGGCAAGATTTGTGGCACAAGAGTTTTTGCAAAAATTATGTGTTGATTATAATGAAACATATTTACCTGTAATTGATGCTATTACATTTCAATACCCTGTGAGCTTGGCAATACATAAAAAGATAGACATGCATCTAATGGATATAATTGATATTGATATTTATATGAAAACCTCATAAGGATTTAATATGCCTACAACATGAAAGCCAAGTTCTCATGGAGATTATTCTATTAAATTGCAAAAATCGTTATATGGTTTAAAGCAGTCTTGATGCATATGGTACAATCGTCTTAGCGAATGCATAATGAAAGTAGAATATAAGAATGATCGAATATGTCCTTGTGTATTTATCAAGAAATCAGAATCGGTTTTTGTAATATTTGTTATATATATTGATGATATTAACCTTATAGGAACTCTAGAAGAACTTTAGAAAGTGACAGATTATTTGAAACATGAATTTGAGATTAAAGATTTCGAAAAAATCAAGTTTTGTCTTGGTTTACAAATGGAGCATCTAAAAGATGAAATTTTTATTCATCAATCAACATATACAACAAATGTTTTAAAAAGATTTTACGTGGACAAGGCACATTCATTAAATATTCCAATGATCATTTGATTGTTAAATGTGTATAAAGATCAATTAAGACCTACAGAGGATAATGAATAACTAATTGGTCCGGAGTGTCATATCTTAATGTAATTGGTACACTAATGTATCTCATTAATAACACTTTTCTTGATTAACATTTTCTATGAACTTATTAGTCAGATTTAGCTCTTCTCCTACACAATGATATTGAAACGGTGTTAAGTATGTCCTTAAATATCTTCAATGGACTATAGATCTCGAATTATTTTACTCAAATAAAACTAACCCGAATTAATCGGTTATGCAAATGTTTGTTATTTATCTAATCCTCATAGAGCACTCTCTCAAACTGGCTATTTATTTACTTGCAGTGACATTGCCATATCATGGCGGTTTTCAAAATAAATTATTGTGGCAACTTCATCTAATCATGTTGAAATTATAGCCCCTCATGAGGGAAGTCGTGAATGTATGTAGTTAAGATTTATGATCCATTATATCTGATAAAATTGTGGTTTACCCTCCGTAAGAGAAATTTCAACTCCTATGTATGAGAACAGTTTGTATAACTCAATTAAAGGGAGGATATATTAAAGGAAATTGGACAAAGCATATTTCGCCTAAATTTTTCTTTACTCATGAACTCCAGAAGATATATGATATTGATATGTAACAAATTCAATCATGTGAAAATTCGGTAGATTTATTCACTAAGACTTTACTCAGAGCAAGATTTGAGAAATTAGTAAATAAAATTAGAATGCGTCAGTTAAGAAATTTCAAGGGATTATCTTATCAGAGGGAGTAATAATATAGAAGAATAGTGTACTCTTTTTTCTTTACTAAAATATTTTTCCATTGAGTTTTATTTATCTAATAAAATTTTAATATGGCATATTCTTTATGTAATGGACATCCATTGGGAAGTATTATGAAATATTATGAATGTTCATTATTCCAAGAGATAATTCATCTAAGTTATGGAATATGAAAGGTTAGAGGTTATAACCAAAGATGCAACATCTATCTTTTATAAACCACTATTCCTGTTACCTCAATTATCTTAGAAAACATGAGAGATCATAAAAGGTAAGTGTATGGTTAAGTTTATGCAACTTTTTCGTATTTGTCAAACTCCGTGTGTTGAAGTCAATTCTTTACAATTTAACACAATACACACAAACAAAAAGTAAAGTTTGACACAACTAAATTAGTAACGCAATTCAGCTCAACAGCCTACGTCTGTGGGGCCAAACTCAGAAAAGCAATCCAATAAACTTTATATTTCAAAAGTACAGAAACACGCTCTCAATCTTCTCTAGTGATTCCCCTAGTGGACTTGGCAAATCATCATTTGCCAAAGCTACTTCAACAACCAGAAATCCAACAACCACAGTGTTGCCTTCACGATTGGAAACACACTAACCACAACTCTTGCCTCCACGATTGTTGAACTATCATCCAGCCACAACTCTCTTTTGTTGAACTCTCCTCAGCAGGATGTGTCGAACTCCTTTCGATAGGATACGGCAAGATCCCACTTGCACTATCTGTTATCAACTGACCTCGATCAGTCACAGCACCCTTCTACTCCATGAGGTAGTTTAAACAGAATCTTGTCAAGTGCACTCTAGTGTTTGTTAAACTTCAATTTCCAGCACTTCAACAAAAACATCACAATTTAATACATGAACAGCATAATAAAAAGATAAATTGTGATGTTGAACGCTCTCAAAATATAACTTTTCTATCATGAGTTTAATCAATAACTCTCTCTCTAGATGTAGCTTGAGAACCGAAAGAATAAAGCAAGAAATACATGTGAGCTTATGAGTTATTCCATGAGAGTTAATTTGCTTTGCCTTGAAGCTCATATATATAATATGATGGAGAGTCTTGAGCTTCCTTCTTCACTAAAATTGATATCTCTAGAATATAGCAAGAAATCCCAAAATGGTAGGATATCAATCTTCTTGATATTTAGTGTAGATAGATTTTCATGGGATTCTCTAAATCCTAGTAGCTTTAGGAGGTACCAAATATCTTCTCCTTATCAAAATAGAGTTTTGCTTAAATAATGACAACTTCTAAAATAGACTTCTTTATGCCATAAAGTTCTTCTTAGCAAATAATATCTCATCAAATCTTAGTGCTAAGAGACTTTCCGTATATGCTTGTTCCATGTCATAACAGTAAGTTATGTAAGTTATAGGAGTTATAAAGAAGAAGAAATAAAAGAATCTAATAATGACTTATGATAGAAAAGATCCTACAAATAGGACAATATAAAGTAGCTTGTATAAAAAAATATGGTTAAAAAATCTTAATAAAATTTTAACTTTTATATTTATTATGTTTTCTCGCTTTTTTGCTACAGTTTCAAGTCTTCTTCATTATTATTTTATAATCAATTTTGTGTCTATTAGAATGAATTTTACAACTAGAAAATAATTTTTAAAAAATCATTTTAATTTTTTAAAAACCTTTCTAATTATTGATTTTGCCCTATGAAACACCCAGATTCGATCACTTGACAGCTACGTGACTGTATTCCGTTAAGAGTTAACGGCAAGGTTTGCCTGAAGGGCAATTTTGATACTTTTTACAAGCTGCATGTCAAGATCTTCATATTTTTCGGAAGGGGCAACTTTTGACATGTCAAGATCTTTGCATCTGAAAATTAGAGGACAAAATCCAAATTTTCAAAATAATTAAGAACCAGTCTTTTACCCTAAATGGTATTTGTATCCCATTTTGGCATACACGAGGACAAATATATAAATGTATAAAATCTCAGCAGAAGAAAGGATTAATCTTTTAGATGAAACAGAAAACCAACAAACTAAACATCTGTCTTATATCACCAACGTCGGCCACCGCATATTCCGGAATTCTGGGAAGTCTTTCTTTCGAGGAAAAGAAAGAGAAATGAAGAAAAGAGCAAGCGGAAGAACGTTTATAGAAACTGTTGCTAATGGGACCCATGATTGCAACTTCACATTTGCTACTTCTACAAAAGGTCAAAAACATACACTGTTGCAATAAGTCCCAACAAAATTTTTGTCCCAATGCTACAACGTAATGTCAAATGGGCCCAAATGGACAAAAGAATAAGCATCACATTATCCATTCCCCTGGAAGTGAACGCCTGCAGCCGCATTTTAACCTTCTTCTCCTTGACCTTGACCCAAAAGTCACTCTTTACTGCTCTGCAAGTTGCCCTTGCTCGCAAAATGAAGCCAGGCTGTGGGGAGCACTTGATCCTTATATAAGAGACGCGCTTTACAACACCAGAAGCTATAGGAGAAATGGACAGATAGGGGTCGAGTGCAGCAGTTGAATCGACCAAAGAATTAATATTGAGTTAAACAACTGTCTCAAATTGATGTATAGTTTGGAAACAGATGCAGCAAGTTATTTAGGGTTTCTGGTAAAAATTTCCTTGCAAACAAATAACAAGGTCTTTCATTTCCATTCCACAAGCATGGCCTGATCTGAACTTCCTTCTGCAGAAAGGAGACAGGATTTTAATGTCAGAACAACAAGTTTAGCCTGCAATCCAAATAGAGTACAGTACAGGTTTATGAAGTAAAATCCATACCCTTAAATCACTAGTAACATGCACACTTTCTGAAATTGACTGCAAGGAAATAAGAAAAATATGTCAAAACTGATGCAAACAGATACAGTGCAGTTGCTATTTCCAAAGCTTCAACTTGTACTAAAATTCAGCATCCTTTACTGTAAAGAGCAGTTTTATATAAAAAGAAATATCTATCCTAGGCAAACAGATATCCAAATACTACCAGAGTTAAATAAAAAAATTCTAAAATGAGTGTTCCAGAAAGGATCACATTCTCCAGATTCACCAAGAAGATAAGAACTGTGACTGAAAGATCAAAAGATCGAAGTAGCCAAACAGTAAAAGAAAAAAGGTTAGCCGTACTGTTATATTTTTCATGAGCTCATAACTAACATCCCGAGCCTTGTATGATTTTGGATGCCACTTCCCTTCAGACCAATCAACATGTGTCACAGACCAATTTGCAATGCCAACAGGATCAAGCATCTGATTTTACACGGGAAAATGAAAATATGAACTTCGTGCTCTGGGAATAGGTGACTGATAAATACAACTGGTATGCTGGAACCACTATTCAATAAATAATGGAAATATAGCATATATGCTTACATGGAAAAATGTAGGTAAATAGTGTTCATCTGAATAACAATTCTTTCCGTCCATGCCTGGCTGTTAAATCAGGAAACTTTGGTTACACAAGATTAAAAAGGAAACATTCCATGATTAAACCATTTAGGCATTAATTAAGGTCCACAGAAGACATGGCAGGTAAACACCACAAACTCGTAATGTAGAAGCAATGTATGAGGAATTAATTATAAATGTTTGCCCTCTATGTTATTGGAAATTGATAGATTCACCCACCATATACCTCTAAATATGAAAAGAAAGAGACAACGACCCGCATATCATTAAACATGCAAGATGTAACAAAGGATGGTGGCAAAACTGACTCAAACCAAGTTCAATAGAAAAATTCAGAGCTAACCCCAAACAGTTGAACACGGCTTTATCCACTTTGTTGAATATGGTTCAGCCCCATGCTATAACTAATACCAAGTCGTTTGTGCTTTCTGTCTTCTTTTCTTTTCCGACTTTGCCAGTTTTCCCCCTTACTCAATGGAATTCAGAAAAATATCTAGAGAAAAGCCAACCTGTTTCAATTTAGCTTCCCATTGATATGAGTTAACCTGGAGCAGTTCCGTGAACTTGATATTTGTGTGTTAAACAAGCAACATGGGAAAAAACAATTTACCGTACATAGGTTTGGAATTCTCTATCCCACCCTCTATCCCATCCTTTGTCCCATTCATAAAACATCGCCGCATGTCCCACTTTCTCCCTTAGGGTTCCTCCTTTTTCTATATGTTCTACATTTATTTAAAAGAAAGAACCACCATGTGGCAGTTTAACAATAATGGGGCAGATAGTGGGATAGGGAGTAGGACAGAAGATCCAAATTCCCCTACATAAATCTTTACCTTTATCAAAATACAGTAACAAACACAAGCAAGTATACCTTACACACATACATACCTACAGAATAAATACAAATAAAAGCAACACCAGGGCATACTTCTAATATAGGGACAACATGTCAGGATTGCATTCTCTCAAACTGTTACCAAATATAAACATAAATGATAAAGAGAGAGAAATATTTGCAGCTATCACTAGAGTTTTCAAAAGTAGAATGAAGAAAGATTAAAGCAAAAATTTTTGCATAAACTTTTAAAGGAAGAGTAATTGCATATGAAATATGTTCAAAGACAATGATCCCTCGGACCAAAAACACAAAAAGACAATGAACCCCATACAAGTCTGCAATTCACTCAAATGAAAGAATTGGATTATCATATGCCCTCTAGGCTGCAAATGGGAAATTTATAACACAGCACATGACTCCCATATAACTATAGCACCTGTGAAAAACTAATTAATTTGCCCCTTGAATAAAAATGAATGTGGTAATGTGAAACTAGGGGCCCAAGTCAAGGTGGACAATAACTATTCTGTTACCAATGATCAACCACATTTCATATATACAATACTGTCAAGTCTAAAATCACTCTCGCACTAGTAGTTTAGTAATATCAGCATACAGTACTACATAAATGAAGGTTGGCACAGTAGTGTAGCTTGTGCGGCTAACAGAACAAACAGCTAAGTACACAGATACCAATCAAGAAAGCTGACCATAAGGGAGAAAGAAGCAAGCCATCAAAAACTAAAAATCAAAAGCGAGTCAAAGAAAGACGGCTGAACAACAGACTCCGAAACAGACTCAAGACTCCAAGCATCATGCGTAAATTAAGGGTACTCCACATTATCAGTCAGGAAAACAACTTATGTTCCAACTCATTTTAATAATAGAAGCACCTTGCAATAGTCCCGGAACTTTGAATAGTATAGACTGTCTGCCATAGTAATAATAGCATGTTGTCTCTTCATTGTGAACCACTGCAAATACAGGAAGCAAAATTTCATCAGCAGAAGAAAATTGACTGGCTGAAAAATCAGCATGCCGGAGTTTGACATGTCTGAACAAAGCCTCAAAACATTGGAAACTCTCAGACTCAAACTAACTTTACAAGAAATAATTAGGATAAGTACAATGAGTTGCCAGCCACCACACATGTACACATAATGCAGAACCTGAAAAAAGATTCCTTCAGCTTATCTTTCCTTTCCTTCCACTTAGTAGATCAGCTAAATGATTCCAACATAACCCCAGAATAGACCAAGAGAAGAAGATTCTTCATCTCGCAGAAGTGCATTATTTACACACGGGAATTGGGCACTAGTTAGTAAGTAGGAGTGACTGGCACTCTAGATAGAAGAACTTCATGCACTGCTTATTGACAGCCAGGATTATTTTCTCAAATCAGGACAAACAAATAAAACAGGGGGAAAAACTAAAGGACCTCTTCACAATTTTTTTGAAGTATACCTGTGCACCCTTTCGGAAGTCTTTCTTCTCGACCTCTGGCAACATACGATCCGAGTACCTGCCACTTCCATGCGGCCCAGGATCCTCAAAGCTGAAATATACAAATAAAATCAGAAAGGAGATTATCATGGAAACTGAAACAAAAAAAGATTTGGCTAAAATTACTCTCTCATATAGATTGGAATCAGCCTAAATTTAAAACTAATTCACTAATCTCACATAAAGAGAACTTCACAGGCAGAAAAATTTCTGCAGAGATCAAAAGTAATATCCTACTGATGACAAAGAATAATATAGGCTTACCAGTCAACAAAACTGACATTTGTATACATTAGGTAGTTGTACACGTAGTCAAAATCACGCAATGGTATACAACTGCAATTGAGTAGGAAGTTTAGCAAAATACAAATATCACCAAGTATTTCTCAAAATTCAGCAAGCACAAGGAAAAAAAAATCTTCAACATCTAGCAACCTGTCTGACAGTAGCACAAAGTGCAGATTATCAGGATCTTTAAGTGCATTTCCCAAAAGTCGTCTCTCTGCATCAACCATTGAAATTTTCCCCCATACTACCTGTAAATCAACACCCAACAAGAGAACTAGTCAGCTACCACAATGAAGCCACCATGGTATGGTATCAACTCCAGAAGTCTCTATCCAGCAATAATGACAAGAATGACATGTCAATCCAAAGCATGCCACTCCAATAACAAATTACTATAAGGTGTTTATTATGCATTTTAGAAAATTGCAAGAGACATTATGAAAAAGATTTAATAGGATATTATTACAAACCTTCTCACTGCGGATTTCACGATTAACAAAGTAGCGGCTAAAATGTACTGGCTTGTCTTTTGATGCATGCACATAGACAGAGAATCTACCTTCATGGCCCTAGAAAAAGAGGGGGGGGGGGGGAATTAAATTAAACCGGAAACAGAGAGAGCAAAAAGTTTAGAAACTTGTAAACATGAAAAACATCTTTACATCAAACAAAATTCAATTTTAAGATGACCAGTAAAATTACAGGTTCAATGTTAATTTACAATCCATGTAGCTTGCATAATCAAACAATAAGTTCTGTTAAATTTCTTTTTATGCTAGACTTGTACGATTGAAGGTACTTTTGGAGTTCCTTTCCTACAGTTGTACATGTAATCTTAGTTTTTGTAATTCAGCACCAAAGCACCAAAAGATGGACGCCTCATTCTTCTGCGTCCTTGCGTCTTCATCTCCTCATAGTGAAATCCAGACTATTGGGAATCTGATTAATGAGCCATTAGAACCAAGGATCAACCAATTTTTACCTAAGCATTTTTAAAGTCTATCTGAAAAAAATTGAGACCAACAATACATTCCATATCCTTCATGACCAAGAAACATCAAGACATTTGAGCTCTTAACTGCATCAGCTCATGCTACCAACACCACCATAGTACCAATATTGAAGAGGACTTCAAGTAGGGAATGAGTGCAAACGCTCAAGCAACCAACAATATAATGTTAGCATAAGAAACATCATGGTCAATAATTTATTTCTGCGGATGAAAATCACACATAAAAAATTAATGATATTTTAAGACAGTACCCATTAAAAACAGATGCATTGCTTCAGATGTGAATCTTTTTATTTGGCTGGTGCTAACCAATATCCAGTTAGTTTCAGCCTTTTTCAACTAGTTTGATGAACATTTATACTCTTTAAGAGGAAGCATAAAACCATACAATATAGTAGCCAGTCCAGGGCTTCAACTTTTCCACAATAGTGTAAAACATATATACATAAATGAAACATGCAAATGTGTATAACTTCAATTGAGAGGAAACTAGTTTTTACTCAATCAGAATTAAAGAAAACAAAATATTTCAGATTATAAGTCTTTGGAACAGCTCTAGAAGCCCGAATTTGTCACAAATTCAAGATGTCAAGAAATCATTTTCAATTTAAAATAGAGAAAGGAACATTAACAAACCAAAAATTTCATAAGTCAAATCTACAAAATAAAACATATTAGAATAACAATAAGGATTGAATGTATACCTGAAAAAATCTATCCCATAGCCTTTCAAAAGGTAATGCACCAGGAGTTAGGAACAAGAATGCAATTTTAGGTTTCTCCGGTATAACTGGTGGTGTTCTAAGAATATCTTTAATTACAACATGAGAGAAAACCTCATCGTCTGTCAATTCTCTAGCAGGAGAAGGTGGAAGCCAGTCTGAAATTCCCTTGCAACCGTGAGATGAAAATACGTAGCATGCTGCAGAATTGTGTGGTGGATAAACATAAGCACATATCAAAAACATGCTGACTAGAGAAACCAGTATTATAATCCATGTTGGCTTCTTCAAATGGCTGCGATGGCGAGGCACAGGCAATATCTGCATGTCCTTCATGCCTAAACGCCAAGCCTGAGTTGACTTCATCTAGTCTAGAAATAACGCATCACAGCTCTACTTCCAGAACTAATCCCTTTTTCCTAACTCAAAACTAAGTCCCAGAATTTTTCACTCCAGTCAACCTAAGAACCCCCTAAATCGCCTTCACTAATTGATTCAGGAAGAATCAGAACCTGCAAAGTAACAACACTATGAGAATCACACACATCTCAAAAAATTTTATGCTGTATTATTGAGTGATCAGATTCAGTTCGTTTATCATTGTTTATACATGAATTGTCCAGATTTCTGAGATCGAAACTCCAGAGATAAACCGAAACAGGCATAATCAATATGTTTTAATTAATTATACTGCTATGCTTGACTTCTGACAGTTCAAGTTCTCACAGTACCGATTCCATTACAAATATAGCATAAGCAAGGCAGCAGATACTAATCTCAAATCGAGCATGAAATAAATGTGCAACTCAAAGATCTACTGATATATAAGTAAAAACCTAACCATCCTTCACTAATCTACAATTAGTACCAAATTACACAAAGAGACATGTAAGCCATTCAAAAATGTACATCAATTTAATAAAAGATATTGTCAATGTTCCCTTCCAATTATTTCTCCAACTGAATAACAACCCATCGCGATTCTTCCAGTTCCACTTACAATTATCCCTTATTTCCAAATCATGTACAATGAAAACTGAAATCATATGACGCCCAAGAAAAGTGATAAGAACGAGAGGAAAAGAACTTGTCCTACACTAAAAGTTCATGTTTCAGAAGTAGAAAACGGTTAAAAGCGGGATCACAAACTAAGCACACTACCAAACATTCTGAGATTCAAAATTCTGAAGCTGCCTCGTCCACCAAAACCCCCAAAACTTCCAGAACAGTTCTTAATACAATTGAAATGCCAGTTCCAATAAAAAGTCAAACCTCAACATTCAAACTCGAATCTACGAAATCCAGAATTCCAAAGGCACGTCAAAGAAAGCACAATTTACGTATAGGAAAACTCAACTATACTCCAATAATACAAGCTACATACACGAACAAAAATTATCCCAAAATATATTCCAATTCAACCAGAACGTAGAATTACATTCTCTTCCTCATTAAATTCACATTAATTGAACCTCGTTTACTGTCACACACGCAGAGAGAGAAACAAATTAATTACCGAAGAAAAATTCAAGAATAGTACCTGATCGAGAGAAAGCTGAAGTTCGACGACGGATCTCCGAATACGAGTATGAGATCTAGGGCGTAAAGAGGGAGTAGAAGTAATAGCAATTGCAATGGAATTTATATATAAGAGAGAGAGAGAGAGAGAGAGGGAAGGGGAGGGAGGATGGATAGATATAGAAATATGTACGTATAGTTTTGGTTTGTTTGCTGAGAGATGATTGGATGCCGGTGTGTGTTGTGCGTGTTTTTTCCCCTTTGTTCTTCTAATGGAAAGTGGGAGAGGGAGAGAGAGAGGAAGAAAGAGGGGAACCAGGGGAAGTTTTTGGAGGAAGAGTTGAACGTTTTATGGCTGACGGCGTCGTTGAAATCCAAAGGCAAAGAGCATTTCAGCCGGCGATTTTTACATTTCAATATTGCTCTTTTTTTTATTAATTAATTATTGTTATTGGTTTCATTTTCCTTGCCATTACTTTATGGAGTATACCATAAAATCTGTCGTATTTGATGTTCAAGCAAATGAGCAATGCAATTTTTCTATCCACCTAAAAGTGGAGTTACGACATTGAATTTATTATTATTTTTATTTCTTGATAAAAATAATTAAAAGATTCGATGTATTAGTATCGAATTTTCTGAAAAAATGAAAAAAAATCATCGCTATGAAGATTTCTTCTTCTTTTTTTTTTTTCTTTTTAGATACTGTGGAGGATAGGTAATGTAATGTACTATCGGAAATTGCTCATTTATTAAAGGCGCGAGTGGGAGAAAACCAATCCAGAAGCGCGTGAAATGGGATACTGGAGGACGTTGCATGTTGGCAGGCGGGGTTTTCTAACTTGGTTTGCCAAGGTGGTGGCCGAGTTGGAACGATCTAGACATGTTGGACGGTTTGAAACTCTAGAATTAGGAGCTCTCTTTTAATATATATATATATATATATATATTTATTTATTTATTTGTATTCTTCTTAGCCTTTATATTGCATGTAACAATTAAACATAAAGCATATTTTTTTTATGCTACGTTATTGAGCATTAATTGATAAGTCTAGACTAACCATTTACGTTCATGCACTTGGAATTTTCAATGGAAGGAATAATAATGAATTACCCTATCCGTTCCTAATTAAATCTCTATATTTTTAAAAAAATATTTAAAATAAAATATTTATTTTAAAAAAATATTTATATATTCTATCTAAATTTTTATTAATAACGTTCTTAATCTAAGAGAAGTAAATTTTACTAACATAAAATTCTTACTACTAACCTCTTCTACTCTCTTGATTTAAAGATTTTAAATTTTATTAGTAAGTAAGTCATATCATTAATTTTTTTAATTAATACAAATATTATAATAAATTTTTATAAATAAATTAATTTTTAAATTTTATATTAACTCAAAATAAAATATTCAATTGTAAACGAAAAAAATATAAAATATATTATTTGTAATATTAATCATAATATTTTTACTAGGTACAATGTATAGTTCAATCTAATACTTCATCCCATTAGTTCAATAGTTCCATGTATCAAGACCATAGTTACTCCTACTTGAAGAGGAGATAATTTGAATTTGAGATGTAAAAGTAAATGGTAGCTTTTCATTCTTAAAGAAACACGTGGATATCTCTTACTTTTGAACTTTTTGCAAGTGAATTTGTTTTCTTGTAATTTTAATTAAATTTTTCTGAAGTTGAAATAAATAAAAAATCTAAGACAAAGTAGTAAACACTGAGGCTCATTTCATTACACCTACTCCTTAATAAACGCTTAAGTGCTAAATTCTCTTTGAAGAATTTTCGCAATTGAATTTGTTGTCTCGTTGTTCTAATCGGTTTCTTTTTCCGTTTTAAAATAGACATAAATATAAAATAAAAAAATAATAGTTCATTCAGTTATATATCTTTTTACTGAGTAAATTGGTACTAAATTCGATTTACATCCCTCAATTTCTCTTGCGTATGAAAAATAAAAATAAAGATAAAATTTGCATATTGAATTAGATTTTCATTCCTTAAAACTTGATATTGATATTTGTATTTCTAGTAATAAATGTATTACTCTTCTATTTTAAAAAATAAATTTAACATAATTTAACTATGGGTTTTCGCTTGCGCCAAAACCAAATTTGCTTTTGTCAAATTGCAAAATTTTCAATTTACATATCGAATCAGAATTCTTTTGAGCGATCAAAACTCGTTATCAGTCCATAGGTTTCCATATTTAAACTAATTTATACAATAACAGCATAAAATAAGAGTTTTTATTAATACAATACATTAACCTTTATATACCGTTTCATACTTTTGCTGATGTCATGAGAAAATGATATTTTATACTTATTTATTGTAATTTATTAATATATCATACAAAATTTTTTAAATTTGATTTATGTCCTCTTTGCAATTCTTCATGCTTCTTTTGTAAAATCTCTAATTTTCTTTTCACATTTTCTAATTTGGACAAAAGAATCATCAAATTTTTTTCTTACAAATTTCAAGTTCAATTCACTTTAAAATATGTAATTTTTCTCATTTTAAAGTGAAGGAAATAGTTAATAGTTTAAATATCAACACTTAATAGATTGTAAAAAGTACTAGTAAAATGAGAATATTTCTTAAAAACTATAAATGACTTTTAAAAATTACAAATTACTATTAAAAATTTAAAAAGTAATTGCTTATTTGTAGTTAACGAGAAGGGACATTTTATCAAGAAATTGTAACAATTATGCACAGATAAGAATCACATTTTTTCAAAAATTATAATAGTAAAAAGACACTTTTTCATAATATCAACAAAATAAGGGTCCTTCAATTAAAAAAAATTAAAGTGCTAAAACGAAAAAGTAGACAAAAATTAAAGTACTTTAATAATAAAAACTCCATAAAAGCAATACTATTACTTTCACTTTCTTTTAAAACACTGACATAAATATTAAACTGTTTTTAATATTTGAACAAAATCTCTCGCTTACCCTAAATGCAACATTTAATAATCTATTATTGTTTTAGTAGCATTTTCCTTCTCCATTGATGAGATGAGATCACAGAAGTACATTCTTTTACTATAAATGGGAACAAACCATACGGTAAGAATAAAACGTGGAAAAAAATACGGAAAAAAAAAAGCAAGTGCCAAAAAGAAATTCTGTTATTATGTGAAAAAGAAATTTCAAAAGACGGACGGGACAAGAGAGAGAAGACAGATAGACAAGAATATAAAATTCGCGGGCGAATGCGATTGGCTGTTCACGCCTGCGAAATTGGAAAAGCCACTACACTCATGCACTTTTAGAAAGTTCAACGCGCGTGTTGACACGCGCACGTGGAAGCAACTTGATTGGAAATGACTGTTTTGACCTTCGTATACTTCGTGTTATCCCATTAACTCTCGACCCCGGAAAGTTCGGCCATTGACCCTTGACCCGCAAAATTTTTGCGGAAACCCCCCTTTAAAAAAAAAAAAAAAGAAAATAAAATTATCAGGTAAAGTTTCAACTGTTCCTTTTTTTTTTTTTTGTGAATTGAATAAATGCTTTCTTGAATTGACTAATATTTTGAAACAAAAGGTTGATAGATTCTTACAAGTATTTTTTTTTCTTAAAAGAAGATAATATCCATCTTATTAAAACACAGAAATATTCTTAGAAAAATTATGCAATGGTTAGAGTGCCAAATTTTCTAATAAATTATTCAGTATACTAATTAAATTATTTCATGTGGAACAATTTTATTAGTCCAAATGCTTTAATTTTTCTTGATCCAACAATGTTATTATATTTTGTAACAAATATTGACTAATATATTGTAATATTTAAAACTAATGTCTGACTCATAATTTAAGTGATCACAAATGAAATCTTAAAGACTTGTACAAAACAAAAGTATGGTGCGGAAACAATATTAGTTGACTGAGTCAAATGTCCCAAAATCTATCCGCGTGGTTGCTACAGGAAAGCAATCTTGGACAAGGAGATGAATATATACGTTGACGATTGTGTCAAGAACATTGATGAAAAATTCCAAATCCCAGCAATCATGCGTGTGATCAGGGCATAAATTACAAAGCTAATTAGGGAGACCACTAAAATCATAGAAAGCTAGGGTAATTTTTTGTGTCTAAAATATTTCTTTTACCTTTGACAGTAAAATTTCTTTGTATGTATAGATTTTCCATAAAACTTTCACCCGATCTTAGTATATGTATAGATTCCACATAATTTGTATCCTTAGTACAGGTTCTTTTTTTTTTAGAGATTCTATATTTTTTTAATATAATAATTATTCACTTATAAAGTTTAGACAATTCTTTCCACTTCAAGGTGAGGGTAGAATTAGGCCCAAATCCTTTTTTCAAAATGATATCACAATGATGTTGTATAACTTGTTTATTTTCAAACTTCACAATCTAAATGTCTAGTTCTAAGTATGAGGGGGTATTTAGAGATCTCACATTATCTTCTTAATATATAATTAACAAGTGATTTCTTAAATTGTGATTTCTACTTAAAATGTTTGAACAATTCTTAATAAGTGATTTCTACTTCTTTTGTTCCGTAGAAGAATACCATAAGTAAATACTATGAGACATGTCATTGTGGTACCCCCAAATAAAAGAAGACAAAACATAAAGAAAAAAAATACATAATAGACAAAATAATAGAGTAGGAAACCTACTGTAAAATTTTAGTCATTAAAGCCTGTGATCAAAGTACTAAAGAATAACTAAATTCATGTTTGTTGACAATTATTGAATAATTAAAGTTTTACTTTTACAAAGTAATCGAATATGCAGAATTCAAAATTCAAGTTAATATATAAATAGTTTTACTAAAATTTTGAAGTAATAATTAAAGTCTCATACTTTTACAAAATAACTTAATATACGGAATTCAAAAATTAAAATTAACGTATGAGTTATGAATTTAGCTTTAATAAATTTAGTTTAAATTAAGAGATTGGGTTAAACAAAAATGATAAAGATAAGTAGCTTAAAGTTATTTTAATAAATTAAAAATAATTATAACCAATCAAATTTTTAAAAACTAATTAAAAATGTAAAGGTAGAATATTAGAAAAAAAATACAAAATAGGTAAAATAATGGAGTAAAAAATCTAAAGTAAAATTTCAGGCATTGAAGCTGTGATCAAAGTACCCAAGAATGACTAAATTTATGTTTGTTGACAACTATTAAATAATTAAAGTTTTATTTTTACAAAGTAATCCAATATAAGAAATTCAAAATTCAAGTTAATATATTAGTAGTTTTGCTAAAATTTTGAAGTAATAATTAAAGTCTCATACTTTTACAAAGTAACTTAATATACGAAATTCAAAAATTAAAATTTAGCTTTAATAAATTTAGTTTAAATTAAGAGATTGTGTTAAACAAAAATGATAAGGATAAGTAGTTTAAAGTTATTTTAATAAATTGAAAATGATTATAACCAATCAAAATTTTAAAAACTAATTGAAAATGTAAATGTAGAATATTAGAAAAAATACAAAATAGGTAAAATAATGGAGTAGAAAATCTAAAGTAAAATTTCAAGCCTTGAAGCTGTGATCAAAGTATCCAAGAATGACTAAATTCATGTTTGTTGATAACTATTGAATAATTAAAGTTTTATTTTTACAAAGTAATCCAATATACGAAATTCAAAATTCCAGTTAATATATAAGTAGTTTTGCTAAAATTTTGAAGTAATAATTAAAGTCTCATACTTATATAAAGTAACTTAATATACGAAATTCAAAAATTAAAATTTAGCTTTAATAAATTTAGTTTAAATTAAGTGATTGCTTTAAATAAAAATTATAAATATAAATAGTTTAAAGTTATTTTAATAAATTAAAAATGATTATAACAAATAAAAATTTTAAAAACTAATTAAAAATATAAAGGTAGAATATTAGAAAAATACAAAATAGGTAAAATATTGTAGTAGAAAACTTAATATAAAATTTCAGTCCTTAAAGCTGTGATCAAAGTAACTAAGAATAGCTAGATTCATGTTTGCTGACAACTATTACATAATCCAAATTTACTTTTAAAAAGTAATTGAATACATGGAATTCAGTATCATTAAAGAACTAAAGAATTCAAAATTCAAGTTATTATATAAGTAGTTTTACAAAATTTTTAAAATAATAATTAAAGCCTCATACTTTTACAAAGTAACTTAATATACGAAATTCAAAAATTAAAATTCGGATATGAGTTATGAATTTAGCTTTAATAAAGTTAGTTTAAGTTAAGAGATTAGGCTAAAACAAAATGATAAAGATAAGTAGTTTAAAGTTATTTTAATAGATTGAAAATGATCCTAACCAATCAAATTTTTTAAAACTAATTAAAAAAGTAAAAATTTTAAGAAATTAGGGTGAAAGATTTGGAGTTTTCAGAAATAAAGAGTTATATTTTTATAATTTATACTTACATTTTTACATTTTCACTTTCTTTTGTTACTTAAAATATGCAACTCAAATAATGCTACTTAAAATACAACAATCAGGGTCGCAAAAAGGTAATGAGCTAATACTATTGTCATTGTGTGGAAAAATGGAAACTCATATTTTAGCAATAAATGTCACCTACCATATGCTTCTTATACATTTAATTTTTAAAGCGATCCTTCAAAATAGGTAATTTTTTAAAATTAAATCTTCAAAGTAGAAAATGGTTACTTTTTTCCTCATAAAAGTTTAACATTTTCATTTACGCCCCTCTATTAAAAAAGTTAACGGGTGAGACGAAACTTGACTTAAGGTTGCAATCGAATCAAGCCCGTCTTAAATATATTTAAGCTTGCCTTGATAAGGACTATGCTCGAGTTCAACATTTTCAAGCTTGAACTCTAATTCAAACATAAATCTAGACTCGAATCTTTAAAAGAATTGAGCATTGGTCATCTCATTTTTTGTTGTAAATCCCAAATAGATACTTTATCTTAAATTTTTTGTTGTAAATCCCAAACAGATACTTTATCTTAAAGCTTGAAACTTACGATCAAGTTTTACCTCGACTATTAAATATTTTATAGAGGGATATGATTAAAATTTTTAAGCTTTTACAATGAAATAGTTAAGGCCGAATATAATAACAAAAGTAACATATTTTAAAGGATTAAATTGTCATTTATTGTGATTTTTATGTTGCGTGAACTTTAGATGGTATATCTTTTACGTAAAATAATATTAATAAACTCATTAAAGCATCTGAAATTAGTTTAACTCATTAAAGCATCTGAAATTATAAACTAATTCCGTGCAAATTTATCAATAATTTCAACCATAGCTCAACAAAGTTTTAATTCAAATTCCCTGCATGTTTTTAATCTAAAAAAATTCATAAATTACAAATTTGACATGTTACCCAAAATTTCTTCGAAGGAGACCCTAGGAATAAAATTTTCTAACACTTTTAACGGTTTCATTTAATATTCTTTTTTTGGAAAAATAAATCCTAAATTTGGTTCAATTATCCATCTTTTCTCACTTTTTTAATCCATGCACTGTCAATCAGTGGTCTAATTTATTATTTCCTCAATTTTTACTTGTTTATTTATGGCAGGCCACGTACGTTGAGCTTACGCTCACATGGGATCTGAGCTGTTGACCCATAAGCAGCTCCTGTATACAAGTTAGTCTGGATCAAGCAGAGCATTTTTCTTTTTTGGGGTTCTTTAACGATTTATTTTTAGAAAATGGGGAGAGATGGAATAATATTTAAACTCGAACTTGACTTGATTTACTAGTATTTTTTTGATGGCTGTGACAGTTGAGGATCAGTTGAACGCATGTTGAAAAAAATTCTTTAGTAGTACTATAACCAAATTATAAGAATTTGACTTGACTTGCACAGAGTTCTAAGATTTAAATTTGGATTAAACTCAAAAATAAAAATATAAACAGAAAAGCTCGAACAGGGTGACGGTTGAGTTGGATAGAATCATACCTAATTATCCTAATTTTATTTTCTTTTTGTTCAAATTACATTGCATCTCCCCTCTCCCTCACCCTCTCCCTCAATATATCAAAAAAGAAGGTTGAACTCAAATTAATTAGGTCCGTTTATTACTTGAAAGTTTTCATTAATATTAAAAATGTTAGTAATAAATATTAGAAACGTATCAAAAAATTGATTCTAATATTATCAAAAAGGGTCTCATATAATTTATATGACATTAATTAAATACATCTTTTGTTATTTTTTGTTGGTACTTAGACTTCTTGTTTTCTAGAAGCGATACCGTTGATTTGATCTTCTACGCCAATATTGACCTTGTAAAATTCCCCCCGCACCCCCCCCCCCCCGGGTCTCTTTTTAACAGGTTTTTTTTTTTGGGTTCAATTGAGAGGTTTTTTTTCACTTTTATGAGAAAAAAAGGATGCATGAGAGCCGTAATTATTCTTTGCAAATAGTCATTCAGTTTGAACAAACAAAAACAGAAAAGCAGATCATAACAGATTGCGATTATTTTGTTACTGAAACTGTGTAATCTTTTGCTATAAAAGATAATCATGACTCAGGAACATAATAATTGACCTTCAAAAATTCAGTGGAAGGAACTAAAATGAGAGGTTTTTCATCGGACTCCTCCGGGAACCACTCATTTCCAGGTGCCGCCGATGCAACTCAGCCGTCTTCGGTCAAGCCCACTGCCTTCAAGACTTTAATGAGAAAGGATGTTACAGTAATGATTCTCAGCATCTTAATTTTCGTGGTATTAATGGCCTTGCTTTTCACTGGGATACCAGTGGAAATCACCAAATCCTTTCCAGACTTTCAAATCCGATATATCTCAGTTAGTGGTCTCAATGTCTCCCGTTCTGATGATGACATCAGAGTAGTAAATTGGATCATCGGAGTTTATTCCTGGAACGCTAATGGATTTGCCGACATAGATTTCCATGATTTCAAAGTTTCTCTTGTCTACAAGACTGTGTTAATATTCAAGGCCAAGGTTTTGCCATTTCGTCAATTTCCTCAGACTGAGACAGTGGCCATAGCAACATCGGAGACGACATTGCAGACCAATAACTCAGTTACAGGCGAACTAATTTCTCAGATCCAAACAACAACTGGGATCAATATTGACGTCATATTGAACGTTAACTTCACTGTTCTACCAAACAGGATCTTGCATAAGCATGGACACAAGAAGGCCTTAGTTTTTCACTGTAATGATGTTTACAACGGCCGGCTTGCAACTGATGCTACTCAGGAAACGATCTTTCCACTTCTATCCCGGTGTTCGAAACAAGAATAGAAACGTACGTCTGCATTTTTCTGTTTCTTCTGGCTGTTGCTTGGATTAGGAAACTACTTCGAGATTTGGGCAATGGGAAGATTGGTTCATGAAATGATCTTGTTGCTTGCTAGCTATCTACTGCAGTAATGCGGCTCTTATTTGATATCCTCATCTCTTTAAAATAAATACTAACAAAAAACTCGTGCTAAATGTTATTTTTTTCAAATATAATTATTGTAGTAATGTGTTTATCAAAGTCAAAAATCAATTGTAAAGAGGACTTCAAACTTCTTTTTAATTAATAATTCAAATCATCAAATTGTTAAAACATTAAAATCAACATAGTAGAGAGGTATAAAACTATTATTCAAAGATAATTTTATAAATGAATATGTTATATTGTTATTTTCTTTTCTAGATAAGAATATTCTTCACACCAATCAACATGTAAAACAAATGCTATCTACAAAACTTTTTGACAATTTTAACATCACGGGGTGCTCGAACCACAAATATAAACGCACGAACTTTGCATGAATTGATATGGTTATAAAATTTTTCTAATCCATTCTCCTGATACATAATATATTATAGTTTAGAGTTGAATTTATAAAATTAAAAATATCTAAGTAATTACATAAATTTTTTTACGTACTAAAAAAAAATTATTAGAAGTATAAATATATTAATACCTATCTTTTCATTTCCTTTAGGTGATCAGCTGAACACCTTAATACAAATTCTGCATGCCTACCTTTTAGAGTAATATTCATTTCTGCACTATAATCTTTATTATCATAGTGACCGTCTAAATACTATTTAATCTCGTGAATAATACGATACTGTTGTTGGGCATTTTTTGATGTATTGACATTTACTTTAAGGAGAACATATGCTCTATCAACTCCTTTGGTCATGTACTTGTACAAATATTTGACGATACTCTTAAATTTTACCTTCTCAACATTTATGTGAGCATGCATCAATACCAACACATCTCTCATATAAGGAACAATCAACTTATTATTGAAAGTAAAATCATTTATCGTAACTCTTTTACTTGAATCATTTTGACATCTGTATTCTACATATCGATCCTCTTCTATTGTTGTAGTATCACAAAATTTTTTCAAGTAGTGTTTTGAACATTTACCATTTACCATATATGGAGCATTTGGGAAAGCATCACTACTGGGTCCATGTAACATGCATCTTATGCCGATCTCATAAGCAATTGGATCAATTTTCTTTTCTAGTATTTCAGCCGATATAATTTCATTTACTTTATTTAGTGTATTTGGCTAATCTCCTGATGCCCAAGTTAAAGTTATATGTGCATGTGGAAGGCCTCGTTTTTTAAATTCTATTATTGAGACATCTGTATAAATAAAAAATAAATTTGAGAAATAAAAAAATTAAGGATATAGATTTATTATTTATAGAGGTAGAAAAGTAATATCTGCAAGTACTCTATCATAGAAATTATTATTCTTAAGATAATCCATAAATTTTTTTACTTTATGCGGAAGACTCGTGCAACAATATCTACTCTGTCTTCAACACACTGATGCGGTATTCTCATTAACTCCTCTTCTATTTCTGACCATTTGGGATTACAAGTAAACGTAATGAAAATATATTGAGGACTAAAATATCTACATATTGCCATCGCATCTTGAGAGTTTTGAATCATATTTCGCGGTCCTTCTAAAAATGATAAAAGTAACACAAATCTTCTACCTATATTCGAAGTATCAACATCTCCAATAGCTATTGCATCTTTTAAACCCTTGTATAGATCTGCACGTAAATCTAATTGGTGGGTTCTTATATAATTCAATCTATTATACTCAATTGACATATAAAAATCTATAAAAAATTGTTAAAACGGTTGGCTCCCTCGTAAAAGTACATTTCCTTCAGATTCACGACTTTGTATTCTAAACACATAGAATTTCCTCATGGATACAAATCCTCGACACTACATTTTAGTAGTTGGAGAAAAAATTATCCCAATATGTTATCCACTGTACCATGTGAAAAATGCAATGGATATTGAAATTGCATATAAGACGGATATATCTCATTGATATGTTTCGAGTGTCTATCTCTCACAAACACCACTATATCTCATTGATGGCTCTTAAATCTTTTGACGTCAATCCAATGTTAATATTGATCTGTTCAAGTTTTTGAATATTAATAGCATGGTTGCTTGTTTTTAAAGGAGTATGTGCTTTCTTCTCTGTAGACTTGCTAGCTTAGAATCAAGTTTTTTCTTAGTATGATTCAACATACTCAAACTCGTACTGCAAATAAATTTTTTTTTTAAAAAATCTTATCCAAAAAGTAAAGAATGACTACCAAAAATGTAAAAAATTAATTAGCTATTCATAAAGGTAATAATAATGCATATGCTTGACCATAATTATGCTTTTACAAATACTTCAGAATACTTTAGAAATATGTAATAAAGTGATAATTTAAATAGATAAATAGGGAAAAAGGATTGGAGAATAAAAAATGAAAATATTACAAAAAAATTAAAAGAATTATTATCTTTTACCATAATTGCAATAATCCCACGTTTCTGAAACAATTGCAAGTGGCAGTAATTAAAGAATAAAAAATTAAAAATATTACAGAACAAAAGAAACATTATAGAAAAATAATTAAAGAACAAAAAAGTAAAAAATTTACAAAAAATAATTGAAGGAATCATTACTTTTCACCAGAATTGAAACAATTGCAAGTGGTGGCAATTAAAGAACAAAACATTAAAAACATTGCAAAAAATAATTAAAGAACAAAAATAAAAAAATTACAGAAAATAATTGAAATAATTATTACGTTTTACCAAAATTACAACAATTGCAAGTGGCAGTAATTAAAGAAAAAAAATTAAAAACATTACATAACAAAACAAATATTACAGAAAAATAATTAAAGAATAAAAAACTTAAAAAATTATAAAAAGTTTTTATCTTTTTTCCTCCATTTTTTGTGAGTAGGTTACGGAAATATCCTACTTATGATATCTCTTGGGCTATTAACAATAAGCATTTTTTTTGTTCTAACCCAATTAAAATGTTGAATAGTAAAATTTTTGTTTCTTGCTAATGGTTTCTCTTTTAGACACTAATAGAAGGGTTTGCAATAATTGGTCGCATGGAAAAAGTATGACATATTATTGTGTCTTCCTTCATTAGAGTACTTGTGCATGTATGTCATATTCAGTGACACAGAGACAGAAATATTACAATAAATTAAAAAAATATTACAAAAAATATTAAAGTGCAAAAATTAAAAAATTACAGAGAACAATTGAAAGAATTATTACCTTTTACCAAAATTACAACAATTGCAAGTGGCAGCAATTAAAGAACAAAAAATTAAAAATATTACAAAAAAATAATCAAAGAATAAAAATACAAAATACAAAAAATAATTGAAAAAAAAATTACAAAAGATAATTAAAGATGAAAAAATAAAAAATTTCAGAAAACAATTGGATGAATTATTATTTTTTACCAGAATTGTAACAATTGCAAGTTGCGTCAATTAAATAATAAAAAATTAAAATTGTTAGAGAAAAATAATTAAAAAATTAGAAAAAAGAATCGGATAATGAATAGGATTTATGAATCGAATTTATTACCTTTTACCAGAATTGCAACAATTACAATTGGCAAAAATTAAATAATAAAAAATTTAAAATATTATAAAACAAAAAAATTATATAAATTAATTGAAGAAATTATTACCTTTTGCTGAAATTATAACAATTACATGGCGGAAATTAAAGAATAAAAAATTAAAAATATTAGATAAAAATAATTAAAGAACAAGAAAATAAAAAATACAGAAAAGACTTGCGTGAATTATTAGTTTTTACCAAAATTGCAATAATTACAAGGTTCTGGAATGATTGCAAGTGGCAAAAATTAAAAAATAAAAAATTAAAATATATTACAGAAAAGAATTGAAGGAGTTTAGGTGATAATTGCAAATTTATGAAACAAAAGAATTGAATGATAAGTTTTCACAAAAAATTGAGTATGATAAGTTTCAGTGTTAAATAATAAATAAGATTTATGAAGATAATTAAGAAATATTTATATTGAATTAAAAGATTTATTAGATAGTAATAATTGATTGAATTTTATTAAGTATGGACTTCTACTCTATAATAAATAAAATTTATGAAGATAACTTTAGAATTAATAACTTTAGAATTGAAAGTTGATATGTAGTATCTACCAATGAAATTTTTTGAAGGAATTTAAAAAATTAAAAAATTTTAAAAATAAAGATGAGAGGTTTGGAGGGCATAACAAAGAAAGAGTAATATTTTTATAATATATATAGAAATAGATAGATAAGTAATTTTTTTTGAGAAAAGAAAAAAAGTCACGAAGGAAAGGTGACAAAGAAATAAACGGTTAAAGGATCTACTGCTACAAGCACAAGCAAAGAGAAATGCTAATGCCAAGAATCTAACCGAAAAACGGGCACTCATTACGAAGGATAACCAATTTGGTTTCATTCTGGTTTTTTTTTGGAGGACGTCCAAGATAAAATTTGATTCGTTGAATTAGATTTTGAATCAGATTCAACGAATCATATTTTTTTATCTTTAAATATATTTTTAAAATTTTAAAAATTTATAAATTTTTATAACTATTAGATCAGATATCAAATCAACAGCTGAAATCAAGTCCATAACAAGCTCCTGTTGGTATGTTGAACAATGGTTGTGGTCCTACATCAGACCCTTATTCAGGAATTTTAACCTTTTCAGCTTAAATTTTATATATTTTACTTGATTTTAAAGTTATCTGGGATGTGATTAAATTAGGATTTACTCCCGAAAACTTGTATTTAGTTTTATGATAAAACTGTTATAATTATTTGTAAATTATTTTTACTTTTTACACTATATTTATTTTTTAAAAATTTTTCATATATAAACACTCAATTTATCTAATCTTGTCATCGTAATAGAATCCAGTAAAATGGAGATACGTCCCTTACACGTTTTCTCGAACTTAAGGCATTTTTGCCCATTCAAAATCCTTCCTCCACTCCAACGGTTTGACCCACGCATCAGCATGAAAAACATCACAAACCTCAACCTCTCGTGCTTTCTTCAGCCAATGCACCTTCCGTGGAAGCCCATTGGAAAATTGCAACAACGGAATCCTTACTTCCTTACACGTCAACCACCATGTTTGGACAAGTGGTTTCGGGACCAAAACACCATATCTTCTTTGCAAGATCCTTGTCCCAACCGAACTCCTCTGACAAGATCTTGGCACGTTTATTTCGATCATCCCTTGGAAATGCGTCCTTCATCAATGGCCTCTGCAAGCCCTTCTTCCATGCGTCTTGCTTCCATGTATAGATGATTATGGTTATTAGGAAATTCGCTCATCACAGTGCAACAAGATTTCTCATGAACAGTCTCACGAAAAGATACAATTGGGTCAGATTTGATAATCTTAGCACCACCCATGAAGCCTTCTTGCAAATCCTTCAAATAAATCTCAACTTGGAGTTCACCAGCACTAGCAATAATTAGTTGTTTTACATATAGATTAAAGGAAGAAGTCACTGGGTGGTTCTCTTGTCTCCCTCTTTCTTTCAAATCTTCATCTTCTCCAATACTCTTCTGAAAATTTCCTTCAAATTTCTACGTTTTACTAGAGAAATGTGCGGCTTTGTAGTGAATTGAGGTTGTGATTGTGGATTTGAGGTGCCTTTGCTGTAACAACTCGTATTATGTTTAATGGGTTTTGGGAAAGTTTGGTATAGAACCCTCAAGTTGGGTAAGGATATGGGTGGTTGGGTCAGGTCAATTTTAATGCACATGGGTCAGACCGTTGAGAGTGAAGGAAGAGGTTTGAATGGGGGAAAAAAAAAATATCCTTAAGTTTGAGTGTATAAAAAATTGTTTGTTCGTATGAAAAGATAACAATTTTTTTGAACAAAGCGTGAAAAGTGAAAATAGTTTATAGCAAATTTCTTTAGTTTTATTCATCGTCTACAGCATATGTATATTCTGGTTGTATGTGAGATATCTATTCAAGAATTTTTACTTTTTTGGCTTAAATTTAATATATTTTACTTGATTTTGAAGCTATTTTGGATGTGGTTAAACTAGGATTTACTTGCTAAAACTTGTATTTAGTTTTGTTAATCCTGTGTGTTACGGTATATTTATATTGATACATCTAAATGGCTAATAATAACCTTTCAAGATCAGAATTTAAAAATTGAAGTAGAAAGGGAAAGGATTTATTCAATTTCCTTTTTCTTGGGGAAATTGCCTTTCTCTTGTTCTTATCGAGGGAGTGATATATGTTCATGGTACCTATTTATTCATTTACAAAATCAAAATGCACCACATCATATATTGAATTTATTAAACTATCTCCTAAATTATTCAAAATATTTAGATAATTCTCTAAATTATCCAAATTAGCTTTATCTCTATCAGGATGTTCCTATAAATAGAAGCCAAGCTCCAAGAAGAAGGATAAAGAAATTCCATATGCAAATATTAGCGAAGTCCTGAAGACAGACAACTTTCTTCCGATTCAAAGATAGAAGCACCTTTGTGGACTTCAACAAATCAACAGAAAGTTCTGCCACTAAATCCGGGATTAAGTTGCAAGACACTCAGATCAAGCTTAATATAGAATAACTAGCATATTGCCCGTGCTTTACACACTGTATATATTATTTTCTAAAAAAATAAGTATATAATGAAAATAAAATTTTAAAAAGAAAAATTTATTCTAAATGTCATTGAAAAAATATCTTTAGAAGCACAACTATGAGTAAGCCCATTTTTTTTATTGATAGAGTTAATTTTTCATTAAAAAAAGTGCTATAAAGAAAATTAACACAGATTATTATATAAATAGTTATTAGAGTTATTACAAAAAATATAAAGTAAATTTATGTATTTAATTAAAAAATATTCACTAATGTCATAAGTAAATTAAGATGAAAAAATACATCATAAATTGTACTTTTTTTTATATCTTTAAAGTAAATTAACTTTACGACATGGTCTTTCAATTATTCTGTCGTATTTACCTCCTACTCCCATTATATGTAAGAGAAAAAGAGCATTTCTTATCATTTAATTATTTATTTTGACTCTTCAAAAAATAAAATATATTTACAATAAAATTATTATAAAAATTAAAATTTATCTCCCTTTACTTGTCTCTCTACATTCTTAAAAAATAAATAACATAAAAAATAAAAAATATTAGTATTTTATATTAAAAACCTCAAAAAAATTAAAATAAAAAATTCTCTGGTCATTGCTAAATTTTTTTTTTCAAAAGAACTTATTCTTGATCCATCACAAAGAAGTCATAGTATTAATGTACTTTACAAAATATTTTTTTAATATTTACATGGTAAAAAAATAAAAATAAAAAAAATTATCGATTATTACATTTCATGTCTAATGTACTGCAAAGTTATGCATATTTTGGTACAAAATATTTTAATAGGCAATTTGGTACTTTTATCCTTAAAACTTAGTAAATGAAGGATCAAATTAGATGGTAATAGATATTGATCTAATTGGTTTAATAGATATTGAGAACTAAATAGATATTCCTGAAGTTATCTCCTCAAACAAAAGGAAAAAAAAAAGTTTGAATCTTCAAAACCTATCAAAGAACACAAAAACTCAATAATTTTCTATTAAAACAACTAAAAATATAAAATATATTACATCATTCAATCAAAATAAAAAAAGAAAAGACATGAAAGATGTAAAAAGAGAAAAAAATCAATGATGTTAAAAATAAAACTAAAAAAAAAAATAAGCTGACAAAAAATGGGACAAAGGAATAAATATATATGAAAGTCATGTACAACTTGCAAACTTATTGGTAATCAAAAAATTTAAAAAGTTTCAAAAAATATATTTTATTCTCAAAAGAGATTAAACGGACTCATATTAAAGAAGAAAAACATAAATAAAAAATTTAAAAAAAGTGCATACATCTCATTTTCCTGGATTTAAATAAAGAAGCATCTAAAATATATTTTAAAATTTTTAAAAAATAAAACAAAAATATTAATTTAAATAAAAAATAAAATATCCTAAATGTGATGATGCCTATAACGTATATAATACTCATACATTTTCCTTCATTTTAAAAGAAACAATTTGAGACAATCTTTCCATTTTGACCTCTATCCCAAAAAAGTTTCAACAAAAAAAAAAAGTTATCTAAAAATAAATAAATTTATAAATATCTCACATGTACACAAATAAGTTCTCAACAAATTAAAGAAAAAGAAATATTTTTTAAAAATAATTAATTTATAAACATCTTTTGAATAATAAGAGATGTATTGGGCACTGATAAGCTCCTCAAGAAAATTAAATTTATAATCTTATTTATTAAATTCAGAGGTTAAATATTAAAGTGAAAGAGAAAAATGAAGAAAATAAGAGTAACATGTATAAAAAAAGGAATTAAAAAGATTATCTCTTCAATTTGGAAAAAGAATACCCTAATCAGAGAAAAATAAGAGGATCTGAAGATAAAAAACCTTATGAGAAAAAGTTTGTGAAGAAAGAAAAAGTTTGTGGAGAAAGTAGCAGTAGATAAAGTTATATAGAGATAGTGAAAAGTTATTAGTAATTTGATTTAAATTAAAAGATTTGTTTAAGATTAATTAAAGTTATTATATTATTTTATCTCTTAGCTATTAAAAACTCTTCTAACTAATAAAAAAATTTAAAATTCTAGAAATTAGAATTTGAGATTTGAGAGTTTTAGAGGAGGAGAGAGAGTAAAAGTGTTTTGGTAATATATATATGTATAGATTTACAGTGAAATAAATAAATTTTTATTTAAACATCAATATCAATACATTGTTTAAATTTTCATTTACTTTGATTTTAAAAAAAAGCCTCAAAAATAAGAAATCATTTAGATATATTAACTTTTAATTCCTTTATTATATAATCTATTAAGATCATTTTGAAACCGTTCTTTATCTGACTTAATAAGTTAATTAGAAAATACAGTTACAAGTTAAATTTCAAAAAATTAATAATTATAATTTCTCTTTATTATTGATAAAGGGAAATAGATTGTCATTAAGAATTGTTTTTTGGGGCAACAGAAAAGACAACTTGATTAATGAAGCAAATAAGGGAGCTTTTTCAAACTAATAAGAGTTTAAATAAGTTGAAATTTATTTGATTTAATAAATGGTACATGTTATTTATGTTTTACAAAAAGACATTTGCAATATTTGTATGTGAATTAAAAATTTTTAAAATGTTAAAAGTATATTCGATGTAATCAATATTACTCTTGATTTTATATTGATAGGAATAAAATAGGTAAAAATCAAATGTTAAAAGCTTAAGATGGGAAAGAAGGTATTTGATATTTTTGAACAAATAAAATTTTATTGTTCTGTGATATTTGATTTTTTTTCTAAATACATAAATTTTGAGAGGTAAAAAATATTTTTTATATATTTTAAAAAATATAATTTTAATATTTTTTATTTTTAAAGTATATCTGTGCATCACACGGGTTTAGGCTAGTATGTATGTATAGATGTATGTTTAGAAAAAAATAAATTCAATTTTAAGTAATTCTAATAATGTATAAGTGGCAAGAGATATGAAGATGTAATAATAAGTTTAAAAGTTTTAAAATTTAAAAGTTATAATATAAATTTAGATAAATTTAAAAGTCTAAAATATCTTGGCCAATCAAAACATTTTTAACTAATTAAAAATTTTAAATTTTATAAAATAAAAATGGAAGTACAAAGTTTTTATAGGAGGAGATATAGTAAAAGTGTTTTAATATATATATATATATATATATATATATATCTGTGTGTGTGTGTGTGTGTGTAGATATATGTATAGATGTATAGATGTGTGTTTGGAAAAAATAAATTTTAATTTTAACTAATTCTAATAATGAGTAAGTGATAAGAGATGTGGAGATGTGATAAGAAGTTTAAAAATTTTAAAATTTAAAAGTTATAATATAAATTTAGATAAATTTAAAAGTCTAAAATCTTTTAGCCAATCAAAACTTTTCTAACTAATTAAAAAATTTAAAATTTTAGAAAATGAGAATAGAAGTACAAAACTTTTATAGGAGGAGAGAGAGTAAAAGTGTTTCGGTAATATATATATATATATATATATATATATATATATATATATATATATATATATATATATATATATATATATATATAGATTAGTGGATTTTATTCTCTTGTTGAGAATTGTTTAAAGATTGTAATCACATCATTAAATTTAATAAATTATCATTTGTCACCATCTTCTTTGTTTGATTTACTATTTTGCAAACCGGAAACAAATTTCTAGCACGCTCGGTGGGATATCTTTGTCGCTCATCTCTTCTCATTAAGTGTAGATCTTAACAATGGCCTCAAGTAATGGCAGCACCAATGCTACTTCTTTGAGTGCTTCATCTGTTGAAGAACAAATAGCAAATTTTACTCAACTAGTTGAAGGGGTCACGAAACACTGTCAACAATCAGATCACACAATCTCAGTTGATGAATCGGCTCAGCATTGTAAAAGGGACAAATAGAATTGCAACAAAGCTATCATAAACTTCAAATGATTTGGTACCTGCTAAAGATGATCAAAATCAACCTCAAAGTGGTGTTGGATCTGAAGCCACAAAAGAAGTGGAAGACATTCCAGTCTCATCTAATGGGGTTGATCCCAATAGATCAATTGAAGAATTTAATTTTAGGGTTCATCGAGAAGAAGGATGAAGGAACCATAAAACCTGCTCTAAAGTATGTTAAACTTTATACTCAAAGGAATCAATGACAAGAAGTTTGATAGAAGATAACGACATAAATTTTTGAAAGCCAACACTAAGAGATATGCAACAGAAGACGTATTCATTTCTTATGTCGGATGTCCCCGAAATGCTTGATGACCTGCTAAATGAGAAATTAATCAAGCTATCCGAAATGAAACGACCAAAAGAAGCTGGACGGGTTAGTGATCCCAATTACTGCATTGCTTTATCTTCATAGACAAAGTAATGGAATTGGTTCATTAAGGACGAATTATTTTGAAGGAGGACAAGGAAACGAGTAGTGTTACTAGTGCCATTTGTTGTTTGGAAGTTCAATTGAAGAAGTCGTTCATAAATGTTCAAGTTCTCAATCATATTCAATTAAGTTTGAAGACTTCCATTCTACTGAAGTTGTTATGAAGCCTGCACAAAGAAAAGCATCTTACTTACAAGTAAAGCTTGCTTTGAGCATATAGCTTGAAAGTACACACAAAAAGAAAAAAGAAAAAAGAAAAAAGTAGTATATAGCTTGAAAGAACACAAAAAAAAGAAGAAGTATTCTTTGGTGCACGAGATTAACGTACATACCACTCTTTGATAAGGGTTAAAACTTTCTAAATTTTGTTCAAATGAAATCTTCAAATTGCTTCTTAGTGAACGAGCATAAATATAAGTTTCTCTCCTTGATAAGAGGTAAACTAAGAAGTCTAAAATGCGTTTTACAAGTTACTCTTTGATAAAAATTGGAAGCCTTCTTGTCTAAAGTAGATATCAAGGATCTTCTTGCTCCAAGTAGAAGTCCAAGACTTGAGTAGTCAATCTTGCTCCTTTTTCTATACCAAGTAGATTTCCATGTGGACCTTCAAACTTTGCTTCCACCAAGGGGATCCCCAAGTATATGTTCAAGGATCTTCTTACTCCAAGTAGATGTCGAGCGATTGAGATTTAGGCCTTTTCTTCTTCGAAACAAACACCCCAAATTTTGAGATTTAAGTTCTCTTGTTCTTCTTCTTATTCTAACTAGATGTCTAGGGCTTGAAATCGAACCCTCAATGCTCCAAAGTTTGAAATGGAAGCTCTCACAATTCCCAAGCTTGAGCCGGAGCTATCGTTTATTCAAAGCTAATTCATTCTTTGTCATTCAAAATGTTAGGAGATTGGGGACAATACAAGACAAGTAAAATCACAAAATAAATGACCTATACTATTAAGATTAAAAGTGACTCACCCAAAAATTTCGGATTGATAAAATGAGAAATTTATTGATATCCACTAACAAAGATAATTTTGGCGACAAAAATATAGAAAAATGCAATGAAATCAAAATTTATGTTCAAAAGGAAAAAGGGGTAAACATCATCGGTCAAATATTGATCGAAACTTTCACTATAAATATGGCGTAACAAATGAAGGTAGTACAAATATCATCACCAAAATAGGTGAATAATATCAAGAAATGAGAGATTAAAATAATCTCATAAGAGAATGACAAATTAAAATGGTTAAAGAATGACAAATTAAAATGGTTAAAAACCTCTCCCTCTATTTTTTTCTCTACCTCACTTTAATTACTCTTGTATTTTGCCATTCTCACCTCTCTTCTTTTCCTCTTCTTCTTGTTGGTGCCATTCTCTCCTTCATATGCTTGATATTTATAGCTAGAGATGAGACACAATCTGTAAAAAATGACGGGCGAGGCATGGCTTCCCATTCGCTTCAACCGAAATTTTTGACTTTGCATGGATTTTCCAATTCTTCAAGTAAAGCCTCTATAGAATACTACTCCCTTGTTGAATTTTTTCTTCTTATATTTATTATGATGGGTCATGAGTTGAACGCCCACAAATCTCTCCCTTCACCTGATTGACGAAGCTCCACCATACTAGCTTCTATTCTGTAAAAATCAAACTTTTCTTTGAAAAATGACTTGGTCATCAAGTCAGCACCATTCTCGTTAGTGTGTATCTTCTCGAGTACTAATTTCTTTGACTCCATGACATCTCAAATCCAATAATACTATACATTGATATGCTTCGATAGAGAATGGAAAGCTAAATTTTTGCAAAGATAGATAGCATTTTGACTATCATAGAAACGTTCGTGTCTTTCTTGCTTCATTTCCCATTCTTGTAGGAATTTCTTCAACCATAAGGTTTTTGCACGCTTCAGTATCAACTATGTACTCTGCTTCTGTAATAGATAAACTGACATATTTTTGTAGTCTGCTTTGTTAGGAGGCTGTTGCACCTTTAAACTTCATCAAATACCCTAATGTTGATCTTCTATTAATCAATATCTCTAGCTATGTTTATATCTGAGTATCTATTTGACTGCATTCCAATGTTATCTGTAAGGATAAGAGAGAAATCAACCTACTATACCAACTGCATGAGCTATATTGGACTTGATACACACCATAGCATACATTAAGCTACCAATAGTTAAAGAATCAGGAATCTTTTTCATATCTTCATTATCTTACTCATTTTCAGGACATTGCTTCCCACTAAACTTGATGTGACTCGCAAGAGGAGTAGAAATCGCCTTGGCCCTTACTCATGTTGAATCGGTAAAAATTTTTCTCAATATACTTTCCCTGAGACAATCAAAGTTTATTATTTTATCTGTCTCGAGTAATGCTCATTCCAAGGATTTGCTTTGTTGGCCCTAAGTCTTTCATTGCAAATGACTTGCCTAACATCTTCTTCAAACTGGCAATTTTGGCAGTATCATGGCCAACAATTAACTTGTCATCAATATAAAGCAAGAGGATAATAAAGTCACCATCAAAAAATTTCTTCATGAACATGTAATGATCTGATCTAGTCCTGCAATAGCCCTATTCGATCATGAAAGAATCAAATTTCTTATACCACTGCCTTAGTGCTTGTTTCAACCCGCACTAGCTTTTCTTGAGTTGACAAATAAGGTGTTCATTTCTTTTGACATTGAACCCCTTCGATTGCTCCATGTAAATTTCTTCTTCAAGATCTCTATGAAGGAGGACTGTCTTCACATCAAGTTGTTGAATCTCCGAATTCAAGTTGGCTACTAATCCCAGAACAACTTGAATAGAAGATATTTTAACTACAAGAGAATATATTTCCTCAAAATGAATACCTTTTTTTTGATAGAAACCTTTCACAACCAATCTGGCCTTGTACCTTGGTTTGGAGTTTTTTTTCTTCAGGCTTTAGCTTGTAAACCCATTTGTTCTTCAAGGCTCTTTTCCCTTTAGAAAGTTTTACCAAATCATGTGGGGTTGTCATGCATGGATTTCATCTCGTCTTGCATTGCTTTAAACCACTCATTCCTTTCACGATTTATGGCATCTTTATAGGTCTCCAATTCTCTCCTATCAGTGAGTAGCATTACTCTTGAGAATTATATCTGGTAGAAGGCATCCTTTCTCTAGTATATCTCATGAGTTTAGACTGTAGTGGTGCAACTGGTGGTACTACTGGTTCAGCTATAGGAGCATCATCGTTGTCTTGCTCTGCCTCAGCTCCCTCATGCTTGTCATGATTGATCTGTTGAGGTGCTATATCTATGTTAACTGGAATTTTTGAAGCTAGTCTTGACTTATCATCTTTCTTGATATCTTCAATAGTTTGATCTTCAAAGAAGACAACATCTCTGCTTCTGATCAATTTCTTATCAATAGTATCCCAGAGTTTGTACCCAAACCTTAATGAACATATCCCAAGAAAAACTACATTGTTTGGTCTTACTATCAAGTTTAGACCTCTCATCCCTAGGAATACGAACGAATGCTCTGTAATTGAAGACTCTCAAATGCTTGTAGGAGACTTCTTTCCCTATCCAAACTCTTTGTGGAATATTATCACCCAGAGGAGCTGATGGAGAAAGGTTAATCAAGTGGACTGCTGTTCTCATTGCCTCACCCCAAAAAGATTTTGGCAGTTTGGCATGAGAAAGCATGCATTTGATGCGTTCTATGATTGTTTTATTCATTCTTTCAGCTACACCATTATTTTGTGGAGTCTTTGATATACTTTCTCAAGTCTGATACCATGATTTCTGCAATATGCTTCAAAGGGTCCTCTGTATTTACCATAATTGTCTGCCTTGGTACACTTCAATTTTCTTCTTGTTTCTCTTTCCAATTTGATATGAAAGTCTTTAGAAACATCTAAGTTCAGATCCTTAGACCTCAAAGAGAAACATCACACCTTTATGGAAGAATCATCAATAAAAGTCACAAAATATAAGGCTCTATCAAGAGTTCTTTCTCCCATATGGCACACATCAATATGAACCAACTCCAAAGGAAATGATTTTCTAGATGGAGAGAATCTTTGATAAAACTGAGTACAGGTTTTGAGACTTACACCTTTTACATCAGGTAGGAACTGTTGTTTGACAAGCCTTTGAAGCCCTTTCTCACTCATATGGCCAAGTCTTTCGTGTGAAAGGTTTGAAGAGGATTTTGTAAATGCATGAACTTCTTTGTTGATTAACTTTGCGTTCATAACGTAAAGTGAGCTTGCTTTTGTCCTTTAATGATGAAAAGATTTCTTTTTGTCAGTTTTTATTTTCCATTGTTGAAGTGATTTGCATAGCCTTCACATCAAGCTTGCAGTTGGGGGTGAGGTTGAGAGGAACATCTAGTACGTGTCTCACATTCTTCAAAATTAGTTGACAGCTGATACTAGAATTAAGGTGAATGTTTCCAACGCTGATGATTTTGCAAGAGCTATCATTTTCCATTCTTACATAACCAAGATCTCTAGGAGTGTAAGATGAGAAGAATTTCCTTTTTGGAATAACATAATAAGAATCTCCTAAATCAATAGTTCAGTTACTATTGTGATTGACAAGGTTAATACATGAATCATCACAAACGAGTTCGATTTCATCATCAGTTGTTGCAGCGGCTGTCTTTGAATCTTCCTCCTTTTTTTCTTCAACTTTTGTTTTGGCTTGATCTTTCTTCCATTTTTGGCATTCATGCTTGTAACACCCCTTCATGTGACAATAGAAGCATTCAACATCTCTCTTAGACTTAGATTTTCCTCTTGACTAGTCATGTCTGTTATGCAGACCTTTGGTCTCGCTTCCCACTTTCTTTGGGTTTTCTCTGCAACAAGTGTTTGACACACTAGATTTAATCCTTGGTCTTTTCCCCTAGTTTTTTCATTGTACAAAACTTCTTTGACCATCTCTAAATTAACAACACCACTTGGAGTAGAATTCAAGACGGAAACATCAAGTGTTTTTCAATTGTCTAGAAGTGAAGTGAATAGAAGAAGTGCTTGCACTTCATCATCTAACTTCAGGTTCACAGTGTTGGTGTAGTTTATTAACCCTTAAAAATCATTCAGGTATCCGGACATATTTGCTCATTCTTTTTACAACAGTCGTATGATATGTTTTAACAAAGAAACTTTGTTGAGACTATATTTTCTTTTAAACATGGTTTCTAATTTCTTCCACATTACATCTACCTTTGTTTTACCTGAAATATGATTGAACATATTTGTCAATCAAACTCTTAATATGACATATAGTTTTTCTATACATTTTTTGCCATGCAACATCAGGTTTACCTTTTGGTTTTGTACCATCACAAAAAATGAGTTCGTACACATCTTTATAATATGACAAATGTTCTATTCTACGCTTCTAAATAGAATAGTTATTAAAGATTAATTTAATCATATTACTAGAAGATAAGGTTGACTCTTCCATTTTTCAAAAACAAAAAAAAAAAAAAAGAAAAAGAAAGAAAATGACCAAAGCTCTGATACCACTATATTGGGAGATTGAGGCAAATAAAAAACACAGTAAAATTACAAAATAAATGACATACACTACTATGATTAAAACTAACACTCTCAAAAACTTTAGTATTGATAAAATAAAAATTTATCAATATCTACTAAAGTAAAAAATTTTAAAATAGGAAAAATTACAGGTCAAATACTGATCTAAACTTTCATTATAAAAATAGAATAACAAAATTTTTTTCTAAATATATTAGAAAGTAGTACAAATATCTTTACTAAAATAAGTAAATATCAAAAAATGAGAGATTAAAATACTCTCACAAAAAAATAATAAATTAAAATATCTAAATAATTTTTATTTTAATTTTTTTTACCTTACTCTGATTACTCTTGTGTTCTCTCGTTCTTGCTCCTCTTCCTTTTCTCTTTTTCTTGCTAGTGCTATTCTCTCTTCATATGCTTGGTATTTATAGGCTAGAGATGTACACACTATCTGCAAACAATGGCACGGAGGCATGGCCTCTGTTCACTTCAGTCAAAATTTTCGACTTTGCATGGCTTTTCCAATTCTTCACGCAAAGCCTCTGCAAAAGACTACTCCAGTGTTGGATGTTTTCTTCTTGCATTTATTATGGTGGGTCACGAGTTGAATGCCCACACAAAAGTCGTCTCTTCACTTCAAAGATTAAATCTTTGAACCATCAAGCTCGCAGGTTGAAGCCTCTCCTTGTTAAGTAGACTTCCTCCAAAGTTTGAAGTACTTCCTGACTTGAAATCAAAGCTGTCTCCCAAAAATAGTTGTTGTCCTTGGAAGTTTGAAGGGTTCAGCTTGAACTTGAAGCTATTTGCTTGATCAACTAGATGCCCTCGAAAGTTTGAAGTCTTCTGAGACTTGGAATCGAAGCCTGTCGTTGCTCAAGTAGACGTTCTCCAAAGCTTGAAATCTTCTCTTTTTTAACAAGAATTTGGAGTGTTCCTTCCGACAAGTTGTTAGACACGTTCGACATAAGCCTTCGCATAGTTCTTGTCACCCCGAAATAGCTTGACCGAGAAAGTCTTACAAAGCTAATTTGGAACAAAAGTCTGACAAAGAAAAAGAATAAAGCTGTTGAATGCATGGTTTGGTATTTCTACTTAACTAAATCAACATACAAGTCTCCCTATTCAAAGATAAAACAACATAAGTTCAGAATGAAAACTCACCAAATAAAAGGATCACCAACCACTGATTGCTTTGCTTATTTACATTTTGACTTTGTTGGGTCTTTACAACAACGGGCATTGATTGAAATAGGTTAAGTGCCATCCAGCAGATTTTCTTTTGAAAATTCCAAAGTAGAAAGTCAAAGTGGAAGTATTCAAGAAATTAGATAATCCGTTGACGTATGATAAAGCAGAAGAAATATATATATTTCCTTTAACATTATCAGAGGAATCACGGAGAAATTACAATTTCGCTCACTGAATTCAGCAAAGAAAGTGGAATCATGATGGCTGCGACTTCAAATTTGCAAGAAAATTCCTGACAGAAGAACAAAAGTTGACTTTATGGATACAATTATGCAAGCCAACCAAAGTGACGAAGACTGAAGAGAATGGATTTACCATAGAAAGATTCGGGAACTAAGCTACATCGTCCACTATCCATTCAGCAAGATAATGGACCCTATTTTGCTTTGGCTTTAATTCATCACCACATTGCTTTGAACTGAACAAACTGAAGAGAGCCATCCTGAATTCTATTGTGGTGTACTACTCTTCCGTTCTTGAATGAAGAACCGTCTCAAACGTTTGCTAAAAAGGAAAAGAACCGTTGGGTCTCGTCTTTGCTGGGTAGGCAGCCCAATAAAATGAAGTAAATTAATTTGCACCCCAAGTCCGTGAAGTCCATTCAAGATATTTTCTTCAACCCAAGTCCGTGTCCAAGTCCTAAGAGGGGAATTTTGTTGGTATAGAAATTTCACCAAATTAAAATTTCAAATTTATTATTGACCCTCTCAAATTCAAGATTTCTATCAATCAAATTTGAACAAGTGTCAAGGATGGTGACTTCAACCAATTAAAATTCAAGAGTTGCCTGACAAATCAAACTACCCAACATCACATCTTAAAGTGGATGCGGCCAATCCAATTTATTTTAATTTATTGAATTATCTCCTAAATTATTCAAAATATGGAAATAATTCTCTAAATTATTTAAATTAACTTTATAGATAGAAGCCAAGCACAAAGAAGAAGGATAGAGAAATTCTATCTGCAAAGATTGGCGAAGTTCTGAAGACATACGACTTTCTCTATTTTTAAGTTCTACAAATCAAGTTTAGTCTTTCATTTTAAGGATAGAAGCATTTTTGTGGACTTCTTTAATGCAAATTAAGAGGAAGTTTTGGTACTAAACCGTACGGGATTAAACTGTGAAGTTCTCAGATTAAGTTCAGTAGAGAAAAATCGGTGGATTTTATTCTCTTATTGAATATCATACATCTTTTAAATTTAATAAATTATCATTCGTAACTATTTTCTTTGTCTGTTTTATTATTTTGTAGACAAGAATTTTGTGGGTACAATTTGTAGAAATTTTATCAATCTAAAAGAATTTTAAGAAGATAACAATTAAATTTTTTATTGAGGAGATATTTCTCCAACTCTCTCTATACAAAATAATCATCTCACCACATATATTTATAACTTAAAATTAGCTAAAACTAACTAGGATTTGATTTACTAAATCAAACCTTACTAGGAATCAAATCCTATTAAGAAATCTGGAAATCAATTAATTAGGATTTGATTTACTAATTAAACCAAACCTTACTAGGAACCAAATCTTATTAGGAAATCCAGAAACCAATTAGGATTTGATTTACTAAACCAAACCTAAGAACCAAATCCTATTAGGAAATCTAGAAACCAATGTGAATTAGGAAACTAACTTGGTTTAGGATACTACAAATATTGATTCTCGAGTTTGTTTACTTCCTTGAAATTAAGTGTTTTAAAACTTTCTTCAAATTTTCATTCTTTGGGGTCCTAGTTTGCTAGGATCATGGTGTTCCTCGACTAGGTCCTTGATACCTTCAATTGTATACTTTTTGATCCTAAATTCCTCGATGATTTAAGATCCTTTTGCATCCACTGAACAAGGCTCAGCAGGAATTAATTAACCATTCAAATTGGATATTTGCGAGTTGGTTTGAATTCAGAGAATTTACTTGCAAAAATCTCTCTTGGATATTCAATCTTGGGGCATTTCGATGGAATTTCGATTCACATCACTATGCTAGAGATAAAAAGGACGTGGACCAACGTTAGAGTTCAAATGAACAACTAGAAGAATAATATTTTGTCTTCTTCAGTGTTTAAAAATTATCTACTACTACGTTTTATTTCACAAGTTACGTATTCTGTCTTTTACACCAAAAAATATATACAAATTGATTGCAGTAAGTTGTACAATGAACATGAAAATAATTGCCTGTTTTCTTTTTTTTTTTTGTAAAATTAGATACCAAAAGATAATAATTTACAATAAAATTATGCCACCCATAAAAGATACTTAATTAATAAGTGAACAGTGTTTCAACTAGAAACAATTTTCCAATAGGGGAAAAAAATGTCATGAAAATGGAATAGTTTATTTTAGGAAACAGATAATTTGAATGCAGACCTAATGAAGAAAATAACAAATATGGTGGAAAAAATGGAAAATGTCAAGTATAGAAAGAAAAAAATGTGTGCGGAACCCTTTCATTTCTGAGAAGAATCATGGAAGAAGAGACATGGAAAAAGAATCAGGGAAAAAAGGAATAATACCTTTTAAAGAAATTAATAAAAAGGAAGAAGGAAAATATGAAATTGGCATCATTCGTGAAGAAGGAAAATATGAAATTGGCATCATTCGTCAACCTTTATCATAGTTATTAGCCTCCAAAAGATAGGCGTGTATATATATATATACATCACATGTAGAATCTCCATATAGAAGAAAATGATTTTAAAGTTGTGTTTTGCCATTGTTTCAGGTCTCATGTTCTTTCGCATTGCTGAAGCTGGAACAGAATCTCCAAAAACCTTTAACGTCAAGAACTATGGTGCTGTTGCAAATGGAAAGACAGATGCTAGTAAGGTTAGTCCCCTATTTTTTCCCCACACAGATACAGTACACGTTTCAATTTCGTTCTCACCGTTCACTTTGTACCCATTGTACATAATCTAAGAGGTAAATCTATTCCGATATATATTTCAGGGTATGACATCCTTAAGAACTGTATTGTATAAAACTTAGGATGTCACTTAGTGCGTTTTATGCACAAATAGTGTTAGGTACTCTGTTTTTACTTTTATGAAGTTTCTTTTACTATCATAAAAAAGAGCTAAATTAATTGCTTGATTCCATTTTTATGTACCTCAATTCTGTGAAAGAATGTAAATAAAAATTTACAGCTACGCCAACAAATGAACTGAACCATATCTCTTTGGGCGTCTTTTGCTTCAGGCATTTCTGAGGGCATGGGAGGATGCATGCCAATGGAATGGTAGAAGTAGGGTTTGGATTCCAGATGGGGTGTATATGGTCCACTCAGTAACATTTGTGGGACCATGCAATGGTGAAATGGCATTTGTAATCACAGGCGGTCTAAAGGCCCCTACTGAACCTGCTTTATTTTTCACTGTTACTTGGATTGGATTTCAATATGTTAGAAATTTAACAGTGGAAGGTGGTGGATATTTGGATGGCCAAGGTGCTTATGCTTGGAAATATAATGATTGCCACAAGAATCCTCATTGCAATCCTCTTCCTGCTGTAAGTGAAACCATTGTTGAAATACATACATAATATATATATATATTTTCTTTCCAATATTAGAAAAACAGGAATGAGATGCCACACATATAACATCGTTGGTGTACGTTGGACTTTAAGAATTTTCATTCTGTAAAAACTTTGTAGTTAAATTTCATTCTAGGGCTTGCAAGTTGTTTTTTCCACAAAAAGGAAAATAGCAGTTGTCCTTCCTCATAGAACCATTCAACTATCCAAAAGAGAGAAGGAAAGAGAATTTAGAGTTCACGATCCTCCCTGTCATATTGTTAGCTAAATTACCGTTAGTTCATTTGATAGCTCTCAGATAATTGAAAGTTAAATTGCAAAGATGTCTCATGGTTCAAGTTCATAATCAGGTCGATATCGTTGCCATCTTTTGCAAGCTCTTATAGGGCTAAAGCCGTTGGCCCCCTTGTATTTATATTCTGTTTGATAAATTAAAGTTTCCAGCTCTGCTCCTTAACTAATTCAGTACAAAATTGCAAGTTTTCATTCTTAGCTTTGCTTGGTGTCTATTCCTACAGAAAGGGATAACAAATTTTATATAGGTTGGTATTGCTTATCACTGTTATATTTTGGAAATACGTCAATTTAATTCATGTATTCTCAAATGTATCAAATAGGCCCGTAACTGAGTATCAGCTCGGAGGCTCAATACAAAGAACACGAATGTATATCTTTAGAGAAGTTTTTGAAAAGTGTAATTATTGAACGTGTGTTATGCTATAGTTATTATAATACACCCCCGAACTATCTGTTCTATGCTGCTAGTTGCTTGTCTTGTGTTTTCTGTGCTTGAATTCTCAATTCGTAAACAAAAATCTCATTCCTTTTAAGTAATTCTGATTCCAGATATTAGCTGCTTCATCTTTTGATATTTTCTTTTTGGACATGGCAGAGCCTGAGATTCGACTTCGTTAACAGTTCAAGAGTCCAAAATTTACAATCCATTAACAGCAAAAACCTTCATTTGAACTTCTTTGCCTGCAACCAAATAAACGTCACGAACGTTAGATTGATAGCTCCAGAAGACAGTCCAAACACAGACGGCATTCACATCGGAAGCTCAAGTAACCTTCTCATTCGTAATGTGACCATCGCCACCGGGGACGATTGTATAGCGATGGTTTCCGGCAGCAAAAACATTACCATCTCTGAAGTTTCATGCGGCCCTGGTCATGGAATCAGCATCGGAAGTCTAGGAAAATCGTTCGAGAGTGAATACGTCGAGGGAATTAATATTTGGAACTCGAACTTTACCGATACACAGAATGGTGTGAGGATTAAAACTTGGGCTCCTTCTTTGTCTAGTCTGGCTTCGGATATCACTTTCAGCGGCCTCTTTATGAAGAATGTCAATAATCCTATTTTTATTGATCAAAATTATTGCCCATTTTCTTGTGGTGCTCTGGTACGTTCATCTATACGTCTATCATTTTCTTTTATTTATTTTTTACTGAAATTCAACGTTGTGTTCTCTTTGGTTGCGAAAAAAATTTGACTTTTGATTCATTAACTCGTAAAACTATATTAAATTTTGAATTTGACCCATCAATACTAGGTTTCTATCTTATGCACACAAAAACATTTTATAGCTGATCTCTCTCAAGTGTAATTAACTCTCCTTCATGAAAAAGCTATCCAGATTTAATATTTTTGTTTCGAGTTTTATAAAAGTTGTGTTATTGTTGAGAGAAAATGTGGATCTCAAACATGAAATTATCAATAATTTTGACATTGCAAAGTGAAATTAATTTCTTTTTACTGGATCATGTGAATTGGATATTTTCTGCAGGAACTAACTCCTTTTGTTGGTGATTACTTTTGTTGCCATTTTCAGGGCACATCACTGGTTCAGATACGTGATGTAAGATTCAAAGACATCTGGGGGACATCTAGTTCAAAAGTTGCTATTAATTTACAGTGTAGTAAACTGGTTCCCTGTCAAAATGTGACGCTGGAGAATATAAACTTGGCCTATAATGGCCCGAGAGGTCCTGCAGTTTCTTCCTGCTCTAATGTCATTGGCAACTCTTACGGCAAACAGTTTCCTTCAGGTTGCCTATAGCCAATAAAAAGGCAAGGATGAACTTCTTAATTTATACTTCGTGTATGCACATTCCTAGCACATCATAGACAATGATCGAGTCACAGAATCAATTCTACAAGATTCAAGGCAAGTGCTTCTTGAGGGTATTTTATCTTTTTAGAATGTTGTTAAAGATAGATAAGAGTTAATATGTGCTTCTATCTCTTTCAAATTTTCTTTTGAATTTTAAAAGTTTTGCTTAAAACTAGACTCAGGAAATTTTCGAAGAACTAGTATTCTGTATTTGTTAAACTCTGTCAAGCTACTTTCTATTTTCAAGCTAAATGGTTCATCAAGCTAATTTGCCTAGAATTGTAAAATTTCAAGGCAAGTCAAACTGATTTAACAATTGAATGCGCATATGACAGTGTGTCACTGCAACTTCTTAACAGGTTACTTTATCTTTCTTAGACTTGCACAAACCTAGATAAAAGGTGTTTTAACACCATTTTTTGAATAAAAAAGAACATGTTGACGCTCTACAAAAGATGAAATTACGTATTTGTCTATGACATGTAGAAAAGATGATTTTTAAAAAATAATCAGTGTTTTTCCTGAAACAAATTGACCAAAGCACTGTATGTTCATATCATCTGTCACATTTATTCATAGGACTTTATATATTGGAGCTCTTTGAACTCAAGTTTTCAAAGAGAAAAAGGAAAGAAAGTAGAGAAAGCAGGGATTGTGAATGATAGAGATTGCAAAGTGAGCGCGGAACAAAGGGAGAACACGTGAGAGCTGCAAATCTAATCTTTCATCTCTCAAAGGTGGCAAGCGTCTGTATAAGATTGTGCCAACAGAATCAAGGATCATTGTTTAGTGACAATAAAGGTGATCCTAAAGATTTTACAAATCCATATTTGTAAAATTCAGAAACTTTGGAAGAAGGGCAGGATTCTAAGCCCAAAGAGTTTGATGCTGCACCAAAATCTAATTCATCGACTTCAGATAAGGTAAAGGAAAATAAAGTTAAGAAATTTAATGAAGAAGTTTACCATAAAGCTTTACCTTACCCTCAAATTGTTGAACCTCCTAAAGATAATCCCCAATTTAAGAAACTCTTAGAAATATTTAAGAAATTGGAGATTAATCTTCCATTTGTTGAAGCTATATCCCAAAAACCAAAATATTGCAAATTCATGAAGGAGACTTTGTCTAATGAGAAGAAGTTGGAAGAATTTGAGAAAATTTACTTAAATGAAGAATTTTTTGTTTTGCTCGAAAGTAAAAATCAATAAAAGGGAAAAAATAAATTGAATTTTTTCTCATATATATATATATATATTCATTTTGGCTATTAATTTTTGCTTGTCTAAACTTACAGTGTCAAACTAATACTGTGCTGTTAAGATATTTGTCAACGTTTTAGTTTTGTTATCTCATTGTAGTTGTCAATTTCGTAAATAGTGTAATTATTAGCTTCATTCTTATTTTACCCTTAGTTGTCTTCCCTCTTTTGTTTAATTTTAAGAAGAAAGAATAATCTAAATTTTTAAAAATTAACAATTTTCCAAATAAGGCTATTTTAGCCATTTTAAGCAATATTTTATTTGAATTTTGATAATTTTTTTATTCCGTTACCTGTTCAAAATTGATAATTAAAATGAAATGGAGGAAGTATTGTTGAAATACGAAAGAAAAGAATACAGTAAGAGATGATGATCAACCAGAGTAAATTGCGATTAATCAGCTAGAGAAAATTTAGCAAAGATCTGCAAAATAGCCATGATTAAAGTCGTACAATAATTACCTGCGATTTAAATGGTAGGTTACAAATTTTCATTTATTACCCTTACATAAGTGATAAGAAATACGCCGAGAGCAATTCTCTTTAGCTTTCTCAGTTTTCTTCCTTTCTCACATGGCATCAGAGTATTATCTCAATTGAGATTATTTCCTTCCCACTGCTGGCGCCCTATCTTTCTCATCATGGCAGTTTCATCTGCAAGCATTGAAATCACTCCCTCAAGTCCATACTACTTACACTAATGAAAAGCGCTCCTTGGTTCTTGTGACTTCTTCTCTCACATCCTAGTATTATCACCCATAGGCAAGTCTATGAAAATGGCTCTTCTCCCAAAGAACGAATTAGGATGCCTGGATGGATCCATCAAAGCTC